>OY728156.1:1732632470-1735132470 GCA_963277665.1 Viscum album
GTCTTTGAATAATACATTCCTTTATTTCCTTCCATTCCTTATTTTTCATGATTGTACTATGATAAATAATTACCTCTTCTAGACAAAAAGGTCAAGATTCAAAATTCCAAACTAAATCAGTTTCTTCAAACAATTATTCATGCTCAAAGAGTTGAGCCCATAAGGGTTGATTCTAATTTTGGTACTCCAACTCCATAATTTCTACTAAAAGATCCATTTAATCAAAATAAAATAAAAGTGTTCATAGAAACAACACCAAACACATTGAAAACTATCGGGCTCAAAGAGTCGATTACACAAGATCACATAGTAGAAATTAGATAGAAGAATAGAACTTTGGTAATTTTTTTATTTTTTCCCAACTAAAAATTTTCCTTATAGTACTAATTGTGAATCCCCAATGATTATCATCTTCAAAAGAACTGTAATCATATCTCACAAACATTCACTTTATAATTAAAATATATATGAACAACCTTCAAAAGAACATCCAATATTAGTCACACTACAACAATCAGTTTTCTTCGATCATAATTCTTTTCTCATGTCCATTTTCATCATAACTCAAATATGATTGTACATATCTCTTAATTAATTTTCAATTGAAATATCCTCTCAATAAAATCATTCTATTTTAGGAATATTTCCTATCACGTGTGATGATAAGTTTGGAAATAAGTAGTAAAAAGAGAAAAAACTATATTATTTTATAAAACTACCAGAGTCAAGGAAACATCTTAGAGTTAGAGTTAGAGAATAAGAATAAGAAGGTGGAGGAAAACAAGAAACTAATAAGTGGAAGAAAACTTCTACATAGCCATTATTGATACCTACTATGTATAAGTACACCCAAAAACCAAATGAATGTCCAAATGAAAACATATCCCCCTACCTAACAACCCATCCCTTATATAATAAATCACATGCCCAACCTCTAACCCCACCTATTGTACCATTATAATTAACAATTAAAATAAAATAAAAATAAAAATTTATAAAAATTGAAAAAAAAGTAAAAAATAAATTTCCCCCCGCACCTGTATATCCCCACATTCCTAACAACATAAACATCTGACAGGCTATGATTCTGTAACATAACCATCCCACACATTCCTATCATAGATGAAATTACAAATCATATTCAAAATGAGATACCTAATAACATTTTTTTAGGAATGATATATTTACCGTTGTTGAATCTAAAGAGAATATTTAAATGCACTACAAAAATTGAATTTAAAGACAAAAGGTTTTCAACATAGATGTAATAGATAAATTACACTGAGTTTCTTTTTATCAAACAATTTTATAATAATGATATGGATGTGTTATTGGGATATCACAATTTATTAAATGTTTATTTATTTTTGATATATAGTATTATTTCTATAATGTGATAAGAAATTATCATAATATTCAAACTGGATAGATAAAATGGAGAAATTATCTGAGACGAATTTTTATTATAAAACTTCATTAAAATTATTGGGTGATATTTTATTGGGCTATTATTATACTGAACAATTATTCCATATGGTAGTGAGTGTGGGTATTTAGCATGACCGATTGAAAAAATTATAGTAGAAGTTAAAATGTTAATATGGATGTATGAGCATACCATGGTTTTAACTATATAAGTTACTGTATTCAAGAGAAAATTAGAGGGACTCTAATTGACAATATTATTAATGATACATGACTAAAATGGTTTGGAAATGTTAGATTCAATGTTGTTTAATCCATGTAGATGGCCAAATTTAATTAGGTTTAATACTTTTTTTTATCGTTTTTTGTTTACATATGATGAATTATGTATTCTATTTCATGTTTTATGTATTATGTTCTATGTTATATATCATTTTATCTATATTTTGGTAAATTCCCTATGTATGTATTATTTTTGATCATGTATTGTGTATTTTTTTATGTCATGTTCGTTTTGTGTTATTCATTTTCACTTATAAATGTTTTCATATTCGTAAAGTATTGTGTTTTTTGTTCTGTGTTATCTATTGTATATATTTTTTTATTTTGTGTTGAATTTTTTATTGTATATGTTTTGTAATCCCTCTTTACTATGACTTTGATCTCTCTGACTTCTTTGATTTTCAATCACTAATCTCTTCTATTTATAAAAATCATCAAATTTTTGATATTTTATAATAACATATCTAGTCAGTCATCATTTTACTTAATAATTCATATATCATAATTAACATTTTATCTCCCTTCTCACATATATTATCACATCAATAATATTTTTTCTTTTTTTATCTAATATTAGATCTCTATTTTCTATTGTCATTTATCAGTTCTCCAGTTTTTGGTCTCCAATTTTTGGTCTTTTATCTCTTTTAGGTAGTAACTAGGTTTTAAATATAGAATATCAGATCCTAAATCTATGATAATAAGATTATATGGTCATGAGCTATCATGATCTCCATTCATCAATCATTCTTGTTTGTATATCTGATATATGATCTTTTATCATTACATCTCTTATATATTATTGGTTTTATTTTTATCTCTATACTCAATTATCTATTTTTTGAACTATAATATATGTTTATCAATTATTTTATATTTATGTTTCTCATATGTCATATATCATCTCTCATCTCAAAGGATCTATTCATTACCTATTAGGATCTCCATTCTTTGAACACTAATGTTTGTATCTCTCATATAATTTCTTTTGTCATTATATGTATTCTATATTATTTTTTGTATTTTTTATCTCTATACTATGTTACCTATAATCTAATATCTCTCATATATATATATATATATATATCATATATTATCATTAAGCTTCTCATATATATTGTCTTGTCTCTCATCTCTCATATCATAGGATCTACTTTACGTTCTTTGAGATTTTATTATCTATCTTCTAGCTTTCCAAGCTTCAAAGAATTTTTTATAGCTCATTTGATCTATGATATTCTTGCATTTGGTCATCCATTTATTTTAGCTTTCATTCTTCAAATATTTATTTCTATACTCACTATTCCCCTATTTTATCTCTCTACTCCTTGTTTTTTTCTATAGATTTCTTTATGGTCTCTATACCGAATTATTTATTCTATGATATATCATATATATATATATATCCCATATAGAATCTTTATATCTCTCATATATTATATATCATATATCATCTTTGATTCTCTACTTTTTTGTTATTTGAGTATCTCTTATCTACCTTCTCAGTATCTGATCCTCCAGTTCATTCCAATAGCTCTTTTGATCACATATGGTTTTTTCGTAGGTCTTTCTTTTTCTCAGTTTTTGATATTTGAGTCTTCAAAACACCAATAACTGTGCTCTAATTTCTTCTCACTATGCCTTGTTTTCTTCTATAACATTATTTTTGGTCTCTAATCTATATTATTCCCCTTCAGTATCTAATCTTCCATCTCTATATAAATGAATTTATATTCAATCTCCTTTTTCAGTTTTTTTCTTTGATATCTGGCATAGAATTAATAATCTGGTCTCTAGTTTATGATAATTAGTCTATCATCTCCATCATCTATTCTATATACCCATCATCTTAGTTTTAAATCTCTGTACTTCAGTATCTATTTTCATATTTGATCATTAATCACTTTTTTCAAATCCCCAACCTCTACTACTATCTCTATCTATGTCCTCTAGTCTTTAGTAATCCCGTTCTGACTTCATTCACTATTTTTATAGCTATAGTTTATTATTTTTATACTGATATCCACTGTAGAGTCTTAGATCTGTGGTCTCATTCTCTATATCTAGTCCATATAATAGATATTTGATCTATAATGTTCACCTCTTATCACGAGTTTCTAGCCACTGGGTTCCCTATCCATCCCCATATTCATTATGTTTCCATATTCTATTATATTAGACATTGAATTCATCTTCAATTTTGGGTCTATAATATCTAATTAACATTCTATTATTTCATCTTCATTCACTGGCCATTAATATTTCTTTGATATCTAGGCTTTTCATCTATTCATTAATATTTATCTATTTTACTAATATTTTTTGTTTTATAATATTTGAATTTTAGTCCCTTTGAAATATCTAGGATTTATCATTGTTTTCAATTTCTTTATTGTCTCTAATCATTGGTTTACTTCATCATTCTCTCAAACTATATTATAATTCAGATTAGTTTATTAATTCAAGAATTTATAAGTTATAAAAACTATAATCACTGCTGAACTAGGCCACATGGTGACATAAGATGATTTCAAAACTATAATAGAAGAGGATCATCTATGATTAATATACATGTCATATGATTTATATCCATCTAAAATGTGTCAAAACTAAAATTAATAGGATTCCTATAATCAATGTAGCGAAAAGTACATCTATAGAAGAATTAATGGAAAATTTCACCTTGAAAATGATGCCTCTAAAAGGATATTTAAAAGTGAAAACCAATAATATTTAATCTAAAACCTGACATAACATATTTTAAAATAATTTGTGGACACTAGAGCTTCTGAGGTGTCAAGAAAAATAATCGAAACAAAATATCATAGTAAAATATTGCATAGTGGGGGAGGATGGTTGTTTTTGTGAGAATCAGGAAGGGACATAAGTGAAGCAGTGTATGAGATGATCTAATGTCCTTAATTATTGATGTGAAGATGATGTAGGATACACATGAGTGCACATTTTGGGTTGTTTTGATCACATTTCATGGATGATACTATATCCAGGCTCTTTTTACACTCTCTATTCCATTATTTTATATAAGGAAGAAAATATGGTTTCTATATGTTATTATTCATGATCTCCATTTTCACCTTTATAGCTTGATAGGTTTTTTTGTCATGTTCATCTATTGTAAAATATAAATTATAATATAAATGATGTATTCAAGATCGCATGAACAATTTTATTTCTAGTGGAGGGAGGGAGGGAGATTTTGATAATTTCATTGCATATTTAACAATTTCATTCCATCATTAACCATAAAAAAATATTTATTTGAGGGATTATTTTCTTTTTTAGGTTGGATAATATGATTTATATTGGAAAGTATGTAGTAGATAAAACATAAATAGTTTTGATCCCAATGGAGGGGGGTGTGGATTGAGATGGTGGTAGTTTTATAGATCTTTATTACCACCTCCACCATTACAAACAACTGAACAGGTGGTTTTTCTCTTGTTTAGTTTTAATATAAGATGATTTATATTGGAAATTTAATTTTTTAAGAAGGATGTTATTATTAATTTTTTCATGGATGAAACTACCATAGAGTAAAACATTACATGTGGACTAGGAGGGGATTTTTAAGAGGTTGATAGAGTTGTTATGAAGAAATATTTAATTAAAAGTAGTGATGGTAAGATATTTTTGAAGGTTAAGAGGGGGATGTTAACGGTCTTAGCACTACTCAGTTTCATTATTCCAATGCTATAAGTGTTAAGGATAGGTTTCATTCCTATGGATTCAGATTATTCTCTAATGAAGGAATTAATTTCCCCTATGTTATTGATTTTTTACCTCTTCTTTTGCATCTATTATCAAAGTACCTTGTAAAATGTAAAAATTGGAGGAAGGTTGTATGATGGAAACTGAAGGGGTGAATATCCTAATGGAATTTCATGGTGTTCTAACTTTATATGAATCTTATCCTAATGATTTTAATGATACTAGTGAATGTGATTATTTACATTGGTAGGATTTACATTACATGTGGACCTCTGGAAACACTAATGGATTTCATATCCACAGACTTATTTTTAAAGCATTTTTTATGATAACAATATCCGGATTTTAATATGATTTAAAATTTTATACTATTTTCACCCATAACTTATATTTTTGTATGATGATAATATATGGATTTTGTTTTGATTTAATATTTTTATACTATTTCCACCATACCATATATTTGGGATTCTTAATTCTTATAGTTTCTAGATGATTATTCTCATTATATTGATCTTGTGTGATTTTATAGTTATGGAGATCCCATGAAGTTTGATCTATCATATGTACCTGACAGTGTTTTCTAGTATTTGTCTAATATAGAATAAAAATTATGTGGTGGACTTAATTATATCATGGTATTCTAGAATTTGGTGTTCAGTAATGTGAACACTCAATTTTTTTTGGAATATTTTCATTTATTTATAAACTTGTTTCTATTATGTTAATATATTTTATGATTTTAAAATTTAATTTATTTTATGGATTCCCCATGTTCCATTATCATCAAACAAAAGTGTTGTGGGAACCTCTACCATGTCTTCCCCTTCCTTTCATGAACTTGATAGTGTTGATGTTATTGGATAAATAATTCGGATTATTTCTCTATTTTTATCACATCACATAGGCATTTAAACAATCCATCATCACCCAGTGTTCTGGTAAAATCCTGTTACCAAATAATTAGTATTTCTTTTTTCTATTTTTGTTTCCCATTTTATTTTCATGCATTTTAGGACTCCTGAGGATTTTTTTCATTTACTGGGGAAAGTGACATAATTTTTAGGGACGTATGTTTTCTTGAAATAAATCTCTCCACATATAAAGGTGTTAAAGTATTTTTGGTATCTTCCCAATTTCATAGAACAAAAATATCAGTTTGGGATTTTGAGCTAAATTTGGAGTATCTTTGAGGTGATTACATGTTGTGTAATGATTACATTTTGTAAAATATTTACAAACCATGTACACTGTTCGAGTCATGTGCTATTTTAATAGGAATATGTTATGATTTGGGTTCAAGTAGTGAAAATACTACACACTGTGAAATAATTACACATCAGGAAATAATAAAAATTCATATTCATAATCTGACATGATGCATTGTTTAGAGAGACTTTTTAATCTTTAACTACTTGATCTAAAAAGATTTCAGAGCCTATAATTCACATATCTTATGTTTTTTATAGAGTTTCACATATTTTATTTTATAATTTTATCTATCAAACTCTTATATCTCAACCTAAGAGCTCTTCCAAGTGTTTCTAAAGACCTTCCATCCTTCCAAATTAATATGTTCTTCAGTTGATATCCATTGTGGTTGTGGTGAATTTCTACGAGTGAGTAATACTTCTTGTTCTTTATTTAATTTGATCATAGTAGCACCATTTTGTTTCTGTTATTGGATATGTATATATATGATTAAATATTCTTGATTATTTCTATATCCATTGTGTGATCCTCTTATAAGGTCTCATCATTTATTATTTGTGGTGCATCATCTGTGTTCTTTGTGGTTTTTTAGGATATACCCTTTCTTCTATATTTGTTTTTCAGATGTGATTCTATGACATGGGAATCAATCTTAGGGCTTCCATTGTTGACCTTGTGTTCCTATACGGTTGGTGGATCTAGTTACAGGAATCTGTGACAAATTTTTGAGGTGGGTTGTTCCATCTAAAAACTATATTGGATAAACATTATTGCTCTAGTTTTATAATTTTTTATAAATCAATGGTAATGATTCATTTGGGCATGTACAAATTATTTTCTAAGAAAATTTGGTATTCCACTTAATTTAGAGTAAGAAAATATATATTTAAATAATCATAAAATGGATTTATGAAATTTTTCCAAATAATATTTTTTTAAATGGTTTGGAAAATAGATCATATGGTTAGCCCTGGGTATGCAGGTGGAAGGTGTAGTAATTGGCCTCATCTATTTTTTAGGGGTTTCACTCATTAGGTTTTCCTCTGATCCCTAGGCCCATTGATCTAGGTACATGATTGAACTATTAGGGTGTTAACATTCTAGGATGTTCCTCTACTCTCTATATTCAATTAAAATATCTAGAGACATTATGCACTCTATTTTTTATATTTAGATATGACTTTCCAAGCTAGCCTAACCTGTAGTGATCCTTGTAATTATGTTACTTGTGATTTCGATATAATTGTTTTACTTTTACTACAATAGATTTTATATGATATGTGATACATTATTTGCTTTTATTTTACTACCTTGATTTATATAAAATGCATTAAAACTGTTTACTAGGCGTAATTTGGAAATGTGGAAAAATGGGAAATTAATTTTTTTCCATGATTTCGACATAAAAATAATTTAAATTTTTATCATGAATTATTTTATTTTATGTCTACAATTATTTATATTATTGTATAGTTAATTTATATCGAACACAAGGGTGTGATCCTACTTATCTAGTTTATCATACACCCTACGCACCCCTTTGACAGTGCATAGACCTTTGAATGTATTTTGATGTTTGGAAAGGAAAGGCAATGTTGTGAGATGGGGAGGTTTCTATTACATGTGTCTTGGTAGCTTGGGGTGATACGGTTGGTTTTTTCCCATGACATCACATAGAGTTGTTTTTTTGTTTTTGTCATCCTTTACTATTATGCTTGTCACTTGGATATTTTCAGCTAATTTCAAGTTTCATAACTTCGGATTTTTCCATTATTTATGACATAAATTCTTGTTTATTATTATACAATTTATTTACTTCAAGTATATATATATATATATGTTATGTTGTCTACTTCAGGTTTCCAAAAATAATTCCATCTGGTTTTTGTTGATTCCCGTGATGATATCACCCATCCATGGGGATCAGGAATCCTCATCAGGTATTTGGTAATTTGGTTTAGGTTTCATTTTAAGAGGTTATCTAGGTCATGTTCATAACATGTTGGTATCAGAGGAGGTCTTACTTAAAGAGTACATTTATTGGGATGTTATGTATGTTGGAGGTAGGATTTTTGGGACTTTAGAGGTAGAATGTTTTGAGTTCCTGGAAATCTCTTGTCAGGATGACAGTCAATTTTCTATGTGATGTTGGGATGGGTGTCTCTTATATTTATTTTTGGAACTTAATTAGAATGTTTCCTAATGGTGTTCTTCTTTTAATTGAGATTATTTTGTTTTCTTATTGTTTCATATATTTCAGTGTGTGGTGTTATGCGTTCGAGATGTGTTACATGGGTTACTCAAGAGGGTGCAGTGGATGCTCCTCAAGGGAATCCACCTCAATATCAGAATCTTATTGAGGCTATTGTGCAGGTAGTTCGTTTTGTAGAACAAAATGTACCTCATGTACAAAACACAGTTATCTAGGTAAATCTAGGATCTATAAAAGAAAGGGATTGATCTCAAGATCTATTGTACAAAAATCCATACTCCATTAATGGTATGAATGAATCTCAAGAGGTGGAGGACTATATTGGCAAGATCAATCAAATCATCAACATCCAATTTACACATAACCTTATCAAGGTTATGTGTGTGATTTTTTGACATGAGGTTCCTAAAAAGTTATGGTGGTATTTTCAGGTACTTGAGGATAGGAATTTGGTCATAGACTAAAAGTGTTTTAATACTCTATAATTCTATAATCATTGGCTAGAGTTTCTGATGTTGGTGACGTCTATAGAATTTATCTCTTTATAGTTGGTAGATTGCTTAGTGTTAATTCACACTAATCAATTTTTTGAGCTGGTCATTTTAGTCTAGTGGCAGTGAATAATAACCAATTAAAGGCTCCAAATTACCAATAGGGTTTGCGAATGGATATCATATCACCTGTATTTATGCTAAATATTTTCACTTATACAAAGTAGATAGATAATGAGATGATGAAATGGATGAATATGCCTTGCAAGTATGGTTATACTTCTTCTTCTCTTCCACTCCGGGGAAGATATAATGGGATGAAGGGGATAAATATAAATTGGAACGATCATTATAGGAGTAGTGGAGGTGGTTCTTAGCATCATGCCTCCTCTTGACGTTTATATATATATTGTACTGTTCCCTTTAATTTTTATTAGTGTAGAATGATTGGTCAAACAGATTGTTCTAATTCTTCACTTGTGAAGATGTTTAACAGTTGTGGGTGTTATGTTCATCTGTAATATTTTTGGCCTACTATGTCATTGCTTCATTGTTGTTAGGGATCATTATCACCAAAGGCTATTGTGGAGCAGTCAAAATATTCAAATTCTATAGGGATCATGCCACAAAAATTAGGATTGAATAAACTTTTTATAATAGATTAGTTTTCAACAAAGCTAGATATAACTATAATTACAGTTATAGGTGCCATATTTATTTCATCCTTAGTAGCGATTTCTTTATTTGATACTAGTGTTTCACATTTTTTATATGTGGATGATTTGTTGAGATTCTTGAAAATCCAATAAAACTCATGTCTTTTGTTATAGAGTTAGAAACACCTATTGGTATGAGGGTTGAATAGTGGTTTTGGTTTACTTCTTGTTATCTATTGATATATGATGCAATGTTAGTGTGTGATTTCCTCATTCTTGATACAGATCTTTCTAACATAACCATCATGATTGATTTTATTTTATCTCATCCTAAATAAGTTGATTGATATCATGAGTATGTCTCATTTCTTATGCATGATGAGATCTCATGGGTGTTTTAGGGAGAGTGGAATATGAGGTTAGATCATGAAAGACCTTTCCAACCAGATATATGATGTTTATTATCTGCTGTAGTAGTCAATCCCAATTATATTTCTTTTGTTTTTGATCTTCCCATTATTTTACGGGACATTCTAGACATTTTAATAGACTATTAACCTGAGCTTCCACTATGGAGAGAGGTATAGTTTATGATCGATCTGGTTCCATGTATGTATCTAGTTTTGATACCATCATATCCCATGGAAATAGTGGAGATAAAAGTTCTCATGATTTAGTTGGATGACATGATGGAGAATTATTTTGTTTCCCCTATTGTTTCTCCTTAGGATTCCCCTATGATATTTTTCAGGAAGGTAGATGGTTCACTAAGATTATGTGTGGACTATCAGATGTTGAACTATGCAACATTTAATTATTAGAATTCAATACCTAAAATGGATGGTTTTTGTGATCATTTAAATGGGGAAAAGTGGTTTTCGATGATTGATATTCTATTGGGTTAACATAAACTCAATGATTTGGTGTCTGGTATACCATAAACTACATTCAAAATTAGTTATGATCATTATGAATATATTTTACGTCCATTTGGTCTAACTAATGATCCAATAGTTTTTATAGATTTGGTGAATCATATTTTCCATTAGTGTCTCAACACTTTTATATTAGTATTTATCGATGATATTTTCGATTATTCGATGTCTGAACATGAGCATGATAACCATTGTGTTTTGTTATGTAAATTCTTTGGAGTCATCTTTTGTATGTAAAGACATAAAAATGAAATTTTTAGATCTAAGAAGTTTTGTTCTTAGGGAACATGATCTATGAGCATGGATTTCCAGTTGATCCTAAGACGGTGAAGGTTTTTTCTCCATGGGAAGACCTAAATAAAATCTTGAATATTTATATCTTTCATAAACATTCTATATATTACCAATGGTTTGTAACGGATTTCTCAAATTTGGAATCACATTTGGCTACCCATACTAAGAAATGGGTTAAATTCATATGGGATGAAAAGTGTCAGTCATAATTTTATAAGATGAAATGAATTCTAACATCAAACTATATTCTAGTCACACATATTCTCAATAATAGGTATGTGGTATTCAATGATACATATGGAACTGGGAAGAACTACCATTTTGGGGATAGGTTCACTAATTTTTTTTTACTATATGAGTCTAAGCTATATATTATCATTGATTATCTTGAATCTAAAAGAAAATAGGTTAGGAGAACACATTGAGACATTTGAAATCAACATCAACTACAACCCAAGGAAGGGGGATATCATTTTAGGATCTCTTAGTTGGAAAGTACCATCCAAGGATATTATGGAATCGAAATAAGAGTGGAACATTATGGGGCTCTTCACTCAGTTGAATTTCGATTCATATTAGGTTCTTTTAGGTATAGTGCTGAGAAATATTAATTTATCATCATTAATCCATGAGTCAATTCTATAAAGTCAACATTAGGATGTTGATTACATATAAATTAGAGAAACCCTATAAGATGCAGAGAACATTTTGGGTTAGTCTCTCTCTTAAGATGGTATTCTCCCTTTGGGGATTAGTTTTATATCTAAAAATCATTGAGGAGATCACCTTTTTTGAATATCAGAGTTATTCATGGGTCATTCATCCAGGAGCTATAGGACATTTTATTACATGATATGGTGATTGTGTTGGATGGGTATGAAGGAAGCAATTTCTAATTATGTATCCCAATGTTACACATTTCAGTACATAAAATAATATCTTTTGGAACACTATTTTTTTATCCAATATCATCCAATGTAGGTTTGGAAATTGGATGAGGTTTCCATGGATTTTTTTGTTAGACCACAGCAAACTCTACTAGGGAAGTAATTTTATCTAGGTGGTCATTGATTGGTTATAAAAGATCAGCTATTTTTTATGATTAGGGACACCACAAAAGGTTACATCATGGGTAAAATGTATGTGTATAATTTCATGAGGTTTTATGGGATTCCTTATACCATTGTTTCATACATGGATCCACGTTTTACATTAATGACCTGGATGAATCTCCATGAGGTGGTGGGGACTTAGGTCCGGATGAGTACAACATACCATTAACAAATAGGCAACCAAAAATAGAATATAATTTTAATCCTGAAGGATATAATCCATGCATGCATCTAAAATTTTTATGAATCTTGGGATATCAATCATGGACATGTTGAGTTTTATTCTAAAAATAGTTATTAGTCATTGGTTAGAATAGATCCCTTTGAAAATTTGTATGGCAGATCTTGAAAATCTGAACTTTGTTGGGTAAAGGTGGGTGAAGCCTTTTTGGGGGACTATGTTCTATTTAATAGATGTTAGTAAGGATTTATGATATATGCTAGAATCTATTTATATCATAGATTCAATATAAGTAAAATGTGGATCCACAACATCATCCTTTAAAGTTTTTTTTGTGACTGGGTTTTCTTGTAATTTCCCCACAATTGGGTTATTGTTGGGTTAGAAAACATGGAATGTTGGATTCAAGATATATTGGATCATTTGATGTCACTAAGAATCTTGGGTTGGATTCTTGCTAGTATTAATTTCTAGTTTATTTTATAGGTATTCATTATGTCTCCACATATTGCAGCTCATGAAAACCCATCCTTAGACTTCTCACATTCTGAGTTGTGATGAGATTAACTAAGAGTGAGGAATCTCTATTGTGGAGTAGCCAATGGAGACTGTTGACTCTATGGTGAAAATGTTGTCTTGGGAAGTAGATTATATTGGTCAAAGTATTATTGATATATGCATTGATTCTCACATGAATTGAAAGGGAAAGTCATTGATGTTGGAGCAGTGTAATCGCCTGTTTCTGGACACCATTCTTCTTCCGGACTTCTCAGGGATGTAGATTCTTATGGTAGGGTGTTCTTAATATCCCATTACACACTTTTAGGTATTTCCCTTATCCCTTTTCATTACCCTTTTTATTTGGGTGCATCATGGGAGTCTTGATGATTGAAAACATTTGTTGGAAAAAATGAACTAATGTTCAAGGTTGTATGTTTGTTTTAACTATGGGAGTTAGGGTATACATGTGTTAAAATAATTGCAAGGTTTTTCATGAGTTTAGTGAACATGATTGTTTGTTTTTAATTTGAGTAGAATTTAGTTTTTTGTTTTTGTTGGGTGATTACACACATTGTAATGCTTACACATTCTGAAAGTATTACACACCATTTTAATTGATCACATCATGTATTTTATAACCAGAATGACGTTTTGAGATGTTTTTAGGACATAAAAATACTACACACCATGAACTTTTTACACGTTTTAAAATTGTAAAAATATTGATTTTTAATGTGAGGAAATGTTTTTTCAGTGGGAATTTTTAATCACGAATTACACAATTTTAAATGAATAAACCCCATGAAATTCTCACCAAAATTGATTCTTTAGGGTCTTGTAAGTATTAATTTTTATTCTTTCATCAAAAGACCTCTTATCTCCCATCAAAGGAGCTCTCTTTCATGGTTTTTGGGGCATCCTCTCCTTTTGGATTTATTTAATTAGTAACTGATCACTTTTTTGGTTACGACATGTCTCTTCTCATTAGTAATCATTATAATTTATCATTTCTATTGATCATGATAGTACTATTTCGTTTTTTATTTAAAATATATATTTTTGTTGAAAATATTCTTGATATTTTCTATATTCAATGCATGATATTTTTCAGGGGTTGATACTTTGTTGGTTTTTGTGTGGTGGGTGTGTATTCATGATGTTTTGTCATGATCTACCATTTCATCCATGTTATTTGTTTGTGTAATGTGATTCTATGACATGGAAATTAATCTTAGGGGACATGGGATTCAATCTCATAGATTCTGTTCTTGACATTGTGTTTTTTATGGTTGGTGGATCTCATTATGTGTGTGTGAAACCCATGGTTGATGTGGGTAGTACCATCTCCACCAGAAGGTTGATGAACTGTATTTCTATGGTTTTATTAATTTTTTTAATAAATTAGTTTTCATAATTGATTTTTAGATTGAAAAAAGGTTTTGAAGAAAATAAGGATTTCTCATTGTTTTTGTGAAACAAAGGGTATTTTCAATGCATAATTATTTTTTTTATGAAATTTTTTTGAAGAATTATTTTGATGAAATGGTTTGGAAAATAAAGAACATGGGAATCCATGGTTTATTAGGTGGTAGTTGTAGAAATATGCCTCACCTTTTTTCATGGGGGTTTATTCATTGAATGTTCATATGCTCTAATGGCCCATTAATCTGGGGAAATCATAGACCTCTTGGGGGTTCAATTTTTACAGTGTTCCTCTAATCTCTAGATTTGATTTATATATACAGTGTCTTCATGCCTGGGATATTATATATTTATATAAAAGTCTCATAGTTATCTTTACCTATAGTGATCCTCCTCATGATGTGAACCATGATTTAGAATGTACTATTTTATCTTGTACATCCATGGTAATGATTTGACATGTGATAAATTATTTTCTTTGAATTTTATTCATTTATGTATAAGAAATGATATAGAACTATTTACTAATATTATTTTGGAAATGTAAAAAATAGGAAAATTAAAATTTTTTTCAATGATTTTGATATAAAAACCATTTAACTATTTATCATGACTGGTTTCCTTTAATGTTTAGAATTGTTCAGATTTTTTTACAAATGATTGATATAGAACACCTGGGTTGGATCCTACTAAGACTTTTTATCTCACACCTTGAACACTCCTTCGGTGGCGTGTTTACCATTGTATGTCTTTTGAAGCAAGGAAAATAATGGAGTCATAGTAAGGTAGAGATGTTTCTTTCATCTTTTTTTGGGTATACCACTTCTACAAAAATGTGCAAAATAAGTGCAACACTTAATCATTACTAAAAAATGATGAATGGGGCGGGGCTTTATAATTTCTAAACAATTACTGATAAAGGGAACTTTTAACAACGCTAAAAAAGAACTGTTAAAAGTGACCCTTTATCAGTGCATTTTTTAGCGCTGAGAACGGCCTCCCTTATCAGCGCTTTTTTTAGTAGCGCTGATGAAGGGGGGTTTTATCAACACACATTGTCCTAGAGCTGATAAATGTGTATATTTTAAAAAAAATCATAAAAAATAATATATTGATATATAAGTATATTTATATTGATATAAATATAATAAATATTTTTTAAAAAATGTTTCTTATCGATTTTATATGTCGTAGACCCAAAATGGACACCTCAAAGAAGAAATTATGGCAGATTGTACGGATTAAGGACCTTTTAGTACCTTGGAAAATATGTGAAGGTGTTACAATGGTCACTGTAGTGTAGGTCTAGTCGTATGATTCGATTTGATATCTTGTTGAGGCAAAACGGACACCTAGAGAAGAAGTTATGGCAAAACGGACCCCAAGAGCCAAAATTATGAACATTCAGAGGGGTTTTTGTCCTTTTTTATCCTCAATGAATGTGATAAGAGTTTTTTGGGACCACTGGAGCATGTAACTTTTCACAATATTGTATTTTATATCTGGTAGATCAAAAATAGAAACTCGGAGAAGAAGTTATTATCGTTTGAAATTTTTCAAGTCTTGTATCTCCTAAAAACCTATGAAACTAACAACTCACTAAAACATGCATAAATTCTGCTCCTGTTGTCCGTTTGAGAATCGCAACAAATCAAATAGAATATCATGAAATGAGTGATGACCAAATCTAGTCGAAACCATTATAAGAGCAGAAGAACGAACGATATATTCGGTATAGCACTCCAAAAAAAGTCCAACTTCAAACGTCCATAACATTAGTTCTGGGTGTGCATTTGGGCTCTACCACATATCAAATCAAAGGCAGTGAAATGACATACATGAAAGGAAGACTGGTACTTATAATGAGTCATGTGTATAACCTAAAAATCCCAAAAACCCACTAAAAGGCCTCCAAAACGTAGTTTTCTTGTCCGGACCCTATCAAATTTTTCATAAAACCTTCATAACATTTGATTTGTGTGTCTTTTCGGCCTCTGGAACCTATGTTATCGTATTTTGATCCATGAGCTTCAGTTAGACTAATAAAGGAGCTGAAACAGACACTCGGATAAGATTTTATGTTATTTTTAGTGACTCTACGATTTGTTAGGTTTTTTCGAGACCCCATTTTAGTACTTTTGTATATACATATTAATATATAATATTTGTAAATGTATATAAATATACATAATTATATCTACTAATATACATATAATATATATCTGTGTGTGTGTGTTGTATATATGTATGTATGTATGTCGGTATATATGTATTTATTTATTAAAAAACACACAGAAGAAAACATATATTATAAATGTATTTAAAACTAATATTATAAATATATATTAATATATATTAATATACAAATAAGTATATCGATAAATAATTATAACTAAATATATATATAAATAGATATAAAAATATATTAATATATGGATATATATATATTAATATAATTAAATATATGTATATATTATTATGATTAAATATATATGTATATATTAGTATGACTAAATATATATACATATATATATTAATATTCAAATATATATATTAATATAACTAAATATACATATATATTAATATATGCATAAATATAACAATATATCTATATAAATAAATAGATATATTACAAAATGAAAAGAAAAGAAATATGGTGGAGTGGTAAAGGCTTAGGCGCGTAGGCAAGAGGTCTTGGGTTCGAATCCTGGGAGTGGTAGGCCACGCGCGTAGGCTTGGGGAATTACCTAGTGCTATTAAAGGGGGGTGGGGCCAGGTGGAGATGGCCTAGGGTGTGCATGGGATACCATGGGCGTTGGGAGCTATTAAAGGGGGGCTTCAAGCACTGGAGAAGACCCCCAGAATTGCAATAATGTTTTTATATTTTTTTATATTTTTTCAACTTTTATTAGTGCTAAAAAAATCACTGATAATGGAACCTTTTATCAGTGTTTTTGTTAGCGTTGATAAAATGGGCCTTTATCTATTCTTTTCTGAGTGCATTTAAAAGGGACCTCCCCTTTATCTTCTCCTCAATTAACAACAATTTTTTAGCACTGTTAATCAAATTCTCGAGTGTTGATAACGGCCATATTTGTAGTAGTGGTCAGTGGTGAGATAGTACAATATTTACCAAACTAGCACATGGAGTAGTGGTTTGGTTGTCTTCATCCTTTTCTATTGGACTTTTCCCTTTGATATGGTTTAGATACTTTTGAGTTATATCACTCTATTGATTCCAATTTGATATGAAATATAATCTTATTTCTTTTTCTGTTGATTCTTTTCATCATGTATATGTATATATATGTTATGTTGCCTACTGAAAGTTGGGTTAAATTGTTTCCAATGGTTATTTTTGATGCCTGGGTACTCGTCTCTAGCCCACGGGGATCAGGAATTTCCTTCATGTATGTGTCAATTCGGGTGAGGTACCCGTTGAGAGGGTATCCGGGTCAAGTACATCATAATGCTATCTTGAAATGGATATCACAAATACCACTCTCAATTGTTTCATCTTGGAAATGATATGGAAAGAGCTATGGGTCTCATCATGTAATGCCTCTAATGTGAGTTAGAATAATTTTTTTCATTTGATTCACATTTTTAACAAACCATTAGTTTATGATTAGGGGTTTATAGTTATATTAAAATTTAGCAGAAAATCACATCAACACTACTTCATCTTCTTTTTCTTATTATATGTTTAATAATTCCACAAAATTCTACCTTGAACTCCATTGATTTTTTATTCCCAATTCAAATATTAAACTATGTTTTAAAAACATAGGGGAATCAAAGGGGATAATGAAATTGGATTAGATATATCCAAGAGAAGAAAATGTTGATGTGAATAATATCACTCCCTAAAAATGGCAGATAATTGTTGATGACCCGATATAATCAATAACCATCAAATGTTTTATTATGAAAAAACATAATCTAAAAATGAATCCTTGACTCTGGATATCTAGCTCAGTTATCTGACACAATTACATTATAACCCATACCTATGTTGTTTCATATGATAACATATCCCTTGGGGGTGGGGGGATTTTATATTCCTTGATTTATAGTTTATTCCACCCTTCTAACTCTTTAATGATTCCATATCCACATTTTTTAATTTTTTTTATTTGGTGGGGTTTGAGTATATCTATTAGGATTGAACAAGTGGAACTCTATGATTATGGAACTTTCTAGTTGTTCGGATTCCTTTTTGTTATATTTTTAATAGGATAATTAGTAATGACTCCCATAATAAAGGTAGTATTTTTTTCTCAAGGCAACTTTCCCAATAAAACATTTCAGTGATTTTGGTTACATTCCATCTTCAATGTTCTCTAGATTATGTTGATGGATTATAAGATTTTGTATCTCAGTTAAACCAACATAGTGGTTTCATAATCCCAATATGATAATATATTTGAGATAACCTCACATCCTTCAATATTTTGGATCCATATCCTAGAAACTTTTATTTATAATTTCAATTCCATATTTTATTTATTAAAAGAAAAAGGAAATTAATGTTTTCTTTTTCTTATATTAATTTCTGTAAATATTTATTTACTTCTTATTCTTCCTCATCTTGAGTGTTGAAGAATTTACATTCACGTATGTCATAGTTTATGTATCTAGTTTAATACTATGTATATTAACATGTTTCATTGTATGTGTGTGTTTATTTAGTAGTGGTTGTTTATTTATAAACAATTTTTTAACTGATTGAACCCTATAAATTTATTTTATTTTTTGACTGAATTTTGAAATGAATTTGGAATATTATGCTATGTTTTGGAGTGTCATGATGATTAGATGCATTGATTGGGTTAATATTGATGTCATGTTAAATTCAAATGTATTAGGATATGAGTTTTAATATGGGTTATAGAACATTGTTATTCAAATAGGTTTTTTTTCTTTTATCATTTTAACTTCTCAACCCATCATTCATTTATTTTGGTTTATTTTTTGATAAAACAGATATGATTTTTTTCCAATATTATATTTTTAAACCATATCTCACTATGCTACATAGTTAAATGAATTGTGTAGTAGTTTTATTTGTTAGATTTGACATTGATTTCATTTTAATTTATTCCTTTGTAATTTTGAGGAAAAATATTCATTTTTTAATCCTTAACACATAATTTATAATGCTTAAAAACGAAAAATTCCTTGACTCTACTTCTAAAAAAGATATTGAATGTTTTAAATGTATTTTTTTTGTATTTTTTTACATTGAAAATTCTTTTAGAATATTCTCAACACATCCTCACATCACAAAATGATTTTATTTTCTAGTGAAGGAAAATATTGTTCTAATAATTTATCATTATTTTTAAATAAAAATCACTGCTTTGGTTGGTTTCCTTAAATATCGGTTATCATATTAATTGAATTATATATCTCATGATTGGTTTATATTTATTACTAATTATTTTATTAACAATAATAATTATCTTGGATGGTTGAAATGATATTTGTATCATGTAATCTATATTTTTTGAAAATAAATATGTTATGTGATACTCTCATACTATATTTACAAATGTAATATTTTTTTATATTTATTTTATTTTTCATCTTATTCAAATTGAATATGTTTTTTTAACAATTATTTAATTTTCATATATTTTCTTAGTTAGTTTTTTTATATTTTTTTAAAGTGATCACATCCACCCATTCACCTATAATTTTCAATTTTTTGTAATGTTTTTATCTAATACTATATTGATTTTGAATGTTTAGGGAGTTTCTGGTGATTAATTATTTATTTGATATATATTTTCATATGAAGTGACTAGATTCTTGGTATCAATGATCTTGAAGATTATCATAAATCACATCCAAATTCATGAAAAACATATGTTTTTCTTATAGGATTTTTATTAACATATTTTACGAGGATATAATATTTGAAATTATTATGGAAAACATGTTATATGTTGGGTACATATTTTCCTAATATCATACCAAAAAATTTTAAATGTGGAAATTAAAATAAAACATGTAACATTACAATGGATACATCCTAGAATGCATTAATTCTCATAAACAAAAAAATTTCACACATAAAATAGAATATTCAGTAGGTATATGAAAATAGTGAATATTATTTAACATAGAAAAAATACCGAAATAATAAAATAAATCCTACAAAATATATTTAATATTTACACTATTATATAACTATTTTATGCACATTCATATTAAAATGGTCAATATAATATAAATATAAAACATACATCATAATGAATTTTTAAAATAAAAAAGAAAATTTTTTATGTTAAAAAATATATTATAAATATTAGATGAAATATAAACAATGAAATAAGTAAATTAATTTATATAATATTTTTTGAAAGAATAATATTATTTGATAAAAACATTCCTTAATATGATATTTTTTTAAAATAATGATTATATTGAGCCTTCATTACTACTTTGTTTTAAAGATGTTGTGTAGGACTATTGTTTTGTGATGAAGTACTGATGAAGGTGTAATCTTTGACCATGACCTCATACGTAAATTTACAAAAAAGGCATGGGAGATCCCCATTCCTTATATTTTATGAGACACTTCTCCATTGAGGGACCAAAACACATAGTTTTGTAAATATATTACCATTTACGCTATTATAATAAAAATATAAGATAAGAAATTATTATTTTTTATAAAACCAAATGTTTATGAATTTAAAAATTCCAGGAGAAGGTGAAAATTTTGTAAAAGATAACAATTTAATCCATAAGAGATAATGATACCCAAATAAACACATACCCAAGAATCAACATCATATTCATCAACATTCATACTTTGTTTTCATTAGAATGTAGAAAACAAAGAAGAAGAAATATAGATAAATAAAGCTTCCAATGAATTCCTATAGAAGATATTATTATACACTATTAAAAATCCTTATATCATCAACATGATTAATTCCCGATGCGGGGTCACATGTACACCAATATCCTTCCTTCTAAATAGTCACTAAATGCTAACAAAAAACTATTAAAAAATTTAAAACAAACCCAACAAGTCCAATGCATGTTAGTAAATTATTTGAGGCTTTTATAAGATTCATTTTCTCACATTTGTTATCATTAAATTTTCTATCCAGTGAAAACAGGAATTAAAAACTATAAAAAGATTAATATTATACTTGTAAAATGAAAGAAAATTCTCCCAAATCTAAATTTCCGGACATTCCCTCATTTAAAATCCCACTTGGGATAGTAGAGAAGATGAGAGTGACATCTGAATACCACCTCTAATAAGCTATGAGTTAATGATTAGCACCAAGGATATAATCAAACATGTATGGGATGAATTAAATAAATCACCAATTAACACTATAATATAAAATAAAAATCAATTTCATGACGCATAATATTTCATATATAATTAATTCTCCTAAATGAAATAGAAAAAGGGAATTCCTATTGTAGTGACTCCAATATAAGCTCTATTCCCATGCTAGTAATTCCTAGCTCAATTAAAACAAACATCATGGAAAACCAAATAATATTTTTTATATATATATGGTTGAGCATAACTGAATACGTTTTAGGATTATTCTCAAGACCCCCTGTGAAAATTTGGTAGCAAATTATTGGCTCGGTGAATAAATAGTTGAACCAACTAACACTAAACCTAGTCAAATAACACCTAACCTCACTGAGGCTCAAAACCTAATAACACAACCAATTATATTAATATAATTTCAAAATAATATATCACAAGAGAACCCTAAAACCACTTAGCCATTGGTTTGTTGTTCTTTTTCACCAAATACATACTCCATGTTCTTTAATCCCTTATATATCCAAATATTCATACAACAACATACCATATAATACCGATAAGCACATATCCATATTCCCAACCAAATATCTATGTCCATCACAGTTGGGTATCAAAAATAGTAAGGATGTTAACAACATACCTTACTTTTATCATGTATTACCCTCATCGTGTATTGCATCATCCATCACATCACTATCATAATAGGGTATCATGAACAAGAAAATTTATAACCTCATGCCCTCCTCCCACCAGGAACCACCCCTAAAATGTAATCATATATACTTTTATATTACATACAATAACCCTAATCCATCATAACACATATACATATAACTATTTTGATCCATCAAAGCCTATACTATGTTTGAAAGAAGATAGGGGAAGAGGGACAACACAAAAATAATTATTTTTTATGATGGGTTTTTTTTTGAAAGATTCCTCTTGCAGAAATTCTTCTTAAACTGCAATTCTTTTCTGAAAGCCATCAATAAACTCTTAGTGATACTATTTTTGATGGATTCACAATTCCTACACAAATAGATTTACGAAAAATTATTTGTGATTAAAACTTAGTTTTGTGAAAAAAATCTATTTATGATGGATTTATAATTATCCCAAGAATAATTTTAAATAAATAAATCAATGAAATATTCTATAAAGAATAATATTAAGAATATTTTAAATCTATCATAATTTTTATAATTTTTCTACTTATAAATTCAAATAAATTTAATAAACACAAAACAAAAACAAAATAAATAAAAAGTTAATATCACATCGGGAAAACATAATTTATAACGTTTTATTAAAATATTTATAAATTTTAAATTAAAAAAATACAGTTTTATAGACCATGTTTTTTCTTTCCAGGACATTTAAATATATATATAAATATTATTAGATCTTGGTGCATAGACAATGTGTGATTCTGAGGCCTTATGATCCTAAAATTAATTATAAAAACATATTAAATATAATGTATATCATATTTGAATGATTTTATTGAAATAATGAAATATATCTTCAATGACGTATCATAATAGAAAATTTAGACAACCTTTGAACCCAAAACATGATGTTTACCCATGATACAACCAAAAACTGTTTGGAACAAGATGTTCAGATTAGGTGACTATTGGAAAGTATGTTAAGATAACTAACTAATTATTTTAATTAATTCATTTGAACCTAATTCCCACAATAAATACACTGTTATGGTAAGTTTCTAGGGTTATCCAAAAATCCTTGGGACCATTGAGAGTAGGATCTAACATTCTTTGTTGTTCATTCGAGATCGGGCGACGATCAACAACTAGATCAAGGTGAATTGAGGTGCAATAAAACATAATAGATCTTCCTACCACACTGGAAACCTAATTACCTAACAATGATCAATAAATAATTATGGTAGGACTCATAATATTTTTATCATACACATTATGATTAAAATATTGAGTGTGATCAATTCCATTTATTGGATCCACATCTGATTTGAGCCTTTTCATGTACCTATGTATCATATATAAATTATTTATTCTATTTAATCCCTTTTTTCCAATAATTATCATCCCTATTATCCCCAAATCATATTAGTTGTACATGAATGATTGTACAATTATTGGTCCACCCTTAGTTTATGTTCATTTCCCTCAACCTTTATTCTCATTCTATATCGGTAGACTATGGGGTCATTGTTCAACTATTTTTGGTTGGAATCGAGTGTGATCAAACCCCCATATTCATGATAAATTCATTTAAAATGAACATATTTTAGATTTATGGATGAATTAGTTTGATTTTTGGGGTATGGGTAATGATTCACATGGATTTTGGTTCGAGTATTGACTAATAATGATAGCATACATGGGGGGAATGCGACAGACCACCGTGTGTCAATAGACATTGATTTCTAGCCACCAGAGGGATAAAATTGTTTAACTAATGATACCCCATTTGATTTAGGGAATCACAGTTGTGTGATTAATGATGGAGTGATAATATCTATAATGAATTGAGTGGATCTATGTGTTTGTAAAAAACCTGACTACTGGAAGTGTAGTCTGAATATCACAAGGCGTGTTGGGCCTTGGATGTAGTGACTCGGGATTTCTATTGAGTTAAATATACAATTTCATTTGATACCCCAACACACCATGTAACATGGTGCTGGTGACCCAAAATGTGAATTGCGATAATAAAGACATGGTCATGGATAGGAACATCTCAAGTATAGGTACAAAACCATGGTACACATACATGGAAGGGGTACACACACATGCACGATGTACATGGACACAACCCAAAGATCTTGAGCATGACTAGGAAAAGTTGGATCATCCCTGAGTGTTTGATACACACTCTATTTTCTCCTAATATACTTTGTAGTGGTACATGTATAGTGAATCATATTCTGGAATAGTCGAGGAGAAGAAGCAAAGCAGAACTACATGCCTTGTGCCTCCTCTACACGTCATGTTTCTCATTTTTTAGATGACGATTGATGATGAAAATGATTAGGTGGGATCATCAGAGATATCTGAGTGGAACACTCCTACTGGGAAAGGTAATGGGTCCTATATTGACCCTTAGAGTAAGAACCGTCCTACTATGATAGAGCATGAGTCCTAAATCGTCCATCAGAATGACGCCCTCCAAGTAGGACATGGAATGGATCCTCTATGAACCATTAGAGTGGAACCCTCCTACATAGGATGGGAATGGTCCTTGACCATCAGAGTGGTACCCTCCTATAGTGTTAGGTCATGGATCCTTTATTTATTGAGTGAAAACCTCCCATTGAATCAGATCATGGTTCCGCCATCTATTGAGGGGAACCATCCTGTTGGATTAGGGAATGAAACCTCTATCTATTTAGTAGAATCCTCCTTTGGTGATTTGGAATAGGTCCTCGACCACCAAATTGGCACACTATTACATGGATAGGGAATGGTCCATATATCAACCATTTGAGTGGTACCCTCCTATTGTACTAGGGAATGTGTCCTCTACATAGAGATTATTTCCCCTCGATTTGAAACATAGTAGGGAGGTTTGTATTATCATGGATGCTTCTTTGAAGATATTTACAACATGTTGGAAATCATTTATGGACCTCTTAGAACTGAAATAAGACTCATTTTCTAGACTGTTCTTTGATCAAGATATCCATTTTCTCTATATTTCGGGTTTATTTTATGTCTATATATCCTTATTGATTGGTTTTCATTTCCTTCTTGATATGGGTTGTGTTTTATACTTCTATTTTTGTCTCCTTCTACACCCCTTCGTCTTTTAGGGAATCCTACTGGGTATATATATATTCACCATTTCATGGGATTTTACAGCACATTTCATGTCTTATTAAGATGAAAGGGAGGTTGGTGATGATTAAAATGTATAATAGTGGATTCTTGGGTGAATTTTACATCGTTCGATGGTCATATCATGGTGGTATGAATCTGTGATCTCTCATTATTTATTTTTCAAGTAATTTTTAGGTTTGGATATATTTCAGGTTGGGTGTGTATTTTTTCCCTTTACTTTTCATAGTACCTTATTAGACTCTTATATTCCGTAGAGGTTGTTACATTCCTACTTTTTTCAAGATGTTACTATATATTATTATTTACTTTTTACATTGCATGTAGATAGTTGTGGTTTATTATACAGGTACTTAGGCCATGCCCTACCATTTTAGTTATGACATTCAGCAATTGCTGCTAGCCTCTAGGCTCTGGAGGCATTCTTTGGGTAGTTTTGGATTGAGCCCTATTGGGTTGAGTCACAATAGATTGGTATCAAAGGTGGTTCATTATTTGAGAAGGTTTTGGGGTTGTACTATTGTTAGTAATTGCTTGAGATTTAGGGAAACAATTTAAAATGTCTGGAGTGTGGATTTTAGGCTTGGGAGCCCATTTTTAGTGTGAAGAACAACATCTCTATACATCATGACACTGATTAACAACATCATGACTCATTATACTAAAACATTGGTTCCATGGATCTTTGGTACATGAATCATATAGGATTGAGTATTTGGCTGTAATTTTTGAGTAAACTCCCCACATATATATCCACCTATACTTGTGTTATACCTTGATTAGATTATCAAGTTGCATATACAAATACAACCATTTAGCTTATTAATTTTGAATCATGATGATGATATGATGAGAGATGAAGCCTTTATTCATGGAACATCATGTGAGACTATTCCTCCAGGTGGATAGGTAGCATCACCCCTACTTTTTGATCAGTAGATATAAGCAATAGAGTAGGCCAAGGATGTATGTGAGGGTAGCATACTCTCATTATTCCAATTCCAAAGATTGTTGAGGATCAATAGGTAGATATTTCTCTATGTGTCTGAGGATTAAATATAGTTGGTGGTATGCCCTTTCATGATTATATAGACACTAGATGATTATGTGGTTTTTATAACTTAAAACCCTTTCCATGGGGTAGTTGGTCACTGGGGGAGTCTAGTTATGTAGACAGATGAGGAGTCAACACTCTCATGGTGTATCTTCCATAAACAATTTCATGAGGTGTAAACCCCTCATGCTAGAGCATAGTTTAGATTTAAGTCCTTCTCAGGCATCATCATGGATGGATGATACTGGGAGAGTATGGTACGATGTCCATATACCTTACATAGTACTCACATGACATTATTCGGGATGGATAATTATGAGAATAGAGGTTTGATAAGGTCCTCCATAATGACATATAATCCAGTGTGGTGCCACAATAAATACCCTCTTATGTAGGATTCTTGCATTGGGAACTAGTGGATAAGATATTCTTGTAAGAGAGATTCCTTGCTGGTAAAGATGGTTGTGAGAGTGATAGGGATGAATCATATACATCTATTGACATTCACTAGTGGACAAAATCCTGATATTGATGATATTATCAGGATCAGACATAGGTATGTGATTACATGCCATTGTGACTGCATAGGGTACTAGGGAAGCCTTGATAGGGGAGGTGTTATGAATGTAATCAGAGAGAGCACATGGAATATGATTTTTGACCATATGTGATGAGAAATGAAGATAGATAGGATATAAACTACCATAGAATAAGTAACATTTTGATCATGGATCTCCATGGTGAAGAAAAAATTGAAACAACGGAGGAATAGATGTAATAGAATAAGTTGGGTCTCCAAGATGAGGAGATGTGTATTGTGGAAGATGATATGAGATCCTTCCACCACCACCACCAGGCATCCAACATCAAGGTGAGGGAGATGACAATCAAACCATGGTATGATGCTGGATTTTAGAGGAATATGACCTAGGAAATCACAAAATAACTATAGTTATCATATGTTTTTATTGTAATCATACTACAATATTAGTTGAAACTGGTATAATACACTCATTAATAACATTACTCATGGTGTATGTGGTAGAGCTTCAAGTTGAGGCATTATCCTATCAGATTGGACATGATGTTCTAATAGAGAATGATTCTTTGATATCATTTATCTGCTGGCTATGTGAGTTTTTTAATTATGGATAGAGATTTATGTGGGACACTTTGGTAATCTAGATGATGCCTTATGATATAATCTTAGGCATTTATTTGTTTTTCAATGTCTGAGACAATATTTAATGTCCATATAGATTATTCATAATCATTTCCACTAATGAAATGAATGTTTTCATTATTAAAAAGAGTGATCTCATCTCTTAGTGTAACACCCCATGTTCCATGGTACGCTTCTCTTTGAATAATAGAGCAGCATGTGTTCTACGCAACTTTGAGTTCTAACACACCGCGACCAATCAAAGTAGCCATTATGAATAGTATTACCCACTTTTGAAATTATATAAATTTTATATTTTAGAAAGGACTTCATTTTTGGATTTGGAATATCGAAATTAGCCTATGTTATATTTTTGGTATTTTTCCGAGAACTTCCAATTTTTGATGAAAAATGAAAAATACTTAAAAACAACTTTTTTAATCAAAATTATTTATTGTGATAAATTATACGATTAAGTGGTTCTAAAGTATAATTAGAATATTTTTTAACTGTTTTATCAAATGGTGGTCATTAGAATTAATTTCACTTTGAAATTGGACATAAACAATTGAAAATCTTTTGATATATATTGTTTAATAAAAACACGCTATTTGTTGTGAAAATGGGAATTAATTTTTAAATTAATTAATTAAACTTATATTTTTTGAATTTTCTAAAATATATATCATTTTTTAATTAGTAATATAAAATATAGCTTAGGGTTAACTTTTGGTATTGTTCTGAAAAACATTAATTTTTGATGAATAGTGAAACCACTAAGTGGTAGTTAAAAAAACTGATTTTATATTAAACTGAAACATTACCGCTTCTGTGAATTGAATTTCTAAAATATGAAATACATGGTTTCCATTAGTATGTAAAATTTGGTTCAATGAGATGAAAATATTCTTTGGTGAATAGTAACATTTACATTTTATTAATCACGATTAAAGGTAATTAGTGTAATTTAAGGTAAATATAATGTGATAATAATATGAAATTACCTTTACACTTGTCCCGCCCTTATTTTATGAGTCATGGCCGACCAATAAAATCCATGGGTTAACTTGGGGACCCCTTGGAGCAACTTGTGTAAGAAAATGGCATTAATAACTTTTTATTTAAAGTAAAAATAAAATTATCACAAACATGTGTTGATTAACTAAATCAATTATTAAATGGGGTTATATAATTTAAATTTTCAAATATAAATATTCACGGGAAAGCTAAATATATTTCCTACATCATTATAATTTTCTTATAATTTTTATGCATTATATACATAAATTTATTTATGACACCATGATGATGCAGTGATTCCCTCATTATTGAACAATTTAAATAAAATGAAAAGATAATGTAAAATCTAAGACATACACTTGTCTAAAAACTATTTAATGGGTATATTTCGAACCCTTATCACCTTATCCTATAAATATATCATTTTAGGACCTTTAAAATTCAAAACCCATTTCATAATAACGTAACATTTCAATCATTCCAAAAGAGCCCCTCCTCTCCTCTTATAAAAGGCCCCCACCTCTACCACATTATTAACACCATCAATGAAATTTTTCTAAGCCTAAATCTACCCAAATAATCTCTAAACTTCCATCTCTTACTCATATAATCCTCACTTTGGCCATATGTCTTCCCAAGGAAGCTTTTGTCTCAAATAAAAAAGAGTTACCCGATTTTAATGTAATGTCTTCTCTTATGTCCTTTTGTTTTATTTTGATTCTCCAACCTCATAACCTATTTTTATTAATTTATTTTGAAACAAAACCATAATATTAAATATAATAGGATGTTTATTTTATAATTATTTTGGTTACACTTACACACACCTTCGTCTAATGGTTAAAGAACATACTGTTTCTGTGGGTGGAGAATTACTGCCTCACAAAACAATGATTGATCAATCTTCTTTTAAAACCTCTCATGGTAGCCATTAATATGTCACTATATTTATATATTACATATATTATGTTTACGTTCTCCTTATTCTTCTGTATTTCTCATTTATGTAATACCTTTACGATTTCCATTATGGGTAAACGCGATAATTTCATATTAAGAAGTGCGGACTACTACCCCCTCAAAGTGATTTGAATCGTTAATGCCATATGTGGGACGTATAAAGGATGGAGTAATGATATTATATATTATATTATACTGGAATTATAATATAACATTATATAATTTTTATTTCATTCCTTTAAATACGAAATATAAATGAAAGTAGTGTTCATGCGTACGTACAGCTTACCGTCTCCATGAACGGTGCATTTCATTTCTTACCTCTAAATGTTATGTAATATTATAAATGAATGTATATACTGGATATGTATGATATATATTATATCTACATCATGAATATAATTTTTGATATAATGGATATTTTAGCACATGAACAACTTGTAATTATAATGAGTTTATTTTTGACTCAAGTACGAAAATCGACAAAATGACTGTTTTTAACATAAATAATTACATAATGAACATAACATTGTAATAAGTGATATTAAATTATTAATAAACTTGAAAAAGGTTCTTAATCAAGTAGAAATTTACTCTAGTTTATTATTCAGGTGGTTAAATAACAACTGAGTCAATTCAGACACGAGGTAAGGGACTTCGTCTCAATCTCCTTTCATTGAGGCATATTTTGTTTTATACACAACTTTCTTTTATACGGTGTATAAAACTAGTTGAATTTTACATTTATTCAAAAGGAATATTTTTATATGACGAATTTTACAAAACAACAAAAAGGAATGTTTTTTTTCGTACGTATGCGGCGACAATGACTTCTCCGCCGCCATGACAATTAATTGATTTTCGGCTTCCTTTACAAGCCGTAGATTTTTTTAAAAGGACAAATAAATACCAAGTTTTACTTTTCTTTTATTTTTGAATTGAAAATGGTTTTATCATATCAACGTTTTGTATTGATATCTTGTGATTGAAATGTGGAAATGTTATGTTTCCATTATGCATGCTTTATATGATATGATTATGTTATGGTTTATGATACGTTTAAACCATTTCATATATGGAATGCATTAGACTTAGTATGCGATGGGTGGAGCCCACTATAGATCCTCGATGCATCGGTAGGTCTCACGAGACAAACTAGTGTCTTGGCACAATGCATTGACAAAATCTTATTTGTAGTCTTGCCACAAGGCCTTGACTATGTGGTTATGATAGTCTGACGTTTTGCATTCCATCATTATGAAAGTGGTTATTGATATTGCATGTGATTATTCAAATACTAGAATATCCATGTGAATAAGTAAATAGAATTATTTCATTTTATTTATGAAATATTATGCTGAAGTTCTAGTTTAAAAGGCTTTTGTTTTAGTTATACATTGCCTTAAATGATTATGTTTATTTATGAAAGTTTCTGCTATATTGTTATCCTTACTAAGCATCTAAGCTCACCCCTTTCTATGTTTTATTTTTCCCAGGATGTGAAGAAATATTTTATGAATGATCTGTAGGGATATACTGAAGGGGTTATGAGTGTGTACTATGGAGACTATGTTTTTGCAGTTTTTCACTTTATAATGTAATGTAACATTATGAATGTATGTAGTGTTTCCAAGGCTACTAAACTATTCGGTATTTCGAGACATGATCTTTTGTGATCATTCCAATGTTAGGTAATAATGCACCGACTCTGGGTAACTGGGGTCAGGGCATTACAGTTGGTATCAGAGGCATTTTAGTAATAACCTTAGAAGCTAGATTTAGATAAACTCTAATTTGAGCACATATCCCTAAGATATACTTTTAGGATTAGTATAGAAGAACTTCCTAAATTTAGGTATTGTAATGATTTTGTGAGTTTTCCATGGAACACATACCTGTCTGGATATGAGCTGGTAGAGGCGACTCTAGCACAGATGTACCTAGGGGTAAAACCTGAAAACACCGCTTTGAGCTAGACTCGAACAGGAACTGGTGCACGACAACAGGCCTTGTTGTACTCTTGGTTATGACACATAGGGAGGATATTCTTAGGATAATTCTCATTTTCATTACAAACCATTATGAAGGGTTTGTGAGTATATACCTCCTCAAAGAAAACATTTTTATGATTATGGATTATATCCATAAACTGTTCAATTAATGTTAGGGGTTTTGCAAGTTTATTATATTGTATTTAGATTAATAAACTAATCTAGTTTATGCCATTGTTTAGAAATGGAACCTAGTGGATGTAATGGAAACTGTATCAATGCATGCACTCCATGATGGGATTTCCCTCCTGCTCAACATAATTATAGTGGAGCTGGTGATACAACTGGTGTTGATCTGCTTATCACCATACTGGGATAACTGACTCAGGTTATGAATAATAACATTACTCGTTTGGAGCACCCTGATCCACAACACGGAGGATCAATGTTAGAACACTTCATGAGGTTGCGACCACCGACATTCAATCGGAGTACAAATCCATTAGTAGCTGAGCAATGGATAAGTTCCAAAGAGAAAATATTTCAGGCTTTGGGGAGTAGTGAAATGGGAAAAGTTGTCATGGTAGTTTATCGCCTCACTAGAGATGCTGATCAATGGTGGTCATTGATACAAAACATGAAGGAAGATGATGAAGTATCAAATATGGAATGGAGGGAGTTCAAAGATATTTTCTTAGAAAAATACATTACTTGCGACCATCGAGCAGATTTGGAAAGGCAATTTCTGAGTCTGAGACAAAAGGAGGATGAGACTATCACAATGTATGAGGCCAACTTTACAAGGTTAGCGTGGTATGTTGCAGATTATATACGTAAACCAAGAAGAAAGATTTATCATTTCATTGATGGGTTAAATCCATATCTCTTTCAAGCTTTAGTATCACAATCATTCTCAATGTATAAAGATATAGTCTCGTGTGCTATCAAGACAGAAAAGGAATTCTCTAAATCTTATGACAATAAAGAAAAGCAGGAGAAGAAGAGAACGGTGGAATAAGAGAAAGATAAAAGGAAAAAGGGAATGTATGATTTTCCATTATGGGATAATTGTGGGAATAATCGCCCCGGTACTTTCCTAAATGGAATGGGTGTTTTTTATAAATGTGGAGAAAAATGTCACAACACTCTTTATCGCAAGGGAAAGAAAGAGGCTATCAATGTTGAATGCTACAATTGTAGGGAAATGGTGCATTATGCAAATGAATGTCCTAATCGTCCGGAAAACTTACCTCAGAAAAGTCCAAGGGATCAAGGCCAATATTATGATGTTACTACAGTTTAAGTGGAATAATTAATGTATTGGTGCTTTTGGACTCAATGATTATATTCTGGTTATAAGAATAATGTGTTATATATAAGTATTGTACTGCATTACTTTTTGTTTTCATTATGGTTTTAATATGATGAAGGTAATCATATTTTTAGTATATGAAAATAAGAAAAACATTACTTTGTTTGGGGAATCTGATGTTACAAATGATTTTGGAATTTAGAGACCTTTTAGAGAAGGTCTGGACAAATGTATTTTGGATAACTATAACGGTTGGAAGGGATTAAGTTGAACTTTGGATAGTATTGTTTAAGGTTAAAAAATTTATAAAGATTATTTTTGGAATATTATAATAGTATAGTTTTAGGAAAAGGACAACCTACAGGTTGGGGGATTACCCGTCATGTTGGTCAAAGCTACAGGAATCGAACCCACAACCATAGTGTGATAGGCCTTTATTACTTACCTCTAGCTACAGGACGTCCCTGGTTATTAAAAAATATTATTCCTAATCTAAATGGTATGTGTTAATATTAGGATCCTTGTAAGATTAGGAAAATATATTATTTTTGAGTTTTATTATCTTTTTTAGTGAAAGATGAGTTTGTGGTAGAAATTAGTTGAGGGTTAAAACTATACATGTCATGTATATATATATCTACCTCTCTTTTATTCAACGAATAAATTAATTCTTAAAATATAGGAAAGGGATATTAAAACAAAAAATGTGTTATCCTAATACCGTATGTTTTGTTGAACTGATGATATTTTAAATCGATATAGATTGAAGGCTTTGAGGCACTCAATTTTACACATATTTGTAATTGATGACCCCAATCACTCTCTACAAATATTAACATTTTTCATCCAATTATATGTCTCTAATTCCCACCAATATTCTCTTAATCGAGATCATAATTTGGTGGTGACTTTTTCTTTTTCCATTCCCTCTTATTAAGGTTAAATCTTATTAAGGTTTTCCACAATGGTATTTTCTATTTTCCACCTTTAATTTTAGAAGAACTATTTAAAATTGCGAGGAAACTATTTATTACAGGAGGGTAGAATGTAACACCTCATGCTTCCATCGTACACTTTTCTTTGAATAATAGAGCAGCGTGTGTTGTACGCAACCTCGAGTTCTAACACACTGTGACCAATCAAAGTAGCCATTATGAATAGTGATACCCACTTTTTTAAAATATATAATTTTTATATTTCATAATGGACATCATTTTTGGATTTAAAATATGGAAATTAGCCTATGTTAATTTTTTGGTATTTTTCTGAGAACATCGAATTTTCGATGAATAATGATAAATACTTAAAAAAAAAATTTAATCAAATTAATTTATTGTGATAAATTATACGATTGAGTGGTTTTAAAGTATAATTAGAATATATTTTAACTGTTTCATCAAATGGTGGTCATTATAATTAATTTCACTTTGAAATTGGAGATAAACAATTGTCAATCTTTTGATATACATTGTTTCTTAAAAACAGTATTTGTTGTGACAGCGGGAATTAATTTTTAAATTAATTAATTACAATTATATGTTTTTAATTTTTTAAAATAGACATCATTTTTTGAATTAGGAATATCAAATATAGGTTAGGGATAATTTTTGGTATTATTCTGAAAAACTTTAATTTTTTTTGAATAGTTAAACCACTAAGTGGTAGTTAAAAAACTAATTTTTCGTTTAAATGAAAATTTACCATTTTTGTGAATTTAATTTCTAAAATTTAACATACATGGTTTTCATTTTATTATGTAAAATGTGGTTCAATGAGATGAAAGTATTTTTTTGGTGAATAGTGACTTTTATGTTTTATTAATCGCGGTTAAAGGTAATTAGTGTAATTTAAGGTAAATATAATGTTATAATAATATAAAATGACCTTTACACTATTCCCACCCTTATTGGATGAGTCATGGATGAACAGGACAATCCATGGGTCAACTTGGGGACTCCATGGAGCCACTTGGTTAAGAAAATGACGTTAATTACTTTTTATTTAAAGTGAAAATAAAATTGTCACAAACATGTGTTGTTTTAGTAAAACAATTATTACATGGGGTTATATAAGTTACATTTTCGAGTATAAGTATTCATTGGAAATAAAAATATATTTCCTACATCATTGTAATTTTCTTATAATTATTATTCATTAAATAAATAAATGTATTTATGACACGATGATGCTGCAGCGATTACCTCATCAATGAAAAATTTAAATAAAATTATAGGATAAGGTAAAATATAAGAAATAAACTTGAATAAATCCTATTGGATGGGTATATTTCGAAACATTATCCTCTTATCATTGAAATATTTCATTTTGGGACCTTTAAAATCTGAAAATCATTTCATAATAAAGTAACATTTCAATCTTTTCAAAAGAGCCCCTCCTCTCCTCTTATAAAAGGCCCCCACCTCTACCACATTATTCATACCACCAAAGCCATTTGGCTCGGAAAAACTCTTCCCAAATACTCTCTAAACATCCCTATATTACTTATAGAAGCCTCAATCTGGGCATAAGTCTTCCCAAGGAAGCCTTTGGCTCAAATCAACAAGACTTACCAGATTTTAAGGTAATGTCTTCTCTTATGTTCTTTTGTTTTATTTTTCATCTCTAACCCCTTAAATATTTTTATTCCATTTTTTGTAACAAAAACAATATATGAAATATACTAGGATGTTTTTATCATAATTATTTGATTTACACTAACACACACCTTTGTATAATGGTTAAAGAACATACTGTTTCTGTGGGTGGTGAATTACTGCCTCACGAGATGATGATTGTTCAATCTTATTTTAACACCTATCATGGTTGAAATTAAGATGTAATTATATTTATATATGATATATATTATGTTTATGTTTTCTTATGCTTCTGTATTTTTCATTTATGGCATACCTTTATGATTCCCATTATTGGTAAACGTGATAATTTCATTTTAGGAAGTGTGGACAACCGCCCCCTCAAAGTGATTTGAATCGTTAATGCCATAAGTGGGATGTATAAAGGATGGAGTAAATGATATTATATATTATATTATAATGGAATTATAATATAACATTATATAATTATGATTTCATTCCATTAAATACAACATATAAGTGAAATTAGTGTTCATGCATACGTATGGCTTACTGTCTACATGAACGGTGCATTTCATTTAATACCTCTAAATGTTATGTAATATTATAAATGAATGTATATACGGGGTATATATGATATATTCTATATCTATAGAATGTATATAAATCTGGATATAATGGATATTTTACCACATTAATAACTTGTAATTATAAGATGTTTATTTTTGACTCATGTACCAAAAATCGACCAAACGACCGTTATTAACTTAAATAATTAAATAATGTTCATAACATGGTAATAAGTGATATAAAAGGAATAATGTAGTTTAAAAATGTTCTTATGAATTTATAAATTAACTATAGTTTATTATTCAGGAGGTTAAAGAATGATCAAGTCAAGTAGGACATGAGGTAAGGGACTTCGTCTCAATCTCCGTTCATTGACGCATATTTTGTTTTATACACAACTTTCGTTTATATGGTGTATAAACCACTTTGACATTGTCTTTTATTAAAAAGGAATATTTTTATAAGAATAATTTTACTAAATGACAAAAAAAATGTTTTTTTGTCGTACGTATGCGGCCACAACGTCTTCTCCATTGCCGTGACCATTATTTGAGTTTCAGCTTACTCTACACGCCATAACTTTTTTTAAAATGTAAAATAAATACCATGTATTACTTTTCTTTTATTTTGGTATTGAAAATGGTTTTATCATATCAATGTTTTGTATTGATATCTTGTGATGGAAATGTGGAAATGTTATGTTTCCATTATGCATGTTTTATTTGTAGTCTTGGCACAATGCCTTGACTATGTGGTTATGATAGTCTGGAATTATGAATTCCATCATTATTAAAGTGGTTATTGATATTGCATGTGATTCTTCAACTAGAAAAATATCCATGTGAATAAGTAAATGGCATTATTTAATTTTATTTTTGACATATTATGATGATGTTCATGTTTAAAAGTCTTTTGTTTCAGTTATACATTGCCTTAAATGTTTATTTTTATTTATGAAAGTTTCAGCTATATTGTTATGCTTACTGAGCATGTGAGCTCACCCCTTTGTATGTTTTATTTTTCCCAGGATGTGACGAAATATTGTATTAATGACCTGCAGGGATAGTCTGAAGGGGGTATGAGTGTGGACTATGGAGACCTTGTTATTGTTGTTTTTCACTTTATGATGTAATGTATCATTTATGAATGTATCTATTATTTCCAAGGCTACTAAACTAATCGTTCTTTCGAGACTTGATCTTTTGTGATCATGCCAATGTTACGTAATAATGCACTGACTCTGGGTAGCTGGGGTTAGGGTGTTACACCAAAGGAGTGGGTTTTTAGATTATGAGGATGAAACTCATCATCCATCAGTTATATAGTGTATCCCGTGACATAGTAGTCTCTTCAGGCACCCATATTTCATCAGTCGTCGAGGATTGTATCCAATTAATTTTTAGGGGAATTATTTTACTACCTCTGAGTCCATAGATGGATTTTTTTTGCAACAAGTGGATCCTTTAGACAACATTCATATATTTTTTGGAGTATGAAATTCCTTTTAATGAGATCTAAGAGTTTCGGTTGTCGTTGGAGGAACTTCACTATAAGGGTTTTACAAGACACACTATGCCTACTTGGACTGCTCTGGTGTTCTTCATGAAAAAGGTGGATGAGATATTGAAACATTGTGCAGATTATAATCACTTGAACCAAGAAAAAATATTCAAAAATTACCCCTTTTGAGGATTTATGACCACTTGATCAGTTCCTAGGAATGAGATGGTTCACAAATTTTGATATCAAGTCCAGCTAACACCAGTTGAATGTTCATGAGGATGATATTATGAAGTTGGAATTCTGATGTCACTATAGACACTATGAGTTCATGGCGATGCCTTTCAGTGTGAAAAATTCTCATACTATGTTTGTGGATTTTATTAACTGGATCTTCTAGATGAATATGGATTGATTTGTTGTTCACGTTATTGATGAAATACTCAAATACTCTACATCAGAGGAGGAGAAAGTAGAGTTGTTGGGGATGGTTATAGATGTACTTTGAGTGCACCAACATTATTGTATTCTCTTGAAGATCCATATTTAGACCCACTAGGTTCAATTTATATGGCATGTCATTTATGAGACTATATTTGTTATGGACCCAGAAAATATTGATGCATTGATTTCCTGAGAGAAACCTAAGATAATATCATAGGTGTAGAGTTTTATTCTCTTGGAAGGGAAATAAAAGTGGTTTTTGGAATAATTATCTAGAATTTCAACCCCTTTCATTTCCTTTACGTTGAATGGGAATCTGTTTACCTAGATTGAACATTTCTAGAGATCCTTCAATGTCTTGTGGCTAAGGTATAAAAGTTCCCCTGTATTGAGACTAATGGCGGTGGGTGTGGAGTACGTTTTATATTGTAATTCCCCTAAATCTATGATCATCTATGTGTTATTGAAAATACTGAAAGTGATCATGTAAGGTTGAAGAATTTTAAACCTAATATTTGAACTACATTAATCAAAACATAGAGCTGGCTGCGATATATACCGATTTAAGGATTTTGAGGCACTATCTTCTAGGAATGTGCGTGGTTTTTTAATTATACCATCAGAGTCTCAGTTATATCTTCAAATAATTTAATTGATCCTAATATAACAATCATAGTTCAATTTCTTATAGGACTATGGATTTTAGATATTCTATACTCTAGGGAATGGAAACATGGTGGAAGACGCCCTTAGTTGGATGTCCTTGGCTAGCTTATTGGAGGAGGCGTTTGAATAGTTAGATTCATTGCAGCTGACCCTTTTCTAGGAGGAGGGTGAAAATTATATTCAATCAATTATTATGACTCCTACACTCCTTAAGTGTGTGATATAGTTCCATTTGAGAGACATCATCTGTGAGGCCTCACGTGACCAGATATACTCAGATGATTGAACAGATGTATTCATTGATGGATGGAATAATGTCATCCTTTTATAGGGATGAATGATGGCTCTATTTATGATGTGGTAGGAGGTGATGAAATATTTTCACACATAACCCTTTTATATACATCATGGTGTGGAGAATATGTAAATAGAACATTATTGGTAGTTTTTGTGGATGAGCATGAGGTGAAGCGTGGTCAAGTTCATCTCTCAGTGCCTCACATGTTAGCTGGTGAAGGTTAAGAACTAGATTAATGTAGGTTGTTTTGTTGCCTATTAATATCCCTGAGTGTAAACGAGATGAAATATCCATTTACTTTGTGACAGGGCATCCATGGAAATGAGAGTCCACAACACCTTTTGTTTAACAACCCGAACTGTCATAAATAAAAGTCACTATTTTTATTTTTTTTAATTTTATTATTATGTATTATGGTTATATAAAACAGAATAAGATATTTGGTATTATCATATAATACTAACATAACCATTTATAATCATTACTATTGATACTATATTCTTTAAAAAGTTATAACCTGATTAGTATAAATATAGGTTTCTAACAAATCTAATTGACACAAACAATGGAAGTGACATCTTCAACCAGTATGATCATACCCTATCAAGCTCGTATATCTGAGCTTTGAAGGAAGATAAAATATATAGGGATTTCCATTGACCAAGAACACGATGATATCCAAGAACTTAAGCAAGATAGAAACTAATTATGGGGGAAGTTCAAACTCATTTATATCACTACCCAAACCACATTTGATGAACCTCCCCATGAAAGTCACACCATCATGCACCTTAACCTTAGGTAATTTTCTAGATTATTAAATGGATATGTATCCAGAACTTATATATATGAGTGTTTATATTATGTTTTTGTTGAATAATGAATAAATATTTATCCAATCATTGATACATTATAAAATATTTTTATTTTGATTCCAAAAACATAAATTGTATTTTTGGTTAATTTAAAAATTCATTTAAAGAAATTATTTTAATGAATTAATGTATTTTTAAATAAATAACATATTATTAAAATATTATTATAATATAATTTTTTTTAAATATAAATGATTATATAAATTTTAATATGTAAAATGTAATTTTTTTAATGGTTCGAAAAATGTTATTATCAAAAAACACAACATTTCTTGGTAAATGTTAAATTAATTATGAATTTAAAAATTAAAATATATAGAAAATTATTTATATAAAATTAATATTAATTTTGGACTTATAATTTCAATGTTATCCAATCTTAAATTTTTCATAATTTTCTGAGATAATCAAAATTTTAAGTAAAAATTGAATACTCTATGAATATACTTTCGGTATTATGAAATCATAATTACCCAAAAGTGATTTAATAAATAATATAAATTGGAACCATTACAAAATATATATTTTCACATTAAAATAATTTTATTTTATGTTTAAATTATTTATATTATAAATCCTTTATGAATCCTCCAAATCTTGTAATATATTTTAATCTTTTAAAATCCATTTTTATGAGTATTACTCTCCACCACATAAGAAAGTGTATTATTTTATTAATTTCGTCCCTTCAACATATTAAATTATTAAATCCTGTCCCATTTTTTATAATCCATGGGAAAAAACCATGCGATGGTTTTTCATTTTGGTAATTTTTTTATGTAGAGTCTAAATCCTCTATAATAAAGAAATCCCCCTCTTTTCCTCATTAAACCCACCCATGATCCAATTTATCATCAATAAAAACCCTTGTACCACATCCATAATCATAACTCCACTATATTGAGTCCTCCAAAGGTACCCAATGGTCTCAATAATCCCCTCCCATGCATTTGGTGTCAGTCACCCATGTAAAGCATTTTAATATCCTCAGTTCCATTCAAGCATATCATTTAAGTTATGTCTCTAAAATTGAATTTTATTAGGGTGGGTATGTTTTTCCATATTCCACACACATTCCAATTAATATAAACATAATTATATCCCCATTTCACTCCCACTAACCCTCACATGAACCATTATGTACACTAGTGACCATACCAAAATTTAGTAAGAGATCGTTTCCCTTTTGTCTATTTATTCAAGTATATTCATTACCTTATGTATTTTATCATCATCTAATTTTGTTGGGATATGTTATTACATAATTCCATTATTATATAATTTATTTCCAAAATATGAGTGATTCCTTTCAATCTCATGAACCGAATTTATGAATTTTTATGTGATGCTGTTATGTTGCTGAAATTCATCCATGATTTTCCATGCCAAAAAAATTAGGTAGTGAATACCATAGTCATTTCTTATCAAGTGTATTCATCATTATAAAATTATACACATCTTAATTGGGGAATAAATATATTTATTCCACACTCATTTTTCTTGAAATAAAATATAATGATTAAATTGATGTTGTATGATCTATATGGAACACTAAAGCACGAGAATGAAATAAAGCTGACATGTGGACCCATATTTATATAGTGCTATAATTAACTGGGTAATGTTTAGTCTCATGAGACATCATGTTTGGATATGGAGTGAAACTAATTCCCTTATGTTACTTTTTCCACCATGTGGTTTTGGCGGTTTATCCTTGACCAGTGTTTATGATGCAATGTTTTAATTTGGTTCCACATTTCCCAAGTTAATCTTATCATGCTATATCATGTATCATTGATTATATTTATGATTACTAACTTTTATATTCCCCATTTATGTTCCAATTTTCTAACAAGTGTCACTTAATTCTATTTTTATTCACTCACTGAAATTTATAGCTCAACCTTTTCTTATGTTTTCCCTAGGTTTTCCCATGTAGTTTTAAATGCCAAGGAATTTTTGAAGAATATTAAGGATTTTTTCAATAATGTTCTTTTATACCTTGGTCATGATGATATTATATGTACCTAATTCCCTATAACACTATTATTTAATCTATTTCAGGTTGTGTTATGTGTAATTTTATGTAATAAACCATCAATTACTGTTTCATAAATAACCGAGTTGTTATAGTTGGTATCATATAAAAAGTTTCGTTATTTTTGGGATTAGGATTAGAAAACTCTTGGGAAGTACATAGGGATAATAATAATTAAACGAGAAAAATCCTCAAATATTGGTAATTATAGATTAAAATGATTAAGAATAAAATATATCCCTATCTGGATACTACAAGGGATGTGGTTCTAGCACAAATGTACCCAAGGATAAAAACTCTAACAAGGTGTGTTGGGTCAGGCTCAGTGTAACATGGTACACAAAACCTGATTTAATATGCACTTGGTTTGACACTCCTAATGAATTTTCTTTTAAAAATTAACCAAATCATTATGATCCATTATTATGGTAACAAAAAACACCTATATTATTACGTGTTAAAAATAGATTATGGATAATATAGATTTATTCTTATAAATTCATAAGTTAAGAAGACAAATGTAATTTATAAATTTTTTCTCCAATTCCATTTAATCCCCCCCCCCTTTATGGTTTTTATAGTTACAAAAACCCTTCCCTAATTTCCCATTTTTCTAGTTAATGGATTATTTTAATGACCCAAACATTTATTAATGGAAATCCCTCTTGATCTAATTAAATGTCTCTTTATGTATAATGTTTATATAAAATGTCAAATTATTTGGTTTTGTGTTTGTGGAATTAAAATACTGTTATTAATTGTGACCGTTTCTAATATAGCCATTGAACAGTGATCACATGATTAGTATAAATATAGGGCTTCAACAAATCTTTACTCAGAAAAATTAAACGATGGCCTCATCCAGTAGATGTTCCCCATAAAAGCCCATTTTTTAGAGCATAGAAAGTAGGTTGTGTATTTGGGATTTGCCCTTGACCCATCCCAAGCCGAGCTTGATGATGTTAAGCTCTAGTGGGACCACCTACGAGAGAACTGTATGTTGATAGAGATTACCACCCGAGCAAAGTTATCTGAGCCACCCCAAGAGTGTCACCATCACACACATTACTCTTCAGTCTTATGTGGGTGTTATAAGGGGTTATGTAACATGACCCTAGGACTATTGTTATTTACATTATTTTGGTATATAATAATGAATATATTTTCTTTTTATTATTGTTGCCTTGTAAATAGTTTTTAAAACACAAAAAGTATTTTTAGTTAATGTTCAACTAAGAAATCTATTTTCATTAATTAATGTATATATGATTTATATAATATTTTAATAATATATTATTATATTCATTAAATTAATTTTTATTAAATATAAATTATCGAATAATTTTATGAATGCAATTGTAATTTTTATTGAGGCTTGAAATCCATTTTTGGCAAAACTCATGAATTTTTTATAAATGTTGGTTTTTATTTTCAAAATTGAGAATTAACATATTTATAGAATTATTTATATAAAATTAATATTATTTCGGGAATCAGGACATCAAAATTATCCAACGGTGAATTTTTCATAATTTTCTAAGATAGTCAAATTTTTGGGTAAAAATTATAAAACGTTTAAATATATAGTGTGTTTTATGACATCATAATGACCCAATAGTGAAGTAATAAAAATACTATAAACACTATACATGGCCAATATATGTTTTAAAAATAAAATAATGTGATTTTGGGTTTGTTTTATTTAATTTAAAAAGCTTTAGTGGACCCTTTATGACTTATTAAACATTTTGTCGTCTTAAATTTTTTTCCTTGGGAGTGTGAATCACCTCCACATATGAAATCCCATTATTTTAAGAAGTTAGGACTTTGTACTTATAAAATAGTTTTTTCCAATTACCTTTTCCAAAAACTGTGTGCAAAAACCATGGGCTGGTTTGTGTATTTGATTTGTTTAATGTGAGGTGTCCCAAACCTACATAATAAAGAATTCCCTCACCTTTCCTATATAAACCAACCCAAGCTCCTACTTCCTCCTCACTCAAAGACTTTTGAGTTCATCCAAACTATGCGCTTCTCTCTATATAATACTCCCAAGGCACCCTAAGCTCTCTAGAAGCCTCTCTCAAGCCTTTCTCAAGCCTTTGGAAGAAAACTTCCAAGGAAGGGGCTTTCTTCCTTTCTCATTTTTGTCCAATATTCTTTATGTTCTTATGACATTTTAATTTCAATTATAAAGGTTGGGGTATGGTTTAGTGCCTCGGTCATACTGTCTTATTTATGTTTCAATGATGGTAGACCCCTTTCTCACTCATTAAATTCCGCCAATGTACATCCGTTACTATGCCGATATTCTGAAAAGAATTTCTCTCTCCTCATTTACATTCAAGAAATTATTTTGTATCATGAATCTAAATTCCACTAAAATTTTTGTGATATGTATCTATATGATCCCCTTACTATAAATGTCTTTTAAATAGGATGATACATCACTTTCTCTCTCATCAACCATTTTTATGAGTTCTTATGTCATGCCATTATGCTGCTGAAATTACACCGCGCTATTCCAAGCCAACGCCACAGTGTAGTGAATACCATGCCCATTTCCCTATCAAGGGTATTAACATTTATGCACATTTAATTATTGCTTAAAGAGTTTCATATATGTAATCCACATTCGTTTATCGTGGAATAAATTATTATGTTTAATGATTCAATGTTTTATGATCCATGAGTCACACTTATGAATGAAATGAAATGTTTAAGAAGGGTGTTCCCTAATAGTGCTCCAATTCATTTGGTAAAGTATAATATCATGATACGTCATGTACAATGGGTGTTTACTCATGCTAATTCAAATTAAATGAGTTTTTACTTTTTCTTCATGTGCAATGAGGGTTTACTCATGCTCCATGTGCAATGAGCCTTGGCTCATGCTAATTCCATGTTAAGCGTTGTTGCCACATTTCCATGTTATGGTTATCATTATTTATCATGCCTTTTATGTTTATTATTCTCTTTTTCTCTATTGATATTCCTATTTTCTAGCACGTATTGTATTCCTTATGTTATTTTACAATTAATCCCTTACTGGGCTTTATAGCTCATCCTTTTTTATGCATATCCTCAGGTTATCCCATGAAATGATAATTACGAGGGAATGTAGTGGTCATGTAAAGGAAGTTTTCAATAAAGATTTTGTTTTTCATGTTTTAAGTTGTTATATAATGATCCTAATACCCAAAGATACAATACCATTAAATATTCTACGTTGTATCAAATAATGTTAATTTAATAAATTATGTTTAATTGTATAATAAAAGATCAGTGATGTCATAGTTAGTATCAGAGGATAGGTTTAGCTATTTTTGGGATTAGAATTAAAAAAAACCTAGTAAATCATTAGAGACAAGACTAAGTTTAATAAAAACATCCCTACGTTTTGGTGAGTATTGAGTAAGTGGTTTGTCAAGAAAATACATCCCTATCTTGATACGAGCAGGTAGAGGCAGCTCTGGAATAGATGTATCCTAGGGGTAACAACCGAAAACACTACTTTGAGCTATAATAGAACATGAATTGGGGTACAAAAATAGGCATTTCTGAACTATTGGTTATGACACTCTTGGGGGATATGCTTGGGTAAATTCACAATATTAATATGTACCATTATTAAGGGACTAAAAAATTCACTATGAAAATATGTTAGAAAGTAGATCATGGAAAAAATAGACTGAACCCAAAAGATTCATATTTTAAGGAGATAAAATTTATTTATAAGTCATTAGTTTGTCCTTGGATTACCCTTTACGTGTTACCCCTAACTTTCCTTTTATTCTAGGCAATGTTCGGTAATAGGAGGACTTGGGCTAACAATTGATGTGAAGATCAAAGTGATGATTGTACTAATGAGATGCCATATCCTATGGGAGTAGGAATTGTGAACTTTTTAACGTTTTCTCTCAGCTAACTCAAGCTTTGAATAGAAACATGGGTCAAGAGGAATGTTCAACCCCCCCTACGAATGAACATGTCTCTATTAAGAGGTTCATGAGACAAAGGCCTCCATATTTTAAGGGATCATCTGATCCCTCAGTCGCTGAAAAATGGATCAACTCCATTAAAAAGATCTTATCCATTCATCAATTTTTTGGACAAAACAAGGTTCTCCTTGATGCTTATCATATGGAGGGTGAACATGATCAATGGTGGAAATTGATAAAAAATACAATGCCTGAGGAGGAGATCAAGGCATTGGAATGGAATGATTTAGGGATGATGTTTTTCGATAAATATTTTCCACACACCCTCCAGCTTAAGATGGAAAGGGACTTCTTAGACCTCAAGCAAAAATATGAAGAATCTATTGGAGAATACGAGGAAAACATCACAAGGCTTGCACGATAAGCTTCCATCTTTTCCTTTACCCCTGAATACAAGGTTGACAACTTCTTTGGTGGGTTGAAACCAAGCATGTGGATAGTGCTGGTGATACATGACTTCGACAGCTATGAAGAAATTGTCTGATGTCCCCTCAAGGTCAAAATGTAGATCGGAGAATTTTAGGGGTATCATGGGGATAAGAATCATAAGTTGGACTTACATTCTAGTGATCTGATGGATAAATCCAATGGTGCTAAGAAGATCCATCACCCCACATTCCAAAGGTGCAGAAAGAAGCCCCCTAGAAATTGCCTGAAGGGTACGAGCAAATGCTTTAGGTGTGGAAGAGAAGGGAACCCGGCTATTAACTATCAGCATGAAAAACCCATAGCTGAAATAGAGAATATGAATGCTCCATTCAAACCTCAACACATTGTTCACTGCTAAAAATGTAAATAACCAGGGCATCTTACAAATCAGTTCCATAAGACTTGGGTTTTTGCAGGTAACAAACAACCTCCAAGGTAGTAAGGGTGAGCTTTTTCCATTAATACTGCCGAAGTGAACCCCGACAATGAAGTGGTGATAGTTAATCTTGTTATTAATTCTAGAATAGCAAACGTAATTTTTGATTCAAGTTCTATGCATTCCTTTATATCTATAATTCTTAGTAGAATAATCCCAACACCACCACAAATCATCGAAGTGAAGATGTTGGTGAGTACGAAAAATGGGGCAATCATTGCATCCCATGAATATAATTCCTCCCCTATCATAATATGTGGATTAAACTTCATAGATAACCTCGTCATACTCCCTCTTGTGTAATTTGATATGATTCTTGGCAAGGATTGGCTTTCCTTATATAGAGCCAATATAAATTGTCGGGAGAGGTAAATCACTCTCCATGTGGAAAATTTACCCTCGATTCTATAGAAGTGCAAGGATGAAGATGAATCTTCTTTAGCTACATCATAAAAAGTGTGGATATTACTGCCCTATGGGCACGCATATCTGTATCAGATGATTGAGTCCATGGAAGCAACCATCCTTGATGATATTCCTATTATGATGGAATTCACTAAAGTGTTTCCAAAGGAACAACATGTTCTTCCTCCAATAAGAGATGTTGACTTCTTAATTGATATTATACCTGGGGCATTTCTAATATCCAAGACTCCATATTTAATGGATATTGTGGAGCTTGAAGAGCCGAAGAAACTACTACAGGAGAATCAGGATAAAGGGTTTATGCGCCAAAATGCTTCACCATGGGGTGCACTAGACCTCTTCCTCAAGAATAAGTATGGTTTAATGGGACTTTGCATCAATTATCGTGATCTTAAAAAAATCATGATAAAGAAAAAGTATCATCCCCAATGAATTGATTACTTGTTTGATGAGTTGTGTGGAGCACAAAAATTCTCCACGGTAGATTTGCGGTCGAGATATTATCAAGTAATGGTGAAGAAGGAAGATATCCCCAAGACTGATTTTCATACAAGATACGGGCCCTATAAATTCATAGTAATGCCTTTCAGACTCACTAATGCTCCAACAATATTCATAGACTTGATGAATAGAGTTTTTAGAGTTTACATCATAAAATTTTTGGTAGTATTTATAGATGATATTCTGATATACTCCAAAACCAATGACAATAATGAGGATCATCTAAGAACAATACAAGAGACCTTTATTAAGGAGAAGCTCTATGAAAAGTATAGAATGTGTGTGTTCTGGTTGAAGGAGGACTCATTCTTGGGCCATATCATCACAATTAATGGGAAATCTATGGATCCCTCCAAAACAAATGCAATTGAGAGATGGACAAGGCCAACATCTGTAACGAATATCTATAGCTTCTTGGGGTTAGTTTGATATTATGGATGATTTGTGAGAAATTTATCACAATTGTCCAACCATCTTACCACGATAACTCTGAAGGGAGTAAAGTTTTATTGGTGTGATGAATGTGAAGAAAGATTCATGGAGTTTAATTGGAGGCTTATCATTGTTCTTGTGCTCACTTTACCCACAAGTGGAGAAATTTTTGTGGTATTCAGTGATGCTTTGAAGAGGGGCCTAGGATTTGTGTTGATGAAAAATGACAGTAATTTCCTATGCATCAAGGCATTTGAAAGATCATGAACAGAACTATACAACACATGACCTCGAGTTGGCTGCAATGAGAATCACTTTGAAAATATGGTGGTATTATCACTTTGGGGAGATGTGTGATATATATACGGACCAAAGAATTCACAAGTATATATTCACACAGAAAGAATTGAACATGAAACAATGATGATAGTTAGATCTGATAAAAAACTATGACTGTTCAATCCTTTAACACCTTGGGAAAGCAAACAAGGTGGCGGATGCCCAAAGTAGAAATGACCCAATGATTATATCATTGATGAGAATTTAAAAGGATCTAATCTTCTTAGATTTGATGAATATGGACATGGGAATCATAAAGAAGGGAACAACATCAATCCATTCACAAATGATTGATCAACCGTTACTTTTGGAATGATCAGAGGATGCTCAAAAGGATGATGTGAGAATTCATGAAATGGTGGAAGCTATCGGGAAAGAGAAATTCTCCGAGTTTAATGTTAATGAAGAATGAATTGAGAGATTTGGGAAATTACTATGTGTTCTATCAAGTCCGGAGCTGAAGAATAAACTTCTGGATGATGCACATAGTTCAAATTTCTCTATTCACCTAGGAAACACAAAGATGTATTTAGATCTACGATAGCATTATTGGTGGGATAATATGAATATGGAGATTGCTGAATATAACTCAAAGTGTTAGGTGTGTCATCAAGTGAAGGCAGAGAGGCATAAGTATAAGGGGATGATGAAACCATTGCCTATACTATAATTGAAATGGTATAACATCACCATGTACTTTGTCACCAGACTTCTGAAGACATCCAAAGGAATCAATGAAATCTGGGTTGTTGTGGATCATCTTACAAAGGCTACACAATTAATTTATATTCAGGAGGATTTCTCATTGGATCAACTGACACAGATATATATCAGGGAAGTGGTAAGGCTGCATGGAGTACCACTATCAATTGTGTCCAATCGAGATCCAAGATTAACCTCTATGTTTTGGAAGTGTCTTCAACATGCTCTAAATACTGAAATGAACTTCAGTAAGACCTTTCATCCTAAAACTGATGGCCAATACGAGCGGACTATCCAAAATCTTGAGGACACATTGAGAGCATGCTCAATGAACTTTAATGGAGTATGGGATCCACGTCTTCCTCTGGTTGAGTAGTCTTATAATAACAGTTTCTACTCAAGAATCCAAATAGAACCATATGAAGTCCGTTATGGGAAAAGGTTTAGAAGACCAGCATGTTTGGATGAGGTGAGTGAGAGTAAGCTTCTTGGACCAGAAATGGTTGAAGAAAAGTTGGAGAAGGTGAAAACTATTCAGCAGCATGTCAAGGAAGCCCAGAGTCAACAGAAGAGTTATGCAGAAAACTGTTGATGAGGAATTGAGTTTTAAGTTATATACATGGTATTTCTACACATATATCTATGGAATAAGGTCACGAGGATTTGGAAAGAATGATAATTTAAGTCCAAGGTACATCGTCCCTTTTGAGATTCTGGATCATGTTGGGGTTGTGGCCTACTAACTAGTACTTCCACCTACCATGGAAAAAGTACATGATGTCTTTCATGTATCCTTCTAAAGGAAGTACATACTGAACCCTTCACATGTACTCCCTTCATAGTTGGTAAAATTAGAGGATGGTCTTTCTTATGAGGAGTAACCAGTGAAGATCTTAGATCGTAGAGAAAAATATTCTACAAAATAAGACAATGCCCCTCATCAAGGTGTTGTGGTGAAACCAAAAGTTTGAAGAAGCGACGTGGAAATGAAAGGAAATGATGATGCATAGTTACCCACATCTGTTTTAGTGAGGGAAAAGGAAATTTCTAGGGTGAAATTTCTTAAGGGGTGAAGATTGTAACTACCAAGACATTAATTAATGGAAATCCCTATTGATCTAATTAAATATCTCTATATGTAAAATGTTTATATAAAATGTCAACTTCATTGGTTTTATGTATTTGGATTTTAAAATATTGTTAAGAATTGTGACTGTTGCTAATATATCCATTGAATAACGATCACATGGTCAGTACAAATATAGTGCTTTAACAAATCAATTTTACTCAGACAAAGGAAGCGATGACCTCATCCATTAGACGTTCCCCATACAAAGCCCATTTGTCAGAGCATAGAAAGGAGGTTGTTTCTTTGGGATTCTCTCTTGACCAAGACCAATCCGAGCTTGAATATGTTATGCTTGAGAATGACTGCCTATGATTGAAGTGGAAGTTGATAGAGATTACCACCCGAGTAATGTTATCCGAGCCACCCCAAGAGTTTGTCACCATCGCACAATTTACTCTTCGGTCTTATGCGGGTGCTATAAGGTTTTATGTAACAGGACCATAGCAATATGGTTATGTTCATTATTTTTCTATATAATATTGAATATACATTCATTTTATTATTATTAACTTGTAAATAGTTTTCAAAGAACAAATAGTATTTTTATTTAATGTTCAACTAAGAAATATATTTCAAAGAATTAATGGATTTTTGAATTAAATAATATTTAAATAATATTTTCTTATTTTTAAAAAATTATTTTTTATTAAATATATATTATCGTATAATTTTATTAATGCTATTGTAATTTTTATTAAGGTTTGAAAGCCATTTTTCTCAAACCCATGAATTTTTGATAAACGCTGGTTTCTATTTTAAAAGTAAAAATTAACATATTTAGAAACATATTTAGATAAAATTAATATTATTTCTGGAATTAGGATGTTGAAATTATCCAATGATGAATTTATCATAATTTTCTGATACAGTCAAATTTTTGGGTAAAAATTAAATACTGTAAAAATATATAATTTTTTTTATGACATCATAATGACCCAATAGTGATGTAATAAAATTATATAACTTTATGTTCGGCCAATATATGTTTTAACATTAAAATAATGTGATTTTGGGTTTGTTTGATTTATTTTACAAAGCTTTAGTGGACCCTTCAAGACTTATTAAACATTTTGTCTTTTAAAATTGCTTTCCTTGGGAGTGTGACTCACCTCCACATAAGCAATCCCATTATTTTAAGAACTTCAGACTTTGGAATTATAAAATATTTTTTTCACTTCCCTTTTCCAAAAGTCATGGGAAAAAAACATGGTCGGATTTGTGGTTTGGATTAGTTTAATGTGAGGTGTCCCAAACGTAAATAATTAAGAATTCCATTACCTATCCTATATAAACCCACCAAAGATCCAACTTCATCCTCACTCAAATCCTTTTTACTTCATCCAAAATTTTCCCTCATATCACTAGAATCATCCCAAGGTGCACCAAGCTCCCAATAAGCCTATCGTAAGCCTCTATCTAGCCATTGGAAGCACATTTCCAAGATTGGGTTTTTTCTTCCTTTCTCATTTTTTCCTATATTCTTTAAATGGTTATGCCATTTTAATTTCAATTATAAATATTGGGATATGGTTTTTCACCTCCCCCATACTGCCCTATTTATATTTTAATGACGTTGAACAACTTTCTCTCTCATTAAATGCCTCCCAAGTACACCCATTACTATGCTGAAATTCCGAAAGGAATTTCTCTCTCCTCATTTACATTCAAGAAATTCTTTTGTATCATGAAAATAAATTCCAATATATTTTTTCAGGACATGTATATATATGAACCCATTACTATCCATGTCATTTAAATATTATGAGACTTGAGTTTCTATATCATAAACTATTTTTATTAGTTCTTCTGTCACGCCGTTATGTTGCCGAAATTGACCCACGCTTTTCCAAGCCAAAGACATTGTGTAGTGATACCATGCCCATTTCTATATCAAGGGTATTCACCATTAAGCACATTTAATTATTGTTTATAGAGTTTTATGTATGCATTAAGCATTATTTTATCATGTAATAAATGATTATGTTTAATGATTTAATGTTTTATGATCCATGTGGCACACTAATCCATGAAATGAAATGTTTAAGAAGGGTGCGCCCTGATAGCACTCCAATGCATTGGGTAAATTATAGTATCATGATATGTCATGTGAAATGGGTGTTTAATCATTCTAATTCAATTGAATCAATGGTTTACCCATGCTTCATGTGCAATGAGGGTTTACACATGCTCCATATGCAACGATCCTTGGCTCATGCTTATTCCATGTTAAGGGTTGTTTCCACATTTCCATGTTATGATTTTCTTTCTTTATTATGACTTTATGATTATGCTTATCTTTTTTTCTATTGATATGCATATTTTTTAACATGTATTGTATTTCTCATGTTATTCCATGATTAACCCCTTACTGGGATTTATAACTCACCCTTTTTATGTATGTCCTTGGGTTATCCCATGCAATGCTAAGTACGAGGGAATGTAGTGGTCATGTAAAAGAAGTTTTCAATAAAGATGTTGTTTTTAATGTTTTAAGTTGTTGTGTAATGATCCAAATCCCCAAAGACACTAGAAATATTTATCTTCTATATTTTATCAAATGATGTTTATATAATAAATTATGATTAATTGTGTAATAAAAGAGTAGGGATGTCATACTGAAAATAGGAAAACCATGTAAACAATAAATTCTATAAGTAATGTGATGACTTCCACGATGATATGACCAATTTGATAGAAGAAGGAACTGGGAACTTCATGATGATTCTATCTTAGCTGAATCTGGTCATGAATAGAAAAATCATTCATGAGGAGTGTAAAAATACACCTAAGAGATAAAATGATGTGATAGATACCTTTATGAGAAAAACACCTCTGATATTCAATGGTTCATATAATCCCTTAATAATGATACAATTGATCAAATCCATTGAGATTAAATTCATCATCCATCAATGTTTTGAAAAAAATAAGCTTCTACTGACTGTTTATCATAAAGATGGGGAAGATGATCAGTGGTGGACATTGACCAAAACTATAATTCTTAAGGAAGAGATCAAAGCGATGAAGTGGAAGGAATTCGGAAAAATCATTTTCAATAAATATTTTCCTTGCAATATCTATCTTAAAATGGAAATGGATTCCCTTTCCCTACAGAAAAAAGATGATAAATCTATCAAATCGTACCAAAGAAACATCACAATAATTGATAAATATTCCTTGTACATTTTCATTACCCCTGAATGCAATGTTGACAGCTTATTTAGTGGAATAAACCAAGTACATGACAAAACATGACAATGCATGACTTTGATAGATATGAGAGAATCTTCTAATGTTCCCTAAATGTTGAAATGGAGATCAATTAATCTCAATTGTATCAGGGTGATAAGGATTAGAAATTTGAGTTTAATTATAGTGGTCCACTGGATAAATATGATGGTTCAAGGAAATTTAAGCATCCCACTTGTAAAAGGTATGGAACAAAGCCCCCTAGAGAATTTCAATGGTGGATGAGTAAATGATTTTGGTGTGGAAAGGAATGGAACCTAGCTAATGATTGGTAATAAAAGAGACCTGCTAATGATACTAAGGTAAGTAATGCTTCATCCAATCCTCATTGCATTGCTCATTTATATAACTCTAAGTAATCAAGGAAATTTTCAAACTAATGGACTAAGCTATGGTTTTCAGAGACATCCAACAACCTCCATTGAAAAAAGGGATATATTTTTCCATCACAATCACTATGGTGGATCCTGAAAACCAAGTAGTGACAGGTATTTTAGTTATTCATTCAAGGATAGTGAGATTAATTTTTGATTTTGGTTCTATTAAATCCCTTATATCAAGAATGTTAAGTAGAACTATTCAAGAAAACCACAAATCATTCAAGTAGAGATGATGATGAAAATAGTAAATGTGGAAATTATTGCATCACATGTATATAACTCCTCCCATGTCACAAATTGTGGGATTAACATCCTAGTGAACGTTTTCATACTCCATTTTATAGAACTTGATGAAATTCTTGGAATGTATTTGCATCTCTTATATAGATCCAATATAAATTTCCATGAGATGAAAATATCTCTGTATTGCAAATCATCCTATGATTCTATACAATTAAAAGGATTACAATGAATCGTCTTTAGAACCAACAACTCAATCAAGGATATTATTTCACTATGAAAAAATAATATCTAGATCATATTATTGAGTATAATGAAATAACCAAATTTAAAACATGAATATTGTGAGGGTATACACTGATTTGTTTTCCATTTAAATTTTAGGTCTTCCTCCTAGACGAGTGGTAGAATTTTCCATCATAGAATATAACTTTGGAGTTACCATTATCCAAGGCTCCATATCGATTGGTTTTTGTGAAAATGAGAAGTTGAAGATACAACTACTTGATAATATATATAAAGGGATTGTATGCCCAAGTGCTTCACCTTGGGGTGTATCAGTCCTCATTATTAGGAAGACAGATTTGAGAAAGGTTCCATTGTATTGATTATTGTGAACTTAACATGATCTCGATAAAGAACAAGTATCCATTTCCCTGAACTGATGACTTGTTTGATCAAATAAGTGGATAATAATACATATCCAATTTGGATATATGGTAAGGATATTACCAACATAGGTTAAATAAAGATGAAATACCCAACACTCCTTATCATAAATGGTACAAGCACTATGAGTTCATATTAATTCCATTCAGACACATTAATGCTCCAAAAATCATCAAAAACTTGATGAATAGTGTAATTAAAGATTACCACAATTTTTTTCTATTCTTTATAGTTGATATTATAATATACTCCAAATCAATGAAGGATCATGATGAGAATCTAAGAACTATGCTAAAGACCCTGCAAAAAGAGAAGCTTTATGCCAAGTACAACAAATGTGAGTTCTGGTTGAAGGAACTCTCATTCTAGGGGCATAAAATAACAAGTAATGAGATGTCTATATAATCTTAAATGATATATGAAATTTAAGGATAGTCAAGGTCATCATATATGACAAATATCTATAGTTTCCTTGGATTATATGGGTATTACCAATGATTTGAGGGAAAATGTTCACAATTATCAAACCCTATAACCAGGCTAATTTGGAAGGGTGTCATGTTTTCTTGGAATTAAGAATTTAAATTGGAATTAAAGGATCTAAAAATGAGGATTATTTCTAAAAATTTTCTCACACTACCCATAAGTGGATATATTTTTGTGGTATTCAATGATGAATAAATTAAGGTATTGGGTTTTGTGTTGACTAATAATGAACAAGTCATTGAATATACTTTAATTTAGTTGAAATTCTACAAATAAAACTACCCAACACATGATATAGATTTTGATAAAGTGATATTATATTTGAAAATATGGTGACATTATATCTTTGCGGATAATTGTGAAATATATTCGGATCCCAAAATACCCAAGTATATAATCACATAGAAAGTTCTGAATCTGAACCAACAGTGATGGTTTGATCAGATCAAAGACCCTGAATTATAAATACACTAACATCTTGGTAATGAGAATAAAGAGGAGTATAATCAACATATAAAGGATCCAAAAATTATATAATTAATGAGAATTGAGAGGGACCTGATATTTGTTATATTTAGAAAGGGTGGACATGAGAATCATAGTGGAAGGAATATAATCAATCATTTCAAAAATTAATTATCAACCATCCAATATAGAGAGGTCAAAAAATTATCAAAGAGATGATTTAGGAATTTAGAATAATGTTGAAACTATAATAAAATTGAAATCACTAGAGTTTAATGTTAATGTAGAAGTAGTTGGTAAATTTGGGTCGTGATTTGGTGTTCCATAATATCCAGAGTTAATGAATGTGTTTTTGGATGATTCACAAGGATCAATATTCCCCATCTACCGAGAAGAAATAAATATTTATTGATACCTCCAAAAAACTATTAGAGGTACAATATGTATAATTTTATCATGGAGTATACATTAATATTTCATGTATGCGAGAAAGTGAAATATTAAACGGAAAAAATCCAAGGGGATCAAGAAACCATTACCTAAAATAACATGGATATGGGAAACATCTCCATGGACTTTTTCACTAGTCGTTTGAAAAGATCAAGAATAAATAATTATATATTTTTTATGTTGGATCTCCTTACAATGACTGGACACTTCATTGAGATTCACGAGGATTTATCACTGGATCTACATGAACTTAATAAAATATAGAAGTGGTATGGTTGCATAGAGTACCACGATCTATTGTATCTGATCAAGATCAAATATTCACCTCTATGTTCTAGAAGAGTCTAAAAAATATCTAAATACTGAGTTTATTTTAATCATGTATTATCACCCTCAAACTGATTCCCAATCTGATCGGACTATCCATACACTTGATTACATGGTGAGAGAATTATGAATTTACCTCAAAGGAGGATGGGTCCAACATCTTCATCTAGTCAGGTTCTATTAAAAATGAAGTTTCCAATAGATAAACCAAATGGATACCTATGAATCTCATTGTTGGATGTGGTTAAAAACACATACAAGATAGGATGAAGTTGGGGAACAAAACTGATAGGCCTTAAAGTGGTCTAGGAAATGGCAGAAAAGGATAAAACCATTCAACAACACATCAAGGCTAAATAGAGTAAACAAAATAACTTTGCTATCAATCGATTACCATGAATATAGTTTGATATTGGAGACACAATATTCCTTTTCATGTCAAAATGGAATAATGTGATGATATTTTGGAAGAAGGTAAAGCTTTCTCCAAGATACATTGTCCCCTTCAAGATCCTTGATCGCATCGAAGTGATTTCCTATCGACTAACACTCCCAACGAACCTATCTCAAGTACATGATGAATTCCATGAATCCCTCTCAATCAAGAACATACCAAACCCCTGAAATGTATTCAATTATGATCTGGTAATGTTGGATGCTGATATCTATAATGAATAAAAGTTAGTGATGATGTTATATTAAAGACAAAATGTTCTACAAAATAAGATAATTCCCCTTATCAATGTGTTGTGGAGAAATGACAGGTTTGAAGAAGAAATGTATGAACTGATGGATGATAGAAAGGAGAGTTTCCCTCATGTGTTTTAGTATAGGAAAAGAAAATTTTGAGGGAGATATTTCATAAGGGGGAATATTTTAATGACCCGTATGGTTATAAATAAGATTCCACATTTTGATTTATTTATATACCTTATTACGTGTTATGGATATAAAATACATATCCACTTATTTGGAAATATATGTGCTCTCTAAATGTATTATAAGAATAATTACCTTTGATAATATATTCTTTTACTAGGGATCACATGATTAGACTAAATATAGAGGTTTAAAAAATCCAATTAATAGAAAAATGAAGAAGTGATAGACTACAAAAGTTGGATCATTCCCTATGAAACTCATTTATCGAATATTTTTAGGGAGAATGAATCTATGGTCATTTATCATGAACAAGGAAAAAATTAAATGTAATAAATTAATCATGAGAAAAACCATTTATGGGGGTGTTTTAAGCTCATCGAGATCATGAACCAAAACATGATCACCGAACCACCCCTAAAAGTCCCACCATCTTGCACCATACCTATAAAGTTTTTTCTAGTATATTAATGGGGAACATATCAATATTCTTGAAAAATGAGTATGTATATTATTTTGTATATAATAATGAATATATTTTCATCCTAATAGTGTTACTTAATAAATGAATTTTATTTTGATACAATAAGACACAAATATTATTTTCTGTTAATATTCAAATTAAATTAAATAATTAATTTTTGAAAAATTAAAGGATTTATGAAATAAATAATATTTTAAAAAACATTATTATTAAATAATTTTTATTAAATATAAATGATCATATAATTTTTAAGATTTCAAATATAATTTTTATAAGGGTTAGAAAACTGTTATTATATAAATCCATGTATTATTTAATAAATGTAAATTTTATTTTATAATTAAAAAATAAAATATATAGAAATTTATTTATATTATATTAATAGTATTTTATTGTTTCTAATCTAAACATTATAAAATGGTGAATTTTAAAAACAAATTCTGATATTGTTGAATTTTTGGGTAAAATTTAAATACCATATAAATATACTTTGTACATTATGACATCATAATATCTCAAAAGTGATGTAATAAATAATAGAAATGAGATACATGACCAAATATGTGTTTTAAATTTAATATCATGTGAGTTTATGTTTATTTGATTTATTTTATAAATCCATTATGAATCATCCAAAACATGTAATATATTTTATGTTTATAAAATTCTATCATCAAGAGTATGACTCACCTCCACATAAGAAAGGGTAATATTTTATTATTTTCTACACTTTTACTTATAAAATAATTAAAACCAATTCCATATGGTAGATTATATGGGCCAAATCAATTCGAATGTTTTTGGTTTTTGTCTTTTTATTATGAAGAGTCCAAAACATAAATAAAAATGAAATCCCCCTCTTTTCTTATATAAACCCACCCTTTAACACTTTTCTCTTCACTCAAACTTCTCATATCTCATCCATTCTCATACCCCAACTATCTATAATCCTACCATGTCTACCCCATGTAATTTGGAATCCCCTTTTAAGAATCTAGGGTCTCACACTCAAGTACGGGATTTCTCTTTTTTCAATTCCATTCCAGAACTTTTTTAATGTTTTGTCTCTTGAATTATTTTTTATTATGTTTGGATATGTTCTTATATATTGCCCATACTTTCCATTTCATGTAAAAATAATTATATTCTCATTTTAAGATCATTAATCCCCCTAATATCCATTTTTTACACCTGTTACCATGCCAAAATTTATTATGGTTCCTTTTCCTATCTCCTCTTTATTCATGTATTTTTTTTACCTTTTGTATTTTATCATCATTTCCTTATAACGAGATATGTTATTATATATCTTCCTTACAATCCTATTTATTTCCAAATTATTATAGAACCCTTTATCTCAAATCATTCCATTTTATGAATTTTTATGTGATGTCGCTATGATTTCAAAATTCAACCACGATTATCCATTCGAAAAAATTTATGTATTGAATACCATACTTGTTTCCTATCATGTGTATTTTATATCATATACATTTACATAATATATGTTGGATATAAATTTATGGGACATTTTATACCACTATGAATTGTAGTTTTAGCCTTCACCTATGTTTTCTGATATAGTGTTTCATGTTGATTCCACATTCCCATGTTATGACTATCGTGATATATCATGACTCATTGTCCATATTAAAGAACTGTAATATTTTTATGCCCCATTAATGTGACTATTTCCTAATATGTATCACTTTATTCCATGTTTATTTTATTACTGGGATTTATAACTCACCCCTTTCTAATGTGTTTCCTAAGGTTTTCCCATGTAGTTCTTATAGCCTTGGACTTTCAAAATCATATTATGGAAGTTTTCAAAAAAAAAATTATAGACTATGCTCAAGATGTTAATCTATGTACACAATTCCAAAATACACTAGTATTATTGATATTTTGGGTTGTATTATGTGTACTATTATGTAACAAATCATTAACTAATTTGTATTAAAGAACACAGTTTTTATAATCTGAGAGATAGTTCACCAAATTACAAAGTTGGAAAACATCCATGGTATAAAGGAGTAGAGTTTATTGTATATATTTGTGTAGTGGTACATTTAGGAGATAATACACCTAAACGGGGTACCCATGATGATTATCTCCAACCATGATTAATGGTTCACATTACAGTTGTAGAGAGTCCTGCTAGAGGAATTGCGGATGAATATAAGTATTTGTGCAAGCTTCCACCCCTAGAAAATAGTTAGACCAAGAATACTATCCAGATGATAGAGGATAAGATTATGGAATGTGTGTTAGAGTTTTTCTAGATTTTTGAGGATCATATTCCCTTAGTAGAGTTTACTTACAAAAATAACTATCATTATTCTTTCCATATATAAGATTTCATGGCCATCCATGAGAGACCCTATAGGCCACCATTATGTTGGGCTGAGATCAGTGAGGAATATATTATTGGGATGAAGATAAAACATGAGATGATGTAGAAGGCCTGGGTGATCCAAAAGTATATGAGGACATATTAGATTAGGAAAAAATCTTATGTTGCCCGATGTTTTCAGTCCATAGAGTTCAAGCAGGGAGACCAAATATTTTTTAGAGCCTCCCCACAATAAGAATTACAAAGGTTCAGATAAGGAGAAAAGGTATCATGGAGGTCTATTGAGCCATTTGAGATCATGTAGAGGGGTGGTGATCATTCTTATATCCTTTGCTTACCTCCAATGTTAGAGTGGGTGGATAACATCTTCCATGTGTCATAGCTGAGAAGATTCATTCATGATATGACACATGTTATTGATTGGGGAGAGTATTTCATTTTGGAAGGAACCATGTTCTCAGAGCACCTAGTGGTTTTCATGGATGATAAGGAGTTTATCAGTAGGATATGATCCAACATTTATGAACTATTCCTTTTTTTGATGTATTGTGGCCACATGAGATCATGCAGGAGAGTTCCTAGGATCGAGAGAGACAAATATGAGCATATTATCTACTAGTTCTTTTAGTTTTGGATTTAAATGGATGAAAATATATTACGAGGGAATAATGTAGAGACCCTATTTTTCCTTTTACGAATTTTATTATATTAATATTTTCATATATAGGAACTAAGACAATGCGCAATTCAGCAGTCAGGTGTGCCATGAAATAACTTTTTAGAAAAAAAATAAACTATATTTTATATCATTCCACAATGGTTTTTAGAAATAATTGTATATGTCCAATATATAGTACAAAAAGGGAAATATGATACAACTATTGGATCTGGAAAGTACTACTTACCATCAGTGTGACCTAAAATTTGTTGGCATGAGACGTTTGGATTAGGAAATGATTGGCCAGTGGGATAAATTTATTAACTAAAAATTTTATTCAATTAATTAATACCTTATCCCATCTATAAATTTCCTATTATCGAGAATAACTAGGGTGTTCCACATGACTCTATGTCCATTTAGAGGTTGATCCCCCATTATTCATTAGAAGATCATGATTAAGTGATGATCAACAAAGGGATAAAGGTGAATTATGTAATAGAAAACACAAGTAATCTTTCTCCCTTGTTAGAGGCAACACTCTTCCCCCGTGATAAATCAAATATTTTGGTTCGAATCATCATTTTTGGATTCCCCCAATTATTATTAAAATATTGATCATGATCAATTATTTTTCTTTGATCGAAATTTTACTTGAGCCTTTGAATCTACCCACATATTAGATTTAATTTATCTATTTGATTTAATCCTCATTGTACCATGTTTCTCACCATAGTTATCCGCAATTTGCATTCATTTTCTAATAACTCGTGGAAATTAGTTTTTCACCCTTGATTTATGTACTTCTCTCCCACCAGTTATTCATGTTATTCATCATTGGACCATGGGGTAAAGATTCAAGTATTGCTGGATGGGATCAAGAATGATTGAACCGCCTTATTCTAGAAAAATCCACGTGAAATAAATGGATTGATGTTTTTTGGATGTATCATTATGGTTTTTGGGATATTAGTGACAATTAACATGGATATTTGATCTGGGACCAACCAATAGTGATGGGAGGCACACAGGGAGTGTATCATATCATTGTTGGTGAAAACATATGGATTTCATCACCAATGGGACAAAATTAGTGGTTGGAATCCCCTATATTTTCATGAGGCATAGAGGAATGATTCATGGTTGTAAAAGGAAGATATCGAATGCTTAGAGGGGATCTGAGTTAATGAAAGAAATTGGAGTATATGATGTATAGTCTAAACATCACATGACATGTAGACCCCTAACTATAGAAGAAAGGGTTTCCCATTGAGTTAAATATCACGTGCCATGTGGGACCCCCGCATGTTTTGTGACTTGGTTCTTGTGATCTGGTGTGTTCTATGAGAGTAAATAGACATAGTGTTGGGAAAAAAACATCAAGGTATCATTGTATCATTTTTTAGTGGATTGTGATTGTTGACAAAGTGAGCCTCCATGTTGTGTTTGTTGATAAAGCAGACTGTGATGTTCAAATTGTTGAAAAAGGTGGTCTACATTGTGATTTTCTAGTTCAAAAGATGTTTTTTACTATCCCTGATTGATTGAAGAACCTCTCAAATGTATTGGACGATTTGGAGGCGGTAAAAAAGAGTATATACAAGGTGGTGCTGTTTTCCACTGTTTGCCAAATTTTTTGCTCCTCAAAATCGAGAAATGGAGAAAAATGTTTTTGGTAAAGGGACTTGAGTGCCAGTGTCTTTGATGCTTGGAATGTTGCTCCAATATTTTTTTCAAGATCGAAACATTAAAATATGGAAAAAGAAATAGGGGTACCCATGATTTGGTTTGGGCATGCAATGTGACTTGGGTAACATAGGCTCGGGCGATGGGAATTGCACGCTAGGAGGAAACTTATGTGCGGAGCTCAGGGTGCCCAAATGATTATATATATAGGGTCATCCCTCCTCATTTGAAGACAGATCAACACTTAATGGGAATTCATGATCCAGTCACGCATGAAGGTTCAGTTTCACATGTGGTGGTTTGGGCGCACATTTATAAGGTTATTCCGAAATTGTGCACTAGTTGATAGTAGTGCGCTAATATTGGTTTGGGTGTAAAAAGTGTGAGTCTCTCAAGTTATAAGTTTTTGAAGGAGTGTGGTGCAATTTGTTAGGTGACACTTCCGTGCCAGGCATTAGAGAAGTGCACCAATGCTTAGAGAAGCACGCCAGACATTAGAGAAGTACACTTATTCTAAGAGAAGCGCGTTGTTCTTAGAGAAGTGTGCCAATCATTCTATGACTATGTGAAAGTTTGTAGATTTCTTGGTACCTTCTGTGAAAATTTAGATTCATCTGTGGGTGAATATTGGACATCAATAGATCATCTACATACAGCGAAAGATTCATTAATTTGTTATAATGATGGGACCTTCATTTCTTTAAAAAGTGAGTGGGTCTTCTGAAGAAGCAGTAGGCAAACTTTAGTTGAGAGAGAAATGATATTTCATATTGTGAGTGGCTGTAAACCAAGAGGGAGAATGATTCCACTCTAAACATTGTAAATTGTAGTGCGATTTTAGTTTATTTGGTAAATCAGCACATTTCCAATCTGTGCTTCTTAGACGTAGCATCGTGTGGGTGAACCAAGTAACATTATTGTGTCTGGTGCTTACTTTAAGATTTGTTCATACTCTACAACGGGAAGGAGAGGGAAGATAATTTTTTATAACAACAAAACAAGATCAATAGGGGAAATTGGTTTAATCTGTCATACCCTGATTCACCCCCTCTCAGGGTATCTAACCTAGTAGACCTGACACATAGGAACAACCAGGACCATGAAATGTATGGAAACACAACTAGGGTATAAGGAAACGACTTTGGTAAATGGATATATCCAGTGTACATGGATATGGCCCTAAGGACATGAGCATGACCCAGAGAATACACATTGGCACCAAGTGGCTGAGACATGATGTGTAGTCCCCTAAAACATACATGGGCTATGATCCATGCACTATAAAGGAAACATATAGGAATAAGAATGGGTCCACACACCATGTGTGTTCCCTACATGATGTGTACTCCATTTATGGTTACTTTTACTTATCCTATCTCCTTCATTTGATCATAATTTTTATCCCATGAGTATCCTTTCCATAGTGTTTTTCTATGTGTAATGTGATGGTGGAATTAATTTTGAATTTTTGGATATGATTTAAGATGTTTTGTGTCTAATTATTCATTATTCATTACTCAAGGATGATAGTGATCTGGCATGATCATCACAGAGATCATAGTGGCACCCACCAGTTGGGACATGTCTTGGGTCCTCTATCGACCATTAGAGTGTGAACCTCCATCTAGGATAGGGATTGGGTACTCTATTGAACATCAGAGTGGCACCATCATACCTGTATAGGGCATGAGTCCTCTATCGACCATCAGAGTGGAAGCCTCCTGCAGAGTCCTGGCAAGGGTCCTTGACCTTTAGATTGGAACCCTCTCATGGTGTCAGGGTGTTGGTCCTCTATCTATTGATTTTATACCTCATTTTGACTCAAGTAATGAGGTTTCAATATATTTATTGGGACCCTAATATGATTTCATGGAATGGGTCTATAGCCATCAATGTGACACCCTCCTATAGTGTTAGGGTATGGGTCCCCTATTTATTTACTGACACCATCATATGGGATCAAGGCACAATCCCTATATCTGTTGTGTGGAACCATCCTATGATTAAAATGCATGGGACAAAATCCATATCAGTATAATCCTCCTATTTGGATATGTCATGGGTCCTCTGTGAACCATTTGAGTGGAAGCAGCCTATTGTATGAGGGCATGAGTCCTCTATAAATTGATTATGTCCCGTCGACAATGCATTACAGTGGTGAGGTGTGGATTTACATTGAAAATTATTTGGAAAGACAGATGATCTGTTGGGCATCATTGATGAGCCTCGTGGAACTGATGTTAGACTCTTTTCATATGCTACTCTATGAGATGGGGATCCAATTTCATCATTTATGGGTTTCTGTTATGGGCATATATGCCTATTGGTGGCATTTAATTTATCTCTTGATAAGGATTGGTTTTTCTACTTCTATTGTGTCTAATATGATCCCCCTTTAGCTTTAGGTGTGTCTTTCTAGGTATGTATATACTCACCACTTCATGGAATTTTCCTGCACATGTCTTCTTTTATGGAGAATACATACATTCACATGATTATTATAGAGATTCATAGGGGATACCTAAGTGCATTTGAATATGTATGGTTCTCACATCTTAGAGGTCTAGAGCGAAGAACTGTAACACCCCAGGATTTCAGAGTGTGTTATTTCTTAAAAATAATTCAATAACTTGCACTACAAGCAACACCGAGTTCAATCACACCATTAAAAGATGTCATGAATAGTATTAACTACATTTTGAACTTTATATAATCCTTAGAATTTTAGAATCCCTATTATGAGTTTCTTAGTCATAATGCAAGAACAGATTCATTTTCAGTATTTCACTTTTATCAACTTCTAATAGTGAAACCTTTTTAAATACAATATTTTAAACTTTTTGACTAAATGGGGACATCAAAAATTTAAAATGAAACACCCCAAGCTTCCACGGTACGTTTCCCTTTGAATAATGTGATAGCGTGTGTTGTACGCAACACCGAGTTCTAACACACCATAACCAATCAAACTAGCCGTTATAAATAGTAATACCTACTTTTTGAAAATATATATATTTTATATTTCAAAATGGACTTCATTTTTGGATTCGTAATATCGAATTTAGCCTAAGGTGAAATTTTGGTACTTTTCGGATAACTTTCATATTTTGATGAATAGTGAAAATTACTAAATTTTAATTAAAAACAACTTTTTTAATAAAAATAATTAATAGTGATAATTTATGAATTTGAGTGGTTTTAAAGTATATTTAGAATATATTTTTACAATTTAATATAATGTTGGTCATTAGACATAATTTTACAATTAAACCGAACATAAACAAGTGTCAATCTTTTGATAGTTATTATCTCTTAAAAACACGCTTTTTGTTTTGACAGCGGGAATTAATTTTAAATTAATTTCTGCCACTTCTGTGTTTTGAATTTAGAAAAATGGATTCCATATTTGGAATCAGGATGTTCAAATTGTGTAAATAGGTAACTTTTATTTTTAGACATTTTGAATAATTACTGCGGTAAATATTTTATTTACCATGGTTAAGGGTAAATCCGGTAAATAAGGGTTAAAAAATAATATTATAATAATACTAAATTACCCTAAAACGTGTCTTAACCCTATTGGTTGATACATGGTCGACCATGGGCATCTTTGGGTCGATTTTGGGACCCCATGGATCCACTTGTAAGTGATAATGACACTTTATTTTAATTAAGTCAAAATGAATACAAAAATGACAGAAGCATATATCTTTTAGAAAAACAATTGTTACATAGGGTTATATAAGTTTGATTTTAGATTATAAATATTCATTAGAAATCTAAAACGATTTCCTACATAATGATATTTTATTTATAATTTTTAGACATTAAATAATTTATTTTATTTATGACACAATGATGATGCAGTAATTACTATAATAGTGAAAAATTAAAATAATTGATATTATAAATACCCAAACAAATATAATATGAAACTTTTAATGAATTAAACTAATTTTATAGGATAATATGATATATTAGTATTGATTTAATTGACTTTTTTCGAAGTAATCAATCTGTTATGAGTTTCACAAAAATCAACTATTGAATAGTGTCAAAATTGACATAAAAGAGTTCTTAAAACAAATATTATATTATTAATTGATATAAAATTCCTAAAAATCTATGGTTCGGCCAAGAGACTTATATCATGATAGTTTCATCATTAATGGACCACTTGGGGGTCGTTTGGACGTATATAGTAAGTTTATTAACCATATTATATAAAAATACAAAGAGACATTGTAAAAGTGAAACTAATTAATTTAGAGTTAATACTTAAAGATAAGGTTAATATAAGTACCCAAACCTGTCTAAATTATATTGGTTGAGTGGTTTTAGACCTATCCCCACCTTAAAATTTGAATAATCAACATTGGAGCCATTAGAAACCGAATATGTATTTATTATAAATTAATATTTCTAGATTTTCCAAAGGTGCCCCTCACCCCTCTTATAAAAGGGCACTCCTCCTTCTCATTTCTTCACACCTTCAAAGCCTTTTGGTTCGGCCAAAATCTGCCCAAATACTCTCCCAACATCCCTAAATACAACCTATATGCCTTAGTTTGATCAGAAAGCCAACCTAAGGATCCCTTTTGATCAAATCAAAAGGAAGAACCCGAAGAAGAGGTAATGATTTCACCACCCTTTTCCAAGTTCCTTTCTTCTTCCACTTCCTCTTTAATTGTTCTTACCATTATAAAATAATAACTCCAGTATCTTACATATACTTTTATGTTATTATAAATATGGTACAACCATATTCAGTATTCTATCCACCCTTTGAATAACATGTCACCATACGTGCGTACGTACGACTTACCGTCTCCACGTCGTGGTATAATTGTTATTCAATATATTATTATTTGGATGGGTATAATAATGATGTGTAACTCATGTAAATAATAAATATAACATGTTAATGATTCTGTATATATGATATACCATCCATTTATATATTATTTTAATATCAAAAGAATGTTATTGTCGCTCATGCGTACGTACGGACTACCGTCTCCACGAACGCGATGAGATTCATTCTCCATCGTATCAATTCAAGTATAATTATCATTTGATGATTTAAAAATGTTGTTTAAGGACTTGATATCATTCTGGATATGAATAATATACAACCTATCCTTTACAAACATGTCTTATGTAACAAAACATATAAAAGAAAACAAGTAAGTTAACACCAGAAACGACGATAATTCTAAGATATTATTAACAAATCAATGTTAAAAGATCATATATGATATCATATTAATATATATGATTCTTGTATTATTTAATAACAATTATTTCACCATTATACAGGAGGTTAACCTACCCCAACAAAGGAAAATTACAAGGTAAGGCTTATTTCACAATCTCTTCATTATCCGAGGTTGTTTATTTGTAATAATCTACTGGGATCTCTTTATCATCCACATCCATGTTTCTTCAAAATGTATTTCAAAACATTTTTATTATTTACAAGAATATGGGTTAAAGTCATTTATATCCTTGTTTGACTTTTTATAAGAGGTTTATAAAAGAATCTTTCCGTCGTTTTCAAAACAAGGTCATTTTTAACCTTTTCGACAGAATTGAGGTAAGAATGTTTTTTTTAACTTATACGGCGGGTGCGGTTATTTTACGCCATTATAAAATCTTCAAAGCTTCCCTTACAAGCTTATAAGAATATTTTCAAAGAAAATGTTTTATTTTATATGGATCTTAAATTATTTCAAAATAAAAGGAGATATTTCTTTAAAAAGAATTTTGATTTCATCAATGTCAACATCCTTTGATGGATTTTAAGATTATTTGAAGTTGATTTATTATGATACAAAACTTCTGTATTGTATTGAAGGTTTTGTGATATGTTTGACTGTGGATGTGTTATTTTTATACCATTCATAGTTTATGGTGAAAGTATTGACATTTCGTATGCTAGTTTTAATACGAATGTTTATGTTATGTTTAAACCTTTTCATATAGAAATGCATTGGACTTAATATGTGACGGGTGGAGCCCGCTATAGCTCCTCGATGCATCGGTAGGTCTCATGAGACAAACTAGTGTCTTGGCACAAGGCCTTGACAAAATCTTATTTGTAGTCTTGGCACGAGGCCTTGACTATGTGGTGATGATAGTCTGGCATTATGCATTCCAACATTATGAAAGTGGTTATTGATTTTTTCATGTGATTATTCGATTAGTAGAATATCCATGTGAGTAAGTAAATGGCATTATTTCATTTTATTTATGCCATACCATTTTGAAAGTTCATGTTTGAAAGGCTTTTGTTTTAGTTATACATTGCCTTAAAAGTTTATTCTTATTTATGAAAGTTTCCGCTATTTTGTTATCCTTACTGGGCATTTGAGCTCACCCCTTTTCTATGTTTTATTTTTCCCAGGAAGTGAAGATGTAAGTTATGAATGACCGGCAGGGATATTATGAGGGGATTATAGTGTGGACTGTGGAAACATTATGTTGTTGTAGTAGTTTTTCATTTTATGATGTAATGTAAAACTTATGAATATATCTAGTGTTTCCAAGGCTACTAAACCAATCGGTCTTTCGAGATTTGATATTTCTTGTGATCATGCCAATGTTACGAAGTAATGCACCGACTCTGGGTAGCTGGGGTCGGGGCGTTACAGTTGGTATCAGAGGAATTTTAGTACAAACCTTGGAAGCTAGATTTAGATAAACTCTGATTAGAGCACGTAGACCTAAGATGAGAATTGAGGATTAGTATAGAAGAACTTCCTAGAATTTTGGTATTGTAGAGATTTTGTGAGTTTTCTGAGCAATACATCCATGTCTGGATACGAGCAGGTAGAGGCGGCTCTGGCACAGATGTACCTTGGGGTAAAACCCGAAAACACCGCTTTGAGCTAGACTCGAACGGGAACTGGTGCACGACAACGGGCCTTGCTGTACTCTTGGTTACGACACTCCCGGGGGATATTCTTAGGATAACTCTCACTATCTTTACAAATCATTATGAAGGGTTTATGAGTATATACTTCCTAAAAGAAAACATTTTTATGATTATGGATTATATCCATAAATAGTTCAATTTATGTTAAGTGTTTTATAAGTATGGGATTATGTGTTTTGATTCATAAACTGATCTAGTTTATGCCATGGTATAGAAATGGCGCCCAGTAGAAGGAATGAGAACTCCGGAAATACACATGATTCAAAGAGAAGGAAGGATCATATCTTTCATGGTCTTAAGATAGAATTTATAAGAGAAATAGTCTCCCATGTATTATCATCATATGAAGAAATAATATCATGTGTTGATAAGATATGTAAAGAGTTTACTGAGTCCTATGGCTTTGAAGGGAAGCAAGAGAAGAAAAGGATGGAAGAGAGAAATATGGATAAAGGGAAGAGGGAAAAGAAGAATTTTCCCATATATGGTAACTGTGGAAAGAAACACCCTGGAACTTGCCTGAAAGGAATGGGAGTTTGTTATAAGTGTGGAGGAAAAGGGCACAAAGTACGTGACTGCAAGGGTAAGAAAATGGTTTTAAATGTACAATGCTTCATTTGCAAGGAGTTTAGACACTACGTGAACCTATGTCCCAGTCATCAGAGTATGCCGCAAATGATGTTATTGGATAATAACCAAGTTATGATACTACCACAGATGAAGAGGAATGATTAGAGTTCTTATGTTGATTATGTCAATTGAGTGTTGTATCAACAATGTACTTGTTATAATAATTATGGAGTATATAAGGATTGTACTGCAGTACTATTTCATTAAGGACTTGAGATTATGTGGAACAAAGAAAAGTGACTCAATAGCAGGATAAATTTTTGGAAAATATATGGTTGAGAGAATGATAAATCATAATATAGTTCTGATACTGAGGTAGTGATTTTGGAATAATATGTGATTGTTTTGGATAAATTATATTGGATATTCTTAACTACCTTGGAACTAATTAATGATTTTTATATTCCATCATTGTTGGGGTTTAAAACATTTTTGGATTAATGAAGTATATCCAGCATTCTATATGGAATATGGGAGCATGAATGTAATCAATAAGGAATATGGTAATTCAAGATGTTTCAGTTTATTAAAAGAATACAAGATGAAGGTATTCATATGCTATTGCGGGGTAAAAAGGATCTATATTATGTTTACCTTCCTTATAAATGTTGGACTCTGAGTTTGGACAGAAGTATTTTGGATAGTTCTAGTTTGGATTATTTTGGATTACCATAAAAGGAAAACCCGGAGGTTGGGCGGCAACCCGTCGCGTCCGGAAAGGCTGCGAGACTTGAACCCGCAACTGAAGGGCGACAAGGGTGTATCACCTACCACTGGCCCATGAGATGTCCTGGATTAAATAACGTTGTTTTTTTAAAGATCTGGTAGATGAATTATAAATTCATTTATTTTGGAACCCTGTACGAATAGTATAAATAAATAAAAAATTACATTCTATTATCTTTTAGAGTGAAAGATGAGTTTGTGGTAGAAATTTATTAATGGAAAAAATTCTAATTATAATGTAAATATATCTCCTTATGATCTTATCCAATATCATAAATAATTCCTCAACATTAAGAAAATGAACTTATAACAAAAATGTTGTCCTAGATGGTACCTTAAATCATCACTAATTTATGGCTTTGGGATTGTTGGCCTTTTCATAGCCATGTTCTCCACCACTCTCCATCAGATAATTGATGGTTATATTTCTCTTCCATATCCATATTTTCCTACATGGAACCCTAGTATGTGTTATTTTCGGTAATCTTCATACTTTCCACTCTTTATTTTAAATAGAGGCCTCATTAATTTATTTTTCGATGTGGGATTTCAACTAAGATATTTTGAAATGACAAAAATGTGTTATCCTAATACCCTATGTTTTGTTGAACCGATGGTATTTCAAATCATCATAGATTGATGAGTTTAAGGGCCTCAATTTTATACATGTTTGTGATTGATGACCTCAATCACTACCTATAAATATTTACGTTTTTCCTCCAATTATATGTCTCTAATTTCCACCAATGTTCTCCTAATCGAGATCATAATTTGGTGGTGACCCTTTAATTTCTCTTTTCCTCATATTAAGACTAAATTTTAGTAACCTAATTTCCAATGTGGGTTTTCCCACAAATATATTTTCTACTTTCAAACTTTTATTTTTGAAGAACAATTTCAAATTGCGAGGACGTAATTTATTGAAGGAGGGGAGAATGTAACACCCCTGGATTTCAGAGTGTGTTATTTCTTAAAAATAGATAAATAACTTGCACTACACGCAACACCGAGTTCAATCACACCATTAAAAGAGGTCATGAATAGTATTAACTACATTTTGAACTTTATATAATCCTTATAATTTTAGAATCCCTATTATGAGTTTCATAGTCATAATGCAAGAACAGATTCATTTTCAGTATTTCACTTTTATCAACTTCTAATAGTGAAACCTTTTTAAATACAAATTTTTAAACTTTTTGACTAAATGGGGACATAAAAAATTTAAAATGAAACACCCCAAGCTTCCACGGTACGTTTCCCTTTGAATAATGTGATAGCGTGTGTTGTACGCAACACCGAGTTCTAACACACCATAACCAATCAAACTAGCCGTTATAAATAGTAATACCTACTTTTTGAAAATATATATATTTTATATTTCAAAATGGACTTCATTTTTGAATTCGGAATATCGAATTTAGCCTAAGGTGAAATTTTGGTACTATTCGGATAACTTTCATATTTTGATGAATAGTGAAAATTACTAAATTTTAATTAAAAACAACTTTTTTAATCAAAATAATTAATAGTGATAAATTATGAATTTGAGTGGTTTTAAAGTATATTTAAAATATATTTTTACAATTTAATATAATTTTGGTCATTAGACATAATTTTACAATTAAACCGAACATAAACAAGTGTCAATCTTTTGATAGTTATTATCTCTTAAAAACACGCTTTTTGTTTGGACAGCGGGAATTAATTTTAAATTAATTTCTGCCACTTCTGTGTTTTGAATTTAGAAAAATGGATTCCAAATTTGGAATTAGGATGTTCAAATTGTGTAAATAGGTAACTTTTATTTTTAGTCATTTTGAATAATTACTGCGGTAAATATTTTATTTACCATGGTTAAGGGTAAATCCGGTAAATAAGGGTTACAAAATAATATTATAATAATACTAAATTACCCTAAAACGTGTCTTAACCCTATTGGTTGATACATGGTCGACCATGGGCATCTTTGGGTTGATTTTGGGACCCCATGGATCCACTAGTAAGTGATAATGACACTTTATTTTAATTAAGTCAAAATAAATACAAAAATGACACAAGCATATATCTTTTAGAAAAACAATTGTTAAATAGGGTTATATAAGTTGGATTTTATATTATAAATATTCATTAGAAAGATAAAACGATTTACTACATAATTATATTTTATTTATAATTTTTAGACATTAAATAATTTATTTTATTTATGACACAATGATGATGCAGTAATTACTATAATAGTGAAAAATTAAAATAATTGATATTATAAATACCCGAAAAAATATAATATGAAACTTTTAATGAATTAAACTAATTTTATAGGATAATATGATATATTAGGATTGATTTAATCGACTTTTTTCGAAGTAATCAATCTGTTATGAGTTTCACAAAAATCAACTATTGAATAGTGTCAAAATTGACATAAAAGAGTTCTTAAAACAAATATTATATTATTAATTGATATTAAATTCTTAAAAATCTAAGGATCGGCCAAGAGACTTATATCATGATAGTTTCATAATTAATGGACCACTTGGGGGTCGCTTGGATGTATATAGTAAGTTTATTAACCATATTATATAAAAATACAAAGAGACACTGTAAAAGTGAAACTAATTAACTTAGAGTTAATACTTAAAGATAAGGTTAATATAAGTACCCAAACCTGTCTAAATTCTATTTTTTGAGTGGTTTTAGACCTATCCCCACCTTAACCTTTGAATAATCAACTTTTGAGCCATTATAAACCGAATATGAATTTATTATAAATTAATATTTCTATCTTTTCCAAAGGTGCCCCTCACCCCTCTTATAAAAGGGCACTCCTCCTTCTCATTTCTTCACACCTTCAAAGCCTTTTGGTTCGGCCAAACTCTGCCCAGATACTCTCCCAACATCCCTAACTACAACCTAGAGGCCTTAGTTTGATCAGAAAGCCAACCTAAGGATCCCTTTTGATCAAATCAAAAGGAAGAACCCGAAGAAGAGGTAATGATTTCACCACCCTTTTCCAAGTTCCTTTCTTCTTCCACTTCCTCTTTGTTTGTTCTTACCATTATAAAATAATAACTCCAGTATCTTACATATACTGTGATTTTATTATAAATATGGTACAACCATATTCAGTATTCTATCCACCCTTTGAATAACATGTCACCATACGTGCGTACGTACGGCTTACCGTCTCAACGTCGTGGTGTAATTGTTATTCAATATATTATTATTTAGATGGGTATAATAATGATGTGTAACTCATGTAAATAATAAATATAACATGTTAATGATTCTGTATATATGATATACCATCCATTTATATATTATTTTAATATCAAAAGAATGATATTGTCGCTCGTGCGTACGTACGGACTACCGTCTCCACGAACGCGATGAGATTCATTCTCCATCGTATCCATTCAAGTATAATTATCATTTGATGATTTAAAAATGATGTTTAAGTACTTGATATCATTCTGGATATGAATAATATACAACCTATCCTTTACAAACATGTCTTACGTAACAAAACATATAAAAGAAAACAAGTAAGTTAACACCCGAAACGACGATAATTCTAAGATATTATTAACAAATCAATGTTAAAAGATCATATATGATATCATATTAATATATATGATTCTTGTATAATTTAATAACAATTATTTCACCATTATACAGGAGTTTAACCTACCCCAACCAAGGAAAAGTACAAGGTAAGGGTTATTTCACAATCTCTTCATTATCCGAGGTTGTTTATTTGTAATAATCTACTGGGATCTCTTTATCATCCACATCCATGTTTCTTCAAAATGTATTTCAAAACATTTTTATTATTTACATGAATATGGGTTAAAGTCATTTATACCCATGTTTGACTTTTTATAAGAGGTTTATAAAGGAATCTTTCCGTCGTTTTCAAAACAAGGTCATTTTTAACCTTTTCGACAGAATTGAGGTAAGAATGTTTTTTTTAACTTATACGGCGGGTGTGGTTATTTTACGCCGTTATAAAATATTCAAAGCTTCCCTTGCAATCTTATAAGAATATTTTCAAAGAAAATGTTTTATTTTATATGGATCTTAAATAATTTCAAAATAAAAGAAGATATTTCTTAAAAAAAAATTTTGATTTCATCTATGTCAACATCCTTTGATGGATTTTAAGATTATTTGAAGTTGATTTATTATGATACAAAACTTCTATATTATATTGAAGGTTTTGTGATATGTTTGACTATGGATGTGCTATTTTTATACCATTCATAGTTTATGGTGAAAGTATTGACATTTCGTATGCTAGTTTTAATACGAATGTTTATGTTATGTTTAAACCTTTTCATATGGGAATGCATTGGACTTAATATGTGACGGGTGGAGCCCGCTATAGCTCCTTGATGCATCGGTAGGTCTCATGAGACAAACTAGTGTCTTGGCACAAGGCCTTGACAAAATCTTATTTGTAGTCTTGGCACGAGGCCTTGACTATGTGGTTATGATAGTCTGGCATTATGCATTCCAACATTATGAAAGTGGTTATTGATTTTTGCATGTGATTATTCGATTAGTAGAATATCCATGTGAGTAAGTAAATGGAATTATTTCATTTTATTTATGCCATACCATGTTGAAAGTTCATGTTTGAAAGGCTTTTGTTTTAGTTATACATTGCCTTAAAAGTTTATTCTTATTTATGAAAGTTTCCTCTATTTTGTTATCCTTACTAGGCATTTGAGCTCACCCCTTTTCTATGTTTTATTTTTACCAGGAAGTGAAGATGTAAGTTATGAATGACCTGTAGGGATATTATGAGGGGATTATAGTGTGGACTGTGGAAACATTATGTTGTTGTAGTAGTTTTTCATTTTATGATGTAATGTAAAACTTATGAATATATATAGTGTTTCCAAGGCTACTAAACCGATCAGTCTTTCGAGATTTGATCATTCTTGTGATCATGCCAATGTTACGAAGTAATGCACCGACTCTGGGTAGCTGGGGTCGGGGCGTTACAAGAACTCCCTAAATTTAATTTTATAGTTATTTTAAGGATGATATATCTTTCTATTTAGGCATGTATTTTTTCCATTATTTTTTAGAATACAATATTGTACTCTTGAATTCTCTAGAGGATGTTACATGCATGATTTTTACTCCAGTTTTTACTCTTTTTTCATATATTCCTTTTCACTTCTTCATTGATATAGTTGTGTGTGTGAATACATGTACTTAAGAAATTACCTACCATATTAGTTATACATTTTGGAACTTGTATCTAGACCATGGAATATAGTGGTGTACTTGGGGTAGTTGTAGATCAAGCCCCATTGGTTTATGTCCTGTTATTGGGAAACTAATAACTATTAATAAATAAATTCAAAAAAATGGAAGAAATAAATACATTTGTGAGAGTTTTTGTAGAGTTTGGGAAGAATAAATGACAGATAGAGCAGAGGAAGTGGGTGGGGGTGTATTTATAGTATAATATATTATTATGTATTATTTAGTCACAAAATTCCATCTTTTGAAATATTTATGAATGCAATTTTTCATGGAATGGATATCTGGCCCAAAAATTAGATCCCATAAATTATATTCTTTTCTATTCAAAAAGTAATTATGATTGAGAGATTTTGTCAAAAATAATCCTTCAATACTCAATGTATTAATAATTACCTATTTATTATGCAATTAATTTTGGTCAAAATATTATTTATGACAGTTTATCTATGTTTCTATTGATAATCCTTTCATAATAAGGTTATTTTCAACAATATCAAAATTCTATTGCAAAAAATCCAATGAGACAGGTAATTTGTCACAAAATACATAGCCCATTGAAAATAATATTAGATTTGATATATTATTTGTGATAGAATGGCCATTCAATAAAAAATAACCTTAGTGCTAAGGTTTTTTATGGGCCCAACATTACATCACAAATTACCTCATTGGAAAATGATCATTTGTGACATATTGTATAGTCCACCACAAATATCTTTGGTGACATACCTTGAACTATGATGAAATAAAGAGGTCATCGAAAAAATGTGCCTCCTCCATAGCACATTAATTTTCACCAAAAAATATCTTTGACATATTTCCATTCCACATCAAATGTTTTTCACTAAAAATGAAATTTGAAAAGAAATAATAATTTCATTCTGAACAACACTTTCTAATAACTATTTTGATGAACTCTTAGTTCTTCAAAAATAATATGACATGACCCCCTCCTTCAAAATGTACCCATCTAGGTCCGATAATTAATAAAGGGAGATACTGAACCCTGAAGCCCACCTACAATAGGATAATGGTTAGAGAATAGACCTGAGAGTATAAAAATGACACATGTAGAAGAAATTAACATAATATAATGATTTAGAAGTAAGTGGTATGATGAGAATCTGAATCATGATGAACCACGGTGAAACTATCTGAGAAATTTAGTTCATATGGGTATTGGTGCATGACTATGTAAACTGTGCAATATGTATTTTAATTGGGTCTATAATTTGACACTTCTAATCGAAATAAATGGTTCTGGGTTTGGAAATCCATGCATCCAAACTACGCAGCCAAACCATGCAGTCGACCCAGATTCATTAATATAACACCCCAAGGATCTACAAATAGATTTTAGATAGAATGCAATACATGCATCATTGAGTCACTTCAAAACAACAGTTTGTTATTGTAACCTTGTCATTAATCATAATTTTTATTCCTTTATGATTTTAATTTCAAAAAGTGGACATACACTATTGCGATCAGTAAGATATTTAGGGATTCATTGGATCAACTTACATTTTTGGTGAATAGTAACTTGACCTCTGGAATAATAATATGACCCTTATGAATAGTAAATCTGCCCAATGAATACTAATCTCACCCATGAAATTATAAATAAAATTTATGCCCCTTACAAATGAAATAATTATATAATTATATCATGGTATAAGTAAGTGAATATTTAAAAAAATCAATAATCATTTTTTGGTATTTTTGTGAATAAAAAATATTCAATTACAATTTTATAATTAAAAAATTAATTTAAAATAGAATTAATTTCTATAAAATTTATACATAAATCAATATTTTGCCATCCTATGTCTTTAGGATAATTTTATAAGAACTTAGTTAATTTTTCAGGGTGTTATAAAATCAGGTTTAATTTTAAAAACTGTATTATTCTGGAAAATGGTGTTTTTGATTAAAAATAAAATTTATCATATTTAGAAAGTTATATTCATAAAATAGAGATAATTTTATAATTATATATCTGGAGAAATGGTTATAGTGTTTTTTTTAATTTTTATGAAATACATGAATATTTATTGAATAGTAAAATACGGTAATTTACAGCATAAATATATTATAAGATAAATAAAATGTTCCTTGAGTCATGGATGATGTAAGAACACTTGGTTAGAAATGAAATTCTTTTATTACTATAATTATTAACAATATTACATAGTGTTGTTTTTCTTGAGAAAAATAATAAAAAAATGAGAAAGTACCCCTCTCATCTACTACAAAAACCACCCCACGCGCCCTCATTTCCTCACACCTACCAAGATTTGAACCTAATAAAATTTCTTCCCAATACTCTTCCAAAGATACAAACCATCATATAGAAGTAGTAGGTCTCATAGAAAGACTAAAATAAATCCCCTTAATGAGATTCTTGAAGGGCATTCAAGAGGAAAAATCATCTGACATTTCCTTTTATTTTTCCTTTCATGTTCTTTATTTTGTTATTTCACCTCAACTCCTCTATTCAAATGATAATGATAAATCCAATATCAATTATATACTATAATTATATCATATTAATAGATGATCTATCATAAGTCTATTTAATCCATCTCCTTTATTTTAAAAATGAAATCATCAACTGGGAGGTAAAGATTTACAACCTTCATGGATGACAAACTTTTGTTCTTTAGTTTATTATTCAAGGATCCTCAGGAAACCATTTTATTGGTTGAACTAGATTATAAATTATGTATTTTGTCTTATATAATCTTCTAGAACTAGTGTATATACATAACACTAATTCATATGTAAAAACTAGTTCATGTTGATTGAAATACTGTCATAATAATCTAAACGGTTATCACTTAATTTATTATCAAATGATTAATCCTCCTACCATATAAACATATGATATATATAAAAATTTAAAATTATGGATGATAATTAGAAACATTTAATTCTAAATCTATATATTTACATTGATTTACATGAACTTCATTAATTATAAAAAAGTGATCTGATAAAGAGAACCAAGATACTGAATTCCCCCCAAATGATGAAATTAAACTCTATAACTCATCAAGAAGGCCAAAAATGAATATTATAAAACATTAATTAATCAAATAACTATAGAAAATTGTATGTACTGATTAATTATTAGATTGAATTTGATTATCCAGGATGTTATGGTCATGTGAAGAACTAATTTTTACATAAGGAGAATCCATAAGGATTATAAATTATATTACTATATGATGGTTATAGTGTGGGTAGTTTTCTTTTGGACTGGATGAAACTGTCAAAGTCTCAAATGAACTTTTTCATCTTTTTTAATTTTCACCAGAGGCTCTAGTCAGATATGGAGGAATATTGGATCACACTTGAATGTTGAGTGATCCATATAATCTCATCGATACAATCTAGTGGTGGGAATTTTTTATCTCCAACTTTGTTTGATTTAAATCAAATATATATAATCAAGACATATTATTTGGATGATATGTTTTATAGTATCTATTAATTTTGGTTTTATACAAATTTTTATAAATCATGTGTGGGAGATCCTATAAAATGGGTTTAAATCACGTTTTCATGATATGATAATTATTATTAGAGTCTAACAAATGTCTTCAGTTGTATTACATAGAACCCATAATTAAGATGTATTAAATATTGCTTCAAGATAAAGAAGAAAATGAAAAAGTATCCTTTTACTTGTTTTTTGTATAATCTTGTCGAATTTTTTAACCTTACATTGTTGGGATACGTAATGGTAATAAATACCATACCCTTGTGCATCTATGATGCATAAGGGTAACCAAGGCATTACCCTTACCCAAGGTTACCATGTTCTATGATTTCTTAATAAGTTCAAGTAAACCATTCCCATAATTTAATAAATCGTTTTTATAATGAAATAATTATTAATCCCATTTTATGTTTATATCTTTCTTACTTTCCCTTAGAGTGAATATGATCTCACTATTTATAATGTTTCCTTTCCACTGGTTATGAATAATGGAATTGTATATGATATGACTAACAAGGGTTCTAGTTATGAAGAACCTAGTGGGGGGGGGGATGATGTAGTTCACCTATAAACCAGTTGGTTATGTATCCATGTTTCCAAAGGCACTTGGCCTAAATGATTATAGCATGTATTAATATTTATATATGAAAAGTTTGGGTCTCTTAATCAATTTATATCAATATTTTTTTGACCTACGTTGCATTATGATGGGTAATGTTAATATTATCAACCTAATCCCTTAAATTAAATAAGAAATAAATTCTTCCATGTGGTTTGTAAATATTATATGACCAACCAAAACATATCCTCTAAGAGCTAAAAACTATGTGTATCGTTAGGACTCTTTTTGATGCAGTAGGTGATGAGAGATTCAATACCCAACATGCCCATTTTAGGGTTATTAACCCTAGGAACATATGTTCCATAACATCCATTCACTTTTAGTATCTTTACATGAACATGTTTATATGGAAGAACATATAATCATGACTTTACCAATATTTTAAAATATCATCTAATACAGAGACTCATTTCGAGGGTTTTCACTTATGTTCTATAAAATAATCCCTAAAATAACTAAACTAATATAAAAAAATAACTAATACCTACTCTGATACCAACTTAAGTGACATATTCTAATCACGACATACATAATATATTAATCTCTTGATTTAAAATAATACGTCACACAAACAATCGCACAACCCAAGGACCGAATGGTTTCGTGTCTTGGTGATTAGATATATAAACATCTTATTTTATGAAACTTGTGAAAATTTATCCATAATAATTCCCTTATAGACCCTTTCATATATTTTGACCATGATATAATCATCTTTATAACTTGGGGAATAGATACAAAATAATGGTGTGAGACATTATAATGAAACATAAGATTAAAACTATAATGTTAGGATGTGTAAAAGCAATGCCATGGATAAAAAACATATAAGTAACAAAAACAATGTGAGGGTGATATAATAGCGAAAGATATTTTAAAAGTATGGAATAATAATGAATAATTTTTTAAAACTTATTAAATAATTGAAAATTTTAAAAAATCATAAATATATAATTTCTTATCATTATAATCCTAAACACCCACGACCAACCTATTCAAGTACAAAATTATCAGAGTATCTTAACTTCATCACACCCACCCATTGTAAAACAAGATACTTGCTACCCAATTCACATAAAATTTTAATATCATGACATATAATACCTTACCCAATGAATTAATGGGAACTATAGGTCCCACCCATCTCTTAATATATAAATTTAGTTTCACTTTAAAATAAAAAATTCATCATCTCATAAGTAACTCATGGAAAAAATGAGATTATTAAAGCATTCAAAAACATCACTGAACATGAACATAAGAATTCATAAAATACCAAAACACTCATTTTTTAAAATAAATAATATCATAATAACACATATAGGTTGATCAAAACATTACTCCATGAATGATAATCCATGGAGGTTAAATATAATTGATGATATGTAAGTTTTCACAATACCTTTTAAGCATTGTTTTAAATCATGATGTGTAAATTCATTTGAAAGTAGTTTTTGAGAAGGGAAAGATAATATTTTTTTTAAACCTTATTATAGAGTGTTTTAAATGAATTATACTTGAAAATACCAAATGGTAAAAAAAAAATTGGGAGAACGATAAAAAATTTATTTATAAATGTAATGTAAACACTTTTATTTAACATTGGTTTGAAATAAATATATATTTATGGAAGAAAAATATATTAAAAGAAACAATAATTTTCATTAACAAAAATGCATTTTAACAAAACAAAAAAAATTCATGGTTAAATAATTTTGTTTGAAACATCATTTACCAATTAAAAATGTCTTAGTACAACCTAATATCCTTATATCTTCTAAAAAATAAATCATGAAATATTATTTTCAAAGAAGAGTCATTATGACCCATGGAAAATATATGAATCTCAAATTCCCCTTTGAGATTTAGAAATTTTTGAATCCATTGGAAGCTTGAAAATAATATGGTTTTATAAATCGCATGAATTAAATGATAGAGTGCACAAAAATAAATTCCTAGGTATTATAAAAATCATATAAATATGAAATTGGATCATAACATAAAAACATTCTATAATGAAGTGAAATTGAGAAGAAAAACCATTACCTTTTTTCCTTGTCATTAACCAACCCAAATACCATGTTACAAAGATACGTAAATTGGAAATGAAATGGAATAAAGGGTGTTCCTAGTCCCTAAAATATCGATACTAGAATCTTGAAAATAAGGATGATCAATAGGAAAATTTTATCTATAAGACAATCATTCACTATAGAACAAGGAAAGATAATTCTACGAATAATAGGCACTATAAAAAATCCTCCTAGAGAAATTACCACATAAAAAAGCTAAAAAACATAAAATAGTACATCATCCAAAATATATATCAACATATATCAAAAAATATTATTAAATAATCATAATAAAATAATTGGTCAATAAACACACTGATTACTACCATCTGCCACGATCCTGCAAGATAAGCACCACATCCACCTTCATGTATCCCTTTTTCTATTCCTAGACCAAGAATTAAAATATCCTCAAAATCCTGATGGAAATGTTATAGAATGATAAAAACAACCTAGTAGTATTTCACCAAATGTTTCATAGGAAATTCCATAGAAAATAATCCATCTATTCTTATATTTATGTAATGATAATTTATGGAAACTTATTTTCACATTTTCAGTTAGAAAATATTTTAAATCAAGTTGATATAAGTTATGAGAAAAGTATGATCAAAAAAATATTATTCCTAAAATAGAGAGGTCATAAATAAATGAGATCAATAAACATTGGAATGTAATAATCACATAAAAAATAAACTTGGGAATATACCTAGAGATTCATTACTTCAAAGCTATATGATCCTCACACTACTTTGTCAATCAATCAAAACGCAATGTGTTCACATATCCCTAAGGATCATTATATAAGGATAGAATCAATAAACACACTATTAGGAAAAATCAATCAAATTTGGTTTATTTAATGTTTTCAATATAAATAAATTTCTAGGGTGTTAGAGTCATTGTGTGTTTTTTCTAATAACCCATCGACTACTCAAGTTTTCAAGTGATTCGAATCAATCATGGGGAAACAATTATATTTAGTTCAATTAATTGTTAACATTTTAAATTTCCAAATTTTTATGCTTCAACATGATATATAAATTTAAAAACCAAATTATGTATTCTTATCATGTTCATGAATATTTAAATCATATTTTTTTGAAGAAAATGTTCTCAATGATCAAAATCAAAATCATTTTATCAAATCAATTATCATTTAAATCCATATTTTATTAAACAAATTCTCAATAATTTCAATTCCATTGAAATGTGGTAATAATTTAAAATTACATTCAATTTTTAGATAAAAAATTGAAATTCATTTGAAAATACATTTCAAATCAAGAAAAAAATCACGGTTTCTTGTGTAGGGAAAATCTTTATGGAACCACCTAACATTTTTCACCAAACCAATAAATCATCATAAAATAGAAACCGCTACTAGGGAGTTGAAGGAGAGAATGATCAAGGAAAAAACCCTAGAATTCCATTTAAAAAAATCAAGGTCCCAATACACAAAAAAAAACATTATGATTAATCACTTTAAAAGATGGTGATAGAATAAGAGAGGATTATTCCCAACCACAAATATTTAAACATACCCCAGGGAGATCAATTAAATCCATCAACACTTAGATCTATGATGATATGAGGATAAAGGTGCCAAAATAACCTCTAGAGATCCCTCAAAAGACTATGTGTAAGATTAGATTCTATTAGTGAAGATTATAATTTATAGTGGGGAGTTTTAGTTATTAAATTTTGATTTTTGGGGGATTTAAATACCATCAAAATATTTACTAGGATATGTTTCATAGTTAGATATAATCATGCACCTAAAAACATTCCTTTAGTGTTCTTTAGAAGACACCCACATGATAAGAACACATAACAAAACAATCTATGTGCTGATCCTGATCATCCACTAGGGATACTGATAAAGGGATCATAGTTTGGCCACATGGATTTTGAGAAAATGAACCAACCGAGTAATCCCCAATATCTTATGTTGTACTATTTTTGGGGAATGCCTCATGGTGTCATCTATTGGTTCACCACCCACTAGAGCCTTAAATACTAGCACAAAGTTTCCTAGGATGAAGTAAAAGTCTCTCTGTAACCATGTTAGAACAATACATACCCCAATTTCTTTCAAAATTATTTGAAAAAATCCAAAAAATTCCCTAAAACAAGACCTACTCAAAAGATGGACAAAATTAATGAATAAAAGTAGCAGAAAGTGGGTAACAAGATATTAAATCCTTTATAGAGGTTTAAACACTATGATCATGCATAAAAGAAATAAATATATTAATATATAAATTCATAATAGTACTTATACCTAACACTATTATAAATTTCCATTTATAATAATTATCCATATGTATACTTTCTAGTTTTCAATAATTTTCCCACATCTGGTGTATATAGTTTTGATCATTTTTTATTGTTTTATTAGAGTGAGGTCACGGTTCGTTCATATTTTAGATTTCAATATTCACTATTTATTAATGCTCCAATAAGGGATGACTTATAATATTTATTAATTTTATTTTTTCTTTTAAGAATACTTTAGTCTTTTCCTAGAAGATTAAATCGCCAATGAATATTTTTTGATGATTTTTGACCAATGAAGGGTGTCTTATAAATTAATGGGATAGATATTAATATATCCTTTTCAGAAAATATATATTAATATCATATTATACTATTAATTATTTTTTCTTAATCATACATGATTTAAATTCATATTATTGTTTATGAAGGTTGTCGAATAGACCACAAATATGAACACACCATGATTATCAATGATTATGAGGTGATTTAGTTGTAATATAAATAATAAATTATAATAATGATATCATTTAGTGTTTTTAGTGAGATATATCATAATTAGAGAGTAATTATAAGATAATGTAATGAATATTAATATATTACATAATTTGAATTGATGATTTTCCTTTTATTTTTATTATTTTAAATAATTTAATTTACAATACTCAATTGTTGATCATATCATTAATATGTTTTAAAATATTTCATAAAAGTCATACTAATATAATAAATTTAATATTTATCTTTTAGAAATATTCTCATGGCCCTCCTTCTAAGGTGGTTATGAAAATGAAAAATGAAAAGCAGTCATCCCATGGAGGAGGTAGTCATCACAAACACATTGTTGTTGATTTCATTTTACATGGAATGCACAAAAGGATTAATATGGTTTATAATTTTAGAGTACAAAATATCTCATTAAAATAATAATTTTATATTAAATTATCTGTTTTGAATATACTTGTAATACTAAAAGAAAAATAATAAAAAATGTTTTGTCATAGAGGCAGTAGTTTGCAGAACACATGATTCCGACTTCTTTATTCTTAATGGAAAAAGAGAGGGTGGTAAATTAATGTAACATAATAATAATAACATAACTCTATAATATTTTTAATGATGTTTTCATAAAATATTATAAAATAAATTTATTTATGAAGAAAATAACATAAATAAACATAAAAAAAAGTGAGAGGATTAGAATAGATACCTCATTTATTGGATTATATTGTTTACAAAGGTGATTAAACATTTGAATGATGGTATTTTGAGAATAATAGAAATTAATTAAGGTATCGAGGAGTGTTGATAAATGGTTTGGATTTTTTTTCCAGATATTTTTGGTTTTTGTGTGAGGTGAAGTTTGGGATGAGTGTCTTTTTCCGAAGTGTGAAAGGGTGTCTTTTTTGTAAATTCCCAAAACTTTTCATTAATTGGAAGACACACTCAAAGAATGTGGATAAAAAATTTATATATAATATATTATATAGGATATGATTTCAAGACACACTTATATTATATTGTAAATTTGTTTTAAAAATTTTTGACCATAAAGCTATAAGGATTGTCAATTTTATAATTTTATTTTTCACCATGTTAACCAGTTTTTACCAAGAAAATTTATATTTTAAGAAAAAAATGGAAAATATTATATAATATAGATCAAATTATTCTAAATTTGAAAGATATATTTTTATTTAATTTTTCAAATTTATGTATATTAATTTTAAAATACTAACAATATAATGTTCTAAAACAATTATTTAAATAAAATTTATATTTTAAAAGTTTTAATATGGGTTTATAATTTTACAAAATATTTTTTAAAATAAATTGAATTTTGAAATACATATTTTATATTATAAAAAGGTTCTAGAAATTTCTAATTCATAATTATGTACTAATAATGTAATAAAGGCATGTTTTTATTATAAATGATATTTTACAATATTCACCTAAAAATAAATAAGTCAACTTGATGCAACACAACTCAAGACCAAAAACACATAGAAATACAAAAAAAAAGAACTCATCCGTTCAAGAGACAGATGGATGGATGATGGGTGTCAACACACTCATCCCTAAAATAAGGTCACCCACCTAGAAATACAAAAAATTGCATTGTGCCAAATATGATAAAAACAGTTTCCAATCCCCAAAAGACTTCTACAACCTATCAACCACCGAAGTACACAGACATCAATTTATTGAAATAGAAAACCACAAAAAACTAACCAAACATGACCCAAATCATCAATATACAGCATCATCATCCATCAACCAGAACCAGATTGCCAGTGAAGATGAAAAGACTACCAAAGGCCAGTCAACCTCCAACTGCAAAAGATCCAAGAGACAAATAATGTGTCCGAATTCCATACAATGATCTTCACCCTCCACCAAATAGGAGTCCCCTCTGCTACCAGAAAACAAATTTTCACTATTTAGAGAAATCACCAGACAAAAAATACAGTGAATGGCCTCCTCTTGAAGCCAAATCTACACCATGTACAGATATTCATCTGTATATACATGTAGAGTTGACCCGGGATCCAGATCAAGATAACCAAGGAAGAAGAGTTCCAGTGAAGCGTCATCCGCAGCCCACACCATCGCCTCGCTTATAATGTCATAGGAAAGCCCCCTGTCCCGCGACATTAGAATCATGACGGAGGAGTCAGATCTGGGCAGATCTGAGAGAGTGGAGGCCAAAGGACCACCAGACCATCGAACCGCAACTGAGATATGGAAAGGACCACCATGAAGAATCACCAAAAGGTTAGGTGATTCCAATTGAATTGATCTCATGTAAATATACTAAATTCTAACTTTCCCTCTCAAATTAATTCACTCAAATAGTAATTGTTATAGTTTGTAGGGTGGTGTGTTTATAGAAAACCATGATTTTTAAACCGGATTAGTTTTTTCTATATTAAAGATTTGGAAAACGTTTGAAACTTTTATTTTTTTAATATCTCATCACTTTATTATTACAGCAGTTTTCTTTTTAAAATATTCTTGTTAAAAATCATAATCACAGGCATAATTAATTTATTTATGAAGAAAATAACATAAATAAACATAAAAAAAGTGAGAGGTTTAGAATAGATACCTCATTTATTGGATTATATCGTTTACAAAGGTGATTAAACATTTGAATGATAGTATTTTGAGAATGATAGAAATTAATTAAGGTATCGAGGAGTGTTGATAAATGGTTTGGATTTTATTTCCAGATATTTGTGGTTTTTTGTGTGAGGTGAAGTTTGGGATGAGTGTCTTTTTCTAAAGTGTGAAAGGGTGTCTTTTTTGTAAATTCCCAAAACTTTTCATTAATGGGAAGACACACTCAAAGAATGTGGATAAAAAATTTATATATAATATATTATATAGGATATGATTTCAAGACACACTAATATTATATTTTAAATTTGTTTCAAAAAATTTCGACCATAAAGCTTTAAGGATTGTCAATTTTATAATTTTATTTTTCACCATGGTAACGAGTTTTTACCAAGGTAATTTATATTTTAATAAAAAAATTGAAAATATTATATAATTTAGATCTAATTATTCTTAATTTGAAAGCTATATTTTTATTTAGTATTTCAAATTTATATATATTAATTTTAAAATACTAACTGTATAATGTTCTAAAACCATTTTTTAAATAAAATTTATATTTTAAAAGGTTTAATATGGGTTTATAATTTTTCAAAATATTTTTTAAAATAAATTGAAGTATGAAATAAATATTTTATATTATAAAAAGGTTCTAGAAATATCTAATTCATAATTATATACTAATAATGTAATAAAGGCATGTTTTTATGTAAAAATGATATTTCACAATATTCACCTAAAAATAAATATGTCAACATGATGCAACACAACTCAAGACCAAAAACACATAGAAATACCCAAAAAAAAGAACTCATCCGTTCAAGAGATAGATGGATGGATGATGGGTGTCAACACACACATCCCTAAAATGAGTTCGCCCACCTAGAAATACAAAAAATTGCATTGTGCCAAATATGATAAAAATAGTTTCCAATCCCCAAAATACTTCTACAACCTATCAACCACCGAAGTACACAGAAATCAATTTATTGAAATAGAAAAACACAAAAAACTAACCAAACATGACCCAAATCATCAATATACAGCATCATCATCCATCAACCAGAACCAGATTGCCAGTGAAGATGAAAAGACTACCAAAGACCATTCATCCTCAAACTGCAAAAGAGCCAAGAGACAAATAATGTGTCTGACATCCATACAATGATCTTCACCCTCCACCAAATAGGAGTCCCCTATGCTACCAGAAAACTAATTTTCACTATTTATAGAAATCATCAGACAAAACATACAGTGAATGGCCTCCTCTTGAAGCCAAATCTACACCATGTACAGATCTTCATCCGTATATACATGTAGAGTTGACCCGGGATCCAGATCAAGAGAACCAAGGAAGAAGAGTTCCAGTGAAGCATCATCCTCAACCCACACCATCGCTTCACCTGTAATGTCATAGGAAAGCCCCCTGTCCCGCGACATTAGAATCGTGACGGAGGAGTCAGATCTGGCAGATCTAAGAAAGTGGAGGCCAATGGACCACCAGACCATCGAACCGCAACTGAGATAAGGAAAGGACCACCATGAAGAATCACCAAAAGTTAAGGTGATTCCACTAGCATTGATCTTATGTAAATATACTAAATTCTAACTTTCCCTCTCAAATGAATTCACTAAAATAGTAATTGTTATAGTTTGTAGGGTGGTGTGTTTATAGAAAACCACGATTTTTAAAACCGGATTAGTTTTTTCTCTATTAATGATTTGGAAAACGTTTGAAACTTTTATTTTTTAAATATCTCATCACTTTATTATTACAAGAGTACTATTTTTTGAATATTCTAGTTAAAAATCTTAATCACAGGCATAATAATATTTAAAAGGTCTTTTAAATGGAGGTTATGTTAGAATATTCACGTATTAGTTTTCGTTGTTATTTTTATTAACATAATGGATTTATAAGTCAATGGTTCAATTAGATTATTTTAGTTAAAAAATGTTACATTTTGGATTTTAATATGATTTTAAAATATTTCAATGTTTAAAATTATAATCTACGTGGTTAATGCGGTGGTTTCAAGTGATATTTTTGAGAATTATGCCTTGTTTTTTTTGAAATGAGTACACTATTATATTTCAAAAGGATTATTGGGTTTTAAAAAGGAATATTATTTTTATTTAATGTTTTATTTTTATTTTTTTTATTTAGAATGGCTTATATGATATGAATTGTTTAAAAATTTTAGAGTATTTTTATTTTTATAGTCTATTGAGAATATGAAAATTTAATTATTTTTAATTGATTATTTTATAAGTATATTTTTTATATTGAAATTGCATTTTCATAAAAAATATTTGTAATGATACTTGGTATAGAGTAAGAAAATAATATTTGGTGGGGAGTACCCTTACTTTATAAGAGGTTTTGATAAATGATTGTATAATGTTTTATGCTATTTTTTGAGTATATGAAATTAACATTTTTTGGGTAAAATTTACCCTCATAATAAATAACATTTTGCTTTTCATGGAAAAATTTTTTCAATATGGGGAGAATTGTAACACTCACTATATTATTTTTCAGTATTAAATATAATATTGATTTATTTGAATCTAGATTTCTTGATTTGGGTTATATCGAGAGTTGATCTATTGTATATAGACCCTAGTGATGTATTTGGAAGGTTTTTGTAGACTGCGAATTGAATTTCAAGAGTCATCTTGAACGTGGTGGTAAATTTCTATTGAATTAATATAAATTTATATTATATGTGGTGGTTATTAGAATTATAGAGGTTTGTTGAAGGAATATGGAGATTTATTTTAAAGGTTATGGGGTTTCTAAGTATTTTTTGAAAAAAACATTGATTGATGTATAAGGGTAATACATAAAATTCCTCAGATGTTTGGTTCCTCAAATGCATGTGTATTCGTCTAAGTTGTAAATTTCATAATGCATTGGAATCCTTGTGATTTATAAAAATTTTAGGGTGGATTCGTAATTTTTATACATTGGACATGTAATGGTTGATTTGGAATGGAAAAAATAGTAATATGTGATGTGTAAGAATCAACCCTAAAATACATAAGTGTTAACTCATTTATGTGTAAGAGTTAACTTGTGATTCTTAAGGGTTACTTGGTAAGGTCTAAAAATTATAAAGTACCTGATATATAGAGGTTTTATTTTAATGAAACATATGTTATGGTCTAGATGATGTATAAATTTGGTAATGTTTATTACGAATAATGGTTAAAATGGTGATTCAATATGGTTGAAATGTGAAGGATGTTATAAAAGGGACCCAAGGGGAAATACAAAAGGATTAAACAAATTTATTAGTCTGTGAAAAATTGATTGTGTTGTCAATTATGTCCATTTTTTCTAAAATATATAAATATTTGATTAAATTCAATATTAAATCTGGGTTTCACCTCCTTTCATCTAGTCAACTAGTGGGTACATCTTACTCTTGTATTTATATTTTTTTACCTTCCCCAAATAATTATCTATGATTTTTACATATTTGAAGTCAATTATTCATGTTAAACACCTCTAAAACTACTAATATCTTCAACTAATTCTTTTTACTCATTTTTTCATTTGTTAGGATCGATATTCTGACCAATGGATTATTGTTTATTGATTTTTTCTTGTGTATTTTCTTAATTTCGAGCTCATAAAGAGATTTTAAAGGGTTACTTATACCTTTTGTACTAGAACAACTCCAACTCATATGGATTCAATGATTGAGGTAGGTTAATCCATGAATAGATTTTTTAATTTAAATCCATCATTTATTTATTTTTCATAAGACATGATTTGATGTCTTAAAAAATTTATTAGGTATGTCTACTAATCCTTGACCAAGGTTTTTTAGTTTCTATCTTTGTTTTTCATTTGGAATAAATATCATTTCTCATGAATCAATTATCTATATATATTATCTTATAAAATATCAATAGTTAATGCACATTTGAATTCTTGAAAATCCATTTTTAAGGGAATTATGTAGTTAAATGGGATTTTTGTTTCTTAATTGATTTTAAAAGAAGTAAACCCATGTATTTAATGTTTTTTACAAAATAGTGGTGTGGTTGTATTTTTTTTAAAATTATCTTCTTGATATTTTATTACTTGATGAAATTTTATAATGCATCAATGGTTTGGTTTTCAAATGATAATACTATAACCTTGTTTCTATTTACATTCTAAGGCCTACTTTGAAATTTAAAAAAGGTTATTTTTCATATGATTATATCCTTGAAATTATCTGTTTAGAGTTCACTATTTAAATGTCAAGGTTCCTATTGGTGAATTTATCCTGGTTATAGGATGTTTTTATTATATGCTATTCTTGAATAAATGGGATAATTATATGAAATGTGTTTGGAGGTATGAATGTGTTATGATTGTTTTCATGTATATACAGATATTCATTATTTTAAATTTTGATATCATAACTCCATTATGTGTTATGAGAAGCCATGGGTTTCTTGGTGAGAAATCTAGGTACAAATATTGAACTGGTATATGATTCCTCTTTGGCTAGTGTCCCCATATTATAATAATTCCAAACACATGCAATTTCTTCCATTGATCATCCTTTATATTGTAATACCATGTGTGTGGGGAGTTAACATCTTGTTCTAATAGGATGGATTTCATAGTTTTCTTTTAGTTATCTTCAAAGTGCTCCCTGGTGTTTTTATGGTGGATTTGATTCTATTATTCAAATGATACATGAATTTTTAATTTCATTTCATTTTTTATTACTATTATTTTGATCATTACATTAGTATTATCCCTCATTAGAGATTTCATTTAAAAAAAATTAAAATCTATCTTTTTGTATTTTCGTATAGAATTGTAAAGAAGTATTAAAGTGTGAGATATTTTCATTATTCATTACTCTATGTATAATTCCAAAGTATGTATTTAAAAATATTTTCCATTATCAATAATTCCATTTATTCATGTTAATCATTAATGAATGTTTTAGGGTAAAATGGGTAACCCTCGTCCCATTTTAAGAAATGACTTCCTATGATAGATCCATGTTGTTGGATTTAAATATTAAATAATGTTTTACTTTAATAATTGTAATTTAAAATATAATCAATTTTATTAAATATTAAAATTTATGTAAGGGATATGAAAAAAGTTCCTAATGGTAATTTTTTATCTTGCCATTACAGATTCAGTACAAGTACTGCAAAGGTGTTCGTAAATGGTTCTTGGTTTCTTGATTTGAATATGCTATTAGTGATGTTGAATATGTTCACCAAAAAATTGGTAAATGATTTTTTGTGATGGAATTAATATTTTTTCTTATTTTTTTGTTCTATTATCCTATGTATCCTTACACTCTATAATTTTTCACCTTTTGTTCCTTCCTAGTTTATGTTTTCCTTTATATAAAAACTCTCTATTGGTTTTTTAGATACTTGGTTAGGATTAATTTCTTTTTTATGGTTAATTTAGAAACTCATATTTTCCATGTATTATTTTTGGATATTGTTTGGAATATTTTTGTGTCCTGGCACTAGTTTTTAAAATGATTTCATGGCCCGATGAGTCTTGAATAAATGTTTTAAATATATTAAATATATTAAACAACACACACAAGAAGTTTTTAGAAATAGACGAATAACTTCTAAATAGAGGCCATGATAAAAAAATATGAAGTCCCCATTGAGTTTAGAATGTAGGTTTTACCTTATGTGGGACATAACCTTTTCTAGTGAGATGCATTTGTGAAAAAATCACTTTGGTCATATAATAAATAAAGTAAATAGAATAAATTAATTAAATTAATTTACTAGGAAATGATGTAGAAACCTAAAAATATCTTTGTAAAAACACTTATGGAATATTCATTGGGTCTTCCACATTACTCTACAAATTTAAGAGATGTGATGGAGTTCATAGAAGAACATCCATTTGAAAATGACAACTGGATTGAGGTTTCATAATCAGTGCTCATCAAAATCAGAGGATCTCACCAACGATAGTGATACAACTTCTTTCTTCATCAATGATCAATACGAATTGAGGTAGGATACCCTTTTTAAATGATTTGTCCTTATTTATGATTCTTATGATTAACATGAATTATTAAACTAAGGAATTTATTTTTGGATCATGTGTATTCCGCGTGTGCATTAAATTTATTTGAGAATTAGGGGAAATGATTTCTGATTATTTGTTTATCTATTCATTTATCATTCTAATGGAATGATACTAAGTCCAAAATGATCAATGGATGAGGTTCATTCCTTTTGGTTGTGGGTTTTCTTTTATTCCTTGAATATACATTCATCATAGGATAATCTCTTGGCTTGTGGTTCGACAACTTCCAAAAAATAGAACATTTCTCACCTTCCTATTGGTGAAATGATTCGATGCTATTTAACTAGACACATTATGTTGAAGGGGTTATGTGGCGATGGATGTAGAAGTGGATCAAGGAGATTTTGGTTACCCATTTTTTTTATTTATCACACGACGATGGATGATATGTGATGTTTTTTAAAAAAATGGATTCAATGGATGGATCCTAGTGTTCAAGGATGTAACTTTATTTCTAGAAAGAATTATGACCAGATCAATGGTTGGAGGTGTAGATTAAGACATGAGATAAAGATATGTAATTCTAGAGAAATATATAATACACGACATGTATTGTGTAGCTACATTCCATGTGTGACACCAGGTGTAACGACAAGGGAATCCAAGTGAAATTATGTATCACACAACATGTGACTTAGTCACATGACACATGACTCTTCCATGTTTCCCTTGCATTACCTTATGGGGTACATACACATGTCAAGAATCACACATGAATGTAAACACCATGTACTCCCACACAAAAATGTCTTGGCTAGGTGTTCACATGAATTTCCATGTGCATGTACATAGGAATAAGTACACATGGATAGGAATACTATGTACATTAACATGGGCACTGACAAATACCTTTTACATAGGTAGAACCCAGTGTCAAATGGAAACACTATTTACTACTAGAACATATTATTTACTCCTTAAAATATGGATTGGAGCCTTTTTCCTATGTATCATGAACATATTTTTTGGTTGCAGTTCCTATATCCATTCCTTAAGGGGTAGTATAGAATCATGTCTGGTTATACTCACCCCTACACCAGATTTTAAAACATGTGTTGTGTCTTGTGGTGATGATCGACCTTTTTGGAAGAGTCCTTGAGGGAATATGACTAGGCGGTGCTTAGTGAGATGGAAAGACCAGTGAGTGTTCATGTGTTATCTTGATAGTAGAACCCATATTTACTTTAATGTTTGACTTTTTTTTCAGACTCTTCATGGTGGGACTATAATTTTCCCTATTTACATCCCAATTATTGTTTATATACTATGGTTGGGGAATTTAGATATATTAATTCTTGGGTTCTTTTTGTTATTTTACATTTCCACATTGCATGGGCTTGGAGATGTGTGTGCATGTACTTGTATTTTAGGCTAAGATGTACCATGTTTTTCATATACGTACATGAATCTAGTCACTAGTCTCTAGCCTATTATAGGTGGGATTGGGTAGTTGTGTCATGGGAACATTAGGAAGGGTCATGACAGAGTGGTATCAGTGTAGTCTATTCTTCCATAGTAAAAGAGTCTGTGAGGTTTGTTTGGGGAAACATTGTTAAATTATTTGATTTCAACATTCAGGAACGGGACTATAATGTTGTTGAGACAACCGATGTATCCATACACCAAGACATTGATCACATGCCTTTATACATGGTACATGAGAATATTGTTTGTAGGGGTGAAAATTGTACATGAATCCAACAGGAATGTGTTGTGCTTTTTGGGTTCCTCTTCAGTCAACTCTCCAGATATACTCATTGACTATTATAAATCTTTTTTATTTCAGGATGCCTTTATGATGAATGCAAGCAGTGATTTAGTATTGGTATCCTAAGGATAATTAACTCAGTGATGAGGCATCAATATAGGGGCCAACTCTAAAGGTGATACCTCCAGTTGGTTCACCAGTTCTACCACAACCTGTAGAGCAATAGATTATACCCACAGTTCCTGTGGTTGAGCTGCATAGGATGAGGATGCTTCATGAGTTTGTATGATAGTGACCCATCAGGTTCTAATTTTATCCTGACCTATAGGTGGCCGAGTACTATATTTAGGTTGTAACTTGAGTTTTCCATATTATGAGGACTCTAACAAATCTGATGGTGGTTCAGGATGTGAGAATTTTCTACTACTCTGAAGGGAGGTGGTGGGTTTAGTTAAAAAATCATATGAAGAGGAGACTCTATCATGGAAATATTATAGATCCTTTTTAGAAGATATTTATGACCACCTATCTTGATGTATGTTCTCATCCAGGATCTTCTACAGGTTCATATAGGCATCATAAAAATAACTCATTATTCATCGAGGTTCACTAACCTATCCTGGTACTCATTAGATATGGTTCATGATATATTATTTCGAGATCAGAGATTAATTATAGAAATATTTAGAGACATATGAGTCATATTTATACCTCTATTAATCGTTAATTTTGCTCAATGCTAGAGTGAACTTTGGTGGTTGAGAATATCCTGGATGAGTAGATGCAGACAATGGTTTCCAAGAGTGGTAACATAGAATCATAGAATTCAGCATCAGGGAGATTATTTCAGTATTAGGGACCTGGACATGTGAGGAGTTTCAACAGGAGGTCCCAGGACAAGGGTATATGGTTTCAGGCTCATAGGATAGGTCTAGTTATCCCCAGTAGAGGCAGTTCAACTCAAGTCATGACAATGGATATTTTGCATGAGATTTTCTAACCTGTGGTATGGATGATAGAGAGATAGTGGAACGTCTATTGGGGAAAAGGTATTGGTAGGAAGACATAGTTATGTTGGGTGGAAGACATGAAATCGAGGTTTATGAAATAGAGTCTCCTTGGATGATTAAAGGTATGATCTATGTTTTCTATAACTTATATGTAGTACTATTTGACACAGGTTCTAGTCGTTCCTTTTTTTAACTTATCGTGTCCAAGACATAGTCATTTTTTTTTGAGTGCTTAACTTGACCCTTACACATAATGGATCCCGCTAGATAAGACTCAGAGAACACATACGTGTGAGTAATATCTAAACTAAATCTTAGAGGTTAGAGTTTCTATTGGGATATCATTGTATAATCAATGAGAACTTATTACACCATCATAGGTATATAATGGTTATTTTCAATTCACACCCTTATTGACTATTCTGGGTGGAGGATGTGGCATGTCCAAGTTATGGGAATAATTATGTATTTTTTATGTGAATAGTAACCCAAGTCAGTGTAGAATAGACTCATTCATAGGAGGATATAGTCGATTACTCATTAGTTTTCAAGATTGAGACGCGGTCCAATTGATGTAGTGAGATTCGAGTTCCCTGTAGTGGTGGTGGTGTATGAGTAATTCATTCTTGATGATGTTTGATGATTACCTCCCTTCTTAGATATAGATATATTCATTATCTATACCTTGAGAGGAAATAGATATCTACACCATCATTTTAGATGGATCCTATCGAGTTTTTGATGATGAGGGTGCAATTGGGGGACTTGAAGTGGTGTGTCATTATTTGACCCAGTTTTTCATCCATTCTGCCCCACTATTGTTTTCCAACAAGGCATACATGATCATCAAATTTTGTATGGATTACCATCACCTAACAAGGTGAACGTAATGAAAATGTATCCACTGTAATGTATGTTGACCTCTTTTTCCAGGTTAGAGGGGCACGATGATTATCCAAGATTGATCATAGACCAGGCTATAACTAGTTTCACGTACATGATGAGAATATACCAAATATGAAATTTATATGTCTATATAGTCAATTTTTGTACTTGGTGATGCCCTTTGACATGAAAAATGCACCAGAAGTGTTGATGAAACTAACAAACTAGTTCTTTCAACATTGTTTCTTGACTATTTCTCGGGGGCGCATGCATTTGACACGCAGAGGACGCGCTGTTGTTACCCAGCATTCCCACTTTCCAATGGAGGGAAACATTCACTCCTTACCCAGGGAGGTCTGCTGCTTGATCAAAACATGATGATTGGATGTTGGTTCTTCCTTACGTGGATTCCTCCTCGGTGCTCGTCACCTAGTTCGAGTGTCCCTCATAGATTTAAGATGTAGTCCGTGAAGCTCTTCCTAATTCCATATCATCATGGACACCAGTTAATTACGCCCCTTTTATCAGGACCTTCCAAGGGGTTTGGTCTGGGAAGCAACCTTCGGTTAAGAGTGCAGTTGTGATGTGCATCAATGTAGTGTCTTGACGCTAGGGATGGGCATGTCTGTCTTTTGTCCCTTATTATAGGGCTTCTCGAGGGTGTGGAATCCCAAGGCATCCCACATCAGAAGCAAGGAATTTTTTGACATATACATGTATCTATGGTCTTCCTCATCTTCCCATGTTTAACACACGGTATGCCGCAAGTTTAGTATCTATCGGAGACAGATTGGACTGATCAAAATACTGATTAGAGTGGATCAGATTGAAGAACCCCCGGTAGGGAACACCGACGTCGGGGCCAGCACGTGGGCAGATACCTGAATGTTATGAAGGGGAATGGAGAATGAGGTGGCATGATCCCACCAGTATGTGGCGGCCCATGTTATAATCAGGATATATGATGGATTTGGGCTTGAGCCTCGAAGAGACTACCAACATAACCACGTGGTAGGGAATCAAAGTCCACATAGTTCAATGAAGTGATGGGACACCTGAAGAGGTGACCCCTGAGGATGGATGCATGTACAAGACCCATAGGAAGTAGAACCTCCTTGTTAGGGCATGAGCTTCCTGAGAGGCATGGGATAGAGGGAGAGATCAAGATGAGACATGAGTTATGGGATTGAGCCTTGTAGAGGCCTCTAATGTATCCCTGTGGCGGGGAATCAAAGTCTTCGTAGATTAGATGGCAGATACAGTTTAACGTCATATGGGTCATGTATGGGTCTTACACTCTGAGGTGGCCCAATGTGGAAATGGGTCTTGGCACACCGACATGGAGATAGTCGGGGCCAATGGTTTTTCGGGCTTGAACCTCGTGGAGGCTTCCTAGTTACCATGCCTTAACACGGATAAAATTCCCTCTAGTTCGGGATGGATGGGGCTTACACTCTTAGATGGCCTAAGGTGGTGGGGATTGAACCTCATGGAAGATTCCTATGTACCATGCCTTATCACGGATCAAATTCCTTGTAGTTAGAGTTTTATGGGGCTTACGCTTTGAGACGGACCATTGGTTAGAGTCGGTGAACTGATGTGAATGGTGGCCTGGGGTCTAGATGGATTGGGGCTTACACTCTGAGGTGGCCAAAGGTGGTGGGGATTGAACCTCATGTAGGCTTCCAACGTACCATGCCTTAGCATGGATCAATGTCCACATAGTTCGGGTGTACAGTTTAACGTCATGTGGGACGAGGGCATTTGGGGCTTACACTCTATGGAGGCCCATGGTGTGTCATTGTCAGTGCCCATTCTAATCTCACATGAGTCATGCTTAGTGTGAGAAACAAGAGGTAGCTGAGACCTGATGATCACATCATGAGGGGTGCATCTGTGGGTGGCGAAGAAGGGATTACATGTTGAGCGGCCCATGGTGCTGGGACTTAATCCAGGACGGAGGACCGAGGGTGAAAAATCACAACGGGAGAAGTATTGGGCACCTAAGAAGAGAGGAGGAGCCATGTTCCCTATAATTCCCTCCACTAGCATTGGCACTAAGAATGTGAGGACGATCAGGGGTGCCGCCTCCTGCAAGAAAAGCTAGGGTTTTACACCAAGGTGGCTGCCCTTCCCCACAGAAAAACGCCACTCCAATAAATAACCCCCTGTGAGGGATGACCCCATCCCATTGGAGAGAAGTGAGCGTGGAGAATTTCTATGGCATGGGGACCCTATGGGCGTGGCATGGGTCCAGGTCATAGTTTAACGTCAAGTGTTGAGGAAGAGGTGCTTCGCAGTTTAATATCTTATAGCTCAGACGAGGTGGTTTTGCTCCACACCCCTAGGACATACATAACTGGTACCCTCTACTCCTTGTGGGAGAGAAGGCATCGGCAAGGTCCTGCTGAGGTGGTGTCGTAGAACGAACCATCGAGGGCTAGCAGTGATATGCGATGAAACACTAGCCATTAGTGTGCCTATGAGAAGAAGCATGAGGCGAAGCAACAGAAAGGGAAGGGTTTTCCAAGGGACATTGATGTTAATTCATACAAGACTAGAAAGTCGTATGGGAGAACCATGTATGATGTTAATGCTTGAGGTGAACTAGATTCTTACGAATGGCACCCATAAGGAGGGCATCGGGCGTTCATGCAATTGGGCACCCGGGGAGCACCGAGGTGAATCGCCCTGAGGGATTGAGCGCAACCCTTGAGGTTTGCGCGAAATAAAGGGGCCCGATGTGAAATGCCCGGGTTAGTGAAAAATCAGTGATGCATGTGCGAAATAGGGGATGAGGTTTTGTGTGAGACTCGAAGGGATTACATGAAATGGAAGGGATTTCGCAAAAAGGAAGGGGTATGTACACAAAGGAAGGGGTGTGCACAAAATGGAAGTTTTGTGCACAGCTGGCCGAATTGCACACCACGAAAGGGATTGCATGCAAGGGGCAGACCCTGATGGGGTTAGAGTTTAGTCTAATCCATGGGGATCTCATGCGAAGGTAGATCCTGGGGTGACATGGCATGAAAAAGAACCATACCTGAAGTCCATATTGCGTGCATGGGGAAAGAGAATTTCACGCATGAGAGGCGGTTTGAATTCTTCATCACCAAAATGAAGGGGGTCTCCTTATATTTATAGAAATCCGGCGGTGCAGAATTCAGGGATGTGTGAAATTATTGCTCGACAAAGGTGGCATCATAAAATATCAACTGTGTGGGGCGCGAGCATGAAATAATTTCGCCCCTGTGCCAGGGACTCATCGCTAATCTTGGTACATTCCGTGCGAGACATATGTTTTCACGCACTTCACCCTTTTTTTGCGCATCACCTCTAGGCCCTCCGGACCAAGTCTCCGGGTCCAAATATGACATCACATTGTCATTTCAAAACATTCTTTAACACTTAAGCACTTTTAGGCGTCTACAAAATCCCGCCCTCGGAATTAGATTGACGAGGGGCCACAACGATCAGATTCAAAAGGAAACTCCAAATGCAGGACTTCATGGGTACCCTGCATGCAAAAGACTAAAGTGGTGCGCAAAACTCAATACGAACAATGAATCCTCATTTCACGCGGGTGTAGAACCTCGGCTTAGCCTATAAATGTTTCCATGCATCCCATGCTCCATAGGACATTTCTCGCACGATAAGCATTGATATATCATGCACCAAATTGGTTCTGCTCCTGTGCAGAAAACCACTCAGCATCATGGAATTCCACCAAGATTTGGAGACAATTTACACGCAAACCCATGATTTTTCACACCACAGTCGGAAATTTCGTGCTAGCCGCTAATTTTATGAACCAGAATCCCAGATTTCGCACCATCCTTCCAGATTTCACACCAACTCTTGAAACACTTTGTCGGAAGAAGATGGCCGCAAACCGAGTTGATGAAGGCGAAGCCGCTGCTCACAGAGCTGAAATGGCTATGAATCCAGAGGTTTATTATGCATATAAGGTTGTCTCCAGTAAAACAACCCTCTTAAAACATTCTATCCCTTACCCAGAAAGTGCACGCCTTCTCTGAAAATCTACTGTTGTGGGACTACGGCTTTATGGAGGAGGTCCCTCTACTGGGTTTTGATGTTGACACACCGCGGTCATTATTGACCCACGAAGACGACCATACTCAATAAAACGTCACCAATAATGGTCATCCTTCTAGAGAAACCATGAATAGAGATGTCTATGTACTGAATCCTAGGACCATGAACATTGTTGTGGGTGATCCTTTTGTGGAGAGATCATCGTCTCTCTACGTGAGCACATTCTGTCAGAGCATCACTAAGGAGACCAAAGGTTGGTTGTAGGACTGGGACCTGGGGTCTGGAGGAAACTTCACCGGCGAGTGGGCCTGGGCATACTGGGTTCACCCCACATGTGACCAATTTAGGGCTAAGCTGCAACACATTGGTCTGTTCGAGGCAGTGTGGACATCGCAGTTCCACTTCTACCAACAACTTGAGGTTGAAACGAAGCTATTCACCTGGTGTCCCCCTAATACCAACACATTCCATCTTCACCATGTGGACATTGGCATCAGCCTTTATGACATCCACTACATCGGGGGAATCCCTTTGTAGGGACTTCAATATGATGAGTTCCTCCCGCCGATGAACATCTTAAGTGACAGGTCTTAAAACCTCATACGTACGTGGCACCTAGTGGAGCTTCCCAAGGAGAAGTTGGGAGTCAAGTAATTCTTGAAGGACATTTCCTACAAGGGCTAGTCCAGACTGTTCCTGGAGAAGTATCTAGATGACAAGATGCCAGGGCAGGGAAAACGGTGTCTGATCACAGTTCAAAGGAGCCAGAGCGGATCATACTAGAGGATCCTGGAGGCAGGACAATACCAATCATGGTATTAAACATCAATGAGGCCTAATACCCTAATGTCTGGTACACCAAACTTCTCACCAAATTCCTAAGTGGATGGCTCTTTCTAGTGCAGGATGAAAGGATGGGCGTCCGTCCAGCGACCCTGGTGATGGCATGCATTGTGGCTTCCAACAAGAGGTTTAACCTGGGGGTCCCCATGATGGATCAGATGTATGCCATCTAAGGATGCATCTCTAGAGGGGGATCGCCTAGGAGAGTATGTGGACCCTTATAGATCTTCCATGGCTGGGTTGCGGCTCATTGCAGCGGATACACCTTCCCAAATGCCATCCATCCTCCAGGAAATGGCATGCAACCCTTTCTGTTGAATATTTCAGTTGTCATGTTCTTGATGCTCAATGAAGAGGGAGTACAGATCAGTATTGGTAGCCATGCCAAAATCACCTTCATCCCACTCCACACCCTAATTGGCCAGCTGATAGACAATGGTCAAGGCTCACTAGAGCTGAACGTGTACTTCCAGAGCATTATAGGCGGGTTTTTCATGGCCCGGATTGATGGGATGATCTTCTGCGAGCCTTATGTGACATCAAGGATTTGTAGGTAGTTCAGATGACTCCTATGAATGTCTAAGAGAGTATACACAAATTTTCAAGAGGAGAGGCATCCATGTGTTCTTCATCAGCTTTGTCTAATGTTCAAAACCTATAGCTCCAGCGACATCATCACTTTTCCTCCCACCGGAGTCAACACTGGCCTCTCAACCAAGTATTATAAACATTGGAACATAGCATATCCTGAGGGGCTTCTGCAAAAGCGAGTCTGACAGCTCAAGGTCATCAGTGCAGAACCTCGGCGCCGAGAGAGTAGGTAGGGTGCCGCTAGAAGGGGAGGATCAGAAGAGCCTCAGGAAATAGGGCATGCACAGGCCGGGACCTCAGAAGCGGGGGTGTCGCATAGCGTGGATGCGCCATCATTACCTAGAAGAGGAGGGTCACATGGAGCGGCCAAAGAACTTCCTGGGAAGTTGATAATATACCTGGTTAATCCTTCCCACGATGCGATCTTTCTAGCACTATGGTTGGCTTGGATAACCCTGGGGCAGTCAATGAGTACTAAATCCCTCTGGAAGAAGATAGTGTTGGATGGGATATAGTTTCTAGAAGTCAGGATTGTCCGAGTCACTGATAGAGTTATATTTCATTGACGGCATGCATACCTAACGACCATGGACACATATGCACGTCAACGGGGTCGGCATGTCAAGACACCTCTCTTGGGGAAGGTGCTGCTCGGCTAGGAGTATGATCTGGAAAGGATACCGCCGGGGGAAGATGCCAACGTTGAATCGAAGGGAGATGAAATAGGAGAGGGGGAAGAAGGAAAAGGAGAAGGTGAAGGGGAAGGAGAAGGGGAGCCCGAAGGTGAAGGGTCATAGGGGTCGTCCCAACAAGGGAGTCTCCGGGATAATGGCGAGAACAATGGATCCAATATGGATGTGACCGAGATGCTCGAGGTATGCTTTAAACCTTATCTTCTACTGTATTCTCTTTCCTTCACAATTCTTAACCCAGCTTCCTAATCTTACTCAGGAGAACATCAGAGCTGATCAAGCATCTTTGGCCGAAGGACGGGAGGAAGCGTCAATGGGGCAAGGTGGGGCATTGACGCTCGTTATCGAGATGACAAGTGCTGAGGGATCCCCCACCACAATAGCTCCTGTAGCATCCAGGGCACTAGAGGTTGATGCCTTGGGATCCTGTAAGTTCCCTGATTTGATACTTGTAACTGATCAGGGTGCTCCTTTTCTGTACAGTGATCACGACCTTTGAGGCTCATCGGACTACTGAGCCCGATCCATCTGTGAGCATGCTGATGGAAAATGTTCCACCACATCGAGAACATGCCTCCCAAACTGAGTTGGCCCTAGTAATTGGTGAGCAGGGAGCGGAGGACACCACTGGTGCTACTGTCAGGGTGGGGCCAAAAGTCGACAAGGGTGCCACCAGGATCGAAGGGAGAGAAAAAGGTCACCTAGATGCTGAGGATCCTATTCCCCTAGGAGAATTCTATTAGGAAGACCCTTCCGCTACCCTGTTGGATGTTTCCCTATCTATCAGCCCGCTGATCCCTAATAAATTGACGATTCTGATTCGGAAGCGTCCGAGGAGAGTCGAATGACGCGACACAAGGGATGAAAGTGCATTTGTCATTTTCTCAGTCAGCCCTAGGCCGAATGGCTGAAGCGGATTCCTCCACCCCACACCTAGATGAACTTCCTTTGTACTGGAGGGGTGGATGATCAATGCTTTCATCTGATGGTCCGTGATTACATGGCCAAGAAGATGCGTGAGAGCAGCCAGGCGCGCCGACGTCATCGAGTTCCAGGAGGATTCAGGGAGTACCCGAGCATTTCTAAGGGCAGATCATGAGGTACAATGCCTCGAGGAATAGGCGAAAGAGTATGAGGTATTCATTTCAAACTGCTCTGAGCTCGTGGAGCAGCCGATGTTCAAGCTGGAAAATGCTAAGATCAACTCATAGAAACGAGTCACCAGATAACCGAGCTCCAAGATGAACAGGTGATGTCATGATCTAGGGTTAGCGAGCTGCGCTCTACGACCACCGATGAACAAAGGGTCCTCAGGGGATGAAGGGTAGTCCTAGGGGCCACCAGTGAAAAGCTGGTGCCATTGGAGATATCTATCCAAGAATTCGACCCATAGGGGCCCTGTTTTGGCCAAACCCATAAACTTGTCCTTCTTTTTCTGCTTCTTGTTCTCTTGAACTGTATGTATGAGCAAAATTATTTACTCTCCCCTTTTCTTAACATACATTTCCCTTTGTTTTTACTTGATCAACCAAAATCTTGAAATAAATATCAATCCATCACTAAGGTCACATGGGCTGTGAGATGAAAAGGAGGCTCGTACAATCAGTTCGTTTGATCGTGGGAGCGTCAACCATGATTCGGGCATTTGAAATTCAAACACCGATTCTCGAGGAGAAGAGGGAGGCCCGATCGAAAGGAGAGGACCTCAGACCGATCAATGTATCGTCTTCTCAATGTGCTCTAGCGCACAGGTGGGGAAATTCCAGGGGCAATGGAATCAGTCTGAACATAGGGGAATGAAAATTTTGAATCAGGTTACCCAAATTCGGAACACTATGGGAGGGGTGTGGAAATGAAGGAAGACTATTGACCATGTTCGAAACACAACATTCCTATTGCATTATCCTGAAATGGAGACAATAGATGAGGGTTGACCACTGACCATGTTTTCAACATGGGACCTAACTCAAATATCGTCGATCCGTATTCTGGAACGTAGTCTGAGGACAGTAGGAATACCATAGGTCGAACATCCATACTGTTATGGGGTCCCTTCATATGCGATAATTTTTTCAAAACGTTGTCCTAGGATAGTAGGTGGACCATAGGTCGAGAATCCATACTGTTAGGGGGTCCCTTTAAATGTGAAAGAAGATGAAAATCCGAATAAAGGGGCATACAAAGCATGGAATGTGAAGTGGTGGTTTTTCCAAACAGAATCAAAAACTCCCAAGATTACTCTAACTTGGTTGAAGCAAATTACGTGGACACATCAATTTGATCATGGATCATCCCTACTTTTTGACATGACCTCTCTGGTGAGGGAACTGTCACTTCCCAATTTCATCATGGGGCATCCCAAATTTTTCTGGGGAAAATGTTGTAGTTAGAAAACTCCAAGAGAAGATAGGCCAAGAGGCCAACGGTGGGGAATATGATGGGATTTTTGATTCCCGGGGCTAGACCAGAGATGAAATGTCTGGGCGTTCCTACTTATCTCATAAGGATGTGAATCAAGCCTCATATAGTTCTGGAAAGGGTCTTAGATTAAGGTCTCAAATCATAGACCTGGGAGAGTGGTAACGAATGTAGGTGACACACGGTAACGTGATTACGAAACCCTAGGTGAATGAGAAAATGAGTCCTATATACCAAGTGTTCCCTGGGGAAGTGTTCCGGTCAAGGGACCAAACTTGAAAGTTAGGATGGGCCTACATGGAAGTGCTTGGGCACTCCTACATATCTCATGAGGTTGAAAATCAAGACAGACATAGTTCTTGGAGGGTGGCATGACACGATAAGGTACCAGTGCAAAGGATGAAAGGGGCGTGTGGGTCTAGCCCTCGCAACAAAAGAAGCAACATTTAATGTACCATGTGTTTTCCTTTTATGATGAATGGTTTTTCTGTTGTAGAGTGATCGGCCTAGGGTAGCAACTGTGGCATTGCCATAATAATCAAGCCATATACAGGCATTGCCAAATGGTATGGTAAATGACTGATAACCAACATGAAGTCCTCTATGATGAGGTCATCACAATGCAGTGTCGTTTTTCATTGTCTGTTCGGGATGATATCATCACAGTTTTGGGTCATGTGGAAGGACCGAACAACACATTTTAAGATCATATGGCTTGGACCTTAGGGAATGTGCATGACGCTGTAAATCATACCCAATGTGAATGTGGACGAGGTACTGATCACCGCGCGCACCTCTGGGGGAGGAGCCTCGGGCGAAGAGGCCGGTGAGGGTCAGGGGATAAGGGGCAGGAGATGATAGCTTCCAGTTGAGCTGGACTCGAAATGCAATCTCCGGGTGACCCCATGTATCCCATGAGAATGAGGGTCAAGCTGCCCATAGATCTTAGAGAAGATCCCAGTCTATAGTCTTAGCGCTCGGATCGTGGGAGCCCCAAGAATCGCTGTATTGTAGCTTTGTCCCCCTGACGTGCGAAAGTGCACTAAGGGATAGTGGCAAAAGTTTCAAGATTCCACCTGGACATGATGTTGTGGAACATTGTGTGAATCATGTAAACAACATTCAAGGCCTGAAGTGGATGGCGTGAAGATGGGGGATTACAACTGACCATGTTCAAAACATATCATCCTTTCGTGTTAGCCTGAAATGGGTACACCCAAATGAGAATTGACTGCTGACAATGTTCAGAACATGGGATTTGTGTCAATTTGTTGTCTGAAACCCTCAGGGGAATTGGCCCTTAACGGTAAGAGAGCCCGTAGTCATGGTATTTATGCCGTTCATGGGGGTCCCTTCGGGTGTGAGAGATAACGGGGGCCCAAATTAAGGGGGACATGAAGTTTGACATGTGGAAGAAACATTCCTAAGTTGCATCTGACACTCCAGGTCCTAGATTAGAGTACTCTGAACACATTGGAGAACAACTGTAAACTGTCAAGGGGATCAATTTGAGAGTTTCCATGATATGGCGAATTCCCAAGAGAAGGGGGGCATCGAACCCAAAACCATGTACCACACCTATATATCCCCCTCATGGAGAGGAACTGGACGAGGGGCCTATGTGACCATGAGATCGTGGGATCTATTTGAGGTGGGGCTGGACCTGAAATCTAAATTTTCAGGCGGTCCTACATATCCCATAAGGATGTGAATCATGATGCACATAGTTCTTGAAGATATAGTTTAACGTCATGTGGGACGACATAGAGTTTAACGTCATCTAAGAAGACATAAAGTATAACATCATGCGTGACGAGTAGATTAAGGTCATGCAAGACCATAGGCCAATTTATGGTCTTGGGGGACCGTGATCTAGTCTAAATTCATGGAGGACCTAGTGCTCAAGAAAAGTATTGCTTGAGGAATTGGCATTTGTGGGAGGAGTTATACGCTCACCATCCATGGTCACTAGTGAGTATGATCCATTGGGATAAACCTTATGAACAATGATAGGTCCTTCCCATTTGGTCTTCAACTTGGGTGGTGTCCTGCCTAGAATCATTGGTGCCCTGAGAGCTAATACAAAATCTCTTGCAGGAAAGAGCGGAGGTGAACCTTCTTGATTAAATCTCAATCCATCCTACTCTGACGCATTTCTAGGTTGTGCAAGGCACGAAGCCTATAATAATATATTGCTTCCAATTCAGATAGACAGATTTTAGCCACTCTATCCAGCGCTTGCTAGTCATAGACCAATGTGCACAATGAGGGAAATCTTATCTAGATGGGTAGGATGGCCTCCATTTCGTACACTAGGGAATATGGGGTCACCTTGGTGGAATTATGGGTTGTCGTCCGATAATCCCAAAGAGAATTGGGGAGCTTGTCCGACCAACTCTTCTTGTTCCGACCAAACATTTTCTATAGAATTCTAGAGAGGGTTTTATTGAACACCTCAATCGGTCCATTTTCTTATGCGTGATACAGGAGGTACGGTTGGAGCGAATGTTGTGCATGGCCTACAATTTCTTCAGCTCTGCTGCTCAAAAGTTGGTGCCATTCTCGTTGAGGATAGCGTGAGGAACCCCAAACCGATGGATGATATTGGAACCCACGAAGTCAAAGATAAAACAAGCCTTGAATTCCTTGAGTAGAATTTCCTCTTCCCACATGGAAAAGGAATCTATAGCGGTTAGAATGAATTGGCATTGGCGAGCCGTTGCCGTTGGTTATGGTCCTATGAAATATAACCCCTAGATTGAAAAGGTCCATGAGTACTTGGTAGTATGGAGATGCTCTGGTGGACAATGTCCAAATATATAATGAACATGGCATGCATGGAACCTCTTGATGAAATCGATGTAGTCGTGGATCATGGAGGGCCAAAAATACCCTAGTCTCCGAATCTGGTGAGATAGTTTTGGCATAGCTTAATCGGCACCACATGAACCGGCATGAACCTCTTGCATGAATTGGGTAATCTCAACTCCTTGGATTCAACGGAAGAGAACACCATCAAATTTTCATTTTTAGAGGATCTGCTCGAGTCTAGGACCATTCTATAGTTTAAATTGTAGAGTGCAGCGTCGGATTCACTCGCACTCGGCCCGGTCAGATGGGAGATTACCTTGTTGGAGTAATTTTCCCAAGGGTGTCCTCCAATCAGTAATCACTTCGACCACCACATCTGGACTACCTGGGGGCCATGCTATAGAGGCACTAGTGGTAAGATGGTTTACCTATGGGACATCATCACCATTTGGGTTAATAAGAGATATGACTCTCCGATGCGCCATGTGGATAATCAGATCATCTCGCTCGGGCTCTGCAAGTTATATAACTAAATAGGCTAAAGCATCCGCTTGACCGTTCTATGGCCGAGGGACATGGATAACCTCTGTCTAAGAAGGGAACTACGCCATTATCTTGAAGGTGCATTCAAACAATGGTACGAGATCTAGCTTCCTGACAACATAGTCACTATTGACCTGCTTGATGACTAGATCGGAATCCCCTTTCACTTGAAAATGGGGCACGTCAATCTCAAGGGCCATCTCGAGACTAGTAATGAGAGCCTGATACTCTACCTCATTCGTAGTGAAACCTTCCGATAACAAGAATGAGTAAGGCAGGATGTCTTGCCTCGGGTTGATAATGATGATACCCAAACCCACTCTGTTGAGCCTAGGATCTCTGAGCCTCCTACCGGTAGGGATCTGGAAGGCACCATAAAAGGGTATATCCCAACATGGGATGTCTTGATCGAGTGAGATGATTTCCTCATAAAGAAAATACAGGTCCAGGGACAAGTCCACAGAGGTTGGATGGGCATCTAGAAATTTTTCCAATGCCTGCACCGTGATACCCTTTTGGGGGAACGAACCTGATGTCAAATTACTGGAGGATCACTGCCCACCACGCTAGTCAGCCTGTCAACATGGGGCGCTTAAGAAAATACTTTAGTGGGTCTACCCGAGAGACCAGATATACCTCGTGGTGCTCTAGGTACTGCCGCAGTTTCTGCTTCGCAAATACAAGTGCAAGTCAACTTTTCTCGATGGGGGAGTATCATGTTTCCATAACGATGAGGATGCACCTAAGGTAGTATAGGCTGTTCTCTATCCCCTCATTGTTCTTTTGGGCGAGAAGGGCACCAAGGAAACATTCCAGGTAAGTAACATAGAGAATCAGTGGCTTCCCAGTGATGGGTGGCATCAAGACAAGAGGCTGGACAAAATATTTCTTGATTTCCTCAAAGGCGGTCTAGCACTCCTCATTCCACTCATAACTAGTTCCCCTCATCATGTGCCAAGAAAACGGATTACTCATGACAACCAGATTCGCAATGAATCAACATATGTAGGCTAAGTGTACTTGGAGACCTTGAAACCCCCGACTATTACTTGGGGAGGCTTCTGGCTGATGACCTTTATCTTCTCTACGTCGATCTTGATGCCTCAGTATCATAAAACAAATGCAAAGAACTTCCCAGAAGTGACCCCAAAGGCACACTTCAAAGGGTTCATCTTTAGGTGGAGGTAACGGAGGAAACCGAACACTTTTTCAAGGTCCTTGAGATGGTCCTGAAGCTGGTGAGATTTGATGACCAGATCATCCACATAGCATTTCACCAATGTTCCAAGGATTGGCTTGAATATGTGATGCATGGCCCACTGATAGGTGGATCTTTCATTCTTCAAGCTGAAGGGAATAACCTAGTAATAGAAAGTACCTTGGAGAGCCCTAAATGTAGTAGAATCATCATCCCTAGGGGGCATCCAGATCCGATTATATCTAGTCTAACCGTCCTTTAAAGAGAGGGCTTGGAATCTATCCATATCATCGATCAACAATTCTGTCACCGGAAGGGGAAAATCATCCTTCGGACAATGACCGTTGAGATCTCGGAAGTCGATGCAGACTTTGATCTTCCCGTTCATATTCCTGACTAGCATGATGATTGCTAGAAACTTGGGGTACTTGACCTCCATGAAGAATTTGGCTCTAATGATCTTGTCAAATTCAGCTTTGACCATGGCACTGTGAGACGTATGCATCTTTCTGGGAGGATGCTTGAACCCGCGATGATTTGTTAGAAGACCAAGGCGGTGGACGACTACCTGAGGATCTAGTCTTGTCATCTCATCATAACTCTAGGCGAATACATCATAGTACTATTTAAGGAATTCCACGTACCACTGCTTCCCCTCGGGGGACATAGCGGAGCTGATCAATGTGGGTCTCGAATCAGCCTCGCTTTTGAGGTTCGCCTATACCAACTCATCAATCGTAAATGAGACACCTTCCTCAAAGGCCAGGGGAGCATCTTCTATATCTTTTTTCCACTTATGGTGGGATCTTTCACAGGGGAAGCTACTTCTGAGCTACCAAACCCTAATGGTAGGCTACTACCAGCTTGTGTAGTAGTGGTTATTTCATCGGGGCACTCCGGCGCTGCCGAGACCAGGGCTTAAAGGCTATCGACCAGATACAATCTAGTCTCTGGCGCAAGGGGCCACACTTGACAATATCAAAGCAATAGTGGCACGTCGGCTGAAGCTGACTTATTCCAACCTGGCGGAATATACATGTATAATGTTTACCGTTTCCACGATCCAGACGTCTCGATGCCTGACTGGAGTGGGAGGCTCCGAGACCAATAGAGCCTGGTTCATATAACAATACAAAATGATCTTCCACCATCACCTGTATTTGGGATAATGATTACCCATATACCAGAAATGACAAAGCATTGCCCCATATTGGGGGTCGTGGCCTCCAAAATATGGATCGAGAAGACGTAGGTGTCATTCATTCCTACACAAGGGTTGGTCTAGCGACAACAAGCTCAACAATACTTGCCTATAGTTGCTTATCCTTCCTCTTGTAATACTCAACATACAAGTAGTGGGCTTCACAAGAGGATAAAGGAGATGCATCACCATGGAGTACACCTACTCAACCATTATAGAAGTACTTGAGGAATTCGTGATACGATGAGGGGACTGCCGCCTACAGGTGGAGCCATGGCATACCATCAATGCATTGTACGTGGTGTCCTGGGAGATAACGATGAACTTAGTGATGGTAATTAGGGCACCGAACAGGGTATTAAAATGGATCTTGAAGACTGGTTTCTACTGTATTCATTCATATCCTTGGATCATGAAATCGGAGGGAGTCAGGTCATCCTCGGATAGCCCCAGCTTCCGTAGTGTCCGAGTTAGAATAAGGTTGATTACGGAGCCAGTGTCAACGAGACAATGAAAAATCTTCACGCCATTGAATTGGCCGGAGATATACAGCAGACAGATGTTCCCTTATATGGGGGAGCCTTCGACTTCATCTGAGAACAAAATGACAACCTTTCATTCAACATCCTCAAATGCATCAGCATTAAAGGCCTCTGCAGCTGCTACCTCCATCTCAAACTAGAGGGGGATCCTTAAAGACTCCGTGAGTGCATCGTGCATATCTTGTGACAGACGAAGGGCTTCAAGGATGGAGAGCTTCACTGGGATGCCGAATTGGGGATTGATAACATCAAAAATTCTCACCAGAAATGAAATTATTCTTACAAGAGGCTGCTCGGCGATTGGAGACATGGAGAGCCCTACCGGGTGGACCGGCAGCTGACTGGTACTGGGGACATCCCGTTGCTCACTAGTCAAAGCTCAAAGAGTCACTATCGGATGACAACTGGGAGACTAAGATTGTCCTATAGTAGGGTGATGTTGGTCATGATATGACTGAAGTGGCTCTTCCTGATCTAGTAGAACAAACATTGGTGGAGACGGACATGTTGACACCGAATGAAAATGATGCATGTGCTGAGTTCTTCACTGGACCTTCTCTTTGGTCTCAGCGGCATGTACGACCTGGATATAGGTGCCAACTAATGTTCCCCTGCAACCCATATGGCCATGGTTCCGCTGACGTTTGTGTTGTCTAGGGACATTGGAGAGGTTCGCCGAGAGCATTACATCATTGGGAGTCATATAGGGATTTACCAACTCAACGGTGTTAACCGAAGCATACCAATCACTGTCACTTGACGGATCATCCACCCCTGGGCAGATTTTGGGAGGTATTCCCATCTCCAAGGGCATGAATTCACTGAGAGTGCGAGATGATGATGGCATTGACAGGGCGCGTTTCTTCTTCTTGCGCTGTCGATGCTTGCTCTTCTGGGAAGCAATCAGCTAAGATGATGATGTAGAAGTGGTAGCCATAGTTTTTGAGGGCTTCTACTTATTCAGGCATGCACGGATAATGCCATGGGTGCGGGTGACCATCTTGAGAGCCATCCAGTCATCATACTTCTAGGACCCACGGTCGGAAACCTGCTGCCACTCACCTTCACCGTCGCTACTGTTATCTGATCTCACAAAGACACCCGCCACTAATGCTGGGTTTGGGCCCGACCTGACTATGTTTTTCTTAATCTGGTCTTGGTGCCATTCATTGAACACGTAGTATTTTTTTGATAGTGTTCACCAGGATCCGGTGATAAGTGAAGTAGTTGGGGTGATCAGTAAGATGCACCTCTTCTAGCTTTTGGCACTTTGGAAGCCGCACAATTCTCTTCTTTAAGGCACTGCGGAAGTAGCTGGGGACCTGAGCCTCATCGAATGAGTATGTCTAATTTCTTCTATTTGGAAGGGGGGTCTAGGATTATAACCTTGATGGGATGCTGGAGGAGCCTTCCGAGGAGGCAGAACATGATTATTTTGCCTAGGCGGCGGTGGCGCGTTACACGGGGGAACCTGTAGTTTTGGGTTGGGCACTGCTGGGCTTGAAACTGTGCCCGTGGTGGTGGACCTCTACGGGGTTATGGAGCTGGCTCCACTAGTAGAAATTATAGATTCTTGGGGGCCTCTATCTGGGCTACCGTGGCAGGATCAGTTATGGCATCCCTCCTCACCGGAATTGTAGGGGGCAACAGACGTGCTAGGCTAGCCTGTTGTATTGCTTCTTTAAGGTGGTGGGCCTTTTCCGAGAATTATCGAGGCCCAGAAGGTTAGTTCTGAGTTATCAGGGAGGGAACCAGTTCAGTCTTGACATTCCCCCACACACATCATCAGTAATATCTCATGTGTCAGTGGAATGTCACGCGATTTTGTGATCCCCTTCAACCGGGTGATGAAGTCTACGACTCGCTCATCAGGCCTTTGCATGCACCTGAGAAGGTCTGCGATGTTCATCTTCTGGGTGGTAGAGCTGATGTGGTAAAGGAACTGCCTGTGAAGGTCTTCCCAGCTAGTCACAGATCCAACAGGGAGCTGGCTGTACAAAATGAATGTTGGCCCCTCCAATATATGAACAATGCAACAGAGCTTGGCGGCCTATTGCTGCGCTGGAGTACCTAACATGGGCCCACACCTCGATTCGAACTGGGTTAGGTGCTGCAGCGTGTCCCCCATCCTCTTAAAGTGGGAGAAAGTTGGATTCCCAAATCTTGGGGGTGCCTGCATGTCATCCACCCATGCTGGGTATGGCTTTCCATCAGACAGGATAGACACCTGTCGCCATTCCAAAGCTTCCCGACGGGCAATGAGTGCTACCATCGGATGGTCTGGATTCGAGTCCCAATCCTGATGGGGATACCGAACCACAAGTGCATTTTCGGGTTCTTCAATGTGGTAGAGAAGCTCAGCAGCTCATGGAGTGGCTGGTGGAGCCACCCTTGGGGTGGCAGGAGGAGCCCGAGTGGGGTTCCTTGGATTGTTGCACCACTCGAGAGGGTTTGGAAAGACATATTGTGCCCTCTTTCCATGAGCTCCAGCTTCCGCCCTGTCAGCAAATATGGCATGATCAGGGTTTCCTTGGAGAATCTCGTCGTGGGGTAGTTGTTCCAGCCCCTGCTGCCCCGGCCTAGGATCACCGTAGTCGGGTCGCCGCTCTGCAATGCATTCAAACAGAAGTTCATCAACTAACTTCTTCTACTATGCAAGATGTTGGCACAGTGTGGCCTTCTCAGGGTCCTCATCCGTCTTCTGCACTGAGGTGGATGGGTTAGAGTGCTTAACACCTCTAACATGCTATTTTCCTTTACTAGCATCCTGGATCAGTACCAATGCTTCGGTGGGTGGAGGGAGACCTAGGAGGTTACTTTTCTAGTGATTAATTCTCCACGATGGGTCCAGTGGCGGCGCGTCCTCAGGGGGGACATCCCCATCAAGAAGTCCCAACTTGTTCTCATCTCCTGTTAGATCAGTCATGTTGAATTCCACTCTTCTTAGGGGCATGTATTCACTATTTATTAGCAAGTTAGGCTGCCGGAAAATTGCACTGGAGATATGGGAATTGTACTGCCCCCATCCACAGACTTGCATGTGGGGGGTTTCCTCCTCGATTATTTTGTGGAGTACTTGGATACTCTGAATGCATTGTTGCTAGAGGGCATTGTGGTGGTCATGTGACTTCAGGTGCCGGACTTTAGGGAGTGTGGCCAGGTCATCCAGGCGGCATTGTTCGCCAATGACATCGAGGTGCTCTTGGCTCATGGGATAAGTCACTCGTCGGTGGAAAAGGCAGAGGTGAGTCACCCAGAGTGTTTGGCAGAAACATTCAAACTCCTCTGGGGTGAGCGATTCTGGCGTAAAAAAATTCGATCCTACAACCATCCAAAACTTCTCGGGGAAGTGGTTTTCTACGAGGTTAGTCTAGAAGCACCTCAGCATAGGTTCAAGGTTTGGCCATTGATTTCCCCACTCATCAACTAAGGGTGGCTCAAGAACATGAATAGGCACAGAGGTAGGCCACTGGGATGGTGGGCTGGCCAATGGAGAATACAACGAGCGGGCTGATTGGATGCTGAATCTTGGGATGTCCTCTGATGGTTGCAGCGACCTGGCCGCTATGTCACAATAAGGTGGAAGGGAAAACAGGGCTTCTAACACAAAATCTGTGTCTGCCGAGGGTGGGTTATGATGTGGATCTTCTTCCATTGACCCCCAAAATATCTCTCCGTAGTCTCTAGACAAGGAAGAGGGTGCTTCCAGAGATGCTGGTGGTGACTGCACGGTCGGTCCCTAGAGTCATGCCAAGTTATCCTCCTCCTGGATATACCTTTGGAGGGAAATAGGGATCCTATGGATCTCAAATTCCAAGAGTACAAGGCTGATGTGCCTCTTTCCTGCCCCAGCCCTTGACTCGGAGGACTAAGGGGAGGGATCCTACGCTGAATCATACTCTTCCCTGGATTCTGAAAAGAAAACTGGCCTGATTCCTGTCTGGCCTTACCTAGAATTCCTCTTGCGGTGGCGGTGACCTGATCTTCTTCCCATGGATGGTTCTTCAAGGAAAGGATGATTTCTGAAATGGGGTTCTATGGCTACACTAGTGCTGGGGCGAATAGGGGTTCCACCTGAGAAAGCCAAGGTGTGAGGAGCACTAGGAAAAATGTCAAAAGGGACACATGGAGGACCTCCGTGTTGGGCTTTGGTGAAGTGGGATTGGATTATACTTATATGATTGCTGAGGTGAGAATGACCTTCACTAATTGGTATGGAAACATGTGGAGGAACTCCATGATGAAGAGTGACTGGACATGCAATGTATCCATACTCGTGGTCCGCGGCAGGGGGAGTGACCCCGTACCTTGTGTAGTGAGAACCGGAGAGACCCCCAGCTGGAGTTTTGTTGTCATGTTGAATACCCTTACTTATGATGAAGGTGGCGCTAGGAAAACCCCCAAGCCGAGGTTGGTAGCAAGGAGGGACCGTGCTCCCATAACAACAGCACGAGTTAGGCCTTCACACTGGGAGGCATTACTGAGGATTGGTCTATAGTGTCCATCTCCTATGTCGTCGACCGAGAGAGTCGACCAAACATGCTCATGGGGCTGTTGTGGCCACGATCCGAGTCGGGCATATAGCTACCCCTGCTCATCATGTGCTGGGAGTTAGGGATATGAGTCAGTGGTGGATCGGGCCACAGTACTCGCTGACGTTGAAGGCCCATGGCAGGCGTCTTCTTCTGCTCGGGCCCGATGCTGGCGTCAGGTCAGATGGACTAGATCCAAGGGTGCATGCACATGGATTTCCTACTTCTCGTCTCGAGGAACGGGGGGGGGGGGGGTGCTAACATGGCCTAGTGGGGGTCCTCACCAGGTGCCCTTGAAGCGGGACTCCGATTGGGCTGGCCCGGATATCTACTACTTCATTGGAGTATTGGTGGGAGCTGTCAAGGTGCTCCAGGGACAAGCACCTGAAGCTATTGAATGTTGGGGTGGGGAGTAGTGGCTCCCTTCGTGGCCCTCATGGGTGGCGTGGATGGAGAGGTGCGACTACCTCGAGATCTAGGTGGGCCATATCCCTGGTGGTATGACCCCCTCCTCCTTGTACCTATGTACACGGTCATCAATTACCCTTTTCTGGATAATCTCTAATGGGGAGAGGGGGTGTGGGTGCCCAGCAGTTGGGGTGGTCGAAGCTATCGTGGAAGAGGAAAAACCTTGAGGGGAAGACGTGTCGATAATTCACGTACCCCTGCGTCGGTGGGTAGGTGATCGAGCTCTGGATGCAACAACTTGGTTCCTGAAAGCATGGAGATGAACTCATTAACACTGCTAGGAAAAAGAATCGTCAACCAGTTCCCCAATGCTATTCTGTCTCCCGTGGTTGGAAAGAGGGATCCATGCTGACAACGTCACAGAACGGAATGCACAATTTCCTTACTGTCCCAAATTCTAGAGAGTTTCATGTCATGCCTGTTTGGTGGGACCTGGTATCGTATGATGAGGTCAGATGACATGCTTATCTGCGGATGCCCCGAACGCTACTTCCCTCCATGTTGAGGAGATGAGATTCACGTCGGGTTCACCATTTTCTATTTTTGACACTTTTTCTAGGGCGTGTCCATCTATCACGCAGAGGATGCGCTGTTGTTACCCCGCATTTCCACTTTCTAAATGCATGCGACATCCGCTCCTTATTTAGGGATGTCTGCTCTTTGATCGAAATGGGATGATGGGATGTCAGTTCTTCCATCCGTGGATTCCTCCTTAGAGCTTGTTACCTAGTCCGGGTCTCCCTCATAGATTTAAGACGTAGTTCTTGATGCTCTTCCAGATTCCATATCTTCATGGACACTAGTTAATTATGCTTCTTCAGTCAGGACCTTCCAAGGGGTTTTGTCTGGGAAGCAAACTTCGTTTAGGAGAGCAGTTGCACTGGGCATCAATGGTATGTATTGACAATGGGGATTGGCATGTCTCTCTTTTTTCCCTTATTATAGGGATTCCCAAGGGTGCGGAAGCCTGAGGAATCCCACATCCAATATGGGGAATTGTATGCCATATGCTTGTATCTGAGGTTTTCCTCAACTTCCCATTTTTATCACAGGGTATGCCGCAAGTTTAACGCCTAGAAGAGAAATATCAGACTAATCAAAACACTAATTAGAGTGGATCAGATTGAAGAACCCCCTAGAGGGAACATTGACATTGGGGAAAGCACGTGGATGGCTTATCGATTGTTGTGGAAGGGAATGGAGAATGATGAGGGATGATCCCACCGAGATGTGGCGGCCCAGGTTAGAATCAGGTTGGATTATAGCTTTGGGCTTGAGCCGCGAAGAGACTTCCAACGTATCCCCGTGGTAGGGAATCGAAGTCTGCATTGTTCAATGAAGTGATGGGACACCTGAAGAGGAAACTCGTGAGAATGGATGCATGGATGGGACCCAGAGCAAGTAGAACTTCCCGGTTAGAGAATGAAATTCCCATGATGTGTGGGATCGAGGGAGAGATCAGGATGAGACATGAGTGGTGGGATTGAGCCTCATGGAGGCCTCCTACATATCCCCATGGTGGGGATTCAAAGTCTTCATAGTTCAGGTGGTGGATACAGTTTAAAATCAAGTGAGAAGAGTACAGGTATTACACTCTGAGGCGACCCAAGGTGCAAATGGGGCTCGGTAGACCGACACAAGGACGTTCAGGGCCAATGGTTTGTCGGGCATGAACCTCATGAAGGCTTCCTACGTACTATGCCTTATCTTGGATCAATGTCCCCATAGTTCAAGATGGATGGGGATTACACTCGGAGACAACCCAAGGTGGTGCGACTTGAACCCCGAGGAGGATTCCTACATACCATGCCTTTGCATGGATCAAAGTCCCCATAGTTCGGGTTGGATAGGGCTTATGATCTTAGATGGCCCATTGGTTGGAGTCGGTGAACCAACGTGAATGGGGACCTGGGGTACAGATGTATTGGGGCTTACACTATGAGGTGGCCCATGGTGGCGTTGCTTGAACCTCGCGAGGGATTCCTATGTACCATGTCTTATCACGGATCAAAGTCCACGTAGTTCTGGTGGATTGGGGCTTACACTCTGAGACGGCCCATGTTTATGGGGCTTGAACCTCATGGAGGCTTCCTACATACCATGCATTATCTTGGATCAATGTAACGCCCTGACCCCAGTTACCCAGAGTCGGTGCATTATTACATAACATTGGCATGATCACAAGAAAGATCAAATCTCGAAAGACCGATTGGTTTAGTAGCCTTGGAAACACTAGATATATTAATAAGTTTTACATTACATCATAAAATGAAAAGATACTATAATAACATAATGTCTCCATAATCCACACTCATATCCCCACATAATATCCCTGCAGGTCATTCATAATTTACTTCTTCACTTCCTGGGAAAAATAAAACATAGAAAAGGGGTGAGCTCAAATGCCCAGTAAGGATAACAATATAACGGAAACTTTCATAAATAAGAATAAACATTTAAGGCAATGTATAACTAAAACAAAAGCCTTTTAAACTTGAACATTTAACATAGTATGGAATAAATAAAATGAAATAATTCCATTTACTTATTCACATTGTTATTATACTAAACGAATAATCACATGCAAAATCAATAACCACTTTCATAATGATGGAATGCATAATTCCAGACTATCATAACCACATAGCCAAGGCCTCGTGCCAAGACTACAAATACGATTTTGTCAAGGCCTTGTTCCACGACACTAGTTTGTCTCATGAGACCTACCGATTCATCGAGGAGCTATAGCGGGCTCCACCCATCACATATTAAGTCCAATGCATTCCCATATGAAAAGGTTTAAACATAACATAAACATTCGTATTAAAACTAGCATACAAAATGTAAATACTTTCACCATAAGCTATGAATGGTATAAAAAATAGCACATCCACAGTCAAACATATCACAAAACCTTCAATACAATATAGAAGTTTTGTATCATAATAAATCAACTTCAAATAACCATAAAATCCATGAAAGGATGTTGACATAGATGAAATCAAAATTATTTTTAAAGAAATATCACCTTTTATTTTGAAATAATTTAAGATCCATATAAGATAAAACATTTTCTTTGAAAATATTCTTATAAGCTTGTAAGGGAAGCTTTGAAGATTTTATAATGGTGGAAAATAGCCGCCCCCGCCGTATAAGTTAAAAAAACATTCTTACCTTAATTCTGTCGAAAAGGTTAAAAAGGACCTTGTTTTGAAAACGACTGAAAGATTCCTTTATAAACCACTTATAAAAGTCAAAAAAGGTATAAATGACTTTAACTCATATTCTAGTAAATAGTAAAAATGTTTTGAAATGCATTTTTAAGAAACATGGATGTGGATGATAAAGAGATCCCAGTAGATTATTACGTATAAACAACCTTGGATAATGAAGAGGTTGTAAAGTAAACCCTTACCTTGTACTTTTCCTTGGTTGGGGTAGGTTAACCTCCTGTATAATGGTGAAATAGTTGTTATTAAATTATGCAAGAATCATATATAATAATATGATATCATATATGATCTTTTAACATTGATTTGTTAATAATATCTTAGAATTATTGTCGTTTCGGGAGTTAACTTACTCATTTTCTTTTATATGTTTTGTTACATAAGCCATGGTTGTTGTATCTTATTCATATCCAGAATGATATCCAGTCCTTAAACATCATTTTTAAATGATCAAATGATAATTATACTTGAATGGATACGATGGAGAATGAATCTCATCGCGTTCGTGGAGACGGTAGTCCGTACGTACGCACGAGCGACAATATCATTCTTTTGATATTAAAATAATATATAAATGGATGGTATATCATATATAAATAATCATTAACATTTTATATTTATTATTTACATGAGTTACACATCATTATTATACCCATCCAAATAATATTATATTGAATAACAATTACACCACGACGTGGAGACGGTAAGCCGTACGTACGCACGTATGGTGACATGTTATTCAAAGGGTGGATAGAATACTGAATATGATTGTACCATATTTATAATAACATCACAGTATATGTGAGATACTGGAGTTATTATTTTAGAATGGTAAGAACAAAGGAAGAAGAAGTGGAAGAAGAAATGAACTTGGAGAAGGGTGGTGAAATCATTACCTCTTCTTCGGGTTCTGCCTTTTGATTTGATCAAAAGGGCTCCATAGGTTGGCTTTATGATCAAACTAAGGCCTATAGATTGTAGTTAGGGATGTTGGGAGAGTATTTGGGCAGAGTTTGGCGGAACCAAAAGGCTTTGAAGGTGTGAAGAAATGAGAAGGAGGAGTGCCCTTTTATAAGAGGGGTGAGGGGCACCTTTGGAAAAGCTATAAATATTAATTTATATTAAATTCATATTCGGTTTCTAAAGGCTCCAAAGTTGATTATTCAAAGGTTAGGGTGGGGATAGGTAGAAAACCACTCAACCAAAATAATTTAGACAGGTTTGGGTACTTATATTAACCTTATCTTTAAGTATTAACTCTATGTTAATTAGTTTCACTTTTACAATGTCTCTTTGTATTTTTATATAATATGGTTAATAAACTTACTATATACATCCAAGAGACCCCCATGTGGTACATTAATGATGAACCTATCATAATATAAGTTTCTTGGCCGAACCTTAGATTTTTAGGAATTTAATATCAATTAATAATATAATATTTGTTTAAGAACTCTTTTATGTCAATTTTGACACTATTCAATAGTTGATTTTTGTGAAACTCATAACAGATTTATTACTTCGAACAAAGTCAATTAAATCAATCCTAATATATCATATTATTCTAGAAAATTAGTTTAATTCATTAAAAGTTTCATATTATATTTATTTGGGTATTTATAATATCAATTATTTTAATTTTTCACTATTATAGTAATTACTGCATCATCATTGTGTCATATATAAAATAAATTATTTAATGTCTAAAAATTATAAATAAAATATTATTATGTAGAAAATCTTTTTAGATTTCTAATGAATATTTATAATCTAAAATCCAACATATATAACCCTAAGTAACAATTGTTGTTCTAAAAGATATATGCTTGTGTCATTTTTGTATTCATTTTAACTAAATTAAAATAAAGTGTCATTATCACTTACAAGTGGATCCATGGGGTCCCAAAATAGACCCAAAGAATCCCATGGTCGACCATGTATCAACCAGTAGGGTTAAGACACGTTTTAGGGTAATTTAGTATTATTATAATATTATTTTTTTAACCCTTATTTACCGGATTTACCCTTAACCATGGTAAATAAAATATTTACCGCAGTAATTTTTCAAATTGTCTAAAAATAAAAGTTACCTATTTACACAATTTGAACATCCTGATTCCAAATATGGAATCCATTTTCCTAAATTCAAAACACAGAAGTGGCAGAAATTAATTTAAAATTAATTCCCACTGTCAAAACAAAAAGCGTGTTTTTAAGAGATAATAACTATCAAAAGATTGACACTTGTTTATGTTCGGTTTAATTGTAAAATTATGTCCAATGACCAACATTATATTAAATGGTAAAAATATATTCTAAATATACTTTAAAACCACTCAAATTCATAATTTATCACTATTAATTATTTTGATTAAAAAAGTTGTTTTTTAATTAAAATTTAGTAATTTTCACTATTCATCAAAATATGAAAGTTATCCGAAATGTACCAAAATTTCACCTTAGGCTAAATTCAATATTCCAAATCCAAAAATGAAGTCCATTTTCAAATATAAAATATATATAATTTCAAAAAGTAGGTGTTACTATTCATAACGGCTAGTTTGATTAGTTATGGTGTGTTAGAACTCGGTGTTGCGTACAACACACGCTATCACATTATTCAAAGAGAAGCGTACCGTAGAAGCTTGGGGTGTTACATTATCCCCTCCTTCAAATAATTGTGTCCTCGCAATTTCTAGGGTATTACTGCATAAAAAGACTCGGGTGGTTCTTCATCATAAGTTCCTCGGGTTCCCACGTTGCCTCTTCCATCTTATGGTTTCTCCACAAAACTTTTACCAGACGCGTCGTCCGGTTTCTCAGTACTTGTTCTCTTGTATCAAGATTCTTGACGGGCTCTTCACAATAAGACAGATCGGGTTCCAGTTCTAATTCCTCATAGGTGAGTACATGCGTTGGGTCAGGCATGTATTTTCTCAATAGAGATACGTGGAACACATCGTGAACTTTGGAGAGACTTGGCGGCATTGCCAATCGGTAAGCTACAGCCCCAATTCGTTCTAGAATTTCGAAAGGTCCGATGTACCTGGGACTCAATTTACCTTTCTTTCCAAAACGTATGACTCCCTTCCACGGAGATACCTTCAGAAAAACCTGATCACCGACTTGAAATTCCAAATCCTTCCTTCGATTATCGGCATAGCTCTTCTTCCTACTTTGAGCTGCTTTGATGTGATTTTGGATTACTTTCACCTTTTCCACCGTTTCCTCCACCAGTTCTGGGCCTACAAGTTTTCTTTCACCAACGTCATCCCAACAGGTTGGTGTACGACATCTCTTTCCGTATAACGCTTCATATGGTGCCATCTGAATACTCGAATGGAAGCTATTGTTATAGGAAAATTCTACCACTGGTAAATATTGATCCCACATACCCTGAAAGTCAAGTGAGCAAGATCTCAACATGTCTTCTAGGGTTTGAATAGTCCATTCTGATTGTCCATCTGTCTGAGGGTGGTAAGCAGTGCTCAAATGAAGTTCAGTATCCAGGGATTTCTGAAGACTTTTCCAAAATCTTGAAGTAAAACGGGGATCACGATCAGAAACAATCGATAGGGGTACTCCATGAAGTATCACAACTTCATTAATATATAGTCTTGCTAGACGTTCCAGGGGTAGATCTTCTCTTATAGCAAGAAAATGTGATGTCTTGGTAAGACGATCAACAATAACCCATATTGCATCGTTCCTTCTAGGAGTCTTTGGTAGCCCCATCCCAAAGTCCATCGTAATATTGTCCCATTTCCACTCCGGTATGGGAAGAGGTTGCATGACTCCTCCAGGCTGTTGCCTTACAGCTTTCACTTGTTGACAAACCATACATCTTGACACAAAATCAGAAATCTCCCTCTTCATGTTGTCCCACCAAAAATGTTCCTTCAAATCTCTATACATTTTGGTGCTCCCAGGGTGTATAGAGAAATTTGAACTATGAGCATCATCTAGAAATTCCCTTTTTAGATCAGGTAAATCGGGAACAGAAAGTCTCGTCCCGAATTTCAAAATTCAATCTTCATACACAAAGTCTCTCAATCTCCCATCATTCACAGCTTTAATCTTCTTCTGAAATTCTTCATCATCGTTCTGAGAACTCTTAATCCTTTCTAGTAAAGATGGTTTGGCAACCATTTGAAAAAGCATTGATGTTTCACCTTCCCTGGTTATTCCCATGTCCATCTTCACTAGATCCATGAAAATTGGATCCCTTTCAATTCTCATCATGTTCAGAACTCCATGGTCTTTTCTGCTCAAAGCATCTGCTACCTTGTTTGCCTTCCCCGGGTGGTAGTGTATCGTACAATCATAATCCTTGAGTAATTCAAGCCATCTCCTTTGCCTCATGTTGAGTTATTTTTGTGAGAAAATATACTTCAAACTCTTGTGATCAGTATAAATCTCACATTTTTCACCATAGAGGTAGTGCCTCCATATCTTCAAAGCAAAGATCACAGCTGCTAACTCGAGATCATGAGTAGGATAGTTTTGTTCATGAATTTTCAACTGTCGTGATGCATAGGCAATAACTCTATCATTCTGCATAAGGACACAGCCAAGTCCTTTCTTCGATGCATCACTATAAATAACGAACCCATCATTCCCCGATGGTAGAGTCAATATAGGAGCATTGACTAATCTTCTCTTCAATTCTTTGAAACATTCTTCACACTCTTTTGTCCAAACAAATTTAACCCCTTTACGTGTGACCTTCGTTAATGGGTTAGCCAATCGGGCAAAATTCTGGTCGAAACGTCGATAATAACCTGCCAAACCAATAAAACTACGTACCTCAGTTATACTCGTAGGTGCTGGCCATTCTTGGATTGCCTTGGTCTTAGAAGGATCAACAGAGATTCCATCTTTAGAGACAATATGGCCAAGAAAATAAATCTCCTGAAGCCAGAATTCACATTTGCTAAACTTCCCATATAATTCATGCCTCCTCAGAGTCTTCAAGATAATGCGCAAGTGATTTTCATGATCTTCGTAGGTTTTGAATTATACCAAGATATCATCAATAAATACCACCACAAATTCATCGAGATACTCCTTGAAAACTCTATTCATCAGATCCATGAATACAGAGGGTGCATTAGTCAATCCAAACGGCATTACTGTAAACTCGTAATGCCTGTACCTGGTTCGAAATGCTGTCTTCGGAATGTCTTCCTTCTTCACACACAACTGATGGTATCCAGATCGAAGGTCAATCTTTGAAAAGAATTGAGCTCCATGCAGTTGGTCAAATAAATCATCAATACGAGGTAGGGGATACTTGTTCTTTATCGTTATAGCATTGATCTCCCTGTAGTCGATACATAACCTCATAGATCCATCTTTCTTTTTAACAAAAAGAACAGGGGCTCCCCATGGAGAAACACTAGGGCGAATAAATCCCTTATTACTCAATTCCTCTAGTTGTTTCTTTAGTTCGACTAACTCTACAGTGGACATTCTATAAGGGGTCTTCGATATAGGCCTTGATCCAGGAATCAAATCAATGGAAAACTCAACTTCTCGTTTTGGAGGATGTCCAGGTAAATCTTCCGGAAAGACATCTACAAATTCTTTCACAACAGGTACATCCTCTATTTGAACATTCCTTTCCTCACCTGCAGTTATTTCATTCTCTTCCTCCCCAATAATTGAATTTAGTTGAGCTATTGAGGGTGGATCTAAATAAGAATTAGGTGGTGACGATTCTGCTCTAAAAATAAGGTGCTCCTTATCATTATCATCAAGAATCGTAACCTCTTTCTTCTTACAATAAATCTTCGCATCATAGTCCGAAAGCCAGTCCATACCGAGGATTATATCAAACTCAATCATAGGTATGACGATGAAATCAGTAGATAAAGAAAATTTATGTGCTCTGATGGGGACTGATTCACAAAACATTGTTGCAACGATACTTCCCTTATGATTTTTAACTGACAGCTCCCTTATTAAATCAAATTGGAAATATCTAATTTTCTTAGCAAACTGGGAAGATATGAAACAATGAGATGATCCAGAATCAAATAATGCATTTGCTAAACTTGAGGAAACCATTAAATTACCTGCCACCACATCTTTCGGAGCTTCTACCTTAGCAGTAGTGATAATATAAGCCTGGCCTTGATCCCTTGGCCTTTTCTGAGGTAAGTTCTCCTGACGCTTAGGACATGAATTTGCATAATGCCCCATCTCCCTGCAATTGTAGCACTGAACGTTGGTAGCTTCCTTCTTCCCCTTGCAATCATGAGCTTCGTGGCCTTTTTCACCACACTTGTAACAGACTCCCATTCCCTTCAAGAAAGTACCGGGGTGTTTCTTCCCACATTTACCACATGATGGATATTCAACCTTTCCTTTCTTCCCCTTATTTCCATTCCCAGATTGATCAACAGGTCTCTTCTTCTCTTGCTTTACTTTAAAGTCATAAGACTTAGAGAATTCCTTTTAGGTCTTGATAGCACATGAGACAATGTCTTCGTACGATGAAAAAGATTGTGAGACTAATGCTCGACGGAGAAATGGTTTTAACCCATCAAAGAAACGATCAATCTTACTTCTTGGGTTGCGAATATAATCTCCAGAATACCTCGCTAACCTTGTAAAGTTAGCCTCATACTTTGTGACATTCTCATCCTCCTTCTGTCTCAGACTCAGAAATTGCCTTTCCATATCTGCTCGATGGTCGCGAGGGAAGTATTTTTCTAAAAACAGATCTTTGAACTCCCTCCATTCTATATTTGATACTTCATCATCTTCTTTCATGTTCTGAATCAATGACCACCATTGATCAGCATCTCCAGTGAGGCGGTAAACTTCCATGATAACTTTTTCCCTTTCACTGCTCCCCAAAGCCTGAAATATTTTCTCTAGGGAAAATATCCATTGCTCAGCTACTAAGGGATTTGTATTCCCATTGAACGTTGGTGGTTGTTGCCTCATGAATCGATCTAACATTGATCCTCCACGCTGCGGATCAGGGTGCTCCATACGGGAAAGGTTATTATTCATAACCTAAGTAAGTTGTCCCAGTATGGTGATTAGCTGATCAGCACCAGTTGCATCACCAGCCCCACTATAATTATCTTGAGCTGGAGGGCAATCCCTACATGGAGTGCGTGCATTGATACGGTTTCCATTTCTTCCACTAGGCGCCATTTCTAAACAATGGCATAAACTAGATCAGTTTATGAATCAAAATACATAATCCCATACTTATAAAACACTTAACATAAATTGAACTATTTATGGATATAATCCATCATCATAAGAATTTTTTTCTTTGAGGATGTATATACTCATAATCCCTTCAAAATTATTTGTAAAGAAAATGAGAGTTATCCTAAGCATATCCCCCGGGAGTGTCGTAACCAAGAGTGCAACAAGGCCCGTTGTCGTGCACCAGTTCCCGTTCGAGTCTAGCTCAAAGCGGTGTTTTCGGGTCTTACCCCTAGGTACATCTGTGCGAGAGCCGCCTCTACCTGCTCGTATCCAGACAGGGATGTACTGCTCGGAAAACTCACAAAATCTCTACAATACCAAAATTCTAGGAAGTTCTTCAATACTAATCCTCAAAGTTCATCTTAGGTATACGTGCTCTAATCAGAGTTTATCTAAATCTAGCTTCCAAGGTTTGTACTAAACTTCCTCTGATACCAACTGTAACGCCCCGACCCCAGTTACCCAGAGTCGGTGCATTATTACATAACATTGGCATGATCACAAGAAAGATCAAATCTCGAAAGACCGATTGGTTTAGTAGCCTTGGAAACACTAGATATATTCATAAGTTTTACATTACATCATAAAATGAAAAACTACTACAATAACATAATGTCTCCATAATCCACACTCATATCCCCACATAATATCCCTGCAGGTCATTCATAATTTACTTCTTCACTTCCTGGGAAAAATAAATCATAGAAAAGGGGTGAGCTCAAATGCCCAGAAAGGATAACAATATAACGGAAACTTTCATTAATAAGAATAAACATTTAAGGAAATGTATAACTAAAACAAAAGCCTTTTAAACTTGAACATTTAACATAGTATGGCATAAATAAAATGAAATAATGCCATTTACTTATTCACATGGTTATTCTACTAAACGAATAATCACATGCAAAATCAATAACCACTTTCATAATGATGGAATGCATAATGCCAAACTATCATAACCACATAGCCAAGGCCTCGTGCCAAGACTAAAAATAAGATTTTGTCAAGGCCTTGTGCCAAGATACTAGTTTGTCTCATGAGACCTACCGATGCATCGAGGAGCTATAGCGGGCTCCACCCGTCACATCTTAAGTCCAATGCATTCCCATATGAAAAGGTTTAAACATAACATAAACATTCGTATTAAAACTAGCATACGAAATGTAAATACATTCACCATAAACTATGAATGGTATAAAAAATAGCACATCCACAGTCAAACATATCACAGAACCTTCAATGCAATATAGAAGTTTTGTATCATAATAAATCAACTTCAAATAATCTTAAAATCCATCAAAGGATGTTGACATAGATGAAATCAAAATTCTTTTTAAAGAAATATCTCCTTTTATTTTGAAATAATTTAAGATCCATATAAAATAAAACATTTTCTTTGAAAATATTCTTATAAGCTTGTAAGGGAAGCTTTGAAGATTTTATAACGGCGGAAAATAGCCGCACCCGCCGTATAAGTTAAAAAAAACATTCTTACCTTAATTCTGTCGAAAAGGATGAAAAGGACCTTGTTTTGAAAATGACCGAAAGATTCCTTTATAAACCACTTATAAAAGTCAAAAAGGGTATAAATGACTTTAACTCATATTCTAGTAAATAGTAAAAAATTTTTGAAATGCATTTATAAGAAACATGGATGTGGATGATAAAGAGATCCCAGTAGATTATTACGTATAAACAACCTTGGATAATGAAGAGGTTGTAAAGTAAACACTAACCTTGTACTTTTTCTTGGTTGGGGTAGGTTAACATCCTGTATATTGGTGAAATAGTTGTTATTAAATTATACAAGAATCATATATAATAATATGATATCATATATGATCTTTTAACATTGATTTGTTAATAATATCTTAGAATTATCGTCGTTTCGGGAGTTAACTTACTCATTTTCTTTTATATGTTTTGTTACATAAGCCATGGTTTTTGTATCTTATTCATATCCAGAATGATATCCAGTCCTTAAACATCATTTTTAAATCATCAAATGATAATTATACTTGAATGGATACGATTGAGAATGAATCTCATCGCGTTCGTGGAGACGGTAGTCCGTACGTAAGCACGATCGACAATATCATTCTTTTGATATTAAAATAATATATATTTGGATGGTATATCATATATACAGAATCATTAACATGTTATATTTATTATTTACATGAGTTAAACATCATTATTATACCCATCCAAATAATATTATATTGAATAACAATTACACCACGACGTGGAGACGGTAAGCCGTACGTACGCACGTATGGTGACATGTTATTCAAAGGGTGGATAGAATACTGAATATGATTTTACCATATTTATAATAACATCACAGTATATGTGAGATACTGGAGTTATTATTTTAGAATGGTAAGAACAAAGGAAGAATAAGTGGAAGAAGAAATGAACTTGGAGAAGGGTGGTGAAATCATTACCTCTTCTTCGGGTTCTTCCATTTGATTTGATCAAAAGGGATCCTTAGGTTGGCTTTCTGATCAAACTAAGTCCTATAGGTTGTAGTGAGGGATGTTGGGAGAGTATTTGGGCAGAGTTTGGCCGAACCAAAAGGCTTTGAAGGTGTGAAGAAATGAGAAGGAGGAGTGCCCTTTTATATGAGGGGTGAGGGGCACCTTTGGAAAAGCTAGAAAAATTAATTTATATTAAATTCATATTCGGTTTCTAAAGGCTCCAAAGTTGATTATTAAAAGGTTAAGGTGGGGATAGGTCGAAAACCAATCAACCAATAGAATTTAGACTGGTTTGGGTACTTATATTAACCTTATCTTTAAGTATTAACTCTAAGTTAATTAGTTTCACTTTTACAATGTCTCTTTGTATTTTTATATAATATGGTTAATAAACTTACTATATACATCCAAGCGACCCCCAAGTGGTACATTAATTATGAACCTATCATAATATAAGTCTCTTGTCCGAACCTTAGATTTTTAGGAATTTAATATCAATTAATAATATAATATTTGTTTAAGAACTCTTTTATGTCAATTTTGACACTATTCAATAGCTGATTTTTTTGAAACTCATAACAGATTGATTACTTCGAAAAAAGTCAGATACATAAATCCTAATATATCATATTATCCTAGAAAATTAGTTTAATTCATTAAAAGTTTCATATTTTATTTATTTGGGTATTTATAATATCAATTATTTTAATTTTTCACTATTATAGTAATTACTGCATCATCATTGTGTCATATATAAAATAAATTATTTAATGTCTAAAAATTATAAATAAAATATAATTATGTAGGAAATCTTTTTATCTTTCTAAGGAATATTTATAATCTAAAATCCAACATATATAACCCTATGTAACAATTGTTGTTCTAAAAGATATATGCTTGTGTCATTTTTGTATTCATTTTAACTAAATTAAAATAAAGTCTCATTATCACCTACATGTGAATCCATGGGGTCCCAAAATAGACCCAAAGATTCCCATGGTCGACCATGTATCAACCAGTAGGGTTAAGACACGTTTTAGGGTAATTTATTATTATTATAATATTATTTTTTTAACCCTTATTTACCGGATTTACCCTTAACCATGGTAAATAAAATATTTACCGCAGTAATTTTTCAAAATGTCTAAAAGTAAAATTTACCTATTTACACAATTTGAACATCCTGATTCCAAATATGGAATCCATTTTCTTAAATTCAAAACACAGAAGTGGCAGAAATTAATTTAAAATTAATTCCCGCTGTCAAAACAAAAAGCGTGTTTTTAAGAGATAATAACTATCAAAAGATTGACACTTGTTTATGTTCGGTTTAATTGTAAAATTATGTCCAATGACCAACATTATATTAAATGGTAAAAATATATTCTAAATATACTTTAAAACCACTCAAATTCATAATTTATCACTATTAATTATTTTGATTAAAAAAGTTGTTTTTTAATTAAAATTTAGTAATTTTCACTATTCATCAAAATATGAAAGTTATCCGAAATGTACCAAAATTTCACCTTAGGCTAAATTCGATATTCCGAATCCAAAAATGAAGTCCATTTTCAAATATAAAATATATATAATTTCAAAAAGTAGGTGTTACTATTCATAACGGCTAGTTTGATTAGTTATGGTGTGTTAGAACTCGGTGTTGCGTACAACACACGCTATCACATTATTCAAAGAGAAGTGTACCGTAGAAGCTTGGGGTGTTACAATCAAAGTCCCCGTAGTTCATGTGGATTGGGTCTTACGCTCTGAGGCGGCCCAAGGTGGTAGTTCTTAAACCTCGTGGAGGCTTCCTACGTACCATGCCTTAGCACAGATCAATGTCTCCATACTCTGGGATTGTTGGAGCTTACTTTCAGAGATGGCCTAAAGTTGTGGGGCTTGAACCTCATGTAGGCTTCCTACGTAGAATGACTTTTCATGGATCAAATTCCCCATAGTTTGGGTTGGATTGGGCTTACACTCTCAGATATACCAAGGCGGTGGGTCATGAACCTCGTGGAGGCTTCCTACGTACCATGCCTTAGCATAGATCAAAGTCCCTGTAGTTCGGGTTGGATGAGGCTTACGCTCTGAGATGCACCATTGGTTGGAATTAGTGAACCGACATGAATGGGGACCTAGGGTCCAAATATTAAGTACAAATTCTAAGAGATGGATGAATCTTATTTAGCACCATCATCTCAAAACTAGATATTATTTCTCTATAATAAAGTGTATCTAGATCAAATTATTGAGTATAAGGAAATAATCACCTTTAAAGACATGACCATTATGAGGGAATACATAGATATATTTCCTGAGGAGTTTCCTGATCTTCCTCCTAGTTGAGAAGCTTAATTTTAGATCGAATTTATACATGGGGACTTACCATTATCATAGACTCTGTATAGAATGGATGATGTGGAAATTGAAGAGATTTATAATCTACTAAATTATTTTCTAGATAATGGTATTATAAACCCAAGTGCTTCGCCATGTGGTGCACCAATCCTCTTTTCCGAGAAGAAGGATGGGTCAATGAACCTTTTCATCGATTATCATATGCTCAAAAAGTTCATGATAAACCAAAAGTATCACCTAACACATATTTATGACTTGTTTCATTAGATGTGTGGAGCAATAAACTTTTAAAATGTGGATCTATGGTTGGGATATTATCATGTTAGATTTAAGAAGTAAGATATCCCCAAGACTACTTTTCGTACATGGCACAGGAACAATGAATTCCTAGTAATGCCTTTTGTACTCACTAATGCTCCAACAATATTTATTGAATTAATGAGTAGAGTATTTAGAGATTACCTCAAAAAATTTATGTTAGTCATAATAAATGATATTCTAATATATATATTAAAAGTATGGAGGAGCATCTGTAACATTTGTGTACTATGCTAAAGACCTTGTGAATGGAAATATTTACATTAGGTATTGAAAATTAGAGTTATGGTTTAAGGTAATTCTTTCTTGGTGAATATCATCACAAGAAATCAGATATCTATATACCCTTAAAAAATAACAAAAATTGAAGGATGGATGAAGAAGAAATATGTGAAAGGTATCCATAGTTTGTATGGTTTATCTAGTTATTATCATTGATTTGTGAGAAAAATATAATTCTTGACAAACCCTCTCCCCAAAAAAACTCTGAAGGGATTCAAGCTTGCTTGGATAGATGAATGTCAATAAATATTAAAGTATTATAAAATGAGGCTTATCAATGTGCTTGCGCTCCCACTACCGACAAGTGGATATATTTTTGTGGTATTCACTTATGCTTTGAAGAAGGGTTTGGGATGTGTGTTGATGGAAAATAAAAATGTCTATGCCAATTATTCAAGGAAGTTGAATGTTCTTGAAAGGAACTTCCCTACAAATTATCTAGAGTTGGATGCAGTGATTTTCACTTTAATAAAATGGTGGCATTATCACATTGGGGAGAAATGTGAAATATATACATTTCAAAAAATCAGCAAGTATATATTAACAAAAAATAGATGAATATATGTTAATGAAGATAAATAGAGCTGATCAAATACTATGATTGCCCCATCCACTACCATCCTGGGAATGAGAATAATGTGGATGAAGCTATAATCTGAATGGATCCTGCAATACTATCATTGATGAGAATTTAATGGTACCAGACCATCTTAGATTTGGAAAGGATGTACATGTGAATCATTACGGACTGAACATCTTCAATCATTTAACAAATTATTTCTCTACCATCTCTTAAAGAGAGGTTAAAGGATGATCAACAAGTATATGTTGGAATTAAGAATAAAGTGTAAGCTATATGGAAATTTAAATACTTGAAGTTCAATGTTATTGATTAAGGTGTTGTGAGATTCGGGCCAACACTATGTGTACATTCAAATCATGTGTTCAAGAAGAAGCTATTAGATGATGCACATAAATTAACATTATCCATCCACATAGGAGGAAAAAATATATATTAAGATTTTTGGGAACAATATTTTTTTGATAATATGGAGAATGATATCATAGAATATATATCATGATGTCTTGTATGTCAGAAAGTGAATGTGAAATGGAAAAAAATCCAAGGGCATGATGAAACCATTACACAGACCTACCACAAAATAGGAAAACATAACCATGGAAGTTGTCACTGATCTTCCTAAACACAAATAGGGAATAATGATTTATTTGTTGTGGTGCATCATCTTACAAACACAACATACTTCATTACTATATGAAAGGTTTTCTCAATTGATCTACTTGAATAGATATACATCCGGGATATGGCCAGGCTACAAGGAGTTCCACTATTGATTATATATGATCGAGATCCAATATTCATCTCAAATTTATACAAGAGACTCATGTATTATCGAAATAATAATATGAAATTTAGTATGACCTATCACCATCAAAATGAATTCCATTTTGATTGAAATATCGAGACAGTTGAGGACATGTTGGGAGCATGCTCAAGGGACTTAAAAGGAATATTGTATCAACATCTCCTTTGGTCGAGTTCACTTACAAAAACAGTTTCAACTCAACCATCCCAAATGGCTTCTTATCAAACACTTTATGGAATTAGGTACATGTCACCTACATGCATGATTGAATCTGGGGAATGATAAAAACTAGTTCATGAAATGGTTGAGGAAATGGTAGAAAAGGTTAAGACTATTTAGCAGCACATCAAGGATTCTTAGAGTCAACAAAAGAGTTATGATGATAATCATCAACGAGACCTAGAGTTTTATCTTGAGAACACTGTATTCCTCTTCATATCTCCATGTTAGAAAGTTATGATATTTTGGAAGAAGGGAATGCTTAATCTAGGATACATGGTCCCCTTTGAGATCCATGATCACATCATAGTTGTGGCTTATCAAAATTCACTCGCAGCTAACCTATCTCGAGTTCATGTTGTATTCCATGTATCACTCTTTAAGAAGTAAATACCTAAACCCTCACATGTACTAAATCCAAAATTGGTAGCATTGTATAATTATCCTTCCTATGAAGAGTATCCAATGAATATCTTTGATCGTAGGGACAAAATTCTACAAAATAAGAAAATGGACCTTGTGAATGTGCTTTGGATAAACCACAAGGTTGAAGAAGCAATGTGGGAATTGGAGGAATTGATGATATAAAATTACCCTCATCTGTTTTAGGGGGGGTGAAATGAAAATTTCAGGGGTGGAATTTCTCAGTGGGGGAAGATTGTAACATCCCTAACAATCATAAATGAAATTTCTATTTGGGATTTAATTAAATGACTTATTATATAATATGGTTATAGAAAACATATGAACATATTTGCTAATATATTTGGATTTAAAATACTATTATGAATATTACCATTTTTAATATAGTAACTAAATAGTGATCACATGATTAATATAAATACTCGGATTTAAAAAATCCAATAGACACAGAAAAAGGATGCAATAACCTAATCCAGAAGGATTGTACCTTATGAAGATCATTTATTATAGCTGCAATGGGATATAACATCAGCAAAATTTTACCTTGACCAAGACCAATTTGATATCTAACAACTTAATAATGAGTGAAACTATTTACTGTAGAAGTTGAAGCTCATCGAGATCATGTCCCAAACCATGTTTACTAAACAACCCCATGAAAGTCACACCATCATACAACAAAATCTTATGGCGTACACTAGTGTGACAAAGCGATATGTTTATAGATATTAATAATAAGTTTATTTATATTGTAGATAATAATGAATTTATATTCATTTTTATTGTTACATTAGAAATGATTTGGATTTTTGTTCAATTAAACATAAATTGTATTTTCGGGTAATATTAAAATTTAATTAATGTATTTATTATTATGTATTAATGTATTTTTTTAATAAATAAAATTTAAATAAAATTTTATTATTAATTATGATTTATTAATTATTAATTTTCGTATAATTTTTAGGAAGTGATATATACTTTTTTATAAGTTTAAAAAATTGTTATTATCAAAAAATCAAGAAATTTTTAATAAATGTTGAATCTTATTTTTAAAAGTGAAAATTAAATTATTTTGAAAATTATTTAGATAAAACCAATGTTATTTTTGGAGTTATTAATTTGAAATTATCCAATGTTGTATTTTTAATAATTCTTTGAGAAAGATGAGTTTTCTGGTAAAAATTAAATAGCCTGTAAATAAACCGTGTGTTTTATGATATCATAATGACCTAAAAATGATGTAATAAATACTATAATGGGTATCCTCATCCAAATATAAATTTACCTCTTAAAATAATGTGATATTAATTTTAGTCTATAAATTTTATTAAGCCTTTATGAATCATCCAAATCATATAGTATATTTTGTGATTTTAAATTCATTTTTTTAAAAATTTTGATCACATAAACATAAGAAAGGGTAATAGTTTAATAAGTACATCCATTTTACTAATAAGAAACTTAAACCCAATCCACTTTGGTAAAATAAATGGGAATTTTTGTTGTTTGAAATATTTTTTTGGAGCATCCAATACCAAATTATTAATAAAATCCCTCTCTTTTCCTATATAAACCCACCCAAGCTCACACTTCTATTCACTAAAAAACAAGGGATTTATACAGTACTATACGCTTATCTCTATAAAACACTTCCAAAGTTCCAAAAATATCTCATGAAACCCCCTTTAAATATTTTTCTGTCATACTCTTAAGTTAAGGGATCCTCCCATTCTCACTTTTATTCTAGAATGTTCTTTATGTTATGCCCTTTTATTTTTTATTCCTAATGATAGGGTATGTTTTATCAACTCTCCCTTACAAACCTTATTATGTATAAAAGATGTGATACCATATTATCTCTCATTAAACCCACCCATTTACAACCATTACAATGCCGACATTTCAAACCCATCATTTCCATTCTCATTTTATTCAAGCTTATTTATTATCGTATACCTTCTTTTTCAAATTCTAAATGTGTGGATATCCTTACATATTCCTATTACTTTCCACATCATGTCCAAAGTATTATTGAACCATTTCTATCTCATAAACCCATTTTATGAATTTTTAGGTGACGTTGTTATGCTTCTAAATTTTCACCATGATTTTCCATGCAAACATATTGTGTAGTGAATATCGTACCCATTTACTATCAAGGATGTTCACTTTTATGCACATATAACTTTTTGTTAAGGAAATAAATAAATTTATTCCACTATACATGATGAAAAAATAAATTATATGGATTAATGAATCCATGTTTTATGATCTATGTGGCACACATATGCACGAGAATAAAATTAAAGTGACGAGGGCACCTAGAATTTTATAGCCCTCCAAAGAATTGGGAAATGTTTAGTATTAGTATATTCCATGGATGGATAGGGGTGTACCTAATTCCTTTATGGGAAATTGTCTACCATTAATACATAGTGGTTTAGCCTTGACAAATGATTCAGTGCATTTATTTTTTTCCACATTTCCCATGTTATGATTATCATGCAATATCATGCCATATTAATCATGTTCATTTATGACTCATTGTTATGCATTGTCTAACATGTATTATGATATTCATGTTATGACATGTTTATTCTTTTAATCTGATAAATGGTTCACCCTTTCTTATTTATTTTTTCTATGTTATCCAATGCAATTTTAAACTCAGGCATGTTAAAGTGGTTCGCAATAAAGATGTTGGAATTCATGTTTAATGTTTTAATGCAATGTACCTAATTAAAAAATACTCTAGACATCTCGATATTTCAGTTTGTATGAAGTTAATTTCAAAGTAATTAAATCATTTATTAATTTTAAATAATAATGAGGTTTGTTATAGGTGATGTCTAGAGTTCCTCAATGACCATGAATTCATGATTGTATATACTACATGGAATGGGAAATTATTATCAGATTATCTTAGAAGGAGATATTGTTCTCATTTATTGAATGATGCATCAGAGTAATTTCACTTGATATATTTATACATTTTAATGGATATAGAGAATCATACATCCATTTGAAGGTTGTTACCCCCGAATTTTTCAAAGAGTTTGGGAGGCACTTCATGGGGTTTCCAACTTTGAGACCCTAAGTACATAGATGTATATTAGACATGGTTCTGATGGATTTTATAATGGAGGGGTGCTAGTCATTCTATTCAAAGGGTGCATGATGGTACTAGTGATGTTGTGGGAGGTGGTTCTATGAGAATTTAATCCATATCCTTTGGAAGTACATCCAAGTTTTGAAATGATGTACCACGACCAATGATGTAATTTTTTCTAGCCAAGAATGCAGAAGGGAGTTGCAGATTTTGCCTTTTGATGCCTTAATTTTTTGAAAGTAACGTCTGAGAACTAATTTCTAGTGGGTTTAGCTCAACCACTTGAGGTGTCAGACAGGGTGTGGGATGGGATATCCATGGACATAAATACAGAAATAAGTTATATATTTTTAGGATATAATTCCATCTGGTAGATCATAGGCTAGATCACTAAGTTGAACTACTTTGTTTCTATCCAAGATAAATGTTTTGTTGAGATCATGGTATGCCCTTACCTGAAAGAGATGGTTTTTATCCGTGAAGATCCATAAAAGATAATTTATTACCATGATTCTCACTTTACATCTCGGTTATAGAATGGATTACGTGAGGATTTTGGGACTTATTTTTGTTTGATCATGACTTTTCCTCCCCAGAATAATGACCAAAATGAGTGGACCATTAACATTCATGAGAAAATACTTTGAGCCTGCATGTATGAATTTGGATGTAGTTGGGAGGATCACTTATCATTTTTTAGTCTATATACAATAATAACTACAATTTCACCATTCATATAGAACCATTAGAGATCTTGTATGTGTGATAATATGGGTAACCACATTGCTTGACTAACCCAGGAGGGACAAAACTTATGGTCCCAAGGATGGTGTGAGACACTAAAGATAAGGTTAAGATCATCCAAGAGTTGATGAGGACTTCATAGATTAATTAAAAGTCATATGCAGATAGACAAAAAAGCCAATTGGTGTTCGAGGAGGGAAACCATGTATTCCTATGGGTTTCACCTCGTCATGGAAAACATATATTTTCTTGGGGTAGCATATTGTCATAAAAATTCATCAGACCTTTTCAAATATTTCTTATTTTTGGAATAATGACCTATCCATATTAAAATACATAATCTTGAATTTAATCCATGAACTTACTTTATTTCAAATTGAGGATTTAATGAAGTTAAGAGTTTTTCAGAATTGGAATATAATACATACATAACATTCCTAATTTATATAGACAAGATCCCACAAAACCAATATCCATTTCATCCAAAATAGAATACGTTTCAACTAAAACGTGATTTCTTTGACAAATATTAATAATATTTAACATGACCTCATAATTTTTAATACACATCCTTATAACCTATGAAATTCATTTAAAAAACTATTGATGAGAACAAAAATATCAGTAAGGGATATAAAAATTAGAAAAAATAAAACATTAGTCCATGGATTCTTGTAAACATATGTAATCATTTTCAAATAAAAACACACTTGTTACCCATAGAAACTTACTTTTTGAAACATGAGATTTCCACGAGATTTCCAAAAAACATATAGAGAATAAGTATAAACATAAATTTTACTTTGATAATTAATTCCATAATATTGTAACCCTATCGGCTTCCTTATAATTTGAAACCCTCATGACTACCTTACAATGTAACCCTCACAACTACCTTATTGTGTATCCCTCACAGTTACACTTTGAGAAACTATATGACTGACCTCCATCCTATACATACCCAATGAATGGAGGGATATATATGTCCCATAATTTATCATAAAAAATCCCCCTGAAGTAGAACATCATCATACAACATAAATAATTCCATATAAAAATTGCTTTATAAATATATAAAACGGAATTTTAAAAGAGGATTTTAAAAGAGAAGACCCTTAAAAATATAATATAATTGATGTGAGACTTAATAGAGTGGATGGAATATTTATATAAAATATATATAACCACAATTAAACAAATTAAATAAAAATTAATCACATATAAAATTTTAATATCACATGAATAATTAAGTAGAAGCTTAACCTAAACAATTGAAATTTGGTTAAGAATTCCCGTACCTCGGGTTTGTCTTGCATCAAACCTAGTTAAATATCCTGTATAATGGTTAAAAAAGTGTTATTAATATTTTAATTTTTTTAATGTTTATAACACATTATCTTTTCATTTTATAACATCATTTATCCCCTTCGTTATTTGTATTTTGTTCCTACCATTGTTTTAGGTGCATTCATTACATGATTTCCATGGATGGTTTGTAATTGATTTTCTTATCGTATGAAAATAAAATTCTTGATGTGGAATGAAATGGTATTGATATGTTTCCAGAATATATTATGATACCATAAATATTTTCTCTATCATATATGATGATGAATATTTAGATAAAACATTAATGATATTTGTGTATATCATTTTTAGCAGTTACTTGATAATCTTGGACTTGTTTCATTATATAATTTAATGTCATCCATAAGAGTTGATTATAGAACATAAAATAGGATATAGAATATAATTTAAATTCTATTTAAACATTTTAATAGGGTTTACGATTAGTTTTGAAGGAATTAATGGAATTTTAAAACACATCATCCATGATTTTGGAAAATCCGCACATCCCAAACGATGTTTTTATTTTTTTAATAAGTGGGAGATGAGAAGAAGAAATATTATAATTTTTTTACATGAACAAGATAACATATTGAATGTATAGGATTCTGGATATTTCATACATCTTGGATAAGTGTATCAGAATAGAATATATGAAAATAATGGATTTGAAAAGAAAACACATGAAAAAGGAAGGGGATTCTTACCTCTTCATTTCTTCTCCTTGACATCCTTTTTAAGGCCATTAGTTTTGGCCTTTCTGTGAGACCATAAGGTTGTGGATGTGGAGAATAGAGTTGGGGTTGTGATTTTCTAGAACATATACAAATGTTCATGGCTTGATAGGTGTGTGAGGAAGAGGGGAATGAGAGAGGAATTTATAGGTCAGAGGAGGGATTTTACATTATTTTAATTATTATTTTTATATTTTTTCTCAAGAATCTGTATATTTTTTATTTATGTGACCCAAATAGAAATAATTTCATGTGATTTATAACCATGTGGAATTACATCATCCTTGAATTACTTATGAGGCAGTAAGACAAGTATTTAGAATTTATCGTAATTTATCATATTTTACCATTAATAAAAAATTAATGAATTTTAGAAAAAATAAAAAAAAAATCACTTTAACCATTTTACAGTGTTTAGAATTCAAAAATTAACACCATTTTCTGAAAGTAAATTTTTATATATTGTTAATTTAATTTTTACCTAAAATCATAATTTATTAAAAAACATCACTTTTAAAGCTATAAGTCATTTTTAAACACCTTGAAAAATTAATCAACAAATCATTATCATATAATATTAGGAAAATAAAATAATCATACAATTAAATATTCATTAGGGTTATATTACTATTAATATTACTACTTATAAGGGTATGATACTATTAACCAAAAATCACATTGGTTCTATCGGACTTCAAATAACTTACTGATCACAACCGTAGATGACCATTTTTTTGAAATTAAAATCATAGAAGCACTAAAGTTGGGGTAAAAGATATTTCAAAATATCTTCTTAAAACAAATATTCATGAATTAAAATTTATTTTTAAAAACATGGGGCGTTAGATCATTCCAACCTTCTGGAAATTGCATCCTCATAATTTTATTTACTTTTTAAACAAGTGACGATACATTTCCATCATTGAATTTTTAGATTCCCAATTTTATTATTCAACCATATGGTTTCTCAATTAAACCATTAACTAGTGGATTAAATTATACATCAATTATTGTTTCCTCCAATCAAGAATTTTAACTAGTTTCTCTATGAAAAGTTCTCCTCCATCTAAACTACTTCTGGTCTTAAAACATGTGATGAATCTAGAACATACTTTATCAACATCAAAACATGAATAACATTTTGTAATTGAGATAAAATCGAATGAAAATATAGTCGGTAGGTGACTAGTACATATTTATATAGAATTTGATGAGGTCTAGTGAACTGTGGATGTAGATTTCCTTTCATGCCAAAATGGAAAACACTTTTCCATGGTGTGATTCTAAGAAAAAAATGATCTCCTACCTTAAAAGAAATTTATTTCATCATATTTTCTGTATAACTTTTCTACCTACTCTAAGTTGTCCTCATTTGTTGATGGGTCATCTTCACATTCTCATCAACATCCTATATTAATTCTGGTCCCATAAACTTCCTTTCCCTAGCTTCATAACAAAAATATGGAGTCTGACACCGCTTCCCACACAATGCCTCAAAAGGTACCATCTGTATACCAAAATGAAAAATGTTATTATAAAAAACTTAAAAAAGGAATATGTTGATCCAAAATTACATTATAGTCCATTGAACAAGCTCAAAACATATCATCCAAATTATGAATCATTAATTTTGACTTCCCATCTAACTGAGGATGAAAAGCTATATTCGAATATAATTTTTTGGCCAATTAATTATGAAGGCCCTTCCAAGAAAATTAGAAGTGAACTTGGGATATAGGTTAGATAAAATTGAAGGAATAACACCATGAATCCTGACAATATATTTGAGGTATAGTCGAGAAAGTTCTTCCAAATAAATTATATCTTGAATAAGGAAGAAATGTGCAGATTTAGTCAGTCGGTAAATAATAACCCAAATTGCATTGTTACCTAGAGAAATAATTTCTAGTCCCATAACATTGTCCATGATCATATTTTCCCATTTCCACTATGGAATTGATAAAGGATGAAGCCCCACCTTTTGTAACTGCCACTCTAATTTAACCTTTTGACATGTCAAACATTTCACAGTAAAATCTAAAATATCACTTTTCATTGAATCCCCCAGTAAAACTCCTAAAGGTATCTATACATCTTAGTACTAGAAAGATGAAATGAAATTCGATAACTATGAGTTTCACAAAATAATTATTTATTCAACTAGATATCATAATGCACACATAATATTTTTCAAAATCTAAAAAAAATCATTATCCATTATAAATTCAAACAACATACCCATTTTAAACAATTCAATAATTTTCTATAGAATACAATCATCCTTATACGATTGCATAATTCTCTCAAATAATGATTGTTGGACTGAAACCTGAAATAAAAAATATTTATTTCCTTGACCAACAACTTATAATCCAAAATCCATCAAATCATTAATCAAGGGATCAAGTTCAAAATGTAACATAGTTAATGATTCGTGATGTCTTCAACTCAAGGGATCAACCACATTGTTTTATTTTTATAAATTGCAATTGATCGTGAAATCATAATATTTTTATCAATTCAATCTATCTTCTCTACATGATGTTTAATTCCTTCTTTGTGAATATATACTTTAGACATTTATGGCTAGTATTTGTTGGAAATTTGGATCCATATAAATGATGCCTCCATATTTTCATAGAAAAAACCATAACTCCTAATTCCAAATCATGTGTTAAATAATTTAACTCATGAGGTTTTAGTTGTCTTGTTGCATTAGAAATTATGTGAACATTCATCATCAAAGCACAACCAAGTCCCATCAATGAAGCATCACTGTAGATGAAAAAATAAACATTTTGGGATGCCAAGGAAAAAACTAGAGCATTCACTAATCTCTTATTTATTTCCTGAAAACAAATATCATATTCTTCAATCCAGACAAATTTGAACCCTTTTCTTGTTAAATTATTAGTGGTCTAGATTACTGTGAATTTTTTTTTTCAAACCATTTGTAATAACCTATTAATCCAAAGAACTACAAATTTATATATCATTTTTGTTCTTTTATATTCATCATCCACTTTTGTTTTGGTAGGATCAACTGTTATTCCATCATTATTTAAAAGTTACCTACGAAAAGAATTTTTTTGAAACCAAAAATCACATTTTATGAATTTTATATAAAATTTATTTTCCATTATAGTTTAAAAAAACAACCCTCATATGTATTTCATGATCCTATTAACTCTTAGAAAATACAGGAATTTCATCAATAAATTCAACCACAAACTTATCCAAAAACTCATGAAATATTCTATTCATAGGATTCATGAATACATCAGGTGAATTAGTTAAACCAAATGAAATAACAATGAATTACTAATTCCCGTATCTAGTAGAAATATATGATTTCAGGATGTCATCCTCTTTCACCTTCAGGTGATGGTATCTGGATCTCAAGTAAATCATGCAAAAGTATTAATCCTCGTGGAGTTGAACAAATATGTCATAGATATGAGGCAAAGGACACATGTTTTTAATAGTATTTTTATTCAATGACATATAATCAATGAAAAGTCTCAAGGAACTATATTTCTTTTTAACAAACAAAAAACAGATTACCCCATGGTGAAGTGCTAGGATTAATGAAGCCTTTATCAAGAAAATACCGCAACAGATTTTTCAACTCTAAAAGTTCTATATGTGAAATTTGGTAAGGGGGATTTGAAACTGGATTAGCATTAGCAACTAATTCAATTGTGAATTCAATTTCTCGATTATGAATAAAACTAGGTAACTCTTTAAAAATCACATCTAGATATTCATTTACCACTGTAACTTCATTAATCTAAACTGTTCCCTTATATTCAATAGTTAGAGAAAGATAAATTTAATTTCCATATTTCAACAATTTGTTAGCTTCATAAAATGTTATCAATTTTATGATTTAATTCTTGTATACAAAATGAATCTCTTTCTCAAAATCAACATCCATAGCTCTATAGTCAATCATAACATGATAAATAAGAAGCCAATCCATTCTCAGAATGACATCAAACTCTACTAAGGGAAACCAAAAAAGTTAGCACATATAGTCTTTCCACAGACCTTAATAAAATTATTATTATAATTCATATTTTCTTTAATATCTCTCACTGTAGTTTTAACAATAAGATCTGGTCTCATTTATTGCGGTGAAATTTCAAATATACCATAAAATTTCTCAGAAATGAAGGAATGTGTAGACCATGTATCAAAAAATTACTTTAGAAAAATCTGATTTATCAAACAAGATACATAATACAACTTCATAGGATGACACGACATATTTTGACATAGTTATAAAGGATCTCACTACACCTTTCTACTTATAGTCTGTCTTCTATGCATTATTCAGATCTCTCTTTTGCCAGGAATTTGCATAATGACCCATCTTGCCACATTTAAAAAACATTATAGTTATATTATCAAGATTATTTATTGGATCATTTTCATTATATTCTCAAGCCATATGTACAAAATTACTACATCGAAAACACTTCCCAATTTATTTAAGGCATTACCCATGGTGCTTCATTCCAAACTTTTCACAAACTAGAATAAGGGGGAGAGGAGTGGAAGAAATATGATTAATTTTTTACATGAACATGATAACAAATAGAATGTATATGATTATGGATATTTCATTCCATTAGATAAGTGTAGGGGAAGAGAGTATATGAGAATAAAGGAATTGAAAAGAAAACACAAGAAAAAGGAAGAGGATTATTACCTCTTGATCTATTCTCCTTGAGAACCTCATTAAGGACCTTGGCTTTTGCCTTTTAGTGAGACCAGTAGGTGTTGGACATGGGGTTGAGACTTAGAGAGGGAATTTGGAAGAAATTAGGCTGTGATCACGGTCATATAGGTGTGAAAGTAATATGGGAATTAAGGTGGTGTTTATAGGGGAGGAGTGGTGGTATTTTACATTATTTACTTATTATTTTAATATTTTGGATCAAAACTAGGAATAAACTTGATTCATGTGACCCCAAATAATCATAATTTTATGTGAGTTCAAACTGAGTGTAATTACATTATCCTTTCATCACCTGTGATGAAATATGGAAAGTATATATCATTTATCGTAATTTATCATATTTTATTATAAATAAAAAATTCATGAATTTAAGAAAAGTACAAAAAATTCACCATAAACATTTTTCGACATGTATAATTCAACATTTTACTCATTTTTTAGCATGTGATTTTAAGGCCTAGAGTTCCTAAAATTAATGTTTTTGAAATATTAAATATATTAAAGAGCACACTTGTTCAATTTTCTAGAAAATGTTGAATAAAATCTAAACGAAGGCCTATATAAGATATATGAAGGAACCATTGAGTGAAAAAATGAATAATTTATCTTATAAGTGACATAAACTATGATAGAATATGGAATTTGGGTAAAATTCATCACTGGTGTAAAAAGAAAATAAATAAAAAAATTTAAATAATCTTTTTTGAAATAACATTGGGACCTAAAAATTTATTCATAATCAATGTTATAAAATATTTTTTGGGTTACCCATATAACACTACAAAATGAAAATTTCTATTAGATAGAATCAAGTAACTTAGGTTGGTGAATGACCACTAGATCGAGGTTCTAATATCATTGTGCAAAAATATCCGAGGAAATCCCCCATGATAGTGAAATATCTTCATTCTTCATCAGGGATCGATTCAAATTTAGGTAGGATGTTAGTTTTTTTGATTTATCCTAATTTAAAATTCTAATAATGAATGTTAATCAATTAATGAATGAGTTGATTAATGGATTGTGTGTATTGTGAGTTCTAGTTATATATTTCTTGGAAATAGGTAAAATGATTTGTGATTATATTTTATCTCTTTAATCATTTTTCCAATAGAAATGGATTATGGTCAATATAAAAATTGACCAAGGTCCATTCATCATGATTTTTTTTTATTTTCTTTCGTGATTCTTCATATATCATGGGAAAATATCTTAGCATAGGGATAAAAAAATATTGAGAAATCGAATGTTGTTCACCCATTTCACAATGCATCAATTTGATATCCCATATCTGGACTCAGTGCAATGAGGGGATCTTGTGACGATGCAAGTAGCAGTATATTTGACATATTTGCGATACCTAGTTCATATTATTCATAATGAGATAAAGGATTACGGGAAAGGTAATATTATAAAAGGATTCAATGGATTAATCATAATGTTTGATGACTGAAAACATCTGACCTTGATGTTTTTCAGTTTTTGTCATTGGGCATGGTCAGATCAATGTCCCGAGGAATGGATGATGGCATGGGATCCAGATATGGAATTCTGGAGAATCCCCAAAAAAAATAACATGTAATGGGGAGATACACTTATTATCGGACCCATGTTGTGGTGTATATGGTTTCCATTAGATGTTCAGTATCATAGGACATGTGAACAGATCACACAACATGCAAGTCTTCCTAGTTGGATTTTCATTTACCTCTGAGTCTACACAATCTAAAATAAGAGTACAATAGAACATGCTTCCATTTTCTCCCACATGGAATCATCCTAAACAAGTATACATGGTCATTGTCCTATGCATGGCTACGATCATATGTATATGGGAATGGGCATGTCATGTACTCTAATATGGAAAAAGACATGGAATGTTTACATGGGTAGAACAAGATGTTTATGGGATACAAATTGTACTACCTGCACTCACTGTGTACTCCTTCAATGTTTTATTAGTTCCTTTTTCCAATATTTATTAGAAATGTTTCAGTAGGGTACCTAACCAATATGCATTCTATAAGAGTTATTTTGGAATCATGTCCTGCACATTGGATAGAGATCCATTCAACATGAATTCTTGGATAGAGTTATTGTAATACTTCTATGAGGACTACATTGAGATCCTTTATAATCTTTTTTACTTATGTGTAATTCTTGGTATCGTCATGAAAAACACTACATATGTGCCGATCATCCACTCAGAAGTTTATTCCATATTGAATTGTTATTATAACCAATGGACTTTGGAGTGATCCTCATCTATGTATCGTATATTTTCAGGATTCAAGTGCATATTTATAATGGTGAGACCAGTTTATCACTACCTCTCCGAGAGATATCATCAATGCTATTTGACTCATGTAGTGTGTTATCCCAGATGCGTGATATGTGGATCTTCTGAGAAATAATCCTAGTATGGCATTACGGTTGTAACTTTACCATGGTACTGTGTGTATTTGTTCACTATATATAGATATTATTGTTATATGTGTTGTAGATATATACATATGTATATATAACTATTATTCTTTTATTTATATGATTTTTGGTTTTGGGGTATCCTACGATGCATTGTTATAGTCACCCATGCACTGGATTTTTGCTCATGTGTCATGTCTTGTGAGGATGATAGACATTTTTATGGATTCCTAGAGGAACAAGGACTAGGTAGTGTTTATTGATCCAGATAGATCGAGGTATGTTCATTTGGTGTCTTGCCTGCAGTCTCCATATTTACTTTTAGGTTGGAAATACATTATACTCTTCATGCAGTGCATATATTTGACCCTACTTACTTTCCATTCATTTTTTATGTACTCTAATTGGTGTATTTAAAATTATGAATTCATGGGTTCTTTAGTTATTTTACAATTCATCATTTTATTTACATGGATATGTGTGCATGGGTATAGGTTCTCTAGGGTGAGGAATCACATGTTATCGATAGGGCTACTCGATGCTAGTTTCCAACCCTTGGCCAATTGGAGGTAAGACTGGGTATTCATGGCATGGGCCCCATTTTGATGGGTTGTGACAATTAATAATTTTTTCTTACTTTTATATTATTTTTTTTGTTTTCCTTTATTATTGGAAACTACATATTTTATATGTGTGTGTCTCTATGACTCACAGAATGGTGATGAAACATATCTTTGTGGGATTCATCTTTGTATTGTTTTCTACATCAAGTGAAAATATTCCCATTAATGTATGTTTTGATTCTTTATAACTACTTTCTAGCCCATGTGAGTCAATAATATGCTTCGTGCTATGTTACAAGCTGACTCGGGTACCCAGATCGAGGCTAGATCATGTTGGTTTCTGACATGTATATCAATGATTATAATTTTTGGATATATTATAATGCATGATAAGCCTCAATCATAAAATATAATTGTATTACCATATTGAGTGAATTCATTAAATCCCATACTGTACATAATTTTTTTCAGTTATGAATCAATAGTAGGATTCATTCATGGATGCACATAATTGTTTGGAATCTTCAAATGATTATAAAAAATATCTACATGAATGAATAATGGGTAACAAATGACAACAACCGTGTCATGATAGATAATATTTAAATACCATTTATTAAATGAAGGGATCCTATAAAAAGAGATGTGATTCCCCTATTGGGGAAACATGAGACTATTAAGATACAACCTAATTTCTCACTTCCCTTCTATTCACCATTCTTAATCATTGAGTTGTTGCTAGAATACCATTGGTTTTTTGGGTGTCATCTAATTATGAACAAGGATAATAATGTCTAGTGTCGTCCCAATTGAGTCATTATTCTAATGGTTTTCCCCATTATCTCCATCGAAAAAACTCCATCATATTCCACAACAACATATATTTTTTCATTTCAGGTATAAATATAATTTATGTTATTCATACTGAATAATAATAAATCATTATTGATCAAGAATTTATATATATATAGATATATATGAGTGTGTGTGTGGGTTTATTCTTTATTATTGTCCAAATTTATATAGGGACACCTGCTCAATCCCTATCCCATCATCTACTATATAAGAAATTATAATTGATTTATTGATTATCATGTTGAGATTATTAAAATATGCAATAAGGGAAACATAGAGGGTGATTTTATTTTATTGCAAGAAAGATAAGACAACTACATTCGCATTTACTCATCTAATTGTTCTCTATAATATTACTACATTCTTATTGTGGGTGGGGATGCTCTTAGTATTCACCAGATTGGACTTCCAATTATGTTATATGGAGGATCTCTCCCCATTTTCTTATTCATTAAAAAATATCTAAATTTCAGTTAGGGAATAAGTATAATGTTTAATTTTATGTACAGGTTGAGTATATTGAAAAATAAAGACACAAAATTAGTAGATAATATGAAATCCATTAGCTATAGGTTATATATAGAATCCAAAATCTACTAACCATGAGTTAGGTTACATGATCAAGAAACCAAGAAAAATAATTATATGAATGAGGAACAAGATAAAATTAAATTATATAGAATATGTGTCTACTCAATCTTGATCATCTCAATCCTTGAGAATGTATTGGATGTGGTTCTATCTTGAACAACTCTATAATTATGAATGTATTGATTTCATTTCATTGTTTTTGTTCATTAAGGTCATCAAAGAACCTCTAGGAAATAGTCTACAACTATGTTTTCTCTTTGATGTAGTGAGCTCATTAAACTTGGCCATCTTCAAGTCCACACATAATTTTCTCCAAAAAGTGTCACTAGTCTTGATAACATAATTTTAGAAACAATATGATGATATATCATATCATTGAATGAGGTTCTTCTTCTCACCATCTCCCCTGCTATAATATTATATTAGTAGTTCCATATCCTTCTGCTCTTGATCATAATATATGATATTGATGTAGCAGATGACATATTTTTATATATTTATACACATAAGTGTGGTCTCTTGAATTAATTCAACATGGAATCTTTTATACAAGTATATTTTATCTCATAGAAAAAGTATCTTATTCTCTCTCTTCTTCCATAACTAGATTTAATTTATATAGAGCCTCTCATGTATTGAAGGACTTTATGTTTTTCTTAGAATATTTTATCCATTTTCACAAATATATTAATTTTTTAAGAATTTTATTCTTTTATTTTGAATAATTAAACTCTATGATATGTGGTAGTGATATATCTTTATATTTAATGTCATTAAAACCTAGTGAAGGGGTATATTGAAATACTCACAACGACTCCAGAATTTCATATTCATGTTTTATTTAAATATCAAAAGCTACTGTACTCAATATATGCTTATTTAAATCATTACAAACATGCATGGAATCGTGGATATCAATATGGAAACCTCTTCCTAATGTGACAACATCACAAATTTTGAAAACAATTCCAACCCATTTGTTCTAACTACCATGCTTCAGGACACAACCCTTAATATCATAGCGTAGTAACTTATCTATTCTATTTTAAATGTATCATAACATGATCCAAAAATTTATATTTATCACCATTGATATAAAATTTAATAATGATAATTTTATTAATCCTCATATTTATATAGTTAAGAGAGGCACTTGTAGCATTTTTAGAATTTATTCCCCATCTGGACTTTTAACTTCTAATGTTCACAATAAACATCTCAATGTTTCAATTTCAGAAAACACAAAAAGTACCTATCCAATATAAAATATATAAAATAAACCATATGATAAATGTTAACCTTGAAATAATGAGAAAATACCTCATGATGACCCTTTTGTTGGATAATATATACCATACATTATTCATTTTCCATGTAAATTTTAACTTATAAATAACATATATGTACCTTATAAGGTTAGTGTGTGCAATAAATACCACTAAACCTATAGATATATAGTTTGAACACTACAATGTCAATTTTTTCATAATGTTAGGAACCCTATGTAATCTATATATTATCTAATTTTATATTAGATCAACCCTACATTGAACTGGGTGAACCATGGAACCTATTACATGTTTCAAGAATATTTATATGATCTTCTAGAAATTTTAAATTTTTTATATCATCATAATGACTCTAGAAATATTTCAACTATCCTCAAAAACCTCATAATTTATATACGATCTCCTCGAGAACACATTAAATCACTTAGAAAATATCTAAAGGTTTTTTACCTGATATAGATGTATGCATAGTAAGGTTTTCATGGATGGGTCATCTTCATGTAATATATCCCTTTATTCCCTATTATAGTTCTTAAATATCACATATTAGTAAAAAAATTCCAAACTATTTCCAAATGGTTATATAAAAATCTATTATCTTCATTACTAGTCATTGACATGAATATTAGTTCACAAATCAATACATTTAAAGGGTTGTAACCTCATCAAATTTTTAATCAATTTTTACAACTTCAATAGTGAGCAGATATAACTCCACATGAATCCAAAGAGATTTAAGATAATTTATATCTATCATACACTAATTTTATTGGATTTTTATAAAGATCAGTTCAAAAATCATCACAAATAAGGACTGACACACTATATCTATCAACTCTAATGCAGGAAAAAAATCACCTCCTTTTCAATTATGTAAATACATCCTTAAAATAATCTTCAATGTCTCTTCAATATAAAAAAAATCACCTTTATATTACTTCTACATTAAATATGGATAAACGTTACTCATTATAAATCGACTTCCCACATTTCATGTTGATAAAATAAATAAAAATAACCACCAAAAATTCAATTTGGTACTTACAATGAGAAAGATTATAATAATAATACATAAGAGGAACTAATAATAAAACTAAAAATGGAAAAAATTTAAATGGAAGATAAGAGTAGAAGTGGGAGCTAGAATCCAAAAGAATAAAAAAATGTAGATGATGAATCATTCGATGAGTGAGAGTAATTGATAGAAGAGTATAAATATATGAAATGAAAAAATAGAATAAAACATATAAATATTTCAATGTTAATAGAAAAACCTTAATTTTAGAAGAAACAAGATCGAAACAAGATGAAAACATTACAGGCAGAATATGAAAAAAAAGATTTATGAAAGAATAAAATTACATAATGGATAATCCAAAATAAAAAAGTGAGAAAAATAAAAAGTAGAAGAAAAATATCAATTACAAATTCATGGAAAAAATAAAAAATGGGAAATTATATTAAATATTAGTATATGTAAAAAATCTTATATCGATTTCACAAGCCACTAGTAAGAAAAGTAGGTCATAGAAAATTCATGAAGTCAAAAACATGAATAAAAAATCCCAAGCTAAAGGGTGTATACATATATGTAAAAGTCAGATAAAACTACCAAATATATTCTAATATTAAAATTAGAATAATAAGTAAAAAATAAAGTATATATTAATTGATAAATATGGATTAATAATTTTAAATACAAGACATAAAAGGGTATTTAGAATAATAATCCAAAAGAAAAATAAAGAAATCGAAAATTAGTAAAAGTAAAAGATGTAATATAATTCAAAATCATGAAGCCATAATCTAAAAGAATAATAGATATAAGAATAGATAATATATAAAATAAATATTTAATATTCTAATATAAATAGAATTTGGGTTTTGGAATTTATTTTTTATAAGAAAAGATACATAAATAATAAATTGAAAAAATTCCAAACTAAAATATTATGTAGAATAATTGAAATTATAAATAAGAGAATAAGAAGAATATTTCATGAAAATTCAAAAGGATAAGTTTACTAAGAGTTAAAAATATTAATAAAGGGAGAAATATATAAAAAAATTTAAAAAATATATTTCTATGCTAAAAATTAAGGAATTTTCAAAAGAAATAAGATAAAATAAATTCAAAAATTATATAGAAGGAAGGAAGATAAATATGATAAAAAAATTAATGTATAATAAAATAATAAAATTAAAAAAATTAGAATAGTAATATGAACCCGAAAAAATATGAAAAGAAATCTCGAATCATATGAATATAAATAACCATATGGAAAGTGTAAAAAAACTAATAGTGGTTGTAGATGTGCATGTTGAATCCATAAACATAAGATGATGAAAAATATTCTTGGGTAAAATTAGAATAATATATATAAAAAATAAATAAGAAAAATCCAAAAATTAATTAATTCATTCCTTAATAATAAAAAATGATTACAAAAATATATATTGAAGTATATATAAAAGAAGAATATAAATACCATATTCATGAAACCATTGAATGATGATGTATAAACCACTGGCTAAATAAATTAATATAAAGAATAAAGACCCAAAATCATGAATCTAAAATCAAAAAAAAATTAAGTAAACATTAGGATAAAGGTAATGTATTAAGAGAGGTGGAAATAAAAAAGAAAAACATTGAATAAAAGTAGAAGAATATGAAAAAAATAATAGAATAAAATGATTTAAAAACATGAAAAATATATACACATATAAAAATAAAATAGTATATATATATATAATCATTACCAAAATGAAAATAAAACTATAATGTGATGATGTTGTACCATCAGTATAGTATAAAATATTTAATAAGAAGTTATAATTAATGTAAAATAAGAATATCAAAATGTAGATGAAAATTGGGAACTGAAAACACCATGATAGATGCTAATAGTAAATATAAAAGAAAATTTGATTGTTAAATCCCAATATAATGAATAAAAAAAATATTAGTAGTAAAATAAGAATAATTATAATGATGAAATATATTGAATTGGGAAAAAAGGAAAAAATTATTAGAATAACCAAATAATGAAGGAAAAAAGAGGATTCGAAAGAGAAACATTAAAACAAAAATATAGAAGTTAAATTTATTTTTAGATACTATGAGAAAAATATAAAATGGATTATGCACTCGTAGAATAATATAGAAACACATATAATAAAAAAAATAAAAATCTAAAAGTGTAATGTCATGATTAAGGAACTAGAAGTTATAATTGAAGCTATTGAATAGTTATTAGGTATAAATAAATTCTATGAAATTACGAAAATGAAAATGAAAATCCTAAACAATAATTTTATTTAGATAAAAATAAAGTAAATATAATTATAAATAGAATATAATTTTGTATTGAAAAATATGAAACCAGAAGTCATAAGCTAAATAAAAATATAAATAAAGAATTCAGAAGATAATTTCAAAATCCATGTAAAATATTTTAAATATATGTAAAAATAAAAGACAATGAAACATTTCATAATTCTTAGTATCCAGTGGTTATAAATATAATCAATAATTGATACATAATTCAAAATATAAATTATAGATGAAAAAAGTAAACCATAATTAAATTATAATATATATGAATAATTTAGAAGTAAAACACCAAATCTATATCCATAAGATAGTTAATAAATAATATTAAAGGGAAGATAAAACTTAAGTGTAAGAAAATACCTAAATTATAAGAATAGGAAGAAGAAGAATATGTTGAAAAAAATTCATAAAATTATATAAAAGATAAAAAAAGATATGTATAATCTAGCAGAAAAAAAGGTAAAATAAGAAAATAAAACTATACTAGAAAGGAAATTTATATGTATAACATAAAAGAATAATTTAATTTAAAAAACTATTTATTTTAACCATAATCCCTATGAAAAAGTAGACTATGTTATTAAAGTCAAATACAAAATTAATGGAATAATCGAATGTGAGAGTAGATGAGGATACATAAGTGAGAAAATTTGGAAGATAGAAGCTAGAAGTGGAATTACAAAAAGATTATTAGTAAAATGATAAAAAAAATATATTTAGGATTAAAAGATAATATAAAACATGTATAATAGTTTCAAAATATTATGAAATTTTAAAAATTGTAACCAATACCAAATTTTAAAATGAATATAGAGGAAAATTTAGTGTATAAATAGAACTATAATCAATAAATTAAAAATATAACATGAAATAAAGGATAAATAAATTGATGATGGAATAATGAATCCAATATTATAAGTAGAACTAAAATTAGAAGTATAAATTGATATATAAACCTAAACATAAGAATAATTAGAATAAAAATTCAAATTCATATACATCCTAAAAATACATTAATCCAAAATATAGAATTTTTAAATAGAAGATAGAATTCGGTAGCTAGATGCCAAATTCTAGGAGTAGAAGTATGAAGCTACTCAATGTTGATAAAAATAGATGGATAATATAAGGTATAAGTAAATTAGGAATCATTTCAAAGAGGAAAATAATATGAAAATGTATAGTGAGAGACATTAATAGATGTATAAAAAATTCTAGTGAAATATTACAATCAAATAGGGGTGATTATAATATTAATATGGAATTAGAAGAAGAAAATTTTGAATGAAAAATAAAAAATAAATGTATAAAGAGAAATAATATTTTCATGTGAAGGGTGTAATAATTAAATATAATGAAATCACAAAAAAAAATTGATAATATATTGAGTGATAATTATATACAGAAGTAGAGGAAAACATATAAGGTAGAAGTATATTCACTTAAATAATTTAAAGTAAAATAAGAACAGATTTTTTTGGAACCTATAAGAAAGAAACTAGATTTAGAATATTGAAGAAGTAATAGAACATAAAATAAAAGAAAAGTTAAATGTAAAAAATATAATAAATATATATTAAGAGAATATTCAAATGTAAGAAAAAAATTATATGAAAAATAACAATGATAAAATAATGAGTACAAAATTCAGGGGAAAAAATAAGTTAAAATGGAACTATATAAAAAATAAAATGATGATATACATACCATAAGCTACCCTGAGATAATAAATCACCATAAAATCATAAATTAAAATTCATAAATCCAAATGTTAGAGCTGAAGCATATATAAATATAAAGACAATTAAAAAAAGTTTACATAGTTAACAAAATATAAAAAACTATACGTATAAGAAACAATAGACACAAAAATCAAAAATATATAATTGTTACTAAAATAAAATAATTTACAAATATAATTTTAAAAAATATACAAAATCCGAAATATAAAAAAAAACAAAACAATAATAAAAATTATAATCCAAAATCATGAAATCAAAATCCAAAATAAGCACAAGTATAAGTAGAATAATTGTGTAAAATATTTATACCCTATTGCATAATATCATTCCATAATCAATATTATTATGAAATATATTATTTATCTTTATATTTATCTATTATTTTTCCTTTAATGGTATTTTAAACTTACCCATTTTCTTCTATATATATTTTATTTAAAATAAGAATATTATGAGGCACATATGGTATAAGGATCACATGAAAGTCATAATGTATTTTAGAAGAGTAACTGACTATTTTTTAATTTTAACTCTTGTATAGTAAACCTACTTCCCAAATTCTGTAAATATATGATTCTTGGAATGGTTCAATGTAATTAATATTTGTTTTATTTATTTAAAACATTTATTTCTGGTGTCAACTCTTAATGTTTGGGCCTGGGGTGTCTTATTTTATCTTAGAAACATGTTTAGTTAACTCCAAAAAAATTTATATATAATAATTAAGGTGAAATAACATATGGGAATAACCATTGACAATAGATATTCGTTTCATGAATAAGTACTAAGAGCATCTAGGTTTAAAAATTACAATCAGTTCATGTTGAGATGTATTATAAAATTATGTTAATTTAAATTTAATATAAGTTTAATAAAAAACATAAATGTAAATAATAATATATTTTTATCAATGAATAAAAATTTAATCTATAAAATTTCTTTATGAATGAGATAATTATAGATATTTAATCCCATATTATGTATATTTAATTATTAATATTTTCTTTATTAACATCATTTGAAAATAAATCATTTTATCATTTTTTAGAAAATAGGATATAATAATTCATATCCGTTAGAAAATTTTTATATCATCAGTAGATAATTTATCAATTAAAAAATACTAATTATAGTATATATGTATACCTTAAAAAATTCATATAATTCACTATGAAATGAAAATTTTTTATTCATAATATTATATAAAAAATAAAGGAAAAATATATTCAACTGGATGAACTAAATTAAAATATTAAATTTAATAATGTAAATAAAATGTCTAGAATATGAGTATTTAATGGCTCGTGGTATTGATATATCGTTGCTATGAGAATCCCTATACTAAGAAAACAAAATATTAAACATAACATTCACATTTTTTAAAGTAAATGTATATTACATTGATAGAAAAATAAGTGAATTAATGGTATATGATTGAATACATATATACATGATTATAAAAAAATGTGGTCATTATAATTAGAAAGGTAGCTATAGAAAATATTATCATTAGTCTCGTAACTTGGTCATTAGAATAGTAAATTTACCACAATGGATTACAAATGAAATAATGGTATATTTATATTAATAACATTGATATAATAAAAATATATGTGCATAAAATAACATAAATAAATCTTTAAAGTATTTAATATAATGTTTTTCTTATTTATTTCATATTATTTTTCATAAAATAATAATAAATATATTTGAATTTCTTGGAAATGATACTCATAATCAAAAATTAGTTTCTTTATTGTACTATGTTTTTTAATTGGAATCTATTTTTTTAAATTTAATATTAAAAAATCAGTTACATTTTTTGAATCAATATAGTAGAATTGAGTTAGATTTAATTTTAGGTCTTTATAGAATATTAATAAATGTGTATAATATGACACAAAAATGATATAACAATGATATAATCATATAAAAACATCACTCATGATGTTAGGAACACTTTGGATTCACTAAAGGGTTTGATATACAGTTCTTTATCATAAATTAAATCACTATTTTAATTTTATTCATAAAAATATATTATTTTAACTATTCTATTCTAAAATACCCATCTATTAACCACCAATACCCTCTTCCACCCCAATTTGAAAACCATTCCAAAAATTCAACACATTGAAAAAAATATACTAATATTCCCACCATGATACACTTAACATGTATATTTTTTATCTAAAAAACACCAAAAATATTCAAGGTTATGCATTCTTAATAAAGGATGAGTCATGAAAAATGTTGAAATATCTATTATCTCTGAATATTTATTTTTTATTTTTTATATTATTCCTTATTCATCTAAGTAACTATGATACCAAAATAATTAAATTTTTACATATTATCTATAAAACTAATACATGCTTTAAATATTTTAAATTCGTTATCCTTCACCCCTATTGGAATATCCATTATATAGTTGTTTTTTACCACCTATGTAGATGATATATTTCTATTATAATATATGTCTTTATAAATGTTTAGTATAATTTATAAACAACCTAAAATATCATTTTATATATTTTTAATTATTTATGATAAATTAAAAATTATAATAATTTATTTTATTGTTTATTTTATTGCAAGTTAACCATCCTAGAATCGTTATGTTGTAAGAGATAAATTTCATAAACATGAATAATAATCATAAAGTATTGACAATGAAATAAAAAACTGATGAATCTACCATGGTACTAAGACCTTGAAATTTCTATACATGAAGAACATGTGATCAATGAAGCGATCTTGATAATAAAACACTAAAAAGAGCCTAAAGCATTTTGAAGGGACACCACCTAATGAATAATAATTCTAATAAGTGGATTATATTAAAATATTAGATGAAATAAATGATAAACATAATATAAATGATTATCTAAAGCTTCCATTATAATTTATTAATAATTTAAACATTCTTATAAAGAATGTTAGAATATATCTAAGCTACTCAGAGTAACATTAAGGGAAATCCCATTCTATTTTATCTATTTTAAATTCAAATTCATTATTTTTATAATATATTCATTTTGTCTTATACAATATACACTAGATTTATATTATTCCATTCACATTAATTTTTGGATATATTTACTGACACATTGTATAATAAATTAACTATTATTCATATTAAAATTCTATTAATTTGTTTAATATTTTATTAGAATATCTGAATACATTTTCTATTGAAAATATCAAATTTCTATCATTTTGGTTTTTTTGGTGGTTTTATACCTATTAATTATCCTTTACATCATTTTTCATAATTCATACTAAATTATGATGGTATGAGGAACCCATCTCATTGTTCTCTTGACCAAATTTCTTTTTTAAAATAATCCCTTAATTTGTATATTAATATATCATTTGTAAATTTCATACCGTAATCATATATTATTCCATTTTAATTTGTTTTTAAGGATTCACATTCATTATTTCATTTCTCTTAATGATTGACATATATTTCATATGTACAATTCTAGTAAGAGGTATCTAACTCTATCGTCACATACTCTTCGGGATAATGTTCTTTCTCTATTAACTATATTTTATATGTTTTGTATATTTCATATTAAAATACAACTTTGTTTTTATTTTATCTTTTTTTTATAGAAATAATATTTTCTTTAGTCTCTTAATGATTGAATATTTATTCATTCCTTATAAACTATGTATGGAAAATATATCCAATTATTTATATATTCTTTTCTTTTTCTTTGATATTAATTTGATTCGTTTAAAATAGTCAACATATTTTATATTTTATGTTTTTGGAAAATTTTATATCTATATCCTTTATTCTATTAAATAAATAAAAATAATTCACTGACCTATGTTTTGATCCTATAATTTCATATTGTTATGTAACCACATTATTTTCTATTGGTAATCATGGAAGGTTTGATGTATGAAATGTTTATTTTCAAAAAATGATATTCATGTCTATATTATTATGTGATTAGTTGTCCTAGAATTATACAACCCCAAAAATTACTAGGTAATTTATATATATCATTAGATATTATATAAATTGTATGTGTAACCTCAAACATGCTCTCTATGATCTAGTGATAAAATAATTAATTAATATTCTTTCTTCAATACCAATTAGGAAAGCTTATACGTACCTGACCTTAACCATTACATAATAGTGTTAATTCAACTAGAAAAACTAATTACATTTTAAATAATCTATTATGATTAGTGTTTTAGTGAGTTTGAAGATACTTTATACATAACAATGAACAATAATACCAAATGGTACTATTGAAACAATATATATTTTTAGGCAAAGAAGAGTTATTAATAAAACAAGAGTTTTTCTTTGGAAAACATTACCACATCCTATATGGATTCTTATCTTAGTTTAACCATACTTAAAACCCAATTAAATACATTTTACAACAAGTAATGAGAAAAAAATGATCAATAAGGGACATAAAAGAAAATAACCATTAGTCCATGAATACTTATAAACATATAAATTTATTTTCACAAAGAGAAACTTCTCATATACAAAAAATCATATAATTAGTTTGTGAAAAGAATAGATATCGATCAAAACTAGAAAATATAAATATAACAAAAAAGGTTATATGAGACATTAATTACAGAATATTTTCACTATCATGGCTACCATTTGATATTTAACCTTCACAGGTACCTTACAATGTAAACTTTTTGGGTACCTTAGAATGTAACCCACACGACTACCTTATGATGCTAACCATCACAATTACACCTGGACTAAACATTATGGTCAACTTCTAAAATAAACACACCTAATTAATTATAGGGGTATATATATACCAACCATTATAATAAAAATTAACCAAGAAAAATTAAAAAAATCATAAAATATGAGTACATGGATCATCAAAACATTCCTCTTGAGTTTTGTAAAAATATTTATTTAAAGAGGATTTTTAAAGAAAAGTACATTACCTTAAGTTCATCTGACATACAACATGTTCAAACCTCATGTATAAATTTTTAAATAGTGTTATTAATATAATACATTAATATATTCACATCTATAATACCTTATAAGATCGACCCTAATATTTTGTAACTTACATTGTTTTGGGTGTCTTCTTTTCAATGTTTCCTTAGTAGGTTCATTATGGATTTTCTTGTAAAATGGATATGAGGCTCCAAAAACTGAATGTAATGGTATTAAAATATTTCCAAAATCATAAATTAAATAATATATCTTTATTTTTAAATGAAGATATTTCATAAGATAAATCATTAATGAATAGAGCTAATTTATTTTGGTGGTTTGACAACCATCATTAACTAATATCATTTAATTTAATATAATGTTTATATATTGGTTTTAAAACTTTATATAAATTATAATATATACATTAAAATATTATATAACCATCAGTATGGTTTTATGACCAACCTTGATGGTGAAAAAATAAAATTAAACATATCATCCACCAGGAGGATAAATCGACACCTCACATATACTGTCTTTATTTTTTTAGAATAAGAGGAGAAGTGGAGTAGTTTTATGAGTGATATTCCATTAACATAATAAAATTAAATTATATGTAAGATACTAGAGTTATCATGTCACTTGGTTGAGGGAGGTGAAGAGGGGGTAATAAAACAAAATAAATTGAAAATAAATTTGAATGAAAAAGAAAGAGGACTTTAGCTCTTTAATTATTCTACTTAAGAACCATTTTAAGACACATGGTTTTGTCATTATGGTGAGACAAGTAGTACTTGGACATAGAGAATATTCTAGGGATGATAATTGGGATAAAATTAAACAAGCTATTATTCATTGAGGTGTGGGGATAAGAGGTCACGATGTATGGTATTTATAGTGGAAGATAGTGGTGTTTTTGCATTATTGTATTCATTAGTTTATTATTTTTTTCTCTTGACTATGAATAATTAGATAATTATGACTAAATATATTAAAATAATGAAGGAGAGATAGAAATTTTGGGATTAAATCATAAATTACTCAATAAATTTATATTTAACTTTAAATGTATACATACACAAAATTGTAGTATTTCACTATTCATAAAAAATTCAACCATTTCAGAAAAATACAAATAATCAACTATAACCATTTTACAATGTGTATAATTAAAAACCAAACTCCATTTTATGAAAATAATTTCCTAATATGAGAAATTTTATATTTTATTTAAAGAATTATTTAATAAAAATTACCATTTATAAAATTATATCTTATTTTATGAAATATTGATAAAGTAATTAAGCTGTCATAAAATTATCATATAATAATAAAAATTATTATTAATATATGAATATATTTTATGATAATATTTTTTTTTTAAATCATTATATTAATTATAATATTATGAATAAATTTTTATGTTTTACAAAAATACCAACACTTATTTTATCATTTTTAATCTATGATATAAATACAACATATTTCCACATATAAGGTACATAAATATTATTTATACTTTTATAGGTGGGGTTACTATTTTCTTATTTTGGATTCCTCAATTTTTATAAGTATAACTTATTTTATAATAAATTTATAATGAATTGAACTATTTAAATCTAGAATCAAAACAAATTATTTTGTATGTAGATGGATCTTTAAATTCTCCCTAACTTCTCAAAATTACAGCCTCACCATTTTTATTTACATACTATACAAATGAGGATACCATTCCCTCATAGCATTTTCAAAATCCCATCTTACTTCTTCAACCACGTGGTTTCTCCACAAAAACATAAATTGGTGAATTACCTTACTCCGTAATACTTTCTCTATATAATCAATAATTGGATCAGGATTTTTCCTATAATAAATGTTTTATTCCATCTAAAATATTTCTCTATTCAAAACTTGAGATGGATCTAGATCATAATTTATTAACATCAAAAAAATAAAAACATTTTCTACATGGGAAAAACATAGTGGAAAAGACTCTCTATAGAAAACTAATCAAATGTTCTCAAGGATTACATAGGGTCCAATGAACACTAGACTTAGTTTACCCATCTTACTAAAATGAATCACACTTTTCCATGGAGAAACATTAAGAAATACTTGATCAACAACCTTGATAGAATGGTTTTTCCTCCTGTTATCTACATAACATTTCTTCCTACTCTGAGCTATCCTCATTTGATTATTGTAACATACCAGTTTCGGGTTCCACTAAATGGGTCCCCCAAACCTGGTTCACCACGTGAACTCAAGCGCATTTCCCCAAGCACCAGAGGCTGCCGACTAGTGGCAAGGGGCCAGGTCTGATAGTGGGGAAACTATTCCCTCTTTTGTCAAAGTGTAGCGCAGCGGAATATGAAATAAAAAATACAACGAACATCGAAAGCATTAAAACATACACAACTAAAACAAACAACTGCAGTGGATAGAAATAATATTATATAAATAATGATTCTATATGTCTAAAGTTCTAAGAAAACATCCAGAACATGTTATACATCAATACAGTACATCAAAAGTAGAGTACAACAATACGAGAAAAAGAGGTGGCAGTGGCATCGTGAGCCTAGGTTCGGTCACATGACCTCCCACTGCTCAGCAGCAATCATGTACCTATATTGGGACTCTTTCCCCTATCTACACCTATAGCAACATAATCTGTTTGGGCTGAAAATCATGACTCAAATAGGGTGTGAGAAATATATCTCAATAGGCACCCACCAAGGCCCATTCCAAATTACGTGTATGCATGCAACAACAGTGTGTGATAGTAAAATGCAATAAATTAAGTAGTACTAAAAAGTAACTCACCTAAAAATAAAATTTTCATTTTATTATTCATTTAATCCATTAAAATATTAGAAATCACCACAATGTATTTCTAAGTAAACACTCCATGTCCTCAGACAAGAAAACCATACCCTCAGGTAAGCAGAATCCAACCCGCATGTATTGCCCTCAGGTGTAAAATAATTTACCCTTGGGAGTAGTAAGTGTCGCCCTCAGGCACAAAAGTATAGCCCTCAGGCACGATAGGTTGCCCACAGGTAAAATAGAATGTCGCCCTTAGGCTAAAATAGTCACGCCGTTAGGCTAACCACAACAATGCCCTCAGGATAAACAGGTAAATGGGCCATGCCCAACATTTCATTATGAAGTAACCAAGATATTCCTCTTGAGGAAATTATATAATTACTACTATAATGGTATACCCTCAGGTATCCTGGCCAAATGGCTAAATAGTGTAACCCACCCCTGGGGTGGTTCTGGATCCAAGAAATGATCCCAACCAGCATTTTAATATCACAATTAATCAGCTATTCAATTCTAGGAATTCAAAATAACCACGACCTCAGCCACATGAAACCCCAACATGGGTTCGTGGTACAAAAATGCACAGAACACACAACAGTTGGAAAAATTGACACCAAGATACCTACCTTATATGCCGACGAACGATATACGCGAAATTTGGTTCGAGAAACATCCAAGAATGATGAAGATATGTGGTAAGAAAACATTCATTCAACCTCAAATAACTCCCTATAGGGAATGAATTGTTGAGAAAAACTCCAAGAGAAGAGTGGTATTACCCGTGCGGTTCTAACGAGATCGTCCGAAGCAGAATCGGATTCCAGACGAACACTCGTTGGATTATCAATGGTTCGGTCGTCCCTCTCGAGCTCCCTCTCCATTCTAAGCATTCCCTGTGAATAGGGGATGGTACTTCCCATTTTAGGTGAAAAAAACAAAGACAATGGCATGTAATTACAAGTACACAGTGTGTAATCCCTTCATTTAACTGTTCCCATGGCGGCACCGCCACACTGTTCATCCGTCAACATGAGTACATGGCATTTACTACTGAGTACACGATGTGTATTGTCGCCTAACTGGCGGTTGTTCCACTACCTTACTGTTTTGGCATGCCAACTGTCTACACGACATGTAAAGTAACACTACACAGCATGTAGTCAGTTCCTACACCCCTTTTCAACGACATGGCTACACACCCTGTGTACCCATCCCACATGGCCAAGAGTACATAGCGTGTGGACAATTTACACGGTGTGTAGTTCCAAAATTTAGGATTTTTTCCCATTTCCCATATTTTCTCAAAAAAACTTAAGGAAAAAAAAAAGAATAAGCCCATACCATAAAAATAAGTACCTGGTTCTTACAAAATTCCCCCCATTATAGCAATTCATCCCCAAATTTACATTCCAAGTGTGGAGAAGATATTACCGTGAACAAATATGGCCACTGAGCACATATATCTATATCCCACTCCCAGGTTTCATCCTGCACTCGGCCATGCTGCCATAGCACCCGTACGAGAGGAACAGACTGGCCTCAGAGAACCTTCTTGCTCCTGCCAACGATACAAATCAGATGCTCCTCAAAGGACGCATCCATCTGCAGCTCATCCTCCTTTGGATGAAAGATATAAGACGGTTCTGAATGACAGTGGTGCAACTGAGATACATGGAAGACGTCACGCATGGCTCGGTACCGCTGTAGTAATCGCAACCGATAGGCAACCAGCCTGACTCTCACCCGAATCTCGAATGGACCCATATACTGCGGTGAGAGTTTACCCTATCTCCTAATCAGCTTGTGTCCCAGCCTCATCGACACACACAAGAAAACCTGATCCCCGACAACAAACTCCAAAGGTCATCTGCGGTGATCAACATAAGATTTCTTACGAGACTGTGTGATAGCCATCTGCTTCTGAATAAACTGGACCTGCTCAGAAGTCTCCTACATGAGTCATGGTCCTAGAAAAGCTTCCTCACCTGCCTCTAACAATCACAAAGGTGATCGACACAGTCTACTGTATAAATCCTTATATGGTTCCATCTCAATAGTCGCCTAGAATCTATTGTTATAGGCAAACTAGACTAAGGGTATATGCTTCTCCCAAATTTCTCTAAATTCTAGGACACATGCACACAACATGTCCTCTAGCACATGTATCATACGCTCTGACTGGATATCTATCTGAGGGTGGTATGTTGTGCTTAGAAGCACCTGTGTTCCTAGTGCCATCTAAAAACTCTTCTAGAAATGAGACGTAAAGCGACCGTCTCTATCTGAAATGATAGAACAAGGGACCCCATGAAGACACACAATTTCTCAGATATACAACCTATCGAGCTCGTCAACACCGAAGGTCTCCTTGATCTAAAAGAAGTGAGCTACCTTCGTGAGTCTGTCCACAACAACCCACACGACGTCATTGAAACGAGGTGACCTTGGAAACCCTGTCACAAAATCCTTCACGACATTATCCCTCTTCCACTCCGGAATATGTAACTTCTGTAACAGTCCAGCTGGTCTCTGATGCTCTGCATTCACCTGCTAACAGGTAGAACACCTCGTAACAAAACAAGCTACATCTCTCTTCATACCCGGCCACCAGTATTGACATCTTAGGTCACGGTACATCTTGGTAACCCCGAGATGAACATCCCAAGATGAAGTATGAAACTCTCACATCATCTCCTCAAATATATCCCTTGGTACCCACACTCGTCCATGGAAATGAAAACGTCATCATCACATATCATCCAACCTGGATGAGGGTTCTCAGTTTCCACCGACTCCCATAGAACTAGTCCTTCTGAATCAGATAGTTGTCTCATCCTCACCGTATCCCAGAGGGTAGAGGTTACAACTAAAGAGGAAAGATAAGTCTACCCCTAACTATCTTGCACCTCCAGATGCATCTCAGAGAAAAAAGCCTTGAGCTGCCACTCGCCAATGGCCTCCTGCACTGCATGTATCTGAGTCTTCCCGCTCAGTGCATCAGCTACTGTATTTCCTTTACTTGGTGTATAGGATAGCTCAAAATCAACGGACTTTAGGTATTCGACCCACCTTCGCTGCCTCAGATTCAAGTCACACTGAGTAAAGATATACTTGAGAATTTTGTGGTCGGTGAAGACCACAAAATGTTCTCTCAACAGATAATGACTCCAAAAGTGAAACGCATGAACAACTGTGGCCAACTCAAGATCATGTGTCAGGTATTTCCTCTCATGTGGCCTCAACTGCCGATACCCGTATGCAACTACTCTATCACCCTGTATCAAAACTGCTCCCTTCCCAATCCCTAATGCATCACAGTAAACTGTATAGCTCTTACCCTGCTATTGGACTATCAGGATCGGTGCTGATGTCAACCTTCCTTCTAGGTCTTGAAAGGTTTCCTCATAAGCATTTGACCAAACTAAGTTCACACCCTTCTTAGTCAAACCCGTCAACGACGCTGCTAAGCAGGAGATGTCCTGTATGAAGCGTCTGTATTAACCAGCAATCCCTATGAAACTCCGTATCTCAATCATGTTCTTAGGATACTCCTAGGAAACAACTTCTCTCACCTTCTTGCGGTCTACTGAAACTCCTACCTCTGAGATGACATGTCCCAGGAAGTGAATTTGGTCCATCCAAAAGTGGCACTTTGAGACCTTAGCATATAGCTGATGATCTCTTACTGTAGTCAATATGATCTAATGATGGGTGGCATGGTCATGTCGGGCGTGAGAGTTCACCAAGAAATCATCCATGAATACTACCACGAAAGAATCCAGATAAGGATGGAAGACACAATTCATCAGAGCCATGAAAACTGTTAGCACGTTAGTGAGTCCGGACGGCATAACCGTATACTCGTATAGACCATACCTGCTCTTGAAGGCTGTGAGTGGTATATCAGATGGTCTAATGCACATCTGATGTTATCCAAATCTCAAGTCAATCTTCGATAACAAACATGCTCCATAAAGATGATCAAAAAGATAAAAAATCCTTGGCAAGAGATATCAGTTCTTAACCGTCAATTGGTTCAGCTTCCGATAATCCACACGAAGTCTGAGGGTACCATCTACCTTTTTCGCAAAATGAACCACCGATCCCCATGGAGAAGTACTGGGTCTGATAAAACCCTTTGTTTGCAACTCCTCTAACTGCCTCTCAAGCTCCTGCAGCTTAGGTGTATCCATCCTATAAAGTGGAATGGACACCGGTGCTGCCCCTAGCAATAGCTCAATAGGGAAATCCACCTCTTGCTCTAGAGGAAGACCTGAAAATTAATCTGGGAAGACATCCCCAAAATGATCAACCACTAGAGGGAAATCCATCTGACAAGTCCCCTGGTCATCCAGATATAATCTCTCCATCTGGGCTATGACTCCACCTCACCCACAATACTCTGGTCCAGCTCGACTTGCCTGAACATCCCACTCGCCCTTGTATAGAAACTCTCCACCCTCTGGTGACATGAAACGCACCCTACAACAATATCAATCTACAATGGATCGAAAGGGATCCAACCAGTCCATTCCAAGAATGGCTTCATAGCTCGTCATCTCTAAGACATAGAGGTATAAAAGAAAGTGACAGCCACCAACCTCAAGAGGGAACTCCTTGCACTGATGCACACCAGCTGTTCTAGTCCCCAATAGAGTGTCTAGCATCATGATATCAAAATAAGTAGAAACACAGACCCCAAAGCTCTCCACAATGGGTACAGATATGAAACTATGTGTAGCAACCGTATCGAAAAGTACTGAAGATAAGATAGAAGCTACTAGAATATTACCTCTGACTGTATAAGGTATGATATCCTGCCCCTGCTGGGTCTATTGCACTACATATGCCTACCCAGTGCCACGACCCTGTGACACAACCTGGCTACCCTATGTTGTCCCGCCTTATTCCCTCTGAGATCCAAGTGTCTGGCTACCATGGCCATGACCACCATCTCTACCTACACGCCCTGACGTATTCTAGTTTCCTGACTGGTAAGAAGTCACTGGTCCAGCTCCCGCATGCAGAGTCTGTATAGAATCTCTCTCATTGGCCACATGTGGAATGCCCGACAGAAGCGTTGCAGATGACCCATCTTGTCGCAAGCTCGGCACTCCACTGGGTCTCATGGACACTACGGTCTCTTGTGTCCCTCTCTACCACACTGGTAGCACCTGATCGGGCCACCTAAAGAAGCTGTCTGACTAGAACTGCCACCCATAGAGAAGTCCATCTATCTCTTCCTCATGCCAGTAGAAATAGTACCAGTAACTAGTGCTGAACTGCCCTGACCCACACTACTAGCTTCCAGCATGTTCCTCTTTGTAATTCGCGCCTGATTTACAATAGATTGTACTAAAGGCAACCTGAAAACATTCACTAGTATCTGGATGACCTACCGAAGACCATCCTCGATGCGACTGGATCTCAATGTCTCATCACCAACTAGTACGGTTGGAAAACACTGAAGATTTGTGAAACGAGCTGAATAGTCCATCACCGACATGGCACCCTGCTACAGGTTCATGATCTCTCGAGCTCTGTCTGCGCACAGCATCTTGGGAAATAAGAAGTCATAGAAGACTGCCTGTAAATCCACCCACGCCATGTCCCTATGATGCTCTGACTGGGTGGTGACATCCCACCACCTCTTGGCGGAATCACGCAGCATGTATGTCGCGATCTTGACTCTCGGCCCTGGAGGCATCTCAAGATGCTCGAAAATAGTCTGCATCGACCCAAGCCTAGACTCCGCAGCCTGTTGTCTGCCATCCCCTGAAAACGTCGGCGGATGCTGCTACTGGAATATACGCGACAAATCAACCACAGATGTGGCATCCTGCGGTGCTCCCTGAATGGTCTTCATAAATCGCAATAAGCCTTCACGGAACTGTGCCTCCGTGCCAATGTCTGGTATAGCAGCGGGTGCCACAACTGTCTCTGCTGAAGGATCTCTTGGTAGCCCATGGCCCACTATATCTAGAGTATTCTCGTTGCCGCTCTCCTGGAGAACAAGTCATGGTCGTCCAGGCAGTATGACACTACAAGGTCAAAAACACGCCTTAGATTCAAGATTATCATGACTGAAAATGAAGGAACCACAAGGTAACAAGAGGAAGATGGCATTTCATGATTTTCAAAACAAGACTAAACAGCATGTACTTGGCTTCCCTTCCCCTGCCCGGGTCCTTCGACATGGCTAAGACACATGGATCCCATTTGAAAAAAAACTACATGGCATGTATTTCATATACACAGCGTATGTAGTGTTATTTCCAACTGCCCATGTCATCGGTGACACGACCTACTACTCGGCTTGACACTACACGGCGTGTTACACACGCACACGGCGTGTACACCACCCCGTTTCCCAGTCACATGACTAACGACATATGGTCTGTCCTCGGACAAGACTACACGGCGTGTACCATAGATACACGACGTGTTCAAGGAGAGGTGAAACCGACCCGTGTTGTTAGTTACACGGCCGAGTCCCCAGGAAACACTACACGGCGTGTTCATCATTGACACGACATGTTCTGTACAGGAGTTCACTGACGCGGGTTATTAGTTAAACGGCCGAACTCCGGGTCAACACTACACGACATGTACATTCGGTACATGACGTGTTTTACCCAATCCTTCCTTTAACTCTTGTTGCCGCCTACACGGTTTGTGACACGTGAAGCAACTACACGGCATATACACTGTGTACACGACGTGTACTAAAAAATTTCATTTTCTTTCCTGAATAGAATGTCGTACACGGAGTTTTTAAAATACTACACAGCGTGTATACAAGGTTTCTAGATAGTATTCCTCAAAAACATCCCTGGAACACAGAAAATACCAAAAAACAACACCTAAGTGTCAAATTCCAACCCGTGAGGGCCCATACTCCCCACAAATCAATGTTTTACATCTTATCTATGTTATAAAAAAATAAACACTCAAAGATCCACGAAATTCTAGTAAATGGGGGCCCATACTTCCCATAAACCAAAGTGTGGTGTTAATTCAATAAACATGCTCATACAAAAACTACCCTATCACATAGTAGGTAATTATCAAGCATCTATCAAGACAACATACTTTTTTAATACACCAACTATCACAACAACATGAAATTTCAAATGTGCCTACATGGCATGGAAACAATGCAGTGAATGTGATTTCTAGAATGTTCCTAAATGATGCATGAGATGGAATACCCTCATCTCATTGGGTGCAACTAAATAGAACCCATAGATAAATTATAACAGCACAACCACAAAGTGCGTCACCCAACGATGAAAATATATTAACTCTAAAGATTGAAAAATCAGAAAATTGAAAAATATGAGGGAGATAGGATTTTTCTTGTATGTGGGTTAGCTACGCCTGGGAATAGCTTATTACCAACTACCATTCTCGTCCTATCCTGGACTATGACTCCAAATAGTAAGTCAATGAAAATAACCCCTTTGATACCACTTTGTAACATCCCGGTTTGGTGTGTCACTCAACGGGTGCCCCGAACCCGGTTCTCCACATGACCTGAAGCGCATTTCCCCAAATTCCAGAGGCTTTCGTCTAGCGGCGAGGGCCCAGGTCAAATAGTGGGGAAACTATGCCCACATTTTTAAAAATGTAGCACAGCGGAATACAAAATAAAACATACAACGAACATCGGAAGCAGTAAAACATACACAACTAAAATAAAAAACTGCAGTGGATACAACCAACAGTATATAAATAATGATTCTACGCGTCTCATGTTCTAAGAAAATAGCCAGAACATGTTACACATAAATAAAGGACAACAAAATCAGAGTACAACAATACAAGCAAAATAGCTGGCAGCGGCATCGCGAGCCAAGGCTTAGTCCCATTCCCTCCTACTCCTCAGCAGCAATCATGTACCTGTATAGGGACTCTTACCCCTATCTACACTTGGAGCAACGTAATATGTTTGGGCTGAAAAGCGTGACCCAAACAGTGTGTGAGAAATATATCTCAGCTGGAACCCACAAAAGGCATGTGCCCAACTATGTGTGGGGAAGAAAATTGGGAAGGTAATGGGTTAATATTTCATAGGCTTACAGGATTTTATGTGTGAGAAGAAGATATGGTGATAGGTGGTATTTATAGTGAATGAGAGGGGTGTGTTTGGATTAATTTATTCATTAGTTTATTATTTTGTGTTAATAATATGGATAGTTAGATAATTATCACCTAATATATTAAAATAATAAAGGGTATTTCGAGATTGTGGAGATTACATCATCAATGGATCAATAAATATTATATTAAGTTATTATTTATAAATACCATAAATTATTGTATTTCACTGTTGAACAAAAATTGCACTCTTTTAGAATATTAAAAAAAATATCACCCTAACCATTTTTATGCCGTATAATTTTAAATTGAACTAAATTTTATGATTTTTTAATAATAAAAAAATTATTTAATAATATGAATCAATAAATATTATATTTAAGTTATATTTTATAAATACCATAAATTATTGTATTTCACTGTTGAATAAAAATTGCACTGTTTTAGAAAATTAAAAACAATTCAACCTAACCATTTTTTATGCCATATAAATTTAAATTGAACTAAATTTTATGATTTTTTAATTATTAAAAATTTATTTATTAATTAACTTTGTCATTTTTTTAAAAAAAATACAAATTTTAAAATTATAACTGATTTAATGACACTTTGAAACATAAATTAATGTCTCAAAAAATGTTATTATTATAATAATAACAAAAAATATTAATTTATGAATATATAATATGAAAAAAAAAATATTTTAATTATTTATATTAATTATTAAACGTTAATGAATATTTACAGTTCAAAATAATAACAACACGCAATTTATCACTTTCAAAACTTATATTTACTTATTCTATGATATAAATATATCATATTTTCAAATATTGGATACTGAATTTTTTTTTATACTATCATAGGTGAGGTTACAATTCTATTAGCAGAGATTTCATAATTTAAATAACAATGTCTTATGTCATTATAAATTTGTAATGAAATTAACTACTTAATTCTATAGTGAAAACAAATTATGTTATATATACCTTGGTAGTTACAATGGACATGGATGTGACCATTTCTGTTACTTTAAATAATTATTTTTTAATTAAAATTTAGTCGCATGGCATTTTAGACTTATATTATTAAATAATTAAGGGAAAATATTTACATAAAAACCCATGTTCTTTGTATCAAACATATATTTTCCTATTTTAGAATCAACCGTTTAATCCATAAAAATATTTTACCATATCCAAAAATTCCACTAAACAATATAAAATTCTATACACCTTATATATATTACATGTTTTTTCTAACTTTGTTAAATAAAAGTGTAAGAAAATGATCATTTATTATGCTTAGTAAGGGTATGCATAAATAAAACAAAAAAGAGTACAAGGGTATAATTTGTAAATATAAAGAAATTGTAAAGACCATGAATTTCCATGTATTGTTTTTAAATATATGGAAATATTACGAGTCCGCAAAAGTTGACGACGTGTGATTTTGAGGCCTGGAGTGCCTGAAATGAATTTTTTACCTTTTTTCGGGTAAGTTCAATAAACACATGGGAGGGTTTCTGTAACTTTTTAACCGGTGCTTGGAATTGAAATCCATGGGCACCGTTGAACTCATAATGCTAGTATTCTTTTAAGGAGACCTTCACCTCGACTGCAGTAGGTCAAGGGTGAAAGTAAGATTTTGGTTTTTCGTGGAAGAATAAAAAAAATAATGTCTAACATTTTTATTTTTTCTGAAACTTCCCATGTGGATGTTATAAATGTGGGCACCACCAGAACTAAAGCCTCCCACAATGGTTATGGTGTTGGGGACCACCTGAACCTTGAACCTCCCACTTAAATGTTGGGATGTCTCTTGAACATTCACCACATTAATTGTGCCATACCCAATATATATTTTTCCAATTAAATGATTCCAACTTAATGGTGCCAACAATTAAAATGTTAAATTATATTTTATTTTGGAACCTTATCCTTTATGAGAGGATTTTTGGGTTGGAAATGTAGAGAGGAGAACTTTTGGAAGAGCTTCCCCAACGAAGAATGCCAATGAAGAACTCTTCTCCTTTGACGAATCATTCTCCAAATTCCGTCGAAGGATCTCCAACGACAAACGAGCTAACGATCAAGGAAATGACGAAGTCACTGATGTTATTCTATCCCCAAAGACTTCGTCTATTTCCTCATGACCTCCGTCAATGAACAACTATGGTAGGGGTTTACTTTTGGGTGATAATTGATTTCCATGTTCTTCCCTTCAAAAACAAACAACTTGGATCAACTCTCTAACATGTTGATCTATGAATGATTTCTTTTGTGGGATTGGGAATAATCATTGTCGGAGGTTGTAGAGTTTGACGTTCTTCATTCAATATTTTCTTAAGCTTCTTGATACCACTCTAACATAGAGGGTGTGGGCCAAACAAAAATGGCCCGGACCCTCCTCCGTTCTTCTTGAATGGTGTGTTCTTCACAATCAAAGAAGGTGGATTTATGCCACGACGACGAACAAGAATGGAGGTTGGCACCATCATCAGCTATGACGAAGGCGACAACCCCGTGGCTCCTTGTTGCCCCGTATCCCTTCATGTCGCCCCATGGCCTCACCAACTCGAGGCCCTCTGTGTCACCACACGGTCTGTGGAGACCCAAAGCCTGAAATACATTGACATTACATTAATTTTGCGAAATACTTAGTACATAACAAAAACAGACACACAAGGACCGAAATAGTTTATTGTCTTTGGAATATTGTAATACAAACTTATAATACTGTTGAAAGATCTTCAACATCTCCCATAATGATCCTCCCCTTTTAGTTTCTTTACCTAATACCTTTAATTTAATCCTGGTGGAAAAGAAAACATAAAAAGGGTGAGCAGAAATGCTCAGTAAGGGTAAGCATGGAGAAAATAAAACAAACCATATACATATGAACATAAAAACATGAACACAATATTTAAACATCAAAATTTTGAGTAATGAAATAAAACATGGCAGTACGTAAGACATAGATCATAATGGATCTTCAATGATGATAAAATAGCATAGGAATAAAACAAGTAATTGTGGCATCCATTAATCACATGTAATGATTTCCATAGTAGCCAAGGCATTACTTCCATGACCATCTTAGTGGACAAAGTCCCTTTCAGAATCGAGTTTACTCCTCATTTCAGTCCTGTAACACTGAACAAGATTAACCTACCGTTCCAGCCATGTCTATATCATTAGATATAAATCTTTACCCAATGCATTGGAGGGAGATATAGGTCCCAATAATCTCATAATGAAATCACTATTACTTGTGCCAAAAAATAAACACACATCATTCATAATAACCCAATAAATAAAATGGGTTTCATAAACATCATCCCATCATCACATAATCCATATAAAAGAAATGGACATCATTTCATAATAAGAAAAGTGAAACCATGTAAATCATAGAGACATGATACATGAAACATACACTTATAAAATAATGTCATCTTAGATGAAAAATGGTTTTGATAAAACACTTCAAATGAGGAAAATATCATTTCTTCTTCAAAATCATTTTCTATTCAAAAAATTTCATGCAATTTTAAAAGAAAAATATTTTGTTGAAAATAGTCATGAAATATTTTGGAGGATGATTTATGAAAATAATTCTTTATAAAACCGTAAAAATCTGTTTGTGCCGTATATAAGTTAAAAAAACATTCTTCTCGTACTTTTACCGAAAATGTCAAAAAAGTACCTTATTGGGTAAATAAAAGAAATATTCCTTCCATTCCACGGGGTAAAGGACAAAAATGGGTAAAAAGGACATTAATCATACATGGAAACATTTTTATAAAACATGTCCATGGAAGATAGAAATAAACCCAATCAATACTTATGAATAAGCAATCTCAGATGAAAATGAGATTTGTAAAATTATCCCTTACCTTAGGTCCGATATGCTTCGTACGTATCCAAACCTCCGGTATAATGATTTAAATAATGTCATTTACTTATTACAGAATTATATTCATTGTTATTATATCATATATGTTTCACTTATGACTTTATATTACCCGTTCTTTTGTAAATTCATGTTAAAGTAGCGTTTTAGGTAAAATCGTTTCATTTGTCGTTCGTGTATTAACTTGTAATTATTCATATGATTACATAGATCATGATTACTTTCATCCATAATGTAAAACATGATTTATATATAATATATATTCAGAATATACATATATATAATAGATCGATAAATGGAATGAAACACACCGTTCAGGGAGACGGTAGGCCGTACGTACGCATGAACGCTGTTTTCGTTTCCTTATTGAATTGAATGGAATTAAGTAGATGAAATACATATATAAATAAATACAGTATCATTATTATGTAATATATTACATTATTATTCAGTATATATACATTATAATCATTCATAAATGGTTAACATGGAGAAAGAATCTCATGGCGTCGTGGAGACGGTAGTCCATACGTACGCACGAGCGATGATATCCTTTCCATAATTATTGAATTGAATTGGAGTGGTTGATAAAATATATCAGAATCATTATGATGTTATAATAAATATTTATTGTCATTATTTACACTATTATACCGATCCAGGTAAGGTGGTGTTGGAAAAACATATTACACCACGGCGTGGAGACGGTATTCCGTACGTACGCACGCGCGATAATTTCATTTTCCGTACGATGGATAGATGGTGAAATAGTGTTGTTTCATTATTATAATAATATATCAGTATATGAGTGATTCTAATGTTATTACTTCATAATGAAACAACTAAATAAGAAGAAGTGAAGAAATAATGTTGAAAGAATCGGTAACGGACATTACCTCTTCTTTGAAACGCCTTTTTGAGACCTCCTCTTAGGGCACAAAAATTTGTCTTTGAAGAAGACCAGGACCTATAGGATGTTTCTTGGGAAGAGGGAAAGATAATTTGGCAGGGGTTGGCTGAGCTTGAAGGCTCAAAGTTCTGTGAGGAAGAGAGGGAGGAGGGGCCCTTTTATAAGGGAGGAGAGGGGCGCCTTTGGAAATATAAGAAAATATTAATTTATATTAAATCCAAAACCCACATAAAAACTTCTAAAAAGACTCACATCCAAATATTATATGAGATAAGGTTTTAATCTCATAATCCAATAAAATTTAGACATGTTATAAATTTATTTTAAGCAATATCAACTTGATTTATCCTTATTTAATCAATTTTATTTTATTTGTGGCAATAACATTATAAATTTTAAATTATAACAAATAATAACTTATTTGATGTGAATTGTCCATAATTGGATAATTTATAACATTTTGGACCATATAAAGTTAAATTTATAATTTTTAAATATTTATGTGATTTTTAAAAAAAATTTATAATATGTTATTTTTATAAAATAACAATAGTGTCAATTTTGACACTATTCATTTATTTGAATTTAAATAAATTATATACATACTATATGTTCTAAATAAAAGCTTTAATAGATTAATAAAAGGTCATATTTATCTAGAAAATTAGTGGAGAACATTAAATAGTTCATATAATATTTATTTTATTATTTTTAAAACATTTATTTGGTTTATCTCTTAATAAAATAATTACTACAAAATTTTTGTATAATTTATTAATATTCTTATTTATTGCATAAAAATTAAAAATAAAATCCTATGATGAAGATAAATCAATTAAACTTTACAATAATACTTTTACTCGAATTTATCATCTTAAAATCACAATATTTAAATTTTTATATTTATTAAATTATTAAGCTGACAACTTTGGCATCATTTAAAATAATATAATATAAGTGTCATAATCGCTTTTTTAAGGCTCCAAATGGTCAAATATTCTACCATTGGATGATTATGGTTTAAATTTACCTGACCAATAAGTTTTGGTCAGGGATTTGTTTCTTTTATGGTCACTATTAGTTAAATAAAAACTATATTCTTGATTTTTCACTAGATAAACAATTTCTGCATCACTATTGTGTCACAACTAATGATAATTATTTAATAGCAAAAAATTCTAAATAAATTTTCATGATGTAGAAAAGTTCGTTTGCTTTCTCGATACTATTAATGTTTGATGTTTCATGAAGTTTATCACTAACATAAAATTATTATACTTATAATATTTAAGAGAGTGACATGTTGTCACTTTCTTTGGTTTTTATAATAATTAATTTATTTTTATGTAAAAAACTCCATTAAATAAATCTAATATGACCCTTAGGTGATATGTGTCGACTTTTAGTATCCAATAGGATTTTTCTAGTGTTAGGGTAATTCTATAATCTTATATTTACCCTTAATTACCTGATTTACCTTTAACTATGGTAAATAAAATTTACCGTAGTTACTATTCACAATGCCCAAAAATAAAAAGTAGCTTATTAACATGAGTTTGACCAACTGATTCCAAATATGGAATCCATTTTTCCATATTCAACACAAAAATGTTGCAGAAATTAAATTAAAATTAATCCTGTTGTCGAAAGAAAATGGGTTTTTTTTAAAACATTGGAAAAGATTGAATTGATTTAACCTACGAATTCAAGGTAAAATCAATACTAATGAAATAATTTATATTAAATGGTAAAAATATATTCTATTTATACATTAAAACCATTCAATATTATAATTTAACCACATAAGTTATTATAATGAAAAAAGTTGTTTTTAATTAAAATATAGCGTGTTTTACTTTTCATTAAAATATGAAAGTTATCGGAAAAATATCAAAACTTTATCTAATGTAAATTTTTATATCCTGATTCAAAATAAGAATTTTATTTTGTCAAATTAAACTTATAAACATGTCAAAAACTATATTTAAATTGGGTGCACCATCAAAAGGCGGCAAAACTGCATTTTTTTAAAAATACTTATTTTACCCGAAAAATTTATTTTGTTCTTATACCATGTTATAGAAAATGTGTAAGATAAATAATAATGTTATGAATTTCAAAATTTAGTTAATACTATTCATAACGGATAGTTCATAATAATTTTATAATAACATATCGTTGTTTAGTAAAACCCAGTATTGCATACAACACACGCTATCGGGGAAGGTCGTGATTGCATGTAATGCAAGCCAAGTCAGGGTTGCGTGTAGTGCATGAATCCTTTTTTGTTGCGTATTACAGAATCCAACCATATTTTATTTACACTTTGAATATATATATATATATACACACTCAATGTTGGTTAGAATAACTTCTATCAAATGAACATGAAATTGTGTATAACACGATCCAAGAATTGTGTTGTGTATACTACAAGCTAATATGGTGTAGCGTATAGAGCAATATAATATTCGTGTATTGTACAACAGATGATATGAATGAAATTAAAAAGAATGTATCTTATAAAATCTCGAGTTGTTACATTCTACCCCCCTTAAAATGAATTTCCCCTCGAAATTCGTCTGGGTTATAAATTGTTTACTATTAATAGAAACCCACATCATAAAAAGAAATACCAAAACTAAACATTAAAAACTAAATTATGAAATATAACGGTCACCCAAATTAACTCATCACTAGGTTTCCATATAGAAGAACATAAGTGAAAATATGGATATGAAAGAGAAATCTAACCATCATGTTCTGATAGAGAGTGGTAGAGAACATGCCTATGAAAAATCCAACAATCACAAATCCATATATTTGTGATGATCTAGTGTACCATTTGATTCATCGGATATAAAGGCACTAGGACAAATTTTTTGGTTTTCAATATCATTTCCCTAAAGTTGAAGAATTTTAATTTGAATAAATACTTACATTATTTTTGTAAAATATCACTATTTTTCGTGCTTTGAACAATTTCAACTTCATATCTTAAAGAAATGAAGTTGAATTTGTTATTCGTGAAGTGTTAAAAGATCATGTGATAGAATGTTGGGTCATTCCATCTGTTTCAAACAAAAGGTTTGCAAATGTTATCAAATATACATAATTCCATCTTTGGTGAGGTTAATCATATATGAAAAAATGAACTTATACTTCATCTATCATGTAACTTAATAAAATAAAACTAGTTTCTACTAACCAAGGACTTCCTATAGGGCATTGGTATGCGATAACGGCCAGCCACACTTTAGTTGTCGGTTCGATTCCCACAGCCTTGTGCGACACGATGGGTTGTCTCCCATCCTACAGTTTGTCCTTTTTCCTAAAACTACATTACTATAACATCCCAAATATAATATCGAAAAAATTTATATCCATTAACAATACTAACTTATGTCCAACATAAGCCTTTCCAATCTGTAGTCTTATATAAAATACTTCGATCCATGCTCATATTATAAAGAAAATAATTACTAGAAAGGTTATCTACCAAGAATGTGAATACAAGCATTTATCGCACATATATCATAACATATATCTTGTTGGTTGTATTCCAAACACATGAATACCTTAGTCATATATTCTCTTGAAACATAAATTACCATAGAACCTTAGTGAATACATGAATAATGTCAAAAGGTAACTCTTTCCACATACCAAAATCCAAAAAAAAATCCATATAATCAAACCATAATATCACTTAGTCCTTATATCAGTCATGAACTCATTATTACAATATAAAATCTCATTATCTTCTTATCCCTTCATTATGCGCATATCATCTACTTTCCAAAAATATATGAATAACCTTTCATGGTTACCAGTACCATTCAACATATGTATTCAAATACTTTAGGAAAAACAATAGTGTAACAATCATTAGATGATTCTTTATTCGATAGTACCATACATTATTCTTTATAAACATACAATCATTCCACTAACTTTGTAAACCACTAGCTGAGCTTCATCATTTCATTCATCTCATATTTCATTTATAGTCTCTTCATCATCATCCACATAAATACTACCCATATGACCATGCTGATTCTCTTCGTGAGATTTTCCCTTAGGGCATTGGTTTTCATAATGCCCATACATTCAACATTTAAAACATCTTATCATTGTTGATGTCTTAGAAATACCATTATCCTTGTCCATGGTGTTAACATAACATTTTCCTTTGCACTTACGGGCTTTGTGTCCTTCTTGTCCACACCCAAAGCATCTTCTAGTTCCTTTGAAACAATCTCCCTGATGCCTCTTCCCACATGATTTACATGAGGAAAATTGAACTTTCTTTCCTCTATGATCATCATTAATCTCCATCTTTCTCTTATTATCTGAGTCGGGAAACTTACCAAAGTTGAGATTATTGATCATATTATGAGATTGCTGATTAGGAATAATAACGATATTTGGACTTCCAAATCCTGTTTCATTTGGTTGCTTATGAATAATATCATTCCATTGTCCATTGTATCCTCCATTATCGTGAATCTTCTTGTTTCCGGTAATTTTCTAAAACCCAAAAAATTAGTGTGAGAGGAAAATACCATTCTAGGGAAAAAAATATAATAGAGGGGGAGTACCCTTAATATCTAACATCTTAGGTTAAATTCAAAGATCGTTACCATAGTTCTAGGACTATATCCTATACGTATACTTATCCTTAGGGACATCCCTAGACATACCTTAGAAATATCTCTAGGGATCTCACTAACATTTTTGCATCCTAGTTTCCAAAGGTTGACTAAACCTTTCCTCTGATACCAACTGTAGAGACCCAAATCCTGACATACATTTACATTAAATTACTTTTGTGGATTACTTAGTACATAACAAAAACAGACAGACAAGGACCATAATAGTTTAGTGTCTTTGGAAATTTGGAATATAAACTTATAATCATGTTGAAAGATCATCAACATCTTCCAGAGCGATCCTCCCATTTTTGTTTCCTTACCTAAAACCTTTCATTTAATCCTATGGGAAATGAAAACATAAAAAGGGTGAGCTCAAATGCTCAGTAAGGGTATTCATGGAGAAAATAAAACAAACCATATACATTTGAACTTAAAAACATGAACATAATATTTAAACATCAAAATCTTGAGCGATGACATAAAACATGGAAGTACGTAAGGCATAGATCATAATGAATCATCATTCATGATAAAATAGCATAGGAATAAAACATGTAATTGTGGCATCCATTAAGCACATGTAATAATTTCTATAGTAGCCAAGGCATTACTGATATGACAATCTTAGTAGAAAAATTCCCTTTCTGAATCGAGTTCACTCCTCGTTTCAGTCCTGTAACACTGAACTAGATTAACATACTGTTCCAACCATGTCTTTCTCATGATATATAAGTATTTATCCAATGCATTGGAGGGACATATAGGTCCCACCCATACCATAATGAAATCATTCTTACTTGTGCCACAAAATAAACATACATCATTCATAATAACCAAATAAATTAAATGGGTTTCATAAACATCATCCCATCATCACATAATCCATATGAAAGAAATGGACATCATTTCATAATAAGAAAAGAGAAACCATGTAAATCATAATGACATGATACTTGAAAAATACACATATAAAATAATGTCATCTTATATTAAAAATGGTTTTGATAAAACACTTGAAATGAATTCATGAGGAAAATATCCTTTCTTTTTCAAAATCATTTTCTATTCAAAAAATTTCATGAAATTTTAAAAGAAATTTATTTTGTTGAAAATAGTCATGAAATCTTTTGGAGGAAAATTTATGAAAATAAGTCTTTATAAAACCGTAAAAATCCATTCGTGTCGTATAAGTTAAAAAAAAATTATTTTTCTCATACTTTTACCGGAAAAGTAAAAAAAGTATGTTGTTGGTTAAATAAAAGGAAGATTCCTTCCATACCATGGGGTAAAAGTCAAAAATGGGTAAAAAGGACTTTAAACATACATGAAAACATTTTTATAAAACATGGGCATGGATGATAGAAATAACCGCAGTAAATATTTTCGAATAAGCACTCTCTGATAAAAATGAGATTTACAAAATTATCTCTTACCTTAGGTCCGATATGCTTCATACGTATCCAAACCTCATGTATAATGATTTAAATAATTTCACTGACTTATTACAGAATTATATTCATTGTTATTATATCATATATTGTTCACTTATGACTTTCCATTACCCATTCTTTTGTAAATTCATGTTAAAGTAGCATTTTGGGTAAAATCTTTTCATTTGTCGTTCGTGTTTTAACTTGTAATTATTCATATGATTACATAGATCAGGATTAAATACATCTAGAATGTAAAACATGATTTATATATAATATATATTCAGAATATATATATATATAATAGATCGATAAATGGAAAGAAATACACCGTTCATAGAGACGGTAGGCCGTACGTACGCATGAACACTGTTATCGTTTTTTTATTGAATTGAATAGAATTAAGTAGATGACATACATATATACATAAATAAATTATCTTTATTATGTAATATATTTGATTATTATTCAGTATATATACTTTATAATCATTCATGAATAGTTAACATGGAGAATGAATCTCATCGCGTCGTGGAGACGGTAGTCTGTACATACGCACGAGCGATGACATCGTTTAAATAATTATTGAATTGAATAGGAGTGGATGATACAATATATCAGAATCATTGTGATGTTATATTATCTATTTATAGTTATTCGTTAAACCATTATACCCATCCCTGTTAGGTGGTGTTGGAAAAACAGATTACACCATGACGTGGAGACGGTATTCCGTACGTACGCACGCGCGGTGATTTCATTTTCCATAGGATGGATAGATGGTGAAATAGGGTTGTTTCGTAATTATAATAACATATCATTATATGAGTGATAATGATGTTATTACTTCACAATGAAACAACTAAATAAGAAGAAGTGGAAGAAATAATGTTGAAAGAACCGGTAACGGACATTACCTCTTCTTTGAAACGCCTCTTTGAGACCTCCTCTTAGGGAACTAAAATTTGTCTTTGAAGAAAACCAGAACCTCTAGTATGTTTCTAGGGAAGTGGGGAAGAAAATTTGGAAGGGTATGGCCGAGCATGAAGGCTCAAAGTTGTGTGAGGAAGAGAGGGAGGAGGTTCCATTTTATAAGGGAGGAGAGGGGCGCCTTTGGAAATATAAGAAAATATTAATTTATATTAAATCCAAAACCCACATAAAAAATTACAAAATGACTAATATCCGAATATTATATGAGATAAGGTTGTAATATCATCAAAAAATAAAATTGAGACATGTTAGAAATTTATTTTAAACATTATCAACTTGAATTATCCTTATTTAATCAATTTAATTTTGTTTGTGGTAATAACATTCTAAATTTTAAATTAGAACAAATAATTACTTATTTGTTGTGAATTTTCCATAATTATATAATTGATAACATTTTAGACCATATAAATTTAAATTTATAATTTTTAAATATTTTTGTGATTTTTTAATCAATTTTATAATATGTTATTTTTATAAAATAACAATAGTGTCAATTTTGACACTATTCGTTTATTTGAATGTAAATAAAATATATACAGAGTGTATGTTCGAACTAAAAGCTTTAATAGATAAATAAAAGGTCATATTTATCTATAAAATTAGTGTATAACATTAAATAGTTCATATAATATTTATTTTATTATTTTTAAAACCATTTATTTGGTTTATCTATTAATAAAATAATTAATACAACATTTTTGTATAATTATTTAATATAATAATTTGTTTCATAAAAATTTAAAATAAAATCCTATGATAATGATAAATCCATTAACTTTCACAATAATACTTTTACTCAAATTTATCATCTTAAAATCACAATATTAAACTTGTTATATTTATTAAATTATGACGGTGACAACTTTGGCATCATTTAATATAAAATAATATAAGTGTCATAATCGCTTTTATAATCTTTAAAATGGTCAAATATTCAACCATTGGATGATTATGGTTTAAATTTACCTAACCAATAAGTTTTGGTCATGGTTTTGTTCATTTTATGGTAACAATTAGTTTAATAAAAACTATATTCTTGATTTTTCACTAGATAAACAATTTCTGCATCACTATTGTATCACAATTAATGATAATTATTTAATCCCAAAATATTCTAAATAAATTTTCATGATGTATAAAATTTTGTTAGATTTTTGGAGACTATTAATGTTCTATGTTTCATGAAGTTTATCACTGACATAAAATTATTATACTTATAATATTTAAGAGAGTGACATGTTGTCACCTTCTTTGGTTTTAATAATAATTAAATTATTTCTATGGACAAAAATATACTAAATGAATATAATCTGACCCTTTAGTGGTATGGGTCGACTTTTAGTATCCAATATAATTTTTCCTAGTGTTAGGGTAATTTTATAATCTTATATTTACCCTTAATTACCTGATTTACCTTTAACTATGGTAAATAAAATTTACTGTAGTTACTATTCACAATGCCCAAAAATAAAAACTATCTTATTAACATTATTTGGACCCACTGATTTCAAATATGGAATCCATTTTTCCAAACTCATTACACAAATGTTGCAGAAATTAAATTAAAATAAATCCTGTTGACGAACGAAAACGGGGTTTTCTTTAAAACATTGCAAAACATTGAATTGATTTAACCTCCGAATTCAAGGTAAAATAAATCCTAATGACATAAATTATATTAAATGGTAAAACTATATTATATTTATACATTAAAACCATTAAATATTATAATTTAACCACATAAGTTATTATGATGAATAAAGTTGTTTTTAATTAAAATATAGCGTGTTTTTACTATTCATTAAAATATGAATGTTATCGGAAAAATATCAAAACTTTATCTAATGTAATTTTTTATATTCTGATTCATAAGAAGAATTTTATTTTGTCATATTAAACTTATAAATATGTCAAAAACTAGATTTAATGTGGGTGAGCTATCAAAAGGTGGAAAAACTGCCTTTTTTTTAAAATACATATTTCACCCGAAAAATTTATTTTGTTCTTATACCACGTTCTAGAAAATGTGTAAGATGATTAATAATGTTATGAATTTCAAATTTCAGATAATATTATTCATAACGGCAAGTTCATAATAATATTATACTAACATGTCGTTGTTTAGTAAAACCCAGTATTGCGTACAACACACGCTATCGGGGAAGGTCGCGATTGTGTGTAATGCAAGCCAAGTCAGGGTTGCGTGTAGTGCACGACTCCATTGTTGTTGCATATAACATAATCCAACCATATTTTATTTATACGTTGAATATATATATATTTACACACACTCAATGTTGTGTAGAATAACTTCTATCAAATGAACTTGAAATTGTGTATATCATGATCCAAGAATTGTGTTGCCTATACTGCAAGCTAATACGGTGTTTCGTATAGTGCAAGATAATCTTGGTGTATTGTACAACAGAAGATATGAATGAAATTAAAAAGAATGTATCTTATAAAATCTTGGGTTGTTACACGGCCCCACCGCGCCGCCCCGCAGCCTCGTTGCGCCGCCCCATGGTCCTCCTTGCCGCCCTCCGACCTCTACCGACCATGACCTTCGATGCCCCACGACCACTGTGCCACCACGCGACCTCACGATGTCCACAGCCTCGGCTACCCAAAGCCTCCGCCGCCACGCATCCCCTTCACCACCCCGTGGCCTCACGCCGTCTGCGGCCTCTGCCGTCCGTAGCTTTCTCCGCCCCATAGCCTCGCGATGCTCGCACCCTTTTCCACCCTACGGCCGTCGAGGCCCAACGAGGCCTCACACCGCCCTCATAGAATCCACGGCCCCCACGGCCTTCCCGGCCTTCGCGGCCTCCGCCCTCCCCAGTGTGGGCCGGGTCGGTCTGATAAGGTCAGACTAGACCCGTGCCAACTTTGAACATTTCGTTCTATTGGTCATAAAATTGACACCAATGTCTATTTGATGATATGTCAGTGGCGCTGGATTCTTTGGAGTGATATGGCCCCTTATATTATACCACACCAGATATTTGGATAATGGTGGAGTACGGTCGGGTTGGATCAAGCACAAATTCAACAGGGCCCTCGGGACTAAAAGCCTAATAACTCAAAGACAGTGTGTCTGATTGACGCACCGTCTATTGCGTTGAGACCCTTACGATGTGGCGATCCTATAAGATACATCTTCATGAGACTTCATGGAAGATGGAGTATAGACCATTGTCTTGTGGAGCGGACCCTCATAGAGGCAAGCAAGGGTAGTGCGGGAACCCTGTAGTTGGTTGTGACATGAAGAATGAATAATGATCCTGTGTGGGTCTGCACCAAGCGATCGTGAGTGGGTCAACACCGAGAAAACCTGTGTGTTTCAGCAACTAGCGATCCTTTGTGGGTCAGCACCGAGTGATCCTGTGTTGGTCAACAGAGAGCAATCTTGTGTGGGTAAGCACTGAGTGATCCTGTCTGGGTCTGCATCGAGCAATCCTAGGTTGGTCATCACTGAGCTATATTGTGTGGGTCAGCAGTAGAGACTCTTAATAGAATAAGATGATCTTGCCTTAGATTAATCATTTGTACTTCTATACTTATGTTATACCTTGTGTGAGGTGAGTCTGTACCTTGTGGTACATTTCTTCATCGTAATTCCTTGGTGGCATTATTCTGTGTGGCGTTCCTGTGTGATACTTGCCTTCGTGGTATTCCTTCCTTTGTGGAACAGTTGAGCTTTGGGATTTGAGTTGCACTCTGTGTTTTTCATCATGATTGAGATGGGTATACTTGATAACTTAGGTATATGTATTGGCATATATATAATTAGGGTTGTCAGTTGATTTCATGCCTTATGGTTTCTTCTTGGTGGATTTGGTGAGACCTTGAGGGTGTCAGGGTCCCTACTGAGTATCGTAATATTCACCCCTACACAGTCTATGCCCGCACATTGTGTTGTTTGGTGAAGACGAAGGACAATGCTGATCGAGGATAAGGGTACAAGGTCAAGACGGGGCTCGGAGGTGGTCCGTACGGCGTGTCGGTACGCAGAGGAGACAAGATGAAGTTAGTGTTGAGGAGGTGATCTGTACCTACCATTCAGGAAGGAACCTTGGATGAAAACCCCATTATTGCCTTTATTTTTGTTTATTTATATTGTATTTTAGTTCTACTTGAACCATTATTGTTTGGAACATATTTTGACCCCTTTTTACTTCCAGTAACCTTTTTACTATACAATTGACATGTGTTCGTGTCTTCCTGTGTGCTTGGTTGCATGTGTTTACAGGTTATAAAGGCAATGCCTTCCCTGTTTTTGGGAATATGCATTTCGGTGATAGTCACTAGCCCCAGGCCTATGGAAGGCAGGCTTGGGGTAGTCACAGCACGGGCCTTAGGGGACAGGTCGAGACAAATTTGTTTCATATGATTCAGTTCTACCGTAGAACACAAGACTATGATCTTTATTTTTAACATCAATAGTGTTAACTGTAGTGAGTGAGGTTATCAGTTTAGGGAATGATGTGTTGGTGCGGTGGCTGACGTATCCATACACCAGGACCCTGACATATGATTTATGACTCAGTGAACGAATACACTAATTGCGTGTGTGTTTTGAGTATTTTTCATTGTGATCTCTTTGAGTCAGCTCACCAGGTATAAATTTTTAACCATGGAACACCTGTTTCTTTTTATGATTCATCCATGCAGATAGCCATCTAGTGTTTCAGATATAGTATGCCCAAATTACCGACTGAGAAATGAGTCCTCGGTGCATGGCCCTCTTCCAGTATAGGCACCATCGGAGGCACCAACGGTACCATTACTCATTGGGCCATCGATTCCACCAGCCCTAGTAGCCGAGAGTGTAGGCCACATGAGTGTGTTGCGCAAGTTTCTATGCTAGTGGGCACCTAGGTTCATGGGAGAGACGAACCCACTGGCAGTCAAGGATTGGTTGGAGGCCACGGTGAGAGTCTTCTAAATGGTAGGGACACCAGCTGATATCATGGTGATCCTTGCTACCAGTCTACTACAGGAAGAAATAGGTAGATGGCGGAGGTTGATGATCAAGGCTCATGAAGAGGTGACACATCTCTGAGCAGACATCGAGAGCATGTTTCGGGCAGAGTTTGTCCCACTGACTCTTTACGGAGTGTGTATTCAGGAGCTACGTCATCTACAGTAGGGAAACATGATTGTGAGTCACTACTCAGTGAGGTTTAACAACCTCTCACGCTACTCCACTGATATGGTGAGGGACCCATTCATCAAGGCCTATAACTTTGAGAGTTGACTCAGGAGGGAGATTAGGGCTTCGATGATCTCGCTCAGTATCGCGACATAGGTGGGGTTGTTAGAGTGATTCCTCTTAGTTGAGAAATTCTTTGGTAATCGGTCCCCAGCAGTGAGACCCACCACCGGTCGTCACATAGCATTGTCTTCTATAGCTGGATGCAGACAGATGTCGTAGAGGTCCAAGAGGACTAGACCTACAGATGGATGACTACAGGATTCAGGGTCGGTTGTTCAAGACACATGAAGCATAGCCAGTCATTCCATGAGAAGGTAGTGTTACACATGTGGCCGACATGGTCACATGGCTCATGACTGTCCAACCCACCATATGGATGATCAACAGACAGTCGATGGACCTTCTAGGAAGAGACATAGAATTAATCGAGGACGTCCGTAGGGAGCAGGAAGACATGGAATAGGAGCTGGCCATGCAGCTGGTGGTGTCCGATGATTTGAGATGTTACCGCCACCACCAATAGGAGGTCCACCCCGACTATAGGGAGCTGGTGGATAGGGGCGAGATCAGCTCCAGGAAGTTGAGGCTTATGATCACAGAGCTCCAGAGATGATACGAGGTACGATATGTGTCTAATACATCTTAGCTGAAGCACTTATAGACACATGTTCGAGTAATTCTTTTATTTCCATTCCCCTTATCCAGAGCTCGGATAATCCAACAGAGCCGTTGGATTGATCCTTATGGATAGAGACTTCTACTAGAGAAGACTCAACAATTACGCACTAGTGCCGGTAGTGCGAGCTTACTCTAGGAGGTGAGAGCTTCAGTAGGGATCTCCTAGTAGAGATGTCAAGGGCATAGGACATCATCTGGGGTATGGACTGGTTATCTACATTTCATGCTCAGATTGACTGTATTAGGTGCAATGTGTGGTGTGTCTGCATTGATGGGACTAGGTTTACCTTCACTGGCATGAAGGGAGACTTTACATCACATGATGGACTTACCCAGAGGAGTGTGAAGCTGATCACTTATTAGTTGGTAAGCCATACCCTCAAAGTAGTTGATGTGCAGAGTCCAAGTTATCCTGTAGTGGTGGACCACTACAGGAGTGTCTTCCCTGATGATGTTCTGGGTCTACCTCCTTGCAGAAAGGTGGACTTCCACATTGAATTGAACCCCGACGAGACACCAATATCTACACCAGTGTATCAGATGGCTCCTGTAGAGCTTTGTGAGCTCTGGGTACAGTTGGAGGACTTAAATGGGAAAGGGCTCATTCAGTCTAGTGTTTCTATAACGACCCATACTTTACATACATTGTTAATACTTTAAAATTGAAGCACACTTATTACAATATATGACAAAACCACAAAGGACCGTATATGTATAGTGTCTTTAGAAACTGGGAAACATAAACAACTGGTTCATAAATCTTCTACTGTGTCTCCCATTTATTTCATCATATCTATGGTCCCTTTTACCATATTCTACTTAATATCCATCTTCCTGACCGGGGGAAAAGAAAACACAAAAAGGGTGAGCTCAAATGCTCAGCAAGGGAAAATAAAGGAAATAAAAATCATATCATATCATTTTGAAAATCATAACCTGCAAAAGAGATCATAATATCTTAACATGGAATAAATCATAGAAGTGAAAATGAGATCCCCATAATCATAACATAAAACATGAAACTTTGTGGCATGCACACATAATCATGGAAAATCATTTCTTGTTAGTCATTACTCATTTCCAAGACTATCTTAGCGGACAAAGTCCATTTCTGAACCAAGTTCACTCCTCGTTTCAGTCCTGTATCACTGAACCAAAATAACCTTCCGTTCCAGCCAGGTCTATCTCATGAGATATAAAATCTTTACCCAATGCATTGGAGGAAGATATAGGTCCCACCCATCTTATAATGAATCCTTTCTTATGTGTGCCACATAATCATAAAACATACATCATCGCATAACACATGTAACAAAAATGGGATTCTTGAATCATCATGACATCATAAATCAATTCATATAAGATAAAGGAATTCATAAAAATAATACCATCACATCATGAATCAAATCAATGTAATAATAGGGATAAAAACATAACCCTTTATTATCTTATATGGAAAAAAATATTGATAAAACACTTGAACTCCATTCTTGAGGAAAATATCCATTCTTCTTCAAAAACATTTTTCCTTTCATAACATGTCATACAACTTTAAAATAAAAGAAGTTGATTAAAAATAAACTTGAAAACTTGTAAAGGAAGCTTCTTGGAAATAATATTTTAAAAATCCATTCATGCTGTATAAGTTAAAAAAACATTCTTCGTACCTTTGTCAGAAAAGTCAAAAAGTACCTCGTACGAAAAAAACGACAAAAAATTCCTTTCATATTATTTACTAAAAACTCACCGAAGGGTAAAATTGGATTTAAACTATTGTAAGTGGATGAAAAAAATATTACATATTGAGGGAACATGGATGTGGATGATAAAATACACCCCAGTAAATACTTACGAATAAACAATCTCGGATAAAAATGAGATTGTGATAGTTCCCTTACCTTAGGTCCGATTTGCTTTGTATGTGTCCGAAGCTCCTGTATAATGGTTTAAATAATGTTATTGACTTATTCCAGAATCATAAATATTGATATGATATCGTATATGGTCATATTATTGTCTTCTTGTTAGTAATATTTCATTGTTACTTGTTACTCGGGTCTTTATAACTTTTTGTTCTTATGCGTGTTTTGTCGAATAAATTCTTATTCTTATCTTTAGGTTATAGATACTTAATTTCCAGAATGGTATTAGTGTATTATATACCATATTCATTCATTCAATTCATTTATATAATCATTATGAAATGAAGATCATGTAGAACGAGTCGCATCACATCGTGGAGACGGTATTCCTTACGTACGCACGAGTGATGATATCGTTCCTATGATCGTGGAATTGTATTGGAGTATATATATATTATTTCAGTATCAATATTAATACATACTAATCATATATAGTTACTCATTACACCATTATACCCATCCTTGTAAGGTGATGGTGGAAAATAGATTACACCACGGCGTGGAGACGGTATTCCGTACGTACGCACGCGCGGTGATTTCATTTTTCCGTAGGATGGATAGAAGGTGAATTAGGGTTGTTTCATATTTATAATAACATATCAGTATTTAAGTAATACTGATGTTATTAATTTATCATGAAACAACTAAAGAAGAAGAAGTTGAAGAAGAAAGAAATTGAAAAGATCGGTAATGGATATTACCTCTTCTTTGGAACGCCTCTTTGAATCCTCCACTTAAGGAACTAAGATTGATCTTTGAAGAAGACCAGAACCTCTAGGATTATTCTAGGGAAGTGGAGAAGGGATTTTTCAGGGGTTGGCCGAGCTTGAGGGCTCAAATTATTGCGAGGAGGAGGGGGAGGAGGTGCCCTTTTATAAGGGAGGAGAGGGGCACCTTAGGAATATCTCAAAATATTATTTTATATTAAAGTCAAAATCGGTTTATAATTGTTCCAAAGGGTCTTATTTCGAAGATAAAGTGGGGATGGGTCGAAATCCTATCAACCAATAGGATTTAGACAAGTTTAGGATATTATTTTAACCTTATCAATTAGATTTAACTCAAAGTTAAATAATTTAACTTTTACCATGTCTTTTTGTTTTCTTTCACTATATGGTTAATACACTTACTATAACATGTCAAACAAACCCCAAATTGTTTATTATTAATATATATATCCTTATCTAAGTCATTTGGCCGTACCTTATATTTTTAGGAATAAAATAACAAATAATAATATTTTATTTTATTTAAAAACTATTTTGTGTCAATTTTGACACTATTTGATATATGATTTTTGTGAAAGTCATAACAGAATTATATGTTCGAACCAAGTTGATTAAATCAACACTAATATATCATATTAACCTTGAAAATTAGTGTAATTCATAAAAAGTCTCATATTACATTTATTTTGGTGTTTATAACATCAATTATGTCAATATTTCATTAATAAGATAATTTCTGCATCATCATTGTGTCGTAAATAAATTAAATTATTTAATGTCTAAAAATGTAAAATAAAATACCATTATGTAGGAAATATTTTTAGATTTCTAATTAATATTTATAGTCGAATTTATCTTATGTATAACCCCATATTAAAAATGATTTACTTATTAAACTTTGATTTTATCTATTTTAACGCTTCTTTAAATAAATTAATAATAAATGTCCTAATCTAATCCAAGTGGGCCTAAATGGTCATATTTTAGACCTAAGTTTGTTTTTGGTCGAATTAAACTTGTCCAATGGAATTAGGACATGTGTTAGGGTAATAGTAATATCATTTTTACCCTTAGTTACCCTATTTACTATTAACCGCGGTAAAAAAAAGTAAAAAGTTACTATTCACCCAAAAAAAAATTTATCTCATTGAACCACATTTTACTTACTGATATCAACCGTGTCTGTCGGATTTTCGAAATTCCATTCACAGAAGCGGTAAAATTATGTTTTATGCAAAATTCAGTTTTTTAACCTACCACTTAGTGGTTTCACTATTCATCAAAAATTGATAGTTTTCTGAAAAATACCAAAATTTCACCCTAGGCTAATTTCGATATTACGAATCCAAAAATGAAGTCCATTTTGAAAAATAAAATTTATAAAATTTCAAAAAGTGGTTATTACTATTCATAATGGCTAGTTTTAATAATATTTTAATAGCATATCGTTGTTTAGTGAAACTCAGTATTGCGTACAACACAAGCTATCGAGGAAGGTCGCGATTGCGTGTAAAGCAAGCCAAGAAAGTGTTGTGTAGAAAAAGATTCCTTTGATGATTTATATAACATTAAAGTCTCGGGTGTTACATTCTACCCCCCTTAAAAAGAATTTCGCCCTCGAAATTCGTCACTTTGTAAGAAACAGATGAGGATACTTCTCCCTCATCATATCCTCAAGCTCCTATATAGCTTCTTCAAGTTCGTGGTTCCTCCATAAAACTTTCACCAAGCGAGTGGTCTTATTTTGTAAGAATTTTTCACTACGATCCAGAATATCTATCGGCTGTTCTTCATAAGAAAGATCATTCTCCAGCGGTACAATTTCTGAGCTGAGTACATGTGAAGGATCTGGTATGTACTTTCTCAGGAGACATACATGGAACACATCGTGAACTTGAGAGAGATTCGGTGGAAGCGCCAATCGGTAAGCTACCTTTCCAACACGATCCAGTATTTCGAAAGGACCGATATATCTAGGGCTCAACTTCCCCTTCTTTCCAAATCTCATAACCCTCTTCCAGGGAGATATTCGTAAGAACACTTTATCCCCCACTTCAAACTCTATGTCTTTTTTTCGGTTGTCGGCATAAATTTTCTGTCGACTCTGAGCTGCTCTTATATGCTGTTGAATAGATCTGACCTTCTCTGCCATTTCATCAACGAGATCAGGTCCTAATAGCTTTCTTTCCCCAACTTCCTCCCAGCAAGTTGGAGTCCTGCATTTCTTTCCATAGAGAGCTTCATAAGGAGCCATCTGAATACTGGAGTGAAATCTATTATTATAAGAAAATTCCACCAATGGTAGGTGTTGATCCCAACCTCCTTTGAAATCCATAGAGAAAGCTCTCAACATATCTTCTAGGGTTTGAATTGTTCTCTCAGACTGACCCTCTGTCTGAGGATGATAAGCAGTGCTGAAACTCAACTCTGTATCCAGAGTATGCTGAAGACTTCGCCAGAACTTCGAGGTAAATCTCAGATCCCGATCAGATATAATAGAAAGTGGTACTCCATGCAATCTTACCACTTCCTTTACATATATCCTGGCAAGCTAATCTAGAGATAAATCCTCTCTAATAGCAATGAAGTGTGCAGACTTTGTAAGACGATCAACTATGACCCAGATAGCATTATTGCCTTTGGATGTTTTAGGAAGTCCTGTGACAAAGTCCATAGTGATGTTTTCCCATTTCCATTCGGGTATGGGTAATGGTTGTAACATCCCCTTAGACTTCTGTCTCTCAGCTTTAACTTGTTGACAAACCAAGCATCGAGAGACATATTCAGCAACATCTCTTTTCATGCCATCCCACCAGAAGTACTCCTTCAGGTCCCTATACATCTTCGTGCTTCCAGGATGAATAGAGAATGATGAACTATGAGCCTCATCCAGCAGCTCCTTCTTTAATTCGGGTATGGGAGGAACACAAACTCGATTCCTGAACTTTATTATCCCATCACAATCAAGGTTGAATTCAAGAACATTTCTCACCTTCTTTTGTAACTCGACATCTTCTTTCTGTGCCTCTTTAATATTAACATGTATAGATGGTTGAACATTCATTTGAGAAAGATAAGATTTTCCCCTTCCATTATAATTCCAAGATCCATCCTTTATAAATCCATAAATATTGGATCTTTTTTGATCCTCATCATGGATAAACTAGCATGGTCTTGTCGACTTAATGCATCTGCCACCTTGTTTGCTTTCCCAGGGTGGTAATGGATTGAGCAGTCATAATCCTTAATCAGCTCCAACCATCTTCTTTGACGCATATTCAGCTCATTTTGTGTGAAAATATACTTTAAACTTTTATGATCAGTATAAATATCACACCTTTCACCATAAAGGTAATGCCTCCAAATCTTTAATGCAAAGATTACCGCAGCCAACTCCAAATCATGTGTTGGGTAATTTTTCTCATGGATTTTCAACTGTCGTGAGGCATAAGATATCACCATATCATTTTTCATAAGAACACACCCCAATCCCTTCTTGGATGCATCACTATAGATCACAAACCTTTCTCTACTACAAGGCAGTGTGAGCACAGGTGCACTGGATAACCATATTTTCAACTCCTTGAAATTCTCTTCACATTCCTCTGTCCAAACAAACTTAACTCCTTTCCGAGTCAACTTGGTGAGTGGATTAGAAAATCGTGAAAAATCCTTTACAAAACGTCGATAATATCCATCCAAACCAAGAAAACTTCGGTTCTCAGTTACTGTTGTTGGTCTCGACCATCTTTCGATAACCTCTGTTTTTGCTGGATCCACAGATATCCCCTCTTTTGAGATTATGTGACCCAAAAATGAAACTTTTTGAAGCCAAAATTCACACTTGGTAAATTTGGCATAAAGCTTCTCCTTTCTCAGGGTCTTCAATATAATTCTCAAGTGATCTTCATGTTCTTCCTTGCTCTTTGAATAGACAAGAATATCGTCTATAAAGACTACCACAAATTGATCAAGATAGTCTCTAAAAACTCTATTCATTAGATCCATGAAGATAGCATGGGCATTAGTAAGACCAAATGGCATCACTATAAATTCATAGTGTCCAAACCTTGTACGGAAAGCCGTCTTTGGTATATCCTCCCTTTTGACCCTTAATTAATGATACCCTGAACGAAGATCAATCTTGGAAAAGAATTTAGCTCCGCGTAGTTGGTCAAATATGTCATCAATGCGTGGGAGAGGATATTTGTTTTTGATAGTGATCTTGTTAAGTTCTCTATAATGAATGCAGAGTCTCATTGATCTATCTTTCTTCTTAACAAATAGAACAGGTGCTCCCCAAGGTGACGCACTAGGGCGTATGAATCCCTTATCAAGATTCTATTGGAGTTGCTTCTTCAATTCCTGCAACTCAATTGGGGACATTCTATAAGGTGTCTTTGAAATTGGCAAAGTGCCCGGTACGAGTTCTATTGAAAACTCAACTTCACGATTTGGTGGAAGACCCGGTAATTCCTCCGGAAAGACATCATCAAACTCCCGTACGATGGGAATATTCTTAATCGTAAGTTTCTCACCAACCATTTGAGATAAATAACCTTCATTTAGTGGAATCAATACCCATAATATGGATGAAATTTCCAATGGAAGGTTATGATCATCCTTGCATTGATAGACGATCGTAGATTGATCTGGAATATGAAATGTGACTTTCCTTCTTTGGTAATTGATATGGGCTCCATGTAGAGAAAGCCAATCCATGCCAAGAATCACATCAAATTCCACTAAAGGAAGGATCACAATATTTGCATGAAGCACTTTCCCACAAACTTCGATCGGAGAAGAATTATAATCTTTTGATGCGATTGTTGTGCCATTAGGTGTTGTCACAGCTAACTCAACATCTAATTGTTGAGGTAGTATGGTGATAACCTTAGAAATTTTTTCAGAAATAAAAGAGTGGGTGGATCCAGAATCAAATAAAACATTTTCTACTTTAGAGTGGACGGTAAGTGAACCTTTCACCACTTCGGTATCGTACTCCACATCGCTGATAGAAATTGCATGTGACTTTCCTTTGTCTTCAGCCTTAAGATTTTGTTGACGTCGACCATCATCATCAACCCTTGGATTTGGGCATTGATTGGCATAATGACCCATCTCCTTGCACATGAAACATTGAAGTGTAGTAGGATCATTCTGTGTATCCCTTCCTTTGTTTGAATCATTAGACATCTTCTTCCCATTATCACGGCATTCAAATGCCCGATGACATTCCTTTCCACATTTAAAACATTTACTTGTCCCTTTAAGACAACTCCCTCCATGTTTCTTTCCACACTTTGAGCATAAGGGAAAGCTTATCTTCTTTTCAGTTTGCTCATTAGATTTTCCTTTGAATTCCATCTTCCTCTTCTTATCAAACCCATGTGACTGATGGGTTACACCAATCTCCATCTCGACTTTGAGAGCACATCGAACGATTTCCTCGTAGCTATTGAAGTCCCTTATGGCTAACGCCCTTCGAAGACTTGGTTTTAAGCCACTAAAGAATCGATCGATCTTACACTCAGGTTGGATAATAATACCAGAAGCGTACCTTGCAAGTCTTGTAAAATTTGCTTCATAGGTACCAACAGATTCATCATCCCTTTGCTTCAGTTCAAGGAACTCTTTCTCCATCTTTGTTCAGAGAATACGAGGGAAGTACTTATTGAAAAATAAGTTCTTGGACTCGTCCCATTCCATGGACTCAATTTCATCCCTTTTCCTTGTATTCTTAATAAGATTCCACCATTGATCAGCATCTCCTTCCAAACGGTACACTGCTAGGATGACTTTATCATGTTCCGAACATTGAAGAACTGAAAATATCTTTTCAGTAGTACTAATCCATTGTTCAGCAACTAATGGATCAGTAGACCCGCTGAAAGAAGGTGGACGCTGCCTCATGAAGGATTCAACAGAATGTTTCTCCCTCTTTTGATCGTTTGGAAATCTTGCATGATTCATAGCTTGAGAAAGTTGTGTGAGCATGGCTACAAGATTTTTCATTCCATCTCCCATATCGTTTGGTTGCTCAGGGGGACAATCATTGCATTGCCCATCGCATTCCACATTAACACGGTTCCTTCGGGTTATAGCCATTGACTAAAACCTAGAAGAATAGTGTGAGCAACACTAATTATAATAGGAAACTACATAATTTAAAAATTTTCATGCTTAAGGTCTTATCCTAGGTTATTCATGGCCATTTCTAAAACACTAAGATTGTGTTCTATGCTTAGACTTATCCTTAGGGTTCTTACTAAGGCTTTCACATCCTAGTTTCCAAAGGTTGACTATACCTTTCCTCTAATACCAACTATAACGACCCATACTTTACATACATTGTTAATACTTCAAAATTGAAGCACACTTATTACAATATATGACAAAACCACAAAGGACCGTATAGGTATAGTGTCTTTAGAAACTGGGAAACATAAACAACTGGTTCATAAATCTTCTACAGTGTCTCCCATTTATTTCATCATATCGAGGGTCCCTTTTACCATATTCTACTTAATATCTATCTTCCTGACCTGGGGAAAAGAAAACACAAAAAGGGTGTGCTCAAATGCTCAGCAAGGGCAAATAAAGGAAATAAAAATCATATCATATCTTTTTGAAAATCATAACCTGCAAAAGAGATCATAATATCATAACATGGAATATATCATAGAAGTGAAAATGAGATCCCCATAATCATAACATAAAACATGAAACTTTGTGGCATGCACACATAATCATGGAAAATCATTTCTTGTTAGTTATGACTCATTGCCAAGACTATCTTAGTGGACAAAGTCCATTTCTGAACCGAGTTCACTCCTCGTTTCAGTCCTGTATCACTAAACCGAAATAACCTACCGTTCTAGCCATGTCTATATCATGAGATATAAAATCTTTACCCAATGCATTGGAGGGAGATATAGGTCCCACCCATCTTATAATGAATCCTTTCTTATGTGTGCCACATAATCATAAAACATACATCATCGCATAACACATGTAACAAAAATGGGATTCTTGAAACATCATGACATCATAAATCAATTCATATAAGATAAAGGAATTCATAAAAATAATTCCATCACAACATGAATCAAATCAATGTAATTATAGGGATAAAAACAGAACCCTTTATTATCTTAGATGGAAAATAATTTTGATAAAACACTTGAACTCCATTCTTGAGGAAAATATCCTTTCTTCTTCAAAAACATTTTTCCTTTCATAACATGTCATACAACATTAAAAAAAAGAAGTTTATTAAAAATAAACTTGAAAACTTTTAAAGGAAGCTTCTTGGAAATAATGTTTTAAAAATCCATTCATGCCGTATAAGTTAAAAAAACATTCTTCGTACCTTTGTCGGAAAAGTCAAAAAGTACCTCGTACAAAAAAAACGACAAAAGATTCCTTTCATATTCTTTACTAAAAACTCACCGAAGGGTAAAATTGGATTTAAACTATTGTAAGTGGATGAAAACAATATTACATATTGAGGGAACATGGATGTGGATGATAAAATACACCCCAGTAAATACTTACGAATAAACAATCTCGGATAAAAATGAGATTGTGATATTTCCCTTACCTTAGGTCCGATTTGCTTTGTATGTGTCCGAAGCTCCTGTATAATGGATTAAATAATGTTATTGACTTATTCAAGAATCATAAATATTGATATTATATCATATATGGTCATATTATTAGCTACTTGTTAGTAATATTTCATTGTTACTTGTTACTCGGGTCTTTATAACTTTTTGTTCTTATGCGTGTTTTGTCGAATAAATTATTATTCTTATCTTTAGGTTATAGATACTTCATTTCTAGAATGGTATTAGTGTATTATATACCATATTCATTCATTCAATTAATTTATATAATCATTATGAAATGAAGATCATGTAGAACGAGTCGCATCACATCGTGGAGACGGTATTCCGTACGTACACACGAGTGATGATATCGTTCCTATGATCGTGGAATTGTATTGGAGTATATATATATTATTTCAGTATCAATATTACTTCATACTAATCATATATAGTTACTCATTACACCATTATACCCATCCTTGTAAGGTGATGGTGGAAAATAGATTACACCACGGCGTGGAGACGGTATTCCGTGCGTACGCACGCGCGGTGATTTCATTTTTCCGTAGGATGGATAGAAGGTGAATTAGGGTTGTTTCATATTTATAATAACATATCAGTATGTAAGTAATACTGATGTTATTACTTTATCATTAAACAACTAAAGAAGAATAAGTTGAAGAAGAAAGAAATTGAAAAGATCGGTAATGGATATTACCTCTTCTTTGGAACGCCTCTTTGAATCCTCCACTTAAGGAACTAAGATTGATCATTGAAGAAGACCAGAACCTCTAGGATTATTCTAGGTAAGTGGAGAAGGTATTTTGTTAGGGTTCGGCCGAGCTTGAGTGCTCAAATTGGTGTGAGGAGGAGGGGGAGGAGGTGCCCTTTTATAAGGGAGGAGAGGGGCACCTTAGGAATATCTCAAAATATTATTTTATATTAAAGTCAAAATCGGTTAATAATGGTTCCAAAGGGACTTATTTCGAAGTTAAAGTGGGGATGGGTCGAAATAATTTCAACCAATAGGATTTAGACAAGTTTAGAATATTATTTTAACCTTATCAATTAGATTTAACTTAAAGTTAAATAATTTAACTTTTACAATGTCTTTTTGTTTTCTTTCACTATATGGTTAATACAATTACTATAACATGCCATAAGAACCCCAAATTGTTTATTATTAATATATATATCCTTATCTAAGTCATTTGGCCGAACCTTAGATTTTTAGGAATAAAATTACAATTAATAATATAATATTTTATTTAAAAACTATTTTGTGTCAATTTTGACACTATTTGATATATGATTTTTTTGAAAGTCATAACAGAATAATATGTTCGAACAAAGTTGATTAAATCAACACTAATATATCATATTAACCTAGAAAATTAGTTTAATTCATAAAAAGTCTCAAATTACATTTATTTTGGTGTTTATAACATCAATTATGTCAATATTTCATTAATAAGATAATTTCTGCATCATCATTGTGTCGTAAATAAATTAAATTATTTAATGTCTAAAAATTACAAATAAAATACCATTATGTAGGAAATAGTTTTATCTTTCTAATGACTATTTATAGTCTAATTTATATTATGTATAACCGCATATTAAAAATGATTTACTTATTAAACTTTGATTTTATCTATTTTAACCCTTCTTTAAATAAATTAATAATAAATGTCCTAATCTAATCCACGTGGGCCTAAATAGTCATATTTTATTCCTAAGTTTGTTTTTGGTCGAATTACACTTGTCTAATAGAATTAGGACATGTGTTAGGGTAATAGTAATATCATTTTTACCCTTAGTTACCCTATTTACTATTAACCGCGGTAAAAAAAAAGTAAAAAGTTACTATTCACCAAAAAATTATTTTTATCTCATTGAACCACATTTTACATACTGATATCAACCGTGTCTGTAGGATTTTCGAAATTCCACTCACAAAAGCGGTAAAATTATGTTTTATGCAAAATTCAGTTTTTTAACCTTCCACTTAGTGGTTTCACTATTCATCAAACATTGAAAGTTTTCAGAAAAATACCAAAATTTCACCCTAGGCTAATTTCGATATTCCGAATCCAAAAATGAAGTCCATTTTGAAAAATAAAATTTATAAAATTTCAAAAATTGGTTATTACCATTCATAACGGCTAGTTTTAATAATATTTTAATAGAATATCGTTGTTTAGTGAAACTCAGTATTGCGTACAACGCAAGCTATCGAGGAAGGTCGCGATTGCGAGTAAAGCAAGCCAAGAAAGTGTTGTGTAGAAAAAGATTCCTTTGATGATTTATATAACATAAAAGTCTCGGGTGTTACAGTTTCTCCTTGGGCAGCCCTGATTTTGTTCTCCATGAAGGCGGATGGGATCTTGAGACTCTATGCTAACTATCAATGCCTATATCAGGTGACCTTGAAGAACAAGTACCCACTTCTGAGGATTTATGACCTATTTGATCAAATGAAGGGATCACGGTGGTTCTTGGAGATAGACCTCAAATCAGGTTATCACCAGCTCAGAGTACGAGACGAGGATGTGCAGAAGACGAAATTCAGATATCGGTACGACCATTAAGATTTCTTGGTTATGCCATTCTGTGTAACCAAAGCTCCAGCAATGTTCATGGGACTAATGAACATGATATTTTATCCATACCTTGATCACATTGTAGTAGTCTCCATCGACAACATTTTGATATAATCAGCTACTGAGGAGGATCATGCCTACCATTTGCAGGTAGTATTGGACACACTCCGAGAGCACCAGATTTATAGTAATCCCTAGAAGTGCCGTTTTTGGATTTGAGAGGCTCACTTTCTATGATACGTAATCTTATAGGCTAGAGTTTCAATGGATCTAGTGAAGATTGACCATGCACTTTCATAGGAGCCACCAGGAGTTTGACAGAGATACAAACATTCCTGGGTTTCGCCGGATACTAACAGAGATTTTTTCTAGATTTCTCTAGAGTCACAACACATTTATCAGTATTAACGAAGAAAGGGAAACCCTTTGTGTGGTTGGAGAGATTACAGTGGTGTTTTTAAGTGATGTGGTAGAGCCTAACTAGTGCCCTTATCTTGAGGCTTCCATAGGATGGCATAGGGTATGTAGTTTACTACAACGCATCAGGGTCCAGACTCGGATGTGTCCTGATGTAAGGTCGAACAATGAACATATATGGTTCTCGACATTTGAGACAAAATGAGTAGAACTACACTACCCATGACTTTGAGTTAATAGTAGTGGTCTTGGACTAAAATATGTGGTGAAATTAATTTATGGGCAAGCATTTTATAGTGTACTATGATCACAAGAGTCTCAGGTATATATTATCATCTAAGGACCTGAACCTGATACAATGATGTTGGCATGAGTTTTTCTAGGACAATGACTTCGAGATAGTCTATACCCTCGGGAAGGAGAACATTGTAGAAGATGCACTCAGTTATAGATCTAGTATATAGCTTCAAGGTGAGGAGAAAGTGCAGTTGGCCACTTTGTAGATATCCTTTGTAGAACGTGATTTAGAATATTTCTTTTAGCCTCTTATAGTCACTCCCCAACTTCTTCGGTGAGTCAGGGAGGTGCAGTGCGAGGACACTGATTACGAGACTTGACGTATTTAGATATCCACAGGGCAGTCACCTGATGGTTTTTATGAAGGTGGGGTGGACATCATCCTCTTCAGAAGACGTACCATGGTACCAGTGTCGCTTCATGAGGAAGTGTTGAGGGAGTTCCACAAACCCCCTCGAGCAGTACATCTAGGATAGGAGAAGATGTACCAGGATCTCCAAGGACAGCACTGGTGGCTGGGAATGAAGAATGAAGCAGTAGAGTTTGTCTCTCGATGCATCACTTGTCAGCAAGTGAAGGCATAGAATCAGGTACCAGCTTACTTGGTTTAGCGTTTAGATGTTCTAGAGTGGAAGTGGGATGGGATATCCATGGACTTCGTGATAAGACTTCCACGTAAATCCAGGGGTCATGAATCGATCTGGGTGATCATCGGCGGACTCCCCATGTCAGCCCACATCCTACCGATTAGAGAGCAGGGTTCAGTAGAGAGATTGGGACACCTCTAAGTGCATAAGATTGTGTGGATACATGGTGTACCCTCAACTATTGTCTCCGATCATGATGCACGTTTTACTTCCCGTCTATGGAATGGATTGCAGGAGGCATTCAGAACGTAGCTTCACTTGAGCACCGCCTTCCATCCTCAGATGGATGGTCAGAATGAGTGGACCATTTAGACTCGTGAGGACATGATACATGCTTGCGTCCTCAACTTCAACCACAGATCGGAAGATCACATGTCTTTGGTGAGTTTGCATACAACAATATCTATCAGTCCATCATTGGGATGTAAATTTTTGAGGTGTTGTACGTTCAACCTTGCAGATCCCCTTTGTGTTGGACAGACTAAGGGGAGTCAGCACTAGTGGGACCAGAGATGGTACGGGCTACAACAAGGAAAGTGTAGATCATCCAGAAGCAGATGAAGACTGCACATAGCAGGAAGATGTCTTATGCTGACAGGAGACAGAGACCTCAAGAGTTCATGGATGGAATCCATGCCTTTTTAAAGGTCTCAACTCGATAAGTTTTGTGGAGATTTAGCCAAGGCGACATGTTATCTCTGGGATTTATTAGACCTTTTTAGGTCTTCAGCAGAGTTGGCGAGGTGGCTTACCACTTTGCTGTTCCCCCTCAGTTGCACCGGGTGCATGAAGTCTTCCATATATCCTAGTTGAGGAGATACATGCACAACTCATCTCACATCATCGACCACGTAGAGCTTGACATTGATGATGAGGCAATGTTTTTGGAGGTTCCAGTTGATATTGGGGATCAACAGGAGCAAGTCCTTCATGGGCGATCGATACCTCAGGTGAACGTTTTCTAGCAGCACGTGAACCTCGAGGAGATTACATGGGAGCGGGAGGCTCAGATTCGTGCCCAGAACCCCCACTTGTTTTTCTAGTATTGTGATGTGGATTTAAGGGACGAAAAGCCCAAAGGTGGGGAGAATGTAAAGACCTTGAATTTACATTTAGTTTTTTTAAATATATTGGAATTTTAAGAGTATGTGAAAATTAACAGTGCATGATTCTGAGGCCCGGAGTGCCTATAATGATTTTATGAACATGTTTTTAGGTACATTCTGAAAATAGACAAGCAGGTTTTTGTAACTTTTGAACAGGTTCTCAAAATTGAAATCTGAGGGCACTGTTTAACTCACAGCACCGGTATTCTATGAAAGAGTCCTTCACCTTGACCGCAGTAGGTCGATGGTGAAAGATAGATTTTGGGTTCTTCATGGAAGAATAAAATTAAATTAAATTTTGTAACATTTTATTTTTGTTGAATCCTCCCATGTGGATGTTATAAAGGCGGGGACCACCTTAACTAAATCCTCCCACCTGGGTTACGAGGGTGGGGAGCACCCGACCCTTGAACCTCCCACGGAAATGTGGGGAATTCTCTTGAACTTCCCACACTATAATTGCGCCACACCCAATATTTATTATTCCAATAAAATAATTCCAACTTAATGGTTATAATAATTAAAATATTAATTCATATTTTATGTTGGCCCCTCGTCCTTTGAGAAAATATTTTTGGGTTGTAAAAGGAAAGAGGAGAACTTGTGGAAGAGCTTCTCCAATTAAGAACGCCAACGAAGAACTCTTCTCCTTCGACGAATCTTTCTCAAAACTCCATCAAAGGATCTCCAATGACAAAAAAGCCGATGATCGAGGAAACACCAATGTCACCAATTTCCGTCTATCCCGAACGACTTCATAACTTTCTTCAGGACCACCGTCAACGAACAACTGAGGTAAGTGTTTAATTTTTTGTGATTATTGTTTATCATGTTCTTACCTTCTTATACAAATAAGGTTGATCAACTCTCTAACAAGTATATCCATGTATGTTTTCTTTTGTGGGTTTGGGAATAATCATTACGGGAGTTGGTAGAGTATGATGTTCTTCATTCTGGATTTTTTTGATCAGCTTACTACCAATTTAACATGGAGGGTGCGGGCCAAACAAACATGGGCTGACCCCTCAACCATTCTTCTTTATGGTGTGTTATTCACGACGGAAGAAGTTTGATTTTTTCCCTAACAACGAATGAGAACAGCGGCTGACACCATCCCCAGCCGTGATGAATGCGACGACCCCATGACTCCTCACCGCCCCGTGGCGTCGCCGCGCCACCCCGAGGCCTCACCGTGCCACCCTGAGGGCTCTCCGCGCCTCCCCAAGGCCCTCCGCGCCGCCCCACGGCCTCCGCCACCCCACAACCACCGCACCGCCCCCAGCTTCACGCCATCCGCAGACTCCACCACCCGCGACCTTCGCTGCCCCGCGACCACCGCGCAACCTTGCGACGTCTGCGTCCTCTGCTTTCAGCAGCCTCCGCCACCCAGGGACATCGCGCCACTAGTGTCCTTTTCCACCTCGCAGCCTCGTGGCTCCCATGGCCTTGCCGACCTATGGCCCTCATGGCCCCCGTGACATCAAACCGCCCTCACGGCCTCCACAACGCACATGTCCTCCGCGGCCTTCGCGACCTCCACGCCGCCCAACACGATCGTGCTGGACCCAGCGGGTCGTTCTAGACCCAATGCGGCCGGGCCGGACCTAGCGGGCCGTGCCTAACCCAGTGGTCCGGGTCGACCCGAATTTGGTTGGGTCGGCCCAGGTAGGGTCGGGTCGGGTCTGTCTGATCGGGTCAGACCAGACACGTGACAACTTCGTACTTTTCACTCTATCGGCCATAACATTTGCTCGAGGCATCCATTCGACGAACCATCAGTGGCACTGGAAACCTTGGATTGAGATGGTCCCTTTGAGTTAAACTCACTAAATACATGGATAAAGTTGAAGTATAGTCGGGTTGGATCAATCACGAAGTCAACTGGGCCCTCGGGACTAAAAGTCTAATAACTCACAGAATGAGTGTCAGATTGACGCACCATCTGTTGCGTTGAGACCATTATGACATGGTCTTACATTGAGACACTTCTTTGTGAGACTTCATGGATGTTGTAGTATTAAACAATGGCTTGTGGAAAAGACCCTTCCATAAACAAGGAGCATAGTTCGATAACCCTATAGCTAGGTGTGACGTGAAAATTGAAGAGCGATCCTGTGTGGGTCAGCACCGAGAGATCCTCTGTGTAACAGTCCGAGATTTTATGAAAAATATTCTTTTAAATTTTATTAATGTCTTTTGTTGTACGCTACACCAAAATGAGATTGCATAACACTCCTCTTTGACTTTCCTTGCATTACACGCAATCACTACCTTCCTCGATAGCGTGTGTAGTACGCAATACTGAGTTTCACGAAACAACGATATGCTATTAAAATATTATTAAAACTAGCCGTTATGAATAGTAATAACCACTTTTTAATTTTTAGAAATTTTAGCTCTAAAAATGGACTTCATTTTTGGATTCGGAGTATCGAATTTAGCCTAAGGTGAAATTTTGGTACTTTTCGGATAACTTTCATATTCTGATGAATAGTGAAAATTACTAAATTTTAATTACAAACAAATTTTTTAATCAAAATAATTAATAGTGATAAATTATTAATTTGAGTGGTTTTAAAGTATATTTAGAATATATTTTTACAATTTAATACAATGTTGGTCATTGGATGTAATTTCACATTTAAACCAGACGTAAACAAGTGTCAATCTTTTGATAGATATTGTTTCTTAAAAACACGCTATTTGTTTTAACAGCGGGATTTAATTATAAAGTTAATTAATGCAACTTCTATGTTATGAATTTGGTAAAATAGACTTCATTTTTGCATTCGTAATATAAAATATAGCTTAGAATGAAATTTTGGCATTGTTCTGAAAAACATCAATTTTTAATGAATAGTGAAACTACTAAGTGGTAGTTAAAAAACTGAATTTTTCATAAAACATAATTTTACCACTTCTGTGAATGGAATTTCAAAAATACAAGAGACACGGTTGATGTCAGTAAGTAAAATGTGGTTCAAGGAGATGAAAATAATTTTTGGTTAATAGTAACTTTTTACTTTTATTTTCCACGGTTAAAAGTAAATAGGGTAATTAAGGGTAAGAATGATATTAATATTACCCTAACACATGTCCTAATTCTATTGGACAAGTGTATCTCGACCAAAAACAACCTTAAGTGTAAAATATTATCATTTAGGCCCACTTGGGTTAGATTAGAACATTTATTATTATTTAATTCAAAGAAGAGTTAAAAGAGTTAAAATCAAAGTTTATTTACTAAAACATTTTTAAATTATGGTTGTACATAAGATAAATTCGATTGTAAATATTCATTAGAAAGATAAAAAGATTTCATACATAATGGTATTTTACTTGTAATTTTTAGACATCAAATAATTTAATTTATTTATGACACAATGATGATGTAGTAATTATCTTATTTATGAAATATTGACATAATTGATGTTATAAACACCAAAATAAATGTAATTTGAGACATTTTATGAATTCCACTAATTTTCTAGGTTACTATGATATATTAGTGTTGATGTAATAAACTTGGTTCGAACATATAATTCTGTTATGACTTTCTGAAAAAATCATATATCAAATAGTGTCAAAATTGACACAAAATAGTTTTTAAATCAAATATTACATTACTAATTTGTTATTTTATTCCTAAAAATCTAAGGTTCGGCCAAATGATTTAGATAATGATATATATATTAATAATAAACAATTTGGGGTTCTTTTGGCATGTTATAGTAAGTGTATTAACCATATAGTGAAAGAAAACAAAAAGACACGGTAAACGTTAAATTATTTAACTTAGAGTTAAATCTAATTGATAAGGTTAAAATAATACCCTAAACTTGTCTAAATCTTATTGGTTGATAGAATTTCGACCCATCCCCACTTTATATACGAAATAAGACCCTTTGGAACCATTAAAAACCGATTTTGACTTTAATATAAAATAATATTTTGAGATATTCCTAAGGTGCCCCTCTCCTCCCTTATAAAATAGCACCTCCTCCCCCTCCTCCTCACACCAATTTGAGCAATCAAGCTCGGCCAACCCCTGCCATTTTCTCCTCTCCACTTCCCTAGAATAATCCTAGAAGTCCTGGTCTTCTTCAAAGACCAATCTTAGTTCCCTGAGTGGAGGATTCAAAGAGGCGTTCCAAAGAAGAGGTAATATCCATTACCGATCTTTTCAATTTCTTTCTTATTCAACTTCTTCTTCTTTAGTTGTTTCATGATAAAGTAATAACATAAGTATTAAGTACATACTTATATGTTATTATAAATATGAAACAACCCTAAATCACCTTCTATCCATCCTACGGAAAAATAAAATCACCGCGCGTGCGTACGTACGGAATACCGTCTCCACGCCCTGGTGTAATCTATTTTTCCACCATCACTTTACAAGGATGGGTATAACGGTGTAATGAGTAACTATTTATGATTATTATAAAGTAATATTGATACCGAAATAATATATATATACTCCAATACAGTTCCACGATCATAGGAACGATATCATCACTCGTGCGTACGTACGGAATACCGTCTCCACGATGTGATGCGACTCGTTCTACATGATCATCATTACATAGTAATTATATAAATTAATTGAATGAATAAATATGATATATGTTACACTAATACCATTATGGATATAAGGTATCTATAAGATTAAATGAATAATAATAATGTATTCGGCAAAACACGCATAAGAACAAAAGGCAATAAAGACCCGAGTAACAAGTAGCAATGAAATATTACTAACAAGAAGCTAAGAATATGACCATATATGATATCATATCAATATGTATGATTCCGGAATAAGTCAATAACATTATTTAAACCATTATACAGGAGCTTCGGACATGTACGAAGCAAATCAGATCTAAGGTAAGGGAAATATAACAATCTCATTTTTATCCGAGATTGTTTATTCTTAAGTATTTACTGGGGTGTATTTTATCATCCACATCCATTTTTAATCAATATGTAATATTATTTCCATCCACCTACAATTTTTTATATCCATTTTTAACCTTCAGTGAGTTTTTAGTAATATGTATGAAAGGAATATTTTGTCGTACGAGGTACTTTTTGACTTTTCCGACAAAAGTACAAGAAGAATGTTTTTTTAACTTATACAGCATGAATGGATTTTTAAAACATTATTTCCAAGAAGTTACCTTTACAAGTTTTCAAGTTTATTTTTAATCAACTTCTTTTAGTTTAGAATTTTATGACATTTTCAGAAAGGAAAAGTGTTTTTGAAGTAGAAAGGATATTTTCCTCAAGAATGGAGTTCAAATGTTTTATCAAAATTATTTTCCATCTAAGATAATATAGGGTTCTGTTTTTATCCCTATTATTTCATTGATTTGATTATGTTGTGAGGGAATTATTTTTATGAAGTCATTTACCTTATATGAATTGTTTTATGATGTCATGATGTTTCAAGAATCCCATTTTTGTTACATGTGTTATGCGATGATATATGATTTATGATTATGTGGCACACATAAGAAAGGAATCATTATAAGATGGGTGGGACCTATATCTCCCTCCAATGAATTGGGTAAAGATTTTATATCTCATGAGATAGACATGGATGGAACGGTAGGTTATACCGGTTCAGTGAAACAGGACTGAAATGAGGGTGACTCGATTCAGAAAGGGACTTTTTCCACTAAGATAGTCTTGGCAATGAGTCTTGACTAACAAGAAATGATTTTCCATGATTATGTGTGCATGCCACAAAGTTTCAAGTTTTTATTATGGGGATATCATTTTCACTTATATGATTTATTCCATGTTAAGATATTATGATCTCTTTTGCAGGTTATCATTTTCAAAAAGATATGATTTGATTTTTATATCCTTTATTTGCCCTTGCTGAGCATTTGAGCTCACCCTTTTATATTTTCTTTTTCCCAGGATATAAAGAAAGGTTTTAGGTAAAAAAGGGAACATCTTTATGGGAGATATTGGAGATCTTTCACTAGGATTAGGAGATTATATTCCGAGTTTCCAAAGACACTAAACTATTACGATACTTGTGTGTGTGTTTTTTGTTATGTACTAAGTATTCCTCAAAAGTAATGAAATGTTCATGTACGATAAGCTTTGGGTATCTACAGTTGGTATCAGAGGAAAGGTTTAGTCAACCTTTGGAAACTAGGATGCGAAAACATTAGTGAGATCCCTAGAGATATTTCTAAGGTATGTCTAGGGATGTCCCTAAGGTTAAGTATACGTATAGTTTATAGTACAAGAATTACGCTAACGATCATAGAATTAAACCTAAGATGTTAGATATTGAAGGTACTCCCCCTTTATTATGTTTTTTCCCTATCATTATTTTTGCCTCTCACACTATTCTTTTTGGGTTTTAGACGATGGCTGGAACCCGAAGGAACCGTGTTGATCAATGAAATGGACAATGCAATGATTGTCCTCCTAAACAAACAAATGTTATGGGAGATGGAGTGCAAAATCATATTACTATAATTACACAAGCTATGAATCATTCTGGACTTCCAAATGAGCAGAGAAGGGAACAATATTCTATTGAGTCCTTCATGAGGCAACGTCCACCTTCTTTCAGTGGGTCTTTTGATCCACTTGTTGCTGAACAATGGATCAGTACCACTGAAAATATATTTTCAGTTCTTCAATGTTCTGAGCATGATAAAGCCATCTTAGCAGTTTATCGTTTGGAAGGTGAAGCTGATCAATGGTGGAATCTTATCAAGAATACGAGGCAAAGAGATGAAATTGAGTCCATGGAATGGGGCGAGTTCAAGAACTTGTTTTTCAGTAAGTACTTCCTTCGTATTCTTCGAACAAAGATAGAGAAAGAGATTCTTGAACTGAAGCAAAGGGATGATGAATCTGTTGGTACCTATGAAGAAAATTTTACAAGACATACAAGGTACGCTTCTGGTATTATCATCCAACCTGAAAGTAAAGTTGATTGATTTTTTAGTGGCTTAAAACCAAGTCTTCGAAGGGCATTAGCTATAAGAGACTTCAGTTGCTATGAAGAAATTGTGTGTTGTGCTAGCAAGGTAGAAATGGAAGTTGGTGTTACATATCCATCTCATGGTTTTGACAAGAACCGAAAGATGGAGTTCAAGAAGGAATCTCAGAATAATGGTGAAACGAAGATGAATGTTTCCTTATGCACAAAGTGTGGAAAGAAGCATGGTGGAGATTGTCTTAAAGGGACTAGAAAATGTTTTAAGTGTGGAAAAGAAGGTCATCGAGCAGCTGAGTGTCGAAATAATGGAAAAAGGTTTTCTAATGATGTGAATAAAGAAAACACTGCCGAGAACGCACCACCAACACTTCAATGCTTCAAGTGCAAGGAAATGGGGCATTATGCTAATAAATGCCCTAATCCAAGGGTTAGTGATGATCAACATGAGAAACCACTGAAGGCAAAGGACAAAGGGAAGTCACATGCGATCACTATTGGCGATGTTGAATATGAAAACGATGTGGTGGAATGATTAAGTGTTTATGTAATGGGATTCCAAAATATTATTGTATCATGGAGTATTGGAATATTTATGTATTGGTCTAATGTGGTATTCAAAGTGATTTAGATATTTTTTGAAATAAGATGATATGCGAATAATGAAGGGAAAATGAGAAAATGAAATGTTTAACTGTATTCATGAGCTCATGATTGATATACGGACTAAGTGATATCATGGTTTGAGTGTTAAATTTTGAGGATTTTGGTTTGACTGTATTCATGTTTTCACTAAGGTATTCAAGAGAATACATGATTAAGGACTTTGAATGTTTGGAATGTGACCAACAAAACATATCTTATGATATATGGGAGTGGACTGCAGTATTATGGATAAGCCTAAAGATTGGAATGGATTATGTTGGACATATGTTAGTATTGTTTAAGGATAGAAGTTTTCTCAATATTATTGATGGGATGATATAGTTTTAGAAAAAGGACAACCTGCAGGACGAGCGACAGTCCATCGCGTCGGACAAGGATGTGGGAATCGAACCCACAACCGAAGTGCGGCTGGCCTTTATCGCCTACCACTGGCCTACAGGAAGTCCCTGTTTATTAGAAACTAGTTTTATTATATTAAGCAGTATGATATATGAAGTATAAAGTCCATTTTAGGAACCATATATGATTAATCTCACTATAGATCGACTTATGTATATAATTTTTTCTAACCTTTTGTTTGAGACAGATGGAATGACCCGTCATTCTATCACATGATCTACTAACACTTCACGAATAACAAATTCAACTTCATTTATTTAAGAGATGATGGGGAAATTGTTAAAGGCACGAACAACAGTGAGATTGTACCAAAATAAAGTAAGTATTTATTCTAATTCTTTAACTTCAGGGAAACGATCTTGAAAACCAAAAATGTTGTCCTAGTGATCTTATATCTGATGAATCAGATGGTACCTTAGATCGTCACAAATTTATGGCTTTGTGATTGCTGGTTTTTCCGCAGCCTTGTTCTCTACCACTCTGCATCAGAACATGATGGTTATATTTCTCTTCCATATCCATATTTTCACCTATGTGGAAACCCAGTGATTAGTTTATTTGGGTAACCGTTACGTTTCATACTTTTGTTTTTAAATATGGGTTTTGATATTCATTTTTACGATGTGGGATTCTATTAAAGAAACTTTCGAATAATAAACCATTTATAACCCCGACGAATTTTGAGGGCGAAATTCATTTTAAGGGGGGTAGAATGTAACAGCCCGAGATTTTATGAAAAATATTCTTTTTAATTTTATTAATGTCTTGTGTTGTACGCTACACCAAAAGGAGCTTTCATAACACGCATCTTTGACTTGCCTTGCATTACACGCAATCGCAACCTTCCTCGATAGCGTGTGTAGTACGCAATACTGAGTTTCATGAAACAACGATATTCAATTAAAATATTATTAAAACTAGCCATTATGAATAGTAATAACCACTTTTTAAATTTTTAAAATTTTAGCTCTCAAAATGGACTTCATTTTTGGATTCTTTGTATCGAATTTATCCTAAGGTGAAATTTTGGTACTTTTCGGATAACTTTCATATTCTGATGAATAGTGAAAATTACTAAATTATAATTAAAAAAAACTTTTTTAATCAAAATAATTAATAGTGATAAATTATTAATTTGAGTGGTTTTAAAGTATATTTAGAATATATTTTTACAATTTAATACAATGTTGGTCATTGGATGTAATTTCACATTTAAACCAGACATAAACAAGTGTCAATCTTTTGATAGATATTGTTTCTTAAAAACAAGCTATTTGTTTTAACAGCGGGATTTAATTATAAAATTAATTAATGCAACTTCTATGTTATGAATTTGGTAAAATAGACTTCATTTTTGAATTTGGAATATGAAATATAGCTTATGATGAAATTTTGGCATTGTTCTGAAAAACATCAATTTTTTATGAATAGTGAAACTACTAAGTTGTAGTTAAAAAACTGAATTTTTCATAAAACTTAATTTTACCGCTTCAGTGAATGGAATTTCAAAAATCCAAGAGACACGGTTGATGTCAGTAAGTAAAATGTGGTTCAATGAGATGAAAATAATTTTTGGTGAATAGTAACTTTTTACTTTTATTACCACGGTTAAAAGTAAATAGGGTAATTAAGGGTAAGAATGATATTAATATTACCCTAACACATGTCCTAATTCTATTGGACAAGTGTATCTCGACCAAAAACAACCTTAAGTGTAAAATATTATCATTTAGGCCCACTTGGATTATATTAGAACATTTATTATTATTTAATTCAAAGAAGAGTTAAAAGAGTTAAAATCAAAGTTTATTTACTAAAACATTTTTCATTAGGGTTGTACATAAGATAAATTAGATTGTAAATATTCATTAGAAATATAAAACGATTTCCGACATAATAGTATTTTATTTTTAATTTTTAGACATCAAATAATTTAATTTATTTATGACACAATGATGATGTAGTAATTATCTTATTTATGAAATATTGACATAATTGATGTTATAAACACCAAAATAAATGTAATTTGAGACTTTTTAGGAATTACAATAATTTTCTAGGTTACTATGATATATTAGTGTTGATTCAATGAACTTGGTTCGAACATATAATTCTGTTATGACTTTTACAAAAAATCATATATCAAATAGTGTCAAAATTGACACAAAATAGTGTTTAAATAAAATATTATATTACTAATTGTTATTTTATTCCTAAAAATCTAAGGTTCGGCCAAATGACTTAGATAAGGATATCTATATTAATAATAAACAATTTGGGGTTCGTTTGGCATGTTATAGTATTTGTATTAACCATATAGTGAAAGAAAACAAAAAGACACGGTAAAAGTTAAATTATTTAACTTAGAGTTAAATCTAATTGATAAGGTTAAAATAATACCCTAAACTTGTCTAAATCCTATTGGTTGATAGGCTTTAGACCCATCCCCACATTAGCTTCGAAATATGACCCTTTGGAACCATTATAAACCGATTTTGACTTTAATATAAAATGATATTTTGAGATATTCCTAAGGTGCCCATCTCCTCTCTTATAAAAGGGCACCTCCTCCCCCTCCTCCTCACACCAATTTGAGCACTCAAGCTCAGCCAACACCGGAAATTTTCTCCTCTCCACTTCCCTAGAATAATCCTAGAGGTCCTGGTCTTCTTCAAAGTCCAATTATAGTTCCCTAAGTGGAGGATTCAAAGAGGCATTCCAATGAATAGGTAATATCCATTACCGATCTTTTCAATTTCTTTCTTATTCAACTTCTTCTTCTTTAGTTGTTTCATGATAAAGTAATAAAATCAGTATTACATACATACTGATATGTTATTATAAATATGAAACAACCCTAATTCACCTTCTATCCATCCTACGGAAAAATGAAATCACCGCGCGTGCGTACGTACGGAATATCGTCCCCACGCCGTGGTGTAATCTATTTTTCCACCATCACATTACAAGGATGGGTATAATGGTGTAATGAGTAACTATTTATGATTATTATAAAGTAATATTGATACTGAAATTATATATATATACTCCAATACAGTTCCACGATCATAGGAACGATATCATCACTCGTGCGTACGTACAGAATACCGTATCCACGATGTGATGCGACTCGTTCTACATGATCATCATTACATAGTAATTATATAAATGAATTGAATGAATAAATATGATATATGTTACACTAATAACATTCTGGATATAAGGTATCTATAACCTTAAAAGAAGAATAATAATGTATTCGGAAAAACACGCATAAGAACAAAAGGCAATAAAGACCCGAGAAACAAGTAACAATGAAATATTACTAACAAGAAGCTAAGAATATGACCATATATGATATCATATCAATATGTATGATTCTGGAATAAGTCAATAACATTATTTAAACCATTATACAGGAGATTCGGACACGTACAAAGCAAATCGGACCTAAGGTATGCGAAATATCACAATCTCATTTTTATCCGAGATTGTTTATTCGTAAGTATTTACTGGGGTGTATTTTATCATCCACATCCATGTTTCATCAATATTTAATATTATTTCCATCCACCTACAATTGTTTAAATCCATTTTTACCCTTCGGTGAGTTTTTAGTAATATGTATGAAAGGAATTTTTGTCGTACGAGGTACTTTTTGACTTTTCCGACAAAAGTACGAGAAGAATGTTTTTTTTAACTTATACGGCATGAATGGATTTTTAAAAAATTATTTCCAAGAAGTTTCCTTTACAAGTTTTCACGTTTATTTTTAATCAACTTCTTTTAGTTTATAATTTTATGACATTTTAAGAAAGGAAAAGTGTTTTTGAAGTAGAAAGGATATTTTCCTCAAGAATGGAGTTCAAATGTTTTATCAAAATTATTTTCCATCTAAGATAATATAGGGTTCTTTTTTTATCCCTATTATTACATTGATTTGATTATGTTGTGAGGGAATTATTTTTATGAAGTCATTTACCTTATATGATTTGTTTTATGATGTCATGATGTTTCAAGAATCCCATTTTTGTTACATGTGTTATGCGATGATATATGATTTATGATTATGTGGAACACATAAGAAAGGATACATTATAAGATGGGTGGGACCTATATCTCCCTCCAATGCATTGGGTAAAGATTTTATATATCATGAGATAGACATGGCTGGAACGGTAGGTTATACCGGTTCAGTGAAACAGGACCGAAACGAGGGTGACTCAATTCAGAAATGGACTTTGTCCACTAAGATAGTCTTGATAATGAGTCTTGACTAACAAGAAATGATTTTCCATGATTATGTGTGCATGCCACAAAGTTTCAAGTTTTGATTATGGGGATATCATTTTCACTTCTATGATTTATTCCATGTTAAGATATTATGATCTCTTTTTCAGGTTATGATTTTCAAAAAGATATGATATGATTTTTATATCCATTATTTTCCCTTGATGAGCATTTGAGCTCACCCTTTTATGTTTTCTTTTCCCCAGGATATAAAGAAATGTTTTAGGTAAAAAAAAGGAAAGATCTTTATGGGAGATATTGGAGATCTTTCACAAGGATTAGAAGATTATATTCCGAGTTTCCAAAGACACTAAACTATTACGATCCTTGTGTGTGTGTTTTTTGTTATGTACTAAGTATTCAGCAAAAATAATGAAATGTTCAGGTATGATAAGCTTCGGGTCTCTACACTCTGTGGGTAAGCATGGAGCGATCTTGTGTGGGTCAGTAGCTAGTGATCCTATGTGGGTCACTACCGAGTGATCCTGTGGGGGTCAACACCGAGCGATCCTGTGTGGGTCAGCACCGAGTGATCATCTATGGGTCAGCCCCGAGCGAGCCTGTGTGGGTCAACACTGAGCGATCCTGTGTGAGTCTGTAGTAGAGCCTCTTATCAGAATAAGATGATATAGCCTTCGATTAATAATCTGTACTTTTGTACATAATTTATACCTGGGGTGAGATGAGTCTTTACTTTGTGGTACTTTCCTTTATGGTAATACCTTGGTAGTATTCTTCTATGTGGCGTTCTTGTGTGGTACTTGCCTTTGTGGTATTCCTTTCATTGTTGAACAGTTGTGCTTTGGTTTTTGAGTTGGTCTCTATCTTTTTACTCATGATTTAGATGGGTATACTTGATAACTTTGGTATATGTATGGGAATATACCTTTGTAGGGTTGTCAGTTGATTTCATGCCTTGTGGTTTATCCTTGGTGGATTTTGTGATACCTTGATGGTCTCAGTGTCCCTACTGAGTATCGTAAATTTAACCTAGGCATGGTTATGCCCTAACCTTGTTGTGTTTGGTGTAGAAGACGAACAACGCTGATCGAGGATAAGTGTACCAGGGCTAGACGAGGCTCGGAGGCGGACTATACAACGTGTCGTTATGCAAAGGATACAGACGGAAGAGGAGTGCTGAGGAGGTGATCTATACCTACCCTTTATGTAATAACCTCATAGGATGACCCAATAGTTGCCTTTATTTTTCTTCAGTTATATTTTATTTCATTTTTACTTGTACCATTATTGTTGGGTATGTATTCCAACCCCTTTTTTACTTTCAGTACTATTTTTACTATATAGTTTACTTGTGTTCCTATCAGGTTGTGTTCTTGGTTGCATGTGTTTGTAGGTTATAAAGGCAATGCCTTCCTACATTTAGGGAATAGGCCTTTCGGTGCTAGTTGCCATCCCCTGGCCTATGGATGGAAGGCTTGGGGTATTCATGGCACGTGCCCCGGGGGACAGGTCATGAAAAAAATTATACCCAAAAAAAATATCATAACTCATGGAATATGAATTTTCCTAATATAAGACCTGAATAAAATATTTAAGAAACATGTTTTGATAAACCTAATATTTGAGATCATAATATATTCATATGAAAAATAATAAGACTATAAAATAAACAAGGAACTGTAGCATATCCTGAAATGAAAAGCTTCAAAAAAATGTGGTACAACTATAAACATAGGTTAGCATATCATAGTTGATAAGTATTCAAACTTTAATTACAATAACAATGTAGAGAGAACATCACTGCCGACTTCCTATAGTGGAGCATACATTACAACCTGATTCACATAGTGGTATAATATCCCAACATTTTACATTACATAATATTGTTTTTTATGTGAATAATCCATTCTATAATAGTTGATGATCTTTTCTATTTCAGTGTATCGGAAATTATGATATACCACATACATAAAAAAATATAATATAATGTTTACAAATCTAATCAATATCCATTTTTCCGATAATATAAAACTTTTAAAATAAATAACTATTTTCTTTCAAGAACAATCTTTACATATTTCAAATTTACATATTTATTTCCCATACAAAACCATAAATATTATGAAATTTTTTTAAAACATGGGATAATCACAAAAAGATAATTAAGTGCCATAAAAAGAAAGAAACCAATTATTTGGGTGAAGGGCATGAAAAAACAGTGAAATGTTTTACCATTATTGTAATGTTCATTATACGAAATAAATAATTACTTTTCACTCAAAAAACACACACATTTTTCTTAAATAATACCATTAAAACGCATAAAAATAAATTAAAAACATTTTTCGAAACCTAGAGCATCATAATCCTAAAACCCATTAACAAACATTCAATTGGAATAACTATATACCCGAATATTAATATAATCATCACCCAATGATATTTGAGAGTTATAATGGGATCATCCCTTGTATATGTTATATCAGGATCACCCATGATTTATAATTTGGCTGAAACCCTTGTATGATCTATATTGGGATCACCCATTTTTCTTGAGCAATAATGGGTCTCATCCCATCATATAAGCTATATCTGGTTAATGAATTTTCTGTGAGCTAAACTGGGGATCAACCATGAATATAATCAATATTAAGCTCAAATATATTTTTTTAAATATTTGTCATTTTATATTTCAAAAAATAATAAAATTTATTATTTCAATTATTAATTATAAAACATTATAAAACCTAATTTAAACCTATATTAAAAACACATTTGAATATTAAAATACCAATTTCTTTTAAAACCCCATTTTCAAAACACAAAAAAAAATATTATTTTGAAAAGAAAATTTCAATACCATATATACACAAAAAATGGAAAAAATGTATTTCATTATTGAAATCCTGAAATATTACAATGGAATCCAAAAATCAAATATCAGTTTCAGTAGAATAAAAATTCATTGTTGACATATACATTAAAAATAAAATATTCTTATTGTTTTTTCTCACAACGCTCTATATGAAACACGTAAAAATATTCATTTTTAAATTCATTGAAAGAAAATAAAAATATACCTAAAATTTAATGTCCATGTAAAAAATTTTCAAAAATCATTTTAAAAACATGTATTTGGAAGAGAAAGATATATTTATGGAATACATTAAAAGATATTTTTCAAATGAAATATCCCTTATCTCCTTGTAAATATTTGAATCTTATTCCCCATAAATGAATAAAATTAAAAAACATTAAATACCATGAGAATATATAATTTCATGATATAAAATGTCAAAGGGTCTTTTTATATAACATTTAAAATAATTTAGTTGAGCAACATCAAATTATTTCACAATGAAAGGAAATTGAGACGAAGCCCCTCACCTTAAGCTCAACTCGCCAAACAAGTTATTTATCATAATGAATAATAAAATTATGTTAATTATTTAATTTATTGAGTAATGTTTTATGTTTATTATTTCTATTATTACAATTATTACCAAGTTATATATTAATACTTAATAAATTAGGTTTACATCATATTTATTGACCATATTTCGTGTATGCATTAAATATGAATTTGGTAGGTTGAATATGGTTTAAGATGTAATTATTTAAAAATAATTACAATAATGATCACAAAATAGTTATCATATTTATAAATCAGTTACACATTTATGATCAATATTAAAATATTTTTTTGATAAATGATGTATGTTATGACAATTAAGATGGTAGGTCGTACGTACGCATGAGTAATGTTCCAATTTTTTAATGATCTGTATGGAAAATATGTAAGTAATATAAAATTTTTACAGAATGATAATAATATAATATATATCATTGGTTTTATTTATTTAAATATCTAACCCACATGGTGTGGTTATTAAAATAGAATCACATCGCTACGTGATAGCGATAGTCCACACATACAGGATCGATGTTATAGTTTTTCAATGATTGAAAAGTTATAAAAGAAAAATGATATATTAATTTTTCAGAATGATAAATATTACATAAATATAATAATTATTTCTCATATATAACAAATATTTATTACATTTATCTTTATTACATCCATGTGAATAATTAGTGAATAAAGAATCACATTTCTTTGTGTGGTGGTAGTTCACCATTTACATGTCTCACCTTATCATACCCCATATGGAAAGGAAATTAAAAAGTTATATACAATATCATTACTCTACTGTTATAATAATTTAATTAAATATAAATATATATATATATATTTTTTATCCATCATAATACCCAAACGTGAGAGGTGTTGATGGAAAACACGTCACATCAGTTCGCAAGGCTATAGTCCTCAATACACAAAAGCGATGTTTTCGTTTCCCAATTGAGGGGAGAAGAGATGGATATAGGTACAAAAATTAAAATAATAAAATCTAAATACATTGGATATATGTGTGTTATTATATAATAATAAATTAAGAAGATTTTAAAAAGGTTTAATAAGAAATAAAATAAAAATTCATAGTTATTTTTTTCTCTTCTCAGACAACCTCATTAGGATTATTCTTATAGCATTATTATAATGGATTTATGATAAATAATGAAATATATTATAAGGGTATGTTTTTTTGGAAGTAATAGTTTAGTTATTGGGTGAAGTAAAAGGGTTTGAATGTGTTAATAAGAGATGAAAGGGGGTGGACTTTTATATGTGAGGTGTGTGGAACACTTGTAATTTTTGAGACGAAAAAGGTGTATGCAAATTTCACACATGAAAAAGGATCTGAAATAGTGTTTTATAGATAATTAGACAATATAATGTATTAATTCTCCACTAAAATATATTTTAGACACAATTTTTGTTATTTAATCCCATATTTGTTTAGATTAACCTACAGTAAATCAATTTTTTCCTTAACCGGGGTAATTTAATTTTATGGTTTCTAATATTAATTATGGTAAAAAATAAAGTTGTAATTGTCATAAAATATAAATTATAATTATTCCAAATATTGAATCTATTTTAAAAAATTGAATTCACATATGTGGAAAAATAAAATTTAAATTAAAACCTGCAAGCGTGATTAAAAAGTACGTTTTCAAGAAGTGTATTTTTCATCAAAAGAAGATTTTTTATTATGTCTATAAATAATAATTAGAATTATAGGAATTATAATTAATATTTATTATATATAATTTATAAATTTAACTTAATATATTCCTAATTATGTATTAAATTAATTAATAAAAATGGTGACACATTATATATTTTAAAATGGTTTACGGAAAAATCCAATTTTTAACCCAAGAATAAACTAATACTGAAATGAAATATAACATTTATTAAAAAGTAAATATGTAAATTAAATATTACTAAATAAAACATATGTTACATGGAATCGTATTAAAAATATATTATTTCTTTTAAATTACTTAATTTATTTAAAATAAATGATTTTTACTAAAAACATGTAATTTAACTATTCACTGGAAAACAATTATTTTTAAAAAATCAAAATATTTCTCCATATATTAATTTTGATAATATCTTTTAAAAATTGAATAGAAATTATCAAAATAAATTATCCGTTTTCCCAGAATTATTTTTATTTTTTCTTTATGGAAATATATAAATACAGTTTTTGGAAGAAAATATATTTTTGAATATTTAAATTACTTTAAAAAAAATTGAATTATTGAGTAGAAATAATTTGTAAATAATTTATATTTATAAGGAAATTTATAAACATATATTTCATAAATTAGTTAATACTATTCATACCCACCAATTTAATGACTTGGTTATAACCGTTATATATTATGTGTGTCCCTTAAGCTCAGTGTTGCATTTCAAACACGCTAGTGAAAATAAATTTATTTTTAAAAAAATAAGGTTGTTACATACTCCAACATTTAATAAATTTAATCCTTGAAATTTTAAATTTATCGTTATTATAAAAGGTTTTTAATATTTAATATACCTTTTTTGGGATCCCATATTGTAAAAAGGGTTACTAAAATCTCTTTTTTATGACAGAGAAAATGATGTACGAAGGTCATATTGAATAAAACATGGTAGGGTTACAAATAGATGACCATAGGTGGGTTACTAATATTTGGACATGTTAGAAAAGAATTATCAATTATGGATAGTGATAGAGATCATTTATAATAAGAAAGTGAATAATCAATAAATATTTATGGTACTCAAAATTTATAAATCTATGATGTGTGAAAAATCATTTAATTAATCATAAATTAATGTAATAAGAGAAAAGTTTCATTTTAAATTTATTTTTCTAAGATATTAATATTTAATTTAACTTCATGTCTAAAATAATAATTAAAAATACTTAATTTTATTGTAGAATTTCCTCAAATAATCATTTTTTACCATACTCTCATCTATTGTACAATGATGTGTATCCAAGATGATTTTTCATGTATAAAGTACTAAATTAAGATTTTAAATATCATATAACCATAAAAGGTATAATCAAGATATAACACATGTCTTTATAAATTAAACAAAAGCAAAATTTTTAGTACATTATAAGATAATTCCTAAAATTAACAAAAAATATTATGATGAAATAATTCATTAATACCCGAAATAAAACCATAATTCTCAAATTTCAAACAAAATCATTCCAAAAAACCAAATATTTATAGAGTATTATTACCTCAATGGTTATCTCATAAATTTCCTTATAATAGAACAAAAATAGATTGATCTCATTTTGAAATAATATTAATCATTTAGTTGGTAAATCATTTTTCAATCCCATGGTTGTCTATATGATAAAAATTATGTTCCTATAACGACCTGTATATCTAAGTTCAAATAAACCCTAAAGGTTATAATTACCTTAAAACTTATTTCCTTAATATTTTAAGTAATACATCACATTAAACTAAATATTCACATATTATGTGAACCAATGAAACATATCCTAAAGTGTCATTTATCAATTTAATATTTCATCACACAAAACCTAGAAAGAAGTGTCAAAACATATGGACTTATGATTAACCTTTAAAAAATATGCATCTCCTTGAAGCTTCCACCAAATCAATTGATGGACCAACATCATCTATAGTAGTAGAAAATTATTTATCCCCACCATTATATTTTTTATCGTGATAATTTTGACCATTATCATGAAACTTTGGAAACACATTATCATAATATCCCAATTCAATATAGCTAAAACACCTCACCATTGTCTAAATATTTGTTATCTAATTCTTTTATTATTCAAGAATCTTTTTATGAAAGTTAAAAAACCTCTAACCAAACTTACCACACCAATAACACTTTATATATGAAAATAAAAATTCACCAAAATTAGTTTTACCACAATTGTAACATGTTTTGGCCTTAGCTCGGGAATTCTTTGTGGGGTTCTTCTCCATTTCCTAACACCTTCTCCTTTTCCTAATCTTGTCATCTCATGAAACATAAGTGTTAGAAAACTCCAACTAAAATCTCTCAGAATATTGAATAACATTCTAATAAATTTTAAATTCTATTGTGGACAAATTAGATTAGAAACATTGGTTCAATCACAATTTAACAAATTAATTTTACTATTAGAGTCACAAATAAAATCCTTCATATTCCTATAAAAAATTTTAAATTTTACATCATATACAACCACTAAATATTCATCCATTTTCTTGAATTCCATGAATTGTTTCTCAATCCCATTAAAAAACGTAGGGAAATAGTTATCATGTATGATATTGTTAAATGTCTCATATTCCATGGTATCAATATTGTCATTCTATCTGGAATTCTTAACCAAATACCACCATTTATCAACATCACCATAGTTGTGATTATTGGAAAGGGATAACTTATTACATTTAGAACATAACCTAACATCGAATATTTTCTTCATGGGATTAAGACATCCTTTGACTACCACTTGTCTAGATGATCGACTAAATGATGAGAGATGTTGACTCATGAAATGATCCACTGTAGAAATCACCCTTCAGGGATTATCAGGTTCCTCTATAGTATGGATATCACCACCATTAATAGATTATTTCAATTTATCCATCATTGTAATGTATTTTTCATTTCCAATTCCAACCATCTTGGGATATTGATTTGGAAGGATATTTTCTCTCAGTTCATTCCAATTATAGATTCATTTTTCCTTCCATGGGAAACCAATTTGAATAGATATCTTTTAGATGAAGCAACATGTTAATCTTTAAATTCTATACATTTTTAATTAACCATAAATTAAAATCATTCAAGGTGATTCTATTATCATTTTCCTAAGTTCTAACATTTTTTAAACTATCCGATGATACCATCTATAAAACCCGATAGTTAAAATTACAGAATTTCGTATTTTTTTGTCAATAATCCATTCTATTACATTTAAGGATATTTTAAGGTTCATATTTTTAAACAATGAATTGATAACTATTACATGAGAAAATCCTAATGTAGACACAACCCATTACCTTCCATTTTTGTATAATATTAATTTTCTAAAACAAATCATGATTGATGTTGTTGCTAAAATTTCACAAAATTCAACCTAACCTCTTTTTTCCCTTTACACATCATTAGATTCATGGATTTTTTTTAATTACATTGAATGTGGACAAAAATATTATTAATGGACATAAGAGTAATTGAAAACATTTTTCCAGTGACAAAATTTATTAAACCATGATTTTTTAATCCTTTTCACAATTTTCTTTAATCGAATGAAATAAATTACTTTCACATGAAGAAAAACACTTTTTTCACAAATCGAATCATTAAAAACAATAATAAGAAATTAAAACAGATTTTTTGAAATATAGTGCATCATATTTGTAATATCCAGTAAAAAGCCCTTTCAATTTTAATAACCATATGTTCGACTTTCCATATAATCATTATCTAATGCATTAGAGTGCAATAATGGGGATCAACCTTCATATAAGCTATATCGGGATAACCCAAGACCTATAATGGGGGTCAACCAGTAGAGTAATATATATCCATCACACCCATTTTTCCTATGATAAAATGGGGATCAACCATATGGTTAAGCTATATTGGAATCAACGGTTATTCATGAGCTACTATGGGGCTCAACCCTTTGTATATGATATATTGTGATCACCCATTTTTCATATAATTCTCAAGTACCATTTCCAAAATTAAACATGTTATTCATTCTGTTTTTCATTATAAAACATTTAAAACCCCATTGAAAACAGCACTAAAAACACTTCTAAATATAAAAATACCTCTTTCTTATAAAATGACATTTTCATAACAAAAATACAATTTTCTTCTAAAGCCCCATTTTATATACCCAAAATAATCATAAAATGGGAAATAGTGTTATTCATTGAGAAAAAAATGGAATCCTGAAATGGAACCTATAAATTAAATAACATTCATAGTGGTGGAAAATGCTTTTGTCTTTATATACGTTAAAAATATGAAATTTCTTTTGTCGATTGTCATAATTTTCATTATAAAACATATAAAAATATTACTTTTGAAACCCTTTCAAAACAATAAAACATTACTAAAAATTAATTTATTATAAATTTATTTCCTTAACAAAATTTCCCTAAAATCATTTTAAAAACATGGAAATGGAAGAGAAAGAAAATTAAAAGTTAAACATCTAATGAGGGATTTTTAAAAGAAAATAGACTTGTCCGTTTGAAAATATTTGCTTATAGGTTGTATGCATGCATGAGTAACATTCCCATTTTTAATAAACACTAAAAAAATGAGGTAAGTAAAGATTAATTTCATTATAATGATAAAAATTTCCCATATAAAATATTATTTAATTAAATAAACTAATAAATCTCATCTATGTTGTGTGTTTTTGAATATGGTGACACGTTTCATCATGAAGGCGGTAGTCCATGCGTACGTGATCGACATTATCAATTTTCAGTGAGTGAAAAAAGGTAAGAATGAAAAAAGATATATTATATTTTTAGAATGATAAATATGTCAATAATATCATAATTATTTCATTTATATCACATATACTTATTAACAATTTTCTTATTACATTCTATGTAAATCATCAGTGAAAGACAAATCACATCGGTCCATGAGGCAGTAATCCATTTTACATATAATCGACAATGTCATACAACATAAAGAATGGAATGTGAAAAAGATATACATGATATATTTAATAAAAACACATAATTATGTTTTTTTATATTATATATATATATATATTCATTAGATACATCATCATGCCCAAATGTTAATAGTGTTTATGGAAAACGTTTCAAATCAGTACGTGAGGTGGTAGTCTTCCGTACACACGAGTGAAATTATCATTTCCAATTTGTGGGAAGAGGATATGGATATAGGTTAATAAATTAACATAATAAAATACAATAAATCATATATAATATAATTATTATATAATAATAAATTAATAAAATTTGAGTGAGGTGGAAGAAGAAATAAAAAAATCATATTATAGAATTTTTCCTCTTCTCTGACCACCTCTTTAAGATTATAACTAAAGTATTCCAATATTTTATCTTTGAAAAAAAGGATTATATTAATATAAGATAAAATTTAGAATTTATTCGGATATTTTGTGGCATAAAAAGGGTTTTATTGTGTGAATAATTGGGGAGATAGGGTGGTATTTTATAAGTTCGGTGAGTGGAACACTTATAATTTTTGGAAACAAAAAGGCATGCCCCTGTTTTTTTTAATGAAAAAAGGTTTGAAAATATATTATTATCCATAATTAGACATTATATTTTCTAAATAAATATTTATAATAGATTTTAGGAATGTTATAATGTCAATTTAAAATTTATTGTTTTAGTTTATCACACAGTAAACCATTTCTTAACTTAATTGTGGAAATTAATTTTAACTATCCTCACTATTCATTATGGTTCAAAAATATGATTAAATTATTATAAAATAATTAGTTTTCTAATTCCAAATATTAAATAAATTTTAAAAAATAAAATTAAAATAATTGGTATAATTAATTTTAAAACAAAACAAACACACACAATGAAAAATCATATTTTTAAGGAATTTATTTTTTGAGCAAACGATGCTTTTAAATATACTCTAATACTAATAATAATCTTTTTATGAATTTAAATTAATATATATAGATATATTATAAATAAAATTAATTTTGAGAAATTCTTCACTATGGATTACAATAAATAATTTAAATAGAGAAACACTATGAATTTTAAAACAATTTTAGGAAAAACCAAATTTTAAACAAAAAACTAGACTTAAACTAATAACAATAATAAACATGGTTAAAATGTAATTAATGGGGTAAATATTAATAAATAATAATTATTTTAATTATAATAATATTCAATGTTTTATGATACATTTAATTTATTTAATTAATTAAAAATAAATGACATTTTTACTAAAATCTGTATTTTCACTATTAACTAAAAAATTATTTTTTTTTCAAAAAATTAAAAAATATCATACTAAGTAAAATATGGTATTAGGATTTTAAATTTTTTTTCTTTTTATTAAAATAATTTTCAAAATACTTAACACAATTAATAGTAATATTTATTTACAAAAAGCAATAATAATCATTTTTTTAGAAAACATATTTTGGATGTACACAATTACATCACAAAAATTAAATTGATTATTACCTAATAATTTAAAAATAATTAATATTTAGAAGATTATATATATATATTTCATAAATCTATAAATACTAGAAATTCCTTCCAATTTAAGGGCATTATTTAAATATTATATATTTGTCGTTTTGTTTACGCTAGGTGTTGCACGTCGAACACGCTATCAAACATAGTTTTATTTAATAAAATATCGAGGTGTTACATTCTCCCCCATTAATAAATTTAATCCTCATTTTTTAACATTATCATTCTAATAAGAGGTTTTTCATTTTCAAAATACATTTTTTTGCTAACCCATAATGTAATTTTTTTAATAAATTGTCATTTTTAATAAAGGAAAGAGCTTGTATGGAGGTTATATAGAATAACACATACATGGTTTCTAAATAGGAGATCATTTTTCAGAAGTAAATATTATGATATCAGATAAAAGCATAAATAATTATGTAGATTGACTGATGTCATTGATCATAAGAAAGTGCATGATCAATATAAAGCTAAGCACCTCAAAACCATAAATTGTTTATGAGTCAAAAGACAATTTGATTGATCAAAAATTAATATAATAGGATAAAATATTAATTTTAAAGAAATTATTCATAGATTTAAAGAATTTCCATTACCATTTAGAAAATAATAATATTTAAATATACTTAATTCCCTTGTATAATTTCATTAATTAATCAATTTCTTCCACACTCTCATCTTTTTTCCTACAATGAGTATCGAAGATGGATTTTTCCTATCCGATGCACTAAAATAATATTTTAATTACCAAATAACCATACAAGGGACAATCAACCTATTCCAACTATCATAATAATTTGACCAAAAACCAATGTTTCTTCACATGGTATGATAATTACCAAAATGACTAAATCATCAGATGATGAAAGGATACATTAATGTACAAAAATTCAACTGTAATATCCGAAGATAAAAATAAATCATTCCAAATTATCCTCAATATTAAAGTGTGTTTTAAACTCAAAGGTTATCTGTCGTGAACCCATTCCCACATGGTATACCCCTCCTAGGTGAGAAATACAAGAAGGGAGATAGCGACCCCCTGAGTCCCATGTCCATAATGCCCCGGGTTGGTGACTAGAACTGAGTGTATTGTAAAAACAGAAATGTGAGGCATTACCCTCTAGGAGAACACATAAAAAAAAGAGAGATAAGACAAACACCAACCAATTCTAACTCAGACTGCAATATAGAAGAAATCCCAAGTACACAAATGTAATGTCATAAAAATACTACTACAACTGAAAGGGGAAACTACAAGTACCAGAAGAAAAAAAGCAACTACGAAGCCCAAACAGATCCTCTAACGCCAATATAGTAGAAACCAGTGTGATATGCAGCCTGCTCCAAGTGACCTGAAAACTAGTTTATATATACATTGGGTGAGTATAATAGTATAATTAGTAGGATCCTCCCCAGTGCCTCTCATGAAAAAGTAATGAAAGCATACTAAAGAATAGTGAACAACATGTGAAACTAACTCATCACCCCAACATGTATACAATGTTCTCTACCTTACCATGGCTCTTCTCACCAAGAATCACATACAAGAGTAAATAATATAATAAAGAATATATTGGGTACCCCACTACCACTTCCCCAATATTTTTCAGATTTTCCCCAACGTCGCACATCCTGATCCATCTCTCTATAAAAAGGATTACCCACAGACACCTGGGTGTAGCACCAAAACATACACCTCATGAAACAAAACCAGTACGTCAATGAAACCAAAGTAATCAGGTAGTTTTCAAGAGTCACCATATCTCGCATAACATGTATCATATGTCAACTATTAAATATCAATCCATTATAGCCCGCACACCAAGTAAGGATCCTCAAGCCATCAAATACTATACACATTATACATATTGTAGTCCATAAGAAACTATAACCAGAATATATGTATGTGAAAAACCACAATCCATTATAGACTTCTACACACATATATGGGGAAAACTAACAATTCTGCCTACCAGCACAAGTAACTACCAAGAGAAGAGGGCATGACCAAAGGGGGTATTCGTCCATCTATCCTCCAACTAGAATGTTGGGGAAAACACCCCCAGGTCTCAGAATCCCCAAGGTGTCAGTTTAAATAACTGACTGGGTGGAGTAGCATATAAAAACCCAAAACTATGGATTATAATATACCTCAAAACCACACTATGGGAATAACCTAGTATTAGACTCAACTGCAGCTAACATATCTCAAACTCCCAACTGCCATTGCTAAGACTAGGTATCCTATATAGACACAAAAATTTATGTAGATTTATTTTTTTAAATCATTCACTTTTTATAAGTTTCACCTTACATTAACTAAATCATTATACATCAATTAACCATTAGTAATTCCTCATTACATTTCATTAGCATCACACCCAAAGTCCACTATTCATTTAAATTGTAGCCTTAGCATTGCATCCCAGCAAGATCCATCCACATGGGTTAACATCATTTATTAAATAATTTATTAACAACATTAGTACTTTTCCATATTCCAAGAAATTCTAGAAAACAAATCTACGATTCTAAACATAAGGGCTCACCATGGTGCGTATGTGAACTACCATTCAAGTCATTACATCCTTTAACAAGAGAGAAGACTCATCCATACTTGATAAGCTAAACACATAATGAACGTGAAATACCCTATGAATATTCACCGATTTATGGAAGGAGGGTAAGAAATACCAGCTTCCTTGAGTAGTGGAGAAAGTAAAGTAGGTAAACAACCAACATGATTCATCAAGCATCCAAATAATAACATCCAACTTATTTCATTATCTCCAATGTCCTCCCCTACACCCACATGCATAAACTGATGTATCTCACCACTCTAGGAGTCAAATTTTGCCACAAAGAATGGGCCTCCCTTCCCCCACATATCAAAAAAATCATCCAAGCTCACATCACAATAGATGATCTGGAAGAAACAAAGGTCATATCAACTGGGCTCTTTTCCCCTACATAAGAAAGATGGTAACTCAGAACCCTACCAGGCATTATATTTTTATCAAACAGATGGTTCTTTAATCCATCTAGAATTAACAGATTTATTATTTATAGGTTCAAACTATGGGCAACCTAAATAGAAAGATATCATAGCTATCAAAAATCAATTAAACATGCTTACTAAATCAATTTAATTAAAATTAAATTACAACAAGAAGAACAAGATTCATTTACATGCCTCTTTATCTTTGAAAAATAATTTACAATTACTCCCAATTTACGTTCTTTACCAATTTCCATCAAAATGAATTGATAATCAATGAAATAATAGATATCACACTATCTAGAAAAATAAGAGGCAGTAACCCACTGTCTGTATCAATTTATTTATCTGGTTCAAATATTTATTATACCAATTACATTATTATCTTGTGGGATAGAACATGATAACTCTATAGTTTCATGTAAAATCATAGAGAAGAAATGAATCCCCTACCGCAAAAGGTTCTTGACACTCAATACAAAAGAACGTTCCACAAAATAGATTACAATCTCCCCCTCTGTGACAACTGCATACACCTGAGGACATTGCGTCATGAACGCACCAACCAAAACACCAGAAAACTCTATTATTTTCATAGATATCACAAGTCATAACATATAAAGGAGAAAACATGAGAAAAGGATTGAATAAAACCCAAGAATAGAGGTAGATCAAAACTTTTATCGATGATGGATTGAAACATGCTGCTTGTACCAAAACAGGTGGTGTAAATGGAGTAAGAAGAAACATCAAAGAGAAATGATCCAAGGATGAAGGTTTGATCACACCGCTCCTATCAGAAGTAGTAATGGTTCAAATATCTACCAATAGGGAACAACACGGTAGAACAAGGGAGGAAGATATATTTTCTCTTTATAATATTTAACAGATCAGTGGTTTAAGATATGATGAATTTTCAATTAAATGGGGATCCCATTAAATCACATGGGTTGAGAATGTAAAGGCATCCCGAGCCTTAGGAAAAATTAATATAGAAGTTATGGGTTTGAATCAGCCATAAATACCTTAAAATAAGGCCTTTGTTTCATTTTTCATAAAATAAAACGCTAAATGGGTGAAACTATAGTAAGATGGAAACATTGTAAACCTACCGATGCAGGAAACACTATACAACTACTGATTCTGGAAACAATGTTCACAAATGACTTAACGACACTGATAAAACGTTTAACAAATTGACTCAGTGACACCCATGGAACTATTCACAAAATGAATCACTGACACCGATGGCATAGTTCAGAGAATGACTCATTGACACTAATGGAACTTTTTACAGAATGACTCACCGACACCTAGGGCACTATTCACAGAATGAATCACCGACACCAAAGGCGCTGTTTACAGAATGACTCACCAACACTGACTATTCACAGAATGAATCACCAACACTGAAGGCACTGCTCACAGAATCACTCACTAACACCAATGGAACTGTTTGTAGAATTAATCACTGACACCGATGGAAATACTCATAGAATGACTCACCAACACCGATGGATCTATTCAGTGAATGACTCACTGACATCGATGGAATATTTCTCAAAATTAATCATATAAAAAAATAGTAATATTCAGAGAATGACTCACTAAAACTAAGGGCACTGTACAAATTGGTCTCATCGATGCCACTATTCACATCGGTGTCACTGATGTCATTGTTCACATCCGTCTCAAAGATTTCACTATATATATAAGTATCACCGATGGAACAATTATCATTGGTCTCACAGATGAAACTATTCATGAAACTAGAAATTTGGATAACTGTTGGGGATAAGTCACCTTGACCTCTCAGAACACCTCATACACATGATTTCAGCAAAGGAATACAATGAAAAGGTCCACGCCATTAAATTAGATACCTCTCAAAACATTCTCATCTTAAAGAATTTGAAACCAACCTAAAAGAAAACAAAAAAAAGGACCCAAACAACAACCAATAAAGATACATATCAAAAGAGACCAAACTAGAAGAAGAAAAAAACAATGAAATATTATAAATATAAAACGTCTATAGCCCCAAAGTGAACATCGTTACATGAAAAGAGTTTATCATCCAAATCCTTTGGTACTAACCATGTATCTTTGACTCACATTCCCAGGTACTATCCTCTACTCCACCATGTCACCAGAAGACACCAAAAAGGGGATATAATGCCCTCAAAACAACTTTTATTTGTAGTCTTGGATCTCCATAGACTTCTACATGAAGGTCAAATCATCATAAACATTGATCTATCCCCCATTTAAAATGTGAGATTCATTATTAAGATAATGATAGAGTTGTGACACATGAAGACCATTGTGTATCTGACGCATCTGTGGGGGAAGTGCTACTCAATATTCCAAAACTCCAACATGATCCAAAACCTCAAAAGGCATAACCAATTGGGGTGACAACATACTTCAATGAACAAATCATCGATGCCCATGATGGGGAGTCACCTTCAGAAGCACGTGATATCCAACATCAAACTAAAATGGTCCCCAAATCTGAACGACATATGATTTCTGACGATCTAGTGCCATCTTCATGCTGTCATGAATCACCTGAACCACCTCTATCATATTCAACAATAGATCTGGTATGAGAATTGCTGACTCTCCCACCCCAGTCAAGAACAATAGAGAACAACAAGGTTGGATATACAAGGATTAAAATGTATCCATACCAATGGTTCAGTGAAAACTATTTTTGTAAGTGATCTCCACTATGGGTAATTGTATCATCCAGAAACTTCCAAAATCCAGAAATCAAGAGCATAACATGTCTTCAAGAGTCTGGATGGTCTGCTCTGTCTGAAAGTCCATTTGTGGATGAAAAATAGTGCTAAGGAATAGTTGTGATCTGAAATCATGTTGGTGACATATCCACAATATAGAGGTAAAATGAGGATCCATATCAGAAATGATTATCCACAGTACTCTGTGGATTCTCCCCATATCCTCTAGATACTGCCTCGACAAAAAATCCAATGAGATCGGATCCCTGATCGCTATAAAGTGGGATTATTTTAATAAAAAATCCACTACCACCGAAATAGAATTATTTCCTCCCTGAGCTCATGGTATACTAGGAATAAAGTCCACTGAGATGTTCTCCAACATCCACCAATGAATATCTAATGGCTGGACCAAGGAATCAGTGACACAATGCTCATCCTTCACCCTCTAATAGATCAAATATCAAGACACAAACTCCACAACTGTACGCTTTTACCCAGGCCAACAAAACTGACTCCTCAATGATCGGTACATATTTTTCACAACAGGATGTATCACTAAAGGAGGAAAATGGAACTCTCTGGGAACAATCTAACACATCACCAAAGGAACAAAAATCCTTTGTTTATAAAACACTCAGTGTTGTTTGTACTCACCCCAACCATGAAGGGCCTTGCCAAAAAACAACTCGGTCTCTCCAGACCTCCACCTGTAGGTGTCCCAACTGGGACTCTTCCACCCACTGCACCAGAGATAACTGCACCGTAATCTGAAAAAGATAACCTCTGCACTATCTTCTCTCATATCGAGAAGTAATACTGAAAGTTCTTCTATACCGCTCTAGGAATCACCATATTCATGCACTACATCACTAAGTAAAATCTTGATTATTGCATCAGCCATAAAATTCCCCTTTCTAGGTGTATATGATATTTTGATGTTGTATTCCTGTATGAACTCCATTCACTGACGCTGCTACAAGTTCAAGTTATGCTAGGAGAAAACATACCTCAGGATCTTATGATTTGATAAAACCACAAAGCACTTTCTAATGAGGTATTGTCTCCTCAAATTTAGAAAATAAACAACAGCTTTCAACTCAAGATCATAGATGGCATAGTTACATTCTTGTGGAAGAAACAGTCAATACCCATAAGAAACAACTAAACTCTACTGTATAAGAACACATCGTAACCCCAGATGCGAAGCATCATAGAAAAATTCAAACTGAACTCCTTCTTCTAGAATAAAAAGAACTATAGAACTTACCAACTTCTCCTTCATATAAACGAATGCTACCTAACACTGATTAGTCCACATGAATTCCTAATCCTTCCTGGTCAATGCTATTAGAGGATTCACAATCTGAGAGAAATTAGTTACAAAACCCTCTATAGTAGACTATAAGACCAAGGAACCATCACACTTTTACCACTATATTGGGGGCTTACCAAGGCACAAATACTGATATATTTGATGGATCCACAGCTAAATCATGCTGGGACACAACATAGACTATGAAATAGGCTTCTAGAGCCCAAAATTCACACTTCAACAACTTCCCAATAAACTGATGTGGAAGAAGAACTCTCAAATGGCATGAAGATGCTCTGCATTCTCTGCCAAATATGGTGATTATAGAAGGATTTAATCGATGAAAACCACGAAGAACTTATCAAGGAACTCAAGGAACACAACGTTCATCAATCTAGAGAACACAACTGAAGCATTCATCACACCAAATGGCATTACAATTAACTTGTAATGCCCATGATGACAACAAAAACAAGTCTTTAGGATATCCTCATCCTTCGCATGCATATGATAATATCTTGAATGAAATTTGATCTTTGAGAACCAAATTTCACCATTTATTTTATTGAATAAATCATCCGTCCATGGAACATGATAGTGATTCTTCACCTTCATATTGTTTATGATATGATAATTGATACACAACCACAAACTATCATCAGCCTTCTTCGTAGGCAAAACCGGTGCACCTAATGGTGACACACTCGGCTGAACAAAACCACACTATAACAGACCATAAAACTATATATGTAGCTATCATAACTCATAAAGGTCCATTATATATATAGATACATTGATATAGGAGACACTCATGGTTGTAGCTCGATCAAAAACTAAATCTCTCATCGTGGGGGTAATGCTGAAACAACTTCTGGGAAGACATCAGGGTACTCTTTTACAACCCTAAGAAAAAACAACTGTTGAACCTTTGAAGAACTCAACATCATCTCATCCACCATGTATTGTAATGATAGAACACACCTCTAACCCATTCAAGGGTCTTGATCACCAACAAACACTACTGTCTCTCCATCATTATCATCAAAGAACACCACCTACCTCCTGAATCATTAAACTATAGCCTACAACAAATACAACCAATCAATTCTGAGGATGACATCATATGGTTGTATCTGTAAATATAGAAAATTTCTCCAAGAGAGGTTCTACCCCAACACTATCTCATAGTCTCTACATAATACAAACAAGTCTACTCAACCTTTAATTGGTGTAGTCAATGCCAAGGGAACTCCAATACTCTCTATCTCAAGTCCCAAAGCATGGATAAGGGGAGCTGATATGAAGGAGTATGCTGCTCTTGAATCAATATAGGAATACACCCAAGTGTAAAATAAGAAATGGGTACCTCAAATGATGTCTGGATCGCCTAAATCTAGCAACGCTAAAGCATGAAGTACACCATGACAGCCTCTATGACCTCTCGGACTCTGATGAAGACCGCCACCATATTTGTGCTCTGGTCTCTGAAGATGGGGAGAATCATGTGGCTATCCTCTACATTCTCCATCTACTCTCCACTAATCCAAGGCTGGCGTAACCAGTTTCTGTTACCTCGATTGGAACAACCTCAATAGAAGAACCTAGAGCTGAACACTTGGTGAAAATTGTTTGATCTGATATGTTAGACACTTTCACTAATGATGAGATCGACCTCCACATGAAAAAAACAAACCTGATCCCTTGGAATAGGCCTTCCCTCAGAAAAATAGGATTCTTAGAGATGGGACCTACCCCCGACCGAACAGAAACACTTCTTCCCTAAATACTATGAACCCTAAAAATTTTCTCTTCTTCATGAAGAATCATGACTACTCCCCAATTAGAGTAATTAGATTATCGACAATGTCCTCTCGATGAACTCTTCCCCTGCCATCACCTCATGATATTTCATAAGCATAAATGGGGATACCTGGCACTGGATCTTCATATGTAAAGCCTCATCGAAACGCCTCACCCTGTCCTACTCATTTGGAATGTTGTTTGAAGCATATCATAAATGGTTCCTAAAATGGATTATAAAATCTCGCACAATAAGGCGCCCCTATCAAAATGTATAATGCTTTTGGTGACTGGAATCCTTCATGGTTGATGACATAATATCAACTCTGAACATGTCTCGAAACTTCTCCCATGAGACCACCATCTACTTGGAATCCCCGAGTACCAAGAACCACCATTGCCTCGCTAATCGACACAGCATTGTCAAAACCAAAGACGCCCAGTGCTCTTTATGAGCACGGATCGAACTAAAGTCTATGTCAGCCTCCTCTAACCAGTCTTCTGTGATTTCATCTAAAACAGATACCTAATATTTCTGAATACACTTGCATTGAAACTCTCAGTGTTTCCTCCTCTAAGTGTATTCGTCGTCAACCTCTACCCTACGACGATCTACTGGCATATCTTGCTGATCATCTTCTATGCGATCCTGACGAGGACGTCAACCTGGATCAATATATGGAATTTAACACACTGTTAGAGCTCTTAAACCTAGAATATGGAAGACTCTACATCAAATAATTAATATTGTTATTTTATTCATTTTAGGTTAACCTATCCCAAGGTCTACCAATTAAAAAACATGCACAAAAAATAATGATGCACAATCCTTTTCAAGGTCTGTACCCTGCAAATAGTATCACCTCATTTAGTATCCACTATATACTTAAAGGTCCGTGAATCAGATCACAGGGGTCTCCAAACACATTTGTATTAGATGGTCTCTAGTGTTTACATCACTTTATAAACATATCTGACACTGCTTTCATACCAACCAATGTGACCTCACCTATTCCTAACACAAAACTCTATCCTATAACTCAACTAGACGTTTGATACCACTCTTTCATGACCCCCTCCCCACAAGGTGTACCCCTCCTAGACCAAAAATGAGAGAAAGGATATAGTGACCCTCAAGTCCTACCTCCAGTAGGCCCTTGGTTGGAGACTAGCACCGATGGTATAATAAACAAAAAAATTAGAGGAATTACCCTCTATGAGAACCCATGTGAAAGAGGGAGATAATACATAAACCAACCAAATCTAACTCATACTTTTTTAAAAAATAATTTCCAAGTACACATATGTAATGTCATGAAAAAACTACTAAAACTAAAATGGGAAACTGAAAGTACCAAAAGAATGTAAAAACATCAATGACCACAAATCCCGAATAGATCCCACAACCCCATGCTAGTAGTAACCATTATGATCTCCAAACATACCTAACTGTCCTGAAAAATATTTTATATATAAAAATGGTATGTATAACAGTGTACTCATAAGGATCCTCCCCAGATAATCATGTTCAATATTAAATAAAGGATGCTAAAGCACATTGAACAACAAGTGATACTATCTCGTCACATAAACAGGTATAATAAGTTCCCAGCCTCAACATGGATACTCTCACCAGGTATTTTATACAAGAGTATATAATATAATAATGAATATCAAGGGTACCCCACTTCCTCTTCCTCAATAGTTTACCACTTTTACCCAACATCGCACGTCCAATGCCATCTCTCTCCAAACAGCCTCCTCGCAGACACTTGGGCGTAGCACCACAACATGCACCTCATGCAACAAAACCCCCTAATCCATGTAAAAAGTGTAACCAGGTAGTTTTTTAGAGCCACCAAAACTCGAATAACATGTATCATACATTTGGTATTAATCATCATGCTATTATAGCCCATACACCGAGTAAGGATCCTCAAGACATCACAACTTATACATGCTACATCTATAGTATTATATAGGAAAATATATCCTGAATATATGTGTGTGAATAACCACAAGACATTACATCCCTCGACCCACATATATGGAGAAAACTAACTATTTTTCCTACCAGCACAAGTAAATACCATGAGAAAAGTGTGGGGCCAAATGTGTAGTCATCTATCCCTCCTCCCATTGAAATATTGGAGAAAATACCCCCAAGGATCCAAATCCTCAGAGTGTCAATTTCCCTAACTGATGGGGTGGAGTAGCGTTTAAAAACACAAAAATTATATAATACAATGTATTTCAAAACCACACTATGGGTATAACCTAGTCTTAGACTCAACTACAGCTAACATCTCTTGGACTCCAGGCTGCCACTACTAAGACTAGGAATACTATAAGCACACAACCATTTAAATAACATTATTATATTACATCATTACCTTTTTATATGTTTCACTTTATGTTAATTAAATTTTTAAACATTTATTAACCATTATCAATTCCTCAATACATTTCACTAACAACACACCCAATTTCCAATGTTCCTTTAAATAGAAACCTCATGATTTCATCCCAACAAGCTCAAACCCCATGGGTTATCATTATTAATTCAATCATTTCTTATGATCTTTATTACTTTCCAATATTACCAGGAATTCTAGAAAAACATTCTAGCTTCTAAACACAGGGGGATCCAGATGGTGAGTAGGTTAAAAACCCTTCAAGTCTTTTTCACCTATTGCAAGAGCGAAAACCCATCCATCCTCGAGTAGCTAAACAAGGAATGCAAGTAGCATAACCCACGTGTCTTCACCATTTTTTGGAAGGTGGATAAGAAATACCAGATACCTTGAGATGTGGCGAAGTAAAGCAGATAAAAAACCAAAAATATTCATCATGAATCAAAAAATTCAATTCTAACCCATTTCATCTTCTCTGATGTCCTCCCTGACACCAACAAGAATAAACAAATGCATCTCACCACTCTTGGCGTCAACTACTGCAACTACTAATGAGCCTCCCCTCTCCCACATATCACCACAGCCATCTGGGCTCACATCACTAAAAAGTAGCAGAAAAAAATCATCATATAAACTGGGCACTTCACTGTTAGAAAAAAAGGGTAACTCAGAACCCTACCAGTCATTATCTTTTTATCAAACAGCTGATTCTTTAATCCATCTGGAATAACACAATTTATTATTTGAATGTTCAAACTATGGGTAACCTAAAAAAAGCTATTATAGCTATCATAAATCAATTAAACATTATTAATGCCTCAATTTTATTAACATTAAATTACAACAAGACGAACCAGATTCATTTACATGCCTCTTTATCTTTGACAATTAATTTACAATTAATCCCAGTTTATGTTCATTACCAATTTCCATCAAGAACAAAATGCAAAAAAAATAAAACCTAGATATCACAATATCTAGAAAAAAAAATATGGAATAACATATGATTGGTACCAATTTATTTATCTGGTTGAAATATTTATTATGTCAATTTCATTGTGATCTAGTGGGATAAAACATGATAACTCTAAAGTTGAATATAGAAGAATTGAGAAGAAACAATTCCCCTATCTCAAATGGTTCTTGATATTTGTTATTAAAGAACGATCCACACAATGAATTGCGATCTACTCCCATATTACAGCTGCATCCACATGAGGATGCCACAACATGACCACACAAACTAAACCCCAAGAAAAATCCATTAGAATCATGGAGATCACATGTAAAAACAAGGAAAAGAGAAAACAGGGAAAAATGATCCAAGACTACATAGGAATAGAGGAAGATCATACCTTCTATCAATGATGGATCAAAACATGCTACTTGCACCAAAACAGGGGTGCACATGCAGCAAGAAGAATCTTTAAGGGGAAATTATCCAAAGAATAAGGTTCGATCACACCGATCCTATAGGAAGAAGGAATGTTTTGTGCATCTCACACTAGGGAATAAGAAGTTAGAACAAGGGAGGAATATATCTTGTCCCATTATATGATTTAATGGAGTAGTGGGTTAAGATAAGCTGGATTTCCAATTAAAATAGGATCACATTAAACCACACAGTTTGACCAATTAAAGGCAAATCAAGTCTTAGGAAAAAATAATATAGGGGTTATGTATTTAAATCAGCCTTAAATCCCTTTAAACAAGGCCATGAATGCATTTTCCATCAATGAAAACGCTAAACGGGAGAAACTGTAGTAAGCTGCAAAAACTATACTCCTACCGTTTCAGGAAAAACTGTTCCCAAATGACTCACTGACATAGATGTCACAATTCGCAGAATGACTCACTAACACTAATGACACTATTAACCAAATGCCTCCCGAAAACCGATATCAATGTTCACATAATGACTCACCAACACATACGTCACCATTCATTGAACGAATCACAAACATCGACAACACTATTCAAAGAATGACTTACTGACATTGATGGAATTTTTCATAGAATGACTCCCCAAAACTGATGGCACTGTTCATAGAATGACACACCGACACTGATGGCACTGTCCCAAAAAATGACTCACCAACACTAATGGTACTAATCATAGAATTACTCACCGACACAGATGATACATTTCAAATCAGTATCACAAATTCCACTGTTCACATGAGTCTCACTGATGGCACAATTCACATCGAACTCACCGATTCCACTATTCATATTGGTCTCACCGATGGAACTGTTCATAGTAGTCTCATTTATAAAACTGTTAAAAAAATACTAAATTTAGAAAATTATTGGGGATAACTCAGCCTGACCTCCCAGAATGACTCACCGACACATACATCACAGTTCATAGAATGACACACCAACAACAATGACACTTTTCATAGAATAACTCACCGACATTGATGGAACTGGTCATAGAATGACTCACCGACACCAATAGCACTGTTTAGAGAATGAATCACTGACACCAATGAATCTTTTTATAGAATGAATCACAGACACTGAATGACTCAATGTCATCCACAAAACTATTCATAGAATGACTCACTAATGTCGACATCACTGTTCACAGAATGACTCACCAACACCGACGACACTGTTCATTGAATAACTCACTGACCTTGGTGGAAATGTTCACTGAATGGATCACTAACATTGATTTCAATGTTCACAAAATGACTCATCGACATTGAGGGAATTGTTCACAGAATGAATCATGGACACCGACGACACTATTCATAAAATTATACACTGACATCATTCAAACTATTCATAGAATGACTCACCAACACAGATGGAACTATTCACAGAATGACTCACCATCACCAATGGAACTGTTCATAGAATGAATCACCGAAAACGATGGCACATTTCACAGAATGATTCACTGACACCAATGGCACTGTACACAGAATGAATCTCCCACACCAATGTTAATTTTCACAGAATGACTCACTGACACCGATGAAACTGTTCATAGAATGACTAACCGAAACTGATGTCCTTTTCACACCAGTCTCACCGATGCCACTATTCACATTGGTCTCACCAATGGAACTATTCACAACGGTCTCACTAAAGCCACTTTTCAAATAGGTCTCACCAATGGAACTGGTCACATTAGTCACACAGATGAAACTGTTCACAAAACTAAAAATTTGAAAAAGTGTTGGGGATAATTCACCTTGACATCCTAGAACACCTCACATAGTATATTTTAGTAGAGAAATAGACCAGAGAGGTCTGATACATTACATCATCTCAAACCATTTAGCATATATGCACAAAAATATGGAAATATCCTTTTAAAAAAACATTAATTATATAGTGAGAAAATCAATTTTCAATCCCATGGTTATTTATAAGATAAAACTTTTTTTTCCTGACTAACTCAATATCCAAGAGAATATAAACCCTAAATATTATCAATAACATTAAACTTGTCTCCAAAAATGTAATGGAATACATCACAATAAACAAAATATTTTCATATAATTCAACCCAAAAACATATCTCATAAAATTTCCTAAATATTTAAGATATCATCATATAAAACATAAAATAAGTGTCAAAACATTAAACTTTTGATTAAACGTTAGAAAATTTGGAGCTCCTTGGAGAATACAACAGTTCACTAGATAAACCATCATCAACTATAGTAGTATCAAAATGATTTTCCACCACTTCTTGTTTCTGAGCATGATGTTTTCCACCTTACATAAGAATATTCTAAAACACATTAGCATAATGTCCCAATTCATTACAACCTAAACGTCTCACAATTGAGTTAATGTATGTTATCTAATTATATTATTTTTCATGACTCTTTTCATTGATTCCATAAACTTATGACAAATCTTAGAAAAATATTAACACATTCTAGACCCTGAAAAAGAGTTACTAAATTATCTTTTACCACCCTTTGAACTTGTTATGGGATTACCTCTATGCTTCACAATTGGTTTCTTCTCTATTTCCCTCTATCTTGACTGTTTCTTACTCTTTTCATGTTGTGAAACATAATTGTGAAAAATCTCCGAATCAACATTCTCAGAATAATTAATTGCATTATGATAAATTTTAAATTATAATGTGACAAAATGTCATCATAAACATAATTTAAATCCTAAGATAAACCAATTAGTTTAACAATAAATATCCCCAATAAAATTTGGCCCAATTTTTGGTTGTTTGCCTCATTTGCTACCACTGAATCTGCATACTTTTGATTTAATTCAATGAATTGTTTCTTCATCATTTTCTGATAAAAATTAGGAATATATTTTTCAAGGATTATATTCTTAAATTATTATCATTCTATGGAATAAACATAATATTCCTCACTAGTTTTATTAACCAAAGACCACCAGTGACGAACTTCACTTTCAAAATGATAAATTGAATGGCTACCTTTGTACATTTTGAACATCCCATTCAATCTAATATCTTAGCCAAGGAATTGGTCCATCCTTTGATATCACTATGCCAATAAACCGATTAAATTATGTGGGGGGGGGGGGGGGTTTACTCATGAAATCCTCTACTATAAACATGTTCATTCATGGTAGATCATTTTTCTCTCTAGCATAAGTACAAAAACCATTAATATCTTTTTTCAACTAAGCCATCACAGTAACAAATTGTACAGTTCCAATTCAAACTATATTGGGATATCGATATGGAATTATGTTTTCCTCTACGTGCCTTCCCTTTATAGATTCCTTGTTTCCTCAATAGAAAAACATTATAAATAGACATAGTTTAGATGATGAAAAATGGAAATATATAAATTCTATATTATTTACACTAAAACCAAAAGTAAAATCATTCAAGTTAATGATATTAACATTATCAAATCATTAAAATTTATCTAAACCATGATCGCATACCAACTATAATGACCCATCCTTGAACATTATATAATATTGATTTAAAGTTAATCGTCTGTTCTCCTATATTTGAGCTTCTTTTTGAGATTATACTATTTTATAATTAGGAAAAAACCATTACATAGAAAAATCATATAATATAAAGTGTATGGGTTCAATAATTTTACATTTTTCTCATAATATAATATTTTTAAAATAATCATGATTTATTTTCATAAACAATATTCTTAAATTTCAACATGACTTATTCCTTTCACTTACCAATCTATAAATACTATGAAAACCAATTTAAAAATATTCAATAAGGAAATAAATATGTGTTTTAGACATAAAAGGAAATAAAACCATTAGTCTAGTCAGAAACCTGAAACACCCAATATAAGTTTTCCCATATCATCAATGGTTATTATGTTAAATAATTAAACCATTTTCACATGAAAAAGACACTTTTTCTCAACTACAGTCATTAAAACCCATAGAAATAAATTAAAAAATATTTTTGGAAACATAGAGAATCATATTTATAAAAACATTTGGAAAATATTTTAATTGGGATAACCATATAACCTGCTTATAATATAATAATTACCTAATTTAATTTAGAGTTATAATGGGTCTCACCCATTGTATAAGATATATTAGGCTCACCTATGAGATACAACGAGGATCAACCGATCATATAATCTATATAGGGCTCTATTATTTTTTCATGAGCTATAATAACGTCCAAACCAAATTATAAGATATACCAAGATCACTCTTAATCTATAATGTGGGTCAACCCATTATATAAGTTATATTAGGATCACCTATTTTTTATGAGAAATAATGTAAATCAAACCTTCATATAAGATATATTGAGCTCAACCATTTTCGATACAATGATCATGTATGATTTATAAATGGAATAATTTTAGGCTTTAAAATTTGAATCATTAAAAAAATCCATTTAAAACTATATGAAGATAAGTTTGGAATATTACAATTACACTATATTTTAAGCCCCCTTCATTTTGAATACAAAACACCAATTTATATTAAAGAATAGTTTTTATGACAAAAAATGGAATAATGGGTTTTTATTAAAAAAACATGAATTATTTAAATGGATGATATAAATAAAATAATCGTAATGATGGTGAAAATTTCATTTCCATGTATATGTTAAAAAACATTCAATTTTTCCTCAGTCAAAATATTTCTTATAAATGTACTTTATGGAAATTTTTTCCCCATATAAAATCGTTTATTAAGTAATTATGAAAACAAGGATATGTAAGAGAAAGGTAGTTTGAACAAAAAATTTAATATATGATTTTTAACAAAATGTTTTCAATAATATTAGATGTATTTGATTCGTAATCACCAAGAAAAAGTAATTGAAAAAACATTAAATAAAATGATAATAGAGAAATTAATGATATAAAATGAAAATGAGGATGTATATACCCCATGTAAACGAATATAGGTGCATAATATCAAAATATCACTCAATAAAAGGAAATTGAGATGATGACCCTTACCTTGAGTTGGTTTCATAATGAAAGTTATTTATCTTCATCAATAATGAACTTATGTCAATAATTTATTTTTCATAATATCATTTTTATGGTTTATTATTCCTTTTATTTAAAATATTATCTTTTAATATATTATTACTTAATCAATTAAATATATGTTAGATTTTTAGACCATATTTGGTGTATGTGTAAAAAATTACATTGGTATGTAGAATATGATCTTAGAGGTCAATATGTGAACAACACTAGAATAATAATAATGATATAATTATCATATTTATACATTAATTAATCAATTATGATAAATCATAAAATATGTTTTTTTGAAATTAAGTACATTAATATCATCAATACGGTTAGTTGTACGTACACATGAGTAACATCCCCATTTTCAAAGATCCTTATATAATGAAGATATGCAACATTTTATCTATAAAAAAGGATTATAATAAAACATATACTACATTATTTATTTTAAAATAACTATATATATAATTAATCCAAGTGAAATTTTAATGAAAACAGAGTCACATTACTTCGTGATAGTGATAATCCACACATCAACGATCGATGTTATCACTTTTCCATGAGTGAGATGGAAAGGAAGAAAAATGATATATTATATTTGAAGAATGATAAATATTTCATAAATAAAACAATTTTGTTATTTATATCCTATATATTTATTAATTATATCTTTTTACCTCACATATAAATCATTATTTAAAAAAGAATCACATCACTTTTCTAGGTCGTAGTCCGTTGTATAGAAAATGAATGTTATTATACCACCTACTAAATAGAATGTAATATATATATATATGATATAATGACTCAATAGGTATTATTAAACTCTTAATACGATATATATGTATATACGTTTTCTCCATCTTCTCACCCAACCACAAGAGGTGTTTAAAGAAAATGTGTCAAATTGGTTCGTGAGGCGATAGTCCACCATAAACACAAGAAATATTATACTTTTTCATTGGATAGTTGTGGAGACAGATATAGGTAATTTCCCAGACTAATAAAATATAAGCACAAAGAATAAAATATTTTTATTATATAATATTAATTTAATAATATTATAATGATGAGAAAGAATAAATAAAAAAATGCATTGTTAGAAATATTACCTCTTCTTGGACCACATATTTAGTATTATACCTTACGTACTTCAAGAATGTATTTATGTATAAAAACTTCTTATAAGGTGATGTGATTTATATTGAAATGTTATATGGAAAAGGATTTTATGAACCAAAAGGGGTAAAAAGAGTAAAGAGGAGAGGATAAGAGGTGTCCTTTTATAAGTGAGGTTAGTGGAACACTTGTAATTTATAAAAAGAAAAATATAAATCCACATTTTACAAAAGGAAAAAGAAATGAAAATATATTATTATTGATAATTATACATGATAAGACTAAAATATGTCCACAAAATAGTTTTTAGGATAGTTTTTAGGTTATTTCAACCGTTATCATTTATGCTTATCCCCTAGTAAACCCATTTTTTCCTTAACACTAGCAATTATTTTGTATTGTTTACAATATTCATTTTGGTAAGTAATTTTGTTGAACTTATTAGAAAATATAAATTATTCTGAATCAAAATATTTATTCAATTTTAAAAAAATCAATTCAATGAAGTGGATGTATTAAATTTATATAAAACCCACATACGTGATGAAAAGCGGGTTCCAAAGAAGTTTATTTTTTGAGAGAACGATTATTTTATATTTAATATATGAATAATTATAATAATTTTATTACTTTAAATGATTATTTACTTATATATAATATAATACTTTAATTTAAAAAATTTACCATTATGGATTATCTTAATTAACTAAAATGGAGATCATTGGTTATTTTAAAATAATTTTTAGAATAATCCTGTTTTTAAACCCAAAAACAAAATTATATTATATTAAAATATAAGGTTTATTCAAAATTAATTTATTGAATTAAATATTAATAAATAATAATCATGTTATTTTCAATCATATTCCGTATATAATTGTAATTTTATATAACTAAATTTATTAAGAATAAATGACTTCTTTTTACTAGAATAACTGTTTTCACTATTCTTATAAAAGTAAAGATTTTTTGAAAAAACAAAAAATTTAACTCTTAGTAAATTTTTATTTGATGATTTAATAAATAGATTTTATTTTACCAAATAAATTTTCTAAATGTTCAAAAAAATCATGTAAAATATTTATTTTAAAAAACCAATAAAAATCATATTTGAAGAAAAAATATTTTTGAAGACTAAAATTACATTACCTAAAATTAATTGAAATTTTAAAAATAATTTATCAATAAAATATATTATCTAGGGTATTTTTATATATATAAATCTAATAAATTATTTTTTTTACTATTCATAATTTTAAATTTTACTACTATTTTACAATGGTTATATATTGTGTAATTCATTTATGATCGGTGTTGCATATCCAACATGTTATTGAAAATAGTTTAATTTTCTAAAATCAGGGGGTGTTATATGTTGAGTGAAAATTTTGTAACAAATTACATTTATTATCTCATTTGATTAAAATACCTAAATAATTGATTAGAGGGAGATATAATACCCCACATAGCATTGTCCATTAATTTATTTACACATGAAAAAAATTATTCATTATATCATAATGAACACATGAATAGAAATATATTTTCCTTCATCACATCAGAATGAACCCATGGAGATAAAGTGGGTATCATACAATTCTCTAATTGAATCCCTTAATGAAAAATTATATAATTCCATAAATAATTTTAAAATGACATACACATGAAAAATAAAAACGTATTAATTGATATTAAGTAACAGTCTAGGTAAAAAACATTTAATCATTATAATAACACATATGGTATTTATAATTTATTGGTAAAAGTTATATTATTAAGGAAATAATTCATTTTATCAATTTATTTATATAATTTAGGTTTACACCATTCAAATAAAAACTAAAAAATATGGTTTTCACAATTTATAAGAATTGGAATAAATGTTATACAAATTCATGATGAATGGATAGGAATGAAAAAAGAATTTTTGGATCATTTCCATTATAGAAATTTAAAAAATATATTTAACAATATCATAAAAAGTTGATGTTATAGGTCACATTAAATTTCTTTTCTCAAAAATGTTATTGGAAAATATTTACCTTTTAAAAGATACATCAATAACAATGTCTTGAAATAATGCCATAAGGGTTTTAAAAATATGATTTTAAAATTTTGAAAACCCATTACTTTTGAAAAAAAATGGAACAATTGAAACTTAAAAAGGCATAAAGGGTATTAAAAGAAAGAAGGAGTGTAAGATAAAAAAATTTATTTTGAAAATATGGAAAACCATTTTAATATTTTGAAAATTATTTTTTGAAAACCAACATCATAAAAATAGAAACAAAACTAACTTTTTAAAATAGGATAATATAAATATAGAGGTAACCTAAGATAACATATAATTATATTTACATTTATAAAACAGAAAATTTTAATGAAATTAAAATGTTTACAAGGATGGTAATCCACCAATAAAGATGATGAAAAATATTATCAACAATGATATAGTTTTTTGGAAATAAAATCATTTTTAGCTAAAAGATATGATTTAAATGATCATTTTCCACAAATACGAATATAAATAATTATTCAATACACACTTAATGTGGAAGAATCTAAATTTGTAAGAAAGAAGTTCACGAAAAATCATTGCAACTCAATGAAGGAAGATGAGTTAATTGAAAACCATTCCACATAAGCATCATTAAAATTAAAAATATTTTAATAGAGAATAAGATAAGGATATTCAAACCCTATGAATTTTATTATTATGTTAGAATACATTCATTAAGCAGTAGATACACCACATTGTATAAAACATGGTGTATAATACGAGATATGTCTCAAGGTGTGACTATTTGAGAAAAGAAACCCTTTCCATGTTCCTTTGTATTGTTGAATGCACTCAAGGATTTAATATAACAATAATTAATATATTAATTACCTATTTAATATAATATCACATATAAATAATCTTTTTAACCTTTATATATAATTATTCTGAACATGTATTATAGTTAGTTGTTATTTATATTTAACATTGGGTGTGAAAGATCTTGATCATTTTAATCTTGTTTTAAAATGAAGGTATCATTTTTCAATAGTATACTAAATTTCATCATTCTTAGTTCATACAATGAAGTTGAATTTATGATTTATGAAAAATGGTAATTTTTTAATTTCATTATATGGTTGTTTTGGTTATGATCCTTAAATAGGATTTTGGTGATGAGAAAGTTCAGATGATTCATAGAGAATTAAAGTTATTTTCTTAAATAATGTGTTAATTATTTCTATAAACATTTTTTAACATATATATATATATATAATGTATTATAATAAATTATAATCCCATATTTTCCATGATATAAATTTATATCATTTTTTAAGTTGGTTGTTAAAACAACCCAAACATGAACATACCATAATTAATGGATGATTTTGAAATGATTTAGTTGTAATACTAATATAAATAAAGTATAATTATCTTATATTGTGATGGATTATTTAGTCACATAATTCCATCGTTTGAAATTTTTGTGATAGATATTTGTGATGGAACAGAAATCATTCACAAAAATTAGTAGCAATAAATTCTTTTCCATCTTCTTCAAAAATTATATATTACATAGATAGTTTTTCATAAATAATCTTTCAACATTTAATTTGAAATAGAATTTCTATTTGGTTGTAAATAATTTAAGTCAGATGATTATTTATCATGTCCTAATAATTTTAGCAAAAATTATCCTTTAATTCTAAGGTTTTTTATAATTATCTCTATATTCTATCACAAATTATCATTTTAGTTAGTTTTATTTGGGATAGAATACATAGCCTGCCACAATTGGCACTCCCCCATATATTTTTATGGTTGTTTACTTTTATTGACATGATTTTTAAGAATTTAAACATCCATTATAATTCTTGACTTATCCCTTTCTCCTTTTAACATTATTTTAGATTCTCCCAAGAATCATAAAATCCATGGGGAAATCAATTAAGGATATGGTGATGTTAATATTAGAGATTTTCTATGTTATGGCATGATAACAACATAATTCATCATTGTTTTGTGTCAACCACCAATGGAGACAACTTCTAACTCATTTTATCTTGTCTCTATTGTTTTAAGGTAATTATTTCATTTTCATTATTTATATAATATTCCATTTTTTTCTTTTGTAACATCTTGAGTTTTAATAATGAAATAATTTGTTCAATAGTGTACATGATATTCTAAATTGATGTTAAATAAAAAAATAAATATTATTATTTAAATGTAACCATTATAAACATTCCTTTGAAATGATGGGAAGGAAAATTATTAATTAATCTATTAAAATATTGTTTACACATGTATATAATCAATTATTTTGAGAAAAATTATTTATAAACGAAAACAAGAACCCTTTTAATTAAAATGAAATGTTTTTCTAAAAAACTATTTAAATGAAAATATGCGAGTTTATTATATAAGAAAATCAGTCTTTTTATTAATGAAATATTTTTATAAAATATTAAATTTAATATTTAAAATTCACGTTAACGTTTTCTAGACATGATATAAGATGAAATTCAATTTTTAGATAAAACAAGTATTTTTTAGAAGAAATAATTTTTTACCACCTTTTGAGGGAGAAAAAGCTTTATGTATAGATTTTAAAAATTTTATATTTCATGTATGACCATTTATTCTTATTATTTTGAATAGGTACATCAAAATTTAGTATGGATAAATGTTTATTATTTTTTTATATCTTTCATGTCTTAATTAATAGTAAAAAATAATGCATTTTAATTCAAAAATGATTTTTTCATCTAATATATCTATATAGATAGATTGTACTATTAGTTTATATTAGTGTTTAATTAATCTATTTTTTTCTGATTTAATCCAATTTAGGTAATTGGAATTAATTTATAGTTGAAAATAGATATAAATGATTTTTAAACGTTTTAACGTTTCACATTTAAAACTCAGTTTTAGTTTTGTACGAGGAATTAATTTTAAATAAAAATATCAAAATTATGTGAATTTAATTTGATAAAATGTATTCCATATTTGGAATATTAAGGCCCAAATTATTTTTTATGGTTATCATTATTAGGTATAAAAAGTTACCCAGGTAAAAAAATTATTTACCATTGTAAAAGTGAAATTTTGACCAGGGTAAACATTAAGATTTAAAGGCATAACATAACTAAAATATAAAATATTTAGTTTTTATTTGATATTTTTCTCATCCAAAACTATCCTATTAAACATTATTTACAATAAAAAGTCAAGTAAATTAGTTCCACCTCTATACGGTTGTCTTTAAATATAAAATAATCAATCAATATATCACTTGAACCCACCTCTCCTCAAGTATCAACACCACCTCTCCACAACCTTATTTTGACCCAAAAAGACTTTTATATCCTAAAATATCTACTAAAACCTCTAATATTAACTTTATAAAATTTCAAGAGCTTCTGGTCTCACTAAAAGACCGAATCTAAAGTCTTTAAGCGTCTTTCAAGGAGGGGATATTCAAGATGAAATTTTCTCAAAGTACCTCTCTTAATTTATTTTATTTTCCTACATTATCCTCAAATAATTATTAAATTAAGGAATGATTACTATATAATTATTTATAAAGTTTAGTTTTATGCTTCTAATGTAAGATCTCACAACCATTTCATTTCGCACCTTCTCGTATTCAAATAAAGTAAATTTTATTCTAAGATATGCCGATTAATCACCTCTGTGAATAATGTTTTTGTTCTTTTTTTCCTTTACCACCATTAAGGTTGTTATTAAAACCGTTTTTATGGTCATTTTATCTTTTAATTTGTATATTATAACCTATTTCACTTTCTAATATGATATATTAAATATACCTTCATGCTTTCCATGTTTTGTATATGATAATTTCTTTTGAGGAAATGTAGACTACATCCCTGTCAAAGTGAAATGACTCGTTCATTCCATAAATGGAAAAAATAAAGGATGGTATTAATGAACTTATGTAACATATATAACATAGATATTATAGTATAATTCTAATATACCTATTTATCATTTTTATTCATTTAATATGACAAATAAATGAATGTCGCGTTCATGTGTATGTACGACCAACCATATTCATGAACGATGCATTTCATTTTTTAAATCCAAGTGTTATGGACTATTATAAATACATATATAAATGATATATATGATATTTATAGAATTAATAATATTTTGTAGATGATTAAATTTTTGACCACATGGATAATTAAATCAAAACTAGTTCATTTTCAACTCAAGTATCGAATATCAACATAATGAAAAATATGAACATAAATAATTATGTAATTTTCATAACATGGTAAAAAAATATTTAAAAGAATAATAAAATAGAAGTTTTTTTCTCAATAATGTATAATTTTACGTTATTTTATTATATGGGAACATAACAACTGTACGTGGTGAGCCAGACTCAAGGTAAGGGAACTTCTTAACCCAATTTCAATTCATTGGGTTAATCTTATACTTCTTGATTATGTCATTATATGATTATATTGGAAATGAATTTTGATAACTTATCTTTTATTTATACATTATTTATATTTGTTGATATTTAATACACAAAATCATTATATTTAATTAAATATGGTCTTTGTAAGGGAAATCTTAACTCAATTTCTATTCATTGAATTAAATATAAATTTCCCTGGTTTTGTTTTTTAAAAAATATATATGAATGAACGATGAGTTTTTTACACATAATATCAAATTATATTGGGTGTATTATTTTTTTTCATACATAATTATTTCATTGATTTATCTTTAATCTAATGATATTACCTTTGTTAGGGACTTCGTCTCAATCTCTTTCCATTGACTCATATCGTGATGATTTGCCACTTTATTATACTATAAGGTATATATACAACCCTTTGAATTATTATATCATGAATTTTTATATTCTCATTATATTTTATGTTTTATTTAATGTTATCCCTTAATGATTATTATTCAAGTGATTCTATAGTTGAAAGGAACTCTTTATCCAAAACACCATTTTAAATGTTTAATTTTTTTTTATAATTAATATTTTTCATTAATGTTCATGTTTTCAAAAATGGTTTTAATTATTTATTTATATGTACATGAATGAATTTATATTTCAATTTATTTCAAAAGATTCAATGTTATATGTGACCCTTAGACTCAAAAGTCTATTTATTAATTTTTTTAAATGGTTTCGGAAATTGATTGAATATTTCAACATATTGAAATGATTTATTATTATTGAAAATAAAATTTTATGGGTGAAATGTTGATAATTACAATCATTTATGTTTTCTGAGTATATAATGGTACTTGGACATTTGATATCTGAATACGTGATAAACCAAAGATGGATGGATACACGTTAAACCCAATACAAGACATTCTGTGATATACCAAGGAAGGGTGGTTACATTATTACCTCAAAGGAATTGGGTATGGATGTAATCCTTATGGAGATTCCACTTAGTGATATGTGTGGAAGTTGACTATATGGTAATTAAATTTAAGTATGCTTATGTCCCAAGTTACCTTTAAATGTTATATGTTCATTTCTATGGGTTTATGGTAATATTTTGGTTACCAAAACGGTAAGGAATGAACATATATTCAATAAAGTGCATTTTACCTTTTCTTAATGGTGAAATGTTTTACATTATGATAAATTATTCATGGTTTATATGTTTTCTTTAGAATAATATTTTTCCTTTTTTATGTATCTCGTACTAAGATTTTTATGTGTATACCAGGTTATGAATTGTTTTTCACATGTTTTAAAGAATAATATAGATAATCATGGGATCATGGAAGAGTTATGATTTTACATGATAATAAAAAAATTATTTTTAAAGGTTTTTTTGTTTTATGGAAGAAATTTATAATTTCGGAAGTGTCCACTTTATGTTTATATGGTTTTTTAAGAATTATTTGTATCCTAATTCTCTAAAGCTCTATACATGAAAAGATCCTCAATGTAAATTCTTGACTAAGTAATCATTATGTTTGGGTCATTCGAGTTGGTATCAAAGGTCGTTTTAAGTTAATTTAGAGGTTAGGGTGTTATTTATGCATAAGTAACAAGTTATATATAACCAGAATGGTTATCATATTATAAAAGGTCATTTTTAATTTATATATGATGAGTGATTTTAAGTAAACACTCATAAGTATATCTTAGTGTTTACCCTCTTTATAAGATATTATATGATTATTTTACTAATATACTCACACTGGCCTTTTTGGTTTTAGTAAATGAATGGATTTAGTATGAACTAATGTAACAATGGTTGTGAATGAAATTGTTGTAGTTTTATAAAAAATAATCTAATTGAAAAGGGAGATGTAATGAGGACTATTTTGGTTATTCTAAACCAACTAACTAGAGTCATGAGCGACGAGTTTGACTTTGGTGTTTTTTCTAAGACATCATATATGCGAGGAACAAATCCATATAGATGCTTAGGAAATGATCATAATGGTATGAATATTCAATGAAATATGTGTTAATTATGTAGATAGATACACTTAGAAAAATGTTTTAATCAAAAGATAAGATGTTATAGATGTGGAAATGAAGGCCATAACAAATTAACCTGCAAAGGAAAAATGAAACATTCAATTGACTCCAAGAAAGGAAAAAATGTTCTTTTTGATTTATCTATAAAATGTTTTAAATGTTGGTTGTATGATAATTATCCAAATAGGATTCCTATGAAGTTGTTTTGGGAATGAGATCATTATGACCATAAAAATAATTGTTTTGAAATACACAATTCCACTGAAATTGAAGATGAGGAAACTGAAAATGACCTATGAAAAGTATGCATTATTTCTGGGCTCCTATTTTGAAATTATTTAATCATAGGACATGATTCATTATTTTTATTATATGAAATATTTATTCAGGAAATAGATGGAAAATCATGGTTAGAGATTCATGAATAATGTATAATGATTATAAATTCTCTATATAAGGGATTCATAAATTATAGTATATTGTAGGATTGTGAAATGTTTAAAAGTATTAATGCTCTTTTGATGATGGGATTCATTTGAAGTAGTTTTTATAGTATGTGTAACCCTAAAGTTTTTTATATAAAAATTTTGTTCAAGGAAGAATTATCATTACTTATGTGGAAATAATAATAAATTAATTGATATCCTTTATGGTTCATATGAGCTTTTTCTTTTAAGTTTATTAGGGGTTATCACATTTTTAGATGGAAAATGAAAGGTATGAGATAACCTCTGAGGTAAAAATATGTTATATTTATTTTTGATGATTTTAACTCATTTTTTTAATTTTATAAAATTATATAGTTTATATAGAATGAAAACACACAAAACATATAAAAACCCATCGCATAAGGATGAGAATTAGGAATTGAACCCCAAACTGATGTGAGAATGTGTTTTATAACCTACCACTGGCCCATGTGAAGTTCCTGGCCAGTGAGAATTTTTTTATTTTATATAAACTCATTAATGGAATATGATGAAGTTAATTTTAGGGAGTTATTTTTAATCCAATAGATATATTTAATATGGGAAAATGATTTGGGGATTTTTTGAAAAATGTTATTTGTGAAGAAACTCACTTTTTTGGAACCCAATATGCCTAATGAAAATAGAATACTATGTAATTTCATTTGAGGAGTAATGTTTGAATTTTATTTTCAAAGAATCTTTGTTTTCATTGTGGACATATAGTGATTTGGGTTATTTAAAGAAATGATTAACATATCAAGGAGAATATGTGAGTAGGTTAATTACATTTCATCATGAGAATTTAAGAGTAGTCATTGTTATTTGGAGATAAATTTTAAGTTTAATCATGGAATACTATGTGATTAAAATCTTCTAAATTTTGGGTTTCAATCATAGTGTGGATTATTTTGATGAACATTAGGGACATTTTTCTATTGGGGGGTCTATGTATATCATCAGTATTACTTTTGGAATTTGGATATTAAATGTAGTCCTTGTCATTGTAAAGGATTATTCTTTTTGGTGGAATATCAGGTTTTGTACTAACCATTTTGTTTTTGGTAAATGGCCAATGATAGGATGAATATATAGTAAATATTATTTTGATTATCCGTTTCTCTAGAAGTTTATTCTAGTGCTTCCAGTGTGACAAGTCATCTTGAATACTAATCGTTTGGAGAAAAGTGGTGTTTTTGGTAGAAATTTATTAAAGGATGAAACTATACATGTAAAGTAAGTTTATGTCCTTATGTTAAAATTATATGTAGTAAAATAATTACTCAACTTTATGAAGTGGATAATAAATAAAAAATGTTTCCCATTTACTTTTCCTAATGTGAAATCAGGGACCATTTTACCCATCAAACGTTTGTGGTTTTTTTATTGTTAAATTTCTCATGATCAAGTTTTCTATCACTATTCATCTGAAAAATATATTTTTTATTCCATATCAATTTTTTCCTACATGGAATCATAATATTTATTATCTTTGGTTAGATTTATACTTCTCATTATTTATATTAATGTGGTAGTTTTATTAATCCTTTTTTCATTGTGAGAATGAGATAATGATATTTTGAAAACTCATACTCAAGTTACAGACCTAAAATTAAAATTGTGAGGATGAAATTTATTAAAGAGGGGAAGATGTAACATCTTAATCATTAAGAAATAAATATCAGGGTAAATAGCGTACATGATACTTTACATAGGGATTAAATGAACAACTAAATATTATTATTTAAATGTTACCATTATATACTTCTGATTGGAATTGAGGGAATGAAATATAAGAACCTGGATCTCCTCTTCATATATGAGTCTTATTTTCTGGTGTTTTTTAGTAAAAGAGAAGTTTTTTGAAATTTAAGGAGCACACTCTGTGTACATTCAGGTACACGCCGTGTACCTAGTTTCTACAGATGACTGTGTGCTGGCCATGTAACGGCCGAGTACATGGTTGTGTTGGGTCACCTGGTGACCTCCTAAATCAGAGGATGGTTATGGAAAGTACACACCATTTACTATTAGTGAACACACCATTTTCTTTTCATTTAAATGGTTATGTTGGACTAGGGTCACATATAATCGACAAAACCCTATTCTTCTAGGTTTTTCTTGTCTAGGAATACCAATGAATCTTCTCCAGGTCTCTGAATCGCCCTCCATTCTTCGAATCGAACAGTGTCTGTTGCTTTGGAATCACATCAGTGAGTTCTTCCTTCTTCTAAATCATCATCTCTTGATTTATCCTCTTTTGTGAGATATCCTTGGTTGAACGTTTAATACGATTTTGTAGATCTATGTGGTTATTAGCCGATTAAAGGGGAAAAACTAGATTATATTGATGGTACAATACTGAGGTAGGTGGTTTGTGAATTTTTTAATTTAGTCAATGAAATTTATGTGAAAAAGTGCCCAATACCCTAAAATGAGGTACTGCGTGTTTTCAGATTTTATCCTTGTTAATGCATTCTATGCCATGTGTGCCTAAGTAGAGGTTTTTTGATTGCGAATAGGGTCAATTTCCCTACTATGTATATGTTTCCCATGTTTATTTTGGTTTTGACTGGTTGGTATAGCTTTTCCTGTTAGTCTACTTGTTTCCATACATAGTGTTATTTGGATGAAGTTTTTTATCTGATGTTGTGATATGATTATATCTATTAGCCACATAGTTCTTAAGGTTTAATTTGGCAGTTTAACATCATTGTGAATGATTGGTTTACATAGTGTTGTTAGAACCAGATTAAGTGATACAATAAGGGGAATTGACGTTGAGGGCTTTCCCAGAGTGGTTGTTATTTTTATCACACTGTGAGACCATAGGGGGGATTGACGTTGAGGGATTCCATAGAGTGTCTTTAGTTACTGTTATGAGACCACAAGGGGAATTGACATTTAGTGCTTCCTCAGAGGGTCTGTAATTTATTCTTAAAAACTATTGGGGGAATTGATGTTGAGTGCTTCCTCAGGGAGTCTTTTTTTGCATCAGACCATAGGGGTTAGACCATGTGAGCTACCCAAGAGGCCATTATATCATTTTATAAGTTGCAACAGAGGGGTTAGGCTATGATAACTTACCCAGAGGGTTACTTTAGTTTGATTGGTTGACTAGAGGGGATAGGCTGTGAGAACCTCTCCGAAGGGTTTCTTTTTTTATTGGGTTGAAATATTGACAAATGTAGTTGAAATTAAATGAAACTATAAGAGTGTTTACTTTTGAGAACTTTCTTGTTTATTGCTTCATTTTTCATATTTCATGCAATATATATTCACTGACTGTTAGGAAAAAATCTTTGGATGGTTGCCTACAAGGATTTCTCTCACAACTGATTTGTGTCATGCTTTTGGGACCAGAAAGATTATATTGTTGCATGTTTAGATATGATAAAGTGCCCTTCTACTTCAGGTACATGATTGTAATGGAGTTGGAGAGCATGAGACCAAGATGATACTTGCGATGTAGCTGGAGTTTATTTGGTTTCATTATACATTGGTCTAGTACTGTATTACAACATTGTGACTTGTTTGGGTACTTTTCTAGACATATGTATCATGCATCATTTATATATGTGTTCCAGTTGTTTATTACTTTTAATCATCCACTTTTTACTTATTACATGTTATTATTACTTCCACTATTGTTATATATTTATTTATGCTGCATTACTCTACCAATGAGGGAATTGTTTCCTCAATATCACACCCAAGGCCCACACTTCTAGTTGGCAACCTCTGGTGTTTGGAGAACTGCGCTTGAGGCCATGTGGCCAATTGGATACAGGGCACCTCTGGGCGGCTCTTGGAACTGGGATGTTACAAAGCAGTATCAGAGGGTTATTTTCTTCTTGAAATTCTGTTTGGATCCTATATTCAGGTATAGGAAGGAATATGTAGTTGGTAATAAGTTGTACTTGGGAGTAGAAAATCTGTGTATAGGGAAAATCTAATCTACCTTGTTTATTAATTTTTTGTGTTTTTCTATTTGATAATTGAATTGATTTCACCATTAGGGTAATTCACATGTTTTGTGCTATTATCATTGATATCATTGATGTTCTATTTCTGTTGAAACCCGATTAGATGAGGGTATTCCATCGCATGTATCATATAGGCACTTGCTATAAATCACATGTCATTCATTCTTTCCAAGACATTTAGGGTGGATTACTAATTTTATGTTCATGTGATAGTTGGTGTTATAAATATGCATGCTATTATGATAGATGCCTTGATTTAATACCTTCTATTTGATAGGGTATTGGATTGTGTAAGTTTTATTTTGAATAAACACCACTCACTGGTTCTTGAAGTGTTATGGGCCCTCATGGATCATAATTTTGCAGATCATGTGATTGATAGTATAGTTATGCTTATATATGACATATAAAAGATCCCAAACCATGATTCATGGGGAGTATGAGCCCTCACGTAATAGAATTTGGCACCTTAATGTTCGTTTCATTGTTCTCTGGGTTTGGGAGTAGTTTCTGAGGCATAATGTCCGGAAAAACCCCATAATTCATGGTGTGTATTGCTGAATACACGCCCTGTATCCTTATTTTTAGGAAGGATCTTTTCTTCTTAAGTACACGTCATGTATTGTATATACACATCATGTACGTTATGTACATGTTGTGTATTCTCTAACCGTTTTACTGCCTGTCTAGGAAGAGACACAGGTATGGGGAATTTTTTGATGGGATACGCCATGTACCTATGTGCAAGACGTGTCTTAGGATCCATGTGTTAGGCCATGTGACTAATGACACAGGTGGATCATGCGTAGCATGTCCATGTTGTGTTTGTAAAAAACGATGTGCAGAGATAGCTGTGTAACCGACCATGTGACTAACATCACGGGTTAGTGATGTACACTCTAGTACACGCCATGTCTAGTAGAATCAAATCATGTAGTCTTGCACTAGGATAACCATGTGGGTTAAGTTATATAGAATAACTCAAGAGTGGGATGCTGATTCAAGTTCACACCATGTGTTAGGAGAACACACCATGTGTTTGTGGTGTTACATTACCTAGTTTGGCAAAGGTACATGTCCGTATGAAAGCTTTAGGGATCATGCCATATAAGAGTTGTACACACAATTTATCCACCTTTTAGAAATCATGAATGCTTTCTTAGTCATGTTCCCTTCTCACCCTTCTATGTTTAAGTATTTGATAATATTGATCTATGGTGTGAACATAACCATGCAGAGTCATGCCACCGAGACGTCCTCCGGTTGTATGCTAGTTATAGGGCAGTGGTCAGACACCAGACTTGGCTGATCATGAACTACCAGGATATCCTCCAGTTGTTCTTGTCTTGGAACTAGCCGTTATCCTGACTACAGTTTCCAATAAAAACTTCCGAGAGGGATTCATGAAGTTTATGTAGACATTTCAAGGAGTTCCGCTGCCTGCCCAGTCGATGGCAGAATTGTCGCGGGTCATTCAGTAGCAACATCCTCACACTTTCTCAGGGGATGTAAGACCCCGGGCAGTAGAATCATGGCCAAAATCCATGCTTACAATCGTAGTTCATCTGGAATGACTCTAAAGAGGAGGGTCAAACTCTCTACGTATATGCTTCTAAATTTCACCAAGAGATGGTGGGATGTGATCTCACAGGCAGGATGCCAGCATGTTATGTCTTGGGATGTGTTTCATCATACTTTCTACGATTACATCTACCCAGAGACTTTGAGGGCGGATCGAGCCTATGAGTTCATGTGTTTGGAGTAGGGTGCTATTACAGTCATGGAGTATTCTTCTCACTTCACTAAGTTTCAGTGTTTTACACCTTATCTAGGTGGAGATAAGTTATTCCAAGATAGGATGTATGACGATGGTCTTAGGAATGACATTCGGTCTCAGGTGAACATCTCCAGACTGACTACTATATCTTCAATCTTCAATCAGGTGTTGATCACGGGGTGAAAACTAAGAAATTATGGAGCTATGGGTGAGGGCGGTAAAGTATCCAGAGTTGGTGCTTCTTCAACTAATAATAAAAAGAAGAATAGGGAATATACATATGGAGATCCGAGTAGGTGACATACAACTTCATGTAGCCTAGTGGTATGTTATCAGTGTAGGAAGGGTTGGAATACAAGGCCACATTGCACGAGAGACCCAGTGGAGTTCCAATCTGGTTGCAAGATGGGGCATCTCTAGTGCTTCTATCATTTTTTCTCACCAGTAGCTAGTAGAATTGGTTCTTCTATGAGTCCTATTTTTAGAGATGCACCACCATTTTATCATCAGTCAAGGAACTAGAGTTGTTCTAGCCATTCAGGTCGAGTTGGAGGTCGCGGCCATGGTTGCCAGTCGATAGGCTTTCAGCGACAACAGGGTGGATTAGCTCAGGGTGTTATGGTTGGGTCGCAGGGATAAAATAAAAGTCAAACATATATAGTGGTGTAGACCCAACAAGAGCTGGATCCCAACCCCTCTACAGTTATAGGTATTATTCCAGTTTCCTCAGTTTTAGATTTTACACTTTTTGATACATGGGCTTCCCATAGTTTCATATATATCACTATTGTGGAGAGCCTTGAACTCTATATCTTTACATATACTTATGTATTAATGATAAACACTCCGTTAGGGACAAGAAATGCTAATGTACATCAGTTCAAGGAGTTCCCTCTTGAGTTTGGTGGATGTCACTTCTTTTGGGACCTTAACATCTTATAGATGATGATATATGGCATCATTTATGGAATGGAATGGTTAGTTACCTTTTAGGATATATTTTATTTCTATCTTCGAATGGTTATTTTTACGTCCCCAGAGGGCAGATTATTTCTATTTAATGGAGAATGGGACATCCAGGGAAGCAGAGAAGGACCCAAGCATCATGGGTTGGGAGGAGTTACATCCAAAATATCTAGTCTATATTTGGATGACCAGGGGACTTAATAGTTTGAATCCCCTCCAATGTTCTATCATTTCAGGAATGCCATTATAGAATACATTTTGGGTTTTCCTCTAGAATAAGAGGTATAATTTTTTTGATCATAACCTAGGAGTGCCACCGGTGTCCATTCCCCCCAATCGGATGGCTACTCCAGATTTACATGAGCTCGAGAATCTTTTAGGGGAGTTATAGGAAAAGGGATTCATCAGACGCATTACTTCTCCTTGGGGTTCTCCTATATTGTTTGTGAACAAGGCAGACAGTACCCTCTGAATTTGTGTGGATTATTAGAAGATGAACCAGTTAAAGTCAATAACTGATATCCCTTACCAAGGATTGATGATCTCTTTGATCTACTTTGAGGAGCCTGAGACTTCTATAAGATTGGCTTATGATCCTGTTTCCATCAGTTGGGTGTTAGACCATATGATATACCTCTTAGAGACTTTTGGAGCACGTATAACCTATATGAGTATGTGGATGTGCAGTTAGGTCTAACGATTGCACCAACAGTTTCATGGCACTGATGAGCCGAGTGTTCCATAAATAATTGGATTCTTCTATGGTAGTCTTCATGGATGATATCTTGGTTTACTCTCACACTCGACAAGACCATTCCACAAATCGTGAGATCATTTTGAGTACACTGAGAGATCATAAGTTATATGATAATCTCTCAAAATTCCACTCTTGGATGGACCAAATTCACTTCTTGGGACATGTTATCTAAGGGGTAGGAGTATTAGTATACCTTATGAAAGTGAGAGGAGTAGTTTCCCTAGAGTATCTGAAGAACATATTTGATGTATGAAGTTTTATAGGGATGGATGGATACTACAAATGTTTCATACAAGACTTTTCATGCTTTTTAGCACCACTGAAGGGCCTAACTAAATGTTTGAGAAGTACCTGGGGACAGATTCATGTTATACAGCCTTTCATGATCTAAAATAGAGGTTGAATTCTGAACTGATACATGTTTTTTCTAGGGATAGGAAAGAGATACACTCTATACTATGATGCATCAAGTATCAGGATGGGAGCAGTGCTTATGCATGGGGAATGAGTCGTTGAATATAGATCTTATCAATTGAGGCCACATGAATTACCCGACACACGATCTCGAGATGACTGTAGTTTTTCATGCTCTTTTTTTTAACACATTATCATTTGGGGGAGAATTTTGTGGTTTTCACCGACCACAAAATTCTCAAGTATATCTTTAGTAATCATGATCTGAATTTGATATAGCGGAGGTGGGTTGAGTACCTTCAGTATTTTGATTTGGAGTTTGGCTATATTCTTGGGAATGGAAATGTATTGGCTGATGCGTTCAGCATGAGGACTCAAGTACAAGTAGTTTGAGAGGCTAGCAGTGAGTGGCAGCTTATAGCTCTTCTCTCTGAGATGAATTTGGAGGTGCACGGTAGATATGGGAAGACATTTCTTTCGTTTGTAGCTGTTACCTCTACTCTACTTGATCGAGTGAGAATGAGGAAGCTATGATATTCTGAAGGCCTAGTCCTACATGTGCATGTGTCAGGGGAGGACCCTATTCCTTGTTGGACCATAGGTGGGGATGAGATATTTAATTTTCATGGGAATATGTAGGTGCTAGCAGAAATATGTGAGGATATGATGTGATACGTTAATTCCCCTATATGGGTAGTTCATCCTCATTTCACCAAGATGTATCTTGATCTGCACCATCTGTATTGGTGAATGGGAATGAAGATGGATGTTTCTAGTTTTTTCATGAGGTGTTCCACTTTTCATTAGGTAAGGAGAACCATCAGTGACCAACATGTTTTTTGCATCAGTTACCCATTCCCGAGAGGAAGTGGAATGATGCCGCAATGGAATTTGTGATTGGCGTACATAGGTCGCCTTGGGGGAATGATGCAATATGGGTTTTTATTGAAAAACACAAAAAAATATCTCCCTTCTTGACGATCAAGGATTCCTTTAGTGTTGATGAGCTAGGATGGATGTACATTTGAGAGATTGTATGTTTACATGGATTTCTTGTACTCCATCATTTCGGATAGAGACACTCGTTTTACTTCTCGGGCCTGGTAGGGACTGCAGAGGGATTTGTGTATATATGTACTTCTGAGTAAAAATTACCACCACCAGATAGATGGATAGTCTGAGAATACGATTCCGGTGATAGAGGACATGCTTTGAGAAAGTGTTCTAGATTTTGGAGGTTCTTGGGAGAAGCACATACCTCTTGTAGAGTTTTCCTATAATAATAGTTTTCAAGAAACTATTCAGATGTCACCTTATGAGGCATTGTACAGTAGTCCATGATATCACCCTTATATTGGATGGAGGCCAGAGAGGCAGCAATACTAAGACCTAATCTTGTTTAGGAGACCATTGAGTAAATAGAGTTGATTTGGAAGAGGATGGCTATATCACAGTCATGACAGAAGTATTACGCTAACCGAAGGAGACAACCTATAGAGTTCAAGGCCTGGGGATCAGGTTTTTCTATGTGTCACTCCGAGGTTGGGAAACAAGAGTATTAGGAGACATGGAAATATTTCAGTAATATATGTTTGTCAATTTTAGGTTTTGGAGAGAGTCGGGTCAGTTTCCTATCAGTTGATATTATCTCAGAGGTACTGGGATACACACGACGTCATCCACGTTTCACACCAATGGTGTTACTTCTCAGACCCGTCTCATGTTTTTCAACCAGAGGAGGTTGATATTGAAGTAGATGCATTGTTCAAAGATCATCTTATCCATATCGTTGAATTTAGAATAAAGGTTCTCCATGGCTGGTCTGTTCCTCTAGTATGGTTGTTATGGCAGCATGAGTGAGTACAGGACGAGACATGGGAGAGGGAAGCCAATGTAAGATCACAGTGGCTAGAGATATTCAAATATTCTTCTTCTTCTACCATTAATAGGGAAATTATGGGATTAATTTATTTAATGGGGGTTGTTTGTTAGAATCTAGATCTCCTTTTATGTATGAATCTTGTTTTCTGGTGTTTTTGGGATAAATTATTATTTTTTAAAATTTATGGAGTACACGCCGTGAACCCTATTTCTGTGGATGATCGTGTGCTAGCCATGTCACATCTGATTACATGGCCATGTGGGGTGACCTAGAGACCACCTAAATCGAAGACTAGTTAAGTCAAGTACACACCATGTACACATAAAGAAAACACAGTGTACTTTCCTTTTTAATTGTTATGTAGGACTGGGGTCAGATTTAATTGAAAGATATCTCCACTTCTAGGTTCGTCTCTTCTAGGAGTGATGGATATCGACAAATCTTCTCCAGACCTCTAAACTACCATCCGTTCTCCGAATCTAACTCTATCAGTTGGTTTGGAATCACATCAGTGAGTTCTTTATTCTTATAGAGCCTAATATCTTGATTTATCCTCTTTTGTGAGATATCATTAAATGACTTTTTTAGATGTTTTTGTAGATCTACATCATTCTAGGAAGATTGAAGGTCTGAATAAGGATTATATCGATCGTACAAATCCGAGGTAGGTTGTTTCTCCCTTTCCAGAGTTAGTCTTTTAGTTTTATGTGAAAAAGTTCCCAATACCCTAGAATAGGTTGTTGTGTGTCTAAGGATTTTAGCCCTGTTAATGCCTGGTATGCCTTTTGTGCCTGAGTAGAGGTTCTTTTGTTGTAAATATGGGTAATTTACATGCAATGCATGTTTTCCCATGATTAATTTGATATTGACCATTTGGTATAGCTTTGCCTATTAGCCTGCTTGTTTCCATGCCCCGTGTTATTAGAATGTAGAGTTTTATCTGATGTTGTGATATGATTATAGTTGTTATCCAAGAAGATCTTATGGTTTTCTTTGGATTTTGAAAATTTTTGTGCACAATTTATTTATAAAATTCTATGGGAACCCAGTGTAGTGAGACCATAGGGGGAATTGATGTTGAGGGCTTCCCCATAGTGTCTGTTATTTTTATCACATTGTGAGACCATATAACGGATTGACTTTGAGTGCTCCCTTAGAGGGTCTTTAGTTAATATTATGAGAGAAAAATGGGAATTTAAGTTGACATCTTATTTATAGGGTATATAGTTTATCGTTAAAAGATAATACGAGGAATTGACAACGAGTGCTTACTCAGAGATTCATTGTTTTCTTGAGACCAAGGGGGTTGGACCATGTGAGCTACCCAAGAGGTCGTCATATCCTTGTATATGTTGAACAATAGGGGTTAGGTTGTGAGAACATACACAGAGGGTTACTTGAGTTTTATTGGTTGAAATAGAGGGGATATTCTATGAGAACTTCCCATAGGGTTTCTTGTTTTGTTTGGTTGAATTATTGATGACTGTAATGGAAGTTAATTGAAACTGTAGGACCATTTAATTTTGAGGTCTTCCTTGTTTATTGCATCATTTTGATTATTTCCTGCTATATTAATTCACTTACTATTAGGCACAAATATTTGAGTGGTTGCCTACTAGGATTTTTCTCACACCCTGTTTGGGACATGCTTTTGGGCACAAATAGATTATACTGTTTCCGGATTAGATAATGGAAAGCACCATTCTACTTCAGATACTAGATTTTTGGGGAGTTGGAGATCAGGGGACCAAGCTGAGACTTGCAATGATTCTGAGGTTTATTTTTTTTTTTTACATTTCATTATTACTGTATTCTATTATTGTTACTTGTTTGGATACATTCCTATAAATATGTATCATGCATCATTTATATATGTTCTCTATTTGATTATTACTTTCATTCGTCCATTTTTTAATTATTTCATGTTATTTCTACTTCTGCTATTGTAATATTTTTATTTCCACTGAATTAATTGGCCAATGAGGGAATTGTCTTCCCACTCTCACACCCAAGGCCCTCACAGCTATTCTGCAGCCTCTAGTGTTTGGGGAAATTCACAAGAGGTCATGTGACCAACCGGGTACGGGGCACCTTTGGAAAACTACCAGAACTGATAAGTTACATTAAAATTATTAATTTTTTTATGAAAATATTGATTAGACATGTATATAATTAATTATTTTGTGAAAAATTATTTATATATTGATTGAATACCATTTTTAATTAAAAGAAAATATTATTTTCAGAAAAAACTGTTTAAATGAAAATAAGTGAGTTTATAAAATATTTAAATCACACTTTAAAGATTTTTATTAATTAATTATATGTGTAATATATTAAATATAATTTTCAAAATTCATCTTTTTTTTCTAGACATGATATAAGAACAAATTCAATTTTTTGTATAAAATAATTTTTTTTAGAATAAATACATTTTTACCACCTTCTGATGGAGGACCATTTTAAAATATGTTTTTTCATGTTTTATATTTCATATTTTAAGAAATGATCTTCTTCTTTAGATGAAAAAAAATAAAAATTTATTTTGGATATATTGTTTTTATTTTTTTGATAGCTTTTATATTTTAATGAATAGTGAAAATAATGCATTTTAATTCAAAACTGATTTTTCATCAAATTTATTTATATAGTTATATTATACTTTTAATTGTTTTTAGAGTTTAATTAAAGTATTTTTTTATAATTTAATACAATTTATTTTATTGGTATCAATTTCATGTTGAAAATAGATATAAAACCATTTCATTCTTTTAAACGTTTCACTTTAAAACTCCATTTTTGGTTTTGTTTGGGGATTTATTTGAAATAAAAATTTCCATATTCTGTAAATTGGAAATAATAAAATGGATTACATATTTAGAATAAAAAGGTCAAAATTAGGTTTTGAGTTAAATTTTTAGTTATATAAAGTTACCATTTTAAAAAATTTATTTACTATAGCATAAGTGAAATTTTCACAGGGGTTAATGTTAAGAGATAAAAGCTCAACATACCTAAAAAATAAAACATCTAATAGTTATTTGAGGTTTGGATCGACCCTAACTATCATATACAACATTAATTAACATAAAAGTGTAAGATATTCATGCCAACTCTATATGTTTGGATTTTAATATAAAATAATCAATAAATTAATCACTTGAACCCACATCTCATCAAGTATAAATACCACCTCTCCATAAAACTATTTCGACCCAAAATTCCTTGTAGCTTCTCAAATATTGGCCAAACCTCCCCCCTCATTATCCCTTAGTCCATGTACTTTTATTCACACAAAAAACCTAATTCATAATCTTCAAGTGTCTTTCAAGAAGGGGATATTCAAGACGTAATTGTTTCAAAGCACCTCTCATAAATTATTTTCTTTTTCTAGTTTATCCTCAACTCCTTCATAAATTAATGCATGATTACTAAAGAGTTGTGTTTACATTGGATTTTTATAATTCTAATGGAATATATCATACCCATTTCATTTATCACCTAATATTATTCAAATAAAAGAAATTATTGTCCATGTCATGGAGGTTAATCTCCTCGGTGAATAATGATTTGTTTTAAAACCATTTAAAGGTGTTTTAGAAGGATTAAATGAAGGAAGAATTTTATATCAAAGGTTAATTTAAATAGTGGTAGGCTCTCATTTTGAGTGGAGGATTCGAGTTTTGGAACTAGGATTGTGTTTTGATTAGGTTTTTTACATAGGAAATGTACATGTAAATTTTGAATGGATTAAATTAACATATGAATATATTTTTTGGTTTTTATTTTGAAATCTAAAAGTTATATTGGTTAAAAAATTGGATGCTATATATTTTAAAAATCAGTTATGGGAATGTTATGAAATAATTATGTTGGGTTAATTACTGGGTTGAAAATGTAAAATGGAATTCATTTGGTTTTCAAAACAAGTTTTGGGACTCCCAAATAACAGTTTTGTGTTATAAAATATTTTTGTTATTAAGTTTTTTTTCTTATTATAGTGAATTAAGATTTGATTCATCCATTATATGTTTTTGAGACTATATGATGTGATCCTGAGTACATGACCATATTGGGTTTATCTCTCATGTAATCTAAAATAATCCTCCAAAATTGTTCTTGAGTGAAGGTATGATCATCAGATCGTGGGAACTTTCGATCCCTTTGGTTCATAACACTTCAGAGATTCCAGGTGGAGAGGAATGTGTAGATCTCTCTTCTTAATGGTGTCTCTTTAAATTATTTAACGAATTACATTTTAATGGGTTTTAATAGGAATTTTATGGATTGAGTTTTTTAGACATGTGGTCCTTGGTTAGAAATTTGTTGGTGGTACTATTATATATATATATATATATTATTCGTAAATTAATTTTAATTTAATGGGTATTTTATTTTTTTTATGTTGGAAACCTAGACTAATATTCCACTTGAGCTATTATTTATCAATTTTATTCATGAGGATGAAAATTTGGGAGGTGAATCATTCATATGATGAATATATAAGTACTAGATGATTCATTTATTCATGTTTTTAAAATACATTTTCAAATGAAATATCCTAATTAGTTTCCATTAGGATAAAAAATTACACATCTATATTATGATGGTGGTGTGGTCAGTTTTATACTGGATTGGTTGAAACACTTAGAGGCTCAATATAAATTTTTCACCTTATTCCTTTATGCCTAGGGATCTAGAAAGACCAAGAGGAAGATTTAATCCCACATAAATTTTGAGCTATTTACATTTTTACATGGATACATTTTAGAGGTGGGATGATATTGTTTTTCTCTTTGGGAGACATACTCAAACATATCAAATCAAGACATCTTCATTGGATGGTTTTTTTGATATTATTTATTTATTTTGGTTTTATACAATGTTTCATAAATCATACCTGGGAGATTCTGGTTTGAATCACTTATGTATAAATTTGTAATTGTTACTATAATTTAACAAAACACGTTAGCTGTATCAAATTCAAACCATGATTAAATTAATATAATCATGCATTTAAATGGGAAGAAAATAGAAAAGATCCTTTTTTCATATTATAAGATAATATAGAATTTTTTTTACCTAGATGAAATTGGTTTATATAATGATAGCAATGGCCACACCTTGACATAGTTGTGATGTGCAAGGGTAACTATAAAATTTCCCTTACCAAAGGATCCCATGTGTTATGTTTTATGATGATGTTTATGTGAACAATTATCCAATTTTAAAAGAATATACAAGAAAATAAATACTGATCAAATTCTTGATAATCAATTATAAAGTCAAAACTACCTTTGGGGTATTTCATAGAACATGTGACGCAAATAAAACTAATTTTAATGAAAAAAACATTGGAAAACCATTTTTCATTGAAAATAAATATGAAATTACATAATAAAATATTAATATATATCAAATAACCATTTCACATATGTAAAACCATGGGAAAAATAAAATAACTCTAAATTAATCCCAGAGAAATAACCATTTTAAAAAGAATCCTTCCTCATAAAAGGAGGAAACATATTCGCCTACAAAAATAGAGATTTTAAATGAAAAGATATTGTTCTATGAATCCAAGATACATAAGAAATAAAATATACCCCTCCCCCATCAAAACCACTATATCGATCCTTAAATGACCTTAATATTTTCAAAAAATTATGTAAAAGAGAGATTTAGGAGAGATCTAGAGAGGGGAGGAGAGAATGGGTGGAAATTAGAACATACCTTAAAGGGTTATGACAATATTGAGGGAGAATATCTGATGAATAAAATGTTTAACATCTATAACCCTTAATAAAATAAAAATTATTATAAACCCAAGAAACATTTTTTTGTTTAATGGTTTAATATAGGGTAAATTAAGATAATAACACATTAAACATCTCATCTTACTAATCCCATGCTTCATAACAAAGAGTCATAAATCCCCCTGGATTATTAGTGAAAAATTTTATAATTTAAAATTCAAAAAAAAAAACAATCACCATTGTATAATGATTACAACCATGTCTATTGTATACTCTATTATGAAAATATTAGGAGAAATATCCTTATGACACTCCATGATGTGGTGACAAATAATTGGTCATTTGGGATGTGCCAAACATTGCACTAAAATATGGTGAGGCCATTATTATTATGGTTCACATGTGGAAACACAATTCAACATTACAATGAACACACACACGCATGGGTGTTTTTATCATTCCCATTTCACACAGGCAAGATCCAAGCTCAAAATGTTGTACATCATGGTGTGGTTTTTTCATCAATGAAATATTAATCTCCCAATGTTCTTTCTAAGACACTGGTCAGCATCTGGATCTTTCCCAAACTACCTAAAACCAAAATAGAGAAAAAAAATGAAACATATTTGTGACCCTGAGGGGTTCAAAATAACTCAAAATTTATGATATTATTTGTAAATTAATTCCCAATTGAATTTCCTTTGAATGTCATACTGGAGAGTGTACATGGTCCTGAACATGTCTGATATTCAATCATTAACCAATTCATACCAAATTTCAATGTAATTTTTACCATAATCTTTTTGGAGTTCATTAATATAATATGAATTTAAATAAGACATAATCATTGTTTTTGTATAGAAACTGGATCATCTAAAAATCCTCAATTTCTGAAATAATGGATGATTTTGTTGAGACACATATGATTATCATGACCTCATGTTTCTTATGGATCATGATGGAGAATCGTTGATCAGTGATGAGGACATGGTATATATAAAATTATTTTCTCAGGTGGATCCTAATATGAGGGAAACATAAAAGTATATTAAATATGAGTAGGATGTTCTTTCCATGAATATATAACATTGTGAGTAGGACCTTCACAACAAGCACTATGAAAAGTACCTTTTGTTTGGTTTTTGATTATTCATAATGGTTAGGATATCTATTCAACAAATTTTATCTATTACAAGGAGAAAATATCCAACATAAAACACGGAGAGGAAATACAAATTTCTTATCTTGGTTTCAACTTAGTTTGGATCTATGGTTACCAGTTATTAGTGAGTTTGGAAAGGGAAACCTCACAGTTAGACAATATGCATGCTGCATAGATAAATCCTATAAACCTTGAATGCAATTACTCATTATTCATCCAATTCCATGAATATTTGGACACCTCTTCTATCCCACATTACTTTTCATCATAGATCTAATGAACAGAGTTGGCATATTTCCCATTTTCCATTCCATTATAAATTATACAACTTGTCATCCCATATTATTCACCATTCGAGAAATTCTTTTCTAACAAATGATTAATATATATATATATCATATTATATTAGTTTGAAATATCATAAATTAAAAATTTTCAACAATATTCATTTAACATTTGTTTTATTATATTTTAATTTTGTCTCATAAATAAGAAAAAAATATCTCATATCATTATCATTTCCCATATAATAATAAACATGCCCATTTTTTAAATAATTAAAAAGTGATGAATTTTCAAATAATTGAATTGTGATTTTCATCATTAACATAATTTAATTTCAATTCATAATACATTATCTCATTATAATTTTTTTTATTTTTAAAATAAATTTATGTTATATATTTTAAAAAACATATATACACCACCCATCCACAATTTTCCACCTATGACCCATATTCTCTACCCTTTATTATCATTTATTTATGGTTAAGACTCTCCTTTCTGGGGAAGAAGTGTAAGATATAGGGAAAGAGGCACTCCATTGTTCAAATGATGATTATATCCAGACTCTTTCCTACCATTAAAGCATATCCATTCCACTTTTATCATATATTTAACATTTCAATGAATCCCATTTTTTATAATACTTCACAATGATTTCATAATGTGGAGACAACTCTGTTTTTTCAATAAGAAAAGGATTAATGTTTTTGAACATTCAAAATTACAGTATAGTTTCTCATATACGTGATATGCATGAAATTTCATTTCTTTGATATTATTTTCCAATGATACCCATCCATTGAATTATTTAAAATAAACCAAATTTTTTAAATTTAATGTTGAAAATCTAAAGTATTTTTCCTTGTGAAATTGTCACGAATTCCTTCCAAAATCAGATTGCCTACTGATTTATCTATTTTTTCTATCTTGAGATCTCCCAAATTGAAAATGGATATGTGTAAGTATATTTCCATGAGTGATAGTGCTTTATCTTTTTCATAGACGATAGGCTGTGCTAGCGTATCTTGATTTTTCTAAGGCCATATAATTGGCCTTACTAAATTTTGTAGGAAAATTAACAACCATGATATGGTTAAATGTCATTTAACTAAGACTTTATATAAAATTTTTTCTCTACTTCTAGATCAGTTCTTCTATTTCATTAGTTTATGGTCTTTTTTCTCAATCCTCCTTTTTCTTTAATTTAGGATCCTTTAGCTCTAAAATTCTATTTCATAAGTTTAGAGCCTTTTAATATTGAATTTCTATTTCTTTTAGTTTAGGATCTTTTAGGTCGGACAATCTATTGCTATAGCTGACGATAATTTAGCTAGTAAAATCTATTACTATATATTAAGGTATTTTAGCTCAGTATTGATATTAATTTATTTTAATGCCATTTATCTGGGTCCTAATATTTCATTAGTTTATGGTCTTTTATCTTAGACCTCATATTGCTTTAGTTTAGGGTTTTTATCATAAACATGATATTGCTTTAGTTTGGGGCCTCTTATCATGGACAAAATATTGATATAGTTTAGGTTCAATTATCTCAAACCTATTATGAATTTTAGTTTAAGGTAATCTAGATTAGATATTATATTTTTTAGTTTATGGTCTCTTTTCTTGGACATAATATTGATTTAGTTTATAGAATTTTATCTCGTACATTATATTGATTTATCATAAGGTTGTTTCCATTAGAATAGGTATTTAATTTTTTTTAGGGTCTATTAGTCATGACTTGATATTTATTTTAGTTTAGTGAATTTTTTCATGGACTAGATATTTGATTAGTTATGGTCTTTTATCTCATACATGATGTTTCTTTAGATTAAGGTTATTTATCTCGGACATGATATTTCTTTTGTTTAAGGTCATTTAGCTCAGACATTATATTACTTTAGTAAAATTTCTTTTATATATGACTTGATATTTCTTTAGATTATGTTATTTTAGATCGTAATTTACATTTATTTAGTTTATATCCTTTTATCTTGGGACTAATATTTATAATGTTTATGTTCTTTTATCCCAGAAAAGATCGATGATCATGGGGTGTGGTGCAAACATACCAGGAATGACCCAAAACACATTGAGATTTTTGGTTATATCATGGTGTTTCTCGAGTTCACAAGGACCATAAACCCTTTTTATAGAGTTATAGATTTAGTTGATGATCATGTGTGCATATGTAGGAGGCATAAGTTTTCATACAGAGTCATGAAAATAGTCCTTGAAGTCGGGGATCTTTTCCAGGGGTTATGGATGTTTTATAGAGGTAATAATTATTTTATGGAGAAATAATATGTATGTCGGGTTAAACTAGATATATGGAATATGGGTGGTGTAAAACAAAATAAAAAAGTTAAAGCCTACAAATATGAGAGGGGGTGGACATTCTGGGTTTGTCCAATGAAATTCTAAGATACCAGGTTCAACTAGGGTGTCTCGAAGAGTCAAATGGATTTATGCTCTTTTATGGAAAGTAGGAGAATCCATTAGTTTGTAGGTTGGGTCTCTTATTCATTAGTATCATGGTAATGAAAAACATGATGTAAAATCATTTATGAGGGCCATAAACAATATTTTAAGACTCAAAAATCCAGATGATGATGTTGGTAACTGAAGGAAGGGAATCCATGAAGGTCTCTAGCACACCTGGGAAATTTAACTTCTGATTGTAAAGCTTGAGTCATATTCCTTGAAGTTTTAAATCTAGAGGTGTGGGCCATCAATGGTTTTTATAATAGAGTGTCACACTCTAGCATTGATAAGGGGTACAAAAAATGGTGATGTAACATCGAGGGTGTCAAATACACTTGAATAGTTTGGTACAAATATATAATGTCATGGTCCAAAGTACTTATATTAGGTGGTTGAAATGGTATAGTCATACGGAAGATTTTCTGCCACACTAAGGTATTGATTGTTTTTGTAGTGATATTAGGGCTCTCATGAATAATATTTTACTTTTTGTAGAGTGTTCAATTGGTTGAAGACCATAGATTATTACGCAGGATCCCTAGGCATAAATGCATTGTCACGAATAATATCCCTTAATTCTAGATTCTTTTTCCAATGGAAAAGGAATGTTATTCAGATAGGGGGCACTGAAATCATGAATTTTTGTCTGTGGAAAGTGTAATATCCACAAAGGGTTCGAACACTATAGAAGCTATGAAACCACCTCGAGAAAATATGCTCATGATGAGGAGATGTAACAAATCATTACTCTTGATTGTTTCTAAACCATGGTGTCAAACGAGCATAGATTTTATATTACATGGTTTACAGAGTATACCTTATGAGATTCATTCCTGTTTTATTTTCATAATAGTTTTTTCTTAAACTCTGCTTGTGATGATTATAGAGAGTGAAGACTAGAATTTTTCCCATGATGACCTTTTTAGGTTTTCAAAGTGACATGTTTTGGTATATGTTTCACTATAATATTAAGGTCCTTTAATTTGGACCATTATAGTCTAGAGCTTATAGTCTCACATCATTGACTTTATTATAGGTAGTTTAACTCATGACACCCATGAACCTAATATGGGAGGGGGTGTTACACAAGAGAATACGTAGGACACCCATGTTCAGTAGTACCCCATAATATTTTTTAGAATGATATCAATATATTGTAAATCATGGATAGGTTTTATCAGGTAATAAGTGATGAAATGTGGCAATCATACTAGGAGAGGATCAGATCACACTATGTTGTTGAGTTCTACCATAGTGATTCCATGGATAACAAGGATTGTAATGACATTTATACCATGTGACACATATGGTTGATGACTATAGAAACATATTTAGGAACCTTACTCCTAAATGTGTATTTATGAAAAGGGTCCCTTGAAGTTAGGTTCACTTTCTAAGGGTCATGAAGGATTTCAGGAAACCTGAGGTTCTTGAGGAAAAAAGTATTTCTTATGGATTGAGGTGCATTAAAAGAGAATGGATACACCCTATATACTGGTAGTCTAGGGTAAGGTTCTTTAGGTCATTAAATAAGGAATAAAACATGGGTGGTGGTTGAAACAGTGTATTTCTATGTAGCAGGGACATATTTTCTTTTGTACAATTTAATGGTGTGTAGTAAGGATGTTTTGAAGGACGTTTATTATCATGCAGTAATAAGAAGTTTGTTATCTTATTGACCATTTCATATATTTGTCACATGATATAATAATCTTCATAGCTTGGGGAATAAAAAAATAAGAAAGGTGTGAGATTATATAATTATTAATGTAAAAACATAACATAACATTTCAGATAATAAACATTAATGAGATCATGAGAAATACTTAAATATATAATATGATTTCATAGGACCAAGTATAATATGTTTTTTAAAATGATACATAATATCATAACTAGAATGTTATGGATGTGTAAAAGCTATGGCTTGGATAAAATATCATATAAATAAAAAACATATGAGCATCACACAATTGTGAGAAATACATTACAAATATGTCATATTCAGGAAAATTGTTCAAGAATTGGAATTATCCAATCCCAAAAAAAGATACCGCAATGAGGGGAGAGAGATATTGAACCCTCATTACTACATCCAATAGGCCCCAGGTTGAATCCTAGCACTGAGGGTATAAAAATATCTTAAAATTTGAGGCATTACTCTCTATTATAATATTGTATTGTGATATAATATGATCATCATGAAGATACCTCATGAAATAATTTAAATGGAAACCAAATCCATCCCAAAATTCATGTATAAATTAAACTGATATAGGTAAAATTATCAAATTTTTAAACCCAAAATCATTAAAAAAGTAGTGAAATAAATTCTATCTAAAGGTATGAGCTAGTAATGCTATGAATGATACAATTAATCCTCCAAGAAACTAGAAAATTAGTTTATATAAATAGTTTTTACATACAAGTATATTCAGTAAGAAAACCAAAGTCTCTCATGAATATGTGAAAGAATCATACTAATTCAACCATGAGAAAACATAATATGCAACATCAACTAACCATGTCCAATGTCAAACCCAATATCTCCAAGGCATGCTCACCAAATAACACATTCCATGTATTATAACATAATAAGAAGCATATCGATAAAGGGTCCCCAACAATTCTTCCCCTTAATTTTCCACTCTCACATCCCAACATCTTTCTTCCTACAACGCCCATGTATTTTGAGAAATATATACCCCTTCAAAAAATCATGGTAACATCAAATAATTCTTATAGACACGAGGGACATCACCCTACAACACGGTCACACCACATATCAGCAAAAGACAACTAGTTTATCATATCAAAACAATCACCATAACAATATTAGTAGAATTTCTTGGATATGGATGAAATCAACCTCATTCCTGCATCCTTGCATGCATGTACCACACCATAAGATTCCCTACAATGAGGTAATATCACATCATTCCTGTAGTCACCTGGGCCCCAACCCCATAATAATATCAAATCATATCTTGCCCGAAGAAATCTGGGAAATCACATCATAACCAATTCCACAACCATATTAGTAAGGTATTGTTAAAATGAAGTAAATCAACCTCATTCCATCATAACATTCATGAACCACACCATAAGCCACCACTCAACATGGAAATATCACATCTTTCATGAATCACCTGCAACATCACATCACAACCACTGTCAAAACCACATTAGTAGTGTATCATGAACATGAAGGAAATCAACCTCGTACCCTTCCCCTAGCAAGAACTACCCCTCCCTAAGCCACCCCATAGCATGACCGTATCTCATATATCCTGTAGACTCATGATCTATTACCCAATGCACTAATAGAACTCCAGTAAAAAAATATTATACATATTTACTCTCCTGAAAGAGAGAGTAGGAAAGGGTAGGTAGCCTACCATCCACCCACATCACTAGGATATTGGGGAAACACCACCATCTAAAAGTACAAGTGTCAGCATGAAATTTATAATGTAATTGAGATTCCTTTTGAAATAACAAGGAATATAAAATTATATATATATATAGACACAAAAAATCACAACTTATGGGTTCACAACCAAACACTAACCAACTAGAAATATTTACAATTTATCTTCCATCACTAAATTATTAAAACAAAATAACATGAGACAATCCATATTTTTCATTTCCAACCAATCCCATTATCCAGACCATTTATTTTATTATTATGAACTGACCTCATTTTACCACACAACCATTCAATTATTTTTTCATTAAAAATATCAATACAATTATCCAAATCAAACCCCATCCATTTAAAACATTGTTAAATAATGTTTTCATCACTACTCAGGAATATAGAACACTACTACCATTAATCAGAAGAAGATCAACACCCCCATAATACCATCACCTACATTCCCTAAAAGAATGGGAAAACAAACCATCACATAAAATCCATAAAATAATAGAAAAATAATACATCAACTTACATGACCATAAGAAAGACCAAATAAACCACCAAGTCATCGACCCAAAATCATTACAAATAAACCATCACCTCATTTCCCCAAAGTATGAAAAAAAATAATATCATGTCCACCCCCAAATAATTCCAAAACAACCATTACTTATATACACCAAAATAATAGAAAAAACCTAAAAAACATCAAATACTATTATACATATTTATCTAAGGCTATTTTTCAATTTTTTACATTATTTATAAGGGTGTTATTACAAAATCCATAAATATAGGGGAATAAATTTTATTTTATCAATATAATTGGTTGCCCAATTTACATTGAAAGAATATATCACAACAACATGTAACAAGGATTCCATATCATAAAAAATACAAATCATGAAAAGGATCCCAAAAACCATGATTTTTAAAGGGGCATTCATCCCTTACAATCACAATATCACATTCATTTCAAAGTTGTAAAATCATGGGAAAAATTCCCCTCTCCACCATCAATTTCATTTATACAATTAATTATATTTAATTAATCTAGGATAATAATACCCATATATAAATAAGATAAAAAAACTCCCACATGATACAAAAAAATATGAAACATGGGTTTCCCTACCATAAAGAAGACTTTCCAACTCACTAGTCACCATAACGCTAAGAATAAATTCCTGAAACACAAACATACACATGGGAAACCCCAAATATACTAGACTATATAAAACAATCATAATAATTTAGTCCAAATCACACCCCAAATCAAATCAAAAACACAATAGAGGATATTGAAGAAAATAATGGTCCAAAAATACTAAATGTTTTTTGAAGATCTCACCACCAATTGCCAATCAGGGTCCACCAGAACCAAATGATTAATGAAGGATAAAGAAGGATGGATGATCCTCAAAAACACCAAGGGTTCACCCAGAAAAGAGATAGACAGAGATCAGTACAACCAGATGAATAAAAATAATCCAAATAAAAGGGTTCAACAACAGGAAGACAACTCCTTCCCATCATGTAATCCATTCAAGAAATTAAATCCTGTTGTTTTCATAAAATTTAAAACTTTTTCTAAAAACAATGTCTACATAGTATTTTTATAATTACTCATCATGAATTCACATTTCAGGTTGTGAATTTTCATTATAGAGTTCTTTTAATTCCAACACATTCTATGAATCTATTTAGATTTTTCTGCCATGAAACACAAGTTTGCATGATGGAAATATTTCATGAAATGAATATCCGGTAGTATCACTAATACTCCTCCAACAACCATAGAACCTCTTAAAACCTCCTATCAAACACCTCTAACACCCAAAACCAACAAATTAATAGTCTAAGAAGGAACAAAACATTACCTAAATTACCTCTCTAATGACTATTACCCTTGGGAATCCCAAACCAAGCATGGAAAAAAGTTTTGTGAACAACAATCCCTTGAGATACCTCTCAAGGATATCTTCATAAATAAAATGGTTCCACCATCCAAACATAGTAAACCAAATGGGCATAAAAAGTTTCATAGAACCTCATCACTACAAAACTACAATACCAAAACCGTCCAACCCCCATAAACCCAAACCAATAATCACACATCCAACAAATCAAACTGACCTAAACTGAAAACATATGTAATTCCATCAACTATGTAAAAATACTATCTGATCTTAGTGGAACAGACTCAAACACACATGTTAAATCAAATTTTGGTATAATGTGTCTCAATTAGAAATCATGACCATCCCATTATATATTTCAAAACATTATCACACATCACAACATTAAGAAAATCAGTACATATTAGAACACAATAAGAACCAAACATCACATGAAAAATTGACAAAAATAACAACTCAAAGAATATATTGGTATAGGTCATGGATCTATGTCTCTCGCTCCCAATATCCTCCATAAGCAATGATTCACACCCACAAAATATTCTATAATGTATGGATATTTTTCTCTATATTATTTTATATCATAGGGTGGAAAGTAGTGTTGGGGAATTTTTTATTGCCCAATGTATTATATAATCCCCTCCAAACCCATTAAGAAAATGTACATCTTGATTTGAGATAATGGACCTCAGAACTCCCAGAAACCACACCAGATCATCCATATACATCATATCTAAAGCATCCACTATGACATACTCTTGAATCTCTATGAAGTGGGATGATTTAATCAACAAATATAAAATCATATATATAGCATCAAAACCTCCCAAACCATGGGGTAACCCTATTATAAATTCCATCGAGATGTATTCTCATTTTCACATAGTAAGATCCAAAGCAACATCAGAATGCAAGAAACATAATGATTGGGATATACCTACTAGAAAACTAAGAACCTCACCATAAACTCACCCATCGCCCCTTCCATATTAGGCCACCAAATCTGGATCTACAATTAGTGGTATATATTGGAAACTATTGGGTGTATAACCAATGGTGATATATGACACTCAATAAGGACTCCCTCATTCATCACTATCGAATCAAAAAATAATCTTTGAAAAAAACTGTTTCTAACCATTATCTGACCATCCCTCTAGAGAATAAACGTGGATGACATTACTACACATCACCTCTACTTCTATGTATCCCCACTAGGATTCCACCACCTATCACATCTAAGAATATTTCACATTTATAAAAAACAAACATCCTATACCATCATCCAACTTTTCATCTATGTGAAAGGAAACCAACTCTTTCATTCATTCCCAAACATCAAAAGACACCAGAATAACATCCTTCCATGAATTATTTCTCAAAATATGATCGACAACATTCAATTTTCCTAGGATATAAAGAATATGAGAATCATAATTTTGATGAAAATAAATCTCCTCTTATTCTAAAAATTCAGATCATGATGAGAGAAGATGTACCTCAGTCTTATGTGATCTGTTATTAATAAAATACCCCCTAATGAGGTAATTCCACCACAAAAACAATACAAACAGAACCGTTTCTATATCCATATTATATATGTCGTAGTGAAACTTATGGGGATGTAACATCATATACCAATAAAAGATATCCATTATCTCTGGCCTAAAAATAGATACCAATCGAGGATGTGATTTTTCAAAAAACACCTCAAACAACATACCCACCTTGGATAACTGAAAAAATTGAGCACTGAAAAAATTCTCCCATGGGTAACCAACCACTATCAGTCATTGATCACAGCGCACAAAAACATTGTCTTTCATAGTCAATGCTATCGATTGGGCTACAAATATGGAGAAATATAGCATAATCCTCTGATAATAGTTAACAAAACCTGGAAAAAATTGAACTACAGACACATTATTGTTGGATTCCCAAAAAAATATACCTCAAATATAACACCCCATGATTTTATATTATGTATCTTCTAAAATAAATTCAGTTTTTCTGATAGTTTATGTAGCACTAATGAAACTGTGATACACTATTAAATATTAACATGACCATTGGAATAATAATATAAATGTTAGAAATTGTAATGGGGTCATTAAAATAATAACCCAACCTATTAAATTATAAATAAAATTTTTATATATCATAAATGATAATATTATATATTTATATCATATAAAAGTATATAAATGTTTTAGAAATGGTCAATAAAGTGTTGAAATTTTTTTGAAATGTAAATGTTTTTTTAGAATTATATAATTAATATAAAGACTTGAAAAAAGTTTTTTTCATAAAATATATTCTTAACGTAATATTTTTTTAACTTATGATTAAAAGATAATTTTATGATACAATAATTAATTTTTTAAAGTGTCATAAAATTAGTTATAATTTTAAAATATTTATTTTTTGAATAAATGATGATTTTAAAATAAAAATAAATTTCCCATATTTGTAAAATTATTTTTAAAAACATCATTCCATTTTTTAAATATGCACATTGAAAAATTATTAGGGTGATTTTTTTGTATTTTTCTTAAATTGTTGAATTTTTAGTGAATAATGAAATACTATAAATAATGGTATTAGCTAAATAAAATTATTATTGAGTCATGAATGATGTATGGATGATGTAAGAACCATTATTTTGAAATCAAAATCACAAGTTATTATAAATTTTCAAAATAATAATCACAACATATATTAATGAGAAAAAAATAATAAACTAATAAATAAAAAAATAAAAAACACCCCACTTCTTGACTTAAAATACCACCCCTCATATCTTCTATGTAATTCTAGAATGCTTATATTTATCTCAATTAGTCTCCTAATCCAATTTCCCACATATTGGAATTAATGATATCACTAAAATACTAATACCATGTTCCTTAAAGAGGTTATTAAGGAGACTCTATATAGGTGTTAAAATCCTCTTTCATTCAAATTTAATTTATTTTAAATTATTTTATTTTCTTATCCTCTCTTTACTTCCTATATCCAAACATGAATGATAACTCTCTTGTATTATATATACCATTTTTTAATGAAATATTAATCATCAATCCCCTTCTCCTCCCCCTTTTATTATAAAAATGAAAACACCGTTCGTGATTTTTCAACATACCACCAAGTTGGATGATGCATATTCATTTTCTATTTATGATTTCAAGGATGGGAATAACGAAATTTTTATAGTTAAACCACATTATAAATTTTTTTATTAAAACATAATTATTATTCAATTACCATTATATAAACATAATATTAAATAAAATGTTAGTAGTATGTAATTGTTTTAAGACTTCTAAAATAAAATAATCATATTTCATGGACATTTTATCTAATGAACTATCCACAAGAAATTTAATCTGAAGTTAAATATTATCAACTATGTTTATTAAAGTTTATTAATAACACATAATTTAAATTCTGGAGTTTTATTCCCATTTTACATGAACGTCCATACACGTATACAAGAGAACTGATCATAAAAATAAAATAAATGAACACTCCTAGAATGATGAAATTGAAATATATAATTTATCAAAAAATTCCATTCATGAACTTAATAAAATTTTAATCAATCAAATACATGTATAAAATATTATGAATTAAGTAATTAATTTATTTTATTTTATTATCCTTGAAATTAAGTAACAGAGCAGAATGATTTCAGATATAAGGTATCAGATTTCGTAACTTATTTATTATTCATTTGGAAAATCATCATTATGATTTATTATGTGATGAAAAGAATATGTTTATAATTAAATTAAACTATTTTATACTTTATTTCAATTTTTTTTTTGATTTTCAATTGTGAAACATAATTATTTCATTAATTTTCCCTCACTCTAATGATATAATCACTGTAAGAGTTTTATCATCTCACTTTTATTTATTTGAGATATTCCTTAATCACAACATATTCTTCTTGTGAGTTGTATGTGTACATATATTTTATTTACTATTATCATTCATTAAATATTTCATTAAATATTCATATTTCATATATCATGGATATTGTTATTTTCATATCTATATACCATATGTTTTCCTTCCCGAGTTTATGAAGATGAAGTCTCTAAATAAGTGTCAAGGAAACAATTTATTTTCAGTTGTTCTGTTCTATGTTTAATTACCTATGCAATAAGGAATATATATATGAATACATTTCATCAAGACTAATAAACTAATCGATCCTTAGTTGTTTTATCTCTCTCATATATTAAAATCAAATAAAATAATCATATATTGTTGGCTATTGGGGTTGTGGTTATGAATTTTTTTATAAGAGAAGGTTTAGTAAAAAATTGGGAACTAGATATTAAATAAACATGATAATTATAATAATTCCTTATAGTGAATTTTTGGAACAAAACTCATGATTATTGTGAACTAACTTAGTGTGTTGAATTATTTACTAATGGTGCCTAATGGAAGAGTATGAATCAATACCCAAAGAAAATATATGAATTTCCCCACTAAGAAAGTATGAACAGTTATTATTGGAGCTAAAAAGATCATTAAAATTCTAGGACAACATTGTCAGGTTATTTTGAATAACCATAAATCACTTAAATTAGATCATATCATTTGGAAGAAACCCATTATTTAGGGGGAATACTAATCTAACTATAGTTATGTAGTGGATAGAATCCCATCAAAAGATAATCTAGTCCTTAGGATTTGAGAAAAGGGGAAAGATAGAACTAGCGATATATTTCCTCAGTGGTGATGTATTATATTGTTGGTCGTTATTCCAGAATACTAAAGGGGATGATGAAATAAAAGACAAGGGATAAAAATTATTTAATGAAACATTACTCAAAAAATATTTTCCTAGAGATAATTGAACTAAAATGAAGAGAAAATAGCTTAAATTAAGTAAAAATAAAGAAGAGAGTGTTTCAGAGTATGAGTCTACCTTCACAACAGTAGCCAAGTATGCTAAAATTTTCAAATATGATTTGGAAAACATGATTGATAATTTCATTTAAGGTTTTTGTCCATGTGTCAAATTAGCCTTTAATTATTAAAAATTTTCATCATATGATTATATAGTATTATGTTCCATCAAAATTGAGAATAAATTTTCAAGATCCTGTATGTTCATGGTAAATCAACAGATGAAGAGATCATCTGATCACCCTAGAAAAGTGATGTTTCAAATAGAATAGGGGAATGGATATATTCTCATTATGAAAAAATTATGTCCAGAATCATCATTGGAAATACAAGAATGTAATGGGAGTTAGTTATAAGTGTTGGGAAAAGGGTCATTGTGATAATTAATGTAAAGGGAAAAACAAATTATTTATGTTCAATTTATAACTATAATGAAATTAGGAATTATTGAAATTTATTTCTCATGAATCAAGGGAATTTATCATAGAAGAGGACAAGGAGACATGGTCATGATTATGTGATCACCAAAGCTAAAGTAGAATTTCCCAATTATGTGGTGGAATTTACATTAATCATATAATTAAATTTTTCCAATGGTTTATTTGATTATAGATTGTCACACTCTTTTGTATCTACCAAATTTTCTAATAAAAATAAACATTTTCCTTTTAATTAAATAAAATAGTTATCTGTCATAACTATTGAGGTATGTCACAATACAAAAAAATTGTGTCAGGTGGCCCCCTTTATAAAAGATAAAAAATTTAGTTGTTAACTACATAATCAAACAAATGGTTGATGTTGATATAATCCTCAGTATGGAATAAATTTCAAGATATGTTGGGAAAAATTATTTCAAAATCATGGAAATTACTATATTTAAGGATGAAGTTTAATCCCATATCATTAGTTCAGATACATCATCATCTAATTCTTTCTAAATCGTACCTTAGTAGCTCTACTAAATGAAATTATTATTGAGGAATAGGAATAAAAATCTAGGAATGAGGGAAGTAAAATTAAAATTGATGATGTAACAATTTTACAATAAAACATTTGCGTATTTCATAAGTAATTTCCTAGACACCCCCCCGAGAATAATGATGATGTTACAACTGATTAAATCTCTAATTCAAAAGAAAATATAAAATAATCCATGTATAATTCTCACATTGTAATTTTTAGAGTGAATGAAACAACGATATGATTTTACTAATAAAGGATTTATTCTCCATAGTGTTTCTAAATGGGGATCCTCAATTCTATTTGTTAATAAGAATTAAGGATCCTTGATTCTATGAATTGACTATATTTAAATCCATTCTATTCCAACAAAGAAAAATATAATTTTCACCACATTGATGATTTATTTATCAACATCATGGAGGTCAATATGTTTTTAAATGTTGACCATTATTTTGGAAAAACTAAATTATGAGTAAATAAGGAATATATACATAATATTTCTTTTTAAATAATGAATTAACAATATGTGTTTATAGTAGTTCCATTTGGATATAATAATTCTCCCTCTTTTTTCATGAATCTAATGAATATAGTATTCATCATTAATAAGTTTCTGGAATAATGGGGTTTTCTACATGGGTCATTGATATTATCATCTGTTTCTTCAGCTCCTCCTGACGATCCAAATCATTCATGGGAAAAAATTTGGTTTCCTTAAAGCTACTAGAGGTTTAAGGCCATGCGACCAGATATCCCAATCTCCATTTCCCATTACTCAAGGTGTTATTAGACATTACATAAACCATACCATTTCTCAAGTCAATATTTCCCTTTTCGGATATAAAAATACCAGTGGAGATATTTCTCAACTTTTTTTATAGATAAAACCATGATATTTTTCAATGGAGGTAGAATTCTGATTCATAGAGGTAAATTATCCACTGAGGATTATTGTTACTATAGTGCCAAAGTTGTTAATCAATAAAAAGTATCATTTTGTTCCCAATAAATGTTTAGAGAGGAGCATAAGTTTTCTAGAGTCCTAACATTGAATAATAAATATCCCTTCCCCAAGAAATGCATTAGAGAACCTATGTACACAAACATGTTTCTTATCAAACACATTGACTCATTTCTGGAGAAAATGTTGTACTGGATTCTAAACTTGATGAATATGATCTTACCCATTGTTGAGAGAATCATTCTTATAAACTACACCATCTCATCAATTCCCAAACATATTCTATATACCCTTAAATAGAAAAATATGGTTATATGAAACATTGAAAAAACTCTGATTTCTTTCTTATGGGATGTTTATTTTGAAGGGAAGTTCAATTGGGCTTTTTGGTCCATGATTTCCATGCCTATAAATGAATGAGGGGTTAATCGGAAAAGTTTTATGGGAACTATAAAAGGTCTTCATGACCAAACTTCTTGGGAATAAATAGAAGAAAAATCATTATTTTTAATATACATTCTTAGTATTTATGGAGATTATGGTAGACTGTCCAGAATTAATGAATCTAAAGTGTAGAAGATGTTCTAGCCTTTTGTCCCCTGTCTTCAACCCTATGCAATATGGATTGTTGGAAAGGGTAAAACTAGTTATTGGTTCCACAACTAGTCTAGGACCAATTTTGTGTTTCCTCACTACCCCGACCTATGTATTAGCACTAGGGAGGCCAACAATCTCCCCTATTTATTTCAGACAACGTTGAATGAGTACTAGAGGCACATATTTGATAATATTTTGATGAATAAAGAGAATGATCAGTGTGTTCTTATATGATCTACTACTAGAACTTTTAAAAGTAATGATTTCTGTTCTACCCATGCATTGTCTAACCCCCTAGAACCTGAGGGTGACACCTTTTTGTGAATGGAGACTCCCTTGAAATATCTTTTCTAGTTGTCGAGAGTTCATCATAACAGTTTGCCTATGGTTGAAAGCATCCAGCAGAGAGGAATCAGTCTGGATTCTAAATTCCCCTGTTTCAAGGATACATGCACTGAGTCCACTAAACACTTGTTATTCCTAAGTGAGTAGGTTCATGTGACCTATAATATCTTTATCTATTTCACCTACTACTACTAGAAGGCTTCTTTTATAAAGTCTTTTCTACAACAACAGCTTCGAGGTATGCTCTGATCATACCCAGAGGGGAATGATAGGTACTTAAATCTTATTTCCAAATGAAGGGTGATATGGTAAAATAGAATTAACATGCACTATATGACCTCTCCAAGGAAAAACTCATGTATTATTTATCATACCACAAACCTCATCATGGACTTCAACATGTTGTGTAAGGGATTAGTAAATGGTCCTTCTATCAGGACCATTTGTTCCTCTTTTTCCATAGTTAATCCAAAATCCACTATTTGGGGTCATTATGTGAAATAGAAGCCCCATATCATGGGATTCAAGTTAAATGCAGATAGTTCATATAGTATGGGATCCATGAGTGGTGGTGGAGTGATCCAAGATCCCAAGGTGTCTATTGTGGATGCATTCTCATCTTTCTTCAAGAATGATGAATCTCTTAAAGAGGAGGCTCATGCCATCCTTTATGCTTTCTTATTTGAAACCATAGGATTATTTCAATTGGGGAAGTCCAAATTGACTTGATTACTTTATATAATGAAATTTTGGAAAGTTTATTATTCCATGGTCCATCAAATATTACATTATAAGGTTTATATGGGATATAATCATTGGCATGTCTATGATTCATACCTAGGGAGATGGTAATGATGTGGATGAATTTATTTCTTATAGAGCATCCCCATAAGTGCGGTTAATTATATATTATTCTTTTGGTTCTTTTCCCTGGAGGGAATCATATTTTTTAGGCTGATCATATAGCTATTCATTATTTTATACGTCCAAAAATGTATCTTTCTAGGTTCTCCAAACTATCCTATTTTTTAAAACTAAAAAGTCTTTTTGTACAATGAATAGATTATCCAAGGAATATCTTGACAATTTTTTATAGTATTAATTGATTAAATTCAGGGATAATTTAAAATCCATGAAGACTATGAAAATCATTGGTGGATTGTTCTTCAGGCTCTGTGAAAGAAATAGTTATATGTAAAATTTTACAACTGTGAAATAGGAATTTAGATGTTTATTTTTTTAACCATATTATCTCTAAGGATGGAATCTCAGTTTATCCTCTAATGAAAATGGAAATAAAATAATGGACTAAACCTAAAAACAAAATAGTGGTATGTAGTTATATTGGTTTTATAGGATACTATTGGATTTTAATTAATAATATTTCCTGATTGGCTAACCCTTTAACAAACCACACTTTTAAATGAGTTATGTTCTTATGAATAAATTATTTTGCATTATGTTTTGAATAATTAAAGAGAAGGTTATCCAATGATTCATTTTTGACTTTACAATCAAGAAATAATGGCTTTCTAATATATAATTATGCATCAAAGAAATGATTGGGTTGTATGAAAATTGATAATTTTATTTCATATCTATCAAGGAAGTTAAAAATTCGTGATCCAAATTATCCAACTAATTATCTCATTTTTAGATACATAATATATGCTTTAAATTTTTTTGAGAAACTATATTCGTAGTAAAATATTTGAGATATATATAGATCATAAGAGTTTGAAATATATATTTACAAAAAATTAAGTGAATATGATTCCAAGATGATTCCTTGACTTACTCAATGATTATGATTTCTCAATACAATATCACCCAGGAAATGTAAATGAAGTAGAAGATGTATTAAGAAATAAGAGCATGTAATCTATACCCAAATAATGATTGATAATGATCCTATATTCACAGATTTAGTAGAGATGGATATGTGAATTATTAAAAATGGAAACTTCAATCTAATTTAAAATGATTAGAAATCCATTTTTATTGGAGAATATAAAACATTATCAATCTATTTATTAGAATTTTCAAAAGAAATGTAAACCTCTCAGGTATGGAAGATTTGGAATCATGTTTTAGTAGGATGGAATTATGAAATTTGGAAATATTTTATGTGTTCCATCAATAACTTCGATAATAAAGGAACTATTAGATGATTCTCAGAGCTATAATTTCTCTATACTCTATGATAGTACTAAGATGTATAGTCATATGATGAAATAAATTTTTGAGGTATAATATGATGCAGGAAATTATGGACAATGTGTCAAGATGCCATGTTTTTCAACAAGTGAAGACTGAGAGATTGATCCTAGAAGAGTGATATAACAATTACATATTCTTATATGGAAGTGAGATAACATCCCTATATGGATCATTACTGTATTTCCAAATACCCTGATAATGAATGATGTGATATGAGTTATTTTTGATAGCCTTACAAAATCAAAAAAATTCTATCTATAAGAGAAGATTTAATTCTTGAGTTCCAAGAAAGACTCTATACTAATGAATTTGTAAGTCATCATGGTGAACCTATGTCAATTGTGTCAGAACAAAATACCCATTTTAAATCAAAATTAATGAAGAGTCATAATGAGGCTTTGAATATGAAGCGAGAAATTATGGACAATGTGTCAAGATTCCATGTTTTTCAACAAGTGATGGATGAGAGATTGATCCAAGAGGTGTGATATAACAATTACCTATTCTTATATGGAAGTTAGATAACATTACTCTAGAGATCATAAATGTATTTCCAAATACCCTGAGAATGAATGATGCGATATGAGTTATTGTTGATAGACTTACAAAATAAAAAAAATTCTATCTATATGAGAAGATTTAGTTCTTGAGCTCCAAGAAAGACTCTATACTAATGAGTTTGTAAGACATCATGGTGAACCTATGTCAATTGTGTCAGAACGAAATGCCCATTTTAAATCAAAATTATAGAAGAGTCATAATGAGGCATTGAATACTGAGTTTCATTTGATTAATTTTATCACCCTCAAATCGAAAAAAGCTTGAAAGATATAGTAACACAATAAAGGACATGTTTAGATCATTTCCACCTAACATTCAAGGTATGTGGGAAAAATATTTAAATCTAGGAAAATTTTACTATAGTAATATTTTCCATTCTAGTATTCAAATAGATACAATGAAAAATTATATGAATAGAGATGTCATAATCCAACAGTCTAGGATGAATTTGGTGAGAGGAAACATATAGTCATAAAAATTATTGTTGATACAACGATAATGATAAAGACTATTCATACTCATTTTAATGTAGATAAATGTAGAAAAAAGAGATAGGCTAAAAACTAAAGAAGAATTTTGAAATTATTGGGGGGTTATGTAATTTTGAATATTTCTTCAAGGAAGGGTGTCATATGGTTCAGTAATAAATAGACGGTGAGCCTCTGATATAATGGAAAATTTGAAATTATGGAAATAATTTGATCTGTAGCTTTCCCCTTAAAAATTCCACCATGACTCTACAAAATCTATGATTTGTTCCAAATATCATTCCTAAATAAGTTCATGCCAAACCCAACACATGTACTCACCTGTGATGAAATTTAAATGAAAAATGATTTGTTTGACTACAATGATCTTATCTGCATTCATTACCCTAGATAGAATGTATTGAGAAACCAAATATCTCATCTAGTAATGGCTCTTTTGCGAATGCCAATAATTAAATTAGCATAGTAGGAACCTGTGGATGTTATGGTAAAAAACAACCCTAATCTGTTTAGATGGAAATATTCTGGAAAAAATAATATAAAGAAATTTTAAAAAAATGGATGAATATAAAACCCTAGGATTTTATTGTATGTATCTTCTCAAATAAATTTTATTTATTTGGTAGTTTAGTTTTCAAAAATGAGCCGTTAATACTAAAAAATATTAATATTACCATTGTAATATTAGTACAACAATTATGAACATTATGTTGTCCATTCGAAAAATAAAATTACATATGAAATTATAAATAATATTTAAATATCTTATAAATTATAATTTGATATAATTATATCATATAATAAGTAAATATATGTTTTAAAAATGATTAATTAACTACTAGTATTTTGTGGTATGTAATTTATTATTTATAATTATATTATTAATATAATGATTTAAATGAAAATATATTTTAAAAAAATGGATTCATAAAATAAAATTTTATTTTCTTGTGATTAGAAGATAATATAATGAGATGTTAATTAATTTTTCAATGTGTTATAAAATCAGTTATAAATTTCAAATTAGTATTTTTCATATAAATGATTAATATAATTATAAATTAAATATATATTTTTTAGAAAATTATTTTAAAAAAATAGAGCCCAATTTTTAAATCTTCACATTGTGAAATGGTTCGGGTTACTTTTTGTGATGTTTCTAAAAAAATTGAATTTTTGTGAATAGTTAAATAGAGTAATTTACCGTATTAAAAAAATACTTGAATTATTGAGTAATGAAATATGTATGGATTATGTAAGAACCATTAGGAAAAAATTACATGAACTTTTTAATTAAAATGGACACAATAATCTTCTCTATTTACTGTTGTGATCCAAAATAATAAAATAATGAATAAAATAATAAAAAACACCCCTCTCCCCCACTATAAATACCAAATCCCAACACCTATTCTTATCTCACAATATAAACTATGGATCATGACTATATTTTATCAAATTCATCTCCTATACCACTTACTAACATATTTTCCTTCCTTTCTCACAAAAAGACCAATCCCAAATTCTTTAATGTGGTTCTGAAGGAGATGTTATACAAGAGGAAAAATCAACTTTCATATATTATTAATTTCATTCCTTTTCTTACCCTCTCATTAAATACTATTAGAAAACCATAAATATAACTATAGTATATTATATATAATATAATTTTACTACGTTAATAGAATATCCATAATAAAAACCCCTTTTCCCTCCTTTATCTTCTAAAAAGTAAAACATCGTCCGTGATGTGCCTATTTACCACCATCGAGGATGATGCATTTTAATCTTCCATTACCTCCTTCACAGATTTTCATAAAACCATTTTTATAAAATAAAATTATAATATGAACATGAATTTTTTTATTGTTATATAACATGTATATAAACATAATATTAAATAAAAAAATACGTCTTCCTAATGGTCATAAAAACTACGAAAATAAACTAATTATTTTTTATTAATACTTTATATAATAAATTATGCTCATAAAATATAAAAAAAATTAAATATAATATCAATTAAACTTGTATAATCATATTATTAACATATAAATTCAATTATATAGATTTGTAACTATTTTACATGAAGGTCATGAATTGTATACAAGAAAACCATTCATGAAAACCAAGAAAAAGAACACTCCTATTATGGAAAAATTGAATCTTATAAATCATCAAAAAGTCATAAATTAATAAAATAAAATTATAATAAATAAAATACATATTTAAAATGTTCATAATTTAGTAATTTATGAATCAAATTTTAATATCAAGGACATTAATTATAAGTATATAATGCTTTCAAATAAAAGGTAAGGGTTTTATTAACTAAATTTTCATTTAATGGTTGAACAACTATATCATCCATTATGTCATTCCAAGAATATGTGTGAAGTGGAATCTTATTATTTAATACTTTATTTCCAATTTTTCATTATTTATATTTTCCCACATGATTATTTTATTTATTTATCCTCACTCTAATGATATGATCTATGTAAGTGCTTTGTCATCTAACTTTTATTTCTGAGAGATATTCTATATTCACCAAAAATTCTTTTTGTGTTGTGTATGTTTTCATACCATTTATTACAATCACCATTCATTTAATATTTTATTATGTATCCATATTTCTTGAATCATTGATATGATTATTGTCTGAAAAGTACACCATTTTCATATATGATGTTTATTTTGACTATTTCTTAACTACGGAAATACTGCTGATTCTGTATCCTCTAATCAATAAATGTTTTTGACAGGGAATATTATTCTTCTATTAAATGTATGAATGGTAAAATATTTTTAATTTCAAAGAATGTGGGGTTCATCATTATATATCCCCTAGATGCATTGATTGGTCTTGGGAGACAAAATAGTTGGTGGAAAATCCTTCACGTATGTTTCCAAGAAGAATCATATTGGTTTCCACCCAAATAACGAAAATTTTGTGTGAATGGTCTTGATAGTAATGTTTAGTATTCCAAATATAGGAATTTTAATAATTTAGAAATAGATTAATTCAATATTTTTTTACTATGGATGAAATTATCACTATAAAGGAATTTATGGATGCATAAAAATCTCAAGATATCTATTAATTTTAATGTATTTTTAATATATTTACCTTTCCATATTGATTGTGGATTATTGATTGTACTCCACTTATTATTTATTCATGTTTATTTTTTTAATACCCTTAAAATTAAATTTATCTCACCCTTTTATTGGATTTTTTCCCTGTGATATGAATATGAAATATTTGAATGTGAGTCAAGGAATGAGTTTATTTTCCTTTGATATTTTCTATTTTTAATTAAAAATTTATAAGGGATCTCTGCATGTATATAGGTTTTCAAGACTACTAAGCTGGTTAATCCTTTTTGAGTTAATTTCATATTTCGATGCCATTGTAATAAAATTACCACCGATTGTAGGCAATTGGGGTCAGTGTTTATAATTTGACCTTCGTAGGGTCAATTGTGAAACACAACTGTGACAGCAGAAGCCCATGGAAATTAAACTACCACATACAAAAACATAACTAGGACTAATTTCTATAGAGACGTGAATGTATAAAAACCATATATATATATATATATATATGATTCTATATATACTCCTAATAATCCTTTGATTATATAAAAACATCATCTGTGAATATAATGAAAAATGGACTAGAAACTTCCAAAATGTAGACTTCATAATTCCCATGAACACAGTTGTTGTTTCGTAAAAATAAAAAACATGAATACAAAATGGAAGTGCCCATACCTATTTATGAAGAATTTTTTTGAGTTAATTTCCTCCTTTACCCAAAAATGGTGACATCTAGTAAAAAATCGATATTAGAAAACAAACTCTCCCCTATTAGTTAAAAGTGAAGATTGTCTATCCTCAAAAGAGGGTAAAAATTCTTTAACATCACCTGATTCGACCGTAGATAGTCAATTCACACCTCAAACGACCATCCACTATCTTGGAAAACAACACAAGCCCACCCCACGAAAAGCACAAGGCTATATAATACCATTCTACATCAGACCATCTCTCTAAATCGCTAATTCCTATAACATAGAATATTCCATCTGATAAGGATCCATCAAATTTGATGAAGCTCTTATCTGAAATTCTATCTTGAATTCAACTTCATGTAAATGGGGTAGCATCACAACTACTATAGGTAAAGCATCAAAAAAATACCCAATGAACCTGGGGAAACCCACCATCCGTACCAATGCTTATTCCTCTTCAAAAGGTATCCATAAAAGGAATATGGGGCTCCATATGTTTATTTTCCAACAACATACCCTGCTATCCAATGAAAACTATTCATTGGATATCAAAATTTTAGAAAATGACTATCCTTTTGAAGTAGTTGATAACATCATGTATGGAATGCATCGAGTTGACGGTAAGGTTAACATTGCATGATTGCATAAATTGTAATAAAATACCCCAATGGTATTGATGTGGCCCCTTCATCAATGTAAAACTACTCTATATATCAAAGTCACTGTTTTTCTTCCAACTAGCATATGCCACCCCACGGGCATGGATTGCCACTCTACATCTAGCCCCATATCAGAGGCTATAGAGTGTACAAAAAGGAGTGTAAATATACAAAATCAATCAAGAACTAATAAGGGAATATGAAAAACTAAGTGTACTTAAAATATCATTAGACCCCCTAATAATGTTTCCTCTAGTATGTGCAACTAAAAAACTATATCCTCAACCTCTTTGTTGAAGAACACCTATACAACCATGATCGAGTCATGGACTCTAAAATAGAGGAACATCCTAAGGTAGATATATAACCACTACATCTCCACTTAGTATAATATAAGTATACTGCCTCTACTACTAGAATGGTGCAATTAACAACTTCTTCTAAGGATAGGGCTGAAGTTGACAACCTACAAGAAATGCGACCAAAAAACCATTGGTAATTTGTTCTATAAATGTCCATGAACTTCATAGGAAAAAATTAGTGGCATGATATCTTCAGGAAATAATAGATTCATTTGGCCACAAAAGGTCATAAATGAAGCTGATGAGGTTGAATCCCCACTGGGTGACAACTCATAGTCCATAACACTTGGGATACGCTATTAGAAAAATATTATATTCAGGGAATCCTTATGAATCCCCTCTCAAGACAAACCTGATCATGATTACATCTGATCGATCACGTTCTCCATCTTCTGAACGAGGAGATATTTTGGAAACATAAAAGGAGTAAATATTTACTATATTGAAGGATGATTCCCCCCCTCAAAACATTGCAAAAGAGATCCCCAATTTATAATATGATATAAAGGAAAACAAAAAATCCTTTTAAACAAAACATCTAGCTTCTGCAATGAAATATAAATATTCTAAATTGAACAAAGCTCCTTAATTTTCAATACATTCATGTTCGATGAAAGGAACTCTTCTAAAAACTATTTTGGAAAGTCAACCCATGAAACTTAAACATCTTCACAATCACCCATAATCAATGTCGACCACTAACGAAAAACTCCTTATATATAACAGACTACCAATGGGACTTAAAACCCCACAAAGATATATATCAAACTAACAATGATACTCATCCCATCCATCTATGTTTTTATATCAACATCCAAAAAACATCCCTTATACATACCCAAATGAGGTCATTTAAAATAATTTATAATCCTATTAGAATGATCATTCTCTTTAACTAGATCAACCATCAGTGATCAACCATATTAGGTGGTTGAACTCAATTTACAGAGCTACACAAAGATGACATCTGGGATCCATACATGAAAAGATATCAAGAATTTCATAATCATTATAGTATGAAATTTTAGTTAGTTTAATTTTAATTCACTTTATCCATATTAACCATCCTAAAACAACTAAACTCAACCAATAAAACATGTCATCACAATGCATGTACATCTCATAAATATCTACACTACAAAATGGTCTACCATGCATGGTCATTAAATACACATTGAGTCTGTTTTTCTGTATATTAGGTGTTGTAAAATCACATGTAATGGTTGTTCTCCAAGGCATGTGTTACAATCCAAGGTTAATAGGAAATGATGCCATAGGAACACAAGAAATCCTCATTCTTCCAAACTCTAAATTCCATCCTCTCCCTCAACCATCATCCAATAATACCTTGATGTCATGACCCCTACCACTATAGAGAACCCAACGAGTGGATATAGATAATGACCCCTAATTCATACCCATATAGGCCCTACATTTGAAACTAGAACAAAGGTATAAAAATCTCAAGATATTGGAGGAATTAGCATCTATAATATTATAAAATCAGGATAAAAGTTGAATCATCTGCATGTAACTCCAAAAACTAATATAAAAGGATACCAAAACCATCCCACGATGTATATATAAAGAACTAATACACATAGACTTATCCAAATTAAATACATAAATAAAAAAATAATGTAAAGAAACAATAGAAATCCAAAGGCCCTTGCTATAAATGTAAATCCCAATCCATATGATACTCATAGAAACCTCAAAATCATGTCTTTTACATAGGATCGGTAATCAAGTATACACTATATAAAAAAAAGTATCACATGAACTTGTAATAGATGAATAATAATACACCCATGAGGAAACAGAATAACCAACATAACCTAAAAAGGTGAACTATCCATCCCAAACTCACCAAGGCATGCTCACCAAATTACACAAGACAATTATAATAATATAATAAAAAGAATATCGATAAAAGGTACCCAACATTGATTTCTGGTTTATTTTCCACTGCCACAACCTAAAGTGAAATGTCATGGTTATCCCGTATCTTCTGGATAACATATAAGACCAACCCACAACATAGTTAAATCACCTCATACCTACAGACACCAAGGCCCCCACCCCACAACACGGTCACAACTCAACTCACCTTAAGACACATGGGCCATTGCATCACAACCATTTCAATATATATTGTAGAAGGGTATTATGAATAAGAATTAAATCAACCTAGTCACCTCTTACTACTAGACATGACCCCACTATAAGCAACCCCACAACATAGTCATATCACATCATGCCCGCAAACACCTGGGACAATGCCCCACAATGTGGCCACAACACATCTCTCCCAATGAAACCTTGGCCATCACATCACTAATACATTGGTAAAAATACTATTATAGTGTCTTGAAAATGATGGACATCATCCTCCTCCAATCCTCCTACCATGTATGACCCTCAAAACATGCTTCCCAACAACATGATAATATCATATCTTTCCCGATAACACCTAATCAATCACATCAAAACCAAATCCATTAATAACATAGTAGGGTATTGTAAACATGGAGGGAATCAAACCCATTCCATCCTACTACCATGTATGACCCCAACTATAAACCACCCCATATAATCGTAAAATCACATATCACTCAATCAAACATGGGCCATCACATAGTTCACTAATGTGCCTTTAAACATGAAAACATTGCATATCTACTAACATGGAAGATAGAGATAGGGAAAGAGAGAGTAGTAATCCATCCACCCTCACCACTATGATGTAGAAAAAACACCCCATGTTAATATATTGGTTTTTATACGTAATTAATAACAAAGTTAGGGTGTATATATAATTCATAATGAATATAAAAGTATATACATATAGCCTCACCCAAGCGCAACTTATTGTTTCAGAACCAATCACAAAGAAACCAACAACATTTACACTTTCGCTTCCACCTTTAAATGAACACCACCATATGAAAAGTCACAAGACACATTTCACATTTCTATCCCTTCCTATTATCCAACCCATTAATCTAACTATTAAGTATAAACCACATTTAACCACATAACACATTATTTATTTGATCATTAAACCTTTACATCACATTAACCAAATAAAACCCTAGTCATTTTAAATAATATGAAAGAATTATTCCATTACTACACATGTTGCTAGAAAAACACATTCATACATCGAAAAAATATCATTATGTTTATCATAACATCACCTAACCACCTCAAAAGCATAACCAAATGTACATTGACCTTGCCTCCATAAAAGAACAAAATAACAGACCATCAAATCACCACCACATAATCATGAAAAACCAAAACATCACATCAATAACCCAAAAGAAAAACCAATCAACCATTACCTCACTGCCCAAAAAACACAGTCAAACAACCATTTCCTTGCTTCCCCGAAATCACATCTAAATAACCATCACCTCATCACACTAAAAGAACATCAAATAACATTTTATCTATTTAAAAAAAGGATTATATCACATTCAATTTATTTTTTGGGGTGCTATCATAGATGCCATAATTCAAGGGGAAACGATTTTTTTATCCAATTATATGTGGTTATCCAACTTCCATTTTAGGGTGACATCAATACATCATGAAATACGGTTTCCATATCACAACAATTGAAGTGAAAGAAAAATATCCCAATAATCATGATATTTAGCATGTAATTCTACACTTACAATCATAATAAAAAATCATATCAATTTTTTAAAAGTATGTGAATCTTCCCCCTTTACCCTTAAATTTAAATTAGTCTATTATTTACTGGTAATTAAGCTAGAAAAATCATCCTTCATAGATAAACAAGTGAAAAATCCATAGGCATTATACAAAAAAAGTGAGAAATGAGTGATTTACAATCTCAAAAATGATTTCCAACTTGATATGCATCATTGAGAGAATAATAAACACCCATAACCAATAAAAAACAAATGGAAAACCTTAGATAAATCTACACTGCATCAAAGGATTATAAAACAAAGACCAAAGCACCACACAAAACAAAATAGCACAACCATAGTACATATCTAAGGGAAGAATAGGGAAAAACGGATAATAAATGGAGAATAACATACCACTGATTTCCAATGGGGATCTTTTAAAACCTACATATCAGAGAAATATAATGATGGTTAGAAGCTCCTATAAATTCTCTAAGGGTTCAATAGAAAATGCGATAAAGAGAGGGGTGTTGCTGAATGAATAAAAAAGAAAAAAAGGTTTAAAACCTAGAATACAATAGTTTCACTTTTTTTAACCCTTTCATGATGTGAAATCCATATGGTTTCTAAAACCAAAAGCATTCGGCGAAAACAGTTTTTCCATTATGTTTATTTAATTACATGTAGTGAATTCACCATTCATGAAATGAATTTATTTCACATGATTAACCTCAACTGCATAAAGGATATGAATCCAGTCAACTACACATTTTATAAAACACTAGTTCAAATCATATAAAATTTTTACAACATGAATATATAACATTAGTCTTTCTGGAGCTCTAACCACCATGGGACCTCCTCAAGCCTCTTCAAAAAATAATCTAACTTCAAAATGTTGAAAATCATTGGACCAAAAAATCATGCACCATTACATAACATGATTGACTGCATGAAACTATGGAACTATCATAAATATAGAATTAATTTATTATATTTAACCAAGATACCCAAAAAATCATTCACACATGAAATTATCAGTAAAACATAATGTAATCAACCCCACCATTTGTGAAGCATGAAACTTGTTATCCTATTAAAATAAAATTTCAATATCATGAGATATAAAAAATTACACAATGAATTATAGAGAGATATAGTTAATGATCATATGATAATCTAGGCAGTATCATGACACATTAAACCAAACATTCATCCTCTCATAATAAAATCATGTAGAATAATGAGGTTCCAAAACCTTTCAAAAGAATCACATAACATGAACATAAGAAATCAAAGAACTGAAAAACTCTAATTTTCCAAAATAAATCATAATATAATAACATTTATAGGGTGATATAGATTTCACTCCATGAAAATTTACCATTTAAGGACAAATGAAAATGAGATATGAATGTTTTCAAAAAAAATTAAACATTGTATCAGAAGATGAAGTGTAGATTTATTTAAAATAAATATTTTAAAAGGTAAAAAGAATAATGTTTGAAATTATTTCTATATATGGGTTTAAATGAATGATACTTGAAAATTTATGAAGTTTATCCAAATAATTATGGAGTGGAATATAGACCATTTTATGATTGAATATATAGAAAACAATTTTCTTTATTATTTTGAAATACCTTCGTTAGAAATATGCTTTGTAAAAAAGAGTATTAAATATTACTTTTGAAAATGGGAAAATAGATTTATTGATTATCATATCAAATATTCCATGTTATCTTTCCCCAAAATATATGATAACATTGGCCGGGAGGAAAAACATAGATATGGAAAAAATCCATTAAAATAAATAATAATTATTCTCAACAAAAATTCATTTTATTGAATCACTATAATCATAATGAAAAAATAATTTGGTGGGAAATATTATTTCAAATTCATATAAGGTGTAAATATATCATAATATAATCATATATTTTAATAGATAATCTTGAAAGAAAAGAGTTTATAAAGAGGAATTATGACTGAAGTAAAAGGATTGAATCTCAAATTCCATTTATAAATTTAAGTATTTCAAATCCAATGTTAATGGAATATAGAAATTAAAATGGATCAATAAATACCATGCATTAAATAATAAATTTTACAAAATAAATTAATTTTTATTATATAAAATATATAAATATGACATTGGTTTTATAACATTAAATCATGTCTCAATTAAGTGAAATTGATATGAAAATCCTTTACATTGTTTCTATATCATGATGATTTCTTAATACACTAGAAAACATATACCCTAATTGAGACTGAGATGGATCTAAGGTAATTAATAATCCCTTTATTCTACATACTATAAACAAGGAATGAATAATGGTCAAAGAGAAAAATTTATCCACAATTTCATACTAGTCATATAGACATGGAAATTTTATGTGTCCCCTTCTCTTTTCCTTAACTTAGCATACCAATATCTAAAAATAAGTGAAATAAAATGTAAGATGTGAGGAAAACACACCATTATGATTTCAAAAAAATTACCATAGGTAATTCCCTAAAAACTATACCATAAATGAATAAATTCAAAAAAGGACAATGTATTGAATTTTTTTTCAAATTTTTAAATTAAAATTTTATTCATATAAAATTGATGGATGAAATATGAAAATTAAACTTAAATGAACATTTTCCATATAATTTAAATGAAATTAATAAAGAATTTCAATATATACTTTCATTTAATAATCAAATCATGAAAAAATCACCTTGGGAATATTCCTTGAGATTAGTTAAATCTATTTACAATGATCCCTACACTACCCAGATAATCAATAAAAACTAAATGTGTAAACATATCCCTATGTAATAGGACATAAGTATATAGTCCACAAACACCCCATCAGGTAAAATCTTTTCAAATTTTTGTAGTTATAGTTTTCATCATCAATCAATTTCTTGGGTTTCATAGTCCCGGTGTGCTATTATTAATCCCCCAATAACTACTCAAGATCAGATGTTCTTTAAATTAATTAAATAATCAAAGGAAAAAGGGAAAATAATTATATTCAATAAAAATCATCCTTCACAATTTAAAATGACTTATTTTTATGTTTTAACATGGAATTAAAATTTTTAAACCAAATCATAGGTTTTTATCAAGATTATTCATTTTAAACTCATCATTCATTTAAATCCTTTATTCTAATGAATCAACATGAAAACAATTTCAACAGATCAGATATCATTTCATGAATTATTTCCTTAAAAACCACCCAATATTTTCAAGTCTTTTGAAAAAGAGTTTTATTATAAAATTCCATGACTTTAGTTAAATCAAACCAAAAATATGAAAATTATTTGTAAATAATTTTCAAATCTAGAATGAAATAAATATATATAGTGTGGGGAAAATACTTATGTAATGAAATACATTTTATCATATAATTAATCAATCACCTGAGAATACGAACCACCAATAGTGAGTCAAAGGCGAGGAAGATCAACGAAGAAGAACTATAATTTCAAATCATCAAATCAGGGTCCCAGTTCATCAAAAACATGAGGATTCATCACATTCAACGAATATGAGAGGAGAAAATAAAATGATTCCCAATAATAAGTATTTCCACATACAAAATAGGAATTTCTAACATCCATTTACACATTATTATGAGAATACAAGAGGTTATTAGGGCCAAAATCTCATATAGAGAGACTCCAATAAACCAATCAGTCAAATTAGTTTTTATTAGGGTAGATTAGAATTTTTAAATGGGGTTTTAGTTTTCAAAATATAAATTATTTGGGATTAAAATATTTCATATGGTTTCCTAGGTTAGTTTTCATTATTATATCTAATTTTTCACCCATTCATTCACATTTTCTAGGATTTTCAAGAGACACCTATGGTATAAACACATGGTTAGAAAAAACAAGTGTTGACTGTGATATCAATCCATGTATATTAATAATGGTTTCATGGATTAGAAAAAATGGTTTGGAAAACCATATTACAACCATGGAATCCCCATTGTCTTCTTCCAAACAGTTTTGGGGGAAGGCCACATGGTTCTAACTAACTGTGCACGGTCAAACAAAGCCTCAAATCATGGTACATAGTTTACCTGTATACACCAAATAATTATTCATAACCATGTTCCAAACATTAAATACACCAAAGGCTTCCAAAATTCTACAAAACAATTCATAAATGACTTGAAATAAGAACTAATAAATAGATAGTCAAAATAAATGAATAAAAGTACCGAAAAGTGGGCATTGAGATGTTATATCCTATATAGTTGGATTCCATCTAAAACCCTAAATAAATAACATAAAAATACTAATAAAAATTTTCATAACCATAATCATACCTAAAACATTGTGATTTTTTTTATTTTAATTATCAACATTTATATTATTTAGTGTTTTCCTATTTTTAAACATCGTGTGTTTATAGTTTTGAAAATTTGTAATAGTTTCATAGGAGCAATGTAACCATTCAGTCATCTTCAGAAGTTCATAATTAAATGTTAATTATTTATTGTATAATGTATATATTATAAAGAATTATAATGTTTAAATTTTCGTCCATGAGTACTTTATCCTTTATTCTATAGGATTAAATCAATGACGAATATTTTTGGGTTATTTTAAACCTATGAAAGGTGTTTTATTAATTAAAACGTTAGATTTTGAAGTAACCTTTATAGAAGAAATATTATATATATATATTGATTTCGTATTATTCCATTAATTATGTTTTAAAAATTACTCATGATATAATCTCGTAGCATAGTTCAAGTAGGTGGTCAAACCGACAACAAATATGATCATACCATGATTATCGATGGTTATGAAGAGATTAAGTTATAATATAATTACAAAAATATAATAATGACATAATTCTCTATGTTTATTATGATATATATGAATTAAAATGTATTTATAGGTAATTTTAATGGAATTGGATATTTTATATAATTTTAATTAATATTTTTTCTCTTAGTACATTTTTTTAAATGATTAATTATGTGATAATCATTTGTTGATCATATCATTAATTGGTTATCTACTTTTCCATACCAAAACCATAATAATATAATATAAAATCATATTATTCCTTTAAAAATATTATCATTCCGAGCCATATAAGGTAGTGTTGAATAAGAAAAATAGAAATCATTCTTCCCAAGGAGGCGGCAGACCACATGTATGCATTGATGTCGATTCCGTTTTGCATAGAATGTTTAAATGAGTAATATGGATTATCATTTTAGAATATAAATTATCACATTTATATAATAATAATATATTAAATCACCAATTAGGACTATCCTTTTAATTTTTTTATGTAAAATGAAAATATAAATATTTGGTCTTAAAGGAGGTGGTCTGCTTAACAAACAATTCACATTTTCATTTTAATTAGTAGAAAATGGGAGGTTGGTTAATAATTTAACCATAATTATAATAAAAAATTATATTAATTATACTGATCTTATCATTATAAGATGGTGAAATTAACTTTATTGAAGATTAAAATCATTGAAAAAAATAGATTAAAGTAATAGAGGTTAAGAAAATATACCTCACTTAATGGATTATCTCTTCTAAAAAAGTGAATAAACCATTAATGGATGGTATTTTGAAAATAAGATAAAATATTTAAGGTACATAATATTTGGGAGAAGATTTTTGGTCAATGTGTATACTGAATGATACGGTTTCCAGTGTGAGGAGAAGTGAGTAGAGGAGTTCTCTGTTAATTTGTGAAAAGGAGTGGAATTTTTTTGAAATACCCAAAAAATTTCAATAATGTGAAGTCACACAAAATGAAATTGTCTGAAAAATTTATAAATAAGGTATTATAGAGGAGAAAATGTTGATCCACATCTCAATTATAATTCAAAAATGTTTTATATATTTTAGGAGCTTTATCTTTATGGTTACTCATTTAATTTTTGTTTTTACTATGGAAAATACTCTTTACCTAGGTAATTTATCCTATAGATAAAAAATAAAATTGTACATAATATATAATTAGGAAATAATTATGGTAAATTTAGAATCCATTTTATGATTCAATTTTTAAAAGTTATATAAATTTATTGATAAATTAAAATTGTATAATTCATTAAAAATAATTTTTCAAATATAATATAACTTTTATAATATCAAATATGATTTTATAAAAATATTTTTGTTTAAATATATTCAATTAGAAAATATATATTTTTTATTATAAAAATGTTTCATAAATTTGTAATTCATAACTATATACAAATAATTTTATAATGGTATGTTATTTATTAAACTGATATTTTAAAATATTCACCTAAAAATAAATATGTTTCAAAATTTCACAAAAAACGAATATTTAGATTATAATTCAATTAAAATTCCAAAAATGATGATACTATTTTATAATTAACATCCCCAAATTTATAATTTTTTTTAAATTTTAAAAAAACAAAATGAAACAACAAGTATATTTATTAAAAATGAATTTTAGTATATTAAGTATTATTTCCTTATAGATTATTAATTAGTATAATGTTAATATACTATTTTAGTGTTCAATAAAAATAATTTTTTTCCATGAATTAAAAATAAAATTACTTAAAAAAAATTTATTCATAATGTCAATTTAGTGAAAATGTCTTTTCCAAAAGTATATAAATTCATTATATATCTATACATAATAATACTTTATTAAAATTCTATATAATTATAATTATAACATAAATATCTAGTTTTTATCACAACATATGTCCTACCCATTAGATAATATTTTTTTAGTCATATATGGCGATGCTACTAGAAAAGATCTTGTGGAAATCTCCACATGCTTGAATTTCTCTCACATATGAATTCACCCAAACTATTATTATTTGAGTTTTCATTGGGATTATTCTTGAGAAAACAAAAGTTAATCTATATCATACACAGTTTCAGATATATATGATTCATTAGTAAGGCTTCTATATAAGGATTCCATTTCTTTTTTCATTATTTATTATTTTTGATATGGTTTCATCAATTTATACCATATAATTTTATGGCTAAATATAAATGATTTTATTTTGTATTCTAAATATATCATGGTTTATAATATTATTTAGGTTTTTTATTTTAAACACAGTATTAATTTTTTTAAAAGATAATATATTGTGAAATCTCATAACATTATAGGTATAAAAAAAGGGTGCTGTGTTTTGAAAAAAACATGTTTTTTAAACCACGATCGATATGTATTGTTTTTATCATTTGATAAATTTTTTAACTATTTTTTTAATAATTAATCTAATATGATTATTATTGTATAAATCTATTTATAATTGTGTGCTTAATATAAAAATATAAGGCATAAAATGTTTTAAACGTATTTTCTAATGGTGGTAAGTTATTTTTTATTATTTTAATGATTAACATAAGTGATTTATAATTGATACATTTCATAAGATTATATGGGTTAGTAATTATTCTATTTTGAATTTGACTATGATTTGGACATTTTGATAAGTTTATAATCATAATTTAGGTGGTTAATTTGATGAGTTCCAGTGACATATTTTATATCTATTCCATGATTTCGTTTTAAATGGTTAAATTATTTTATTTCAAAAGGATTTTTGGTTTTTAAAAAGGAATATGATATTTTATTTATATACCTTTTGATGTTATTTTTATTTATAATTACATCTAAACAAATAATGGACAATAAATCAGGCATTATGTTTCTTTTTATACTATAATAGTATAATGAAATTTAATTATTTTGAATTGATTCTTTTAAAATTATAATTTTTATATTGAAATTTTATTTATATTACTAATCATTTTAATGATATTTGGTATGGATTAAGAAATATTATAAATGGAATATATGAACATTCTTATGTAGGAGGGTTTGATAAATTATTTTATAATGTCTTATATGAATTTGTTGAGTATATGAAATTAACATTTATTGAGTAAAATTTTCCTTCATAAAGTAGTCCATGAGGATTTTAGGGGAATTAATTTTCTATATTTGGGAGAATTTTATCTATATAATATTATTTTCCGGTGTGGAATCTTTTATTTATGATCTATATCTCATTTTCTTATTTTAGGTCTGATCTTGAGTTGATCTTGTGTGTGTAGACCCTATTGAGGTTTCAGGGGTGTATGTGTAGATTTTGAATCTAATTTCAATAGTTAAACTTGGATTGAGGGTAAATATAGATTACATTAATATAAATTTATATGGAAAGTATCATTTTAGATAAAAGGTGATCAAAAAGTAAAATCGAGAATAAAACTTATAGGCTAATATAAATTCTAATGGCTATAGGTAGAAGATATAATATATGATCTAAGAACCTTGAGTTATGTAATATGATATAATGACCGTGATTTAGAAGTTTGAAGACATGTAAAAGGAAAAAAAATTATAAAAATATTGAGTAAATTAAAGAAGTAAAAACGAAATAAAATTTGAAGAATAAGATGAATAGATAATAACGGGGGGAAGGAAATGTAGAATTATAGGTTTGAATTTAGAAAAAAAAATTTGAAAATTAATAGAATAAATATATATGCAATAAATATATAATAATTAACATAATTAGAAATTAAATATCAATATCTAGAATATGAAAGAAAAAAATTGAATTATAAGAATAAGTTGAATTTATGAAATAAAATGTTTAGTTTAATAAGAATGAAAAAATATAGGGAGAAAGGAATGTAAAATTAGTGATTTATATAAATGGAAAAAATAGAAATAACCTTGAATCAATACTATATATTATAAAAAATTAATAAAAATGGTCTAAAAGTAAATGTGTAAGTATAATACATAAGAAAAACTCAAAGGGAAAAAATATAAAAGAAATAGATAAGTTGAAATGCAAGGAGTGGGTAGAATATAAAGATAGTTGATGTTATAAGTTAGAATATAAAAGTTTATAAAATAATTTAATTATTAAAAATAAACAACCCCAAACATGAAAAATCATAAATGATAAGAATAATTATTTAAATTATGATAAAGTCATAGTTAAAATGGTAGAGACAATGCATGGTGTTATCACTGAGAGGGGGAGAGGTTCAACAAGTTATCAATTTTTTTTTATGAATTTTACATTTTAGTTCAACATTGTGATCATTTATGATCCTAATGCTATCTTCATTGTGTTTCTCATAATTTCCTAAATAATGATGAAAAAAATGTGCAAGACAAAGTGATTTTCATGCTTTTTCCACAATGTGAGAGGCCACACATTACCAAGATATGAAAGAAACCCCAATCATAAATTCAATCACTATGGGTGCATGTGGTTATAATTTATATTAACCCATTAATATTACATGAAATCCTGTCATGTGTTCCTCAAGTTGTTAACATATCACTGTTCTCACAACTAGTTTTTCCACACAATGGATTTTTTTTTATATTTAACTTCTTATTACTTATGACTCCATTTATGTCCTTTTATTGTCTGCATTCTTCAAGCTTTCCCAAAATATCTAGAAAAAATAAATAAATTATGTCTTCCCTTTTATATAGTGAGTGAATTGTATTTGTTCTTAGCCAATTTCATGAATCCTTATCTCTCAAAGCATTATTGGCCTTGCTGAATTAATTCTTCAAACAATATGATGATATCTCGTGTAAGAGGATGAGGTTTGTTCTTATCACCTTCTTCGGTTTTTTCGTAAATTTCATCATTCTTCGACCATGAAAGGTAAAAAATGATTATTTATAATAATTTACAATGTTATAATTTCATTCTATGGTTATTCTAGTTAAAATCCTTTCATATGAAATTAGTAAGGATATTTTTTAGATGATTTTTAGTGAATGAATGGTTTTCTAATAAATAATGAAGTAATTATTTAATTATTAATATCATATGTTATAAGAAATTATACTGTGGTATCCATCCATGTTATTAATGTGTAGCATTGTTCATGTAGGTTTTTAAATGAACACAAAGAAAAACATTCCATAACTAATGGATGATTGTGAATATATTTAGTTATAATATTATTATAAATGAACAAGGATGATATTATTTAGTGTTTAATACTATTATATAACATAATTTGAATGAATTGAATGAATAATATAACCTAAATGAAGTTATTACATAAAATAATTAAATCATTTTTCATCTTAGTATGATCTCTTTGGCTATTTGAATTTGAAATTCATGTTTATTGAACATATTTTTAATAGTATATACAATCTGATTTATGAAGAAAGTAATAATTTTTTTAATGTCATATTTATCCCTTAAAAATAATCATAGAACCATCCATGATAGGTGGTAATAAAAGACTCAATACATTTATCTATATATGAGGTAGTACGCACATATGCATGGATGATGATTTCATTTACCATAAAACATGAGAAAAGTGTAATATGGTTTGTCACTTAAGAACATATAATATGTTATAAATATCTTATATATATATATATTATTTCAATTTTATATCCATTATTACAATGAATTGAAGTAAACAAATCATGTTTCATTAAGGACGTGGTAGTTCTCACATATGAATGATTGGAATGATTATTTTTATGGGAAGAAGGGAAAGAGTAGATAATAAAATTACATTTAAGAATTATAGTTACATTATATTTATCATATTTTTTCATCATTAACATCATTAAAAAAACCCGGAATTATGATGATGAAAAAGATAATGGATTAATGTAGGCGGTAGTCTACACATATGCACGATCAACAATCATTTATTTTTCTAAATGTTGGAAATGAATAAATAATTGTAGTAAGATTAATATAATAATATATGGGTATATTAATTACAATAATTTATATATACGAATGTTTATCGAAAATCTGTTGATGTGGAATATTTTGTTGAAAGGATTGAGAATGATGCAAAACCTGTGTTTAGAAATTCAGTTTTCTCTAAGAAATCATCATTGGAATGGAAGCCATATAAAAACTAATGCTCATAAGAGTCTCAAGGAAATGTGATAGTATTAAAGGTGAAAAATATTGAATGTTTTAATAAGAAATTATAAGGTAATGGTGTATCATGAAGTGGTGTAAGTATTCCATATTATATGTGAAGATGAGGAAAATTTTGGAAGCACACTATACAATTTCAAAAAATGTAAAATTATTATTCCAGGGTCCAAGGCCCAAAAAAGAGAAAAGGGTATCGGCGATGGGTTTCTATTAAGGCAAATACCAAACATCCATTTGGAAACCTTTTTAACACGTTTTGGATTATTTACCATTATAAATAATTTTTTACATTTTCTTCTTTAATTGGGGTAATTATTTTTAAACCATAGTCATTAATTTTAATGAGAAAAAATAAGATTCATAATTTTAAATAATTGTAAACATAATATTAAAAATTTTAAAATAGATATTTCTTATAAATTATTTAAAATTATTAAATAAATTTTTTTTAAAAACATTGCACAAAACCCTGAAAATAATTTTTATGGAAATTATATTTTTATGATTAAGACTTATGTGTAAGCCATGGTTGGTAACATTATGAATATTCATTACATTAAGTGGTTTATTATAAATAACTAACAGTTTTAATTTTTAATAAATCCAAATCTCAATTTTAACAATAAAAATACTTAATTAAAATATTGGATCAAAAATTTTTTCATTAGAATTAAGATATATCATATTTTTTAAATGTTGAAACATAGGTTTTATACAATTAAAATAATATATTTTTGAAAAGTAACGTTATTCCATATATAAATATATTAATAATTGAAAATTTTAATATAAATTGAGTTTTTATATATAATAGTTACGGAATAATACTCAAAGTGTTGAAAAAAACTCTATTTCTTATATTAATAAAAAAATCCCTTATCTCATAAAAATATTAGAAATTTATAATAAATAAATTTAGATCAGGTAAATTCATAATGATATTCATTTTATCACATTAACACTAAAAAATTTATAAATTTATATTTTATAAAAATATTTAACAAAAACTAATTTTATTAAAAATACCATTTCAATATTAAATCATATTAATTAACTATCCATTAAATTTAATAAATTATTTTATTAATAACTTATGGATTTTATAATACTTTTTATAACAATGTATTTTCAAATTTTTTGTCTTATTTACTTTGGGAGTTGTGTGTAAACATATTTTCAAATAGGGTGTATAATTAATGTAAACAATATATGTAGGAAATATTTGGGTGTTACACCCACCCCAAAAAAAATTATTACAGACAATCTAATCATTAGTGATTAATGAATATTGGAAAGGTTATTATTAACATATTAATCATTTGGGAAAGAACATCTAATTTGACATATTCCTTACTCTCTTAGGCCATATTAAGTTACTTATCATTCCATAAATAACATTAACCATTAATACTATCATGTACACATGTATGAATATACCATAATCATATATTATCTATAGAATACACCACCAAAAACCATTTGACTCACCCTATCACTAAACAATAGTGATGTAATATGTTATTTAAGAAATTAACTATATATTTATTAACAACCAGTGAATAAAGTCACACACTAATTAATATATATACCATAATTCCAAGAAATATTAAACATCAAAAAAATAATTGGATTAGTTTTTCATTAAATTAATAATCAACTATAAGAATATAAATTCTCTCTAACATAAACATGTAAAAATCAATCAATACTTTATTAACTTAAGAGTAAGTGTATATTAAACCTAGGAGTTATGCATACCCCAATAATCAATTCTTCAATTGTTATCCCCTAAAATATATTCATGTCATATTAAAAATATTCACTATTTTCGATACCAAATAGTATATGTTTCTAACCCATTAAATTATAACTAATGAATAATTATTAATAGATTATTATACTAATACTATAATATCATCGATAAATTTCAATTAATAATGAAAATATATAAGAATATAAATAATTAATTTCTGTTATGGTATAATTTTATCAAGTTTATATAAGACTAGGAAACTCACCATTTCCATCATAACAATCATTCACTAATATTACAAATCATTTAATTATGAACCAATATTTTTTTATAATTCGTACTGGTATCTAGATGTAAAATTTTATCGATGCCAGAAATGAGATCCTGTTTAAACCAATGTTTAAAAAAATAACTTTGATAATATAAAATCTAATTAGAATAAACTATGATATGAATATTAAATATCAATCCTTAAGTAAATTCTATAATGAATAAATGATTTCAAATTTTGATTCTTTCATTTCAACTATGTCAAACATAGTACATCTTATAGATATATTCGATCTACCAAGGATATGTTTTGTTTTCTCACACTTCATAACATAATACATTAAATTAATTAAGAAATAAATACTTAATAAAGGATTGTAATGACAATGTGACTATAAAAATCATATCACTCAGGAGTATCAATCTTGGTTTGAAGTCTTAGGCCCACTCATCATGAACCAAAGTGAAGAAATATTCAATACTTAAAATTCGTTTTTTGGGGTGATAACCCCTCTGTGAATCTATTCTATTTCCCCAACTACATTAAAGTGTTCATATAGGGATGTTATTTTCAAGAATGACACATAATAAAAATTAACAAATACGTCAACATTCCAATACACACATAAACTTATCCCTATTAATTTTAATAATGTTTCTCATCCTAATCCCAAAACTACATAAAATTTTCTATATAACCAATATAATGGTGGTTTTTTACCTGTGAAACAATGAACAAAATTAGCATAAAAACTATAACCTCAATTATTACTCTTAATTTATATTTAGTTGATTAAATATTAACACATATTATTATCTAAACCATAGTTTGATACCAACCCAGACAACATAAACCTGAACTATAGGATCAAATGAAAAAACACTTTCTTTACCTTCATTATTTTATAAAAACTATGTAACCCAATTGATGAGACGATTTAAATTATTTGAAAAAAAATAAAATAAGGAATTATATTATAATCCAATGATATTTTCGGTTTTTATTTTTAGATAATTACGGAAAAACATTAACTAACAAAACCTTGTTATTTATATCAAATTCACTTTCTCCTATTATAAAAGAAAATTATTAATCAATATCAATCTTCAATATATCCCCAGAATCAGCCACATACGATTGTCTTCTAGAAACCATATACAAATTAATTATCTTCATAATTTGGGTAAGTTGAAATATCATAAAAAGGTATGATCAGATGATCTGTATGGGTCAACATTTACGATAAAAAAAATGAGTTAATGTGTATAATTAGGATTCATAAGAAACATCTAAAAAATAATTCATAAATGAAAATTATCGTATAAGGATTCAAAACACATAATAAAATAAATAAATGGTGAGGATTTATGAGTCAATAAGCATGATCTATGTGAATATATCATTGGCACAAGAAAAATAACAAGATTGTGAAACAAAAAAGGAATTGTAGTAAAACAAAAAAATAAACGGAATCCTAAATAAGTAGAATACTAATATGTATAGATAATCATATCAAAGTAGTGAATACTTAATCACAAAATTCCCATAACATAGTGGAGAAAACATCAATACATGATTCCCACATTTGATCTGGCATCACTACTAAATTCACATAGTTGAGTGAGCATTCCATATCAAATCCTATAATTACAACATGGGATAAAAATAAACAATAAATCCATTTAATGATAAAATAGCAGGCCACCCATAATTATCCATACATACATGTTCCACATTAAAATTAAATGTTATCATACATGAAAGAAATAATGTAAAGAAAACAATTTACATTCATCACATCACAATGAACCCATGGAAAGAAAATTAGGTTTATATAATTTTCAAATGGAACACATAAGTAAGAAACTCAAAATTACATCAATAATTGCAATGTGATATACTCATGGATAATAAATGAGTATCAAAAGGTATTCAATAACATTCTATGTTAATATTATTTAATCAATATAAGAGAGAATATTGTACGGATAACATAAATATAAATAGTATTGTTTAAGTTAATAATTCTAGTAATAAAATGATGTATATAATATTTGTGAACACTATTAAATTAATGATATATAAAATTAGTTATTCACAAATCTAAATTCATTGGAAGAAAATTTATTCTTATTCATAACAGATAACTAAGAATGGTGAAGGAATTTATGGATCATTTTTAATTTTAGATATTTCAAAATAATTTTAAAACTAATGCAAAAATGAGGAAATCATGGTACACATCATAAAATATTTTTTTTGAAAAGTTGATATGAAATTTTTTAAAACATTTAATTTTTAAAATATTTACCAACATTGAAGACTTGAATTATTTAAATAACAGTTTAATAAATTGGTTGTGAAAATCTATAAAAAACTTTCTTAAAAAACATGGCTATTAATAGTAATGTGGGGTGGAAGATAAAACATTTGATATTTAAACGATGGAAAAACTTTTTAATATTTGGAAATATATTTATTCAAAACACACATCATAAAAAAATAAAAAAAAATATTTACAATTTAATAATGAAAATATAGAAGCCAAATTATAGAGTGAATACATATATTTAAATGTTTAAAAGTGAATTTTAATGCTAATGTAAAATATTTGCAAGGAGGGGAAACCTAGATAATAGATGATGAAATTTTTTTAAAAAAATGATATGATTTTTGTGAAAGAATTAATTTTCACTGTAAAAGATCTAAATTGAAGGTTAATTTTCCCTCATATTAGAAGATTAAGTACCATGAAATACTCTGTTATGGATGAATAAATAAATCTTGGAAGAAATAATTTATTAAAAATCATTATAAATCAATGAAGGGAGTTGATTTAAGAGAAACCCTTTCCTCATTAGTATAATTTGAATAATATATATATATATATATATATATAATAGAAAATGCTATGGCTCTTTAAAAACCATTAAAATTAATAATTTAAAATAAATTCATTAGGAATTATATAATCCATTATAAAAAAACATTATGTATAATTGGAAATATGTAACATAGGGAGGAAAATTTTAAAAAGAAACCCTTACCATATTTAACTATATATTTGAATGCATTCTATAACCCAATACAACAAACAATTATTTCATAATCAATTATTTTGGAAAAATTATTATATACATAAAATTTTATAATTTGAAATTATAATTATTCCCCATATATGTATTTTTAGTTATTATTTGTTTCCAATATCCCATGTGAGTAATCTAGATCAATTTGATCTTGTTTCAAAATTCTATTAATTATCTTAATGCACATCCAAAATTTCATTTTTCATGGATCATAAAAGTTACAATAATTTTTGATTTATGATCAAATCATTTTTTATAATTTAATTCTATTGATGTATCAGTTAGGAACTTTACAATGAATTTGATGATGATAATGCTTTGATGATTCTTAGTGAACAATTTGTTCTTTTTTAAATAAAGAGTAAAAATATTATATTCCAATTCCAAAATAAAATAGTCTACCTATTTAATTATTTATATCATATATTAAATTAAATTAAAGTCCAATATCCATACATGATATAAATTTATAGTATTGTTCAAGTTGGTGGTAAAACAAATAGAAACCAAAACATATGATAATTAAATGATGGTTATGAAGTGATTTAGTTGAAATATTATTATCACAGAAGCATAAAGATCTTATTTAGTTATTATTGATGTGATATATAATTTGTTTTTGAAATACATGAACTAGACAACAGAAATGATGTGATTACATAGTATTGGGAAATAATCATTTTTCTATAGTTTTTTGGGACAATTTATTTTACATGATTTGTTAATTTCCAAATTTGATAAAACTAGGTACAATTTAACATAGAAAAATGTAATAATATAATAAAATACTAATTTATCACCTATACCCATTCATATAACACTATATCTAAAGAACTAATAAAATAATACATACACTGTTCTATGGAGGTGAAATTCTTCACGTATGCATGTATGATGATTTATTTCAATATAATGAGAGAAATAAGTCATATGTTTTACTAACTATATAACTAAAACATGGTGTAAATATAATTATTATATATTAAATATAATATGACGACCATCGTTGTATGGTGGTGAATGAAAATGAATTACACTGGGTTGTGGAGGAGGTAGTCAATAGAATATACGACAATCATATTTTATATTATCACGATAATAGGAGAAAGGGTTGATAATAAAATTATGTTATATAATAATATATCTTATAAAAATGTAATATTATTCCATCATTCCCATAATTAAAACAATTGTTTATTCAGAACAATTAAAAATGGTATATGGAAATTGATTAAGGTCTTATGTCCGCACACACACACGATAAATGTTCTTTTGTTTTTATTAGTGGGTAGAAATGAACAAATCAGGTATGTTAGATTAATTTTAAAAATTATATAAATATTAGTTTTATTTATTTAATTATATTATCATGGTCATAAAATTTATTAGTCGGAATAATAAGAAGAAAAAATTGAGAATGAAGTAATACATACATTGAGATATTGAGTTTTGTATAAGAAATTTTATTTAAAAGGAGTCCTTAAGTTAAACAATGGGAACTAAGGGAATAAGGAATTATGGAGGGTTTTAGGTGGGAAAAAATTTCATATTCTTAAAAGAAATTAAATTTCAAATATGTAAGATTAATTGGTGTGTGTTTTCCCTTTTATAATTGAATATGAGGACAATTTTTGAAGAACCCTTTACATTTTTAGTAATGTAAAGTAACTAATCAATGGTTAAAATATAAAATATGAATAAATATGAATGGAGGAATATTTTAGTTAATAGAAACATAAATAATCACTTTTGAAACATTTTTTTGACATTTTTAGACCATTTAAGCTTAGTAAATCATTTTATACCTTTTCTTAATTTTACAAAGGAAATTAATTTTATTCATTTGTAATGAATATTAATTCCCATTATTAGAAATTAAAATATTGATGAAATATTATTCAAATTTTAAAATAATTTTATCAAATAAAATTTCTAATAATATTAATGTTAAATATTAATACAACCACACATAATATATAAAAAGAGTTTTCAATAAAACTGTGGTTTCATGATTAAAAAATATGTGTAAGACATAGTTATCAATGGCAAAAATTTTAATCAAATATATAAGTTTATTAAAATAATGGAATTTTTTATGCTTAAAAGTAATCTAAAACTAATTTTTATCGTCAAAATATATAATTAGGAGAAATAAAAAAACAGTTTTCATTAGAATTTATATATATATTTAGTTTTATAAAAATAAAAATAGGTTTTATATATTGAAAATATTTTATCTAAGATTTATAAATTTTTCACTTAAATAAATAATTGAACAATTAAAAAGTTTTAGGCCTTTTATATTTAATGATAAAGTAAAAAAGTTCATCATTTTTGGAAAACTATATTTTTCTATATCAATCTAAAAATCACTTATCTCAAAAATAACCCTAAATAATTTATTAATTAAATTTTTATATGAGAAAATCAATTTGAATTTTATTTTCTCAAATTAGTACTAAAAATTTTAAAAAAATTAATTTTTAAAAGTAAATATATTAAATTTTTAAATGTAAATAAATTTTAAACATTTATTTATATTAATTTTTAATTCTATTAAATTAATAATTTTATTTACTACTACCTTCTAGATTTTATAGTATTTTTATCAATTAATTTTCATTCAATGCGTTGTGTTTGATTTATGTTATGTGTTTTATTTAACAATAGTTATCAATATAAAATGTTTATTTAATGGAATATATAAATATATACCTTTTGAGTGTTATGTTGCATGAAAAGCGATAATATAAATTTATGAAATCTCGGTATGGAGCCTCGAAAGATCCATATAATAGAATGATTTAAGTTTTATATATATTCTAGTGATATATGAATTCAATTTTATAGTCACCATGATTTTACAATGTTCTTTATATCATATGATTTCTTGTACATGAAAATATCATGGTATTTCATATTTCAATGCCATTCTTCCCTATTTTCCCAATGTTTTGTCACATATAATAATATATTTTAATACTCAATTATCAAATGATATATTCCTTTAATAATATTATTCATGATTTCATTTTAATATCATGTAACTATGTTTTTCAGCATGCTTATTATCATCCTTCATAATTAATCACGGGAGAATGAATATTATGAGTATTTAACTGTATAAAAATACATTGATGTGATGAAGTTTTTATAATTTTAATTAATTACATTATATATATTTTATATTATCTAAACATTAAAAAGATTCTAATGAAACTATATATATATTATTCTAGGAAATGACTAATTTAATAAATATTAATATTACATTCCATAACATAGTTTTAATTTGTCTCATTATATTTTATTTATCTCATTTTCTTTGGATTTCAAATTGAGTCTAGGCTGTTTTAGAAAGAAATTTTGAGCTTAATCAATATTTTCTATGTTTTAATGTTTTTGTGCAGGATAAGGGGAATCCATACGACCTCTTGATGCTGATTCACTTTTCAGTTCATTTTCATTTTTCACAGATAATATTTCACTGATAGCGCATGGTTTGATTCACATCTTAGGGAACCAAGGGGTAAGCATGTAGGGCTTGGGGTGTCCCATGATGAGGGAGAAAGGATTAATCAGGGAAATTCCAAAACATGTGAGGAGCTTGTGCATGGATCTACAATTTTTTACAGAACTAAAACACACAGTTGTTGTATGGTTTCCCAAACTATGTGGAAAAACATTGAAGGGGACTTGTGAGCCTAGTAAAGAACACATTACTGGTTAAATGTTTAATAAACCATTTAACTAAACTATGCATAGTTATCACATTTATAAAAATGTTAAAAGTACCTTTCTACACCACTCATTTTTTACCCCAAAACCCCAACATTTCTCTCTATTTTGAATATTTGTCTGAAAGGAGGCTCATGCCATATTCCCCATGCCATGACACCTCTTAATATGGTAGAGCCTATGAATTTCATCATATTTTGGGGTGGTTTCTCAAGGAAATATCCTCCCCTCCTCTCCATCATCTATCTTCTTTATTTTTCTTCTCTTCGTATATTCTTCCTTGGTTTTTATGCTATATGGATCATTTTTATTGCATTATAAAATCATTATCTTTTTCTTTTGAAGGTTATCCTTGGGTTATCTTTTTTCCCTGACCCTTGTTGTGTTGTTTCAGGATTCTTTCTTCAATTATATAATAACTTAGTATAGGTTTCCCTTTGAATTTGGCATTTAAATTTTAGAAACATGGACTGATTTATTTTTTCACCAATATATGATATTAATTATTGGTATATATTGTTTATAATTTTTATTTGAATTGAATTCATGTAAATTTCCCATGAACATGAATTGAATTATGTTTTTTATATTTTCTTTCACATCAAGTGTTTTTTAAAATGTCGAGTCAAATATTATATGTAGTATGTGTTTTCTAAATGACTTTTCAACATTATAAATGTGTTTCTAATTTTTAATGTGATTCTAATTGGTGTGTTTGGTCCTTTTTAAATCGAGTTTTCATGAAAATATTAAATGATTCTCAGTTTGTAATTTCAAAATAATGGTTCTTTTTTGAAAAACCTCTATATGATTCATCTCATCCCAGGAATATTGGTAATTGGAATGGGAGGTCCTCGACATGGGATTTACCATGTCACATGATAGTTTTAAAGAAAGTGGATAATCTGTTAGGGTAATTGGGGGGGGGTTATTCTTAGTTTTGTGGGTTATATGAGGGATATAATTTTAATATATATGTTGTTGGTTGTTAAGAATTATTTTGATCACAACTAATTCAATTAGGAAATGGGATTGTATAATATCTAGGGGAATATCTAAGAATAGTTGATGTACTAGTTTAGGTTTATGCTCTAGCTAGTGGCCCCTTAGTATGGACATGCTGTGCTTCGGGGATGCTTCCCCATGGTAAAGCCCTGTAGGGTATGACCAAGCGTGAGTGTTTTTTGATTTCATCAGGCTCTTTAACATGATGGATTAGTTATATTATGTTCTATATTATCCCATGATCTCAATGTTATTCCAATGTTATTCAACAACTGTTTATCTATAGTAGATAACTAAGGTGCCACATCTTGTATTATTTCTTGAGTATTTTTTTACATTTCCAAATGTGGGGGGTATTCTTGGCTTCATTCTTTAGTCGCATTTATTTATTATGAAATTTAATGTTTTGTTTTTTAAATATTTTTTTGGATGGTGTTTTGGATAGATTTCTCACACTACACCCACTTTCCCTCTATTTAAAAAACCCCCAAACCCTTCCACTTAAGAAAAAAATTGTTTAAATAAATCGAAATGGACCATGATATTTTATAAAACTAAATGTTTGAAAATATGTTTTTTAAATATTATTTTAAAACATGTAAGGAAATTGACCATTTATATATAGGAAATGAATAGCGAAAAGAATATTTGGGAACACCTATTGAGTTTTAAAACCCAATTATATACTTTAATTCATATATTTAATCTCTAGTAAAGGTTCCATCTTTGTCTTGATCGGCAAAAGAGATATTTTGTTTTTAGATTAGAGAGTGACCCATGGGGTCACATGGAGTATTAATTTTAATGAGTTTCTAAATTTTTTTTAAAAAAAATTTAATTTATATTTTGTTTTATTGATTGGTTGTATTTTTATTTAGCATGTTATTCTCAATTAATTTCAACTGTATTTTTTATTTATCATGGGTAAAGTCATTCCTTCCATTACTCTGTGATTACTTGGTACGTGTTTCAGCCCATGGAGATTTGGAACACACCACAGGGAGGTTATGAGCTATCTCAGGTGATGGTTATGGGGTCGAACTTGGTTTTTTCATGAGAAAATTGTATCTAATCCTAGGTTCATTATAGAAACTATCTTTTATATTTCCCATTGTTACATAGGATTCCAAGGTAAGTGAATGACTATCAGAACATGATTTTTATGTATATGGAGGTGTCATCCCAATAATTTCTCTGTTAGACCATCGATTTCTATGGGATGTTGGGTTTGGATTTTTTATTTTTGTTTTTGTTTTCATTACATATATATGTATTTTATATTTTGATAGTTTATTCTTTGTATAATTTATATTGTTAATTATTTATGGGATTATTTGTTATTGGAGTTGGAAATATCAGTTGGGTCAGTTATTTTTGTTGAGTGTGAATGGTCTGGAAGCCATGTCCAGCATGGGGACATGGTCCTTAATAAATATTCATGGTTGTGGTGTGAGTGGAATACGAATTCCATCCATATTTCTATTTCACCCATAGTCACATGTTCCCCATGTGGATTTATTTTGGAACTTACTAATTTTAAAAATTATTTAGAAACAGTTTCTCTAAATTTTCAAAAATCGGATTTGAATTTATGATTTATTGGTTTTTTGTATGTGATGAATGAGTTTTCAGATTTATTTTTATGAATATTTTAAAACATTGTTTCATCATAATGTTATGTTTGATAAAATAACTTTTTAATTATATTCAATTTAATAAAATGACCATTATTTTGTAATGAAGTGGTTATTAATATAAAAAGTTTTAGACTCATTTACTAAATTCATTGGATATTTTTTTGAAATTAAATGTATTAGGGGTTGGATTTTGAAAAGTGGGTTTGATGAGGTTTTATGTGATTAGAACAGATGTTTTGGGAAATTTTTTTAGTTGGTTTCCATTTTTTTGTTTGGTGTTTTAATATGGAATTTGTTATATGGTTAGTTGATTTTGAATGTGTATTTGGTTCGTTCTTATATAGAGTATGCCCCAAACAAAGAATAAATGAATATTCTAGGTAAAACTAAAGGTGGCTCACCATTAACGGACCCTCTAGTTAATAAATCCAATGATCTTATACTTGAGTATCATAATTTGAACCATCCTCTCTAATATGGTCAAATATATCCTTTTTAAGTATAAGAGTGAATTTGAATAATAAAAAGGATATTTAGTTTCCATGACAAACATGAGCCTTTAATGATTGTGTTTAGTACCATTATTCTTGATGGATTGAGTTGGATGTGGTGGAAGTTGTTAATTTTAACCAAGCCTTTGGAATACCTATCATGGGATTTCTTCAAGGATTCATTTGGTTGATAGTATTTATTTTTTGGTTGTGATGGTGGTGAATAATGTGGATACATGCTTCCTCTATCCAGGTAATGGATTAGTTTTTAAAATCATAGGTAAATTTTTATTTAGTCTCATATCTCTCAGAGAAGACTGAGGATGATTCTAAGAAATATTTAAATTTTTAGAATGGTATTAATTTTGATCTTTATTAAATGGTGTCAGAATTCAGTCTAGTATCCTTTTATAATGTGGTGAATCAATCTGATCGAGTTGAGGCTGTATTAGAGAAGGTTCTCACAACATCTAATATTTCATCAATATATAGAAGCTATAATGGAAGTTCAAGTAATGAGGCAAGAAGTGAGCTTGTGGTTCCTTATATTTATGGTGGAATTAATATGCCTTTTGATTATTCATCCACTTTTTTTAGGAATGGGATCTTGATGTGTCATCAATGCGGTGGGTCATGTAACATATGTATTTGTGTTCATGTGCTCTAAGGAATCATCATTCTTGAGTCCATTTGGTCCATCCACATAAATTCTAAAAGGGGTTCACTTGGTAGAATAGTGAAGTTGCAACCTATCAATCAAAAAAATAATATATCAATCAAATAAACATTCTTCTAGTGAGAGTTCACTTATAGGATTTTGAAATAATTATTTCTTTACTATAATGACTGAATCGTGCTGTGTTATCTTTTTTAAAATGTAAAAAAAAATTGATAATATTTTTATAAAATCTGTTTTATTTGTAACTTATTTTGAGAAATTATGGATTACATAAACTTGGTGTGAAACGTTTCTATTTTTTTGTTGGGTTTATTTGGTTCCTTCTGGGCTTGGTGTGCGGTTGTCCTATTTTAAGGTATGATGTTTGGTGTGTGATGTTTATTGGTAATCTAGTTAGAATCCTTATTTGGTGGTAGTCCATTATTTCCCCCCATGTGGACTAAAGTAATCTCCTTATTTCTATTATTTTCATTTACTTATTTTCCTTTAAGGGGTATTTAGGTGATTGACCCGGTATTTCAGAGTCATTTGACTTCGAGCATTCTTTTACCGTAGGGTAAACATTTGTATCATGGAACAAGCCCAATGGTTTTGGTGACGTTTATGTTTTTTTGATGTGTCTTGGTATCTTCATCATTTTTTGAGGAGTATGTTGAGTTAAAAAGGTAATTCTAGGTGTCAATGTAAATATTTTCAAAGTGGTGTTAATGGTGTATTTAGGTTGAAGTAGTTGAATCATGAAGGTGGCTGAGCCATTTATCTTTAAATTGATCCACATGAAACAGTTTTGAATACTAGAGATATAATTCATTATTATGGGAATAATTTTTCCAACAACATTTTTTTTTCTCTCATTTATTTTGTATTATATTTATATATTTAGATTTAACCCTAAGCCTGGGTTGTTTCAGATCAAAATATTTAGTTTTGGGTGGTCAATCCTCAATTTCATGTTTTGTTTACAAGGTAATGGGGAAATTGTGAGACATCCATATTCTGAATATCTTAGCAATTAATTTTCCTCTTCCATGATTTGGTTTTCAAGGGAAGAACATAGTTATATTCTAATCATAGAACATATAGGAGAAATCATGTAGGTCCTGGGGTATCCTAGGTCGAGGGTGCCCAACATGAGCATGGTTAGTCCAAATGATTTTATATGTATGTTGATGGATCTATAATTTATTAAATAATAAAATTACATGGTTTTAACATAGTTTCCCAAACCTTGTGACCAAAACATGTGTATTTCCTATGAGTCTAGTAAGGGATGCACTTTTTGTGTACAATTTCTCAAACCATGCATCCAAACCATGTGTAGTGCCCAAGTTCATTAAATTTGTAAAATAATCATTTTAACCCTCTTAGAATTTTACCCCGAATGCCTATCTTTCTCCCAATTAAGAATTTTCATCTCAATGAGAATCCTATATTCTTCATCAGACCTCCCCTCATACTCCTTATGTTTAACCTATGGATTTATTCATTGCGGGGGGGGGGGATTTCTCACAAAAATCTCCTCATATCCCCCATTCTTTATTCTACATTATTATTTCCCATTGTTTCATTTATCCTATAGTTTATATTGTATATGGTTAATGTTTCATGAAAATTATTTTTGTGTTTGTATATTATAAAAGTTCTCCCTGGGTTTTTAACATTATTTGATCCTTATGTAGTTATTTGGGGTATTTTTTGAAGTGCTTCTAGTTTAAGGAAGGATTTCATTTTCATTTTCCCATTAAATTTATGAAACATGGATTTCTTGATATTTTCACCTTTCCTTGAAATTAATTAGGGAAATTTAATTTTTTAGAACGATTCTTTAAAATGAATTCAAGTGAATTTTAATTTAATTTTTAATTTACTGAATTTTTTTATTTCTCCTTACACACCTTGTGTTTATTAAAATGATTTTTTGGATTTTATATGTGGTGTTTAGATTATAAATAGTATAAAAGATAAAAAAAAAATTCTAAAATTTCATGAGATTCAAATTAGTGTTTTAGGACCTCTTTAAAATAGATTTTTATTCAATGAATGCATGCGGCCTGGTTGGCTCTTTGGAAATATAGTTTTCTTTGAAAAACACTACTTAGGATGCATCTCATTCCATGACAATTTCTAATAACAACACTAGGTCCATTAAATGAGAGATCCCTTGTGTTGTGATGGTTTAAAGTCAAGGGGATCATCCCTTGGGTGAATCAGGGGTCATTATTGGCTTTATAGGTTGTATGATGGTTTGTGTTTATTATATATATATATATATATGGTTGGTTGTTTTGGATTTACGTGGATCACCCCAAAAAAATATATGACATACTAACATATAATATCTAGGGAAATATCCTAGAACACTTTCTATTGTATGTTATGATTATATTCTAGCTAGTAGACCCTTGGTATAGAAATGCATTTATTTCGGGATTTTCTACCTTGGTAATGTAAGATAGTGTATAACCAAGTGTGATGTATATTTTATTCTATTAGGAACACAAATAGAATGTACCAGGTTATACGTGTTCTATAGTTTCCTCCAATCTCCTTGATATTCACATTTTCTCTTACACTTATTTATCTATGGTGGACAATTTAGGTGTATCATATGGTATGATTCTTTTAGTGTTGTTTATTCAATTCCCCAATGTGTTCTATTACATAGGTTTCTATCCTTGGTGTATTTTATACCTTGTAAAATTTAGGGTCTAGTACTCATAAATGTTTTATAAATATATTTTTTGGAATAATTAATCACACTAATCCCACATTCCCCCTATTTAAAAATGCATAAACCTATAATTTTAAGAAAAAATTCTTTTAAATAGGATGGGAAAACGACTATGATTCATTTTATAAAGAAACATGTGAAAACCAATGTTTATAAACTATATATCTAATTAGAGGTAAAATGGATCTTTTGTATAAATAAATTAATAGGGAATATATTATTTGGGCAAACAAACTGAGTTTTAATACTCATGGAAAACATAAAATGTTTTTTACTCTCAAGTGTTTGATCTATACTAGTCTTGATTATAGAGGCAATATTGGGTTTTGGGAATATTGTGTTAATCATAGGTTCTTATAGAGTTATAGTAGTTATCTGGTTTGGTTTTTTATATTATTTTCTATTTATATTATATTTATTAGATTTTTTTCTTATTTATTATTGGACCAGTTCATCTGTGCTACTTTTGATTATTTATAAATCATGAATTATTTCTCACCATTACATTGTGATTACGTAGTTCATTTTCCCCCCCCAGGGAAATCTGGGATAATCATCATTGATGTTATGGGATGGCTTGGTTGATAGATTCAGGGTTAATTTAGATTTATTTTTGAAATTATATGTGAATGCTTATACTTGTTGATCTAGAGGAAGAAGTATAGATTGAGGGAATTAAGGATTTATCTCACAATGTCCTCTTAGACATGTATAAATGAAAACATCACAATAAATGATTTTATTTTTCCATGCTTACTTATGTTTTTAATGAATTTTTTTAAAAAATAAAATGACAAGAAGAAAAATTATACCATTTGAGTTTGGTATATTTGGTGAAATATTATTGAGAATTAGGTTTCACTAATTATTATTACCATGATCGTCATATATTATAACCCATAAGGCAATCTCATTTCTTATGTCAAATTTTCATGAAATATCATCCTAGAATTGAAATTTATTTCTAACTGTTAATTTTAACATTATAAAAATTATATCATATATTACAATTTTTTATATAAAAGCATTATTGAGAAATATGAGGTCATTTTAATTGTATCATAGATGAGAAATAGTTAATATAATATGTTTCGATCCATATACAATCATATACTATTTAACATGAATTATTTCATTTCTATTTGGGAAATCCAAATTACTTTGATATTCAAAACCCATTTTTTTGAAAATATTATTTTATAATATGTTACAATTTTACATTATCCCATCTGATGACTGAAAAGAAAAAATTATCTAGGATATATGAATTTTATTGATTGGATTATTTATAAGGAATATTAATTACCATATCATTTTATTGATAATTTATATTATTTTTAAAAAAATTATCAATCAATCTTTTCTTATGTTTCTCTAATATTTTTTTGGTATTCATTATAATTGTTACAGTATAGATCAAATGTTTCATTAGTTTACCCAATAATATCATAACATTGTTTTACATTAACCTAAATATTTTCATATTATTTTAGATTATTTCATAGGATTTATGATCATATTCATCTCAAATGTTAACATCTACATTGATTAGAATAATACATTTTATACTAACACATATACGATTTGTGTCCAAAAATAACACAACGTAAATAAAATCTAATAATGTAAATTCTATCATTGGTCAAATTAGTCCTCTAGTATGGTAAAATTATAGTCTTATTTTATATTTTTATTCTATATTGATTTTCCATGAAAATATAATGGTTGATATATATATACACACTCACACAATATTATATCCGAGTCCTTTATTTTAACATTTACAAGACCTTGACTACCCATAAAATGTTAAATTTTTTGATAATACAGTCATCAAAATACCTTTTTTGCATACCATACTTATATATTAGTTTATAATATTACACCAATACTTACACACTTTTCTCAAAGTATAACATTAAATTATTTAAATAATGTTTAGATTCAAATACCTTTGATTAAATGTAGTTCTATTAATATTCAAAAGATAATAGGTGTGTTTTTACATCATCAATGAATTTATTTCCTTTAGTAAAAATCATGCAGTGTTCATCTATTTTCACTAGAGATCTTTTTATTTTTTTCATCATGTTAATGTTCATCACCATTATCAATAGTTTTATTTAGTGAATTTTTAATTTTTTATTCTTTTTATTCACATCTTAAAATCTATTTTCAAAAAATATTTCTCTTTATTTTATTATTATATGTCACTATAATCATTATTTTCATTATTGTAGGACTCCTTACAATATTTAGATTAATCCATATAAAAATGGCTATATTCAATTTCTAATATGATATATTCCAATTTAAAATCATCACAATTTGGTACCTCATCCTCTTTATAAATAGAATTTCACCTTTTAGATGATTTGATCATGTTTCAATTTGTGTTTGAGAAACTCCATTTATTTCTAGAATATTTCGTATTGTCATTATATTTCTTAAATTTTTTTAGATATATTATATTTTTACTATTACTTGGGAATTTATTATGAATATTTTACGAAAAATTTCATATTTTTAAAAAATTAAAATATTTGAAAGGTAAAACTCCCTTTTTGACACCTTTTCCTTTTCAAAATCATCTAGAAATAACTAATAGAAAATATTTATAAATCCTCTAAACTTGATCATCCAAAATCCTTCATGATGTGGTTTCATTTTTTCATAATTTATATATCATGTATTTTAATGTTTTATACAATATATCCATTCCAGATATACCATTATTCAAATATTATTTCATATTCTTATATGATTTGATGAAATTATTGGGCAGAGAAATATTTTATATCATTATACCTCAATTACTGAAAATTATCATAATTTATTTCAAAAATATTTCCCATAAACATATAAACATCATTTGTATAATTCTAATTTCCCATCTTCATGTAATTCACTGATAGAATTATTTACCCATGAAAATAATATTTCAAAAAATTATCTTTAAAATTTGTAGACGATAAAATTTTATATGGTATATTTATAAATAATATTTTTTTAAATTTATATCCACTTAATAAATATTATTAAATTAAATACATTTGTATTTGAAAAAATGCAATTCTATAATGCTTCAAAATAATTTTTAAAATACAGATACTAAAACTCTTTCATCACCATAAATATAATTATTATTAATCAATTATTAAATTTTATATGATTTTTGTAGATAAAATACGAAAAATATAATATCTAATACTTTTAGACTCGTGGAAGAATAATCGAGAAACATATACTACATGTAATGATAAAATACCTTTAAATCAAACATGAGGACTACCATATCTTTGATTAGATTAATATAATTCATGATGAAAATAATAATAATAGTATATTGAGTTTCAATAATACTTTTTATAAGTATTACTAAATTAAAAGAGATCCTAGAAATATTATAACATAATAGTTTTCTAAGTGGTATTATTCTCACACCAAAAAGAATTTTTATATGAGGGAAAAGTATTTCACAACATAAAATAATATAATGAGAGGGATATTAGAATTTTCTTTGTCGAGTCTCATTGAGAAGTAAAAAAGCATTTGAAACTTATAAATCTAATTTATTTCAAAAGACAAATAATAGCTGTTCTTATTAAATGAAAATGTGATATTGATAAAAAAGATGAAAAAATATCAATATATATAATATAATGACAACATATTCTAGTGATGGTCTTAAACAAATACTAACTTTTATTATTTGATTCATTTCATATGGTTAAACGTTTCCTATGAATAACAATATTGAAACCTTTGAAAATTTCAAGGTAATAACAAAAATGTAAAAAATAATAAATGTAAAATTATTTAAAAACATTGACAATATCTATTTGTGGAATTATTAGGTCAAGAGTTTAATGATACTATAAGATAATATAGAATTTTTTTATAACCCACTGGAATGATATTTCTAAAATTATGTAATTTTACCATTTTATAAATTTTTTAGTTGATAGAGAGTCTTTTACATATTATATATTACTCATTGGGGGATATTATTAGTAATAATTTATAATTAAATTAAATTCTATTTAATGAAATAAAATATAAATAAGATTAGATATAGTCTATAAAATATTAATATTTTTTATTTATTAAATATTAAGTCTATTGAATAACATGAGAGGTATAGTATTTTAGATACTAGTAGAATTAAATAATTTTTATTTATTGGGTATTATAAGGAAATAAATGGACAGAGTTTTAATTTTCTATTAGGAACCATGTTTTATGAATTTTATATAGATTTTATTTGGGAAATAATATATGTCACAATTAAATAGTGGGATATAACATGATCCTAAAAAAATTAAAAATTAATAAATATGAATAGTTACTATGATAACATACTATATAGATTTATCGGAGGTTATAAAAAATGATTCATAAGATGTCTTAAAAGAATGAAAAGTTTCAATGTATGATTTGAAGGATATCAAGGGGTAAAGAATTGTTTTTGGAAAAGATATTGAAATTTATTATATGAAATATAAACCTTTTTCCTAATAGAATAGAGTCTTTATACATATAATTAATTTTAGAAATATGATGATCCACATTAAGGGGTATGACCATAAGATAAGTATAAGGCCCCAGCCATAAACCGTACTTAATATTGAATTAAATGAATAATTCACATCGAGGATCTTTTCAGGTTTTGAGTTTTAGAGAATTAAGACATAACTATTACAACTCAAAAGATTACAAAGTAGACACATCTACTAAGATTCCATAAAATAAAAACTCTTAAAAAGAAACATGTTCAGTTCCATGTTTTAGATAGCATGACTTTCCCTTGATCCCATCCTTACCCTATTCCACATTAAGTCCTGTGAAAAAAATTTCAAAAAAAATCTTGGGGTGGGCATAAAAATCTCAGTAAGGGATACACAAAGAATGAAAACTATTAGTTTTTTAAACTTCGTGTAAACTATGTATACTTTATCAAAGTAATACCTTCACCTTTATGAAGTAGCAAAAACTCTTCACTGAAAAAAATAAAATTACTTACACTTTTGTAACAAAACGATTATCATAAACCCATATAAAGAACACATAACATATAAAGATAACTTGGGACATAAACATACTTAAGTGGAATAACCATACAAACAACTTCCACACATATCACTTAAGGGAATAGCCATACGGGAAACTTCCATACATACATAATTTAATAGCCAAATGGCTAACTTCCATACATACTTAATAGAATAGCCATACGGCCGACTTCCATACCCAATGCATTGGATGTTATAACATAACCACCCATATGGTATTCACGGCACCACTCGTCATATGGTTAATCATGTAACCACCCGTCAAATGTCCAAGTACCATTATAAAATCATAAGACATAAAACAAACATAATGGAAAGAAAATATTTCAACATTCTGATCACAATATATCACTTAAATATATTGACACAACAAATCCATTATAAATACAATTTTCAATACCAAAATACATAAAAGAGTATATGGTACTTATTTCATTCAAAAAACCATTACGACTTGTTGAGGAAGCCAAAGACCAAATAATACTCGCGGTGGCGGAAAAGGTCGTTGTCACCGTGTATGTTAAAAGAAACATTCCTTTTTGTCATTTTGTAAAACTCTTCATAGAACAATATTCCTTTTGTATAAAATAAAATGTCAAAGTGGTTTATACACCCTATAAAAGAAAGTTGTGTATAAAACGAAATATGCCTCAGTGAAAGGAGATTGAGACAAAGTCCCTTACAAAGATCATTTTTAAATAAAATAGATCTATTATGTGTATTTACTATATTTACACATAAATAAAGTATATATACAGGATAGGACATAATAATATCATGATATTATTTGAAATTAGGAGATTAACCCAATGAATTCAAATTTGGTTAAGAAGTTACCTTACCTTGTGTCCGACGTGACTTGATTGCTCATTAATCTCCTGAATAATAATCTAGTGTTAATTTAGACTCACTTAAGAAACTTTTTAAAGTTCATTATTACTTTTATATCACTTATTACCATGTTATAAACATTATGTAATCATTTGAGTTAATAATGTTTGTCTTGTCGATATTTGGTTCTTAAGATGAAAGTGGACTTCTTTCAATTACATGTTGTTCGTGTGGTCAAAGATTCATTATATCCAGATCGATATGTATGATTTGGATATCATATATATCATATATATCCATCATATAAATGTAAATATAAAATTACATAATCATTTATAGGTAAAAAATGAAATGCACCGTTCATGGAGACGGTAAGCCGTACGTACGCATGAACGCTACTTTCATTTCTATGTCATATTAATGGAATTAAAACTAAATGAGAGATATGTATATTTTATTTCCAGAATTATATCAATCATTTATATGTAACATAAATCATATATATCCATTATATATATACTTATAATAGTACATTACATTTGGGGATAAGAAATGAAATGCACCGTTCATGGAGACGGTAATCCATACGTACGCATGAACGCTACTTTCATTTATATCTCATAATTAATGGAAAGAAAATAATAATGATATAAAGGTATATTATAATTCCAGTATAACACCATATATAATAACTTTAAATCCATCTTTTATACGTCCCACATATGGAATTAACGAATCAAATCACTTTGAGGGGGCGGTAGTCCGCACATCTTAAATGAAATTACCGTGTTTACCTATAATGGAAACCATAATGGTATGCCATAAATGAAAAATAAAGAAGCATAAGTAAAACATAAACATATAATATATCATATATAAATATAGTGACAACTTAATGGCCACCTTTAAAGGTGTTATATGAGTGTTGAACAATCATCGTTTCGTGAGGCAGAAATTTGCCATCCACAGAAACAGTATGTTCATTATCCATTAGATGATGGTCTGTGTAAGTGTAGCTCGAATAATTATTATAAAATAATACTAGTATATTGAAGATACTGTAGTTGTTACAAATGAAATGAATAAAAAGTGTTTAGGCGGATAGAGAAGCAAAATAAAACAAAAGAACACAAGAGAAGACACTACCTTTAAATCAGGTAACTCATTTTGATTTGAGCTCAAAGGCTTCCTTGGGAAGACTTCTGCCTAATGTGAGGCTTCTAGGAGTAATAGAGGGATGTGGAGATACAAAATGTATAGGGGTTGGCCTAGCCAATGGCTTGAGAGGTGTGGGTAAGGTGGTAGAGGTGGGGGCATGTTATAATAGGAGATGAGGGGCACTCTTGGAATGGTATAAAAAGATACTTTATTTTCAATTGATTTTAGGATTTTAATGGTCCCAAAATGATTTTTTTCGAGGATAAAGTGATAAGGTTTCGTGATGCACCCATCCAATACGTTTTAGACATGTGTAGGTCTTATATTTTACATTATCCTTCCATTTTATTTAAATCGTTAAATAATGATGTAATCGATGCATCATAATGGTGCCATAAATAAATTAATATATTTAATGTGTAAAAAATATAAATAAACTATCATGTTTTAGGAAGGCTTCTAGCATTCTAATTAATATTTATAGTCAATGTTTTAACTTGTATAACCCCATTTAAAAATTGTTTTAGTAAAACTACTCATGTTTTTTACATTGTTATTTTAACATTGAATAAAAAGTTATTTATGTCATTTTACTACAAAAGTGGCTCCATGGGGTCCCCAAGTTGACCCATGGATTTTTGTGGTCAGACATGACACATCCAATAATGGATGGACATGTGTCTAGGTCATTTCATATTATTAAAGAATTATTTTTATCTTAAACTACACTAATTACCGCTAATCGCGATTAAAAACGTAAAAGATACTATTCAACAAAAAAAAATTTTATCCCATTGAACCACATTTTACTTCTTAATGACAACCATGTATGTCGGATTTTTGAAATTCAAAAAACAGAGGTGGTAAATTTTCATTTAAACGAAAAAAATCAGTTTTAAAGTACCACTTAGTAGTTTTCTATTCATAAAAAATAGATGTTTTTCAGAAAAATACCAAAACATCACCCTAAGATATATTTGTTATTCCAAAATAAAAAATGATTTATATTTTAAAAAATGAAAAACATATATGTTGCATTAATTAATTTAATAATTAATTCCCGCTGTCAGAGCAAATAGCGTGTTTTTATGAAACAAAAAGTATCAAAAGATTGACACTAGTTCAAGTCTGATTTCAAAGTGATATTAATTCCAATGACCACTATTGGAATATATTTTAAAAATATAATCTATTTTCACTTTAGAACCACTTCATAAGATTATCTAATCATCTTAATAAATTATATTAATAAGAGATTTGGAATTAAAATACAACATTTTTCACTATTTATTAAAAAATGAACATTATCGAAAAAATACCAATCATTTACAAAAAGTAAATTTTGATGTCCTGATTCTAAAGAAGAGTTTTATTTGGTCCAATATAATGTATAATAGTGACAAAAAATTTATTTAAAGAGGGTTCTCCATCAAAAGGTGATAGTTTGACCTTTTAGTGCAAAATATAGTATACATGCCTAAAATTGAATTGTTTTCTTATTTTAAGCCGTTTTCTTTTATTGGATAAATATAAAAACATATAAAAAAACATATACAATCATATTTTAGTTGTTTATATTCATTCCCGCCAATACAACAGCTACGTGTTAACTACCATTTAAAATAATATTATTTTATTACTAGTGTGCAATGTAAGATTTCAAGGAAACTCTTTGTTGTGTGTCGGGTATGCTCTCGAACATATCAACCCCTTTAAAGTAAAATTATTATTTAATTCACAAATATTAATAAATATGAAAATGATTTATTCTTTATTTACCTGGGATGTTACATCCTTCCCCCTTTTTAGTAATTGTGTCCTCGCAATTTTATTCACCTATCAAAATAAGTGGATATATTTATCGCTCATAGCATTTTTAGATTCCCTCGTTGCCTCTTCAACCATATGGTTTTTCCACAAAACCTTTACCTGGTGGATTACCTTATTTTGTAACACTTTCTCTCTTCGGTCAATAATCTGGACTGTTTGTTCCTCATAAGAGAGATTCTCTTCCAACTGAACGAACTCTAGGCTCAAAACATGAGATGGATCTGGCATATACTTTCTCAACATCGAAACATGAAAACCATTCTGTACCTGAGATAAACTCGGAGGTAAATCCACTCGTTAAAAAACTGATCCTACATTCTCCAGAATTTCATAAGGTCTAGTGAACCTTGGACTCATCTTTCCTTTCTATCCAAATCTCATCACACTTTTCCATTGTGAAACGTTGAGAAAAAATGATCACCTACCTCAAATGATAGATCCTTCCTCCGATTATCCGCATAACTCTTCTGTTTTCTCTGAGCTATTATCATGTGTTTCTGAATCAACTGAACTTTTTTTGCCATCTTTTATACCAATTCTAGTCCCATCAGCTTCATTTCACCTACTTCATCCCAAAAAAACTAGAGTTCAACACCGCTTCCCATATAATTCCACAAATAGAGCCATGTCTATACTAGAATAAAAACTGTTATTATATGAAAACTCAACCCAAGAAAGATGTTGGTCCCAAATTCCTTGATAATCCATATAACATGCACGTAGAATATCCTCCAAGTTCAGAATTGTTCGTTCTGACTGCCCATATGATTGTGGATGAAATGCTATACTAATATTTAATTCAGTGCCCAATGACTTCTGAAAGATTTTCCAAAAGATAGAAGTAAACTTGGAATCATGATCAGATACATTGGAGAGAGGAACTCAATGTAACCTGAATATCTCTTTAAGATACAAACTAGAAATTTAATCTAGAGAGATAGTATCTCGAATAGGAAGGAAATGAGCAGATTTAGTCAAGCGATCTACAATAACCCAGATTGTATTATTACATCGAGGTGTCTTCAACAATACCACAACAAAGTCCATGGATATATTTTCCCATTTCCACTCTGGCACTAGTAAAGGCTGAATAATCCCTTTCGGTAACTGCCTCTCTTCTTTAACCTACTGACAAGTCAAACACTTCACAGTAAAATCAGCAATAACTCATTTCATTCCATACCACCAATAATACTCCCACAGATCATTGTACATCTTAGTATTGCCAGGATGAACTGATAACCAGGAACTATCAGCCTCACATAACAATTCATTCTTCAACTGTGAATCACAAGGCACACGTAGTCACTTCCAAAACCTCAAAACACAATCATTATCAATGTTGAATTCATGAAACTTACCCTTCTAAACCAGCTCTACCATTTTCTGAAACTCACTGTCTTGCTTCTGTGCTTGCTTAATTCTATCTGATAGAGAATATTTCACCGATACCTGAAACAAAACAGAAGGACTTCCTGCACAATCAACTTCCATTCCAATGTTCATCAAATCAAAAACCAAAGGATCTCATTCCAAATATAGCATGGCTAATGAAGCATTACTTTTTTGACTCAAAGCATCAGCCACTTTATTTGCTTTTACCAAATGGTAATGAATTGTACAATCATAATCTTTGATTAATTCTAGCCATCTCCTTTGTCTTGTGTTTAATTATTTATGAGTGAATATATACTTTAATGTTTTGTGATCATTATATATTTCACACTTTACTCCATACAAATGATGCCTCCAAATTTTTATAGCAAAAATTAAAGCAGCTAATTCCAAATCATGTGTAGGGTAATTTACCTCATGAGTTTTCAACTGACCTGAAGCATATGCAATTACCTGATGATTCTTCATAAGGACACAACCATGTCCTTTCAATGAAGCATCACTGTATATAACAAAATCACTATTCATGGAAGGAAGTTCCCAAACTGTAGCATTCACCAATCTTCTTTTCAACTCCTGAAAACAATCATCTCATTCTTTTGTCCAGATAATCTTAACAACCTTCCTAGTAAGCTTAGTCATTGAACTAGATAACCGTGAAAAATTTTCAACAAACCTTCGGTAGTAACCTACAAAACCAAGGAAACTACGGATCTCGGTTACATTTGTGGGTCTTGGCCATTATTTAAGAACTTTTGTTTTAGCAGTATCAACAGTTATGCCTTTTTTTGAATCAATGTGACCAAGGAAAGATATTTGTTGTAACCAAAACTCACAATTTCTGAATTTTCCATACAGATTCTTTTCATTTATGGTTTTCAAAATAACCCTTAAATGACTATCATGATCCTCTTTGATTTTCTAAAACACCATAATATCATCAATAAAAACGACAATCATTTTTCTCCTGAGTCAACTGAGACTTCACTGCAACAAACTATTCAATTCCAAATCTCAGGTTGCGGATTTTGAAGGTTGTCTTCCTCTTGATGTCATCCCAACATAGAGGCCTTATTTCTTCTGCGGAAAACAATTCTTAATAGAGAAATATCATAGGTGGAGAAACATGGTAATCCGTAAATTCTATATCATTTCAATCATACCATAAATTAATTTATAATTTAACACTTTTCTAACTCCTAAAGTTGTCTAAACCGACCTCTCTTACCAACTATAAGGCCCCAACCTTAAAAATTACTTAATATTGAATTAAATGTATAATTCACATTGAGGATTTTTTCAGGTTTAGAGTTTTATAGAATTAGGACATAACTATTACATCTCAAAAGATTACAAAGTAGACACTTCTACTAAGTTTCCATAAAATAAAAACTCTTAAAAAGAAACATGTCTAGTTCCATGTTTTAGATAGCATGTCTTTCCCCTGATCCCATCCTAGACCCTATTCCACATTAAGTCCTGTGAAAAACATTTCAAAAAAACATGGGGTGAGCATAAAAAGCTCAGTAAGGGATATACAAAGAATGAAAACAGTTAGTTTTTCAAACATCAAGTAAACCATATGTACTTTATCAACGTAATACCTTCACCTTTATGAAGTAGAAAAAACTCTTCAGTGAATAAAATAACATTACTTACCCTTTTTAACCAAAAGATTACCACATACCCATATAAAGAACACATAACATATAAAGGTAAATTGGGACATAAACATACTTAAGTGGAATAACCATACGGTTGACTTCCACACATATCACTTAATTGAAGAGTCATACGGCCGACTTCCATACATACTTAATGGAATATCCATATGGCCGACTTCCATACATACTTAATGGATTAGCCATACGGCCGACTTCCATACCCAGTGCATTGGAGGTTATAATGTAACCACCCATCCTGGTATTCATGGCACCACCTGTTATATGGTTAATCACGTAACCACCCGTCAAATGTCCAAGTACCATTATAAAATAATAAGACATAAAACAAACATAATGTAAAGAAAATATTTCCATATTCATATCACAATATATCACTTAAATATATTGACACAAAAATTCCATTATAAAAACCATTTTCAATACCATAATACATAAAAGAGTATATGATATTTATTTCTTTTAAAGAAAACATTACGTCTTGTTGAGGATGCCAAAGAGAAAATAATACTCACAGTAGAGGAAAAGGTCATTATCACCGCGTATGTTAAAAGAAACATTCCTTTTTGTCTTTTTGTAAAACGCTTCGTAGAAAAAGATTCCATTTGTATAAAATTAAAAGTCAAAGTAGTTTATACACCCTATAAAAGAATGTTGTGTATAAAACAAAATATGCCTCAATGAAAGGAGATTGAGACGAAGTCCCTTACAAAGATCATTTTTAAATACAATAGATATGTTATGTGTATTCACTATATTTGCACATAAAGAAAGTATAAATACAAGATAGGACATAATAATATCATGACATAATTTGAAAGTATGAGATTAACCCAATGAATGGAAATTGGGTTAAGCAGTTCCCTTACCTTGTGTCTCACGTGACTCGACTGCTCTTAAATCTCCTGAATAATAAACTCTTGATAATTTAGACTTGCTTAAGATCCTTTTTAAAGTTCATTATTAGTTTTATATCACTTTTTACCATTTTATAAAGATTATGTAATCTTTTTAGTTAATAATGTTTACTTTGTCGATATTTGGTTCTTAAGTCGAAAGTGGAATTCTTTCAATTACAAGTTATTCGTGTGGTAAAAGGTTCATTATATACAGAATGATATTGATGATTTGGATATCATATATATCATATATATCCAGAATATAAATGTATTTATAATATTACATAATCATTTATGGGTAAGAAATGACCGTTCATGGAGAAGGTGAGCTGTACGTATGCATGAACGCTACTTTCATGTCTATGTCATATTAATGGAATAAAAAATAAATGACAGATATGTATATTTTAATTCCAGAATTATATTATTCATTTATATGTTACATACATCATATATATCCATTATATACATGTACTTATAATAGTAAATTACATTTGGGGATAAGAAATGAAATGCACCGTTCATGGAAATGGTAATCCGTACGTACAAATGAACGCTACTTACCTTTATATCCCATACTTTAATGGAAAGAAAATAATAATGATATAAATATATATTATAATTCCAGTATAACATCATATATAATAACTTTAAATACATCCTTTATACGTCCCACATATTCCATTAATGAATCAAATCACCTTGAGGGGGCGGTAGTCCGCACTTCCTAAAATGAAATTATCGTGTTTACCCATAAGGGAAACAATAAAGATATGACATTAATGAAAAAAAAGAAGTCTAAGTTAAACATAAACATATTATACATCATATATAAATATACTGACATCTTAATGGCCACCTTTTAAGGTGTTATATGAGTGTTGAACAATCATCGTTGCGTGAGGTAGAAATTCGCCATCCACAGAGACAATATGTTAGTTAACCATTAAATGAAGGTGTGTGTAAGTGTAGCTCGAATCCTTATTATAGAAGCGTCCTAGTATATTTAAGATACTTTAGTTGTTACAAAAGAAAGGAATAAAAAGTGTTTATGGGGTTAGAGAAGAAAAATAAAACAAAAGAACTCAAGAGAAGACACTACCTTAAAATCGGGTAACTCTTTTTGATTTGAACTCAAAGGCTTCCTTGGGAAGAATTATTCCCAATGTGAGACTTCTAAGAGTAATAGAGGGATGTGGAGAGACAAAATGGGAAGGGGTTGGTCGAGACAAAGGCTTGAGAGGTGTGGGTAAGGTGGTAGAGGTGGGGGTCTTTTATAGGAGGAGAGGAGGGGCACTCTTGGAAAGGTATAATCAGTTACTTTATGTTCAAATGATTTTCGGAATTTAATGGGACCACATTGATATATTTAGAGTATAAGGTGATAAGAGTTCGAAATCCACCCATACAATAGGTTTTTGACATTTTCAGTTCTTAGATTTTACATTATCTTTCAATTTTATTTAAATCGTTAAATAATGAGGTAATCGCTGCATCATCATGGTGTTATAAATAATTTAATTTATATAATGTCTAAAAATTATAAAAAAATATCCTGTTTTCTTAAATCTTTTTACCTTTATAATGAATATTTATAGTCAAAATTTTGACCTGTATAACCCCATTTGAAAATTGTTTTAGTAAAGCAACACATGTTTGTGACATTTTTATTTTAACATTGAATAAAAAGTTATTTATGTCTTTTTCCTACCAATGTCGCTCCATGGAGTCCCCAAGTGGACCCATGGATTGTATTGGTCGGACATGACACATCCAATAAGGTTAGGACATGTGTCTAGGTCATTTCATATTATTTAAACATTATTTTTATCTTAAACTACACTAATTACATCTAATCGTGATTAAAAACATATAATTTACTATTCATGAAAAAAAACTTTAATCCCATTGAACTAAATTTTACTTATTAATGACATCCATGTATGTCAGATTTTTGAAATTCAAAACATAGAGGTGGTAAAATTTCATTTAAACGAAAAAAATCAGTTTTTTAAGTACCACTTAGTAGTTTCACTATTCATCAAAAATTGAAGTTTTTCAAAAAAATACCAAAACGTCACCCTGAGCTATATTTGATATTCTGAATTCAAAAATGATTTATATTTTAAAAAATTCAAAACATATAATTTTCATTAATTAATTTAATAATTAATTCCCGCTGTCAGAGAAAATAGCGTGTTTTTATGAAACAAAAAGTATCAAAAGATTGACACTAGTTCAAGTCCGATTTCAAATTGATATTAATTCCAACAACCACTATTGGATTAAATGGTAAAAATATAATCTAATTTTTCTGTAAAACCACTTCATAAGATTGTCTAAACATTTTAATTTATTATATTAAAAATAGGTTTTGAATTAAAATACAACATTTTTCACTATTCATTAAAAAATGAACTTTATCAGAAAAATACCAAAAATTTACACAAAGTAAATTTTGATGTCCCGAATCTAAATAAGAGTTTTATTTGGTGAAATATAATGTATAAGAGTGACCAAAATATTATTTAAAGCGGGTTCTCCATCAAAAGGCGATAGTTCGACCTTTTAGTGAAAAATAGAGTATACGTGCCTAAAATTGAATTGTTTTCTTATATTAAGACTTTATCATTTATTGGATAAATATAAAAACATTTAAAAATATATATATAATTATATTTTAGTTATTTCAATTCATTCCCACCAAACAAAGGCTACGTGTTAACTATCATTTAAAATAACATTATTTTATTACTAGTGTGCAACGTAAGATTTCAAAGAAACTCTTTGTTGTGTGTCAGGTACGCTATTGAATAGAGAAACCCCTTTAAAGTAAAATTAATATTTAATTCACAAATATTAATATATATGAAAATGTTTTATTCTTTATTTACTTGGGATGTTACAATAAGAATGTTGTTCCAAAACACAATTGGTATTGATATTGTATATTCTCTAACTATTAGGATCTTCTGGTGCAGAAAAGTTAGAAAGGAAAATCATTCCATCGAGTAAGAAAAAAACTTTTTGGCAAAAATAGATAAAAATTTCCATTTAAATTATTCTTGTCAAAGAATCATGTTTTAATAATAGAATTCAATAGATGGATATAAATGTAATAACAATTAACATGAATATATTGAATTACATTAAAATAATACAACTAGACTATTTTAATCACCCTTATTTTATTTTTACCATCTAAATGTTTTAATTATCTATTTATGGATCAATGAAAAACTATCTGAGTTATAATATCTATTTAAAATATTATTTCAATCTATTTTTTTGATAATAAAAAATATTAATCGAATGTATTTTTGTTTGTTAGAGGAAAAGGCCATGTATTTTGATTATTTTTTATGGTATATTACCCATTTTAAATGTTATCCAAATGTTACATTTATTATAATCATTATTATGATTTTTTTCAATCATTGACAAGGGAGAAGAAATATATTCAATGGGTATAAAGATATATATAGATAAATTGAACATGATTCTTAAAATATGAATGGACTGTTATATTAATTATTTGATATATTTTTTATCTTTGATATCTCTCGGGATATCCATTTATTATTATAGATATTGTAAATATTAATAATTTTCAACCAATATTACTTCATCATCATCAACAAATAATTTTTAATTTTTACAACACAATTATATATATTATATCTAAAATAATCCATCTCTATTTATTATAGTGTTGATATCCACATGGGGTCTTATCATAACAAACATTATTTGGTTCCAAACCTAATTTTGATACTCATAATTAAGTTTTTGTATCTTTTACTCTATAAAAATTTATTTCCTCTAAAAAAATTGTGATGTATTTCACTCCACCAATATAGCCTGATCCATTTATACCAAACATATGTTCTATATTTTTTAAAAAAACCATCGTGTGGATTATATAATGTATTAAGTTCTAAAATAATATCATAATTTTATTGAAAATTTTGAAAATTATTACTTTTTTATTCAATAATTTTTTTTTTCTGAAATATCTTTAAGGGGAACCCATACAACTTTTCTCTATTTATTTTCCATGTAAATATTCTTATTTGATGATACTTTTTCCAGAATAGAAATTTAATGGGATAGGTATTTTACATTTTTAATCGTCAATGTGATAAAACTTCATCATCACCAGTGATCGAAACCTACATACCCTTCGAGGATCTCTAATGAATTATTCGAAGAAGAGAAATTAATGTTGATTTTTATCTATTCCCAAATCAATGTGAAATAACATTTTAGATATAATCAACACCTATTTCTCAATGTATCTGAGGTGAAACCCATTTATATCTTCCAAACAAATATCAATAATTTATATGTATAATGTTTATTTAACTCTACATGATTTCACAGATCTTTGATGATATCTTTGATGGTGCAACGATCACTTTAACCCCTTACTATCGATCCAAGAAATTATTCTTCGATCGATCACTTTGTTAGACTATTTCTCTTTATTGAAATTGTTTGCAGATAAATCCTCTCATATATAACTAATAATTATTATATGGAATGATCTTCTCCTCCACCTATATAATGGACATTCATAACTAATAGTTATGGATCCCCACCCATTTATATTTAATTTATAGTAAATAAGTAATTAATAAATAGTTATGACAAACTAACTGAATCGTAAATATTATTTACATTTTATCACATAATTCAAAAATATAAAAAATAAATTATGTGATAAAAACCGAGTAATTAACTTCACTAGTAATTCCTACGAATATTAAATGAATGAAGAATTTTAAAAGAATATTCTTTAATATAATTTTATTCATTGTATTTACATAAATACATGTAAATACTATTAATAAATAAATTCATCCTAATTATAATAGAGAATATATTTATTTCTAAGTGATCAATAAATCATGGAGAAGTCTTAGACCGCATGGATGGTCCTTCCATTTTCAATATACATATTCACTAGAATGAGGAATATTATTGGATACACTATTGTTTGAGAAGCTCGAGGACATCATCTCAAAAACAGTGAATAGTTTTCATAGACCAATAGTGGAATCTAGAAAACCATCAAGACCCTTAAAAGATAATGAATAGTCATAACAATGTCAACCATCATATGAACATGCACTATGAAATATAATATCTTTAACATATGATATACCGTAAAGTAGGATGGACAAAATTATCATAACTTATTCTTTATTTTATATTTGATTACGAAAAAACTTTAGAATACCATGGCCATATATTTATGAAGGTATCATCATCTTGATCCAATAGGCCTATGATATCACTTTTTCAACATGTAAGCGATAATTTCTAACTTGATCTTTCTGCCGATGTTATTACACAAATGACACATCTAACACAAGACATCTTACAAAAAATTCAATCTCATTGTTTTTTTGAATCAAAGTACATGATCAAATGAAACAGATTTATAATGATTTCAATTCAGGAGAAAAATACTCATGTATCTAGATATTATCTACCAATGACACCCATAAAATGTTTTGCTCTTACTAGAATGTATTTCTTCATGATCTCACATATATTAGATCACCAAGTGTAATAATCATGAGTAGAATTATCAATTATTGTGATCCCCCATCACCTAATATTCAAGAATCATTTCTATCCAATCACTATGATGAATTTAGACCTCATGCAGTTAGTTTATGATTATTTCCATTGTTTTATGGTGTTCTCATTATATACTGGGAGATTCTATGACCTTATGATACAAAAAAAATAATCTATTGACATTAAAATTTAAATATCTTACTTACAAATATAAATAATGTAATGCTATGTATATATCATACGTGTCAAAATGTAATCTTGAAATGGTAATTGAAAAGTACTATTAATGTTAGGTTATGGGATCCCACTTTTAAAACACTCCCACATGAATGGAAACAACTCAAAAACAATCCTAGTTTGCTCTCACATGACAATGTCACATTCTTGATGAGTTATTGATATATACATGGGGCCTTACGTGGTATTAATGTGTGGATATTATAATATCTATGACCTAATTTCAATTGATTAAGACTACTCAATATATGGTATCCCCAAGTATTCTCCCTTTTACTATTTTCTAAACATGACATATTGGATGGTAACAATTGAAGAATTATCATCCTGATAGAACATTACATACTTGTTTCGATTACATGAATTTGGAAAAATAATGTATTTTAGACTACTACATTAGTTACCTTCAATGATAAAATATACTAAATGTTTTTATGTATGTCATCCATTGGAATGAAAAATATTTAACTTCTCATTACACAAGCATTGATGCTTTATAGAATCACATTGATCTATAGGAAAACTAGTTTATATCACTCTATAACTAGTATCCTTTCCTCTCCACACACGAGGTATATGTCTTTTGTACGTGATCAGATATAATTAGAATGTTATGAATGATTCCCATATAGTTCCCCTATAAATAAAGAATATTTTCATACCATATATCAAATATTGGAAATTTAAATTCTATTATAGAATTAGAAAATTATATTTATCCATTATAGAAGCATATGAAATTAAACTCACCACATGAATATCCTCATATTTGATTTCATGTCTTCTTGGAGAGATTTATTATATATGAGATTTTTTAAAATTATCTCTCAAATTTGTACAAATTTTATTTTTATTATATTTTCAATATATGTTCAATTGAATTAATATAAGAAACTATTAGGTTAACCTCGGTAGAGCCAGTTCCATAGAACATAGGATTCAACATTAAGGCAATTGATTGAGATTTTATTCTTATTGGTCTTGACTAATTGTAGGGAAAATAAGTATTTTTCCTCATGTCACCATTAATAATTATTTTATAAAAAAATGGTGTTCCTACTAACCTATTTTAGACAGATAGAAACTATTTCTTCCAAAAAAATATTCGATGACATTATTTAATTCATCAATCAGAAACTGTATTTTTAGGATTGTTCATGCCATAATTTCATTCCATAGTGTCACTAACCCTTTATGTTTATGTTAAGTATACACCTTCTATGATTGGTTCTCTGGAAATCCAATTCTCATGAAAGTGATGATGGAAATTAGATATTTCATTTAAAATTCTAACGGATTTCTACATAATGAAAATGTATTAAAATTCATGAAATTATAGTACAAAACCTCTACCATCCATGTATAATCTTACTTGAATACCCACCATAGCATTGAAAATAATAATCCCATATACATTGATGCATGGAACCCATTAATTAATATTAATTAATTTTATTTGTTTTAGAAAATATTCATAATATTTCTTACTTGAAGGATTCATTGTCATAAAAATGTAATATATCACTATCCACCATGAATAAAAAACCATTGTTTTATCTATCCTATACAATATCTGTCTCTAGAACATTCTTCTTCTAGAAGCCTTCGAGTAACATTTTCCTATATCAACTATTTGGGAATCTCTAGCACTAGTTCAATGGATGTAAATCATTCTCCCACTATCTCATGTAGTTATGTGAACCCTGTTATATAAATGTTGTCTATCAGTGGAATAAAATTTTCCCCCATATATATTTCTTCTATATCTTTAGAAACATTCAGGATAAATACTATAGATTCACATTGTATTTTTCTAGATACAAGTTTTTCTATATCCTTTAAAACTATTTACATCTAAACACATGTCCTAATCACATAACAGATTTCCATCATACTATGAATCATATGATATGAATTTTTTCTGATTATTTTCATTTGGAATTGGTATAAAAATTTTATTTTCAATGAATGCCTCAAAATAAATTTTTTTTCATAACATATTTTAATATCAACATTGATGATACTTTTACTTAAATCATTACAATGTTGTGTATATAAATTTTTTTTAATAATTTATCCACATAAACTTTTATTGATTATAGTTAACAATTAAGACTCATCATTTACCCTCCTTAATATCATCACAAATCTACTATGGATGACATAATGTGTGTTAGGAATGATTGATCAATATATTATTTGAAAGAATATCCAAATGAATCTCATATATTTTGACCATGCATATAACCTATTTCACTTTGAGATTATTTAAACAGTTAAATTAATTTTTATGTATAATTACCACTATCTTACCCTTAGAATAGTTTACACTCAATAGCGGAACTAATTGCAAAATATTTATCGTAGACCATTGATTATAAAGGTTTATTTCTCCAAAACCAATAATTATGTGTGTCGAATATATCTTTGGTATTTACCTCCAATATTTATACAACCATACTGGATATATCATTGGAATCAATTTATTATTTTTTTAAAATGTATTATCTTTACACAAATGGGTATATAAGTTATACATTTTATATTCATCATGTATTACCAATGATTTCAAAATTATTGAACTATTTTTTTAGTGTTAAACACCAAAACAAAACTCACTAAAAATTTGGAATAATGTCCCATTGTTCCCAAAATACAAGTGAGAAAAATGTTTTGGATGAACTTATCAAAAGTTTACATAGAACCATTTACATGGAAATTACATGTTGTGTGATTCTCACCATTATCATAGGAACCACCCTTTATCAACATCTTAGAGAACACAAATTACTTATGGAATTGATTATTTACTTATGTGGATACATTATTTTAATAATAATATGTAATTGGATTATATTATTTAATACTTGAAAAGTATAATTAAAAATTCATAACATTAATGAGTATATCTTAAGAAGAAACCAAAAATTTATTATAAAATTATGTTCTTTTCATTTTACTTCCATAGATTTATTTCATTATATGGGAAGAAAATTAACTCCAATTTAATACATCATGATTGAATGACTTTTCAAAGTTGCATTTGAAATCATTCCTCCAATTAGTGTTTTTATCATTTTCATTCATCTTTTTTCACCATAAGAACTGAAGATTAATAATTATTTAATGTTATTATTTCATTGAAACCATACCTAGATGGTAGAAAATCAATTTCACCATATTGAATTTTTTAATGCTTTTAAAAATACTACAGTAAGTGGGTGAAAATGATATGGGAATGTGATGAATTAGAATATCATAATCCATTTTGCAATTGACACATATCCAGTTGGATCATCACCTATTTATTTATTATTTTATATATTTTCATGTAATCATCCCATAGTTGATACTATATATAAAATGATAAATATATTGAGGTAGTAACAACAACATACATTGTATTTTGATGATAGAAGTATGACACACCCATCATACAATTAATACATGAGTATCATATATAATATTTTCACCCTCACTTTATGAGGTGTCTTAATGGGTATCAGGTACATCCAAACATTGAATTTCATATGTATTATTATATTGTGAATGTTCCTGTACTACTGTTTTAAATCTCATACTAGTTTTAAAATTCTCTTCGTCCTATATTATCAATCTGTTCTTTTGGTATTACATTCAATTTTTTATAAAAATAAAATCTAGAATATTTCTAATCTTATCATATTTATAGATTCTACATTATATATTAAGTTATTAAATTTATCCTATTGTATTATTGGACTCTCAAAACCAAATGTACTAGAATCATAATACACTATATTATGATTATTAAAATGGAAAATAAAATTGAAACCTCTCCTCAAAGACTACAATATTTTTCTATGATACCAGTCATATATTTCATGGAATGCACGAGAATGGCCAACCAAAATAACTTGTGGCTATTTGAACTATTCAATGAAGTCACAACTTCTAAAATTAAAATCATGATTTACTCAATGAATGTATCTAATGTTGAAAACATATTTCCTTTGAAACTTATTTTCTACCAAATTTTGGTACGTTTAACCATCAATCTCAAAATAATTTATTAGTATTAGGTGGCGGCCTCAAATACGGATAACGAGAACCCTATACACCAGATATTGTTCAAATTAAAATGATGGAAGTAATTTGTGACATAATATTTCGGTGAGGGTTTTTAAATTTTTTGAAAAATATGAATCATTTATATTAATATGTTCACACTATGTTAATAATCTCAACGTTTAACATTAATAGAATAAAATTTGTCACATCTTTAAGAATATTTAAAATTTATTATTTTACGTGTCCTCATAGTAAAAATTCCATGTATAGAATAATAAACAATGCATAATGGAAGTTATTTTACCCAAATGGTCAAAAAAATCAACTATTGGGTGAACCATTAAATTTTTCAGATCAGCTGGGACATAGAGGAATCATAGATGATTTAGATCTTCAATCATAATGTAAAACATCCTCGATCTAGTGTGTCCACTTATAGTCTGGATTTGACCACAATTTGGTTTTCTCCATGTCATACATGTCCTTTTTCATAATAAAGATGTACACATATAGAGGCGAGGGGGTCTAGAGAAGAGAAATATGTATACGGAAATAATAATGGACATGTATGCCCTTATAGATATTTAAATTAAGAAGATAATGCACATACCTTCATCAAAATTAACTATTTATGAAAATCATAATACAAATGTAGTAAATCGTTAAATGAAATTAACAAGACATGATCATGGTCGGTCAATACTCAATAACATTCTGTATATTAAATAAATCCCATGAAAAAATTAAACTAAAATAAATTTAATGTATGAGGGAATTTATATAAACTAAATGAAATATTTAAAAACAATGTGTTCTGTATCATTTACTCTCATCATTAATTTTTTTCCCAAAAATAATAAAAATAATTTAATATAATTTTAAAATAAATTAGAATCTAAATTATGGGATACTAAAATATTTTTATTTCTATACCTTTTTTATATTAATTTAATTTAATAAAAAATATATTAATTTTTTATATCAAATATTTATTATATAAAAAACTTTTAGAGCCCTGAAACCCCAACTGTGTCCATTATAGATCACGTTGTAACCTGACATTCTTATTTTGGTCTTGAATGACACTATGTTGAGATAAATTGTGTCAGGACAGGCTGCCTTGATGCATTCTGGGTCACGATGACCCACAATGCCTCATTGCAGGGTGGGTTGGGTCTATTAAGACCTATAAAACCTATATATTCTCAGGGAAGGGGGGATCACACAATAAGGCATCCATGCATGTTGTACCCCAATATGCGAGATGAGGGATACTATGTGGTAATGAGATCAAACATGGTGGCTCACATGTGGGCAAGATTGAAGGGAATCAGTAGTGCGAGGTCGACCTCGACTGAGGTGGGAGCCTGGTCGAACTCGACCATGGATAAAAGGAGGAGGGAATAAATATATATTATGAGAACATATGGGATTTTTTAATAGTGAGATCTAATGTAGCATTGTCTATTGTGGGGATAATAATAATGAATTTTTAGAGATGTTTGAATAGCTATGTAGATGATAGAGGAGGTTGGTTGAGTGTTAGTGTGACCATGTACCAGGAGGAGGTGCCAAGGTGGATTTTTTCAAAATCCATCCTCCATTATTTATTTTAAAAAAATCATAACATAATTTTTTTAAATAGGGTGTGGCAATTTTGTTTATATTATAACAAAGTCATGCTACCTACATTTCTAAAAGGCTATTGAAGTGTGTCCCTGTACCAAATTATTTAGTATTATTTCATTTTCAGGTTTTTTCTCAGAATTCATGTCGTCTATCAATAAGATTTTTTTTTATTTTTTTAGAATCTACCATTCTTGGTGGACACAAATTTCATTGTATGAATAGAATCTTGTCTCTAAAATCCGACAACTAAAATTCAGATGTTGAGTATCATACAAATATAAAACTAACATCATGTATATATATAGTGATCTAGGCTTAAAATAAATTTTAATTACATAATATTAGATGGATATTCAAATCGTTACAAAAATAAATCCCTGGGTATCATAATAGTTTACCATCTTTGTTAACATGGATTAAAATATTATAACTTTGGGAAAGACCATCAATGTTACAAACAATGATCTCCCGCTTTAGTAATTCTACATAAAACCGATGTTCATAACTTGGGGAAAGGAAACATAAGAAATGTGTAAGATATAATGTTAAATAAGGGTAAAAAAGAAGATACATATGAATAATATGAGAATAAGGGTATGATAATATGAGAATAATATTTTAATATCATTCCCAACATATAAATGATCAAATACACGAGTCATGGAATAATGATTGGTATTTCATAATAAATGGATCACAAGGGATCCAAGAGTAGAATCTATGATACCATAATATTGGGATACAAAATAGAATATATGGAAGACACATAAGCATATAAAAATTATTTAAGTGGTATTAAATTCATAATTCCAATGACATTTTAGTTGAATGGGTTCACTTCCCAAACTATTGTAGTAGACAATGTTCACTCCCATGAAAATATTAGTGGAAAAATTCCATTAATAAAATAAGTTCACTCCTCCATCAAGCCTTGTATTACTGAACCAAGTACACATACCATCCCATCCATGCATTACTTATCCTATCTCACTCCTCATTCCCGCAATGTACTATATATTCAGGTTCACATCTCATTCCATCCTTTTATTTTGAAACCGAGTAATCTCATCATTCTGGACCTGTATTTCAGAATCTAGTTCACTTATTATTCCTTCCAGGTCACACTAAATTGAGATCACTTTTAATTCCAACCATTTGTATCTCATGAGATAAAAATATTTAATCAATGATTTGGAGGGAGATATAGGTTACACCGATCTCATAATGAAATAATTCCCATGATTTTATACGAATATATACACTCAAATCAAAACCCATGAGATGAAATGGGTATCATAAACATGTCATTATATAATAACCTGCAGAAATGTGATAGGTTTCATAATCATTAAGTCAATGAATAACCCATGAAATAAGTGAGTTTCATAAATATATAACCTATGAAAAATAAATGGGTTTCATAAAAATATAATCTGGAAAATAGAAAAGAGTCTTATATACATATAACCAAGGAATGAGAAATGGGTTTTATAAAAATATAACTTGTGAAAGATAAATCAGTTTCATAAACATAATTCGATAAAATCATTGACCATTCAGAGAAAACATATGAATGGATCTGATGGTTCATATCCCTAGTAAGGAATGAGTAACATTAATGGATGTTATCATATGTAGAAAATACGTCTAAAATATCATTTAATAAAATTCAAAGAAAAATATCATCTCTTCTTTGAGAATTTATTTTTAAAACATAAAGCCTTTTGAATACCATTTTCATTAAAAAAATTTGGTTAAAATGAAATTAGTTAGAAAATGATTTTAATTGAAAATAAGATTGAAAAATTATAAATTAATAATGAAATCATTTTGAAAATCGCATTCTTTGATTACATAAAATAGAAATATGAAAGCATCTTGAAACCTAGTTTCATTCAAAACACATAAAGGATGCTTGAATACTTTTTGAAAACTACATTATTTGAAAACTTATAAATAAATTAGGGAAATATTGTTAAAAAATCATTGAAAATACATTGAAAACATATATATGATGCTTTATATTCATTTAAATCATTTTCATTAAAGACATCATTTCGAAATCATATAACCCTATATTAGATAATCATTTAAAAATATTTTTAATAATAATACATTTTTTGAAAACATATTTATTTGAAAAAATCATCAAATGGAATAAATATCTAGAATATTTGGTAAAAACAATTTTCTTAAAAATAAAACTTAAAATTTCAATTTATTATTTAATGGTTAGAAAATAATGATGTCTGAAAAATCCATATATAAAAAACATTCCATTTGTGCTTTATGAAGTAGATATAAGTGTCTTGATCGGAAAATGAAAACAAGATTCCATTTAAAAACATTTTTTAAATGGTACAAAATGGGAAAACATTATTTTTAATATCATAAGATCATGTTAGATCATTTTTAAATCATCTTTATAAATCCTTATTTTTGAATAAGACATATTTATGACTAAAGAGAGAGATAATGTCAGATTTTACTAAAACAACATTCTAAATTATCGTCAGTAACAAAGACATTAAAATTTTTAATAACACATGAATATATCATGAAAAATCAAAGTTTTATAAAGTATATTATTTTTTTAATGGTTGATTATAAGGATTCATGAATGAAACCATAATAATAAATATTCCAGACAAATGTTGAGTTTGTTGCATTAAACTATTAACACTTGGTAACTCTGAATCAAAATCCCCATGTAAGAAAATGATAATACTTGAATTTTAAAATATTATTTAAATAATTATATTAATTAGATATCATGTCATAGGTTAGTGTATACACCTCAAAAAACAATATAGTTGCACATCATATCCTATTTCTCAATGACGGAAATATGAGGCAAAGTTAGTTTACCTATTTAGTAACTTTTGAGACATAAACCCCATAAAGGAAGGATCATAAAACAGATATCTAAATAGTGATACTAATGAATATTAAAATAATATATTACACCAAATGGTTTTATAGAAAAATCACATAATAAAATAAGTGGTTGGAATCACTAGTGTCTTACTAAAAATAAAGGTGAGACTATAAAACTCTTACCCTAAGTATTAAATTTCATCAAACTCAATCAAAATTCATGTATAATATATATATTATTTTTATAAATATTAAAAAGAACCATATTATTATATATAATCCCATATTTTATTTATTTATGACTTTATATTACACCTTTATTAACAACCCTGTGTAATTGTTACGTTTGGGGTAATATTCACATTGTTTTTCATATATAGTTGGGCCTGTTATTATTGATCATCATATATAGATCAGGATTTACATTTATAATCAATGTAAAAATGATAGAAATATAGTTAATATTCAATATATATATATATTTTTATTATCCATGAAATGTTGTAATATGAAACAGAATGAACTGTTCAGTGACTTGGTAGGTTGTACGTATGCATGAACAATGTTTGCATTTTATTATCGTATTGAATGGATGAATTTAAATGAAATATATTTATGTTTAATATAATTCATGAAAAATTATCATTTCATGTAAATTATATAATTTCACTAAAATCAACATTAATACCTTCCATGTAATGGTAGAATGAATCACATCGCATAGAGTATGTAGTAGTCTACACATCCACAAATGAAGTAATCATATTTAAAATATTGAAAATCATGTATTTATGTTTTATATAATATTTAAAAAATAATAAATAAATAATTTATATCATATATATCATATATATCATATAAAACTATGATTCCATAAGAATTATCACCCATGAGAGTTGGTACAAACAAATCCAACAACATCAATTTGTGAGGCAATAGTCCACCTTACACAAGATCTATACGGTTGTTGCCCATTAGATAGAAGTGTGTGTATGTTTAGGTGTTAAAATTATAATAAAAATATATGTTTTTATATTATACTTAGTTTTTTATATAATCATGTAATTATAATATTTCAGGTTTTATAGTATAAAAAAATAATGGAGCTTGAGGAAGGATGGTTCTAATTCATTGGGTAAGTCATCTTAGTTTGAACCAAAGGACTTCCTTGTTTGTAATTAATCTCAAAGGGAGGATTATAAGATGATGGTAGGGATTTTGGGAGATTATATGAGCATATTTTGGGTGTTCTAAAGTTATTGAAAGGTTTGAATATGTGGGAGGGATGAGAGAATCTTTATAGTGGAGGAGGAGTGACATTCAATCAATTTTTTTAAAAGGGAATTCCACCGATGTTTTTACCATGTCATGTGGCTTCAATAATTATAACAATTATATATAATACAGAATATGATAGAAATATTAATATAAAATTTTATTTGGACACGTTTATAGGATATTTTTTCCTTAATATAATCCTTAGTACTTTGTTAGATTAATTTTTATTTTAATTGCTAAAATTAAGTATAATCAAATTAACTATTACTTTTAGTCATGAAATAAGTTGAAATTTTTAAAAATTAAAAATTATTATTATTTAAAATATTAAATCCATTTTTCTATATTAAATTCATATAATTTATATTAATTTTGTTAAAATTAATCCCTTATATGGTATGATAATGTGAGTTTTTTTGAAAAAAATGAGCAAATGTCTAAATTGTTTTTATATCCAATTTTATCGATAAATTGGTTCTAATTAACCATGTTGGAGTAATTTATGTATTATTTATATAATTATAATTTATAACAATATTAAAATATATTTTAACTATATAAAAAAATAATATGAAAACTCATTTTTGAACTTAAATTCATTAGTTTTCACTATTCATCAAAAAAGAATCTTCTCAATAAAATAATAACATTTCACCCAACGAAACTTTTAATATTATTCATAAAAAAAAATGGATATTTTTTTCTAATATAAATATTAAATTTTAATAAATTATATATAAAATGTGTTCTCCAATAAATGGTGGTAAAATTCTATTATTTGAAAAAATACGAATTGTTTTCATAAAATTTGATTAATTCTTATCTTATACCTATAAAATACATTGAATGGGTATAAAAAATACTTATCGAATATATAATATAAATTTTTATTGAAAAAATTAATAAAAATTGGTTTTTTTAATATGTTGAGTTAAAATTGTGTTTCTACACTGAAAATTAGTTTTCATAGGAAAGTTATTTCATTATTTTAAACAAGTTATTTCATTTTTTCCAAGAAATTGATAATTAGGGAAATAATTTTATATAAATGTGTAAATTATAATCTTATAATTTATTAAATATTATTCTTAACATCCATTCCAACTACAATGTGATAACTATGATAACCATTCAATAATAATATTAATAGTTCATTGTAGTTTGGTAAAAAACAATATTATGTGCAATGCAAGATATAAAGTGACACGAAATTGTGTGTAAAAAAAATCCAAACATTGGGTTGTTTTTACTCAAGACTACTCTATGTGTTGTGTGTATTGGAAGATTGAGTTTTTGTTTCATTTAACACAATCCAAACATAGTTCTTTTACATTATAAAACTCTATTCAGTTTTGTGTGTAATGAAAAATATCAAAAAGATTTAATTATTTCAAAAAAACATTTCAAAAAATATAAGGTTGTTACCTTATATCCCATTAAAATGAAATTCTCCCTCAAAATTAATCTATTTTATTAATGGTTTAACACATAAAATCCCCTTCTATAGAAACCCACATTTAAAAAATGAAAAATTTATCATCCTTTACAAAGGTAATGTTGGAAACATGAAGGTTACCCAAAGTAAATAATAACCAAGTTTCCACATGGGATAGGATGGTGGAATGTGAAAAAATTAAAATTGGATAGAAATATATCTATTAATTATTTATGGAGAGTGATAGAATAAATTGTTAGGATAAAGTTTACAATCACAAATCCATTACCTAAAGGGGCATAAAATGGTCATTAATGTAACACCCTAACCAATCTAGACCAGAGCTGGTTTATTACTTATTACATTAGAAAATTTAAAAAGAAATTAAATCTAAAAGGAGTGATAATTTTAGAAATATTGAAGAAACTATATACATATTTTTATGTCAAATTTCGTTGGGAAAGGTAACAAATTACAATACAAAACAAAAACTAAAAACTTCATCCACAGAAACTCAATAAATGATCTATTCTTTATAACCTATTGAAGTTAAAAAAAATGGAAGGGGATAGCTCAAATTCTCTGGAAGGGTATAAAATAGGGAATACATGAATCAATAAATATTGAATCATAAACAACTTTTCATAGTCAATATTGCATGATGAGAAAATCAAAAACTCACGCCATTAATAAATAGAGAATGAAACTGCATCCATAGTTTTTATTATAGTGGACACATCATATATAATAATAAATCGTAATGAATAAAGAGAATTATTTTTATTTGGACATCATGTGTCTATTATATGATACGAATATACCATCGAAACAGATTATGTCTGTTGGAAGACACTCATCTAATCATTAAAAACAAACTCGAAGGGTTTGTCGACAACAGATTGTCTCATGAGACATGTCTATGTATCGAGGGGATATAGTGGGCCCTACCTGTCACTGAATTTGCAATTAACTTTTATACACATATTGAATACAAGTAAAATATGAATTCTTAATATCTTTATAGAGTAGATAATATAGATTTATCAATACTTACATAGTTTAAGCAACATTCCAAATAAACAACTTATGTGAAAGGGTATACGACATAAGACAATATTCACATTAATTAAAACGTAATACATATATCTTATAGAAATGTAATTTCGAATGAAATGTGATCTAAAATAGGTAGTAGGTACACAACAAAAAAATTATTAGGTGCACAATACAAAGTATGTCCCAATGAAATGGAAAATGAGACAATGTTTTCCACCACATTGTAGTCAATCGAATCATATGAACCAAAGATAATAACCATAAATTGAATCAATATATTCAATAAATATTAAGATAATAATTATATTTAAAATCTATAGGTTGTATACCTACACCACATACATTAAAATAGTGGGGAATAAATGAAATCTCATGGAATTTAAAGTGAGATGTGAAAACCCTTTAAAAATATTTCAGCTTGGTAGTAAGTGTTCTTTTGAGGGATTAATGAGAGATGAAGGGGTATCACATTATTTATATATCATAATTGTAGTATGGGGCATTGTGGGATGAGAAAACATACCCCGTCATTATTAATTAAATATAATATGGCACAACATAGGAAGAATTCTTGAACACATGTGAGAGAAAGGATCCCTTACCTTATGCTGAAAGGTGTTGTTGATTTTTCTTAAAGACCTAAATAATAAAATTTAGCTTCATTAATTATAAGTTTTTAACCTAATATACATCAAATTGATATTTTTTAACCTTTTTAGTTTCATTAATGGCCTTAATGATGGGTTTAATAGGTTCAATTGTTTTTGTTTTGAAAGCGTTTTCTTCCATGGTTTTCATGATCTCTTTACTTGTAATCGTTAATGGAAGTTATTTTGAAATATTTTTAAATGTAAAAAATTATTAATATATATTATAAGTTAAATTAGTGTGATATAAATGATCTTATAATGATTTTTCATATATACCATTAGGATGAATCATAAGACATGTTAATGATAAATTCATGGATTTAGCTTAGAGGTTTTGTGCACAATGAACTTGTTTGGTATTATTGTTCAATACTATGGGTGTGTAAGGTTTAAAGAACATTATATAAGAAAAAATAAATATATTATGATCTTATTCAACCAATAAATAGGTTTCATGACTAGCCTTGATGATATTAATCCAATTTGTAAACTCGTCTTCCTTTAGTGTGATAAATTACACATCTCGGATGGTATTTGCATTTATAGTATAAAAGGAGGAGAAAATGAGAGATTATGATGAAAAATAACATTAAAATAAATAAATTCCCTTAAATTTTAGGTATTGGAATATTCATATAATTTTTATGAGGTGAGGTGAGATGAGTGAACAAAATAATGGAACTTTTAAAAGAATTTTAAAGAAAAAGGAAGAGTGGTTCACCTCTTGAGTACTCATCCTTGAGAATCCTCTTAAAGACTCTATTTTCAGCCTTTTGTTGGGACCAGATGGCCATGGAAGTGGGTAGAGGGATTGGGAAGAGTAATAGGTAGAATTTAGGAAAGTCATGAAGCTTGAGTGGTGAGTGAGGTTGAGGGGGTGAGGGGAGGTTTTTATAGAGAAGGGGATGAGGGATTTTACATTATTTTAATATTTTTTCTCAAGACTATGAATAGTCAAGATCATGTATTCCAAAATAGTAATAATGTAATTTTAGTTCTAACAATGTGGGATTCCAACAGCCATGCATTACCTACGATAATGTAAATCACGTATTTAGCATTAATCATAAATTATTGTATTTTACTATTCATAAAAATTCAACCATTAAAAAAAATACCAAACATTCACCCTAATCATTTTCTTATGTGTAGAATCCAAAAAATAAACTCCAATTTTCAAAAATAATTTTCTAAATATGATAAATTTAATATTTAATTAAAATTGTTATTTAATCAGAAAATATAAACACCAAAAATGTTCTTCTTCATTTTTAGGGTGCCTAAATATTATTTACACATTCCTAGGAATGGTTATACTTCATAAGAGTCATATTAAAATTCATAAGGGAATGTTACTATTAATAAGGATAGTTTACTATTCCTAAGGATATATTAATATTCACAAAAAATAAGTTAATTCTACCGGATTCTAAATATCATACTAAACACAACCGTGTATGTCATATTTTCAAAATTCAAATCTCATAACTGGGAAATATATTTTTCATGGAATGGTTAGTACTATTTTTTATAAATAACTATGTTTTGTTCAATAGAGGCTCTGTGCTTTAAGAAATATAAGCAATTAATAGATTATATTTTAGAAAAACATACCATAAAATTTTTGGGGTGTTATATTATTCCCTCAATTGAAAATTTCATCCTCAAGATTTTTCATTTTTAAATACCTTCAAAAACATGTGGGTGTTTCTTCTTCATAACATCCCCAGGTTCTCACATTACTTCTTCCATATTATTGTTTCTCCAAAGAAAAATTAATAAAAGAGTTTTCCTATTTCTCTATACGTGCTCCTTTATTCCATGAATCCTAATAGGCTCTTCTCAGTATGAAAAAGCAGGTTCTAGTTATATTTCTTCATAGGTGAGTACATGCATTGGTTCTAGAATGTATTTCTTCAACAATGACACAAAGAACATAACTTGATATTTGGAGAGACTTAGAGGCATTTCTAAATGGTAAGATACAACTCTGATTCTTTCTAGAATTTCAAATGGTCCAATGTACCTAGGCCTCACTTTCGCTTTCTTACAGAACCTTAAGACTCTCTTCCATGGAGATACTTTCACAATGAAATGAGCTCCCACTTGGAATTCCAAATCATTTCTCCGGTTATTAGAATAAATTTTCTACAAACATTGGGCTGCATAAAATAAGGGCTTGAATTGTCTTTACCATTGACATTGTCTCTTCAATATGACTTGGGCCTATAAGTTTCCTCTCACCAAATTCATCCCAAAATGTTAGATTCGATATCTTTTTCCATGTAATGCTTCATAGAGATACATTTGAATTCTAGAATGTAAATTATTATTGTATGAAAATTCCACCAGAGACATGTATCCATCACACATACCTTGAAGGTCTAGATATCATGATCTCAAAATGACTTCCATTATTTGAATAGTCCTTTTAGATTGTCCATCAGTTTGGGGGTAATATGCAGTACTCATATGATTATTATTATAAAAATACTTTTTGAGACTTTTCCAAAACATTGATGTAAATTTGGGATCTGAATCACACACAATTGATAGAGGTTCACCATGAAGTATTGCAACTTCATTAATATAATGTATTGCGAGGTTATCAAGTGGTAAATCCTCTCTTATAGCAATGAAATGTTCCGATTTTGTGAGATGATCAAAAATTACCCATATTACATCATTACTTCTAGGTGTCCTCGGTTGTTCAGTGACAAAATACATTGTAATGTCATCCCACTTCCACATAGAAATAGGTTGATGGTGCATCACCCCTCTAGGATGAAGTCTCTCTTTCTTCACTTGTTAACAAACTAGACATTTTGACACGTAGTCAACAATTCTTCACATCATATTATCCCACCAAAAATATTCCATTAAATATATATACATATTTGTTCTACCTTGGTTTATAGAAATATTTGAGAAATGATAATTATCTAATAACTCCATTTTTAGCTCAGGTACTCATGGAATGCATAACCTCTTTACAAATTTTAGAACTCCTTCATACATGATGTCTACCAATTTCCCATTCTTAACATCATTAATTTAAATGTGTATATTCTCATCATTAGTTTGAGATATTTTAATATATTCTAATAAATATGGTTTAGATATCATTTAAGAGGGGAACGATGTTTCCCCTTCTTTAACAATTCCCATTTCCATATTTAGTAGATCCATGAATATATGATATCTCTCAATCCTCATTTGGTTCAGTAGTCCATGATCATTATTGATTAATGAATCTTCCACCTTATTTTCCTTTCTATAGTGGTATTTTTTTCTAAAATAATTATATTTGAGTAACTCAAGCCATATCCTTTGCCACATGTTGAGATATTTTTGTGTAAAAATGTATTTCAAAGACTTGTGATCAATGTATATCTCACATCATTCACTGTTGAGGTAATGTCTTCATATTTTCAAATTAAATAATATTACTGCTATCTCAAGATCATGAGTTGGGTAATTTTTCTCATGAGTCTTCAATTGACATGATACATAAGAAATAACTTTATCATTTGTCATAAGTACACAGCACAATCCATTCTTTGATGCCTCACTATATATAAAAAATTCAACATCTCCCTATAGAAGAGTCAAAATTGGATTGGTGACCAGTTTTATTTTCATTTCTTCAAATAATTCTATATATTCTTTAATCCATAAAAACATAACCCCTTAACATGTGAGCATCGTTAGCGGGTTAGCCAGTAGGGGGAATTTCTGAATGAAGCACCGATAGTAACCTTATAAGCCAAAAAAAATACATACATCAGTTTTGATAGTTGGCATGGTCCATTCTCATATTACCTTTTTCTTCGTAGGATAAACTAAAATTACATCTATAGAGACAATATGCTGAAAAAAAGAAACTGATTGATGCCAACATTCACACCTGATAAACATCCTATATAATTCATTTCAACTAATAGTATTCAAAATTACCTGTAAGAGATTCTCATGATCTTTATAGATTTCGATTTATACCATCATATCATTGAAAAATAGCACAATAATGTAATAAAGATATTCCTTGAAATCTCTATTCATTAAATCCATGAAAATAGAGGGTGAATTAGTTAGTTTATAAGGAATCATTGTGAATTCATAATTCCCATACCTAGTTCGAAATGAAGTATTTGGAATATCGTTCTTCATCACACATAGCGAATGATATCCAGATCAAAGGTCAATCATTGAAATGTATTGTGATCCCTAATGTTGATCAAATAAATCATAAATTAGTGGTAGATGATACTTATTATTTAATTTAATAGCATTGTTTTCTCTGTAATCAATACATAGCCTCATGGATCCATCTTTCATTTTAACAAAGATGACATGGGATCCCCATGGAAAAACACTAGGTCAAATAAATCCTCTGTCATTCAATTCCTCTTGTTGTTTCTTTAGCTCCACCAACTCCATAGTGGCCATTCTATAGGGAGTCTTTGATATAAGTCCTGCACCGAGAATTAAATCTATAGAGAACTCAACTACCCGCTCTGGAGGATGTCCATGTAAATCCTCTTGAAATGCATCAATGTATTCTTATTCTATATGTACATATTAAATTTTATGATTACCTTCATTACCTATAGATATTGGGTTCTCTTACCCTATATGAATTATATTCAGTAGGGCTACTAGGGGTGGATCTAGCTAAGAATCAGATGGAGCAGTTTCTACACTAATGATAAGGGATTCAACACCATTCTCACAAATTGTAACATCCTACATAATGAAATAGATCTTAGGATCGTAATTTGATAACCAATTTATACGATGAATTTTATCAAAGTAAATCATTTGCATGATGATAAGGTTAGAAACTAAAGAACACTTATGTGTCATGAGGGGGACTAATCAACAGGCCTTTATTGCAATGATACATCCACAATGAGTTTGTACTAACTCCTTTATTAAATAAAATTAGACATGTTAAATTTTCTTGGAAAACTGGGAAGATTTAAATGAATGATATGATCGAGTTTCGAATAATGCATTTCCCATGATTGAGGAAACAATTAAAGTACATGCCACCACATTATAAGGAACATTAATATATGTTGTTGTAATTGAATAATATTTACCTTTCTCTCATGGCCTATATTGAGCCACGTTTCCTTGGCGCTTAAGATACTCATTTGAATAGTGACCCATCTCTCTATAATTATAGAATGAAACTTCATAGACTTGTTTTGTCCCATTGAATTCATTAGATTGATGACCCTTTCCTATACATTTATAGAAAACTCCAAAGGCATTCAAGAATTTCTCGAGATGATTCATTCCAGAGTTCTCGTATAATGGGAATTTCTTCATTCCCTTGTTCTTCTTTGGTGCTTCACATTTACATTTTTTATCAGAGTATTACTTTTTATCTTTGTTTCCCTTGAAAAAGTTTGATCTTGCAAATTCTGTTTCTATTTTGATGAAACTAGATACAATCTAATAATTTGATTAAAATGTTTGAGAAGCAAGTTCCCTTAAAAAATATGGCTTAAGACCATCAATGAAATGATCAATCTTGTATTTTGAGTCATGGAAGTAATCTATGTCATAACTAGATAGGCATTTGAAGGTAACCTCATCCTTTATGACATTGTCTTAATCCCTTTTCATTAAGATAAGGAATTTCCTCTTTAATTCGGTTCATTTCTCATGTGGGAATTATATTTCAATCAATATTTCTTTAAATTCCCTCCATTCAATATCTCTTATTTCTTATTCCTCTACGGTATTCTGGATTAAATACCCCCATTTATCAGCTTCTCCCATGATACAATATACTTCCACCACTACCATATCATTTTCATTGTATCTTAATTCCATGAATATATTTTCAAGGGACTTGATCCATTTCTCAGCTACAATTGAATTGGTAGTCCCACTATATAATGGGGGCTTCTATAAGATAATACGATACAACATAGGTGTAGAATGGATATTCTTCGCGACCTGAGTATGTTTTCCCAATATGGTCTTGACCTAATCCACTCTAAAATTGACTGTTCTGACTTGGTCAGTGCGGAAATGCCTACATTTCCTATAATTATTGACTCCCCTTATTCTATTAGGAACCATTTCTAAATAATGGCATACACTCGATTAGGTTATGAATCATAATATTTAGTGTCAACTAGAAAAGTAATTAATAGAAATTAAAATTATATTTATAGAAAATATCATAAACATGGATTCTATAAGAAACAATTTACATTAAAATCATTCATAATGGATTGTAATGAAATTTTGAATTATCCAAAGAATATCCCATGTGAGTTTCAATAACAGGAGTGTAGCAAGGCTTGTTTTCCTGTATCAGGATTCCCCAGGTCAAGCCCAAAACTCATTTTCAGAGTTTTCACCCCTTGGTACATCTGAGCTAGAGCCACCAATACCCATTTGTATCCAAAAATGGATTTATTTTCTGGAAAAATAAATATAATCTATTCCTTACCAAAATTCTTGGGCGTTCTTGTATTTTTTTCCTAAAATACAACCTTAGGTCTTTGTTCCTTAATCTACAATTTCTAATATTGTTTCCATGATTGCTACCAAAATTCCTTTGATACCTACTATAACACCCTGAAACTTCTAGAACGGAGATGGTGCATTACTTATTACAGTGGAATTCTTAAAAAGAATGAAATTCTGAAGGACCGATCAGATGTAACACCAATTACATTTGTAAAGGAAACAAATTACAATACATAACAAAAACTAAAAACTACATCCATAGATATACAATAAATGATATCCTCTTCATAACCTGTTGAAGGTAAACAAATTAATGGGTTGAGAAAAAATGTTCAGTAATGGATATAAATTGTGGAATCATGAATCATTAATAACTGAATCGTAAACAACATGGCATAGTCAATATGACATGATGAAGAAAAGAAAAACTTGCGCCATTAATAAACTGATAATGAAACTGCATCCATAGATTTTATCATTGTAAAGAACCCATGGATAGTAATTACTAATAATAAATAAAGATAATTCTTATTATTTATATTTCAGGTATCTGGCATATGATACCACTATACCATCTAAATGGTATAATTCTATGGGTGGAAACCCGCCTTATTTTTGGAAACAAACTCGAAGGGTTTGTCGATAACTGATTGTCTCATGAGACCTGTTGATGCCTCTATGGGTTATAAGGATACCCACATGTCACTAAATGTCTAAAAAAGTATTTATACATAGATTGAATACATGTAAAATATTCCATCCCAATATCCGTACATAGTAGAGAATATAAATCCATCAATATTTCTATTGTTAAAACAGTATTCCAAGTAAAAACCGTATGTGAAAGGTTATATGACATAAGAAAAAAATAATATCCATGAAACAAAAAAATGGATATCTAATAGAAATTTAATTTCAAATAAAAAGTGATCTCAATTGTATAGTAGGAACACCACATAAATATCATTAGTTGAAAAATACAATGCAACTCACAATGAAAAAGAATATGAGACAATGTTCTTTACCACATTGTAATCAATCGAATCATATGAAAAAATGTTAATAACCATCAATTAAATTAATATATACCATGGAATTAAATATAATATTGATATTGTACCTAAATATATAGTACACAAATACAACATATAAGAAATAAGTGATAAACTATGGAAATATCATGGAATTGAACGTGAGATGAGAAAACACCATATAAACATTTTGGCATGGTAACAGGTGTTCATGTGAGGGCTTATTGAGAGGTAATGGGGTTTAACAATATTTATATATCATAAGGGGAGTGTGAGGGAGGTGAGAAAACATACCCCATTTTTATAAATTAAAAATAAATGTGTATAACATAGGGGAATTTTGGAACAAATGAGAGAGAGAGGATCCCTTACCTTATCCTCGAAGGTGATCTTGATTTTTTTTTAAAAACTGGATATAAAAATTTAGCTTCACTAATTAATAATTAAATGACCTCATCAACATGTTATTGATATGTTATAACCTTATACTATTCATTAATGTCCTTTTTGATGGTTTTAAGAGGTTTAATTTTATTGTTTTGAAAGCATTTTCTTCCTTGGTTTTCCTGATCCGTTTACTTGTATTCGTGAATGAAAGTTAGTTTTAAATGTGTTAAAACATCAAGAATTGTTAAAATATATTACTTGTGAAAATAAATAGATATAAATGATCTGATAATGATTTTGGGTATATACAAAGAGGATGAATCATTTGATAAGATAATAATAAATGCTTGGATTTTGCTTGGCAGTTTTGAGCACAATGAACTTATTATGTAATATTATTCCTTATTATGAATGTGTAAGGATTACAGAACATTGAATGGAATACACCATTCATTTAGAATATAGGTCGTGTGTACACTTTAATTATATTACCTTTTAAATTTCATATGGAATGAATGAAAGTAAATTAAATATATATTTAATATCATTACAGTAAAATTATAATTTCATACATGTCATATAATTTCACTAAATTGAACCTTAATATATTAATTGTAAATTCTGAAAGAATCACATCACCTTGAAGAGGAATTAGTACACACATTCACAAATGAAGTTTCCATATTTACACAATATGGAAGAAAGAATTTATGTTTTCTATTATCCCAAAATGGGGTCCGTAAGACATATGGAGCAAGATGGTCGGTCACATAGCCTCAATCACGCCTCCCTATACACTAGAGGATAAAAAATTGTTGTGATGGTGTAAAGGTATTTTAGTAGGGAGACTATGCCCATATATCAGAATGTCACATCAAAAACAATCAATAATAAAAATAGTATCAGAAGAATTATATAGATAGAAAAAATAAATTAACAATAGATTCATGACTATATAACATAATATGTAAGTATTATAATAAATAACTAATTTAATAACTGATTATAATATCTAAACCCTCTTAGGCAGTGTAAGATACATGGATTCATAGCATGTTGTAATAAAAAATAGGAATATTTGATAAGAAGATACAACCTGATAAATAAATGTAAAACAATGAACACAGTATTATCCATTATAATATCATGTCTAAAACCATCCCTTTGCATCTATCCTTAATATAATGGTAAATCATATCAAAAAACTGTAGAAGGGCCTTTTTCCTTATTCGTACCCACAATAATAGAGTCTTCTCTGGTACCAAAGGTAGCCCGAGTATGATGTGAAATATAAATTATAGTCAGCCACCACCAGTGTTTTCTTCTTGTAATCCAAGATCTCATCATAACAAAAAATTGTGGATGTATAATAAAATAAGATATCAATGATGAAATATATAAATAATCATGCCGCATAGGTTCTAAAGGGATAACTATCGGCTCTACTAGCCATGGTTCATAGATTGAATATAAGTCCGACCAGAAACTATATATTTATTGTAATATATATATATATATATAGTATAATAATATACATTACATCCACCTATATAAGCCATGTATGTGTGGATGTAGGTGGATATATACCTAGAATACTACTGTTGGATGGGCCATCTCATAACTCAGACATCCACTACTAGTCTAATAATCATATAATCTCAAGAAATAGGGTACAATACATACATCACAAAAAGTGCATGAGACATCATGCACGAATGTCGATATATTTAGTGTTAAATCATGTCATCAGTCAAATAGGGACACAACTTGTCATTACCAACACCTTTATATTGATAATAGTGTGATATGTCATGCTCAAAACCTGATGTAAGGGAGAGTAATACTGTCATGCTCAATAGGTCCTTTACCCTCATTTCAAAACCTTTATAAAGGGGTATCATAAATATAACTGGCATGGGGTACTATCTCCATCGATTTATTTCACATATACGATATATATAAATGACTCATAATCATATTTATAACATAAGACATGATAAAAAAGATCCCATGTATCTCAAAGGCCATGTTAATTTATAGTAAGGCCTTATAATTTTAAATGTTGATTTATTATGGAATAAAAAAATAAATGGTATTACCACCATTTATAACCCATTCAATATATCCAATACATTTAATTCTCTACTGAATGGTAATTAATTCATAAGGATTAAAGGGTAACTTATGAGGTTACATGGGAAACAAGGTGATTTTCTACATGGGAAATTCCAACTATAAAAGGGCCACAATACTATGAGGTGTCATGGGTTACATTTAATAATCATATATCTGGGGAAAGATTATTCAATTTCTATTCTGAATGAATATTACTTGTTCATTAAAAATTAATCAATAAACCATAATGGCCAATTCAACATGACACACCAATAGGGCAGAAATATAATATATTTACAACCTCATAATAATACAAGTGGAATCATTTTCCATGAATCAAGGTTCAATAATAAAATGAACATGAATTACTAAATTTTACAGTGGATCTCTACAATAATAATCATGAAACACAAGGACATAGCTTCAAGACATAAAAAATCAAAGGGAAAACTCCCTGACCAACTACCTTAAGGTCGAAGACTATGCCTCACTCGATATCGGTCACATATTTGAAATAAGATGAAAGAGATTTGTGAATGGTTAACATGTCCTAAAAATAGGAAAAATGAGATTATTAATAAATAATGTGATTGATTTGGAGAAAAAAATTAACTAATTACAAGAGATGAGAATAGAATACCTCAATGAGCTCTACAAGTTTGACGAATCTCAAATTGGGTACCAAATGAAGGAGATAAAGGAGAACATAGCATGTAATATATTATAAGAAATGGGAGGAGAAACATTGTTTCAACAATTAGAGGAAGATGGTGGAAATGAAAAAAGGTTTAATAATTAATTAATGGAATATTGTACTTTTCACCAAAAATATCTAGGGCACACGGTCCGACCACATTGTTTGGAAAAACCATGTGCAATCCAGTATCTATAATTTTCATAATGATATACTATGCATGATTATGGTAAATGTTATCTATGTGAAAACAATAAAAAACCCAAGTATAAAAAACCCTATATATCTAATACCACAGTTTCCATGGAGTCACACATTTCCAGAAAAACTTTGCGGCTCCTATTGCACATGTATTTTCCCCATTATGGTTAAGTCTAACCATGTGACCTGTGATGCATTGTTTAATCTAACCATGTGGACTAGTTCTACATCCAATTATTCAAAACACTAGGATTTGTATAATCCTTCAATGAATTGGGACATTACATAGGACATCGTACACCTTTATCCTGATTAATCAAAGGGTTGAAATTGATTAACGTACAATATGCACCTTCATGAGAATATGGGTCATTACAACCTCCGAATCTTAAAGGACATCATCCCCATGTTGGACTTTTATGGTTATGGATGTATTTTTAGCAAATACATTTAGCCACTAATCTCTTATATCAGCTTCCCATTCCCATGTCTCATCAAATACTCGATCGTGCTACTGTAGCACCAAAACCATAGGAACTGACCTACCACAGGGTGTCTTCTTACTCTGATCCACTATACATACTTGATAATCATTCAAATAAGCATCTACATCAAACTAAATATCATAGGTATTATAGACATGTGATGGGTCTAGATTGTATTAGTGAAGATGAGATACATTAAATAGATTATTCATAGACCATTATATGTGAAAAAGTTTGTAATGGTACGTCACTAGTATGATATATTCCAAAAAACTCGAAGGGTCCAATGAACCTTTCTGAGAGCTTACCTTGCTTCCATATATGTCTATTTTCCAACTTCTGTGAGACTCACATGACAAACTCGTCTCCAACTATGAAGTAATGATATCACCACCATTTGTTGGCTTATAAAGGATGTCAAGACTGATATTTCATCATGCACATTCTGATTAGCTAGACCTTTTCTATAGCCTCATATAGAAGATGCGGTCTAATCATAGCTTCTTCCCGTACCGATATCTATCATAGAGGTGAAGAAAAAATCCCACCATATAAGGCTTCATGAGGAGAAATCATGATGGTAGCCTAAAATCTATTATTATGAGACAATTCAATAGGGGAAATGTGTTTCTCCTTGGATCCACCAATGTCATGGACACATGAATAGATAATGTCCTATATAACTTGTATCGTACGCATGGTATGTCCACCAGTCTTTGGGTGATTGGCCATCGTGAGAAGAATCAATGTACCCAAGGCCTTCTATAACCTAGGATAGAACAATGATGTGAAGCAAGTGTATGTATCAGAAATCATAGAATGAGGAGGTCAATGAATATGTACAACCTCCTTGACAATATCCTTCCATAATCATAAACTGTGAAGGTATATTTCACAAGTAATAAGTCTGTAAACTTTTTTTAAAAAAGATCATTGAAAACTGACACTGTATCAGTTCCACGAGGTGATATAGGATACAAAAGTCATGAAATAAACATAAAAATAACCCCACTTAATCTTGGGGAAAAGGAGTACAATTTCCAGTGGATTATCATGCTCCACCGTCACCTATTGACAGTTTGAACATTGGATGATGAATCCAATAATCTCACGATTCTTGTCAGGGATTCAATACTGAATCCATAGATCTCGGTACATTATCGGTAACATTGTGGTGAACTTATAATTAAGACACATGTAATTAAAACATAAACTAATCTATGACAATGACAGTGATAAATACATTCCCATAAAACAATAGTGTATTGTCCCAATCCATTGTCTAACCTAAATATGTATCATCTTTTGAAATTCTTCCTCTTAGGATAAGGCCTTCAAGATTAGATTGTTTCCTGATTCTTACATATTTTTAATGATTATAAGTCTATTATATGGATGAGATGATATTTTTACCATTATATTCTAACCCCCCAATGTTTATCTATGAAAATTAACCAATAACATTCAATTTTCCATTGGATTTTTAAACCGTGTGTGAATGATTTTTTAATCTTAGAGGATTAGTCACTAAATTTCATATACCAATAATATAGGAAAGCTCAAAATCAAATAGATATATGTAGTCAACTGATGATCCATGTCTATGATTAAGTTATCATAGTGTAAATATATACTATAATATTTTTTTTCTACGAATACCACAAAACTCGATCCAAGTATATAATGTCTCCAACATCAAAATTCATGAACTATAGAAGCCAAATTGGGGTTGTAGTTAGGTTTTTCCGCATATGAGTCCAAAAATTATGTGTCCCATATGAAATGACTCACTCTTCTTAATTTACAAAAAAATACAACATCAATACTTAATGGGTCACAATATTAGAGATAGCTCATGCCAGGATTTGGAAGAATCTGAATCTACATTAAAATCAAATGGCCCATCAAATCAAGAAATGCTTTTTCACATGAATCTATCCATATAAATTCCATATCTTTTTTTATAAATCTATACTGAAATTATACATGGAATGATAAATCTAGGAAGAAGCATCTGTAATATCTACAAATCCATAAGAAAATATAAATTTCAAAGATATTCTTTTGCTACTCTAAGGAAAATATAGCTCTTCTGTATTTCCGGGTCTACTTGAACTCTTTTTCCAAGATTATGTGATCTAGGAGGTAGAAATAATAAGTCTAAAAGTGGAATTTTCATATCCTAGAATAGAGATGATTATATCTTGTAGTATTCAATGTGACCTCAAGATGTGTTTTATATTCATTTCTGGAGAATGAATAAATTATGAACTCATAAACAAAGACTACCAAACAATAATCCAGATATGGTGGAAAAAATGATTCATAAGATCCATAAAGATAACAGGTGCTTGTGTGAGTCCCAAAAACAATCAAAGGTACTCATATAGGCCATACCTTTACTGAATTCTATGTGGGGTATTTATGAAGTCCAAAAATGCATCTGATGAAAGACCAAACTCAGATATATCATTTAAAACACTTTCTATTCATTGATCTAATCAAATAAGTCGTCTATTATATGATAGAGAAACCATTTCATGATCTTGAGAAAATTCAACTAATAGTAATACAAATATAGCTGGAGGTCTTCATCCACCTTCCTAGAAAAATAGATTTATGAACCCCATGGAGAAGTAATGGGGAATATAAATCATTTTTCTAATAGATTCTTGAACTCCTTCTTGAGCACCATTATCTCCTGATATTTAATACCATATTAAGTAATATTTACAAGTGAGGCTTCTGGAAATAACAACATAGTAAACTCTACCTATTACCCTAGTAGTTTACCATTGAATTAATTAGGAATAAATTCTCAGACGTGCACACCTGAACGATACAAAATAGTGCGTCCTAACCCCTAGTCGTCGAGGAAAAGACTGGCATTCTCGGATTCCACATTACGTTGCCTCTACTACTCATGTCCATCTGTAGTTTCACTAATATCCCATTATACCTTATGCATGTTCTTATCACCCTCTAGTAAAGTAAACGTAACCTTCTAATGATACAATCAAATATGGGATCAATAGTGAACTAACTACTCCATCATAATGATTACGTCAAACCCTGTCATGTCATAGGTGAAAACATTACACATGGAATGTTAACCACATATATCAGGTGGAAAAAATATACAATTAGAGAACTCCCTATAAAAAGATACCTATTGGGGATTATAGAATCTTAACATCATAGAGGTTCCCAATCATGAGTCCCAAAATCTCAGTGATTGACTCATATATAAAATTGAGATACTCACCTAAGTGAAATAAATAACACACTAATGTAGTTGTTACTATTGTATTACCTCATACAGTAGAAGGTTAAACATTATTCTCCTTTGGAATAGACAGGAATTCATATAACTAACTTCTATCATGTCCTTGATTCATTGCCTAAATTTCCTAAGAAATAATTCTCTACTGGTACTAAAAATATTATGTCTGACGTCCCTTGTTTTTACCGCCCCCTTGGCCAGAATGAACTGTTGTATTCCATATGCCTGGCTGTCATGATCCTATTAACCCCACTCTTTCAAGTGGTGTAGGAGTAGGTCCACACTAACATTGAACTATCAGAAAGGTCTATTATTAATTATGTATATCACTTATCCTCCCACAACCCCTACACTCTAGTACATCACATAAGAGTAGATGTTTCGTTTTCAAATTATTCCCTCATTGGTGAAAAATTAGAAAGCTATCTATGTGAGGAGCATAACTAATTCTACCACTCTGAGCATCCTCAAAAATATCTTTTTCCTAGAAGAATTAGAACATGACGATCTATGTTTTAAACATCCCTGACTGACCCCATCAACTTCTATCATGTTTCATTTTATAATAAGGTTTTTTTAAGGATTGCAGAATTTATAGTCAACCGAAACATATTGATATACTATTTGATGCAATACAGTAGACCATCCTTGAATCACATGGAGATCATCTGATCATCTCATTCTAGAAAGGGAGGAAGCTATTATAGCTCAGTTAAATAAGAAAAATACTTAATGACGCACATGATCTCCTTATACAGGTTCCTTAATTCAATATACCTTTCATCTCTCACAGTAGGGGGAGTGAAATAGTATTATAATTTTACCTAGAAACATTCCCATATTAAACCTATTGTATGAAGGTATCTCTAGATGATAAAATATAGAATTTTGTACTTCAATTAATGATTCTGTAGCTTGAGGTATTCCATCCCCCAAAAATGATAGTGGATGTTACTACTGAAATTCATGAGTCTCATATTCTATAGTAGGGGATGGTCGAACATAAATTTCCATATTCAAAATAATACACATAAAACCATCTATAAACTAGGATTTAGTCCCAATATCATTTATAGGAAGAGGTTCCAGATGTGGCACTTCAAGAGGAATCAATTGTGACATTTGGCCCACCACCCCAGTACCATGGTCACCACTGCCTTCTTGGTGTACAATTGGAGGATGTCACAGAAGTGTGATACTGTAATTCCAAACACATTCAATATACGGGAATAAAGAAACTAGAACATTTTATTTTTTAAATAAGGTTACATATAGTTCCATATTATAAAAACAACAATGCCTCTATGTCAGCTTAAAAAGACAGGTCTAGATTGTAGAAGGGACCATAATAGGCCATAAGGATGTAATATACTAAAACTACCAACCAATAAGGCCAATGTCAGGTATGAGTCTGAGTTTCACATGTATATATTATATAATTTTTAATTATAATTCCCATTTGTTTTGAATATGGGATTATTTGTGTATTTAAAACACATTAAATTATTTAATTATGTAAATTACCATTTCCAATCCATAAGTTAACATTCTTCTTATGAATCAAAATATCGAATTCTCCAGAATAATACCGAAAACATGTTCCAATTTTTCTAACCAATGTTCCATAGTGCTACGATCTATAATTGTCTTCTTAAAGTTTATGCTTTAGGCTATTCTGGAAAAAACTATTAGGTTATGGCTTGCACATTATGTATCAATTATATTATCAAATACCCATTATAAATTTCATCACACTTCCATATATATTCTTTTCACAGATAATATTAATCATTTAAAAACATGCTTAAAATAAATGTGGCATGAAAAAATGCATGGAATATGTATCCTAGTGTCTCTAATAATGTTGCCTGGTTTAATGAAATTCCCTTATCTTGTTGGGCCTGTAACGAAAATTTTATCTCAATCATACAACAATTAAAAAAATCACAAATTAATTTCATCACCCAATGGTTAATTCATATAAAATATAAATTTCATTATTAGTACAATCAATTTTCCATCACATGAAATATGTATTTCCCATGTACATGGGTTATCTACATCATGGAAAATGGTCAATACTGAATCCCATTAACTCCAAATCACATTTATAATAAAAAATATTAAAAAAAATTGAACACTCCCTAATACCACTTTACAACATATCAACCTAGCATCCACCTAACCCGTGCCCTAAGTCGGTGGGTCTCATGCACTCAAGTGTATCTCCCCATATGCCAGAGGCTACCAACTAGAAATATGGGTGTGAAGGAAGTGGTAATACTACACATTCATGTCATAATAAAATAATAGATTCAATCAATAATAAAAATTTAGTAGATTCATAATATAAATAGACATGATTAATAAACCACAGAAGTGTAAATAGACACCCAAAAGAGAAATAAGTGATAGAAATAGATAACTTCAAAACTGATAATAATATCCAAATACTCTAAGAAACTCTTGGATATATAGATATATGGAATTCTATAATACAAGTAGGGAACATGTAACAAGAAGGTACAAAATGGTATTAAAAATTTAAATATAGGAAAAAGATGATCCAAGAATGTCTCGAGTCTATGCCAGGCCATATGCTCCTATGCTCTACTTATATTTAGAACATATCAATAATGTGTGCAAGGGTATTTCTCTTATTCATACATGTAGAAATATAGTATTCTTGGGTACCATAGGTAGCCAAAGTGGGGTGTGAGATATAAATATTTTTAGAAAACCCCCAAAAGATTCTACATGTAATCCAAGAAGTACTCATAACTCAATATTGTGTAGGAATAAAAGAATAAGAAAGAAATGGCCAAATAAATAAATAACCAAGATGCTCATGTTAACTGCTTCATCTCATGGCTGGAATAGATGTTCGACCAGTCAATGTTTATATAGTAATAATATATACATATTGTGTAATTAGGTATACTAGATCCACCTTTTTGAACAAATTATGTGAGGATGTGAGTGGCCATATTCCTGGAATACTAGTGTTAGATAGACTGGGGTGTTACCCATACATTCATTACAAGTCTAATGAGCCTACAAGATGATGAAATAAGGATCATTTTCAAATCACAATGAGAGTGTGAGGTATTAGAAAACACACGAGGGATGGTGAGTGAGCAATAATTCTAGAAATATAAACCTAGAAACATACGTAAATCCCAATTCTATAATAGTATAAATAAAAACTGACATCATGATCAACACCCGATATAAGGGTGATTGATACCATTCATGCTCAACATGTACCTTACCATAATTCACAAACACAATATAGGTGTATCATATTTATAAATAGAATGTGATATTACCTCAAATCAATATATTTCATCAACCCAACTGACACACACACACACATATAAATAATGAATAATCATATTTATAACATAAGACTTGAGGAAAAACATCCCAAGTTTCTAGAAGATATGTTTAATTATAATAAGGCTTATATTTCAAAATGTCCATTTAGTAATGACTTACCAAAGGCAGGGATTACAAACCTTAATCAACCAATCAAGATAACCAACCCATTAATTTCATTTTGATATGGAAATACATTCATAATGCTCAAGGGGACACATAAGATGTAACATGGGTAATAAGGAAATTCCGAACACGGTAAATTCCAAGTATAAGAGATCAAGACACCTAATAGGTTCCTTGGGTTCCATTTAATAGTGATGTCTCATAGGATATTTCATTTAATTACTATGCCAGAATCTAATTAGGTGTTTCGGGAAAATTATGTGTAGTAAACCATAATGGAAAAATCTGATTGGAACACCCATGGGGTGGCTATATAAGGGTTGTACAACTAATAAATTACTAAATGTGATTCATTTGGCTGGTATCAAGGTGAATTTTTTTTTAACAAGAATAAAAAATTTAATGGGGTCACTATGGAATGAATGGAATGTTGGACAATTGAATTTCTATGAGGCAATAATACTCAATGATAAAACAATATGAACACCAACCTTAATGTCATAGATAACACCTCCCTAAATATTGGGTAGAGATTTTGGTTGGGTTGGATGTGATATGAGAAACGGTCTAATTCCATGAGAATAGTGAAAACAATACAGCATAAAAATAGGTTGATCGATTTGAATGAAATCATGGACTGAAGATAATGTATTATATGTGAATACCACAAGGAGACCATCACCTTCAATGAATTTCAAACCAGGTATCGAACAAAGTGGATAGAGGAGAACATAGATTGAAAGAATATTTTGAGATATGGGTAGAGAATCATTTTTTCATCCACTGGAGGAATATGGTGGATAATGAAATAAATCATAATAATATATTAATGGAATTGTTTAATTTTCAACCAAAATATCTGTGGGGTATTTTTTGGCTTCACAGTTTTCCCAAGCCATGCAAAAACCACGCTCATAATATTTCATAGGGACATAATGTTCACAGTTAAAGAGAAATATTTTCTAAACAATGAAAAAACCGTTTGAAAACCCACTTTACAAAAACCAACTGTTCTCCCACGGTCGTGCTCCATAAGGAATATGTTATTAGGAAATCATTTCAGCTCAGGCTGCACCTTTGTTTCCCCCCACATGATTAAATATCACCATGAAACCTAGGATGCACGATTTCATATAACCATCCAAACTAGTTATTTATACCATTTTCTAGTACTCTAGGATCAAAATAAGACCCTAATGCTCCTGGAACCCTCTTTAGGCTATAATACACATTTACCAGGATTAAACAAAAGAATGAAATTAAAAAATATTATATGTTCCCTCATGATAAGAAGGGTCATTAAAATTCTTATTTAATAATTATATAATACCAAAGGAATAATAAATACCATAAATATCATATAAAAACTTATTCAACATCATTATTCCCATCCATGATAGGTTGTATTGAAAAAATTAACAACATCATTTTTCATGGCCATTATCCACTAAACAAAAAAACAGAATGTTAATTTCCCATTATAGGGATGTGTGTGTATGTTTAAGTCAAAAACAAAGAATAAAAACATCTGAGTATACATAGTAATCATAAGATATTATATAACCATGAATAAAGAACAGTTTAATGGTGGATAATTAAAAAAATAGATGATATTGAGGAATTATTTAACCACTTTTTTGGGTAAATCCTCTTGGTTTTCTCCATAGGGAATCCTCTGTTGGATTTCTACCAAATGTGGGATTATCAGAAGATGTAATGTATGGTTGGGATATTATTTAATATGTTTTTTGGAGAGAATAATGGGTTTTTATGAATTATGTCACGACCCGCCATCACTATGATGATGGAAGGGACAACAGATTGCCAGATCCATCCATCTTCATGTTGAAGGAAAGGTAATGACCCCTGAGACCTGCCTTCAATAGGCCCCAGAGTGGCAACTAGCAACAAGGGTATAGAGTCACACACAACATGGAAGGCATAACCCTTTTTTTATTAGGATCGCGATATAAGATATAAAATTCCACAACACTAAAACTGGAAGTACAAGTAAAGCCAAAACAAACCATTCCCATATACATGTTCCAAAAGTAAATTATAAAAAAGTAAAAGAAAACCCCAAAAGAAAGTTACAAAAGAAAAAAAACACAACAACAACTATCCCAATGTCTGAACTAGTATGGCTCTGCATGATCCCTGAATTCCACATGGAAACATGAAAGCAGTTTTATATATATAGGGTGAGCATACAAGTATACTCAGTAGGGAAAAACAATGACTCTCGTTCACAAGTAGAGAGTCATTCTAATGAACTGTGAGAAAAGAAATAACCAAATCACCTAGCATGTGAAAATATCCACCCAAGAATCACCAAGGCACACTCCAAAAATAATGCCAGTCAAGTAATATATAGTAATAACACATCAACGTTTGGGTACCCTGCGCCACTTTCCCACTGGTTATTGAAGACATCCAACGCATCGAACCAATCCTTCCATTCTCACCACAGTCCCACTACCACACCACACCTGCACACACCTAGGCCGCAACCACACATCCCACCCATAAACACCTAGGCCTCAACCACCACATGTAACCACACCCACAAACACCTGGGCCATAACAACTGCTGCCATGCCCGAATACACGTGGGCCTCATCCCAATGATTCTTGGGAAACAACCTGCCCACACAAACCTAGTCCAACCACCATAACTACCCTATCAGAATAATCATGGGCTATAATGGACCTTAGGCCTTCACAGCTTGCCCAAAGAGTCTTGGGCTATTCAAAAAAGGGAGCCAAAAATGAGCTAATAACTAGCCACTCGTAGGAGTGTTGGGAAAAACACCCTCCCCCATGAAATGGGGGTGTTCGACACTAAGTGCTCAACATGGGTGGGGCACAAATAAGAGACATAAAAAATATAGATATATGTATTTTTAACAAGAACTCATACTAACCTAGGTTTCCAAATCCAACCTAATCACAACAAACTTGTTACTATTAATTCATAAAAAAAGGCACAACACTCACGGCTAAGTCACAACTCATTCACCAAAACCAATTCCCCATTTAAACCATTCTTGTTTTCATGTTCAAGTGATCCCGATTATGATAATTCTACACTACAAGGAAACTAACTGGAATAACCACATGCTAATGAAATGAAACAACCAACCAAATATTTAATCATTCACACCCGGTTCTCTTTTAAAGTCAAAACAAAAAAGGTATCAGTGAGATCCCTCAATGTACTAGAACCAAAACAAGCCTCGAGATACAGCCCCACACAGCTTCAGATTCACAACCAACTACCAGGACACAATAGAGGATCCCATCCTCATCCACGCCACCCACTACAGATCGAACATAACAAACATACATGCCACTAAGATAAAAGAAGGAGGTTTCCAGACTCATGTACATCATTCACTAGGTTTTCTTCATTCTATTTGGTTAACCGTGGTGATCACACAAGGGTTTTTTTCACTAGAAATTCATTTTAATTGGCGGAGTTTATGTGATTGAGAAAATTCCCTTGTTGGATCCATTCAATCATCACAGAGGACAATGCTTCATTAATGCACAAAGACAGACCACCAACGACCATGATTTTCAGTGGGCATAGGCCCGCGCAATTCACAACATAAATAATCAAGGTTTAGGAAAAGAAGTAGAACATCGATCACACCCCCCTTCATTCATTAAAAGTCTATTTTTTTATCTTCATTAATGTTTTAGTTTTATACATCCCATAGAAACAATAGCGTACCCTCCCCGCATGACACATAGTAAGGAGAGATGAAGGAAAAACCCTACTTGGTTGAACAAGGATCGAATTTCTTCTCCACACTCCAAGAACTGGGGATGCATGATTTGTAGGGGAGGAACTCTGGGGACTCCAAGGACAAGCCAAAAAATCCAGCACATGTGCACCACAAGCCTCAGGAAGGATGGACTCCATGCGCACTGAGGAGAAGAAATAAATCCAGCCAAAAATGGGAAGGAAGAAACTCTAGATTGATATAGAGATGAGATCATGTTGTTACGGGACAACAAATTTTGAACCGCTTTAAAGTCAGATCGTGGTTTCCTTTATGGTTGGGAGGTTACACAGGATGGGATTAATTGTCATTTAATTATTCCCATCAGGGATGTGGAATTACTACTGTGTGTTAAACCGTTTCTTTTAAATAGAGGAAAACACGCAACGGTGGAAGAATTGAAATGAACGGGGAAAGGGTGTGACACCGAGGAAAAACACACATTTTGGTATGTTTAAGTATTGCTCTACCGTTGTGGAATTTTAGATATTATTTATGGGCATTAAATGGCTTTGAAAGGGTAATAAAATCATTTTTATGTCAAAAGATACATTACGGGAGCAGATAAAGTTGGAAACAGGAAAAAAACAGAAGACATGATGAGGACACGGTGACACTATCACGTTGCCACCCTCATGGTGCCACCATCATGGTGTCACCCACACGGAGCCACTGTCACAGTGCCACCGTGACCGATGAGTAACCATCACGGTGCCACCTTCACCGGTTCCACCATCACATTTCCACTGTAACTGGTGCCCCCATGACCGGTGCCACCATTTCGGTGGAGCTATGTTTTGGAAAAGAATGGGCCAGGTGGGTCTAGGCCATTACATCAGATACCTCTCAAACTATTCTCACCCTCGAGAATCAAAACCAGACCGGAAGAAAATACGTTTTCCGAAGAACCACCTTGAAATATACCTCTTAAGAGTGAACCTTATAGACATCTAGTAACACCTCTCCCATGAGTAACCAGACAACATTCAAAGGTCAAACTGTCCAGTCATATGGGTTAGGGAGTTTCTTCCTCCATGTCAGGATACTATTTTCTTTTGGTGGCACTGACTCTCCCACACTGGTTTAATAGCATCCAAATTAATGTGTCTTAGTTAGGGATCAGGTCCTCCCCTCCCCATAGTAAGAACTCTTTGAAATGACCCAATTTTTCATTAATGTAAAATCCCTCTTGATATTATTAAATGTCTCTTTATATAAAATGTTTTTATAAAATGTCAACTTCTTTGGATTTATGATAAGAATTGTGACCATTACTTTAATAGTAGTTGAACAGTGATCACATGATTAGTATAAATATAGGGCTTTAACACATCCAATTTTTTATTTAGACAAAGGAAGTGATGGCCTCATCCAGTAGAATTTCCCCATATGAAGTCCATTTTTTGGAGCTCAGAAAAGTGGTGGCGTCCTTGGGCTTTGCTCTGGACCAAGCCCAAGATGAGCCTCACCATGTCAAGCTCGAACGAGACCATCTACGAGAGAAGTGGAATTTGATAGAAGTTACAACTCGAGTGATGTTATCCGAGCCACCCCATGAGTCTGTCACCATTGCACACCTTACCCTTAGGTATTATGCAGATGTTTTAAGGGGTTATGTAACTAATCGATAGTACTATGTTCATGTACATTATTTTTTGTATATAATAAGGAATATAATTTAAAGTTATTTTTGATACATTGTAAATAGTTTTTAAAGAACAAATGGTGTATTTAGTTATTATTTAATTAAGAAATATATTTTTTAAAAATTAAGGTATTATTGAATTAAGTAATATTTTAATAAAATAGTATTATTATTATTAAATTATTATTTATTAAATATAAATGATCTTATAATTTTATGAATGCAATTAATTTTTTTATTAAGTTTTGAAAGCCATTTCTGTCAAAACTCGTGGATTTTCGATAAATATCAGTTTATATTTTAAAAGTTAAAATGAACATATTTAGAAAAAAAATTAGATAAAATAAATGTTATTTATGGAATCAGGATGTCGGAATTATCCAATTTTGAATTTTTCATATATTTCTGAGACAGTCAAATTTTTTGGTAAAAATTAAATACCATTTAAATATATAATGTGTTTTATGACATCATAATGACCCAATAGTGATGTAATAAAATACTATAATCTTTATGTTCGTCCAATATATGGTTTACCATTAATATAATATGATTTTGGGTCTGTTTGAATTACTTTTAAAAGCATTAATGGACCCCTCAATACATATTCAACACTTTCCCTTTTTAAATTAATTCCCACGGGAGTGTGACTCACCTTCATATAAGCAACCATATTAATTTAAGAAGTTCGGACATTGGAATTATAAAATATTTTTTTACTCTTCCCTTTTCCAAAAACCATGGGCATAGAACAAGGGATGGTTTGTGGTTTGGATTGATTTAATATAAGGGGTCCCAAACCTAAATAATAAAGAATTCCCTCAACTTTCCTATATAAATCCACCCAAGATCCCACTTCCTCCTCACTAAAAGCCTTTAGAGTTCGTCCAACCACTAACCTACTCTATCTTGAATACTCCCAAGGTGCCCTAAGCTCCCACAAAGCCTCTCAAAAGCCTCTCTCTAGCCTTTGGAAGCACACTTCCACGTAAGGGTTTTTTCTTCCTTTCTCATTTTTTTCCAATTTTTATTAAGTTGTTTTGCCATTTAATTTCAATTATGAATGTTGGGGGTATGGTTTCACACCTCCCACATACTTCCCTCTTTATGTTTTAATGATGGGAGACCCCTTTCTTTCTCATTAAATTCATCCCATGTACACCCGTTACTATGCCGAAATTCGGAATGGAACTTCTCTCACTTCTTTTACATTCAAGCAATACTTTTGTGTCGTGAATCTAAATTCCATTAAAATTGATGGGAAATGTATATATATGACGTCCTTACTGTCCATTACATGTATAAATGATGAGGAACCCCTTTCTCTCTCATCAACCATTTTTATAAATTTTTATGTCACGCCATTATGCTGCCGAAATCGCACCAATTTTCTAAACCAATGTCATTATGTAGTGAATACCATGCCCATTTCTCCATAATGGGTATTCACCTTTATTCACATTTACTTATTGATTATAAAGTTTCATTTATGAATTCCACATTCCTTTATCATGGAATAAATGATTATGTTTTATGAATCCTTGCTTTATGATCCATGTGGCACACTTATACATGAAATGAAATGTTTAAGAAGGGTGCGCCCTTATAGCACTCTAATGAATTGGGTAAAGAATAGTATCATGATAATTCATGTGCAATGAGTGTTGACTCATTCTAATTCATGTGCAATGAGGGTTTACCCGTCATTTATGTGCAATGAGGATTTACTCATGCTCCATGTGCAATGAGCCTTGGCTCATGCTAATTCCATGTTAACTGTTGTTGCCACATTTCCATGTTATGATTATCATTCATTATCATTCCTTTATGTTCATGTTTATCCTATTCTCTATTGATATTCCTATTGCCTAAAATGTTTTGTACTCCTCATGTTATTCCATGTATACTCCCTTTCTGGGCTTTATAGCTCACCCTTTTTCTTATTCATATCCTCAGGTTATCCCATTCAATGCTAAGTATGAGGGAATGTAGTGGTCATGTAAAGGATGCTTTCAATAAAGATGTTGTATTTCATGTTTTAAGTTTTTATGTAATGATCCTAATCCCGATAGACACTGTAACACCCGAGACTTTTATGTTATATAAATCATCAAAGGAATCTTTTTCTACACAACACTTGCTTGGCTTGCTTTACACGCAATCGCGACCTTCCTCGATAGCTTGCGTCGTACGCAATACCGAGTTTCACTAAACAACAATATGCTATTAAAACTAGCCGTTATGAATAGTAATAACCACTTTTTGAAATTTTATAAATTTTATTTTTCAAAATGGACTTCATTTTTGGACTCAGAATATCGAAATTAGCCTAGGGTGAAATTTTGGTATTTTTCTGAAAACTTTCAATTTTTGATGAATAGTGAAACCACTAAGTGGTAGGTTAAAAACTGAATTTTGCATAAAACTTAATTTTACCGCTTCTGTGATTGGAATTTCGAAAATCCGAGAGACACGGTTAATTTCAAAGACTAAAATGTGGTTCAATGAGATGAAAATAATTTTTTTGGTGAATAGTAACTATTTACTTTTTTACCGCGGTTAATAGTAAATAGGGTAACTAAGGGTAAATATGATATCAATATTACCATAACACATGTCCTAATTCTATTGGACAAGTGAAATTCGACCAAAAACAATCTTAGGAATAAAATATGACCATTTAGGCCCACTTGGATTAGATTAGGACATTTATTATTAATTTATTTAAAGAAGGGTTAAAATAGTTAAAATCAAAGTTTAATAAGTAAATCATTTTTAATATGGGGTTATACATAAGATAAATTCAATTGTAAATATTAATTAGAAATATAAAAAGATTTTCTACATGAGGATATTTTATTTGTAATTTTTAGACATCAAATAATTTAATTTATTTATGAGACAAAGATGATGCAGTAATTATCTTATTAATGAAATATTGACATAATTGATAATATAAATACCAAAATAAATGTAATTTAAGACTTTTTATGAATTCCAATAATTTTATAGGTTACTATGATATATTAGTGTTAATTCAATCAACTTATTTAGAACATATAATTCTGTTATGACTTTCACAAAAATCATATATCAAATAGTGTCAAAATTGACACAAAACAGTTTTTAAATAAAATAAAATATTATTAAATGTTATTTTATTCCTAAAAATCTAAGGTTCGGCCAAATGACTTAGATAAGGATATATATATTAATAATAAACAATTTGGGGTTCGTTTGGCATGTTATAGTAAGTGTATTAACCATATAGTGAAAGAAAACAAAAAGACATGGTAAAAGATAAATTATTTAACTTAGAGTTAAATCTAATTGATAAGGTTAAAATAATATCCTAAACTTGTCTAAATTCTATTGGTTGATAGGATTTCGACCCATCCCCACTTTAGCTTCGAAATAAGACCCTTTGGAACCATTATAAACCGATTTTGACTTTAATATAAAATAATATTTTGAGATATTCCTAAGGTGCCCCTCTCCTCCCTTATAAAAGGGCACCTCCTCCCCCTCCTCCTCACACCAATTTGAGCACTCAAGCTCGGCCAACCCCTACCATTTTATCCTCTCCACTTCCCTAGAATAATCCTAGAGGTCCTGGTCTTCTCCAAAGACCAATCTTAGTTCCTTAAGTGGAGGATTCAAAGAAGCGTTCCAAAGAAGAGGTAATATCCATTACCGATCTTTTCAATTTATTTCTTCTTCAACTTCTTCTTCTTTAGTCGTTTCATTATAAAGTAATAACATCAGTAATACTTACATACTGATATGTTATTATAAATATGAAACAACCCTTATTCACCTTCTATCCATCCTACGGAAAAAATGAAATCACCGCGCGTGCGTACGTACGGAATACCGTCTCCACGCCGTGGTGTAATCTATTTTCCACCATCACCTTAAAAGGATGGGTATAATGGTGTAATGAGTTACTATATATTATTATTATGAAGTAATATTGATACTAAAATAATATATATATACTTCAATACAATTCCACGATCATAGGAACGATATCATCACTCGTGCGTACGTACGGAATACCGTCTCCACGATGTGATGCGACTCGTTCTACATGATCTTCATTTCATAATGATTATATAAATGAATTGAATGAATGAATATGGTATATACTACACTAATACCATTCTGTAAATGAATTATCTATAACCTAAAGATAAGAATAAGAATTTATTCGACAAAACACGCATAAGAACAAAAAGTTATAAAGACCCGAGTAACAAGTAACAATGAAATATTACTAACAAGAAGCTAATAATATGACCATATATGATATCATATCAATATTTATGATTCTGTAATAAGTCAATAACATTATTTAAACCATTATACAGGATCTTTGGACACGAACAAAGCAAATCAGATCTAAGGTAAGGGAAATATCACAATCTCATTTTTATCCGAGATTGTTTATTCGTAAGTATTTACTGGGGTGTATTTTATCATCCACATCCATGTTTCATCAATATGTAATATTATTTCCATCCACCTACAATTGTTTAAATCCATTTTTACCCTTCGGTGAGTTTTTAGTAAAGAATATGAAAGGAATCTTTTGTCGCTTTTTCGTACGAGGTGATTTTTTGACTTTTCCGACAAAAGTACGAAGAATGTTTTTTTTATACGGCATGAATGGATTTTTAAAACATTGTTTCCAAGAAGATTCCTTTACAAGTTTTCAAGTTTATTTTTTAATCAACTTCTTTTATTTTAAAGTTGTATGACATGTTATGAAAGGAAAAATGTTTTGGAAGAAGAAAAGATATTTTCCTCAAGAATGGAGTTCAAGTGTTTTATCAAAATTATTTTCCATCTAAGATAATAAAGGGTTCTGTTTTTATCCCTATTATTAAATTGATTTGTTCATGTTGTGATGGAATTATTTTTATGAATTCCTTTATCTTATATGAATTGATTTATGATGTCATGATGTTTCAAGAATCCCATTTTTGTTACATGTGTTATGCGATGATGTATGTTTTATGATTATGTGGCACACATAAGAAAGGATTCATTATAAGATGGGTGGGACCTATATCTCCCTCCAATGCATTGGGTAAAGATTTTATATCTCATGAGATAGACATGGCTGGAACGGAAGGTTATTTCGGTTCAGTGGTACAGGACTGAAACGAGGAGTGAACTCTGTTCAGAAAGGGACTTTGTCCACTAAGATAGTCTTGGCAATGAGTCATGACTAACAAGAAATGATTTTCCATGATTATTTGTGCATGCCACAAAGTTTCAAGTTTTATTTTATGATTATGGGGTTCTCATTTTCACTTCTATGATTTATTCCATGTTAAGATATTATGATCTCTTTTGCAGGTTTTGATTTTCAAAAAGATATGATATGATTTTTATTTCCTTTATTTGCCCTTGCTGAGCATTTGAGCTCACCCTTTTATGTTTTCTTTTCCCCAGGTCAGGAAGATGGATATTAAGTAGAATATGCTAAAAGGGACCCTAGATATGATGAAATAAATGGGAGACACTATAGAAGATTTATGAACCAGTTGTTTATGTTTCCCAGTTTCTAAAGACACTATACCTATACGGTCCTTTGTGGTTTTGTCATATGTTGTAATAAGTGTGCTTCAATTTTGAAGTATTAACAATGTATGTAAAGTATGGGTCGTTATAGTTGGTATCAGAGGAAAGGTATAGTCAACCTTTGGAAACTAGGATGTTAAAGCCTTAGTAAGAACCCTAAGGATAAGTCTAAGCATAGAACACAATTTTAGTGTTTTAGAAATGGCCTTGAATAACCTAGGATAAGACCTTAAGCATGAAAATTTTATTCTTGAATTATGTGGTTTCCTATTATAATTAGTGTTTCTCACACTATTCTTCTTGGTTTTAGTCAATGGCTGGAACCCGAAGGAACCGTGTTAATGCGGAATGCGATGGGCAATGCAATGATTGTCCCCCTGAGCAACCAAACGATATGGGAGCTGGAATGCAAAATCTTGTAGCCAAGCTCACACAAATTTCTCAAGCTAGGAATCATGCAGGATTTCCAAACGAGCAAAGGAGGGAGCAACATTCTGTTGAATCCTTCATGAGGCAGCGTCCACCTTCTTTCAGCGGGTCTACTGATCCATTAGTTGCTGAACAATGGATTAGTACTACTGAAAAGATATTTCCAGTTCTTCAATGTTATGAACATGATAAAGTCATCCTAGCAGTGTATCGTTTGGAAGGAGATGCTGATCAATGGTGGAATCTTGTTAAGAATACGAGGCAAAGGGATGAAATTGAGTCTATGGAATGGGACGAGTTCAAGAACTTATTTTCCAATAAGTACTTCCCTCGTATTCTCCGAACAAAGATGGAGAAAGAGTTTCTTGAACTGAAGCAAAGGGATGATGAATCTGTTGGTACCTATGAAGCAAATTTTACAAGACTTGCAAGGTACGCTTCTGGTATTATTATCCAACCTGAGTGTAAGATCGATCGATTCTTTAGTGGCTTAAAACCAAGTCTTCGAAGGGTGTTAGCCATAAGGGACTTTAATAGCTACGAGGAAATCGTTCGATGTGCTCTCAAAGTCGAGATGGAGATTGGAGTAACCCATCAGTCACATGGGTTTGATAAGAAGAGGAAGATGGAATTCAAAGAAAAATCTAAAGAGCACACGGAAAAGAAGATGAACTTTTCCTTATGCTCAAAGTGTGGAAAGAAACATGGAGGGAGTTGTCTTAAAGGGACAAGTAAATGGTTTAAATGTGGAAAAGAAGGTCATCGGGCATTTGAATGCCGTGATAATGGGAAGAAGATGTCAAATGATGCAAACAAAGGAAGGGATACACAGAATGAACCTACTACACTTCAATGTTTCAAGTGCAAGGAGATGGGGAATTATGCCAATCAATGCCCAAATCCAAGGGTTGATGATGATGGTTGACGTCAACAAACTCTTAAGGCTAAAGACAAAGGAAAGTCACATGAAATTTCTATCAGCGATGTGGAGTACGATAACGATGTGGTGAAAGGTACACATACCATCCACTCTAAAGTAGCAAATGTTTTATTTGATTTTGGATCCACCCATTCTTTTATTTCTGAAAAATTTTCTAAGGGTATCACCATATTACCTCAACAATTAGATGTTGAGTTAGCTGTGACAACACCTAATGGCACATCAATCGCATCAAAAGTTTATAATTCTTCTCCGATCGAAGTTTGTGGGAAAGTGCTTCCTGCAAATCTTGTGATCCTTCCTTTAGTGGAATTTGATGGGATTCTTGGTATGGATTGGCTTTCTCTACATGGAGCTCATATCGATTTCCAAAGAAGGGAAGTCACATTTCATATTCCAGATCAATCTACGATCGTCTATCAATGCAAGGATGAACATAACCTTCCAGTGGAAATTTCTTCCATCTTATGGGTATTGATTCCACTAAATGAAGGTTATTTATCTCAAATGGTTGGTGAGAAACTCACGATTAAGAATATGCCCATTGTACGGGAGTTTGATGATGTCTTTCCGGAGGAATTACCGGGTCTTCCACCAAATCGTGAAGTTGAGTTTTCAATAGAACTCGTACCGGGTGCTTTGCCTATTTCAAAGACACCTTATAGAATGGCCCCAATTGAGTTGCAGGAATTGAAGAAGCAACTCCAAGAGAATCTTGATAAGGGATTCATACGCCCTAGTGAGTCACCTTGGGGATCACCTGTTCTATTTGTTAAGAAGAAAGATGGATCAATGAGACTTTGCATTGATTATCGAGAACATAACAAGATCACTATCAAGAACAAATATCCTCTCCCACGCATTGATGACTTATTTGACCAACTACGCGGAGCTCAATACTTTTCCAAGATTGATCTTCGTTCAGGGTATCATCAATTAAGGGTCAAAAGGGAGGATATACCAAAGACGGCTTTCCGTACAAGGTATGGACACTATGAATTTATAGTGATGCCATTTGGTCTTACTAATGCCCCTGCTATCTTCATGTATCTAATGAATATAGTCTTTAGAGACTATCTTGATCAATTTGTGGTAGTCTTTATAGACGATATTCTTGTCTATTCAAAGAGCAAGGAAGAGCATGAATATCACTTGAGAATTATATTGAAGACCCTGAGAAAGGAGAAGCTTTAGCCAAATTTACCAAGTGTGAATTTTGGCTTCAAAAAGTTTCATTTTTTGGTCATATAATCTCGAAAGAAGGGATATCTGTGGATCCTGCAAAAACAGAGGTTATCGAAAGATGGTCGAGACCAACAACAGTAACTGAGATCCGAAGTTTTCTTGGTTTGGCTGGATATTATCGACGTTTTGTAAAAGATTTTCACGATTATCTAATCCAATCACCAAGTTGACTCGGAAGGGAGTTAAGTTTGTCTGGACAGAGGAATGTGAAGAGAATTTCAAGGAGTTGAAAAGAAGGTTATCCAGTGCACCTGTGCTCACACTTCCTTGTAGTGGAGAAAGGTTTGTGATCTACAGTGATGCATCCAAGAAGGGATTGGGGTGTGTTCTTATGCAAAATGATATGGTGATAGCTTATGCCTCGCGACAGTTGAAAATCCATGAGCAAAATTACCCAACACATGATTTGGAGTTGGCTGCGGAAATCTTCGCAATAAAGATTTGGAGGCATTACCTTTATGGTGAATGGTGTGATATTTATACTGATCATAAAAGTTTAAAGTATATTTTCACACAAAAGGAGCTAAATATGCGTCAAAGAAGATGGTTGGAGCTGATTAAGGATCACGACTGCTCAATACATTACCACCCAGGGAAAGCAAACAAGGTGGAAGATGCATTAAGTTGACAAGACCATGCTAGTTTATCCATGATGAGGATCACAAAAGATCCAATATTTATGGATGTACAAAGGATGGATCTTGGAATTATAATGGAAGGGGAAAATCTTATCTTTCTCAAATGAATGTTCAACCATCTATACATGTGAAGATTAAAGAGGCACAGAAAGAAGATGTCGAGTTACAAAAGAAGGTGAGAAATGTTCCTGAATTCAACCTTGATTGTGATGGGATAATAAAGTTCGGGAATCGGGTTTGTGTTCCTTCCATCCCCGAATTAATGAAGGAGCTGCTGGATGAGGCTCATAGTTCTTCATTCTTTATTCATCCTGGAAGCACGAAGATGTATAGGGACCTGAAAGAGTACTTCTGGTGTGATGGCATGAAAAGAGATGTTGCTGAATATGTCTCTCGATGCTTGGTTTGTCAACAAGTTAAAGCTGAGAGACAGAAGTCTAAGGGGATGTCACAACCATTACCCATACACGAATGGAAATGGGAAAACATCACTATGGAATTTGTCACAGGACTTCCTAAAACATCCAAAGGAAATAATGCTATCTGGGTCATAGTTGATCGTCTTACAAAGTCTGCACACTTCATTGCTATTAGAGAGGATTTCACTCTAGATCAGCTTGCCAGGATATATGTAAAGGAAGTGGTAAGATTTCATGGAGTACCACTTTCTATTATATCTGATCGAGATCCGAGATTTACGTCGAAGTTCTGGCGAAGTCTTCAGCATACTCTGGATACAGAGTTGAGTTTTAGCACTGCTTATCATCCACTGACAGACGGTCAGTCTGAGAGAACAATTCAAACCCTAGAAGATATGTTGAGAGCTTGCTCTATGGATTTCAAAGGAGGTTGGGATCAACACCTACCTTTGGTGGAATTTTCTTATAACAATAGCTTTCACTCCAGTATTCAGATGGCTCCTTATGAAGCTCTCTATGGAAAGAAATGCAGGACTCCAACTTGCTGGGATGAAGTTGGGGAAAGAAAGATATTAGGACCTGATCTCGCTGATGAAATGGTAGAAAAGGTCAGATCTATTCAACAACACATAAGAGCAGCTCAGAGTCGACAGAAAAGTTATGCCGACAACCGAAGAAAAGACCTAGAGTTTGAAGTGGGCGATAAAGTGTTCTTACGAATATCTCCCTGGAAGAGGGTTATGAGATTTGGAAAGAAGGGGAAGTTGAGCCCTAGATATACCGGTCCTTTCGAAATACTGGATCGTGTTGGGAAGGTAGCTTACCGATTGGCGCTTCCACCGAATCTCTCTCAAGTTCACGATGTGTTCCATGTATCTCTCCTGAGAATGTACATACCAGATCCTTCAGATGTACTCAGCTCAGAAGTTGTACCGCTGGAGCAAGATCTTTCTTATGAAGAACAGCCGATAGAGATTCTGGATCGTAGCGAAAAAGTCTTACGAAACAAGACCACTCGCTTGGTGAAGGTTTTATGGAGGAACCACCAACTTGAAGAATCTACATGGGAGCTTGAGGATATAATGAGGGAGAATTATCCTCATCTGTTTGTTACAAAGTGACAAATTTCGAGGGCGAAATTATTTTTAAGGGGGGTAGAATGTAACACCCGAGACTTTTATGTTATATAAATCATCAAAGGAGTCATTTTCTACACAACACTTGCTTGGCTTGCTTTACACGCAATCGCGACCTTCCTCGATAGCTTGCGTCGTACGCAATACCGAGTTTCACTAAACAACAATATGCTATTAAAACTAGCCGTTATGAATAGTAATAACCACTTTTTGAAATTTTATAAATTTTATTTTTCAAAATGGACTTCATTTTTGGACTTAGAATATCGAAATTAGCCTAGGGTGAAATTTTGGTATTTTTCTAAAAACTTTCAAATTTTGATGAATAGTGAAACCACTAAGTGGTAGGTTAAAAACTGAATTTTGCATAAAACTTAATTTTACCGCTTCTGTGATTGGAATTTCGAAAATCCGAGAGACACGGTTAATATCAAGGACTAAAATGTGGTTCCATGAGATGAAAATAATTTTTTTGGTGAATAGTAACTTTTTACTTTTTTACCGCGGTTAATAGTAAATAGGGTAACTAAGGGTAAATATGATATCAATATTACCATAACACATCTCCTAATTCTATTGGACAAGTGTAATTCGACCAAAAACAATCTTAGGAATAAAATATGACCATTTAGGCCCACTTGGATTAGATTAGGACATTTATTATTAATTTATTTAAAGAAGGGTTAAAATAGTTAAAATCAAAGTTTAATAAGTAAATCATTTTTAATATGGGGTTATGCATAAGATAAATTCAATTGTAAATATTCATTAGAAATCTAAAAAGATTTCCTACATGATGATATTTTATTTGTAATTTTTAGACATCAAATAATTTAATTTATTTATGAGACAAAGATGATGCAGTATTTATCTTATTAATGAAATATTGACATAATTGATAATATAAATACCAAAATAAATGTAATTTAAGACTTTTTATGAATTCCAATAATTTTCTAGGTTACTATGATATATTAGTGTAAATTTAATCAACTTATTTCGAACATATAATTCTGTTATGACTTTCACAAAAATCATATATCAAATAGTGTCAAAATTGACACAAAATAGTTTTTAAATCAAATATTATATTATTAATTGTTATTGTATTCCTAAAAATCTAAGGTTCGGCCAAATGACTTAGATAATGATATATATATTAATAATAAACAATTTGGGGTTCTTTTGGCATGTTATAGTAAGTTTATTAACCATATAGTGAAAGAAAAAAAAGACATGGTAAAAGTTAAATTATTTAACTTAGAGTTAAATCTAATTGATAAGGTTAAAATAATATCCTAAACTTGTCTAAATTCTATTGGTTGATAGGATTTCGACCCGTCCCCACTTTATATTCGAAATAAGACCCTTTGGAACCATTATAAACCGATTTTGACTTTAATATAAAATAATATTTTGAGATATTCCTAAGGTGCCCCTCTCCTCCCTTATAAAAGGGCAACTCCTCCCCCTCCTCCTCACACCAATTTGAGCACTCAAGCTCGACCAACCCCTGCCATTTTCTCCTCTCCACTTCCCTAGAATAATCCTAGAGGTCCTGGTCTTCTCCAAAGACCAATCTTAGTTCCTTAAGTGGAGGATTCAAAGAAGCGTTCCAAAGAAGAGGTAATATCCATTACCGATCTTTTCAATTTATTTCTTCTTCAACTTCTTCTTCTTTAGTCGTTTCATGATAAAGTAATAACATCAGTATTACTTACATACTGATATGTTATTATAAATATGAAACAACCCTTATTCACCTTCTATCCATCCTACGGAAAAAATGAAATCACCGCGCGTGCGTACGTACGGAATACCGTCTCCACGCCGTGGTGTAATCTATTTTCCACCATCACCTTAAAAGGATGGGTATAATGGTGTAATGAGTAACTATATATGATTATTATGAAGTAATATTGATACTTAAATAATATATATATACTTCAATACAATTCCACGATCATAGGAACGATATCATCACTCGTGCGTACGTACGGAATACCGTCTCCACGATGTGATGCGACTCGTTCTACATGATCTTCATTTCATAATGATTATATAAATGAATTGAATGAATTAATATGGTATATAATACACTAATACCATTCTGTAAATGAATTATCTATAACCTAAAGATAAGAATAAGAATTTATTCGACAAAACACGCATAAGAACAAAAAGTTATAAAGACCCGAGTAACAAGTAACAATGAAATATTACTAACAAGAAGCTAATAATATGACCATATATGATATCATATCAATATGTATGATTCTGTAATAAGTCAATAACATTATTTAAACCATTATACAGGAGCTTCGGACACGAACAATGCAAATAGGATCTAAGGTAAGGGAAATATCACAATCTCATTTTTATCCGAGATTGTTTATTCGTAAGTATTTACTGGGGTGTATTTTATCATCCACATCCATGTTTCATCAATATGTAATATTATTTCCATCCACCTACAATTGTTTAAATCCGTTTTTACCCTTCGGTGAGTTTTTAGTAAAGAATATGAAAGGAATCTTTTGTCTCTTTTTCGTACGAGGTGATTTTTTGACTTTTCCGACAAAAGTACGAAGAATGTTTTTTTATACGGCATGAATGGATTTTTAAAACATTGTTTCCAAGAAGCTTCCTTTACAAGTTTTCATGTTTATTTTTAATCAACTTCTTTTATTTTAAAGTTGTATGACATGTTATGAAAGGAAAAATGTTTTTGAAGAAGAAAGGATATTTTCCTCAAGAATGGAGTTCAAGTGTTTTATCAAAATTATTTTCCATCTAAGATAATAAAGGGTTCTGTTTTTATCCCTATTATTAAATTGATTTGTTCATGTTGTGATGGAATTATTTTTATGAATTCCTTTATCTTATATGAATTGATTTATGATGTCATGATTTTTCAAGAATCCCATTTTTGTTACATGTGTTATGCGATGATGTATGTTTTATGATTATGTGTCACACATAAGAAAGGATTCATTATAAGATGGGTGGGACCTATATCTCCCTCCAATGAATTGGGTAAAGATTTTATATCTCATGAGATAGACATGGCTGGAACGGAAGGTTATTTCGGTTCAGTGGTACAGGACTGAAACGAGGAGTGAACTCGGTTCAGAAAGGGACTTTGTCCACTAAGATAGTCTTGGCATTGAGTCATGACTAACAAGAAATGATTTTCCATGATTATGTGTGCATGACACAAAGTTTCAAGTTTTATTTTATGATTATGGGGATCTCATTTTCACTTCTATGATTTATTCCATGTTAAGATATTATGATCTCTTTTGCAGGTTTTGATTTTCAAAAAGATATGATATGATTTTTATTTCCTTTATTTGCCCTTGCTGAGCATTTGAGCTCACCCTTTTATGTTTTCTTTTCCCTAGGTCAGGAAGATGGATATTAAGTAGAATATGCTAAAAGGGACCCTAGATATGATGAAATAAATGGGAGACACTGTAGAAGATTTATGAACCAGTTGTTTATGTTTCCCAGTTTCTAAAGACACTATACCTATACGGTCCTTTGTGGTTTTGTCATATGTTGTAATAAGTGTGCTTCAATTTTGAAGTATTAACATTGTATGTAAAGTATGGGTCGTTATAGACACTAAACCACCTGATCTTCTTTGTTGTATCAAGTGATGTTTTATGTAATAAATCATGTTTAAGTTTGTAATAAAAGTAGGGTTATCATAGTTGGAATCAGAGGATAGGTTTGGTTATTTTTGGGATTAGGATTATAAAACCCTAGTAAAGCCTTAGATACAAGACTATGTACAATAAAAACAACCCTAAGTTATGGAAAGTATTGAGTAAGTGGTTTATCAAGAAAATGTATCCTTTTCTGGATACGAGCAGGTAGAGGCGGCACTGGCACAGATGTATCGTAGGGGTAAATCCTGAAACACCGCTTTGAGCTAGGCTCGAACAGGAACTGGTTCATGACAACGGGCTTTGCTACACTCTTGGTTACGACACTCCCAGGGGATATGTTTTTGTAAATTCACAAGCTTAGTATGAACCCTTATTAAGGTAATTAAAAAATTCCCCAAAGAATATTTGTTAGAAAGTAGATTATGAGAAGCCTATATTGAATCCTATAGACTCGTGAGTTAAGGAAATAAAAGTTTATTTATAAGTCATCAACTTTTGTCTTTGTATTACCCTTTATGTTTTACCCCGAACATTCCCTTTCATCCAGCTAATGGCCAGTAATAGGAGGACACTGGCTAACAACCGTTGTGAAGATTAGTGTGATGACTACAATAATGAGATTCCCAATCCAATGGGAGTGGGAATTGAAAACTTTGTCACTCTTCTCTCTCAGCTAATGAATGTTTTGAATAGAAACACGGGTCATGAGGAACGTTCAACTCCCCCTAAGAAAGAAAAATTCGCTATTGAGATCTTCATGAGACAAAGGCCTCCTACTTTTAGTGGATCATCCGATCCCACGATCGCTGAAAAATTGATCAACTCCATTGAAATGATATTCTCCATCCTTCAATGTTCTGAACAAGAGAAGGTTCTCCTGGATGCTTATTGTATGGAGGGTGAAGCTGATCAATGGTGGATGTTGATAACAAATGTGAAGACTGAGGAGGAGATCGAGGCGTTGGAGTGGAAGGATTTCCAGAATATGTTTTTTGATAAATATTTCCCGCACACCCTCCATCTTAAGATGGAAAGGGACTTCCTTTAACTCAATCAAAAATATGAAGAATCTGTTGGAGCGTACGAGGCAAACTTCACAAGGCTTGCACGATATTCTTCTAGCTTTGTCGTTACCCCCGAATTCAAATTTGACCACTTCTTTGGTGGGTTGAAGCCTAGCCTACAGAAAGCATTAACAATCCGTGACTTCGACACCTATGAAAAAATTGTCTGATGTGCCCTCAAGGTCGAAATGGAGATCAGAGAATCACAGGGGTATCATGGGGATAAGAAGCATAAGGTGGACTTCAATGATGGTGGTCTGATGGATAAATCCAACGATGTTAAGAAGATCCAGCACCCCACTTGCTAAAAGTGAGGTAAGAAGCACCATATAAATTTCCTTAAGGGGACGAGAAAATGCTTCAGGTGTGGAAGAGAAGGGAACCTAGGTGTTAATTGTCGGCATGAAAGACCCACGGCTGCAACAGAGGAGAGGAACGCTCTGTTCAAACCTCAACGCGTTGTTCAACGCTACAAATACAATGAACCGTGGAATTTTGCAAATCATTTCCATAATCCAAGGGTTTTTATAGACAACCAACATCCTCCATGGTATCAAGGAAGAGCTCTTGCCATCACTTCTGCCGAATTGAACCCCGAAAACAAATTGGTGATAGGTATGCTAGTTATTCATTCACGAATAGTGAACGTACTTTTTGATTTAGGTTCTATGCATTCATTTATATCTCTAAAGTTTAGTAGAACAATCACATCACCACCACAAATCATGGATGTGAAGATGTCGCTGAGTACAGAAAATGGGAAAATCATTGAATCCCATGAATATAAGTCCTCTCCTTTTATAGTATATGGATTGAATTTTCTGGAAAACCATATCATACTCCCTCTAGTAAAATTTGATGCAATTCATGGCATGGATTTACATTCCTTATATAGAGCTGACATAAATTTTCGGGAGTGGTAAATTGCACTCCATATGGAGAATCGACCCCCGATTCTTTACAAGTGTCAGGATGAAGATGAATCTCATTTAGCTCCCTCATCTCAAGCATGGAAATTACTGCCTTATGAGCAAGTGTGTCTAGAACCAATGATTTAGTCTAAGGAAGAAACCATCCTTGATGAAATTCCTATTGTGAGGGAATTCTCTAAAGTGTTTCCCAAGGAACTGACTGGTCTTCCTCCAAGAAGAGATGATGAGTTCTCAATTGAACTTATACCCGGGGCTCTACTAATAACCAAGAATCCATATAGAATGGCTGTTGTAGAGCTTGAGTAGCTGAAGAAACAACTACAGGAGAATCTTCATAAAGGGTTTATACGCCCATGTGCTTCACCATGGGGTGAACCAGTCCTCTTCGTCAAAAAGAAGGATGGGTCAATGTGGTTTTGCATCGAATATCGTGAACATAACAAAATCACGATATAGAAAAAGTATCCTCTCCCATGAATTGATGACTTGTTTGTTCAGCTGCATGGAGCACAAAACTTTTTCAAGGTGGACTTGCAGTCGAGATATTATCAAGTAAGGGGGAAGAAGGAAGATATCCCCAATACTGCTTTTCGCACAAGACAGGGGCACTATGAATTCATAGTAATTTCTTTCATACTCACAAATTATTCAGCAATCTTCATGGACATAATTAATAGAGATTTAGAGATTACCTCGACAAATTTGTGGTAGTCTTTATAGATGATATTCTAGTATTCTCCAAAACCAAGGAGGATCATGAGGAGAATTTAAGAACTGTACTAGTGACTTTGCACATGGAGAAGATCTATGAAAAGTACAGATATTGTGAGTTATAGTTGAAGGATATCTCATTCCTGGGTCATATCATCACAAGAAATGTGATATCTGTGGACCCCTTCAAAACAGATGCAATTGATGGACGGCCGAGACAATCATCTGTAATAGATATTCGTAGATTCTTGGGGTTAGTTGGATATTATTGATGATTTGTGAGGAATTTCTCACGATTGTCCAACCCTCTTACCAAGCTAACTCAGAAGGGAGTAATGTTTTCTTAGGGTGATGAATGCGAAGAAAGCTTCAAGGAGTTGAAAAAGAGGCTTATCACTGCGCACATGCTCACTTTATCCACAAGTAGGGAACTTTTTGTGGTATTATGTGATGCTTCAAAGAAGGGCTTAGGTTGTGTGTTGATGCAGAATGATAAAGTGATATCTTATGCCTCAAGGAAGTTGAAAATCCATGAGCGAAACTATCCAACGCATGATCTGGAGTTAGCGGCAGTGATCTTTAACCTGAAAATCTTGCTGCATTATCTCTATATAGAGATATGTGAGATATATACTGACCACAAGAGTATTAAATATATATTCACACAAAAATAGCTTAATATGCACCAGAGAAGATGGATAGAGATCATCAGGGATTATTATAGTTCAATTCATTACCACCATGGGAAAGCAAACAAGGTGGCAGATGCCCTATGTAGAAAGGATCCATAGATTCTATCAATGATGAGAATTGGGAAGGATATAATCTTCTTAAACTTGATTAAAATGGACATGGGTATCATAGAGAAGGGAAAATAATCAGTCCTTTCACAAATTATTTCTCAACCATCTCTTTTGGAAAGGTTAAAGGATGATCAAAAGGATGATGTAGGAATTCAAGAAAAAATTGGAAGCTATCAAAAATGGGAAATCCTCAGAGTCTAATGTTAATGATGAAGGAATTGTGTGGTTTTGATGATGCACATAAATCAAATTTCTCTCTTCACCCAGGGAGCACAAAGATGTATCGAGTTCTCCGAAAAAACGTTTGGTTGGATAATATGAACAAGGAGATCACTGAATATACATAAAAGTGCATGGTGTGCTAGCAAGTGAAGGCAGAGAGGCAGAAGTCTAAGGGGATGATGCAACCATTGTCCATACCCAAATGGAAATGGGAGAACATCACCATGGACTTTGTCACTAGACATCCAAGGACATCCAAAGGCAACACTGCAATCTGGGTTGTTGTGGATCATATTACAAAGACTGCACACTTCATTTCTATTTGGGAGGATTTTTCTTTGGATCAACTGACATAGATATATATCAGGGAAGTGGTAAGGTTGCATGTAGTACTACTATCTATTGTGTCTGACCAAGATCCATGTTTCACCTCTATGTTTTGGAAGAGTCTTCAACATGCTCTGAATACTGAACTGAACTTCCGTACGACCTGTCACCCTCAAAATGATGGCCAATCTGAGTGGACTATCCAAACACATGAGGATATGTTGAGAGCGTGCTGAATGGACTTTAAAGGAGGATGGGATCAACATCTTCCTCTGGTTGAGTTCTCTTATAATAACAGTTTCCAATCAAGCATCCAAATGGCACCATATAATGCCCTTTATGGGAAAAGAAGCAGAACACCGACATGTTGGGATGAGGTCAGTGAACGTAAGCTGCTTGGACAAGAAATGGTCGAGGAAATGGTGGAGAATGTGAAAAACCTTAAAACGCATATCAAGGCATCCTAGAGTCGACAAAAGAGTTATACATATAATCTTCGACGAGACCTTGAGTTTAAAGTTGGAGACATGTTTTTTCTACCCATATCTCTATGGAAGAAGGTCATGAGGTTTGGAAAGAAAGGGATGTTAAGTCCAAGGAACATCAGCCCCTTTGAGATTCTTGATCGTGTCGGGGCTGTGGCATATCGACTACAACTTCTGCCTACTATGGCCAATGTACATGATGTCTTTCTTGTATCCCTCTTAAGGAAGTACATAACGGACCCTTCAAATGTACTCTCTTATGAGGTGGTAGAATTGGAAGACGATATTTCTTATGAGGAGCAACCAGTGAAGATCGTATATCATAGTGAAAATTTTCTACAAAATAAGACAATGCCCCTCATCAAGGTGTTGTGTAGATACAACAAGTTTTAAGAAGTGACTTGGGAATTGGAGGAAGTGATGAAGCTAAGTAACCACCATCTTTTTTAGTGTGGGAAAAAGAAATTTCGAGTGCGAAATTTCTTAAGGGGGGAATGTTGTAATGACCCAAAGTTTCATTAATGGAAAATCCCTCTTGATCTTATTAAATGTACCTTTATATAGAATTTTTTTAAAAAATTTCAAATTATTTGGTTTTATGATAAGAATTGTGACCTTTATTTTTATAGTTGTTGAACAGTGATCACATGATTAGTATAAATATAGGGCTTTAACACATCCATTTTTTTACTTAGACAAAGGAACCGATGGCCTCATCCAGTAGAATTTCCCCATACGAAGCCCATTTTTTGGAGCTCGGAAAAGAGGTGGAGTCCTTGGGCTTCGCTCTGGACCAAGCCCAAGCTGAGCTTCACCATTTCAAGTTCAAACTAGATAGTCTACGAGAGATTTGGAAGATGATATAAATTACCACTCGAGTGATGTTATCCGAGCCACCCCAAGAGTCTGTCACCATCACACACCATACCCTTAGGTCTTATGCTACTGTTTTAAGGGGTTATGTAACTAATCTATACTAATATGTTCATGTACATTATTTTTGTATATAATAATAAATATAATTTCCAGTCATTTTTGATACATTGTAAATAGTTTTTAAAGCACAAATGGGGTTTTTAGTTATTATTTAATTAGAAAATCTATTGATTTAAATTAAGGGATTTTTGAATTAAATAATATTTTAATAAAATAATATTATTATTATTAAATTATTTTTTATTAAAAATAAATGATCTTATAATTTTATGAATATAATTAAATTTTTTATTAAGATTTGAAATCCATTTCTGTCAGAACTTGAGAATTTTTGATAAATTTATATTTTTATTTTAAAAGTGAAAATAAACATATTTAGAAAATTATTTAGATAAATAAATGTTATTTCTGGAATCAGGACATCGAAATTATCCAACGGTGAATTTTTCATATCTTTCTGAGAGAGTCAATTTTTTGGGTAAAAATTAAATACCATTTAAATATATAATGTGTTTAATGACATCATAATGACCCAATAGGGATGTAATAAGATACTATAATCTTTATGTTCTACCAATATATTTTTTACCATAAAAATAATGTGATTTTTGGTTAGTTTGACTTACTTTTCAAAGCATTAATGGACTCCTCATGACATATTCAACACATTGCCTTTTTAAATTAATTCTCACGGGAGTGTGACTCACCTCCACATAAACAACCGTATTATTTTAAGTAGTTCGGACTTTGGGAATATAAAAATATTTTTTTCCTCTTCCCTTTTCCAAAAACAATGGTCAATGACCATGGGATGGTTTGTGGTTTGGATTAATTTAATATAAGAGGTCCCAAACCTAAATAATAAAGAATTCCCACGCCTTTCCTATATAAACCCACCCATGCTCCCACTTCCTCCTCACTCAAAGCCTTTGGAGTTCGTCCAACCTCTTCCCTACTCTCTCTAGAATCCTCCCAAGGTGATCCAAGCTACCAAGAAGCCTCTTACAAACATTTCTATAGCCATTGGATGCACACTTCCATGTAAGAGTTTTTTCTTCCTTTGTCATTTTTTTCAATTGTCTTTAAGTTGTTTTTCCATTTAATTTCAATTATGAATGTAGGGGTATGGTTTCACACCTATCATATACTTCCCTTTTTATGTTTAATTGATGGGATACCCCTTTCACTCTCGTTAAATGCTTCCCATGTACACCCATTACTATGCCGAAATTCCGAAAGGAACTTCTCTCTCCTCTTTTACATTCAAGAAATACTTTTGTATCTTGAATATAAATTCTATTACAATTGATGCGACATCTATATATACAACCTCCTTACTGTCCATTACATGTAAATATGATGAGGAACCCCTTTCTCTCTCATCAACCATTTTTATGAATTCTTATGTCACGCCGTTACGCTGCTGAAATCGCACCAATTTTCTAAGCCAATGTCATTGTGTAGTGAATACCATGCCCATTTATCCATCAAGGGTATTCACCTTTAATAACATTTACTTATTGATTAAAATGTTCCATTTATTATTTCCACATTCCTTTATCGTGGAATAAATGATTATGTTTTATGAATCCATTTTTTATGATCCAGGTGGCACACTTATTCATGAAAGGAAAAGTTTAAGAAGGGTGCGCCCTTATAGAGCATCAATGCATTGGGAAAAGTATACTATCATGATAAATCTTGTGAAATGAGTTTTGAATCATGATAATTCAAGTGCAACTAGGGTTTACTCTTTCTTTATGTGCAATGAGGATTTACTCATGCTCCATGTGTAATGAGCCTTGGCTCAGGCTAATTCCATGTTAAGTGTTGTTGCCACATTTCCAGGATATGACTATCATGCTTTATCATGCCTTTATGTTCATGTTTCTCTTATTCTATATAGATATGCCTATTGACTAACATGTTTTTTACTCCTCATGCTATTCCATGTGTACTCCCTTACTGGGCTTTATAGCTCAGCCTTTTTCTTATGCATGTCCTTAGGTTAGCTCATGCAATGCTAAGTTCGAGGGAATGTAGTGGTCATGTAAAGGATGTTTTCAATAAAGATGTTTTATTTAATGTTTTATGTTTTTATGAAATGATCCTAAGCCCCAAAGACACTAAACATTTTGATCTTCTTTGTTGTATCAAGTGAAGTTTTATGTAATAAATCATGTTTAAGTTTGTAATAAAAGAAGGGTTGTCATACTATTCACACACATCCACAAAATAAGTAAAACCTCATGTTCCATATTTAACAAAGTAAAGAATTCCATCATAAAAAATTACATACAAAACATAACAAAACTCAAAACAGCTCTAGTTACTGGGTGTGCATCTACGTCTCCCGTTCCCAGGTACTTTCTTCGAGTCTGCCATGCCTCCCTAACACACGAACCAAAGGAATTTTCCATCAACAGAGTACCTTCTCCTTACAATACTCAATTCTCACAGGCATTTATACAAATTTCACATCGGCCTTGATGTCCAGCTTTCCCCAGTCGAGGACGTGTGAATCGTCTTATAGATATCGTCGGAGTTATGACCCATGGAAGACATCATGTATTCTCAACAGTAGCGGCGGTAACACTAGCTGATAAGCTACTTCCCCGAACCACCACAACACTTTGGAGGGTCCTATAAACCTTGGAGAAAGCTTACTCCCCCTGCCAAACCCCTTTTGTCCACGCCGAGGGGATACCATCATGAAAACGTGGTCCTCAACCTTGAACTCCAACGACCTCCTCCTATTATCAGCATATGAATTCTGTCGGTCCTGAGCTGCCTCCATCCTCTCCCCTATATGCTATACCTTCAATGTCGTTCTCCACACCATCTCCAGGCCAAGAACACTTACTGCCCCAACATCGGTCTATCACACAGGTGAGCGACATGGTCTTCCATACAAGGCTTTGAATGGAGCCATGCTAATGTTAGAGTGATTGCTGTTATTGTAGGCAAACTCTACTAGAGGCAAGTGTCTCACCCACGATCCCCCAAAGTCCAGAATACTTGCTCGTAGCATATCCCATAATGTCTGGATGGTGATCTCTGTCTGTCCATCTGTCTGGGGATGAAAAGTAGTGCTAAGACATAGCTCAGTGAAAAAAGCATTCTATAATCCTCCCCAGACTCGTGAGGTAAATCATGAATCCCAATCTAAGAATATGGACCTCATAACTCTATGAAACCACACCACCTCATCCACATTCCTCCGTGATAAGGAATCCATTGCACCCGACTACTTGATTGACTGAATCTGAGTCAATTTCTTCAACCGGTCCACCACTACCCAAATAGTGTCGCAGCCCCCTCAAACCATGGGTAGCCCTGTGATGAAATCCATCGAGATGTGATCGTACTTCCACTTGCAGATGTCTAAAGGCTGCAACAAACCACCTGGAACATGGTGTTCAACCTTCACATGCTAACACACTAGGCACCTGTCCACGAACTCTGCCACTGCCCGCTTTACCCCTGGCCACCAAAACTGACTCCTCAGAACCTGGTACACCTTCGAAACTCCTAGGTGAACTGCTTGGGGTGAGTTGTGGAACTCACCCAGAACTCTCTTGTGCATCGCCTCTGGAACAAACAACTTCCCTTGGAAAAAAATCATATCCAGACCATCCTCCATCCAACATTTCAGAGCGTTGCCTTGGATTACTTGATCACACATCACTTCACTTTCTGAGTCTCCCCATTGAGACTCCTCTTCCTTCCGCAACAGAGAAGACTGCACTGTCATCTGATACATGCATCCTCTACCACCATCTATCCTCGCATCCAGGTGCAGGGCAGCCAACTCCTCCATTACATTCCAAGCATCTTTCGACTCTCTAACCGCATCCTTCTGTGACTTCTTGTTCAAGGAATCATCCACCAAATTCCCTTTTCCTGAGTTGTAGGAAATATTGAAGTCGTATTCTTGATGGAACTCCATCCACCTTCGCTTCTGTAATTTCAGGTCCCACTGGGAGAAGATATACTTCATGTTTTTTTGATGTGTGAGGACCATGAAGTGTTCCCCAATGAGCTAATGCCGCCACAACTTTAGTGCAAACATGACTGCCGCAAGCTCCAGATTGTGGGTGGAATAATTATGTTCATGAGGACATAACTACCTAGACCCATAAGAGAACACTCCATGTCGTTGCATCAGCACCCACCTGAGGCCTTGTCCTGAAGTATCACAGAATACCTCATATGACACCCCTACTTCTGGCGACCTCATTACTGGGGAACTGAACAACTTCTCCTTCAAATAGCTGAAGGCCGCCTCGCACTACCCATTACACATGAATTCCTGGTCTTTCCTGGTAAAGGCTATCAAAGGTGCCACAACTCAGGAGATTTAGGAACAAACCTTAGATAATATCATGTTATTTCAAGAAAACTACGAACTTCTTCCACATTCTTGGGCACGACCCAAGAAACTACTACTGCGACCATCGAGGGGTCCACCGCTATTCCCTGCTCAAAAACCACATTCCCAAGGAAGTGCACTTCTTGCATCCAGATCATGCACTTGGAAAACTTCCCAAAGAGTTGGTGTTGACGAAGGACCTCTAATACAATTCTCAGGTGCTCAGCGCGATCCTCCTCTGATCTTGTGTAGATCAGGATGTCTTCAATAAAAATGACTATGAACTGATACAGGTATTCCCAGAAGACGTAGTTCCTGAGCCCCATGAACACAACTGGAGCATTCTTAATGGCGAACGACATGACCACAAACTCAAAGTTACATATTTGCATCTGAAGACAGTCTTCGAGATGTCTCCCTCCTCCACCCTCAGCTAGTGATATCCTGACTACATGTCAATCTTGGTGAACCACCCTTTCGTTTTTACTAGTTGAAAATGTCTTCTATCCTCAGAAGAGGGTAAAAGTTCTTGAACATTACCTAATTCAGTCTATGGTAGTCTATGAATAGCCTGAGGCCACCGTTTGCCTTATTTGAGATTAATACTGGAGCACCCCATGATGATTCACTTGGTCGAACAAAACCCTTTCTTCATCAGCTCATTAATCTGAATCCGCAACTCCCGCAACATAGAAGGTGCCATGCGGCAGGGACCCATCAAAATCGGACAAGAACTAGGTTACATGTCTATCCCAAACTCAACATCTCGTCGAGGGGGTAGAGTCACCACCTCTACAGGGAAGACATCTATAAAACCACTAATGATTCCTGGGACATCCACCATTTCTGCATCCACCGACTCCAATGATTGTTTAGCTAACATGTAAAGGAGGGGCTCCTCTCGCCAACTGCTTTTTTGAAAACCCCGCTTGCTGATGAATGTTACACGTATACTACATGAATATGAAAACACGACCCTTCCTCAGATGCAGTAAATGATGGAACATATAGGGGACAAACAGTCAATGCCTAGGATGACATCGTAGTGATGTATCTGCAGCAGTAGAAGATCCCTGATAGACTGATGTGGACCTATCATCAGTCTACACCCTCGAAAAACATAAAACAAGTCTATCTGACCTCTGACTGGTGTGCTCAACACCAGGGGAACTGGAACTCTCTCAACTTCTAAACCTAGAGCAAGGGCAAGACTGGATGTAACAACGGAGTGCAAAGCTCCTGTATCAAACAAGGTATAGGAAAGAGTACTAAAAATGTTGATCATACCTAGAACAACTTCTTGCCCTACTGAAACTACTACCTCTACAGTGTGCAACTATCCACACCTAGCTCCCTTGAGTCTCAGCTATCGACCGCCTCCCCAAACATGCCCTGGTCGAGGTCCCTGCGGAAAATCCTGAGGTCATCCTCATCAAGTAATGCCTGCCCTCGAAGGAACGAGAGCTTGTAGCTCCAGCTAATGCTATAAAAAGGGCATAGCATGAAACTAATGCTGCTGAGGTGGATGCTGAACCTTCCCACCCTATCTGTATGGTATTCTGTTCGGGAACTGATTTTGAAGGTTCCAATGGCTTCCACAGATAAAGTATCTCGGCCCTGGGCCTGAAAGGAAAGGGCGAGGGCTGGGAGATCAGAACTGGAACTGCTGAGGCATGCTTCATGCTGTAAAAACCTAGAGGGCCGTGACGCTGGAGGCATACTGATGATGGATTTCCTCATTGACGGGCCCAATTGGATTCCCATTCACGATAAACCTCCCAACGTGTGCATCCTTTCAAAAAATTCAGCCTTCTTCTGGACCTCCAAGTATGTTGGTAGGGTGAAGGGAGTAACTTCATACTGGAGAGAAGGTCGAAGTGCCTCCTTCAAACATCTCGCCTGAGACTCCTCATCCAGAAATAGGTCAGGAGAAATGCGAAGGAGATCCTTGAACTTGATCCCCAACTCTCTAACTGACATAATCCCCTACTGGAGGGAGAGTAGTTCCAACCTTTTCTCATCCTTCATTGTGGACGAGGGGTATTCTACCGAGAAATACTTCTCGAATTCATCCCACATAAGCTCAGGATCCCTCTTCTCACCAAGATAATGTTCCCCCCATTGACACGCTGCTCCACGCATCTGGCATACAGCCAGAAGAACCCAATACTACATCAGAGAACAGATCAAGTAGAAAGCTATCACCAGCTTCTCTAGCCATCTCATTGTCTCCATGTCTGAGATGATACCCTTGTACTTCCCGAGTGCCTTCCGCTGAAATACACGAAGCATCCACTGCCACTGATCATCCACCTCCTCTCTGTCAGCCCTCTGCTGATCATCCAAGTCAACCTCCTAGGTGTCGATCGCCCACACAACTTATGGTCGTCTCCTAGGTTTCATGGATATAAGGAAATCAAGGAATTCCTAAGCCTGAGTAGTGTAGAATATTGTTCTTAAATATTCTTATACTTAATGTTTATTTTAAATCATAAAAATTTCCATAAAACATGAGAACTCAAGTCATCATGATGCGTGTTCCATTCCTTGTGTCTCTACCCTGCAATCATTGTAGCCTTACTTGGTCGTTTGGTAGGCCTAGAGTCCTTGCATCAAATCATGAAGGGCCCTCAAATCCCATGTCCTAGCCAGTCTTCCCTTGAAAATTTCACGCACGATGATCTCCCAACATAGTTGCCCAACCATCCCATGAAATCCTCACTGCTTCTAACCCCATAATCCATCATATCTCTGAAATTTTTGAAATGGGAATTCCACCCATGTTATTCCCATGTTAGTTGGATCCAATAATGGCCTAAATTTGATAATGGATGGGATTGATTAAAAATATGAAAATTTAGTTGATTTTGGAAAATATTATGGTTTTTTGGGGCTTAGTTTTAATTCATAGTCATTTGTTAATCTATTTTTTCTTATTAACTCTAATTATTTTTAATCACATTGACTAATATTTTTGATGAAAAACTGTGTTGACATATACATAAATTATAAATTTTGTTGATAAAAAATATGGAATCCATTTTTCAAAATAAAAATTAATTAATTGTCCAAAATTAATTTAAAATTTTTCCTGTTTATGAGACAACAATCCAGGTTTCTATAGAAAATTGTGAAAAAGTTTGATATGTTTTCAAATCAAATTTTAATGTAATATTGGATTTAATGACCTAAATTGGAATAAGTGATGTATAATGTATCTAAATATACATTATAACCAAATTAAAACATAATATAAATATATAAATAAATTAGATGAAAAATAAGTTTTGAATTAGAATTCGGTGGTTTTCACTATTCATAAAAAATTGAAACTTTTCCAAAATACCAAGAATTAACCAAAAGTAAATTTTGATTTTATTTTTACAAAAAAGAAGTACATATTTTAAAATAAAAAATATATAAGAGAAAAAAATTATTTACAATGGGGTCTCTATTAAAATATAGTAAAAATACTCTTTAGAAAAATTCATATTTTTTCATAAAATTGGATTTATTTTTATCTTATAGATATGAAATATATTATATTCTTATAAAAATTATTTATTGAATATATAATATTTTATAATTTTAATGAATTAAATAATAAAATGTTATTTGTATAATTTTTTTTTGATAAATGTTTTTTGTATGTAAGAAAATAATTTCCAAAGAATGATGACATCCTTATTTTCCAATATTTGTTTTATTAAAATATAATAATTGATAACCAAAGGATTAATTATATATTCATTTTAAACAAAACTTTCACAATTTTTGTAATATTATTTGTATCATACATTTTAATTTCTAGGAATTAAATATACAAATATTTCATTGATAATATTAATATTATATTTTAGATTTATAAAACTCAGTATTTTGTGTAATGCATTGAATCTAAGTGACAATGTATAGTGTGTAACACATCCCATACATAGTGTTAAATGTACTGAAAGATAATATAAGGTTTTCTTGTGTCACAATATTGAATTTCCTTTCTTATTACCTAATAAAAACATAGTAATTTCATACAAAAAGCAAAATAATGTGCAACATGAAATGAAAAATATAAAAATGATTAAATTAATTTGTTTTTTTTTGAAAATTTTATTTTTTTTCATTCTACCACCCTTAAATTATTTTTCCCCTATAAATTAATCTAGTGTATTAATGTTTTAATACATTAATGTTCCTTTCATAGATAAGAACATTAAAAAATTAATACTAATAGATCCTTTACAAGAGAATGTTCGAAAGATGACGGTTAGCCAAACTAACTCCTAACTAGGTTTTCACATGGGATAATAAAGGTTTCATGTGAAAATATGGATATGGGCGAGATATTGAACTATTATGTTCTAATAGAAAATGATAGTGATCATTATTAGTATAAATTTAACAATCACAATTTTTTAACCCAATGAGTCTTGAATGATCATTGATATCATAAAAATGATAACAAATTGAATACATTTTTTTTAAAACACTTTTCTCTAATGTTTAGGAATTTTAATTAAAATATATATAAACATGATTTATAAAAAATCTTCCATTTAGATGTGACTAGATCAACTTCCACTTCTTCTCTTATTTTAGAAATGAAGGTGAATTTTTCATTGATGAAGTATTAACAGATCATGAGGTCCTTCAATTGAATGATACACCATTACATTGATCATTTTCTAAAAAATGTTATCATAAGTTATTAAATATAAAAAATACTTATATGGTGTGATAATAAATTAATCACTAAAGCCACATTTGTTGTTAAACATAATCCATTACATAAGTGGTAGACTTTATAACTCTATTTAATGACGGAAGTACATAACATTAGAAATATGTCAACTAATTTTCTTAAAAATAGATTATCATTGATACACCTTATAACATAATGTAGAGATAGGTTATCGCATAAAAAAAATATGAATACCTTTATCATGGATGCTTTTGAATCATGGTAATAACGTGAAATACCATACATTCTTACTAAAATCATGCATGTATCCATATTATAAATTTTATTAGATATATTTCTTAAATCCAAAATGTTGAAAACATCATCAATGATAACATAGACTACTTGTCCCGAAATCCTCAATTAGTTCCAACGTAACAAGTACCAACCAATTTACTTATTCATATCCATCATATATGATTATCTAAACACCATTATCTTAACATATGAAACATATTAAGGGATTTCTTTCCCTTAATAACGAGATTCCCATGAACATCACCATAATATTTAATCACTATTATAATATATCGTGACTGTTTATCGTATTCTTGTAAATACATACGGAAAAAATAGACTTACCCTACCTTATATATTTCAACATTCAGATAACATAATAAATTTGATCCAATTAAATAAAAACATTGATGATTCTTTTTGAACATTGAGCCATTAACAAGGATACATCATCATATTAATTAATGCATATTTATTTTCATATTTCACCTATAGTCTCATCATTATTAGCAATATAACCATTACTTGTACCACCATGTAGATAATATTCGTGATTTTCCACATGGGAAATTGATTTTCAATAATTACTATTAATTGCACACTTAATGAATATTATCTATGATGATGTTATTGGGAGGCCAATATTCCCATACATTGTATTAACCAAACTCTTCAAATTTCCTTTACATCTACATTCTTTGTGTACATGTTCCCCATATTCAAAACAGGTTCTTTTTCCTCTATGACATTTAATTAGGTGATTCCATACACATTATAGACACAAATAAAACTAAATCATTTGACCACTATGGTCAACATTAAATGAAATCGGAAAAAACACTTTCATTCTCTTCTTTGGTGAGTTTGGGAGTAGGTTAAGGTACAAAATTTAATTCATTTTCTGTTAATATTTATTTAGCATTATCACAATATCCATCACTATAGTTATCAACCAATTTGACTACACTTCATAAAATATTCCACCATATTCAGCATTAAACATGTTTCTTCTTGTTTCTACCAATGATTATAACCAGAAATAAAAGTTTCAGAATAACACATCATAGTTGAAAATCAATTATTCATTATAAATAAATCCATTAATGTAAAATTTATAACACCTTCATTGAAAAAAATATAATTATCCTTATCATCATACCTAGACATATCATTAAAAATATCCTTAGGGATATCACTATGGTTTTCACATCCTAATTTACGAAATATTTAGTAAAATTTTCCATTGAAACCAACTACAGATACTTGGGCTTAACATATATGTATATTACATCATGATAGATAAATATTCATCACATTTCAATAATTTATGTTGGAGGATGGTAATAGTTTCGTGTTATTGGGAAAATATAAAAATCTTTTATCATTTTAAAAGGTCATAAATGTTTCCGACAAAGAACATACCCATTAGTAATTTAACACAAAACCATTCATTATTACTTGGGAAAAGAAAAATTAAGCAATGGTTGAGCTCATATTCATAGTAACGGTAAACAAAAGAGATACATATCCATATACTGATCATAAGGGTATGAGAACATGAGAATAACATTTTAATATCATACCCATCATATAAAATATTATATACACGATTCATGGAATATATATTTATAGTTCAGAAGACATGAATCAAAAGCGAACCAGAAACATAATCCTTAATAATAAAACATAGGAAAAAAACATAATGTCTATAGAAGACACATAAGTATATAAAAATTATTTTCATATAATTCAAGGATACATTCCAAGTCCAAATTTGATGAATGATTTCACTCCCTAATCCATATTAGTAGCCAAGATTCACACCCATGACCATTATAGAAGACAAAGCCATTTACTGAACAGGGTTTCCTCCCAATTCTATCCCTATATTACTGATTCAAGGCCACTTCCCATTTCATCATTGTATTATTGAATCATGTTCACTTCCCATTCTATCCATGTATTGTGGGCCCGAGATGTAATTCAATTCCCATCCCGTGTTACTGAACAAGTTTAACTCCTTTTTCCAATTGTGTATTTAAAAAGAGAGATCAATCCTTGTTCCACCCCTATCATATTGAATTGGGTTTACTCTTTGTTACATCCATTTATATCAATTGAGATATAAATCTTTACACAATGCATAGGAGGGAGATATAGGTCCCCCCAATATCATAAATAAAACATGCATACGCATCTTCGAGATAATAAAAAATCATATCATAACCCATAAAATGAAATGGGTATCAAAATAAATGTCATCATATAATAACCTGTGGAAAAGATACAAGTATAATAATCATTTCATCAAATAAAAACCCTTTTATAGTATTGGGTTTCATAAATATATAATTCATGAAAAGGAAATATATTTCTAAAAATTATAACCCCTTAAATAGAAAAGGTTTTCATAAACATATAACCTACGAAAGAGAAATGGGTTTCATAAATATATATCCCATGAAAGAGAAATGGGTATCAGAAACATATAAATAGTAAAAGAGGAACATGTTACAAAAGTATCATACCTTCAAAACATAGAGCATTCAGAAAAAAATACGAATGGAGTCCATGAATAATTTTCCTAGTAAGGATTGAGTCACACCAACAGATGTTATTTTAGATAGATTTTTTTGGAAATATCTATTAAAGATATTTCATGTGGAAAATATAAATTCTTCTATGAAAAAATATTTTTAACTCATAAAAATGCTCAGAAATTTTTTTTATTTTAAAAATAAATTTGAATACATATATAGGGTGAATGAAATACATATTCCATGAAAACAACCATGAAAAATTATAAAGGAATACTAAAAACATGTTAAAAAACTTATTCTTTATAAAATATAAATATTTCCTAAATAAAATATGAAAACTTTTTTATATGAAAACATATATAGGAATACTGAAAACATTTTGAAAACAATTTTATTTAAAAACATATAACAGAACCTTCAACAAATTCTCAAAATGTTTTGATGACCAAAACCTAAAAACATATAAATGTAGATCTGAAATAATTGATACGATTATCTTCCAAACCAACCTTTTAAAAACAAATAAGGGGACATTTGAAAATAATTTAAATATAATTATAAATATAAAACCTCTATTTAAAAATTTTTCATTGAAAATTACACTAAAAAAATGAAGGTATAAAATTTTAGCCAAACATTTTTTTCTTAAAAGGGATCTTTTAATCATTCGATATAGATTCAAAGGAATGACTCTTTTTTGTGTCCACATGGTAAAATACTAAGGGGGGGGGGGGGTGAATCAGTGTATGGTAGATTAAAATTACTACCCCTTAATGTCGTATCTAATCATTAAATAAACCACACATCTCTATTTCTCCCAAAGAAATTTATGAATATAAATGATATCATGCACAAGACAATGTGATTTTACTTGGTTCACCCTCACTGTACCACCTCCAAAGAGCATACAAAGATGATGTGACGATGTACCAAATTCACTAAATCTCACTAACAAATTACAATTTTTGAGATAGATATTAAATTCCTAGGCTCATGACATTTATATGGATTAGAGAATACATATTGAATTCCCATGGGATACTCACAATGACCCTTCCTCAGGCTCACTTCGGGTGGGAAAAATTGTCCTCATTCTCTTCCTTTACGGATTTATATTAGAATATATCAAGTAATTGTCTATGGATGTGTAGGTTATTTCCTTTTCATACAATCACACATCCTAAACTGTAGGTAGATTCTATGTTGATGTCATGTTTTTCCCCATACATGAAATCCACTTTTGTAGAATCTGTTTGGAAAGAGGAAAATTCTTTTGCAAACTATTTTTGAGCAATTTAAGAATTACTTGAGTCCTACTACAACCACCTAGTTTAATCAACATACCAAATTTATTCCTCTATATATTGTGTAGTTTTTATGGATTGCAGATTACCTCTACTTCATGAATAGTTTCTCCTCGACCTATCATCCCTGCATCACAGATTGACTCATCATTGGTGAACTGTATATCATCCACGAAACACCTCCTATTCTATAGACCATATCTCCTCTAAATACTAGGTATTACTCCCCCACATACTGCATGTTCCTCTTCCATATATATTTTCCTTTTTGGATATATATCCCATAAAAACCAATATTAAAATGTTCTTCTTCATGAATCGCTTCACCCTTCATAGAATTCATCCTTGTGAACCTCTTTCAGGATTGACTAATTTCCAAGAGAAATTATATATACATATTAAAATAGATCATCATAATACTTGGATTAGATATATTTATATAGGAAAATATATCCACAAAAACTTCTAATCAAATATTTAAAAAATCATCAATGTGGTATTGTATTCATATTGTACCGTGCATCTTCTGTGAACGACAATGGTCATGTGAACAGTTTTCCCTACACAGTCCACATACTATGTCTCTTTTTATGTTCTAGAAAAAAATGCCATCACATTTTCTCATACTATTCCCTTTTCATGGTTTCTCAAATCACCACCTAATTTCTGTAAATGACAAGACATCCCACATACAAAATTTATTCCGTGTATGACACGCATTTTCCACGAACCATATGCTCCCTATAAACCATTATCGTATGTGTTCTACATCTCTCACTTTGTAGTTCCTTTACATTTTAAATTTCAACTGATGTTACACATATTTACTTTCAAATCAATGAACTGAGATTCATGGTTTGCGTACTATGTATCCCTATACGGAAATCATCCTTTTCCAAAAGCCAAAATCTGAATTTTGAGGCAAAAAAATATGGAAAAACTGGGAAACTATGCCACCATGAAAACCTATGTTGGGAAAACACCAAACACAAAAATTCATGATCATATAAGATATAAAACAAAAAAAATAACACCCAATACATAATGAGAGCTACATTGAGAAATATTTGCTCTTGAACTTTCATGACAGACGATAAATCTAAACATTTCAAAACATTAATTTTTAGTCATAAAAATTATTGAAAAGTTCCTTGATCAGGAAATGACAATACAATTCATTTAATAAATACTGATTATTAAAATTTAAAACATCAGAAGTTTTATTAAAGATAATAGGTGAATATTACTAAACTTTTAGTAACATTTTTTAGAAAACATGTTCTGTGAATAACATAATTTTCAAACTGAAGAGATAGATGATGAATGATTTTTTAATAAAGATGAATTTAATTAAGTACCAAATAAAGTAAAAATTGTAACAAAACATGAAGATATAAAAAATGAATATTTTATAATAGGATTCATTAGTGTTATTTAAATGTGTATCATAAGGTTTATTCAATTAATACATAATTATAAACAATCCCCACGAACGATGAGATTTTTTTAATAAAAACTAACTAAATGGTAATTTTGAATTATACTTACCATGTAAAAAAATAACATTTTAAAAAGACTGAAATATTATTGAAATAATTATATTCATGTGATGAAATGAAAAACGGGTATTGAATATATGTTGTAGAACAAATAGCTGCATAACATGGATCATGTCTCAATGAATGCAATTTCAGACAAAGATACTTTAACGATTTGGTAATTGTTGAATCATAAACCCCATGAAATAAATATCATCAAATTGATATTTATATAAAAGTATAGTTAAATATAATACACATAAAATACATCCATTTTATGTACACACACCACATGTAAGAAAATAGATGTTGAACGTGGCTTGTGTCTCACTGAAAATAAATGTGTGGTGAGAAATCTCTTAGCATAATAATTAACATTCATATCACACATTAAAACCATATATATAATAAATATAAAATTATTATATATCTAAAATGAACTATATAATTATATCTAACTATAAGGCCCCAGCCTTAAACCTTACTTAATATTGAATTAAATGAATAATTCACATTGAGGATCTTTTCAGGTTTAGAGTTTTAGAGAATTAGAACATAACTATTACATCTTAAAAGATTACAAAGTAGACACTTCTACTATGTTTCCATAAAATAAAAACTCTTAAAAAGAAAGATGTCTAGATTCCATGTTTTAGATAGCATGACATTCCCTTGATCCCATCTTTGACCTTATTCCACTTTAAGTCCTGTGAAAAACATTTTTGAAAAACTTGGGGTGAGCATAAAAAGCTCAGTAAGGGATACACAAAGAATGAAAATTGTTAGTTTATCAAAACAACAAGTAAACCATGTATACATTATCAAAGTAATAATTTTCACCTTTATGAAGTAATAAAAACTCATCACTGAATAAAGTATCATGACTTAACTTTTTGAAACCAAAGGATTTCCATAAAACCCATAAAAAGAACACATAACATATATAAAGGTAACTTGGGGCATAAACTTACTTAAGTGGAATAACCATACGGTCGACTTCCACACTTATCACTTAATGGAATATCCATACGGCCAATTTCCATACATACTTAATGGAATATCCATATGGACGACTTCCATACCCAATGAATTGGAGGTTATAATGTAACCACCCGTCCTGGTATTCACGGCACCACCCGTCATATGGTTTATAACGTAACCACCCGTTAAAATGTCCAAGTACCAATATAAAATCATAAAACATAAAACCAATATAAAGGAAAGATAACATTTCCACATTTCAATCACAATATATCATAAATATATTGACATAATAGAATCCTTTATCAAAACCATTTTCAATACCAAAATACATAAAAGAGTATATGGTATTTATTTTATTTTAAAAACATTACGGCTTGTTGAGGAAGCCAAAGACCAAATAATACTCACGGCGGCGGAAAAAGTCATTGTCACCGCGTACGTTAAAAAAACATTCCTTCTTGTCATTTTGTAAAACGCTTCGTAGAAAAAGATTCCTTTTGTATAAAAGTAAAAGTCAAAGGGGTTTATACACCGTATAAAAGAAAGTTGTGTATAAAACGAAATATGCCTAATTGAAAGGAGATTGAGACGAAGTCACTTACAAAGATAATTTTTAAAATAAAATAGATATATTATGTGTATTCACTATAAGTACACATAAATAAAGTACAAATTCAAGATACGACATAATAATATAATGACATAATTTTAAAGTAGGAGATTAACCCAAAGAATGGAAATTGGGTTAAGAAGTTCCCTTACCTCGTATCCGACTTGACCCGACCGTTCTTTAATCTCCTGAATAATAAACTTGAGTTAATTTATTCTTGATTAAGAACCTTTTTAAAGTTCATTATTCTTTTTATATCACTTATTGCCATGTTATAAACATTATGTAACCATTTAAGTTAATAATGTTTGTTTTGTCAATATTTGGTTCTTAAGTCGAATGTTGACTTCTTACAATTACTTGTTGTTCATGTGGTCAAAAGTTCTTTATATCCAGAATGAAATTCCCGATTTGGATATAATATGTATCATATATATCCATAATATACATGTATTTATAATATTACATAATCATTTAGAGGTAAGAAATGAAATGCACCGTTCATGGAGACGGTAAGCCGTACGTACGCATGAACGCTACTTTCATTTATTTGTCATATTAATGGAATTAAAACTAAATTAGAGGGATGTATATTTTAATTCCAGAATTATATTAATCATTTAGATATATCATTCATTATATATATCCATTATACACATATACTTTAAATAGTACATTACATTTGGGGATAAGAAATGAAATGCACCGTTCATGGAGACGGTAATCCGTACGTACGCATGAACGCTACCTTCATTTCTATCTCATACATTAATGGAACGAAATAATAATGATATAGAGGTATATTATAATTCCAGTATAACATAATATATAATAACATAGTTCCATCCATTATATGTCCCACATATGGTATTTAACGAATCAAATCACTTTGAGGGGGAGGTAGTCCGCACTTCCTTAAATGAAGATATCGTGTTTACTCATAATGGAAACCATGAAGGTATGAAAAAAATGAAAAATACAGAAGCTTAAAGAAAACATAAACATATTATATATAATATATAAAAATAGTGACATCATAATGTCCACCTTTGAAGGTGTTAAATGAGTATTGAACAATAATCGTTTCGGGAGGCAGAATTTCGCCATCCACGGAAACCGTATGTTCTTTAACCATTTGATGTAGTTGTGTGAGAGTGTGGCTCAAATAAATCTTATAACAACATCCTAGTATATTGAAGATACTGGTGTTGTTATAAAAGAAGTAAATAAAAAGAGATTAGGGGGTTGGAGAAGCAAAATAAAACAAATGAACATGAGAGAAAGAATTACCTTTAAAAGTGTAACTCATTTTGATTTGAGCCAAAAGGCTTCCTTTGAAAGGCTTCTGCCCAAAGTTAATCCTCTAGGATGAGGAGAGGGATTTGGATAGAGTAAATGGGCAGGGGTTGGCCGAGCCAAAGGCTTTAGGAGTGTGGGAAAAGAGGTAGAGGTGGGGGCCTTTTATAAGAGGAGAGGAAGGGCACTTTTGGAAAGTAAAGAAATATTAATTTATTTGAAAATGTGTTTCGGTTTTAAAAGGTCCCAAATTTATAGAATTCGTGGATAAGGTGATAAGGCTTCGAAATCCACTCATCCAATCGGTTTTGGACATGTGTAGGTTTTAGATTTTTCATTATCTTTCCATTTTATTTAAATCGCCAAATAATGATGTCATCGATGCATCATTATTATGTCATCAATAATCTAATTTATTTAATGTCCAAAAATTATAAAAAAAATACTATGATATAGTAAATCTTTTTAGATTTCCAATGACTATTTATAATCAAAATTTGGACTTGTATAACCCCACTTAAAAATTGTTTTAGTAAAACAATTTATGTTAGTGTCATTTTCACTTTAACATTAAATAAAAATATATTATTGTCATTTTCCAACTAAAGTGGATCCATGGGGTCCCCAAGTTAGGCCATGTCTTGTCTTGGTCGGCCATGACACAACCAATGAGGTTGGGACATGTGTCTAGGTCATTTCATATTATTAAAGTATTATTTATACCTTAAACTTCACTAATTACCACTAATCGCAATTAAAAACATAATAAGTTACTATTCACCAAAAAGTTATTTTTATCCCATTGAACCACATTTTACATACTAATGACAACCATGTATGTCGGATCAAAACACAATGATGGAAAAATTTCATTTAAATAGAAAATCAGTCTTTATAAGTACCACTTAGTGGTTTCACTATTCATCAAAAATTGAAGTTTTTCAGAAAATTACCAAAAATTCACCCTAAGCTATATTTGATATTCCGAATTCAAAAATGGATTCCATTTTAAAAAATTAAAAACATATAAGTCACATTAATTAATTTAATCATTAATTCCCGCTGTCATAGCAAATAGCGTGTTTTTATAAAACAATAAGTATCAAAAGATTGACACCAGTTCAAGTCCAATTTCAAAGTGAAATTGATTCCAATGACCACCATTGGATTTAATGGTATAATATTTTCTAATTTCACTTTAAAACCAATTTAAAAGATAATCTAATCATATAAATAAATTATATTAAAAGAGGTTTTGAATTAAAATGCAACATTTTACACTATTCATAAAAAAATGAACTTTATCAGAATGTTTCCAAAAATTTACACAAAGTAAATTTTGATGTCCCGATTCTAAAGAAGAGTTATATTCGGTCCAATAGAATGTAAAAGAGTGATCAAAACTATATTTAATGACGGTTCGCCGTCAAAAGGTGATAAGTGAACCCTTAGTGAAAATTAGGGTATAAATGCCTAAAATTGAACTCTTTCCGTATTTTAAGCCTTTATCTTTTATTGGGTAAATGTAAAAACATTTAAAAACATATATAATCATATTTTAGTTATTTCTATCCATTCCCGCCAATACAACGGCTACATGTTAACTAACATTTAGAAAATATTATTATATTACTAGTGTGCAACGTAAGTTTCCAAAGGAACGCATCGTTGCGTATCGGGTACGCTATCGAACATAGCAACCCCTTTAAAATAGAATTTAATATTTAATTAATAAATATTAATAAATGTGAAAATTATTTATTCTTTAATTACCTGGGATGTTACATCCTTCCCCCCTTTGGGAATTGCGTCCTCTCAATTTTATTCACTTTTCAAAATAAGTCGGGGTATTTATCCCTCATAGCATTTTCAGATTCCCACGTTGCCTCTTCAATCACATGGTTTTTCGAAAAAACCTTTAACTGATGAATCACCTTATTCCGTAACACCTAGTCCCTGTGGTCAAGAATCTGGACCGGTTGTTCTTCATAAGATAGGTTCTCTTCCTGCTGAACTACCTCTGGACTCAAAACATGAGATGGATCTGGCATATACTTTCTCAACATCGAAACATGAAAAACATTGTGTACCTGTGATAGACTCGGAGGTAAAGCCACCCGGTATGCAACTGATCCAACTCTCTCCAGAATTTCATATGGTCCAATAAACCTTGGACTCAGCTTTCCTTTCTTACCAAATCTCATCACACTTTTCCAAGGAGAAACCTTGAGAAAAACATGATCACCTACCTCAAAAAAGAGATCCTTCCTCCGGTTATCCGCATAACTCTTCTACCCGCTCTGAGCTGTTCTCATGTGTTTCTGAATCAGATGAACTTTTTCTACCATCTCTTCTACCAATTCTGGTCCCATCAACTTCCTTTCACCCACTTCATCCCAGAAAGCTGGAGTTCGACACCGCTTCCCTTATAATGCTTGAAATGGTGACATCTGTATACTGGAATGAAAACTGTTATTATATGAAAACTCAACCAAAGAACGATGCTGGTCCCAACTTCCCTGATAATCCATTGAACAAGCTCGTAGCATATCCTCCAATGTCTGAATTGTTCGTTCTGACTTCCCATTTGATTGAGGATGGAAAGCTGTACTAAAATTTAATTCAGTACCCAATGACTTCTGAAGGCCTTTCCAAAAGTTAGAAGTAAACCTGGGATCACGATCCGATACAATGGAGAGAGGAACTCCATGTAACCGGATGATCTCTTTAAGATACAAACGGGAAAGTTGATCTAGAAAGTATCTCATATAGAAAGGAAATGAGCAGATTTGGTCAAGCGATCAACAATAACCCATATTGCATTATTACCTCGAGATATCCTCGGTAATCCCACAACAAAGTCCATGGATGTATTCTCCCATTTCAACTCTGGCACTGGTAAAGGCTGAAGCATCCCTTTCGGTAACTGCCGCTCTACTTTAACCTGTTGACATGTCAAACACTTCACAGTAAAATCAGCAATATCTCTTTTCATTCCATCCCACCAGTAATACTCCCGCAGATCTCTGTACATCTTAGTACTACCAGGATGAACTGAAAACGGAGAACAATGAGCTTCACATAACAACTCTCTCTTCAACTGTGAATCACATGGCACACATAACCTCTTCCCAAACCTCAAAACACACACACAAACTTATCCAAGAACTCATGGAAAATTCTTTTCATAAGGTCCATAAATACAACATGTGCATTGGTTAACCCATAAGGCATAACTACAAATTCATAATGGCCATATATAGTACGGAACGCAGTCTTTGGAACATCTACTTCTTTTAATTTCAACTAATGGTACCCCGACCTCAAGTCAATCTTCGAAAAATACTGAGCTCCCTGGAGCTAATACCACTTCATTCGATGGCCCAACATCTGCTGAAGTTGTTGCAAAGGATTTCGCCACCCCTTTCTGCTTGTAGCTAGCTGCATTCCCCTAGTTGAGTTCTTCGTTGGACACTCGTTTGCATAATGACCCATTTCATTACACTTAAAACATCTTACCATTGGATTTTCATTGCCTGCTTGATCATCTTCCTTACAGTTACGAGCAATATGACCAGACTTACCACACCGAAAGCACTTACCAGACTTGGATAAACATTCTCCAGGATGCATTTTACCAAACTTCTCACAGGATGGATATTTGGTTTTCTTACCTCCTTGCTTCTTCGATGAATTCTTACCCTTTGCCTACCAACTAGACCTCTTATTCTGTTGTTTGTCATAGAACACCTGATCATCGGCAAACTTCATTTCCACCTTCTCAGCACATCTAACAAGTTTTTCATAACTTTTAAACCCACGAGAAGCCAATGCCCTTCTATATTTTGGCATTAATCCTGAGTAAAAACGATTGATTTTACTATCAAGGTCTCAGATAAAATTTGGAGCATACCTTGCCAATCGAGTGAACCTTTCTTCATAGGCAGCCACTGAGTCTTCCTCTTTCCTCAATTCTAGGAATTTCTTTTCCATCCTATGTCGAACAAACTTAGGAAAATACTTCTCAAGAAACATACCTTTGAATTCGTCCCAGTGAAGATCCTCAATCTCATCACTATCCCTTATATTTTTCACCATCGACCACCACTGATCAGCTTCACCTTCAAAACGGTAAACAGCAAGACTAACCTTGTGATGTTCTGAACACCCCATGACATCAAAAATCTTCTGCAGTGCTTTAATCCACCCTTCAGCTTGCACAGGGTCAGATGATCCTCTGAATGATGGGGGATGTTGCCTCATGAAATGTTCCACCACTGAAATGTTCCTCTGCGGTTGATCTGGCTGATCTCGTGCATGGATACCACCACCATTTATAGCCTAAGTCAACTGTGCCATCACTGCAACAAACTTTTCAGTTCCGATTCCGACCATCTCAGGTTGCTGATTTGGAAAGTTATCTTCCTCCTGATGTCGTCCCAACATAGCTGCTTTGTTTCCTCTACGGAAAACCATTCTGAACACGGAAATATCTTAGGCGAAGCAACATGGTAATCTGTAAATGCTATATCATTTCAATCATATTATAATTTAACACTTTTCTAACTCCTAAAGTTGTCTAAACCGACCTCTGATACCAACTATAAGGCCCCAGCCTTAAACCTTACTTAATATTGAATTAAATGAATAATTCACATTGAGGATCTTTTCAGGTTTAGAGTTTTAGAGAATTAGAACATAACTATTACATCGTAAAAGTTTACAAAGTAGAAACTTCTACTATGTTTCCATAAAATAAAAACTCTTAAAAAGAATGATGTCTAGATTCCATGTTTTAGATAGCATGATATTCCCTTGATCACATCCTTGACCTTATTCCACTTTAAGTCCTGTGAAAAACATTTTTGAAAAACTTGGGGTGAGCATAAAAAGCTCAGTAAGGGATACAGAAAGAATTAAAATTGTTAGTTTATCAAAACAACAAGTAAACCATGTATACTTTATCAAAGTAATACTTTTCACATTTATGAAGTAATAAAAACTCATCACTGAATAATGTATCATCAATTACCTTTTTGAATCCAAAGGATTTCCATTAAACCCATAAAAAGAACACATAACATATATAAAGGTATCTTGGGACATAAACTTACTTAAGTGGAATAACCATACGTTCGACTTCCACACTTATCACTTAATGGAATAGCCATACGGCCAATTTCCATACATACTTAATGGAATAGCCATACGGCCGACTTCCATACCCAATGCATTGGAGGTTGTAACGTAACCACCCGTCCTGGTATTCACGACACCACCCGTCATATTGTTTATAAGGTAACCACCCGTTAAAATGTCCAAGTACCAATATAAAATCATAAAACATAAAACCAATATAAAGGAAAGATAATATTTCCACATTTCAATCACAATATATCATAAATATATTGACATCATAGAATCCTTTACAAAACCATTTTCAATACCACAATACATAAAAGAGTATATGGTATTTATTTTATTTTAAAAACATTACGGCTTGTTGAGGAAGCCAAAGACCAAATAATACTCACGGCGGCGGAAAAAGTCATTGTCACCGCGTATGTTAAAAAAAACATTCCTTCTTGTCGTTTTGTAAAACGCGTCGTAGAAAAATATTCCTTTTGTATAAAATTAAAAGTCAAAGGGGTTTATACACCGTATAAAAGAAAGTTGTGTATAAAACGAAATATGCCTCAATGAAAGGAGATTGAGACGAAGTCCCTTACAAAGATAATTTTTAAAATAAAATAGATATATTATGTGTATTCACTATAAGTACACATAAATAAAGTACAAATTCAAGATATGACATAATAATATAATGACATAATTTGAAAGTAGGAGATTAACCCAAAGAATGGAAATTGGGTTAAGAAGTTCCCTTACCTCGTATCCGACTTGACCCGACCGTTCTTTAATCTCCTGAATAATAAACTTGAGTTAATTTATACTTGATTAAGAACCTTTTTAATGTTCATTATTCTTTTTATATCACTTATTTTCATGTTATAAACATTATGTAACCATTTAAGTTAATAATGTTTGTTTTGTCAATATTTGGTTCTTAAGTCGAAAGTTGACTTCTTACAATTACATGTTGTTCATGTGGTCAAAAGTTCTTTATATCCAGAATTAAATTCCCGATTTGGATATAATATGTATCATATATATCCAGCATATACATGTATTTATAATATTACATAATCATTTAGAGGTAAGAAATGAAATGCACCGTTCATGGAGACGGTAAGCCGTACGTACGCATGAACGCTACTTTCATTTCTTTGTCATATTAATGGAATTAAAACTAAATGAGAGGTATGTATATTTTAATTCCAGAATTATATTCATCATTTAGATATATCATTCATTATATATATCCATTATACACATATACTTTAAATAGTACATTACATTTGGGGATAAGAAATGAAATGCACCGTTCATGGAGACGGTAATCCTTACGTACGCATGAACGCTACCTTCATTTCTATCTCATACATTAATGGAAAGAAATAATAATGATATAGAGGTATATTATAATTCCAGTATAACATCATATATAATAACATAGTTCCATCCTTTATATGTCCCACATATGGTATTTAAAGAATCAAATCACTTTGAGGGGGCGGTAGTCCGCACTTCCTTAAATGAAGATATCGTGTTTACTCATAATGGAAACCATGAATGTATGATAAAAATGAAAAATAAAGAAGCTTAAAGAAAACATAAACATATTATATATAATATATAAAAATAGTGACATCAGAATGGCCACCTTTGAAGGTGTTAAATGAGTATTGAACAATCATCATTTCGGGAGGCAGAATTTCGCCATCCACAGAAACCGTATGTTCTTTAACCATTTGATGTAGTTGTGTGAGAGTGTAGCTAAAATAAATCTTATAACAACATCCTAGTATATTGAAGATACTGGTGTTGTTATAAAAGAAGTAAATAAAAAGAGATTAGGGGTTTGGAGAAGCAAAATAAAACAAATGAACATGAGAGAAAGAATTACCTTTAAAAGTGTAACTCTTTTTGATTTGAGCCAAAAGGCTTCCTTTGAAAGGATTATGCCCAAAGGGAATCCTCTAGGATGAGGATAGGGATGTGTAGAGAGTAAATGGGCAGGGGTTAAACGAGCCAAAGGCTTTAGGAGTGTGGGAAAAGAGGTAGAGGTGGGGGCCTTTTATAAGAGGAGAGGAAGGGCACTTTTGGAAAGTAAAGAAATATCAATTTATTTGAAAATGTGTTTCTGTTTTAAAAGGTCCCAAATTGATAAAATTCGTGGATAAGGTGATAAGGCTTCTAAATCCACTCATCCAATTGGTTTTGGCCATGTGTAGGATTTATATTTTTCATTATCTTTCCATTTTATTTAAATCGCCAAATAATGATGTCATCGCTGCATCATTATTATGTCATCATTAATTTAATTTATTTAATGTCCAAAAATTATAAAACAAATACTATGATATAGGACATCTTTTTAGCTTTCCAATTACTATTTATAATCAAAATTTGGACTTGTATAACCCCACTTAAAAATTGTTTTAGTAAAACAATTTATGTTAGTGTCATTTTCACTTTAACATTAAATAAAAATATATTATTGTCATTTTCCAACTAATGTGGATCCATGGGGTCCCAAAGTTAGGACATGGCTTGTCTTGGTCGGCCATGACACAACCAATGAGGTTGGGACATGTGTCTAGGTCATTTCATATTATTAAAGTATTATTTATACCATAAACTACACTAATTACCACTAATCTCGATTAAAAACTTAATAAGTTACTATTCACCAAAAAGTTATTTTTATCCCATTGAACCACATTTTACATACTAATGAAAACCATGTATGTCGGATCAAAACACAATGATGGCAAAATTTCATTTAAACAGAAAATCAGTCTTTATAAGTACCACTTAGTGGTTTCACTATTCATCAAAAATTGAAGTTTTTCAGAAAATTACCAAAAATTCACCCTAAGCTATATTTGATATTCCGAATTCAAAAATGAAGTCCATTTTACAAAATTCAAAACATATAAGTCACATTAATTAAAATAATCATTAATTCCCGCTGTCATAGCAAATAGCATGTTTTTATAAAACAATAAGTATCAAAAGATTGACACCAGTTCAAGTCCAATTTCAAAGTGAAATTGATTCCAATGACCACCATTGGATTTAATGGTAAAAATATTTTCTAATTTCACTTTAAAACCAATTTAAAAGATAATCTAATCATATAAATAAATTATATTAAAAGAGGTTTTGAATTAAAATGCAACATTTTACACTATTCATAAAAAAAATGAACTTTATCAGAAAGGTTCCAAAAATTCACACAAAGTAAATTTTGATGTCCCGATTCTAAAGAAGAGTTATATTCGGTCCAATAGAATGTAAAAGAGTGATCAAAACTATATTTAATGACGGTTCGCCATCAAAAGGTGATAAGTGAAACCTTAGTGAAAATTAGGGTATAAATGCCTAAAATTGAACTCTTTCCATATTTTAAGCCTTTATCTTTTATTGGGTAAATGTAAAAACATTTAAAAACATATATAATCATATTTTAGTTATTTCTATCCATTCCCGCCAATAAAACGGCTACATGTTAACTAACATTTAAAAATATTATTATATTACTAGTGTGCAACGTAAGTTTCCAAAGGAACGCATCATTGCGTATCAGGTACGCTATCGAAAATAGCAACCCCTTTAAAATAGAATTTAATATTTAATTCATAAATATTAATAAATGTGAAAATTATTTATTCTTTAATTACCTAGGATGTTACACTAACACTATATATAAATTATTTATGAATATATATTAACCATTTATTAAGAACTCTATGTTAATGTTATGTTTTAGGTAATATCATCATTGTTTTTCGTATAGGTTTTGACTTGTAATTCACGATCCACTAACACAGATCATTATTTTCATATTCTAAGAATTTAAAACATGATAAAAATATAATATAAATTCATTATATATTTATTTTTAAAAATATATAAATTATAGAAATATTAAATAGAATATACCATTCATAGAGACGGTAGGCCATTTGTACGGAAAATCATTTTTTCCATTTTATTATCATATTGATAGAATGTAAGTAAATGACATATATATATATATATGTAATCATTATTTTAATATTATTATTTAATATATATCATATAAGTTCACTTGAATAGTCATTATTACATTCCAAGTAAATTGTGATATAATCACATCACTTTGAGGAAGTCGTAGTCCGCATGCCCACAAATGAAGATATCTTATTTACACAAAATAGAAATAATGAAGGTATGATTTATATAATAATTATATAAGAATATAAACATCATAAATTTAATATAAATCATAAAAACACATTTTACATTACAATTACAACCCATGATAGGCGGTAATGGAAAAATGAACAACATCATTTGAAGAGGTAGTAGTCAACCATACACTTCAATGGTATGTTCATTTCCAATTATAATGAAGAATGTATAAGTATAGGTCAAAAAAATAAAATAAAACATATCAGAATATTTAGGATAATTATTTCATTATATTATAATGATATAAGAACTGTTTAGGGGGTGGAGAATGAATATAAAATAAAGTAACATAAGGAAGGATGCTACCTATTTCTTTGGTTAACTCTTCTTGGTTGGAAGCAAAAGGCTTCCTTGGATTTTTTTTAAAAAGATACGATTATCGGATGAGGGGACTTATTTTGGGTTCTTATTATAGAATTTTTTTTCTATAAATAGTTCTTGAGTAGTGCAAATTAGTGGGAGGGTTTAATGGCTTTTTATATTAGCTGAGGATTGGCATTTTTTAAATTTTTTTTAATAATGAATTCCAGCCACGTTTTTCCTATGTCATGTCGATATAGTTGTGGTCCAAATTATATCCAAGGGACTATAAGGCCATTAAATGAACATTAAATGGATTTGGTAAAAAAATGTAGGCAGTTTAGGCCTTATTTTTAATTCTTATTTTTTTGTTAAGAATTTGTTTTTCTTAATCACTGTAATTATTTTTAATCATTTTCACTAATAGTTTTAGTCATAAACTATGTTAAAATTATTAGCAATTAGAAAATATTATTAATCTCAATATTTTACCTATTTTTAAAATTTCATTCATCTAAGAGGAATAAATTAATTTAAAACTAATCCTGCAAACAAGACGAAAATGTCTGTTTTTACAGTGAAAACATCCAAAAGATTGAATTTTTTTAAGTCCAATTAATGTGATATTGGTTCCAATGAAATAATTTTTATTAAGTGATATATTTTTTACATAATTATTCCTAATAAAAATATAACCTAATTACACTATATAAATAAATTATATTAATAAGAAGTTTTGAGTAAAAATTCTGTGTTTTCACTATTCATCAAAAAATGAGTTTTCTCAAAAAAATACAAAAAAATCAACGAATGTGAAATTTGATATTACATTTCAAAAAATTAATTTTATTTTTTCAAATAAAAATTATAATAGTCCTAGACATTATATTTAAAATGGGGTTTTTATTAAAAGGTCGTAAAATTCCATTTTAGAAAAATTTAAATTTTTTATTCACCAAATTATATTTTTTATTATCTTCTACATATAAAATGTATTTTACATGAAAAATATATAAATTGAATATATAATATAGAAATTTTATTCAAAAAAAATTAAATTTTGGTTTGTAAAATTTATTTTTACAAAATTGTTTATGAATAGAGAATAATAGTTTTGACAGGAAATTATTTTTTTAAAAAAGTGTTTTCATTCATTTATACAAATTGATAAACAAAGTGTTAATATTATACAAATTTGACAACAGTATCTTAAAAATTTACATAGTATTATTCATAAAATTCATTCATATATCAAGATTATATCTATTATAATATTTTAATAATATTATTAATAGAATAATTTTATTGGTAAAACTTGATCTCACATTTAATGAAAGCTATCAAAGGGACTCAGTATTGTGTCTAATACATTGAAAAAATAGTGTTTTGTGTACTGAAATATACTCAATGTATTGTTTGTAGCACAAGAACAACCTGCTATGGCATATAATTTAATTCAAACATAGTTCTTTTATATTAAAAATCTATATTCTAGATTTTGTGAAATAGAAAATATCAAAAAGAATAAATTAATTAGAAAAAAAATATTTCACAAAATATAGGGGTGTTACAAAATACACATATGTTGTTATTAATATTATAAAATTTAATATTGGGAAAACCACCACTTTCGTGCTCTATTTATTTTTTGGATTTTCATAAATTGGTTATCCAAGATCAGATCGAAGTGCAACAAGATTTGATTGGACTGATTTTATACCATATAATTAAATTTAATGAAAAATAATTTTTCATGGATTAGAAATTTCAAATGATTAAACGAAAATAAATTGATTCCACATGGGTGTACAATGTAAGACTATGTGTTGAAAATTTAAATGTTCTTATCACTAGTGTAATGAAACATTATTATCTCTATCGATTTGAGGCACAATATAGTTTATGGATATGACATGATTTATTAAAAGCATGTATTTTTTAACTGAAATCATATATCATTAAAATAAAATCACAACAATTTATCACACATTTCTAGTGATTTTTTTTCAATGGATAGAAGACTAAACCCCTGTAGTGTAGAGACACATATCTTGACGTACATGAAAATTTAATTACTTTTGCGGAATACTTAGTATATAAAAAAAACACACACAGAAGGATCATAAAAGTTTAGTGTCTTTTGAAACTCGGAATATAATCTTCTAATCCTGGTGAAAGATCTCCAATATCTCCCATAAAGATCTACCCTTTTTTTTTACCAAAAACCTTTCTTTATATCCTGGGAAAAAGAAAACATAAAAGGGTGAGCTCAAATGCTCAGCAAGGGAAAATAAAGGATAAAAAAATCATATCATATCATTTTGAAAATCATAACCTCCAAAAGAGATCATAATATCTTAACATGGAATAAATCATAGAAGTGAAAATGATATCCCCATAATCAAAACTTGAAACTTTGTGGCATGCACACATAATCATGTAAAATCATTTCTTGTTAGTCAATACTCATTTCCAAGACTATCTTAGTGGACAAAGTCCCTTTCTGAATCGAGTCACCCTCGTTTCAGTCATGTTTCACTGAACCGGTATAACCTACCATTCCAGCCATGTCTGTCTCATGAGATATAAAATCTTTACCCAATGAATTGGAGGGAGATATAGGTCCCACCCATCTTATAATGAATCCTTTCTTATGTGTTCCACATAATCATAAATCATATATCATCGCATAACACATGTAACAAAAATGGGATTCTTGAAACGTCATGACATCATAAAACAAATCATATAAGGTAAATGACTTCATAAAAATAATTCCCTCACAACATAATCAAATCAATGTAATAATAGGGATAAAAACAGAACCCTATATTATCTTATATGGAAAATAGTTTTGATAAAACATTTGAACTCCATTCTTGAGGAAAATATCCTTTCTACTTCAAAAACACTTTTCCTTTCTTAAAATTTCATAAAATTATAAACTAAAAGAAGTTGATTAAAAATAAACTTGAATACTTGTAAAGGAAACTTCTTGGAAATAATGTTTTAAAAATCCATTCATGTCGTATAAGTTAAAAAAACATTCTTCTCGTACTTTTGTCGGAAAAGTCAAAAAGTACCTCGTACGACAAAAGATTCCTTTCATACATATTACTAAAAACTCTCCGAAGGGTAAAAATGGATTTATACAATTGTAGGTGGATGGAAATAATATTACATATTGATGAAACATGGATGTGGATGATAAAATACACCCCAGTAAATACTTACGAATAAACAATCTTGGATAGAAATGACATTGTGATAATTCCCTTACCTTAGGTCCGATTTTCATTGTATGTGTCCAAAGCTCCTGTATAATGGTTTAAATAATGTTATTTACTTATTACAGAATCATACATATTGATATGATATCATATATGGTCATATTCATAGCTTCTTGTTAGTAATATTTCATTGTTACTTGTTACTCGGGTCTTTATTGCCTTTTGTTCTTATGCGTGTTTTGCCGAATACATTATTATTTTTATTTTATGGTTATAGATACCTTATATCCAGAATGGTATTAGTGTAACATATATCATATTTATTCATTCAATTCATTTATATAATTACTTTGTAATGATGATCATGTAGAATGAGTCGCATCACATCGTGGAGACGGTATTCCGTACGTACGCACGAGTGATGATATCGTTCCTATGATCGTTGAAATGTATTGGTGTATATATATATTATATCAGTATCAATATTACTTTATAATAATCATAAATAGTTACTCATTACACCATTATACCCATCCTTGTAAAGTGATGGTGGAAAAATAGATTACACCACGGCGTGGAGACGGTATTCCGTAAGTACGCACGCGCGGTGATTTCATTTTTCCGTAGGATGGATAGAAGGTGAATTAGGGTTGTTTCATATTTATAATAACATATCAGTATGTATTTAATACTTATGTTATTACTTTATCATGAAACAACTAAAGAAGAAGAAGTTGAATAAGAAAGAAATTGAAAAGATCGGTAACAGATATTACCTCTTCTTTGGAAGGCCTCTTTGAATCCTCCACTTAGGGAACTAATATTGGTCTTTGACGAAGACCAGGACCTCTAGGATTATTGTAGGTAAGTGGAGAGGAGAAAATGGCAGGGTTTGGCCGAGCTTGAGTGCTCAAATTGGTGTGAGGAGGAGGGGGAGGAGGTGCCCTTTTATAAGGGAGGAGAGGGGCACCTTAGGAATATCTCAAAATATTATTTTATATTAAAGTCAAAATCGGTTTATAATGGTTCCAAAGGGTCTTATTTCGAAGATAAAGTGGGGATGGGTCGAAATCCTATCAACCAATAGGATTTAGACAAGTTTAGTGTATTATTTTAACCTTATCAATTAGATTTAACTCTAAGTTAAATAATTTAACTTTTACCGTGTCTTTTTGTTTTCTTTCACTATATGGTTAATACACTTACTATAACATGCCAAAAGAACCCCAAATTGTTTATTATTAATATATATATCATTATCTAAGTCATTTGACCGAACCTTAGATTTTTAGGAATAATATAACAATTAGTAATATAATATTTTATTTAAAAACTATTTTGTGTCAATTTTGACACTATTTGATATATGATTTTTGTGAAAGTCATAACAGAATTATATGTTAGAAAATGTTGATAAAATAAACAATAATATATCATATTAACCTAGAAAATTAGTGTAATTCATAAAAAGTCTTAAATTAAATTTATTTTGGTATTTATAATATCCATTATGTCAATATTTCATTAATAAGATAATTACTGCATCATCTTTGTGTCATAAATAAATTAAATTATTTGATGATTAAAAATTAAAAATAAAATACCATTATGTAGGAAATATTTTTATCTTTCTAATGAATATTTACAATCGAATTTATCTTATGTACAACCCAATATTAAAAATGTTTTAGTAAATAAACTTTGATTTTAACTCTTTTAACTCTTCTTTGAATTAAAAAAAAAATAAATGTTCTAATCTAATCCAAGTGGGCCTAAATGATAATATTTTACACTTAAGGTTGTTTTTGTTCGAGATACACTTTTACAATAAAATTAGGACATGTGTTAGGGTAATATTAATATCATTCTTACCCTTAATTACCTTATTTACTTTTAATCGTGGTAAATATAAGTAAAAAGTTACTATTCACCAAAAATTATTTTCATCTCATTGAACCACATTTTACTTAATGACATCAACCGTGTCTCTCGGATTTTTGAAATCCCATTCACAGAAGCGGTAAAATTATGTTTAATGAAAAATTCAGTTTTTTAACTACCACTTAGTAGTTTCACTATTCATAAAAAATTGATGTTTTTCAGAAAAATGCCAAAATTTCATCCTAAGCTATATTTCATATTCCGAATTCAAAAATGAAGTCTATTTTACCAAATTCATAACATAGAAATTGCATTAATTAATTTTATAATTAAATCCCGCTGTTAAAACAAATAGCGTGTTTTTAAGAAACAATATCTATCAAAAGATTGACATTTGTTTATGTCTGGTTTAAATGTGAAATTACATCCAATGACCAACATTGTATTAAATTGTAAAAATATATTCTAAATATACTTTAAAACCACTCAAATTAATAATTTGTCACTATTAATTATTTTGATTAAAAAAGTTTTTTTTAATTATAATTTAGTAATTTTCACTATTCATCAGAATATGAAAGTTATCCGAAAAGTACCAAAATTTCACCTTAGGCTAAATTCGATACTCCGAATCAAAAATGAAGTCCATTTTGAGAGCTAAAATTTCTAAATTTTAAAAAGTGGTTATTACTATTCATAACGGCTAGTTTTAATAATATTTTAATAGCATATCGTTGTTTCGTGAAACTCAGTATTGCGTACTACACACACTATCGAGGAAGGTTGCGATTGCGTGTAATGCAAGGCAAGTCAAAGACGCGTGTTATGAAAGCTCCTTTTGGTGTAGCGTACAACACAAGACATTAATAAAATTAAAAAGAATATTTTTCATAAAATCTCGGGCTGTTACATTCTACCCCCCTTAAAATGGATTTCGCCCTCGAAATTCGTCGGGGTTATAAATGGTTTACTATTCGAAAGTTTCTTTAATAGAAACCCACATCGTAAAAAGGAATATCAAAACCCATCTTTAAAAACAAAAGTATGAAACGTAACAGTTACCGAAATAAACTAATCACTGGGATTCCACATAGGTGAAAATATGGATATGGAAGAGAAATCTAACCATCATGTTCTGATGGAGAGTGGTAGAGAACAAGGCTGTGGAAAAGCCAGCAATCACAAAGCCATAAATTTGTGACGATCTAAGGTACCATCTGATTCATCAGATATAAGATCACTAGGACAACATTTTTGGTTTTCAAGATCGTTTCCCTAAAGTTAAAGAATTAGAATAAATACTAACTTTATTTTGGTACAATCTCACTGTTGTTCGTGCCTTTATCAATTTCCACTTCATCTCTTAAATAAATGAAGTTGAATTTGTTATTCGTGAAGTGTTAGCAGATCATGTGATAGAATGAATGGTCATTCCATCTGTCTCAAACAAATGGTTAGCAAAAATTATATACATAAGTCGATCTATAGTGAAATTAATCATATATGGTTCCTAAAATGGACTTTATACTTCATATATCATACTGCTTAATATAATAAAACTAGTTTCTAATAAACAGGGACTTCCTGTAGGCCAGTGGTAGGCGATAAAGGCCAGTCGCACTTCGGTTGTGGGTTCGATTCCCACATCCTTGTCCGACGCGATGGGCTGTCACCCATCCTGCAGGTTGTCCATTTTCTAAAACTATATCATCCCATTAATAATATTGAGAAAACTTCTATCCTTAAACAATACTAACTTATGTCCAACATAATCCATTCCAATCTTTAGGCTTATCCATAATACTGCAGTCTACTCCCATATATCATAAGATATGTTTTTTGGTCACATTCCAAACATTCAAAGTCCTTAATCATGTATTCTCTTGAATACCTTAGTGAAAACATGAATGCAGTTAAAATTTAACACTTTCCACATACCAAAAGCCTCAAAATTCTATATACTCAAACCATGATATCACTTAGTCCTTATATCAATCATGAGCTCATGAATACTGTTAAACATTTCTTTTTCTCGTTTTCCCTTCATTATGCGCATATCATCTTATTTCTAAAAATATCTCAATTACTTTGAATACCACATTAGACCAATACATAAATATTCCAATACTCCATGATATAATATTATTTTGGAATCCCATTACATAAACACTTAATAATTCCACCACATCGTTGTCATATTCAACATCGCCAATAGTGATCGCATGTGACTTTCCTTTGTCCTTTGCCTTCAGTGGTTGCTCATGTTGATCATCACTAACCCTTGGATTAGGGCATTTATTAGCATAATGCCCCATTTCCTTGCACTTGAAGCATTGAAGTGTTGGTGGTGCGTTCTCGGCAGTGTTTGCTTTATTCACATCATTAGAAAACCTTTTTCCATTACTTCGACACTCAGCTGCTCGATGACATTCTTTTCCACACTTAAAACATTTTATATTCCCTTTAAGACAATCTCCACCATGCTTCTTTCCACACTTTGTGCATAAGGAAACATTCATCTACTTTTCACCATTATTCTGAGATTTCTTCTTGAACTCCATCTTTCGTTTCATGTCAAAACCATGAGATGGATATATAACACAAACTTCCATTTCTACCTTGATAGCACAACACACAATTTATTCATACCAAATGAAGTCTCTTATAGCTAATGCCCTTCGAAGTCCTTGTTTTAAGCCACTGAAAAATCGATCAACTTTACTTTCAGGTTGGATGATAATACCAGAAGCGTACCTTGCAAGTCTTGTAAAATTTTCTTCATAGGTACCAAAATATTCATCATCCCTTTGCATCAATTCAAGAAACTCTTTCTCCATCTTTGTTCGAAGAATACGAGGGAAGTACTTACTGAAAAACAAGTTCTTGAACTCGTCCCATTCCATGGACTCAATTTCATCTCTTTGCCTCGTATTCTTGATAAGATTCCACCATTGACCAGCTTCACCTTCCAAACGATAAACTGCTAAGATGACTTTATCATGCTTAGAACATTGAAGAACTGAAAATATCTTTTCAGTGGTACTGATCCATTGTTCAGCAACAAGTGGATCAGAAGACCCACTGAAAGAAGGTGGACGTTGCCTCATGAAGGACTCAAAAGAATATTGTTCCCTTCTCTGCTCATTTGGAAGTCCAGAATGATTCATAGCCTGTGTAAGTATAATAATAAGATTTTTCACTCCATCTCCCATAACATTTGTTTGTTCAGGAGGACAATCATAGCATTGTCCATTGCATTGATCAACACGGTTCCTTCGGGTACCAGCCATCGTCTAAAACCAAAAAAGAATAGTGTGAGAGGCAAAAATCATGCTAGGTAAAACAACATAATAAAGGGGGAGTACCTTAAATATCTAACATCTTAGGTTTAATTCTATGATCGTTAGCGTAATTCTAGTACTATAACCTATACGTATACTTAACCTTAGGGACATCCCTAGACATACCTTAGAAATATCTCTAGGGAACTCACTAATGTTTTCGCATCCTAGTTTCCAAAGGTTGACTAAAGGTTTCCTCTGATACCAACTGTAGAGACCCGTATCTTGACGTACATGAACATTTCATTACTTTTGCGGAATACTTAGTACATAACAAAAAACACACACACAAGGATCGTAATAGTTTAGTGTCTTTGGAAACTCGGAATATAATCTTCTAATCCTGGTGAAAGATCTCCAATATCCCCCATAAATATCTTCCCTTTTTTTTACCTAAAACCTTTCTTTATATCCTGGGGAAAAGAAAACATAAAAGGGTGAGCTCAAATGCTCATCAAGGGAAAATAAAGGATATAACAATCATATCATATATTTTTGAAAATCATAACCTGCAAAAGAGATCATAATATATTAACATGGAATAAATCATAGAATTGAAAATGATATCCCCATAATCAAAACTTGAAACTTTGTGGCATGCACACATAATCATGGAAAATCATTTCTTGTTAGTCAATACTCATTTCCAAGACTATATTAGTGGACAAAGTCCCTTTCTGAATCGAGTCACCCTCATTTCAGTCCTGTTTCACTGAACCAGTATAACATACCGTTCCAGCCATGTCTATCTCATGAAATATAAAATCTTTACCCAATGCATTGGAGGGAGATATAGGTCCCACCCATCTTATAATGAATCCTTTCTTATGTGTGCCACATAATCATAAATCATATATCATCGCATAACACATGTAACAAAAATGGGATTCTTGAAACATCATGACATCATAAAACAAATAATATAAGGTAAATGACTTCATAAAAATAATTCCCTCACAACATAATCAAATCAATGTAATAATAGGGATAAAAACAGAACCCTATATTATCTTAGATGGAAAATAATTTTGATAAAACATTTGAACTCCATTCTTGAGGAAAATATCCTTTCTACTTCAAAAACACTTTTACTTTCTTAAAATGTCATAAAATTCTAAACTAAAAAAAGTTGATTAAAAATAAACTTGAAAACTTGTAAAGTAAAATTCTTGGAAATAATGTTTTAAAAATCCATTCATGCCTTATAAGTTAAAAAACATTCTTCTCGTACATTTGTCGGAAAAGTAAAAAAGTACCTCGTACGACAAAAGATTCTTTTCATACATATCACTAAAAACTCACCGAAGGGTAAAAATGGATTTAAACAATTGTAGGTGGATGGAAATAATATTACATATTGATGAAACATGGATGTGGATGATAAAATACACCCCAGTAAATACTTACGGATAAACAATCAAGGATAAAAATGAGATTGTGATATTTCCCTTACCTTAGGTCCGATTTGCTTTGTACGTGTCCGAAGCTCTTGTATAATGGTTTAAATAATGTTATTGACTTATTCCAGAATCATACATATTGATATGATATCATATATGGTCATATTCTTAGCTTCGTGGTAGTAATATTTCATTGTTACTTCTTACTCGGGTCTTTATTGAATTTTCTTCTTATGCGTGTTTTTTCGAATACATTCTTATTCTTCTTTTAAGGTTATAGATACCTTATATCCAGAATGGTATTAGTGTAACATATATCATATTTATTCATTCAATTCATTTATATAATTACTATGTAATGATGATCATGTAGAACGAGTCGCATCACATTGTGGAGACGGTATTCCGTACGTACGCACGAGTGATGATATTGTTCCTATGATCATGGAACTGTATTGGAGTATATATATATTATTTCAGTATCAATATTACTTTATAATAATCATAAATAGTTACTCATTACACCATTATACCCATCCTTGTAAAGTGATGGTGGAAAAATAGATTACACCATGGCGTGGAGACAGTATTCCGTACGTACGCACGCGCGGTGATTTAATTTTTCCGTAGGATGGATAGAAGGTGAATTAGGGTTGTTTCATATTTATAATAACATATCAGTATGTAAGTAATACTGATTTTAATACTTTATCATGAAACAACTAAAGAAGAAAAGTTGAATAAGAATGAAATTGAAAAGATCGGTAATGGATATTACCTCTTCTTTGGAACGCCTCTTTGAATCCTCCACTTAGGGAACTAAGATTGGTCTTTGAAGTAGACCAAGACCTCTAGGATTATTCTAGGGAAGTGGAGAGGAGAAAATGGAAGGTTTTGGCCGAGCTTGAGTGCTCAAATTGGTGTGAGTATGAGGGGGAGGAGGTGCCCTTTTATAAGGGAGGAGAGGGGCACCTTAGGAATATCTCAAAATATTATTTTATATTAAAGTAAAAATCGGTTTATAATGGTTCCAAAGGGTCTTATTTCTAAGATAAAGTGGGGATGGGTCGAACTACTATCAACCAATAGGATTTAGACAAGTTTAGGGTATTATTTTAACCTTATCAATTAGATTTAACTCTAAGTTAAATAATTTAAGTTTTACCGTGTCTTTTTGTTTTCTTTCACTATATGGTTAATACACTTTCTATAACATGCCAAAAGAACCCCAAATTGTTTATTATTAATATATATATCCTTATCTAGGTCATTTGGCAGAACCTTAGATTTATAATAATAAAATAACAATTAGTAATATAATATTTGATTTAAAAACTATTTTGTGTCAATTTTGACACTATTTGATATATGATTTTTGTGAAAGTCATAACAGAATTATATGTTCGAAAAAAGTTGATTAAATCAACACTAATATATCATAGTAACCTAGAAAATTAGTGAAATCCATAAAAATTCTTAAATTATATTTATTTTGGTATTTATAATATCAATTATGTCAATATTTCATTAATAAGATAATTACTGCATCATATTTGTGTCATAAATAAATTAAATTATTTGATGTTTAAAAATTACAAATAAAATACCATTATGTAGGAAATCTTTTTAGCTTTCTAATTAATATTTGCAATCGAATTTATCTTATGTAAAACCCTATATTAAAAATGTTTTAGTAAATAAACATTTATTTTAACTCTTTTAACTCTTCTTTGAATTAAAAAAAATAAATGTTCTAATCTAATCCAAGTGGGCCTAAATGATAATATTTTACACTTAAGGTTGTTTTTGTTCGAGATACACTTTTACAATAGAATTAGGACATGTGTTAGGGTAATATTAATATCATTCTTACCCTTAATTACCCTATTTACTTTTAACCGTGGTAAATATAAGTAAAAAGTTACTATTCACCAAAAATTATTTTCATCTCATTGAACCACATCTTACTTAATGACATCAACCGTGTCTCTCGGATTTTTGAAATCCCATTCACAGAAGCGGTAAAATTATGTTTAATGAAAAATTCAGTTTTTTAACTACCACTTAGTAGTTTCACTATTCATCAAAATTTGTTGTTTTTCAGAACAATGCCAAAATTTCATCCTAAGCTATATTTCATATTCCGAATTCAAAAATGAAGTCTATTTTACCAAATTCATAACATAGAAGTTTCATTAATTAATTTTATAATTAAATCCCACTGTTAAAACAAATAGCGTGATTTTAAGAAACAATATCTATCAAAAGATTGACACTTGTTTATGTCTGGTTTAAATGTGAAATTACATCCAATGACCAACATTGTATTAAATTGTAAAAATATATTCTAAATATACTTTAAAACCACTCAAATTAATAATTTATTACTATTAATTATTTTGATTAAAAAATTTGTTTTTAATTATAATTTAGTAATTTTCACTATTCATCAGAATATGAAAGTTATCCGAAAAGTACCAAAATTTCACCTTAGACTAAATTAGATACTCCGAATCCAAAAATGAAGTCCATTTTGAGAGCTAAAAATTCTAAAATTTAAAAAGTGGTTATTACTATTCATAACGGCTAGTTTTAATAATATTTTAATACAATATCGTTGTTTCGTGAAAATCAGTATTGCGTACTACACACGCTATCGAGGAAGGTTGCGATTGCGTGTAATGCAAGGCAAGTCAAAGATGCATGTTATGCAAGCTCCTTTTGGTGTAGCGTACAACACAAGACATTAATAAAATTAAAAAGAATATTTTTCATAAAATCTCGGGCTGTTACATGTAGATCATCAACACAGACTTCAAGAATCCACACATATTCTGTTCAATGAATTTTTGGTTTTATCACAGAGCTATGATGATATTTATGACATCATGATGGTAACCATTATTCTTTTCCGTTGATATATGATGGAATTCATAGATTGATCACTGAGTTAGAGAAAAGTTTATTAGAAAACTATTTGTTATATGGAATGCAATAGTCAAATAATAAAAAGTTTATTACTTTTTTGTCAAACTTAAAACATGGATAACACTTAGATACCATGGTGGGGCCCAATATGTCTTATATACCTATTTCTAAATATAGGTAAAATTATTGAATACTCTATTATGTGTGACCTATTAGACCATAACTCGATAGCATCGAATAACATTCACAGAACAAGATCTGAGCCTATCAACCTATCATGTCCCCTAAATAGAAAGGGAATAATCAAAGAAATGAAACCCTTCCTACTAACACATAATGTGTAATATAGTCTATTTTTCATATGATATATCATAAATATAGATGGAATTATGTAACCTTATCCCTTATCACTTTATTATAATAAGATCAACCTAGGAAGAATTACCTTTAACAAACAGGCCCATGGATTTATCAATGTACTGCTATCCTGATCAACCTAAAACTAGATATAATTTACTCAAATCAGTAGTGAAAGAATCTTTCGTGATATTTTAACAAATTTCATGCTACCCAATGATTAACCAATCACAAGATTCCTTACTATAACTTTAATTTCATGGGTTTTACCTTACATCAAATTAGGAGATCAAATAAAACATATTGATAATGATCTCATGTCAGGTGACCAACACACATGTATATAGATAAGAACGACCAATGAAACCCAAAACATGTGGTGTTCCTGTTATTATTTATGTCCTCACTATCTCATCGTCTATAAATACCATTTAAAAACTTCATGAGAAGACATATTAATTCTTATATTCTCCCAAAACCTAATAACCATGCATCCATTGTGTCGAGACAGTATGATATATCTTTACCATATAAAATTTCATTAAAATTAATGTAATAGTATCTCAAGGATCTCATTATATACTAGGAAATTCTATAATAATCTGATATGATAAATAATAAATGGACAATATCATTTAAATAGATGAATAATAAATGTCAACATTATAGTGGTATGTACACATCACACATATCTCAATATATGTATAAAATGTTAATAAAAAACTGTTGTTAATGTTCGGTATAGGTAACCCACTTTTAGAGCAATTATTAACCCCTTAAGTAGTATATTATTTATTATTTTCAATAACATATCACATATTTGATCCAATTTTATCATGTATACTCTCATTTTTTATAGATAATTTATTACAATTTTTCAAATATTTGATCACTTTTTCTAATTCAGTGATATTCAAGAGAGACTCTTTGATTTCCCATTTCATCATATATTTTATTTTTGGTTCCACCATATTTTTATACATTTTTCATTCATTTCTATTGGAATATTCATTATTGTCTTCAACATTCAACTATTTTCACCTAATTCATTGAAGGTCTCATCTTTATCTTCAACCCCTTATGTTACAATCATCTCCAATCATAGTTAATAAATTTATTATGTTAAATTTAGTGAAATTATTACCTTTAACATAGAATAACATCATGATGATTTCATTTAAGGAAGCACATTTCATTAATCATCTTCATAAGAAACCCAATCTTATTTAAATTTACCAATTCATACATTCTTTTATTATTCAATACACCTCCCTTCCAAATTTTATATTCAATAATAATGTCTGGAAAATAATCCAATAAATGATTACCACTACCATGGTATTCTTTTTTAAGGAATTTCCATCAAATCTAGGATGGAAAATCATTATAATCTTCTTAAAAACCAAAAAAAAATCCATCTTCTAACATAAACAACTTTTTATGACCACTAATTCATTAACAATTATTAATAATTATTCATTTTTTTAATCATCAATCATATTGAGATATTTATATTTCAATCTATAAATCATTACCTTTTCTAACTTCACCATTATAATACGTTCAATTACATTTTCTAATTTATATAAAATTAAATTTTGTGTTTTCATGACTTTAATGTCAAAAAAAATTCTTCTTATACAGAGATTATATAAATAAGATTCAATCTCAAAAATCATTATATAATTTATTTATTTCTATTTATCTCGTTAACACACCTTTAGGCATATGAAAATCCATTAGTGAAAGTCTCTAATACATCTGCGTTAATTGACAGAAGTTATGACAACATGTGAAATTTCCAAATATAATAATTATTTTAAAATAATGATTGATTTATATTTTTTCACTGAATTAATGTATTCCATGTTAAAAAAAAATTAGAGCATGAATCATCTTACATGGTTGGAGAAATTTTACATGAATCTCTAAATATCTAATCATATTCGTATAGAAATTGGCTTTGATAATAGTTTAAAGGAACCTCACAAAGGGTGAAAAATCACTATAAGGGGGGGGGGGGTCTAATTAGATAGTTCATTCTTTTCTTACATAAAAAAACCTAAGACTCCTATTAATGTTTATAAAAAAATGTTTTTATAAATTTTACTAAAACTAATAATATCTAACATTGAACCCATCAGAAAATTTTACTACGTTCACCACAAAAAATGAGTTGTTATATTTTAGGCATAAATAATAAATCCACTTCTCACATTTAGGATGGATCAATATGAAGATATCAAATCACCCATGATTTTCAATAAACTGAGGATATAAATTATGTCTCTTTGTTTGTGTAAATTTCTCATATATATATATAGAGTCTTTCAATGGAAAGATGATATTCAACCATATTATACATCAATTAGGTTGTCACATTGCTTTATCTTCTATTACTTCATCCTATTCCTCTTCATCTTCTACATTTAGACTTAAAATTACCATAACATACATTTTTTTCTTTTATATTCCAATAATCTTGTACCATATACTATAAAATACACACATTTGTATAGTATAGTACAATATGAGAACCTTCCTCAAGATTAATTTTCAATTTAAAATTAAAATTCCAACTAAAAACAACCTTCAACATCTATTAAAACTCACCCAACTCTTATTCAGTCATTGGATATGTACAACCCTTCAATCCATATATTGATATAATTATAAGACTTCGTTATTCATGTTGATGTATCCCATGAAAAATCATATAAGCCACATCCTCAGCATCATGAATTCTAGATTCTAGCATATATAAAATAATTACTTAATTTATTATGATATGACAAATCTTTTGAGTTGAAGGTTTTAAATTATATAGTTTATATCCTTAGTTTTGATAATAAAAACTCAAAATATTAAAAACTATATTTTTCTATCATTATTTTTTCTAATCCATTTTGAATGTATTTTTAGAAAACTATTTGTTATATGGAATGAATAAATATTTTTTATCAAACAAATATAAAATCATTATTCCCAAATTAGTCTTTAGACTGATTATGCTTATCATATGTAATAATTTTAGTATATCAAAGAGATGGAGTTTATTCCATCAAAATTGGTAAGTTTATTCCATTTGAGTGACCTAGTTTTTTTCCATCAGACTGACTGAGTACATCAGATTGATAAATTCTATTACATTGAATATACTGAGTCCAGTCTATCTAATAAATAAAGTCTATTACATGGTATTTTTTATATATATTCTATCATATTGAAGAATTATAGTCCATGAAAATAATTATTTATAATACATCTAACCCATAAATACTCTGTAATCAAACGAAACATGTTTTGAACAATTAAACTAAACACAATTTACACAATAAAAATAATAATGTTTATAATTTGTTAAATAAAATTATATCTATCATATGGAATAAATATACACCAATTTAATTATGTTATCAGAATGAACTCATTTATATATTTGAAGAAAATGTAGATATTTCATGCTACATCTCATTGTATGGTGTTACAACTAACTCTGAGAATCAAGGAATATGACCATTAAAGTTGTGACTTTAAATAGAGGTGCATTTTAGAACCCATGAGATGATTCTTTTGTGACTCAACCCATATAATGATACCCCTACTATAAAATATCATTAAATATTCTTTGTAAATATCAAGAGATATTTTTTCTAAGCAATACGAGTTAGTATCGTCAATTTATTGGATCCTTTTACATTTTTATTCATTTCCTATATTCTAGGTTTATATTAAGGTATTTTAGGGACATGTATCAAGATGAATCTGATGAGGACGGTCGAGGGATTTAAAGGCTATAAAAAAGTGAAGATTCTGATGTCTAGATTAAAGGGATTTCTTATTTTAGATAAATAGGCCTCATAGTTCGGTTGAAAACATGGGATACCCAGATGTCAAAGTTTTTGACTGTCTGAACTCTTATGGTTATTGATTAGAAATATTTTATAATAATAATTTTTAATTCAATAATACTTTTTTTAGATATATTTTACTTCTATATTTAATAAGTTATTATTTTACACTTTTCATTTTTATAGAAAATTTATTTTTCTAAGCTATTCTAAAATATGATATTATATATGTACTCGACCAATATTTAAAAAAAAGTATTCATTAGTTAAAATATAGGTCAAATAAATAAATAATTGTAGGTTTGGGTTTTTAGTTAGTTTAGGATTTTAAGCTATAATTACCCTAATATTGAAGGCATTATATAATCTTCGATACAACAATCTGTATCTGAGTTGGATCCTCTATATAACTGGATTATTTTTAAGGAATGTTTTAATGCTCTATCATTTTTTATAGATATTTTTTAATAATTTTTGTGTAAACTATTTTACAGTATCATATTTTTTTATTTAAAGATTATTTATCATTTTTTATAAAGATGATAGTTTTAAAGGTCAAAAATCTTGAAATTCATAATCCAATAAGAATAATAATTTTTTAGGAGGATGATTATAAATATTGTAGATATAATTAAATTTATTTTTTTATTAACAATAGAGTTGATATATTTTTTATGATGATATAGAATTATAAAATCCATGAGGAAAACTTATATAATTTTTCAAATCAAGGGAAGACTGAATATCAATTGAATTATCATATAATAAAAACACTATTATGTTCTATTTATAGAATAATATATACTCAAATATTTTCTTGTGATTATGCGAATATAATTTGGATGATGTTTGAAGTGACAAATTTTATTACATCTAATCTTATTTACACTAGAAGATCTATGTTAAGAGTAGATTTTCAAGCATTTTAATATTATTCAACTTGAATCTATTGTAATGATACATTTGAGTTTTATGAAAATTTTTAATAGTATAAAATATGTTGGTGAAAATGGTTCTACTAATGAAATTATTGTAGAAGATATCTTTTAAATTTTTCATAGAGAATGGGAGTAATAAACATCATATACAGATAATATAAAGAGGATAAAAAATTTGACATTTATTTATATAATTTCAACTCTAATACATTACGGAGGATGACTGAAGATACATTCTAAGAATATGAGGAAAAATAATAGTGGATTTCATTTTTCTATTAATTCAAATATTACTGATCCTGTCCTTCACCACATAGTGTCTCCAATTCTTCAATGAAAATTAACGTTATAATTGAAATAGGTAGAATTTATTCTCAATAGTTTGGGAAATAAATTATCCAATCATATTAAGACGATAAACATGATTTTTGGTAAGCAATTATCATGAAAATATTATAAAAACATTTATATAGATAAAAATTAGACCAAATATTCTTCATGAATTATTTATTATGTTTGAAATAAGGGCTTTCATATAATACTGAATTATCTATATGATCCCGACATTTCAATATGGTAAAAAAAATTTAATTGCAGTCGAATTGATTAGTTTTATCCTAATTATAATGCATAATTAGATAAAATATGTTATTATGGTTCCTAAGACATGTTCGGATCATGGATCTTTGACTTTTGGTGAAAAAAACATGAAAGAAAAGTTAGTACAAACCAGGTATCATAGGCCATTTTTTTAAAAAAATGGTGTAGTTCTATAATATTCATGAGGCTGCATAGTTTTTCAAAACAACTCCACCAATGTATCATGGTATTGTGACTTATTTATTTATTATTATAGATCTTTTTCTCATATATTGTGCTATGTTAGTCTATCCTTGCACCAAGCCCATGTGAGGGTTTTTAGGGGTAGATCTGGTTACACATTTGGTGCATCTTTTGAAAAACCATAAAACCATGTCATAAAACCTCTTAATATAGGGTGAATTCAAATGTTTTCCATTAATTATTTTAAATTACTATTATTTTCTCATTCCTCATCCACTGATATTATCCCCAATCCCATAAAATTCTCTAAATACTTCTATACTAGGATTTAAGGTATCTATTCCAAATTGACTCTGATTGAGCTAGCATTTATCTCATTGGATTCCTCTCATTAAGTATGTAAATTCATTTACTCCCCCCTCAATTTATATTTTTGTATTTGGAGCTATTATTGTGATATATAATAATCCATATTTTGAGGGAATTTTTATATTCAGTCATTTTATTTTAAATCAGTAAAAACCAACGGCTGATATAGAATGAGGAATCATCTACAGGAATTAGGTTGGTGGTCTATGAATTATACCTTGATATGTCATTTTCTATGATTTTTTTCTTTTTATATTATTCTGGTTTAACATTGCATTATTTTTAAATTTATCATGCATTAATTTATGTTTTCAAATATTTATTCTAAGACCTTAATGACACAACTTGACATCATCAAGGGTTTTTACCTCAATATTAACCAAACTAAGTAAATACATGCGTAAAACTTATTTTCATAATTTACGTAGTATTATTCATAACATCCAATCATACGACTAGCTGATAATAGTTATAATATTTTAATAATATTAATAATAGTATATTTTAGTTTGTTAATACTCGATCTGTCATTTAATGCATGCTATTGAAGGGACTCGGTATTGTGTGTCACACAATCAAAACATAGTTTTTTGTACCAAAATATTTTCTCTGTGTTGTGTAAAGAGCTAGATCAACATGTTGTTGCATATTATAGAAGAATAAAAATAGTTATTTCATATAAAAACTCTATATTCTATGTTTTGTGAAATACAAAATATCCAAAAGATAAAATTAATTCAATAAATGTTTCAAAAAATCTAGGGGTGTTACAATATACTCATATGTTGTTATTAATATTTTTATGTTATCCAATTTAATATATAGAGACCTCTATATTCAAGCTATAATTGTTTTTTGTATTTTGATAAATTTTCTATCCAAGATCAGATCGAAGTGCGATCAGGTCCATTGTGATTGATTTTATACCATATAATTAATTTTAAAGGCAAATAATTTATCATGAAATAGAAAATTTACATTATCTACCAAAAAACAATTAATTTCACAAGGGAATGAAACCTAAGATGGCTGGTTGTGAATTTAATGTTTATCTCACTAGAGTAATGAAACATCAATACCGCTGGTGATCATAGCCATGATACAATCGAAGGATATCAGATGAATTATTCAATGAAAGGAAATTTAAATAGAAAGATTATTTCATTCAAATAAAATCATTATCATCTATTAGAAATTTATAGTGACTCTTTCTCAATGAATCTAATACCAAAGCCTGTAGATTAACCACAAATGCAACAAGAATCCATGCATATTCCATTCATCAAATTATGAGTGATATCATAGAGAAATGATGATTTCTTTGACATTAAATGGTTCACCTTGATCCTTTTCCATTGATCTGTGATGTAATTATTGCATCTATCACCCAGTTAGAGAATTTCCATATCCTTAATTTGATAGGAGTGAAAATCTCTCAATTATTATTAATGAATTGTATATGGAATGAATTTAACCTTTTACTATATAAATGATGTTAGAAATACCATTTAAGGGTTCCCTAAACCCCACATATTTATCATACACTAGATAACTAATATATAATAATTACAATGAACTACCCATGCAATAAGTATAATTTATATTTTATCAGAAGCTTTTAATATATATATATATATAATATTATGTGATAAAACCAGAGAAATTAACTCAATTTGTAATTCCCAATGTTATTAAATGAATATTGAATTTTAATATAAAATTCATTCATATAATATTATACCATGAATTTACATAAAAACTTATTAATACCTTTGATAAATAAATTCGACAGAATTAATCAAAAATTGAAAAATAAAGAATTTATTCATTTTTCGATGGTCGATAAAACATGGAAAACTCATAAAAAATATAGTGCGGCCAAACATGTTATATAGACCTATTCAAAATAATAGGGAAAATTCTTGAATAGTCTATTGTCTGTGACCCCTCCAGGACCTTAATTCTATAACATTGAATATTATTTACAAAACAAGAGTGGAGTCTAACAGCCTATCAAGTCCTATAAAGTGATCCGAAATAATAATAGAAATGAAAACCATCCTACTAACACATTATGTGTAATATAATATATTTTTCATAAGATATATTATAATTCAGGATAGAAATCATAATTCACGATAGAAACATGTGCCTTTATTCTTTCTCACTTTATTATTTAAAGATAAAACTAGGAAGACTTACCTTTAACTACCATTCCCATTGATTTATAATTATACTACCATCGGGATCAACCCGGTCATTGATATAATTTCTACAACTCGGTAGTGAAACATTATTTATTGAAAATTTAACCAATTTTATGCCCCCAATTATTCAACAAACACAATTTTCTTCACAATGACATAAATGTTATGGTTTTTACTAAGCATGAAATAAGACAGTAGAATGGAACACAATAATAATGGTCACATGTTAGATGACATATACACATGTCTTTAGAAAGGAACATTCAACAACACGTATAATTCCCCGACCAAAGAAGGCCAAAGTCAGTTCATTATTTTAAGAAATGGGCATGATTATAAGGAAATGAGTGCCAATGGACTAATAATTTTTGCAGTATTCGAAAATAGATTATATACATGAACATTAAATTAAACATCCAATCATAAAAAATAACATAAATAGTCCTTCCAAAACTCCATTATTCCCATAGCATAACCCTGAAAAACAATCACAATACAGTTCTTGGCACCCAAGGAAAATAAAACATAAGAATGTGGTGAGCTCAGATGCTCAGTAAGGGCAAATAATTCAGCGGAATATTTAAACAATTATGTCAAGATTTATAAAAATACATCAGAATTTTAAACAATAAACTTTTACATAATAGGGAAAAAATAAATCAAAAATTACTATATAAACATGCACATTTATATTCTACTAGTCGAATAAAAACAAGTAATAACTAATTTAATAACGAGGGAATTCATAATGCCGATATTAAAAAACAACTTCAAAGCATTGTGCCAAGACGATTCACAAATATTTTGTCAAGGCCTTCTTCCAGGACACTAGTTTTTGTCATGAGAACAACTAATGCATCGAGGGGCTATAGTTGGCCCCGCCCATCATTTACTAAGTCCAATGCATTCCTCATATGAAAATGATGAAACATAACATAATGATTCAAAATAAAACTAGCATATAAAATGTCAAAAAATTAACCATAAACCATGAATGGTATACAAATATCACATCCATAGTCAAACATATCATAAATAATTCAATATAATATTGACGATTGTATTATAATAAGTCAACCTCAAACATGAATAATATATAGTAAAGGATGTTAACATAGTTGAAAATAATCATTAAAACTCTTTGAGAGAAATATCCCATTTTCGTAAAATCATTTAAAAGTCACAAAATTTATAAATGAATTCGTTGAAAATATATTTTGAATCAATGATTCTCATACCAATTTGACACTTTTGAATGGAATTTACATTTTACAACAATCATGTCCATTTAAATAAATCCTTAAAATCAATTTGAAAACATTGACATTAATTAAAATCATAGAGAAAAATAAATCTTTAAAACATTTAAAATGATGATATATTTAAAGAGTCCCCCCATAAAAACATAAAATATTCCATTTGAAATCATTTTTTATGAAACATGAACAAGGATGAAAAGTATTTCCCATCAAATACTTATACATAAACAATCTCGGATAATAACGAGATTGAAAAATTAACCATTACCTTGGATCTGATACTCTCCATACATGTTAAATAATTCATTATAATGTTTGTAAACATATTATTAACTTATTTGAGAATAATAATATTATTTATGATAACATATATGATTATTTTATAACTTTATATTGCCCATTTATTAACAATTCTAAGTTAATGCCACATTTTTAGTAATATCTCAGTGTTTATAATACATGTTTTGATTTGTTATTGCTGATCATATTACTTGGATAATGATTTACATACATCCAGAATATATAATATGATTTTTATATCATATATATTCATAATATAAATATATATAATAGATAGATATATAAAATGGAATACACCATTCATGGAGATGGTAGGCCATAAGTACACATGAACCATGTTTCATTTTTCTTATCAAATTGAATTAAAGTAAGTTAATATATATATATATATATCATTCCATTAGACTTATTATGTCATACATATCATTATAATGATAAATATATATTTATATATTCATTCTTGAATGGTTAAAGTGGAGAATGCATCTCATCGCGTCATGGAGATAGTAGGTTGTACTTACATACGTACGTAAGACAATATCATTCAATTAATTTTAAAATCATATGTAATTAGATGGTATATTATATATAGAGAATCATTAAGAAGATATATTTATTACTTATATTAATTATACTCATTATTATACAGTCCAAATAATTATGTGTTGAATAACAAACTACTCCATGACGTGGAGATGATAAGTCATGCGTATGCACATATGGTGAAATTTTCTTTCATAGGATGGATAGAAAAATGAATATGGTTGTACAAAATTTATAAAAAAATCCTAGTATGTAGAAGATACTGAAGTTATTATTTTATTATCGAAACAACAAAGAAATTGGAAGTGGAATAAGAAAAGAACTTTGAAAGAGGTAGTAAAATAATTATCTCTTCTTTGGGTGCTTAATTTTGAATTGAACAGAAGGGCTACATAGGTTGTATTTATGATCAATGTAAAACCTCTAGGATAAAGTTAGGGTAGTTTGGAAAATATTTGAGTAGGGTTTGTCCTAGACAAATGGCTTTTTGTGGTGTGAATTTAAGAGAAGGGGAAGTACAATTTTATAAGATATGTGAGGGACACTTTAGGACAATCAAGAAATATTAATTTATTATAAAACTAATTTTTTGTTTCTAATAGCTCAAAATGGATTTATTTCTCGTATAAGGTTGGTGTGGATATAAATTATCTCAACCAATAGTTTTTAGACATGTTTAGGTCACCATATAAAAAATATATATTAGAGTTAAGCCGTAGTTAAATTGTTTAACTTTTACGATGTCTTCTTGTATTATTATAATACATGGTTATTATAGTTGCTATAAAATGTCCAGAGAACCTCAAGTGGTTCATTAATGGCCTATCTAAAATTTTCTATGTTATTTGGTTGAATATTATATTTTATAGACTATTATATTATTTAATAGAATAGTATTTGTTTTAAAAAGTCATTTATGTCAATTTTGAAACTATTTAGTATTTGTATTTTTGTTAGTCAGAAAAACTTGATTCCATTAAAAAAAATACATTGAATAAACCCTAATTGGTCATATTCACCTAGAAAATTCACGGATGACATCCAAAGTTTAATTTTACATTTATTTTAATATTTATAATATCAATTATTTTAATCATTCATTAATAAGGTAATTACTGCATCATCATTATGTCAAGAATAAATTTAATTATTTAATGTCTAAATATTATAAAAAAAATACCATGATTTATTAAATCATTTAATATTTCTAGTGAATATTTATTATCAAATTTATCTTATGTATAACACAATATTAAAAATGGTTTAGTTATTAAAATTTTAATATAGCACTTTAAACTCTTCTTTTAATATAATTAAGATCCAAATCTAACCCTAATAGATCAAAAAAGATCTTATTGTTTACCTAAGGGTGATTTCAGTCGAAAAACACTTCACTAATAGAATTAGGACATGTGTTGGGGTAATTTTATTATCTTATAATATTACTTTTACCTTTAATAACCATATTTACTTTTTACATTGGTAAATAAAAATTAAATGTTACTATTCACCAAAAAATCATTTTCATCTTATTGAACCACATTTTACTTACTGATGATAACTGTGTGCATCGGATTTTTAAAATTAAAATCACAAAAGTTGTAAAATTACGTTTTATGCAAATTGGCAAATGTGCCTAGTTAAAAGATGTCATAAAGCGCAATAAAATTTTAAATATCTAATCTTCTTATAAAATAACTCAAATTTATTATGTAGGATTAATATAAGTATTATGTATCTATTTTTACTTTAAACTAAATATTAATTAAAAAATTATAATTTAAATAAAATGTCGATTTTAAGAAATAATGTAGTGTTTTTCACTATTCGTCAAAGATTCAATGTTTTTAGAAAAATACAAAAAATTGAACAAAAGATAATTTTTATATTCAGAATCCAAAAATTAACTCCATTTTAAAAAATAAAATTTATAAATTTTTAAAAAGTGGGTATTTCTATTTATATTTTCTTTTTAAATGACTAGTTTGATTAATAATAGTGTGCTAGAACTCGGAGTTGCGTACAACACAAGATATTGTATTATTCAAAGAGAGGTATAGTGTGGAAGCATGGGGTGTTACATTATCCCCTCCTTCAATAAATTGCATCCTCCCAATTTAAACTCGGGATTGAAAACTAGGGGTCTGACATTTCAAAATATCATAGTTGAAATCCAACATCGAAAAATGGATTAATGAGGACTTTATTTTAAAATAAGGTAAGGTATGTATGAAGGTTACAAGAATTGACATGTACTAGGGTTCTATATAGGATAACATGGATGTGGATGAGGAACCTAACCCTCATGTTCTAATATATAGTGGTAGAAAATACTATTAGGAGAAATTTAACAATATGAAAGCCATAAATTTGCAATGATATAAGGGACAATTTGATTCATTGAAAAAAGAAAGTACTAGGAAAACATTTTTGGTTTTATGATCCTTTACCCAGTGTTGTAGAATTAATTTTATCCATATACTATGAACAGAAGGAATCACACTTAATTGACATGCAGAATTTCATCCTTTAACTAATTACTACCAAAAACCCATCTTTCTATTCAAAAGATAAAAAAAAATATTTTATTTTTATAAATTGTATAAAGTTCCAAATATAATCATATACCAATTAAATTGTGAAAACTATTATATAATAACAAGGGACTACCTATAGGCCAGTGTTAGGCGATACAGATTTTTCGCACTTCAGTTGTGGGTTTGATTTCTGCAGCTTTTTTCAACATGAGAGGTTATCGCCCGACCTGCCGATAGTCATTTTTCTAAATCTATTGTATATAATTTCAAAAATAATAAGGAGAAATGTTTTAAACATAAACAATAATTTCCAACATTAAACTTAATCAATTCCAATATTTAGATTTATCCAAAACACTTATGTTAGAACTCACTCTGAATAGTATCTAAATTTCCAAAATCATTTCTAACATTAGATTCCCCAAAAAGATGTAATATTTATCATATTTAATATATTATTACCTTCATAATAATAAAACGTTAATGAAAACAAAAAGTAATGGATTATAATCCTTATATATATCACATTCATCTTATATAAAAAGGAGATTGTTGAATAAAAAACACAAATACATTAATTATTCCACTTCGACCATAATAGCAGCATAAGCTCGACATTGATCCACTTGTTTATTCTGAGCTATATTTCCTTGACACTTTGGTAAATCATTTGCGTAATGTCCTATTTATTTGAATTTTTTTACTAAACATTGGTAGCCTCTTTCCTTGCCTTGAAATCAAGAGTTTAGTGATACCTTTCTCCACATTTTTAACAAACTCCCACTCCTCTTAAGAAAATACCAATGTTTTTCATCCCACGATTTTCACACAAGGCAAAATGTTTCTTCCCATTTTCCCCTTTATCCATCTGTTTATTTACAGTTCTCCTCTTCTCTATATTTACTTTAATGTCATAGAACATAGTGAATTTATTTTCTATCTTGATAGGACACAAGACTATATATTTGTTTGTCGAGAAAGATTGTGAGACTAATTCCCTTCCTATGAATGGTTTTAACCCATAAAATAATCCATCAATCATACTTCATGGTTAATGTTTGTAGTCTGTATCAATCATTAAAATATTGTAAATATTGCCTCATACTTTTCAATATTCTTATCCTTTTTTTCATTATGCTCAGACATTGCCTTTTCCATATCAACACGTTGTTCACAAGGAATGTATATATCTAGGAAAAGTACATGAAACTCCCTCCATTCTATATTTTCAACTTCTTCATCCTTTTTCATGTTTTTAATTATTGACAATCGTTGATCCACATCTCTAGAGAGACGATAATCTTCCTTTACAGCATTTTACCTTTCATTACTTCCCAAAGAAAGACATATTTTCTCTATAGAACTTATCCATTTCTCAGCCACAAATGGAGTTGTAGTCCCATTAAATGTTGTAGGTTATTTTCCCATGAATCGGTCTAACAATGATCCTCCACATTATGAATTAGGAGGACCTATATGGGTATGGTTATTATTCATAACTTGGGATAGCTATCCCAGTATGGTTATAAGTTGTTAAGTACCAGTTGTGTCACTAGCTCCACAATCATCATCTTCTATAGGAGGGAAATCCCTATATAGATTCCGTGCACTGATATGATTTTCATTCCTTTAACTAGACGCCATTTCTAAATAATAGAATACTCTAGTTTAGGTTATGAATCATAATTCATAAATTCTAAAAAGTGAAATAAATAACATAAATTAAATATTTTATTGATTTATAAACCATAATCATAAATTTGGTTCCTTTGAGATCATATTTACACATGAATCCTTTTTAGTGGTTTGTAAAGAAAATGTGAATTATCCTGCGTATATCCCTCTAAAGTGTTAAACCACATGTGTAGTAAGGCCCATTGTCATCTACCACGTTACCCCTTTCTGGCCTGGAACACCTTGTCTGTTCTTTCACCCAAAGGTAAAAATGTTCAAGAACTACATCCATATGTAGTATACTGGCATGTATGTACTTATTGGAATATCCATGTAATCCCAACTTCACCAAAATTTTAGGGGGTTCTTCTATACTTATCCTCTAAGCCGATATTCGGATTACGAAACCTAATATAATCTTTCCAAATATTTTTCCTAGGTTGTTTCTTATATTCTCTGATACAAATTGTAACACACCAACCCCAGAAGATGAGATTCAGTGCATTTTTTTATACATTGGCTTGATTACAAGGAATCAAGTCACGAATGACCGATCATTTTAGAATTCTTCGAAAATTAATTACATACATGAACATTAAATTACACTTTCTTACATAAAACAAAGCATAAATAATCCTTTGAGAACACCATTATTCCCCTAACATAACCTTACATACCAATAATAATACAATCCTTGGAATTCTGGGAAAATAAAACATAAGAAATGGGTGAGCTCAGATGCTCAGTAAAGGTAAATAATTTATAGGATGCTATAAAATTTCAAGGAATGATCTATTATAAAACATTATCCTTAAAAAAAACGTTACATAACATGGAAAAAATAAAACCAAAATTACCATATAATCATGCACATTAATATTCTACTAGTTGAGTAAACACATGTAATAACTAATCTCATATTGAGGGAATTCATAATACCCAACATAATAACTACTACATCAAGGCCGTGTACTGAGACCATTCACAAATATTTTGTAAAGGCCCTGTACCAAGACACTAGTTTGTCCCTTAAGACCTATTGATGCATCTAGGGGCTATAGTGGGGCCCTCACATAACTTATTAAGTCCATTGAATTTATCATATGAAAATGTTGAAACATAACTTAAAAATTCATATTAAAACCAGCTTTCAAAATGTCAATACATTAACCATAATCCATGAATGGTATGAAAATTGCACATCCATAGTCAAACATATCATAACTCATTCAATAAAATATAAAAGATTGTATTATAATAAATCAAGTTAAATCGATAATAACATCCTGTAAATGATGTTGACATATTATAAAATGATCAGTAAAACTCTTTGAGGGAAATTTTCCTTTTTCGTGAAATCATTTAAAAGACACAAAATTTATAAAATAATTCATTGAAAAAAGATTCTGGATGAAAGTGTCCAATACCACTTAGAAATTTTTCAATGGAATTAATATTTTAAAACATAAATTTCAATATAAATAAATACTTAAAATAATTTTGAAAACACGGACAGTAAATAAAAGTATTTTAAAAAATAAATATTTAAAACATTTAAAATGATGATCTAGTTTAAATGTCACTTCTATAAAAACAAAAATATTCTCTTATGGAAACATTTTTTATAAAACATGAACGTGGTGGATAAATATGTCCCAATAAATACTTATAAATAAACAATCTCGAATAATAATGAGATTGAGGAATTAACCATTATCATATATTTGATAATCTTCGTACATGTACGAAACTCCTGTATAATCTTTTTAAACATATTATTAACATATTTTAGAATCATAATAATATTTATGATAACATATATTATTCTTCTATGACTTTATATTACCCATTTAATAACCATTCAAAGATAATGTAAAATTTCATGGAATATCACTTTGTTTATCATACGTGTTTTGACTTTTTATTCTTGAACATATTACATAGATCATGATTTACATACTTCTAGAATGTATAATTTGATTTATATATCATATATAGTCATAATATAAATGTATATATTAGATATATATATATATATATAATGCAATACAACCTTCATGGAGATGTTAGGTTGCACGTACACATTAACATTGTTTCTATTTTCATATCATATTGAATGGAAGAAAGTGAATATAATATATATGTGTGTGTGCATATATGTATATATAACATTCCAGTAGACTGATTACGAATGAAATATATATATATATATTAATAAATTTATATAAATAATACCATTCGACTTATTATGTCATATATTTCATAATTATGAATAATTTTTTTTATATAATCATTCTTTGATGGTAAAGTAGAGAATGGATCTCATCACGTCATGCAGACAGTAGGTCGTACGTACGTACGAGAGACAATATCATTTTATTTATGTTGAGAGAGTATGTAACTGGATGATATATTATATATAAATAATCATTAACATGTTAAATTTATTATTTACATCAATTATACTAATTATTATACCCGTCCAAATAATTAAGTGTTGAATAACAAACTACACCACGATGTGGAGATGATATGTCATACATACGCATGTTTTGTGACTTCGTCATTAATAGGATGGATATAAAATTGAATAATGTTGTACCATATTTATAATAAATTCTCATTATGTATAAGGAAATAGAGTTATTATTTAATTATGGAAACAACAAATAAATAGGAAGTGGAAAAAGAAAAGAACATTGAAAGAGGTGATAAAATAATCACATCTCTTCTGGTACATAATTTGTATTTGAACAAAAGGGCTCCATAGGTTGTATTTATGATAAAATCAAGGCCTATAACAGGGTTCATGGGAGGATATTTTATCAGGGGTTGGATGAGCCAAATAGCATTGGATGTGTGAATTTAATAGAAGGGGAAATACCATTCTATAGGAGAGGTGAGGTGAACTTAATGAAAATCATGAAACATTAATTTATTATAGAATTAATATTCGGTTTCTAATATCTCCAAATGTATTTATTTCTATGATAAGTTGGGTATGGTTCAAAATCATCTCTACCAACAGGTTTTAGACATGTTTTGTTCAATATATTAACCTTATATTTTAGACACAACCAATAATTAAATAGATTAACTTTTACAATGTCTTCTTGTATTATTCAAATAAATTGTTATATAGCTACTATAAAGTGCCAAAAAAATTTAAGTGGTTAATTAATTGAATATCTAACATTATCTAAGACATTTGGCAAAAACCATGATTTGTAGGAATACTATATAATTTAATAAAACAGTATTTTTTTTAAAAACTCATTTATGTCAATTATGACAATATATAGTAATTTTTTGTTAAAGCCATAAAAACATGATACCTACAAACCAAATACATTGAATAGACACTAAAATTTCATATTCACCTACAAAAGTTTTGTAATTGATCAAAACATTCAATTTAATTTCAGTTTAATATTTATAATATCAATTATTTTAAACATTCAATAATATGGTAATTCCTGCATCATCATTGTGCCAGGAATAAATTAAATTATTTAATGTCTAGAAATTATAAATAAAAAATACAATGATGTAGGAAATAATTTTATATTTCATAGGAATATTTATAGATTAATTTTTTATGTAGAACCCTATGTTGAAAATGATTTAGTTATTAAAATTTTAATTTCACTCTTTTAACTATACTTTAAATAAAATAAATTACCAAATATAAATAAAATGTATATAAAACGATCTTATTTTTTCCCAAAGGAAGATATTGGTCTAAAAAACATATCCAATATAATTAGTACATGTGTTTGTGTAATTTTATATTTTTATAATATTATTTTTACCAATGATAACACTATTTACATTTAAGTGTGGTAAATAAAAACACAAAGTATCTATTCACCAAAAAATATTTTCATCCTATTGAACAATATTTTAGTTACTTATGACAATTGTGACTGCCAGATTTTTAAAATTCCATTCACAAAAGTTCTAAAATTACATTTTATGAAAATTAGCAAATGTTCCTAGAAGGTGGGTAGAAGATGTTAAAAAGTTGAATAATATTATATATATATAATGTTATTATAAAATGTATTCAATGAATTAAATTTTACTAATACAGGTATTATGTATCTATTTTCACATTATAAATAATATAAATTAATAAATAATCATATAAATAAAATGTTGGTTTTAAACAATAAGGTAGTGTTTTTCACTATTTTGTAAATATTGAATGTTTTTAGAAAAATAACAAAAAATTAATCTAAACTAATTTTGATATTAGGAATCCAATAATGAAGTATTTTTTTAATAATAAAATTTATAAAATTTCTAATAGAGGGTATTACTTTTTGTAACTTCTTTTTAAATGGTTAATTTTATTGGTTTTAGTGTCATATAACTCAATGTTGCGTACATTCCAAGATATTGTATTATTCAAAGAGAAGCATACTTTAGAAGATTGTCATGTTACAACACCTGAAACATGATGTGTTCCTATAGGTAGTAATGTCATCATTATCTCATATAATTGATACACCAAAGTGAAAACTTCATGAGAAGACTTATTTATGATTATAATCCCCTAGAACCTGATAGTTAGGCGTAAATTAGTTCTATAATGTAATATCATTATGTACCATATGACTTTTGTTTATGGTTAATTTCATAGAACCCCAAGATTATCATTATATCCAAGTAAATTCTATAACATTTTGATATGATAAATAATTAATGAATAATACAATTTAAATATAGGAATAATAAAAATAATCTATATAGTGATCATATACATCGTGCATAACAAAATATATACATAAAATTATAATAAAAAAGTACTTTTAATTTCGGTTTTAGGGAACCCACTTTTAAAACAATAATATTTCCCATTATCATGTGGAAGATTAATTACTTCCAGTATCATTTCACATCATTGATTTACATTTATCCTGTATTCTCTAAATTTTTTATACATAATTTATAATAATTCTTCAATGAGTTTACCCCTTCTTCAAATTCAGTGACATTCAAGAGATACTCTTTGCATTCCCATTTCATTTTATACTTTGTTTTGGGATCCTTATTACATTCATCTTTTTTTATTTTATATTGAATTATTCATTATTTTATTTAACAATGACCAATTTTTCACCAAATTCATTTAATGTCTCATATTCATATAAAACCACCATGTTTTTATCCTCTTCAATAATAAATAAGAAAAATATCTTCTTAAATTTTAAGAAATTATTACCTTTAACTTAGAAGAACATCATGGTAATTTCTTTAGAAGAATCAAATATCCTTCATCCACATCATAAAAAACCCACTCATCATTAAATTTAGGATAATGTGTAATGAAATTTTCAATACTTTCGCATATAAAACACTTCAGGGATAACATTTCCAAAAACAATATTTAATCTCTTCCATTAATATATTAAATAAATTACCTTAGTTTGTATCATTTCATTTCAATATCAAATTGTTCATCAGAATATTCATATTTAACATTAAATTTTTTCTAAATATTAATTTCCTCACATATTAAAATTATATTCCCTAATCATCCATTCTCTTATTTTGGTACACCTCCATTACACATTTTATAATATATAAGATTTTTTTGAAAAATCATTCAAAAAATAGTGTACATTTTTTATTCTATTCATGAAATAAGTCATTTTCATCAAACATATGATATAAATAATAATGAATCTTTTTGAAAACAGATTTTCATATATCATCTCACATAAACCAATAATTCTGGTCACTAATTCATTATCACTTGTTAGGAATTCATCGATTATATCATAACTAGTCATATTGAGATCTTTATATTTCAATATCTAAATAAATATGTTTTCTAGATTCAACTTTATAATACATTCAATGATACATTCCAGTTTATCTAAAATTCCATTTTTTATAACTTAAATTTCAAAAACCATCTTCCTATATAGAGATTCAAAAAATAAAATTCCAATTATAACCATCATCATATAATTTCATTATATCTATTTAACTCATTAACACACCTTCATCCCTATGAAAAACCATAAGTGGAAGCCTCTAGTACATATGGGTTAATTGAAAATATATATGGCAACAACTTATATTTCCAAATATAATTATATTTTTTAAGAAAATATGTTTTATATTTGATTCACAAAATAAATGATGTCCATGTTAATATGATATATTTAGATATTTATTCATCTTACATTGTGGGACATATTTTACAGGAAAATCTAAATATATAATCATCTTAGGATATAAATTAGCTCTGATACCAGTTGAACAGATCATCACAAATTTGGAAAATTCACAATAAGGGGGGGGTGAATTAGTGGATGCACTCTTTTTATGTTCTTATATAAAGAAAGATTAGACACCTATTAAAATTCAAAAACGATGTTAGTATAAATGTTACAAAAAATAAAAAAACAAACTTAGAATCCATCATATATTTTTACAAGGCTCACTACAGAAAACAAGTAGTTATATATTGGATAAGATTAAAAAAACATCTGCTCACATTCCAGTAGGATCAACACAGGGATTACAAATCACCCAGGATGGTCCATAAACTCATGATACAAAATTTTTCTCTTAGTGTTTGTAAATGAATCCTATATATAGTGAGAGTTTCAATAAAAATATGGTATTTAATCAAATTATACATTCATTAGGTTGTCACTATACTTCATCTTCTTTTCTTTCACCCTCTCCCTCTTCCCCTTCTACATGCACAGTAAAATTTACACTACCATACATCTAATTTAAACTATATTACAATATTATTAAACCTTATAAAATAAAATACATATATTTACAGTGTTTAGTACATCATTTTAGTCTTTTTAATGATCAATTTTAAATTTTAAATTCAAATTTTAACTCAAAAAGATTTTTCATATTTTATTCAAACACAACCAACTCTTATCGAATCATTGGATATAATAAACCATTCTACCCGTACTTTGTTATAAATAGAAGACATAATTATTCATGTTGATGTTTTCCATGAAGAATCAAATGATCCGTATCCTCAACATCATGAATTCTGGACTCTACATTAAATCACAACATTACTTCATTCATTGTGATATGAAAAAACCTATATAGTTAAAGTGTTTAATTTTTATAGTTTCAATATTTATTTTTGAAATAAACCACATCCACATAAAAATTATATTTTATTACCATTATTTTTCTAAATATGTTGTCAATGTTTTTTAGAAAAATTGTCATTCAATAAAATTAAAAAATATTTTAAACTAACAAATATAAATTCCATACACCCAGTTTATTATATCAGACTCACTATGTTTATTCCATCGGGTAGATCAATTATAATTTATTAGAGTTACTTATTTTATTCCATCAGATTGACTTATTTTAATCCATTGGAGTGACATAGTTTTTTTCCTTCGAAATGAATGAGTTTAGTACATCAGATTGATGAAGTTTAGTACATCAATTTTTCTGAGTCCAGCTCATCGGATTAATAAATTCTATTACTTCACATTTTCTATATCTAGTCCATTATATTGAAGAAGTATAGTATATAGGAATAATGAATTCCAATCCATTATAATCACAAATACTCATTTATCATACTAACTATGTTTTAAAAAATATGACTAAACCCAAATTATTTCATCAGAATAATAATGTTTATAATTAGTTGATTAAAATTATTTCCATGAAATGTAATAATTTTACATCATTGTAAGGATGTTATCAAAATAAAATAAATTAGATATGTATTGAAAATATAGATATTTCTAGTTAGATCTCATCTGATGGTGTAGCAACCAACTCTGAGGATCATGGAATATGTCCATTATGAGCGTGACAATAAATAGAGGTGAATTCAAGGACCTGGGAGATGATTATTTTGTGACCCAACCCATATAAATATAGATCAATAGTAAAAACTTGATGTATATTCTTTGTAAATATCTATATATATTTCTTTCTATGAAATATGAGTCAGTATTGTCTATTCCTTTCATTTTTATTCATAGCCTCTAATAAAAGATTATATTGATGTATTTTATGTATATGAATCTTGATGGTTCTGTTGAAGATAACCAAGGGCTTCATGGGATTGGAAGATATAGAAGATCCTTATATCTGGGATCATGGTATTTCTTACTATATATAGGTAAACCATACAGTTAGGTTGAAAACATGGGATACCCACAATTCATAGCATGTGACTTCCTTAACTCTGAAAGTAGAAGAGTAGTAATTTTATAATAATTTATTTAATTCATTCATACTTTTTTTAGTATATTTTTTTTACTTGAATGTTTAACAAGTTATTATTTTTAAAAATTCATTTGTATAAAAAATTATTTTACTAAACTATTCTAAACATTGATTTTATGGATGTACTCTATATCCATTAAAAAACTCTATTCATAAAATAAAACCTATGGCCTATAAATACAAAATAGTAGGTTTGCGTATTTTGATTGATTATTATTTTATGTTTTCATTAACCTAATATTGTTGGAATTATATATTATTTGATCCTCAAATTGGAAATCAAGTAGGCTCTACATCATAATAGGTTGGTTTAAAAAAATATTTTAAGGATATTTTTGTAGTTTTAAATTTTTTTAAGGGAATTATTTATAATATTTGTATGGATAGTTTTACACTATGAAATATTTTATTGAAAGATTATTTTTATTTTTTATAATGATGATCAGTTTAAATGTCACAACTCTTGATATTCTTAATCCAATAAGAATAAAAAATTTCGAGGTGTTTAATTATGAATATTGGAGAGAAAAAAGTAAATATTTTGTTTTCAATACTAGCGTAGATATATTTTTTTGTGATAATAAGGAATTATAAAATCCCTTGGGAAAAATTATGTAATTTAAAAAATCACGAGAATCCCGAATATAAACTGGAATATCATGTAATAAATACCCTCAGTACATTCTATTTAAAGAAATATATATAATGAAATATCTTAATGCGATGATGTGAATATATTTTTATGATATTGGAAGTTTGTAAATGTGTTACTACTAATTTTATTGGTAATTGAAGATCTATACTAAGAGTAGACTATCACATATTTTAATTTCCTTCATAGTAAGTTTATTATAAAGATACATATGAGATGTACGAAAATTGAGAATTTTTTAATATATTTTAGTGAAACCCTTTTTATAATGAAATTTTCCAAAAAGAGATCATTTAAATATTTCTTAGAGAATTGGATTAAAAAAGAACATAATTAGTTGATAAAAGGAGGATAAATAATTTGACATTAGATGATTTAATTGAAACATTCATGAATTATGATGTAAGAATAAAGTTATATTCTATGAAGAAGAATAAAAATAATGTTGGATTATATATTTCTACTAATTAAAAAGTTATTGATAATGTTCATTTATCTCCAAAAGTTTCTAATTCTTAAATATAAAAATGATAAAATTTAAATTGAGACAATTGATTCTGAATAGTCTACAAATAAATTATCCAATATTTCTACGATGATATACATGATTTTTGGAGTGATATTATATTTGTATTATTACTAAAATATTCCTATGAATAAAAATGAGATGAAATATTCTTCATAAGAGATTTATAAGAATTAGAAGAAGGTTTCTCATATAAGACTAAATTTTTGGTAAGATCAAAACTTTTCTATGAGGCAAAAAATATTTTAATTTTAGTTATATTCATTAGATTTATCCTAATAGTAAATCTTATTGATGATAAAAATTATAAAAATGTATCCAAGACATGTTCAGATCTTGGAAACCTGACTTCTGGAGAAATCAACATGGCCACATAGTTTGATGAAACCATATATCCTTGGCCAATTAAAATTTTTAAACACTCTGGTTGTCTAGTAATCTTCTTAAGGCCACATAGTTTGTCATAATTGTCTACCCAAGAAGCATGGCAGTGAAACTTCATTATTTTCTATTACAGAAGTTTTTTACATAGGGTATGTAATGTCAGTCTAACCTTGCAACGAGTCCATGTGAGTGGTTTTTTTGGGGGTAGAGATGGTTTCACATTTGTCCCATGGCTCGACCAACCATTGTACCATGTCATGTGACCTCTTAAAAATAGTGAATTCAACTATTTTTCAATTAATAAATTAAAATAACCCACCATTTATTCATTCATCATCCACTCATAGTATCCCCCCACCCATTCAATGGTTTGAAGCCTTTTATCATAGCATATGAGGTATCTATTTCATATTGAGTTCGATTGAGCCATCATTCATCTCTATGGTTTACTCTCATTTTTTGATTCAATCCACATACATGCCCCATCAGTTTATCTTTATATCTTTGGAACTGTTTTGTTGAGATCGAATATTCTATATTTTGAGTGTATTTTTCAATTCATATGTTTTATTTTGAATTGGTTCAAACCGTGTACAGATTCTAGATGAGACATCTTATACATGCATAAGGTTGGTGGTCTGCTAATTACCCCGTAATTTATCACCATCTAATAATTTTTTTGCATTTTACAATATGGAAGTTTAACAATGCATTATATTTAAATTTAACATTGATTAAATTGTGTTTTCCATTATTTATTCTAACACCCTAATAAATGACACCAATTGACATCATTAGAGGGTTTTACCTCAAAATTTACTAAACAATGTATGGTGCATTATTTTTATGAATTTATTGACCAATAATGTGATTACTATATACACTTTTGATATGTAATTGACTTAAACTTTTATATGGTATGGGATTAAATTTAATAAATTAATCTTAAATTATTGAATAAAAATCATAAATCACATTTCATTGACCAATTATTAGTGAATTTCAAATTGGTTTCATTTTATTAATAACCTTGTCACCTAGTATTAAATGTAATTGAATATACCTAATGAATATTAATTTGGAATGAGAATTAAATGGAATAAAATGACTTATATCTAAAAAATGTTTTAAGTGAAATTACATATGACATTTTTAATACTTATAGAAATGGTTAGACTCAAGAGCACCCTATATATCCTAGGGAATTCTATGAGAACTCAGATGATTCCATTTTGATTCATTGATCCTGTTTACAAAGTAGATACCCACCACAAAACATGGTCCTGGTCTATTATAGGATGCATAACATAGTTTCTTATAAGTCATTATCATTCTCCAAAATATAATAATTCATTTTATGTCCTATTTGGATTCAGAATTTTTCCATAGTAAATGTGATGCCTTGGATTATTCCACACGAGATCTATTTATTCTAAGTCTAGGATTTACATTGCTCATGATCCTTGGATTGGATTATATTTAATATCAGTGGAATTCATTGGGTGTACCCCTTGGATTAAACATCGAATTTATTGATTGGATGCATGGTTGTGTACCACAAACTAACCTATCCTCCTGAGGTCAAGGGTACCTTGGATTCACCTAGGACCCTCTATTATTATTTTTATCCTAATAACAAGTCAACAATAAACCATATTATATTATTTACCAATGAAAAAATAATTAGATGAAAACATGCTTAGAAACATCCCACGTACAGAGAAGAGAGTATGGTCTTCCTAGTGTACCATTAGAAACTAGAGCATGACATGGGTTTATTTTTAACTATTTTACATATATTTACAACCACAATATTTAATTTCATATTCATAGGATAGATTCATATAGATACCGTTGGTGGTTTACTAATGAGTTTATGTAACAGTCAGTCTGGGCCTCCAATTATACATAATAAAATTGAACCATTGTATGTGTGGATAAGGGGAAGTATCCAATTATGGATGCATGACATCTTGTATTTGGATGAGAGCATGGTAGAATATGTTCGATAAAATTATCGGGACATTGGATATTTTTTCACACTTTTTGATATAATATTATATTGTGCTATTTCCATGTGTTCCCAATCCATTTTGTAGATACATGAAAAAAAATTTATATATTAATGACTTCATCTATTGAGTTTATTATTTATTTCATTGAAACATATAGTTGTTTCTTATTTTTTGAACATGTATGTTTCTTTTATTTATTTATTTAATCATTAATTACTATTTTTCTACATTGTGATTATGGGAGTACAGTCCGTCCCCTGTACCATCATTGACCATCATTGCTAGTTAGAAGCCTCTAGTTTAAAGGGTGGTGTTCTTGGGGCCAAGTGGAAAACTTGTTCGACTACTCTTAATAGGTGACCCAGTATGGGACATCAAAAAGTGGTATCCGAGTGGTGGCTTTTAAATTTTGTATTATTATTTTGGGAATAGTTGAAAGTAGATTAGAATGTTTCAGAATTTCATAATGAGACTATTCCTAGGATTATCCAACTTAAATATGAGGGAAAATCCAAATTCATAGGGAATGTAAAATATTCATCCACTATTTCACAAATTACTATTGATATAATTTCACCATTAGGTGAAACACATGATTTTTGAGATTTTTTAATTATAATTGATATCCTATATTGGCCCAGTACAGTGATGAAGACATCTATATGAATCATTATTAGAACATAGTGATTTACATGCTAGGTACATTTCATTCCCCATTGGCACATTTTCTACTTAATGTGCCTTGGATTCATGTGATTGTAAATTGTGACTTTGTTCTTAAATATGTTTGTGGAACTGAATTTGTTTTAGGGAATGAATAAAATTGTTTTTTATTAATTTTTCTTCCCCAAACCGAGTGTTGTACTCAAACATACATTGAGGATGTAACATTAACTAACCAATTAATATATGTTTGATATAAAATAATGAGGTTATATGGAAAAATAAAATTAGTTTTAGGTGATTCCATGGATGTAAATATTAATTTATAAATATAGTTTATATATAAATTTTGATATGTGATCAATCCAAAATATCTATCAACTTTGACATGTTATATTCTAAAATTTAATGTTAATGCCCAAATTTAGTTATATGGAATTTAAATTATGATTTTAAAAAATGCTACATTATAACATGGAAATGGATGTACATATAACTAGACACTTCTCATATGCATAATATAGACTTATAAACTAGAAATTATAACATATTATAATAATGTTTTGAAATAAATTTTCCGGCCTAGGGAAACATAAAAAAAGGTTTTCTCCTTTAATTTCAATTATACATTCATATACCGGAATGACTATGACTAAAAACATGAACAATTATGAATAACCTAACGAGATATTGGTAGAAAGGGTATTAAATTGGGTAGAGATCTCATTTTCTCTTTCCACTTCAGTTTAGGGTTACAACTACATTAGTATATTTTCATTGGTTTATGCATGGAATTGTATAGAAATGACACCATGATGACCTTGAGTCGTATTATAAGTTGGTGGAGATGACCATACTCTAGAGATGGTGGGACCGGAACAACCTATGATACATCTTATAGTTATAGCTGATCCATGACTCTCTATCCCATGATTATGCATTGATTCCTTACTATTAGATGGTTATTTGAAATTATTATAGTTTATACTTCCCACTTGTATTCCCACTTAATCTGTTTAGATTTTACCCAAGAGATTTAGTAGTATTATCTGCCCATGTTTTTGGTGTGTGGTGGTCAACTTGTTGTAGTGTCATGGATAGTTTCCTTGCATTCAATTATAGATAATATACTGAGACCTCATGAAAAAGAGTTAACATCACCACATATATGGTTTGATATTCTTCCATACATTAGTGGGATGTTTTGAATGAGGATAATTATCTTGGGCCATGAATTTGAATAATTATTATTCTAGTTTATATGAATTTTTGATTCTAGAGACACATTTTGTTAATCATTCCAGAGGGTTATTTCTCATAGGGATGGGAAACACAAATATATTGTATTATTCCACCCCATTTACCAACATTCAATGTTTTTCACAGAACCCTGATAGAGTTGAGTAACCAAGGATACGTTCCTTGAGGACAGGCATAGATATGTCATCTGATCTCATGTCAATCTCTAATGGATAGATACCATTTTAGTTATTAACAAATAAACCCGTTATCATCAAACCCAATATGAGGGAATATGATTGGTAAGGGAAGGGTGACTTAGTTCCAATACCGAGAAGTGGTTTATCTGGAGGTAGGAAATGTCATTCTGAATGCTCCTATTAGTGTGTCGGTAGACAATGCATCTACACTGGATCATCTGTATAATTTCACCAGTATGGGTTGAAAGGCCACATGAATCATCAGAGTGATATAAACAAGTTCATGTTTTGATCACGTAGGTGAATGGGACATCTCTAAAGATTCAGCCAATAATTAAAATTAATTTTAAGTGGGAGAGGATATGTGCTAGCTTAAACTTCTAAGGTAGTATTTGTAACACCTAATTAGGTTTGGACCTAGAAAAGAATTGGATTTTTAGTATGAGGATATGGTCATGGTCAAGGTATCTAGAATTTTGGTTTCCTATATTATTTGAGAATAATTAATTTGGGTAGTCCAGTAATACCATCACCCCATGAATCATTCTATTCTTACAAGGTAAATTAGATAGTAGATAAACATAGTGAAATAACATATATATTACGGGATATTATTCTACCAGACTCTACTTTTTTATCTACTATATTCAATATAGGTTCCTCAAACTCTTTTATTTCTGTTTTGATCATGGAAATTATTGGGATTTAAATTTATTACATTAATGTGGAGATGAAGGTAGAAACTCTATTTGGGGTGTGGTTATTGTTTTTACCCCAATTCAAGTAGTTTCCTATTGAAACTGATAGCCATTATTTTTTATGGGACCTTTTCATCCTTGATATGTTGGGATTTAATTTTATTCATATGATGGACTACTAGGATCCTTATGATGCTTATGTGAATTGTTTTTCAACATTGTATTGATTATGCCACAAGAAGGTTGTAATTATATTCACAATTTTGAATGGGGTATTCATTAAAGTATAGATGGAATAGATCATATAAGGATATTTACAGTGATATCTAATATTTTCCATCATTTATATTAGGTGTCGTAGAACAGTTCAATCAAATTTCCCTCATGTATTAGATGGTTTCAGGGATGTTTTTTAGAGACATTACTGAGTTACCTATTGAGAGAGAGGTATAGTTATTAATGAAACTAGTACTAGGAGTTTCATTGGAGTTCATTACTCCTTTCAATATCCCATCTATGGAGCTACATGTGATCAATTGGAAGCTATATGACATGTAATATAAGGGATTCATGCAAATCATAAATTCACCTTCGATTTCTCCATACATTTCACCAAAAAAAGATGGATACCATAGCATTTTCCGGGATTAATATTGGTTTAAAAATATTATGGTTAAGAACCTAAATCCTTTTACTCACATAGATAATATTTTTAATCATAATTGAAGAGCTAGATTATACCCAAGATCGATCTGAGTTCAAGCTATCATCAGTTATGTGATATAACTATTGATATAACTTATAAATTTTTTTGGAGCATTTATGGTCTTTATGAGTATCTACTTATTTTTTCAGTATTATTAATGAACTCTTTATTTTCATTGACTTGATGTATCATTTTTTCCACCCATACATTGATTACCTTATTGTGGTGTTCATGGATGATGTTTTATAATACTCAATGAATCAATGAAATTATGCCAAACACTATTATATCATTTTGATTAGACTGAGAGAGAATATGATGTTTGAATAAATCATTAAATTCTATATCTAGATCAGTAAGGTTCACTTCATAGTTCATATTATATCAGAATCAAGAGTACCAATTGGACAAGAGTTGGTGTGGGCCTTAGTTTCCTAGGGGAAACCCAAACATTTCTTTGTCATGTATAATTTCATGTTAATGGATGAATATTAAATGAATTTTATGCAGTATTTCTCCCATATTTTAGTACCACATATAGGATAGGCCAAGAAGGGTGTCAAGATTATCTATTATAAATAATGTGAGAAATCTTTTCAGGTATTAAAAGAAATACTTAACTCATCCCTAATCCTGATCCAACCATCGCTAGGAAAGGAAATAAAGTATTTTTGGATGAATCATTCTTCAGGATAAGAGAATTCGACATGCATGGGGATTGATTCATTTGGTACTATTATTTAATGTTTATGCCTCATGGGTGAATCTAAAAAACAAATGATCTCAATGGAGTAGATTTTTTCCATGACTTCTATTGCTAGAGACACTATTTTATAGGATAGTGGTTTCCAGTGTATAAAAAATAAAAAATCTTCAAGTATATATTCAAGCAATGTGACTTGAACATCATATATTGGGCATGGGATGTATGGAATAAATCATTTAACAAAGAATATTACTATATTCCAAGAAGGGGAATTTGCGTTACTGATGCTTTCAGTTGTAAGAGATAGATAAAATCTATTCATGAAGATAGTGATGAATCGATAATGACTGATCTTCTTTTTTGAGAGTCATTAATTGGTTCTGTAGTGTTACATATTTCCTTATCATATAGCTTTGGTGGTATCCTCTTAATATATATATATATTGAAAATGTGGATGTTCTCATATTCTGAAGGCTTTTGTTTGAGTGAGATTATTTCATGTATATTCCCACCACCAACTTGGTTTATTGATGAAAATGACATCTTGTATATGAATGAGTGTATATGGATGGCTACTAACTTCTCATAGGAATTAATAAAATAACACTATGACTTCCAATGGGTAGTGACCCTTTGGATTTCCATAATGTACCATCGTATGAACCATAAATATTGGTGGACTAGGAAGATATTTTATATCATAAGTTTTATCAATAATTGTTCCACCAATCAGATTGTAAATGTAGAGATCTAGTGGATTTTTTTTGTTATAGATGTTATGAGTTTTAGAATGAAAATGGGATGATGTCGCGATGTATTTTGTGGCCATTTTACTAAGGTCACATCAAGTAAATAACATAGTTTGGTTAGTATTTGATAGGATGATGATGGTATCCCCCTTCCCTCCTATCCAAGAGACCATATTAGTTTATGAGTTGGTGTGGATGTATGTTTATGGGAATATATTAATAAACGAGGACCCTCATACTATCATTTTAGATATAGACATGAAAATGTCCCAATTACTAGGTGTAGAGAAAATAATTATTAACTATGTTAAAATAAATTAATGTGGTCAACCTATGTTGTCATTAGAGTGATGTTCAAAATATTCAAGATGTACCATTTAAATTATATGAAAATGTGTTTGTTTTTGAAACATTTTGATTTTCATAACAAACTAATGAAACAAGAAAAATATTAATAAAGATACTTAAAATAATCTCACAATGGTAGTGATTGAAAAATATGTAATGAAATGGGAGATTATGTCATGGTTGGTTCTCTAAATGAAATGTTATTCTTGATATAATTTATCAAATCTTCTTCATCTGAGCCTATTGATGTTATATTCCATGATCACTTACTCTAACTCCCTTGTTCAAATGGTGATGGGGAGATTAAAAAATTCCAAGATCTTAGTTTTTTCTCCACACATTCTGTGTGTGATAGAGTTGCAGATAATATCCTTAATTAGCATAATAAATTACCAAATAAGTCTTATTTACCCCAAACAATAATAAATATCCACCACCCCTCTCTGATGTGCTAATGTTCATCGAGTAATTCATTTCTAATCCAAACACTATAATAGTATATATAACCAATACCTAGTTTAGGAAGATAATGGACATTTTACAATAAAAAAATAAAATGTAAAATAAGAAACCAAATAAAATCTTACATGATAAAAAAATGAACTACTATAAGTTTAAATCAAATTCTTAGAAGAGAGAAGGAAATTTTAATCATGAATGTCAAAGAACTCAATCACTTCAAAATGGAAAACCTCAACTTTCTCAACAACTCAAACATTATCCCTCCATGTGATGTGTATCAAAGAAGTAACATGATGAATAATGAAATATACAACTAATAAGAATAAAATAGGGAAATAGAAACATATAAAGCTATGCCTAAAAAATATTTCCAATGATATTTTTCTCTTATTATGCCTAAAACTTGACAAATATTCTCCAATGTTTTTTATTATAAGTTTTAGAAATTTAATTTTTCTAGTGTCCCTCTAAATTTTAAAGTCGTTAGAAATTTAAACAAGATCTTATGAGGTCATTAACAAGTGAAATATTTTCTTGATGAATATTCTATAAATATTTACCCACATTGTAATATTCAAACCCTCATTATTGACAATATATCTCCATGAAATTTAATTGTAAAATGTTACACCAATTATTTATTCATTTAAATCAAGAGTCAACACATATAGAGTTCTTTATCACTAGTTTTTCCTAAATTATTGAGGTGGGGTCCATTCTATTGGCTAGAATGCATTTACATGTCGATAAATTTTTTAGGGCTTATGGATGTTCATGATTGGAATAGATCTAGAATAAGATGATGGATCCCATGAATAGAAGAATCCTAATAAAATAATATCTAAAATTATATTGATATTATTAAATTTATTCTCAAAACACCAAAGTGGAAAAAATCTATTAAAATATTAGAATTATGAGATTTTAACATTTATTTCAAAACACAAAAACATCCAAAAATGATGAAAATCAACAAATGTTGTTACATTGGATGGGATTAAATCATAAAAATACATATTTAAAATATATGAAAAATATAATATCTTTCAATTACCCTAAACTTATCACTTGGAATTTGAGAAAAGTAAGAACTAAAATGAAATGAAAGAAAATTACAAACACATATTCATGAGATCCACCGATTTTTCAGCAGGAATCAAGAGATATCATGATTACACCAATTTTATTCATTTTCTTCATTAAAATCCTTATATACATTTCCACTTAATTTTTCATTCCATTCACACAAAACACCTACATCACATGAGTTTTTTTCTCATCACAAAAATGTTAATTCTCAACAAGGACTTTCTTATCCATAACAACGAAATATTCAAAATATGATTTATAATTTCATATATCTTTACCAGAGGTGAGTTAAGAAAATTTGTATATAATTATTATTTTTAGTGTTTTTAAATGTACATTAGTTTGTAGGATTTATATATCAAAATTTCTGAGACAAATTGAGGAGGGCTTGGATATATTGGAAGAAATATTATGCTATTATAATTTTCACCCAAGTATTGTCTACTCTTAAAACACCTAGCATATTATATGATACAAAATACTATCAAATTCTTATTTATGTTTATCCCATCCATTCTAAAATTATTAATCATGATCATAACAACTGATTCCTAAAATTTCAAGTAAGAAAAATATCAAAATCATAACAACATTCTTTCTACATTATAAACACCAAAAAGGGAAAGAATATTTTCCATGGAAGTCTTAATAAAGGAAAAATCAAGAAAAAAAATAATTTTTTCAGTAGTAAAAACATCTCTATAGAATTTTATTTTCCACTAAAAGTATCACCAAATGAGGTAGCACAATACAAGCCAATTTCCACCCTTAATTATGTTCAACTAGATCTTTCAATTTCACACCAAGAGATCATTAGATTGGAAAAATTGTCTTCTAATGTTTCAAACATAATATGATGTTCTTGGATTATAAGTGTTATAGGTATAAAATTGAGATGATACAACAACACAAAAATAATTTACAAAAAATTTGGGTTTGAAAAAATAATATTCCTTAATCATTTGAGACATAAGTACCTCAAACCCTCGTTTTTAAAGGAATTAATCATATTGTAGTTAATCCAAGCATGTTTTGGTTCTCTGAAAAAATGATGTTAATTAAATAAATATGAAAAAAGTGTTCATAAACCTCTTGGGAATGTGATTTCAATTATAAAGATAGCGTGATGTGGAATGAGATTCAAAATTCAGTGTTTATTTTATGAAATTTCCAATGATTTGAAATTGAATCAAAGTTATTTTAATCATTAATTGATGATTGTTTTCGTGGTATATATTTATTTAGCCATTGATATTTGTTTCAAAGATGAAATTTATAATCATTTTATCTCACAATATACAAAAAAACATGAAAATTAAACTAAAATATAAAAATTATAGGCATTTTTTTGAAAATCAGAATAAATTGAAATTTATATAGTACAAAGATACCCCCAGACACTAAAATGACTCAATATCCTCTACTAATTCATGTATATACAATATGTAATAATATTTTATATTTAGTCACAATATTTATGTAAATTTAATGGGTATGTACAACCTACCTTATTGTCATTGGAATATTGATTTAATCCCCTAAATTCCATTAAATGAAATCATACATGAAACATTAGTGATGATAACATAAAACAAGGAAACTAATATAAGGATATATTTTAGTATAATTTCCCCATGTGGGAAATTTGTGTTGACGACCTTAAGAATGGATGTTCTAGTTGGTTATCCTCAATCTAATGGTGGGTGGATTTTATTTTGTATGAACCAAACTCACATATCCATTATAGGTTACACTATTTACTTTTGGTTGAGTAATCTATAAAAACGAGTAATGAAAATACACCTCCATGAACATTACAATACAAATTTAATTGTGGGGGTAGAACAAATAGTGAATTATCCCATTTCTTGCTTCCCATTTCCAAAATTTCCTCATATTTCTCGAGTTCCTTCTTATGGTTTTCTACATGAGTACAATAACCATATTTAGATTTAGATTTTATTTCTATTTTAAAAAAATGAATAATGTATAATTAATTTAAAATTTATCCATATCAATGCATGTATATTATGTCTCTATTTTGTCCAACAAATACTTTTCGGTATCCTCTTGAACTACCTCTAATAAATGTTCATCATTGCTTGGGAAATCAATTTGTTTCTCTTATGGTTTATGAAATTTTTCATCCCCATCCCTCAATGAAATAATTTTTTTTTCTAAATATTAATATTTAAAATAATTATAGTTGTTACTCAAATAAAAATCAATAATTTTTGAAGATAACGAGTTCAATAAAACATCAAATCCATATGTTTAATTGGTTTTAATTACATCTTCAGTGGAATGTGCCTCCTGGGTTTGAATTTAATTAGGTGGAGGTATATAGTTAGGATCGTACAGCTTTACTTTAAATCCCACCACTTGGGTGGTTTCATCATCTTCTAATTCTAGTGATAGATTTAAAGGTACTGTATCTTATACTTTTTCATGGATAGGGAGATCATATTTCACCTTATATTCATTCTAGAAGTCAACCAAATAATATCTATCTATTTTTTGTACTTTGGTAGGAAAATAATTCTCATTGGTCTCCTCTATCAATTAGTGTGTTGATTTTAATTGATCTTATTTTAATTTCAAAATGGCCTCCAAGGTTTCTTAAACTAGGTATATGAGTAGGGAGACATCTCCCACCTATCATTCTAGTTCCCATTATTTTTCTTATTCCATGTACAACTCCTTAGATACATGTACATAATCCTATTTCCAATTTATTTTTCTCTCTATTCATTGAATTATTACAATAATACTTTCCAAACATGTTTCAAGATCATTTTGAACGTCTTCTTCATGGTTTTGAACCTTTGAATTATAAATAAATGAATAAAAATAAAATTTATAACAAATCATTGATATATATATTTATATATATTTTTTAAATTAAAATTATATATTATAAAAAAATTCAATATTATTTTATAGAACTACATCCCTAGAAATGGTATAATTTTTTGATACATGCCTATCATGTGGTGTGGAAAAAATAATCATTTCCTAAGTTAAAATGATGTAGTGTTTTCAACATTAGCATTCTATAGAGAAAAGCACACAATAGAAAGCCTTCACCATTAAATTTGATTAAAAAATGGTTTATATTTAAATTGTATGATTTTGAAAACAAAATAATCCAATGAAGCAAAAGAAACGAATTAATAAAAATTTAAAAAAAAATAATAAAGTTAATGAAAATTTTGATATGAGAATTTTAATCAGGTTTTTGTTGGTTCTCAAAATGAAATTCTATATTCATTCAAATTTATATGATCATATTCTCCAATCCCATATAAAGTGATATTTCAAGATCTATTTCATTCACATACATGGTAAAATGCATATTATGGGAGTGAAATGTTCCAAAACCATAGTTTGGTATCTTTTCCTATACTATTTGAGAGAGTTCTGGTAAATATCCTCAATGGAATTTTGAAAAACCCAATCTAGTCTTGTTTAACCCAAAAAATCAAGAATATCTACTACCCATCACACACATACTAAATATCATTGATTACCTCACCAATAAGATCTAATATATTCCATTATATATAAAAAATAATTTAGTGGATAGAGATAATGATAATTGAATATGGAAGAACAATAAACATTTCAAAAAACAAATATGATCTTTATTGAGAATAATAAATACTATTAGGAATGGAAAGGAACACAATAGAAGATATAAATAAATATTATTCAATAATTAAAAATAACGCAATAATTAAAAAATAGAAAATCTACCCTTCCCCTGTTAATAAAAAATTTACCTCTCCTTGTGAATGATAACTAACAATAAAGAGGAAGAATTAGGCTATATAAAACTAATAATAATAAAATAGGGAAACGATAAAACTGTAAATACAACCTCTAAAATTTTTCTACCTTATTATTTCACATATTATTTTTAATATATGGTTGAAACCCTCCAAGGGTAGTATTTATTAGATGTTCACAATTTAGTAGTCTATTGACTCCCTCAATTTAATTTTCGTTGGCCACATATAAAAGATTTTATGACATAATTAATGAGTCATACATATTTATATGATTATTCTTAAAATATTTCTCATGTTTTCACGTTCTATAGATACATTAATAACATAATAACCTCATTAAATTTATTTTTAATATGATAAATTCCATCCTTTATCATATAAATCTATAATAACTTAAAATGGCAGTTTTAACTAAAGTTATGCCTCATTTACCAAGGCAGTGTCTATTCTGTTAGCCACTAATATTATTCATATGGTTCAATTGTTTTTTGGGATTTTGAATTTTTTAATTTGGTATACTTAAAAAAGAATAAATTTTATCCCAAATAATATAGAATTATAAAAAATAATCACCAGAATTGGATCAATATTGTAAATTTTCATCGTGAAATTAAAAAGTGATAAAAATATTTTAAATTTTATAATAAAATAATTTACACATTTCAACCCAAAAAAACAAAAAAAAAGAATGATACAAATCATCTATAATTTTTAAATGGTATGGGATTGGATTTTTTAACATATATTAAAAATGATGAAAATATTTGGTCTATTAGACATCATTTTACATTGATTTTATAGAAATGGTTGTAGAATGAAATGGGAACATAGCTACTTTTGAATACAACAAACCACCATCAAACTGATGGAAATTCAGATTAAAAAATATAGGTTCTAGAAGAAATGATTTGAGCATGTATGCTTGATTTTATAGGTTATTTGGAGAAACATATACCTCTTGATGAGTTTACCTACAATAAAATATATCAAGAAACCCTAAAAATGGATCCTTGTTGGTTATTATATTGTAGGACACGTCGATAAATACTATGATAACTATAGGAAAGGGAGGCAATGCTATTAGAACCCTGTCTTATCGAGGAGACTTCAATGATGGTATATCTTATTAAGAATAAAATGACTATTGATTACTCTAAACAAAAATATTATGTAGATTATTGTCAAAAACATTTCTATTTATAGGCCATAGATAATGTTTTCTAGACTGTACCTCCTTGAATAGGTCATAGTATGATACAAGGGAAACATATGTTTAATCGTAGGTTCATTGGACCTTTCATGATATTGAAGAGATACAATAAGGTATCTTATAAATATCACCCAATATTCTATTATGTAACTATTTATTTATGATTTTTATTTATATAATATTTATGGGTGATTTTTTGGGGGGTTTGTAAACTTTGTTGGAATGATTTTTGGGAATTATAATGGTGCACAGTTTTAGAATGGTTTATGGAAACCTTGTTTAACCTATAATAAACCATGCACAATGATACATTAGATAAGGAGAAGTCACATGGGTAGGCACAAATTTTATCCAATCCTTGAAACCACCAAGTCTAAATTGTAAAATTTGGGACAAAGGGATTTTTCATAGTTGGTTCATAATTTGACTAGCATTGTGGTCCAACCGTTTCAGGACTTCTTTTAGTCCAAGACTGCGGAATGATATGTGCATAGTCTTCATAACTATTCATAGTGTAAAGAAAGTTCCAAAAATTTGGATGTAAGTCATGAATATCCTTTAACCAGTTATTTGTCTCAAAAGTGGTTTTAACTAGATATTACATCATCCTAAATGATGTAGACTCAACCCCATCAATCTGGAACCAATCTGAATGCATTTCTAAGTGCATTGAGGGTGCTCATGGTGTGTCTTCATTATTGGTATTTTTTGTGTTTTTTAATATATGAACTTATGTATCTCTATAGGGTTTTTATATCTAGTCCATTTTGGATATGTATAATGGTGTTTATGAAAATAATGGTTATATTTGGCCTTATTGTTAAAATCAAATGAGATATAAAACACTTTTTTTGGAGATTCGACCTAGTTTCATTGGTGTTTTATAGATTTTCTTTATTATCATCATAGAACATAATGTACGTGGATTGGATATAGACTACTGTTTCTAGAAATATAGGTATTAGTATAAAATTGGTATTCTTGTGTGAAATTGATTATGAAATAGTTGTGAAATGGGTTATGTGAATCATATTTGTTGATGGTTTATGGAATTATGAAAATTGTATATTTTGATTGAATGTGAAATTAGTTTTATTCATTTAATATGATGATTAAAAATATTTATTTCTTTTTGATTCTTGGAAAATGGGGTTTCAATAAGATGTTGGTTTTATAGAAATGGTTTTTTGTAATGCTTTTCAACAAAATTGTGGTTTTTTTGAATTGATTAAATTAGTTTGGAAAAATCATACTCGCATAGTATTTGGTAATTCTTGGTGTTGTGTTTTCATATTTATCTTAGGTCTTGATTAAAATATGATTTTGGTTCCCGGTGAAAATGGTGAAATGGATGACGGGATATTGGATACCTTGTGAAGACTTAGTAGATGAGATACAACACATGATCATGTAATTGTCAGCTTGTCATGCATGGGTGGATGTGAGGATTGAAATGGGTTATGAAAATATGATTGTGAAATGGTTTCGAGGAAATTATTGGTTACTTTCAAAGGAAAATGTTTTTCATTTAGAAATCTATTTTTCTTAGAAATTTATTTGGTATTGTGATAAACTATTTTAACCTTTTTCTTATTTAAATTTTCTTATATAAATGTGATGAAATTTTTTACTCTAGTATCCTGAGTAGGGAATTTATTTGGGGAAATCCTATTATGTTTCATTACTAACCCCTTGATTGTAACATTTTTTCTTTTTCAGATATTGTCTACCTAGATAATGTTATATAAAATTTATCACATTTTTTTAGCTATGATTCTTGATACTTGTGCTGTTAGTGGTTTTGGAGCATTGAGGATGATGGTATCACTATAATTATGTTTGGATTCTTTGAGTTTTGTAAGTTTTTTCTTCGGATGTGTGCTTTGATATTTGTTTTCTTCTACTGTGGTACATTTTTATTGCTTGGTTTTTATATCAATGGTAGACCATGAGATTTTTTACATTGTTATCATTCATCTGTTTATATATAGTTTTATATAAATGTTTTCTAGTTATTTTATTTCTTAAATAAAAAATCACCCCATATATTAATGAATCTATTGGAATTTATATCAATATGTTAGCACCTTGGAGATATCATTTAAGGCCAATTAATGTACTTAGTCCTTATCATGCCTATGAGAGTGGTTGGATGTTAAACGTGGTATAAATTTTTTAGGTCCATGACTTTTATGTTGTCTCCTTATTTTTTAGTCTTTGACTTGGTAATCATTCTTCATGGACATGAAGTTGAAATTTATCCGGGTTAATTCCATGTGTCAGGTTTGTAAAACAGAGTAGGATCCTTATGACACAAAATGTTAAGCATAGAACCATATAGCTAAAATTTTTATATAAAATATTAAATTACCCAGGAATGGGGTACATAAGTGTTTTAGAGATACTTATTGTAATTATAATCTCATTTTCATTGGTTTACCAAGTGAGATGAAAATAAAATGAATTCAAGAAATAAGATTCAACTTGGATTTCATATTTCATTTTTTGTAATGATTTATAATTTGGTGAAAAACTATTGATTTGTCAAAAATATTGAAATAAATATAAAATTTTTGAAATTGAAAAAATTATGAATGTGGTATTTTGAAAATGGTTTGATTATCAAAAGTAAGGTGAAATTTTTGAAAATTGATTGACAGTGGAAAATGTAGAATTTTGGAATAAAATCTTGTGATAGTATGACATGGTTTAATATGGAATTTTTTAGCATTCAGTTTCTATAGATTTATACTTATAGAATTTTTTGGGATTTAGAATTTGGAATTGTGTAGATCTCATAGGAACTAGAAGAATGAGGCAATGGTGAATGAGGTTTCACCTAATCATTAGCTGAACCAACAATTTTTCCAAATAATCACTCAAAATTTTTAAACTTTTGATCAATTAATTTTAGTGGATTATATTTATAGGGTATCTATCACTGTTTCAAATACATGTGTATGATTATTGGTTTCCTTCATGAGAGGAGGTTATAAATCTATCAAAAATAAAAAGAGAAAGAGGTGTACATTTTATCAAAATGGTGTAACACAACACCATGACATCACATGTCCAAAAAAATTTCCATATGATCTAATTTAATGTATCGATGTCTTCAATTTGGTTCTGTAAGTCACATCTAGTGAATGCATTATGTACCCCTACATTAATCAACAATTAAAATAGATAGGACATCTTCAATGCTATTTTCATAGTTCTCCGAGGTCAATTGTTCGTGACACTTATGATGTATTGCAGATGGAATATTCTTCAAAATGATGAGGGAATAAGAATAATCCTAATCACCAGAACATAGTTATCCATGGTTATTTTAGGAATACCATGACTCATCAGTAAGTGAAATATAAATATATCTATAATGACTTGAGTGTTGTAAGCATGAAATTATCTGGTGTAGAGAAATTCCTTGTGGATTATTACTCTTCACAATCAACCATGATAGGTAAAATTAGTTTTAATTCTAACCTTATTCTAGTGTTGTTTTATATATGTGAATCTCATTATTTTATTTCTTATGATGCTGTTAATTTGTTGAATTTAAATGTTGATATAATGTCTTCTATGTTAAAACATCAAAATCATATGGGTTAAAGTGAATGTCGAAACATTTTTTATAGGTCATGTTCAATTAGTGTTGATGAATTTGAGTTGATATGAAATTTTGAAATTATTAAAATGGATGTCTACGACATAATCCTAGCTATGGATTGGATGACTATGTTCAAGGGTCACAAAGATTGTTATACCTGACAGGTTAGTTTTAAAACTGGGGATGGCATCATGAATATATTTTTATGAGATATAAATATAAAGGACGGTGTATTGAGATTATTGAAATATGAAGTTGGAAATATCTCACACCAGATGAAATCTTTGACTTTTGAATCTATGGAAGATATCATGAATATGATTCCTCTAGTAGTTGATGAATAGTTGAAGGATGATTTTCACAAAAAAAATCGTAGGGTTTGCACACACAAGATAAGTGGAGTTTTCAATTTATCTCTATCATGGTACCAATATTATCTCCCATAAATATTATTGAATTGATCCAATAGAATTACTGGAGATAAATTTTTTTATGTAGGATATCTAAACAAACGTTTCATTCGGAAAAGAACGACTCCAAGGGAATCACCACTCATGTTTGATAAAAAGGTGTATGGAAATCTTCATCTGTGTATGGATTATCATAAGCTTATACAAGTTACGATAAATAATTTTTACCCACTCCCATGAATTTATTATTTATTCATACAATTTACGGGGTATCAATGGTTCCATATGATTGACATTCACTCAGGCTATCACAAGTTGCTCATGATGAAGGATGATATTCAAAAAACTAATTTCAGAAGCGGGTATGGCCATAACGAATATTTCATTATACCTTTTTGTGTTATGAATCCCCAAATGGTATTCCTTACTTTGATGAATCATATATTTTAGAGATATCTGAAATCATTTTTGGTCATGTATGTGGATTCCATATAGGTGTATTCATGGACAAGGGATGAGCAGCAAGAACACAAGGCGAAAATGTCAGGAATATTAAGAGATCATTGTTATTTTGTAAAACTATAAAATTAAGATTATTTGGATATAATAGGTAATCATTCATGGAAATGTAATCCATTAAAACAATTTTCTATGTGGATCCTCAAAATATAGATGATTTTGTCTCTTAGAAACTGGGAAACAAATATCTTTATAATAAAAAGTTTTCTTGGACAAAATTGTTGTTATAGATTCTTTAATCGTGAAATTTAACAACTAACTTCACCAATGAAATTGATAATAAATAAGAATGTTCCATTATGATGGAATGAACAATTTAGAAGACTTTTCAAATTTTTTATGTTAAAATTAAATTAACACCTATATTGATATTACTAGAATGCGGAAAAATGGCACACGATGTATCATGATGCTTCAGGATATAGGATGGGATGTTCCCTCATGTAATTATACATTGTTCTTATGGATAAAGGTGGTTATGGTTTCAGGATATGAATTACCCAAAAATGAGTTTAATTTAGCTACCCTATTCTATTCATTGATGACTTATCACCAATACCAGAATAGTTATACTTTTATTATGTTTACGGATCATTGGATATTGAAAAATATTTTAAAGCAGTGAGATTTGAATCTATGAAAAAGACTATAGACTGAGTATCTTCAAATGATATACATTGTCTTTATGTATACATCATGTAATGTAAATTCTATGGCATATTGATTATGATGAAATTAGAAATATCATTTGGAATAAGAAGATTCAGCAGAGGGGTAATTTATATCAGTGCAAACCAGAATGATCATTGAATTTGAAGAATGAGGCGAAGTTTAATATTTTCTTATAGTTTCATTTGTTCTTTATTTAGATGAGACAATTAAATAAAAATTTACATCAAATCCATAATGTATTGAAATTATGTAAAAACATAATAAAGGGGAGACCATTATGGTATGAAGTATGGAAGAGAATAATGAATCATAGTTTAGAAATCAGATGGTCATACCAATGGATTATATGGAACAAATTATTCATGTTTTCCACCATTCAAGATGGGGTTTTCATCAAAGAGTAAAAAATATTTACAATGTGTTGAAAGCATAGTTATACCGGTTCGACATGAAAAGGATGGTGGATGAGATATTTTAATGTTTATTAATGTGAACATAATTTAATGTAGATCACCAAAATCTAGAATGAATGTTGAGGTGTTTATCTCTTTTTATTTGGAAATGGGAGTATATTTCCATGGATTTTTTCATAGTCCTCCCAATAATGGTTCAGAAACATGATTCAATATGGGTGATAGTGGTTCTACTCATAATGTTGGCCCATTTCATTCCAAATTAGTAATCTCACATAATAGAGGACATGTTTAAATATATATCAACATGGTGGTAAAGAGACATTGAAAACCAGTTTCAGTAATAATTGATAGCGATCTAATGTTTACATATCGTTTATATATATTCTTATTTAAATTCTATGGTACTCAGTTGGCTTTGAGTATGACGTATCATCCTAAGATATATGGGAATCTGAAAGGATGATACAAATGATGGGAGAAAATTTGTGGACTTTTTTATTGGTTTTCAATGGAAAATGGGAAGAATATGATCCATTAGTGTAGTTCTCATTTAACAAAAAATATCAGGCCTTGATAAAAATGGATCAATTTGATGCATTGTATCGGTTTCCATAATGTCCTACTCTTTATTCGGAGGAATCATGTGAGAATTCACTGATTTCACCGTACCTTTTCCATGAATGAACAATGATGATTCAATTGATTAGGAAATAGATGTAGATTTTACAAAATAATCAAAAATTGCTTGTGGATCATCATTGGTGGTCATTTTCATTTGTAGTGAGTTATCATGTGTTCTTGATAATCTCTCCAAGGCTTAGACATTGTCATTTTGTGAATCTTGGAATGTTATCTCCTTGATACAAATTCCAATTAAAGATACATGAAATTGGTGTTGATGGGGGTATATTGGTTTCCATTGGTACCACAGTTCAATGTTGTGTATAATTTATTTCATGTGTCTGAATTGAAAACTAATCATCCTTATCCTGACCAAGTGATTCAGTGGGATAGTATTGACATTGAGCAAGATAATTTCGTGGAGCATGTGCCATTATAGAATGTGCATAGGAAAAAGAAATTATCTTCAGGAAAAAAGCATCATTATACTATGGGTATTATGGATGCATGTTAATATTGGGGAAGATACATGTGAATGTAATAATGGAATGATTGATCAATGGACTGAACTCTTTTAGGAAAACTGTGGTTTTATAATTTCGTCAGACAAAAAGGATAATAGTGGGGAGAATAAAGAACCCCAATTTATAGTATGTAACCCATTATTATTTTTAATTATATAAAGTGTTTGGTTGATGATTGGGAGGTTTTGGAAACCATTTCAAATGTTTTTGGGGATTTTATATAGGTTTATAGTTTAATGAAGGATTGTGGAAACTTTGAATCACATACATAAAACTATGCACAATGATATATGAACTAAAGGGAAATATAATGGTCAGGAACAAAATTTTTCCAAAACATATGGCCACCAAGGAGAAACTGTGAAATGTGTGATAGGTAGATTTGGAACCGTTGGTGTGCAGTTTGTCTAAGAGTGTGGGACGAACATGCGAGGTCATCCTTAAAGAAGTGAATGGCACACAACTTTTCTAACTATGTGACAAAACATTCATGGTTTAACAATATGATAAAAAAGTGGATCTATATTTTTATTTTACGTTAGCCTCCATTTTTTCACCAAAATTGACCAAAATCGATGTTCCTTCCTCCTAAAGGCATTAGAGCCTTCCCCCATCAATATATTTACAATAGAAAGGAAATTCTCGGTGTTTTGAATCACGATTATCATGGTAATTCATTATTTATGTTCATTTTTAGTGGGTTTTCATTGATCTCCTTATCTATATAAATTGTTTCATCATATCATGGATCTATTCCATAATGGATATATTTAAGGATTATTATGCCAATAATTTTTATATTTGGACTATTGTTGATAGGGTAGGAGATATGAAGAATGTTATTGGAGATTCAACCTACTTTAATTGTTATTTGAGTGAAATTATTCATTATCATCACAACTCTTGAGGTAGATGGATTCACCCTCCACTATTCTTGGAAGAAAAAGAAGGAATGAGTTCCAATTGATTATTTTTAGTGAAATTGAGTATGAAATTATTATACAATGATTGTTATAAATAATCATTCGGGGCGGTTTATGGAATTATGAAAAATAGATTTTGTAATGGAACCTAAAATTGGTTTTATTGAATTTTTTTATAATGGTTTTCAATAAAAGAGAGGTTTTAATGAAATGATTAAATTGGTTTATAATAAATTTATTGACATATTTTTTTTGACCAACTTGTTGATCTGTGTTCATATTTTGTGTGGGTCTTGGTTGAAATTTTAAATGGTGCTTGGTTTCAAATGTGTAATGGAACATGGGGTATTGGTTACCTTTTGATAACCTAGTCATTAGATGGGAGACTACTCATGAGTATAGTACTATCAACTTGGAATGTATGGGTGGATGCATGGATGAGTATATGGGTGGATTGAAATGGGTTATGTTAATTGGATAGTGAAATTGTTTGGAAAACATTAATGGTTCATTTCCATGGAAAATAGTTTTGGTTTAGAAAAATATTTTTATTAGTATTTATTTTGGTTTTTTGATATTATATTTTAAATTAATTTATATAAATTAATTTTTATAAATTTTCTAACATGATCTAGCATAGTTTAAGGAGTAAGTAATTAATTTGGAGAAATCCTATGGAGATTCATTACACTCCCCTCCTTTGAAATGTTGATTCTTTTACGAATTTTTTCTACCGAGATATAAGTATAGATATAATACCACAATTATTTAGGGATTCTTAATGATACATGGGATGGTTGTGGTTATGAAACATTGTGAATGATGGGTTCCTTCGAGTTATGATTGGAGTCTTTGAGTTTTGTCAGTTTTGTAATCCTTTGTGTACATTGATATTTTTAGTCATCCACTATGGTAATTTTTGATAGATTTGTTTTGATATAAACGATAGCACGTGAGTTTGATAAAATTTTTACATTGAATCATTTATTTTCTTTGGTTGTAGATTTATTTGTTCTATATTTTTAATTTATAATAAGAAATAATCTTTCATATGTTAATAATGTCCTTGGTATTTATTTCTAGCATTTTTCACCTTGAGGATGTTGCATAAGGACATGTAATGTCCTTTGGAATTCACACTCCCATGAAAGCGGAATGATTTTACAATATTAGATAACCTTACCTCATAGGTACCAAAAAACGCATGACATCTTCCATGTTTCATAGATTCACCAATATTATACAGACCCATATCATATTTTCCAACCCGAGGATGTTGAATTTTAGGTTGATTCTTCTTTTGTGGAATGCCATATTCATATCATTGATCGGAGCATGAAGGCTCTCCAAAGAAGTTCTACTACATTGGTTTGGGTGTTATGGAATCACAACAATGTATAATATTAGACATGGGAGATGAGGTTTAATGTACATGCTCAGTGGTCGATGATATTCGCAAGTAATTATTTACAACCCATGGAAGGGAAACGCGTGGAAACGTTGCATCAATGGGGTTGATAATAAGATACCATAATTTATATGAGTTATGGAACCTTTTATTTTTAGATAGAATAATTATTTTTATACTACTGGTAATTTTTAACAAGGTTATAAAGGTTACTGTGGTTTATGAGGATTACATGGAGCTCAGAACCCATCCTTTAGGAGAAAAAAATCTTCCACAGAGATAGTACAAACCATGACACCCATGCCACCCTCTAACTAATCCCAAATAGTTTAATAAAAAAAATTGGCCTTGGATACTCGGGATTGCAACATCTAGAGGTCCTATAGTAGAGGTTATTAAAAATTGTTTGTGTATGGTTAGTTTAACCATGTTCCTAGACAATGCTAAATGTGTTTTTGTGCAGAACTAGGAACAATAATGGTTCATGGTTTAAACAACCATATGGTAAAACTATGTAACCACATAAAGAATGTTGTAAATTAAAATTTTAAATTATTTAAATAAATCACATTGATTTAATTCCTCATCCACACATAACAAATACCCTCCGATTCGAAGCACTCATTCCTCCTCTCACAGGTTTTAAGGGGTATCTTCCTGATAGAATATGATCATTTCACTATTCATCTCATTAGTTTTCTTTCAAAATAATCTTTAATACACCCCCTTCACTCCTCAATTTATCATTCCTTATTCAGTGTAATTTTGGTGTGGGGAAATATTTCTAATTTTGGGGGATTTTTTATACAGTTATATATTTTTCAAATCAAGACTAACCATTTGACTATACTAGAATAAGAGTCTATTATCAATATGAGGTAGGTGGTTTATTAATTTTTCCTCAATTTCTATAAATTTAAATTTTTTTTCCATTATACGCATGAAGGATTAACAGTGTGTTGGTTTTGAAATTCCCATGCCTAAATTGATGTTGTGAAAGTTGTATTATAAGAACTTAACGAAACCTCTTAACATCATTGGATGATGATTCTTCAATTTTAACCACTTCATGTAGTGTGCATTCTTTTTTAGGCCTTTAGTGGCTAAATATCTGATTAAATAGAACATAGATCTAATTGTTTGACATAACATGTTAATTTTTTTTCAAATTTCTAAATAAATGTTAAATCATTAAATGAAAATCTTAAATCACATTCCCTTTGTTAAATTTTATTTAATCTAAAGTTGGTAGCATGTCTTTTATAACCTCATCACCTAGTAAGAAAGGAAATGGAACAAACATTCTAAATTGTAATTTTGAAGGAAAATAATATGGGTTAAATAGAATTATGATCTACTAAATATAAGGTTGCTATTTCATATGAAACATTCTCATATTTATAGGAATGGACATATGTAAGCTTGATTGGGATTCCACAGTGAATGTTTTCACCAATCATGGGATGCCATTCTAAATCATTGAACTATTTTATAATGGAGAAACACAACTTAGAAAGTTGTTATTGTCAATTATTTAATTAACTACTAGGAAATATTGTATCTCTTGTCCTTATCCAAAATAATAAAATTCCTTGGAGGAACTCCTTGGATTGCGCGTGATTTCATAGGACTTGCGATGCACATGATTATTGCCTTTGTGATCCTATATTTCATAACCCGAGATTTTCCTAGGACATTATCTTTTGACTTGGTTAGATATATTATTAGTGTTATATCTATTTTGTACCAATTAGATTACACATAACTATTATTTATTGTATACATGGTTGTGTTTTTTAATCTAGTCTGACATCGTAAGGTCAAGGGTTACTTGGATTCCCATTGGACCCTCTACTATTGTTATCATCATTACCATTCCGAAGTTACCAGTATTATATTCCTTAAAACATGTCAAAACTAGTAAATTAAAACATTCATAGTCTTATATAGCTTATCCTAAAGTGGTTATGGTCGGACAGGTGTTCAATGAGGAACTTGTGCTCGACATGGGATTATTTATAAAATATTTTTCTTCGTTTTAATATCAAAATGTTATATTATATATTTATACACTTGATTCATATAGATATTGTTGGTGGTGGATTACTGAGTTTATCTTTCACCCTATCCGGGCTTCCGATGATAGCCCAGAAGGTTGTAGGATTGCAAGTGTGGAAAAGGTGAAGTATCCAGTTATTGATGTCTGACTTCATATAATACAAAAACAACTTCATATTATATGATCAAGACAGGTCTCAAGATTCATGGATTGATTTTTGTACATTTTTCATTTTAGAGAATACTTTATCGAAGTTATACCTTTTATGCTTGCTATATTATTTATACTCATAACATAAATTATTATACGATACTGATTTCAAATTTTGAGTTTATTATTTTTTTATTTGATGTTTATACTCATTTCCATTTTTTGTGAATTTATCTTGCATATATTTATTTATTTATCAACTTTTTTCCACCAACATACACTATGATTATGAAGGTATTGTCACCCCAACATTCCATCATAGACCCTTTCTATTAGTATACAACCAATGGTGTATAAGGAATCATGCATGAGGGGATGTGGTGCAATCATTAATTATAATTACTAGGTGATTTGGGATGGGAAGTCAAATTATCCAAAATACATGGAAAATATAATAAGGATACAACTTTTGATAATATTTATAAGAATATTCAAATAAATAAGAGTAATAAAAGTATAAATTCGCTAGATAGTCATAGTGGTGGGGTAGGTGATAGATCATTAGGAATATGATCATGTAGTGAAAGATATTATCATAAGAATATTGGTTTCCTTACTGAAATTAAAAAGTGGAATATTTGTTTTATGGATAAGTTATATATTGAAACCATGAATAATCTTACATTGAAATTTAATTATCAATATAGTGAAATTGAGAATAATACCATATCTTTAAATTATGAATCTACTTCTTTTGAAGAGAACAATACATTACCCATCACATAAAAAGTTTCATGATTTTATAAAAGTTTAGAAAATAAAAATTGAAAAACTTCTGAAAGACATGATGCTACTAAGGGAAAACCTGCTAGATCAAACTCAATAATATCTATGCTAAATAAAAATCATAATATTTCAAAAGAATTATAATAGTATATTATTTATAAAAATAATATTTCAAATGGTTATTAATATTTTATTATATTAACACTACTATTTTGGATAAAATATTTACCAAAAAAAAAATTCATAAAATCATTAATTGAAAAAATTAATGTCAAAGATTACTATTGGTGATGAAAATTTTGGTCAAATTTAGGGATAAATAAAACCTCATAGGGATTTTTTTGGAATGGATTTTACTAATTAAAATCCAAAAATTCTTAATTCAATGTTTTGGATTCAATGTGTTCATTCTGAATGTTAATGATAATTTATAGAAAGTTTATCCAATATATGAGGAAGGAATATTTCATGCCTATTCCAAATCTATAATGTATTATAGAGTAGTTAATAAATAAATAAGTTTTGTGGAAGAAATATTTCATTTTAAATTCGATGAAATTGATCAAGTTGTTTCTAATCAATCTCAATCAAAATATTCAGATGTTATCTCAAAAAATTATTTTCATCCCACGTTATAATTCACGTATAATGAGAGAAAAATATATGGAAATAAATCATAAGTTATATATCAGGAATAATTGCACCCAAATTTAGATAAATTTTTTTTATAAACCCAGTAAATTAGATAATCTGTATGAATAATCCTTGTTTGAACATCATTAGTGATGTATATTAACTTGTTAGAACTATAAGTTTTGTGAAAAATGAAATTCAACACTATGATTTTTTATAACAATATGAACATAAAATTCATGGTGAGGATTTATGTGATATATATTGGATAAAATCAATAGAATATATACTAAATGTATTCTAGAGAAATCATGTATGGACTTTGGTTGAATGATAAAATTATACTTCAATTACAACTGTAAAATGGATTTTTAAAATAATTTTTATTGAAATGTAACTATTTTTAAAAATAATGATATACTTATTAGAAAAGGGTAATAAGAAAAAATACATTATAGACATTAAATAAAATTAGGAACCAACTACTATACATTAAGGAATATATATTATTCTATCATGTGTAGTATATTTTAATATCATAATATTTCAAATGGATGTGTTGTTTTATTTTTATAATTGATATTTATATGAGGATATTTATGTTGAAAAACTACATGATTTTGAAAAAAAAAAATTTTAGATTAGGTATTTAGACAAACTAAGATACATTAATGACTTAATAATTCCATAGAGCTTGTTATGATAAATTATGAGGATTATTGTCAAAAGAAATTTGTTAATGGGATCTATGTATCAAACGTATTTTTTTAGAAATGTGTCTAAAAATAGTATAATAGTTCAAATTTGTTGGGATGAAATTATATTTAGATCAAATAGAAAATAACATTGATATTTTTTTTATAACTCCTATAAAATCTATGTTTAAGACGAGCATGACGGGTGAAAATACATATCTTTCGAGTTCTCAAATTTGATATAAACCAAAAGAAATATTTATATACCAAAATAAGTATATAAAATATCATCTCAATAAATTTTGATATGAAAATAATAAAATTATTAGTACTCCTATCAAAGCCTCAAATACATCGAGGAATATCTGATAGTATTTGATTAAATTATTTTTATACAATGATTTATTTTTTAATATACGCAGCATATATTGGTATAGATTTAATTTTTATTCAGTATTCTTGTGTTTAATATATCAATATAGTCTAAAAGTTTACTATATTAAGGTTTTAAATTGAATTTCTTTTTTACACAAGAGAAATATATATATGTTCTTATTTTACACTTCTTGGAATGATTTAGAACATAATAGATCTTCAGAAACTGAATTTTTTGGATTTAAAATTGATAGAAAAAGAACATTTTGAACTTGTAGTTTCTTAAGAGAATCTCCAGTTTCATTGTTTTTAAAATACATAATTATTTAAAACATTCCACTACAAAAGATGAATTTGTAGAAGCTATACATAGTTTTACTTAAGTGTTATGGATGAAACACACACTCACTTAAATTCTCTTTTGTTTTAGTAAAAATATAATTTTTTATAATAACACAAGTTCCATACCATTATGTAAAAACCACAACATCAGTTACGAGCTATAAACATATATATAAGATTCCATTAACTTTAGGACCACACACAAAAAAAGAGATATTTTTTGAAATATAATAAAAATTAAAGAACAATTTTCTAATATATTTACTTAACCCCTTAATTTTGATATATTGGAATATACTAATTAGAATCTAGGACATTTAAATAATATATAATCATTTATATATAATTATTGTTTAACAATATATTTATAATAATAAACTCTGCTTCGAATGGATATTTTATATATCATTTATTTATTTTTTCTAAATAATTATATTCTAATTTTTTTTTGTTTTTTTAAATAAATTAAGATTATCTAAACTGTTAAATTTTTTACACTTAATTAAAAAATTTATTTTCTAAAACCCTTAATTTTTATAAAATAATTATTTTTTTTAAAAATATTTTATAAAAAAAATTATTTCTAAAACATTTATTTATTCTAAAATACTTACTTTTTTATTTCTTTAGATTTTCTAAAAACCATAGATTTACGAAAATCATTAGTATTATAAAATCATTCATTTATCTAAAATATTTTATATTTCTAAAATCAATATTTTTTCTAAATATTATTAATTTCTAATAACTAGGTTAAAAAAATTCTACAAACATTTGTTTTTCCTAAAATTCTAGATTTTCAAAACATGGTTGTATAAAAATACCTTATTATAGACAAAAATAGAAAAAATACTGCAAACAAATATCTAAAATACATTTCAACATCACTCTAAGAGTTAATATGTATCATTTATTATATTTTGTTACAATTTTTAATTGTTTTTACAATGAAATTTTTCTTAGTTCGTGTATGTACAAAATAGTTCCAAAAAAATTTATCATCTAAGAAACAATTCGTTAAACCCCATTTAATGTTTAGAATTAATATTTAAATATTTTTAGGATAAGTATCATGCATTGGAATAGATATGTGATTTATTTTTATTCTTCTTCTTTTTAGAAGTTAAAAGGTTTCCACAGAACCTATAAAAATAAGTTTGGGTCACTACCTCCCACATTAATCTTCCAGATTGTTATCAACCCCCAGCCGTAAAATTCCCCATGCATATGTTTGTTTAGATTCAATCTTAATAGTTTTATTCTAATCCAATTAATAATATCTATCAATATTTTGAAAATGACTTTGGATGAATAAATTGATAATAAGGAGGTTTTGAAGGAAATATTGATGTGAAATATGTGGTTTGATAAGGCAGACTCATTATTGAAAGAATCTATCAGTTTTCATGGATGGGAAAAGGAATGTGTAGTGAAATATTATTTTGATCTCCACTATCCTATAATAGTGAAGGAATTTTATTCTTGTGATTTTTTCATTATTGATTAATATATAAAGGATAATATTTTATATATTTTTTATAATTATTATAAGATTAATAACCAGCAAGAAGAAGCCTTGGTCTAATTTCCTTTTAATGGATAAAATTATTAAGACACTAATCTGATTCTAGAAAATAATGGTCGTTTTGAGAAGTCTAATAGAGAGTGTTCAATGTTTTCTACTTATGAAAATGTTAAAAATGACAATCAATTTAATCTAGATGTAGGAGTCATAGCTCTATGGATTCTAGTGTATCTCATTAACTGAAAACAAAAATAGATGTACTATGTAGGATTTAGATATTTTTTATTGGATTTATTGATGTAAATGAAGAAGAAAAATCTTGTGACGTTTTTCCCAATCTATTAATGTGTTTAAGAGTAGTAAAATGAAATTGAAGATTTTTCCATATTTTTTAAAAACGATTTTTTGAACATTTATGGTAGTGATGACGATCGAGAAATTAAAAATTTATATAATAGAGAAATTATATTAAATATTGTAAGAAAACATTTCATGAATTATATTTGTATTTATGAAAAAGATGAAAATGTTATTAGAAAATTTATATAGAGAAACATTTAGTGTTTTATATCACCAATTAATGAAAAGAATTCAAAAGAAAAGGAAAATCACTTCCTATCCCTTGAGGATGAAAATCTAGCTAAAAGGAATGTCTCAAAAATCATATATTGGGTTGATGAAAAGTAAAACTATTAAGAATCATATTTATCTATCTCTTAGAAATTATATGGCTAATTACATAGGAGTGAATCATAAAAAAATATGATGTTTTAATTGATAATTACTTTAATTTTACGAAAAATAAAATATTTAATAAAGAATAATCTATTATATGTCCTATGAATTGATTGAAACAGTATCATGGATACTTCCATACTACTTATCCTGAATGATATATATTGATATCTCATTTGTCAATTATTCAACTAAATCATCTTATATGTATTACTCAATCAATTCATAAATTGACTAATTCTTATCTACATAATTAAATAAAATTAGATCGAGTTAGACCTTTCTATGCTACATTATTTTTTAAAATGGGAAAGGTAAAGTTTTTAACATTAAAAAATATATTTCAAATTGTTTTAACATTAATGTTAAACAAAATAAAAATAAATATATAAAACAACATTTTATAAGTTTATAAAATTTGGAAATAAAATTATAAAATTAATTAGAAGAAGAGGCCACATAATATTCACCAGAGAAAAAATAATAAGAATAATAAGAAGTCGAATAAGTAGAAAAATATAGTCCTTTATAGTCCATATCAATCACCACTCAGTTTGATAAATATGGATTGTTAGATGTTTCTGATAAAGGGAATGTTTCAAGGAATGAAATTTAAAATCTGCAATATCATAAAAATATATCTTAAATGGGTGACTCTAATAAAAATTTGTTATTCTAAAGAATTAGACTATATGAAAGAGGTATATATATTTAAAGAGAAAGAGAATGAAGATATAGGTACTTCTCATTGATATATTTATGATGTGTCATCAAATTACTCTAATTATCCCAGCATCCAATATGATCAGAGCCTTTAAATCAATATTTATCAATTTTAACAGAGGCATAAACATATTTGTTGGTACAATTCCATTTATTACAATTATATAATCATGATTCAAGTATATTCAATAGATATTCACTGTTATATTAAATTAATATTCTTTGAAAAGTTTTGTTCAAATAATTATTCAAAATAATAGTGATTTAAAATCCACCAATATTGATTCTAATGATGAAAGGAGATGGAGTAAAAAAATAATATGGTTTAAAGGCACAGAAAGAGAAATAATGATTCATAAAGTGTAAATCTAATATATTAAGAATTATTCATTAGAAAATTTTGATTCATTTGGGATTTTTTCTTCTGATTTTACTATGAATTTAGCCTCTCACACAAGTTGAGGGATTTTTTGAATTCCTAGGTTCAATAAATATCATATATAAAGTAGAATAATTTGGAAAATGAAGAAGATATTTTTTAAAAAAAGAGGAAAAATGTTAAATCTTCTTTATTATAAAGAATGTTTCAAAATAATGTAATAATTTTACAGGTTTTGTGTTTATGAAGAAAAGGATTATATGTTGTAGTCAATAAATGTATGGTTATAGATGAATAAATAAAAATTCAGAAATATGAATGTTATTATAATGAAATTTTAAAATAAGGATTGATTTTATTTTAACTCTTAATTATGTAAACAATAAAACTTTTGAATGAATATTTGTATGGATGAATTATTCCCTAATATATTTCATTGGAATGTTTTTCGAATAATCATTGGTTTATTTCTCTTATTATTTTCATGGATGAAAGTTCATTTAAACTAATTTTTTTGCCTTTTTGTTTAAATTACATTTCATATACTTTATACGTTGCTTATTCATTTTGAAAATTAAAAATGTAAAAATTTATTAAATTAGATTTAATTTGGGGAGAATTTATTTGTAGAAATTTATGGGCATTTTTTATCTTATTGTGGTTTTAACAATATTCTCATTTTAGGTTTGTGTACCAAAAGAGAGTTACAAAGACTATGGAGACAAAAATTATAGTGGGTAAAGTGTATATAGAAGTATAATATAAAGATTTTATTAAATGTATAATGGGATTGTATGTTTTCCAATGTTATTTGTTTTTATCCTTGTGGGTAGTGTTTTGGGATTCTAAAAAAGAGGGGTATTGTTGATTAAATTTTTTAAATTCTACACTATATATCATTAGATTGGAATATAAAAATAAACATTCTCAAAAAAATATTTTATTAAAAATAATTCTGAAGTATTTTAGCTTTTTTTTGTAGAAAAATATTTTTTCTATAAGACATCAAATTATTTATTAACTAATGAATATTAAATTTTTATTCCAATTTAGTCCAGCAGAATAACTATGTTATGACCATCAAACTCACTACTTTTAGGCCATGAGTGTGACATAGTTTTTTCCATGAGACTGGGTATGTTTAAACCATTAGAGGGGCCTCATTTAATCCCTCATACTAACCATGATTAAAATATTAAAGTGACCTAGTCTATTCTATTGGATTGATAATGTATAGTTCTTTGTGAAAATGAAATTATTATATCATATTAATTAAGTATAATGAATTTTTGTTAACATTATATTGTGTTTTGGACTGATAAATAATCATCCATTGAACTAACCAAGTATTGATCCATTGATCTAAAAACAATTTCCTCTATTTTAATAATAATGGTTATAATTGGATGATGAAAATTATTTCATCCCAACAGATTTCTTTTACATTATTGTAATGATGATATAAAATTGACATCATATATATATGTAAATAAAATTCTAATCTATAATGTTGGAGATCATTCAATGATGTTTCAAACAATGTGGATAATCATAGATTATCATTGTTTGAGGTGTGCCAATAAATAGAGGTGAATCTGAGTAGCTATGATATGATTATATTTTGACTCAACACTTTTGAAGTTACCTCTACTAAAAAATCAACTTACATACACTTTTTTGATGTTCATGTATTTTTTTATTGGTTTTAATTTATGTGAGTATTAAAATTTACAGCAACCTTGTATTTTCATTCATTGATATTACATCATGTTTTATGAATAATATTTACCTTACATAAACAGACACCTATGGACCATTATATTTTAACGCCTTTGAAAACATTGATAATAATCTTATTAATACATGAAATATCATCAATGTCTCCCATAAATATCTTAATTTTTATTAATCATCACAAACATACAATAATTACAATCATTCAAATTGATATATCAAAAGGATACCTAATAAAGGATGAGATTTGAGGCCCAAGATAGTTAAAAAGAGAGATATGTAACCATAACAAAAACATAATGGTTTTAGAACGTGATCATAACATTTGAAAACCATACCACACATATTAAAGATCTTAATAATTATTCATGGAATAAATATTTGTAATTACTTAGACACGAATCATAATAAATAAATGAATATGATCCTTGAGAGAGTAACATTGGAATATATTATCAAATTCCGGCAAACAAAATGTCAGTGAAAATAATTTCCTAATAAGTCAAGGTACCTTGAAAAAACATATCATAGAAAACCATGTCTGGCTATAAATATTGGATGAGACACACCATCATCCCATATAGAAGAAAATTTCACATTGTGGAATTAGGTCAATCCCCATTACATTATAGTACTCAGTGTTTTCTCCCAAAACCATCATAGCAGACAATGTACCATACTAAACTGAGTTCACTCCATATACTAGTCCTATATATCTCATAAGATATAAATCATTACCCAATGCATTGGTGTGAGATATAGGTGCCACCCATCTTTGGTTATAAAATAACCAACATCATTTGTTATAACATAACAACCATTATATAGTGAAAATAATAAATATCAGTGCACAATATCCTAATATAGTCATAATATATAACCACATTAAATGAAATTGGATCCACAAAAATTTCATTGTAATATAACCCGTGGAAATGAAATAATTTTCAAACTCATTTCATCATTTAATAAAAAATGACCCATGGAAAATGAATTTGTTTGATACACATTTTATCATGTTATAACCTGTGGAATAGAAATGGGGTACATAAACATTATGTCATCAAAAACATGAACCATTTAGATAAATAATAAGAATGGTTTCTATGGATCATATCCCCAATAAATAATACGTACACTTAAAGGATATAATATTAGATGAAAAATTATTTTGAAATCATATATAGGTAAATTTTTTAAAACAATAGCAGTCTACATAGGAATTTTTTTAAAACAGACAAAAGTTCAAAATCATTTTTATTGAAAACAACCATTTAATCTTATATAATAAGTTTTAAAAATCATTTAAAAACACTTATTGATGAAAATATCATTTACTCTTTATAAAATGTTTAAGAAAATTGTAAATAAAATTATTTTAAAATAACCTTGGAATATTATTAGGAATATAAAAATAGAATAATGGTCATGATGGTGGGAAATTCCATTAATGTCATATATGTTAAAAATAAAATATTCCTTTCACATTTTAGGTCAATTTAAAGTATAAATTTCTTAGGAAAATTAAATGAATATTTCATTCATTTATTTGTAAAATTTAAAAATTCCTAAAACTATGTTTTAAAAAAAGCAGGTTAGTAATAAAATATATTTTCAACTTTCTTAATAAACTTTGTTTTGAATTAAAATGGAATTCTGGCCAATGTGAGAGATAAGGTCGAATTTCCATAAATACATTTTTTCAGTTATTTTATGTACCAAAGAGTGGAAAAATGGTAATATTACATTTAAATTCAATGAATAACCATATTATATGAAAATTAATTAGTTTATTGGGTGATATATAATAAACACTATTCACTGGAATCATAATTATGAACAATCCTGATAAATGATATGATTTTAACGTAAATTCATTACCGCATTGGATTCATTGAATAGTAAGCCCCATGAAAGAAGAAAATAAAATAGGGCTAAAAAATATCCCATGATAAAAAAATTCACGATATTTGTTATTAGAAGTTTTTTATATACACCTTGTGAAATAATAATGATTAAAACATAACATACATTTCAATGGAAGAAAATTGAAAAAAAGCCCTTACCAATATTAATCGTTGAATCATTTAAAAACCTAAAATATAGATCCTAAAATTTATATGTAAATATAAATAATTTTTTATCTATAATCATAATAAAATAAATTCATAGTAATCAAATACAACATGTAAAAAAAAAAAAATTTGTATAGATTATGTTTCACAGAAAATAAAAGTTAGACGAAAATCTATTACCTTAAGTCTTTAATTCATTCAATCAGAATTTAACATCCTGTATAATAAATATAATTTTATTATAAATATATTATAGTAATGTAACTAAATATATATATATATATATATATATCTTACCATATATGGTTTACTTATGGCCATTTATTATCAATTTATTAATAATTCCACATTAAACTTAGGTTTCATAAAATAACTTATGTGTTTTTTGGGTACATATCGACCTTTTATTTTTGGTCCCCCAACATCGATCACCATTTAATAATAAAAAAATATTTAACAATGATATAAATATCATATATAAATGGTATATATGTATTTGTAGTAATCATTAAAATCTAGTTATAGAAAAAGAAATACTTTGTTCATGGACATGGTAGGACGTACGTATGCATGAACGTTATTAGCATTTTCTTCTCAAATATTATTAATGAAAATTAAAAGATATATCAAAATTAAAAGATAATTTTATGTCATATATATTACATTTTTTTATCCAATCCTTATTACGTTCGATGTAATGTACCAATGAATTACATGACTTTGGGAGGTAGTTGTCGTTTGTATACACGAGCGACATTATTATATTCCCCTAAAATATAGATTATAAATGAATGTGTGATATAATAATATAATAAGTATAAAAATATATAATATATTGTATATAAATAATAAATCCATCATCATAACCATTCATGATAGTTTACAATTAAAATAATAATGACATTAGTACAGGAGGTGATAGTCCACAAAAAACATAAAGGATGATTTTTGAACCCATTTAATGGAAGTGGAGATGTATTTTTGTCATGTAAATAGAGAAAATATTACGTTTTTATTAGTAATGAGGATATTATATAATCGTGGGATACATAAAATTGAAGGATGAGTGGGAAGAAATAAAACAGAAACACTCATTGATGGCTATTACCTCTTCTTTGGGAATCGTCATTAGGTTTGAATTAAAACATTTCTTGGATGGATTAATATCCAATATCAAGAATATAGGATGAGTGTATAGAACATGGTAAGTAATTTTTTTAGCTAATGGATGATAAATAATGTCATGACCCGTCTTTAGGGCCCGTGTTGTGGTTACCAAAACCCGCCTTCCATAGAACAGAGGCTGGTGACTAGCACCAAAGGCGTAATCCCGATAAAAAGGGAAGGCATTGCCTTTTAACTTGAAAGGCACACAAACAAACATAGTATGAACACTAGTAGTAGAGGTAAAAGTTACAAAAATAGAAAAGTAAGTTGTGCTGAAAGAAAATGGTCCAGTATAAAAACCAAATTTAACAACAAGTACAAGTACAAGTAAAACAGCAAAACGACCCCTAAATCATCTGCTCGGAAATCCAACTTGAAGGGTAGGTATAGAACTCAAAAAACTCGTCCCTGTGGTATGTCCCATCTAGTCCAGATCTATGGAGTCTTCCATCCGTCACCCTCATCCTCAATCACGGTTGTCCATCATCTGCATAGAACACAACAACGCCCGAGAAAAGCCCGTTCAGGGGTGAGTATAACAATACTCAGTAGGGGACCCCAAGACCACCGAAGGTCTCCCAGAATCCAAAAAGGATAAACAACAGAAGAAAGATTCAATCACAAAGTATCAACCAACACTACATAGGTTTATGCCCATACATATACATAAGTTACAAGTCAAAGTCTGACTCCAACTCTTGAGCCCAAGTACAACCCAGTCTGTGAAGGAAGTGAAGTCAATCAACACGACGATAATGGTTGAAATAAATTACTCAGCTCACATAGGTATACATATTTCGTAGAGCGATTGAGATGATCAGATGTAGTCACTGATTCATCTAGCTCTTTGACCCACACAGGATACAGGACCAGCTAAGTCGTTGGACCGACACATCATACTAGAACAGCTACTCTGTCGGACCCACAAAAGATATAGGAATAGAATTAAGAACTGTCGGACCCACGGAAGATCCTGTAACAGTAGCATCGTAGTCAAACCCACAGGGGATTCATGTACAATAGACATCGCTATCGAACACCCGTATGATTCCGGTACAGTAGTTTTCGCAGCTATTTTTAGGGATCCCGCACACAGGATGCTCGATTCCGAGAGGGTATGCTCCTCAAGTTGAGTGTCGATACATAAACTATCCATAATTCCTAATTTGATGTATCTCGTAGTTCCGTCTCATCATAAGGAACCCAATGCAATAGAAAACGCGTCAATCAAATGCCTGATCTGAGAGTTATTGGCATTTCTATTCCAGGGTCTGGTTGGAATTATGATTATTCCAAACCCGGACATCTTCCAACGTTTTCCAAAACTCTCTTAGAGTCGGGCCCCACACGTCAAGCCCAGTGGGTTGGTTGGTCGGCCCGACCCGGATCGGCGGGTCTGACCCGCTTGGGTGGTCGGCCTGGCCCAGCTCGGCGGGTCCGACCCAGCTGGGGGGTCATCCCAGCCAGGTGGGGTGCGGCCCACCTGCGGACCCGTCCCATATTGCAGGCTAGTGCGGTTTTCCCGGCGGCGCCGCCACCTCCTTCCGGGATGGTCGGTTCTACCTGGTGCAGGCTGCTCGCAGATGTAGGTGGTGGTTCTTATCTAACTGCGCCTATGGGCGCTGCGGTTTTCTAGCCCGGCCCGCAGGCAGCCGGCCGTTTCACTCAGCCAAGGGGCCCGCGGAAGCGGGATGTGGTCTTCTCTGCCGCACGGCATCTTCAGGTGCAGCGGTCTTCCAGACCGGCCGACAGGCAGCCAGCTGGTTCGTCCAGCAAAGCGGCCCCCAGTTTCGGGTCGTGGTCTCCCCGATGCGGCGCCTTCGAGGATCGCGGGCTTCCAGTTGGCCAGTAGGTCGTCCTGCTATCCGGCTCTACAGCGTCCAGTGTGGTCATCTACCTCTGTACCTTCACCGCGGTGCGACGGCGCTGCGGTCCTACTGCCCTCTGTGAGGTCCACCACATGGTGCGGCGACGCCAAACTTCTTCATCTGCCGCGGTTCTTCTCCGGAACGGTGCGACGACACCCCGCCCTTTCATCTCCACCTCCGACATCTTTAAAATGAAACAAAAATGGAGAGGGTCAGTCCGTGTTCGGGCTATCTGAACACTCCTAGTCATTTGATATCATTTGGTTTTCCTAACCAGAATTTTATAGGACAAAGAACAGAAGAGTAATTTCATATTTAAAATTAATACAAAATTCCCTTACCTCTTAATCGATGTTCGCTCGGTGAAGTCATGGGAAGATGGCATTGTTCCGTTGATGTTGGTAGGAGATGACGTCATCATTGGCCACGTTCTTCTCGGGTAGCGTCTACTCCTCCCAAGTGGATGGATGTTGTTGGAGAAGTTCTTCGTGTTCTTTGTGGGAAGAATATTTTCAAATTCTCTAAAGCTTCCCAAGTTATTATGTCCAACCCCATAAAATAAAATAACACCACCTATTAAAAGGATGGATTAATGAATTTAAAGATATTCAAATTCATTAAGTCCCACCCATTAATTAAAAAGGTGGGTTGGCTCATTAAATGAGAGGGAGTAGATGAAGAGGCTCCAAATTAAATAAAGAGAGTTTCATCCTCGTTAATTGGGGGTTCATGGAGTTAAAGGGGAGTTAAGGGGTTAGATGCTCATGTGGGCCCCACCACATAATATCCTCCCATGGGAGGTTATGTGGAATTGGGCCCCACCTAGAACTTCCCTTTGGAGAAATTAAAAACCACCTAAATAAAAATCATTTCACTCATAATTTTTTATTTAATTTATTAAGAATCCCTAAAAATTAACTTCCACTCCTGACAAAACGAAACTACAGTGAAGGTCTCCTTAAATGAATATTGGCGCTTCGAGTTCATCAGTGACCTCATATTTCAATTCTGAGCTCCGGTTTAAAAGATATAAAATCCAGCATGTGTGTTCACTGAATGTACCAGAAAAAACATCATAAATTGATTATGGGTGCACCGGGGCTCGGAATCAAGTGCTGTTAGAAACTACGAACTCGTAAATTCCCTTGTATTTAAAAAAACATCTATAGGATTTCAAGTATTTACATTCTTCCCACCTCAGGGTTTTACATCATCGTAAGATACAACACTCACTAAGAAAACAAAAGGGGGGTACTGAGCACGCTTCTGAGCCTCATGCCCCCATGTGCTCTCGAGGAGGTTCCCGTGCTGCCAGCGAATGCGCACCAGAGAAATCAAATGTCCACATTAGAACCACTCCTGTCAATCCTCTAAATCCACTGGAACCTCCATGAATTTCTCCCCATCATCAATGTCCGGCTCCGCATGGTCGATGATATGGGACAGGTCGTGCACGTATCTCCTCAGCTGAGCAACGTGGAAGACATCATGCACCTGGTGCAAATGAGGTGGAAGAGTCAGGCGGTAATCCACCTCACCTACTGTACTGAGGTCTAGAATGGTAAGATGAATCACAAAGATAGCTTTCCTCCTTGGCCAAATCTCTAGACACCACATCATGGTGAGATCTGTATGAAGACGTGATTGCCATCCTCGAACCGCAGTGGTCTCCATCTCCTATCATCATAGGACTTCTTTCTGCTCTGTGTAGCCTTCATCTACTCCTGGATGATCTACACCTTCTTTGTTGTAGCCTATATGATCGCTGGTCTTACAAGTGCTGACTCCCCTGGGTCAGTCCAGCACATTGGTGATCTACAAGGTCGGTCATACAGTGCCTCATAAGGTTCCATCCTGATGGTGGAGTGGTAGTTTATCTTGTACGCAAACTCCACCAAAGGTAAGTGATCCTCCCAACTGCGAAAAAAGTCAAGGACACAAGCATGGAGCATTTCCTCGAGGCTTTGAATGGTCCTCTTAGTCTATCCATCTATTTTAGGATGGATGGAGGCACTCAAGCGAAGCTGCGTCCCAAAAGCCTCCTACAACGCCCTGTATTTCCAGGAAGTAAAATGAGCTTCCCAATCGAAGAAGATCGTTGATGGCACACCATGAAGCCGTATGATCTTCTGCATATAGAGGCATCCCAATATCTCTACTGAGCCTTGCTCTCTTATCGGTAGGAAGTGGGCCGACTTGGTGAGTCGGTCGACAATCACACAGATAGAGTCGTTTCCTCTAGATGTATGTGGAACTCCCATCACTAAATCCATGGATATCCCATCCCAATTCCACTCTAGAACCTCTAAGGGATGAACCAAGCCTGTTGAAACCTGGTGGTCTACCTTTACTTGCTGACAAGTGATGCATTGTGAGACCAATTCAGCTACTTCCTTCTTCATACCCTACCCCAAGTGATGTCTTATGAGGTCCTGATACATCTTCACCACTCCGGGATGTAACTCTAGTGGGTATGTGTGGAACCCCCTAAACACCTCCTCCTGTAGTGAAACTGGTACAATGTTATGTCTTCTAAAGAGGATGAAGTGATCCCTACCTTCAGAAAACCCATCAGGTGCCTGCCCTGAGGATATCTGAGCATGTCGCATCTCATAGTCAACTTCCCAACGATGTGCCTCTCTGACTCGTTGAAGATGTGGAGTGACTGTGAGAGACTGTAGAAAGGTTGATCCATCTCTATCCACAAAGGATATCTACAACACTGCAAGATGTTCTATCGCCTCTCATAGCAACTAAATTCTTGATCTTTTCCTAAGAGCTTTTGCTACAACGTTCCCCTTCCCAGGAGTATAGATTATCTCGAATTCACAGTCTTCGAGGAACTCATGAAATCGCCACGGTCTTAGGTTCAGTTCCTTCTACAAGAAGATGTTCATGAGACTCTGGTGGTCAGAGTATACTATAAAATGCTCGCCCATCAGATAGTGTCACCACATCATCAAGGTGAAGACCACTTCTGCTAACACCAGATCATAGGTTGTGTATTTCTACTCGTGCCGCCTCAACAACCATGAACCATACACGATCACTGCTCACTCCTACATCAGGACACACCCATGTATGGTCCTTGTTGTTTCGCATTAAACTACATACCCTATTCCCTCCTCTGGTAGACACAATATGGGAATACTGGACAACCTCCCAAGCAAGTACTGCCACGATATTCGCTAGATACAATGTATCTCCAGCCTCTGATATGACGTGTCCCATAAAGTGAACCTCTTGAATCTAGAAATGGATCTTTTAGAGATTACATATAGGTTGTGCTCTCAGAGTGTAACCAGTAATACCCACAAATGGTTGGCATGGTCCTCCTCAGTAGTCGAGTAAATCAGTATGTCGTCAATGAAGACTACGACAAAGAGATTGAGGTAAGGTTGGAAGATCCTGTACATGAGACACATGAACCCTACTAGAGATTCGGTTATGCCAAAGGGCATAACCGGGAACTGGTAGTGGCCATACCGACACCCGATGGTCATCTTATACTGATTCTCATCTCGAACACTAAGCTGGTGATAGCCTGACTTGAGGTCTATCATTGAGAACCATCATGCTCACTTGAGCTAATAAAAGAGGTCATCAATACTTGGGAGTGGGATCTTATTTTTCAGGGTTACTTGATTCAGGAGACGGTAGTCAACACACAGTCACCAGCTCACATCCAATTTCTTTAAAAACAAAATCATAGATGCCTAGGGTGAAACATTGGGTCAGATAAATCCTTTCGACTGTAAGACCTCCAAATATACCCACATCTCAAGAAGCTCGGTGGGAGAAATTTGATATGCTGGAGTAGATATCGGTGTTGTCTCGGGTTACAGGTCAATGTAGAAGTCTACCTATCCACAAGGACGTAGCCTTGGAATGTCGTCAGTGAAAACATCCACGTACTGTTCCACCACAACTGGAAAACTCGGACTCCACACATCAACCACTCCAAGGATGAGACAAGAAAACTGATATGTTATCACATACCCCCACCTCTTCATAAGTCCATCCTGTACTGCAATGTCTCCCTTCTCACTGGTGGAAGTGATTCTGGTCCTATTTGTGCGGATACACCGCACTTTGCACCTAATACTGTCAATATGAGCATGAACTGTGGATAACCAGTCCATACCCAAGATGACGTCGTAAGGCCTCGATGGCTCTACAAGAAGATCCTAGTCGAAGATCTCGCCTCCTAGAGTAATCTCACACTACTGGAACTAGTGAGGAATCATTCAGTCTTCTCCCATAGAAGTCTCTTGCCGTAAGGATTGACCCAACAGCTTCGTTGGAATCTTTGATCACCGAATGAGGGCAGTGGTAATAAAAGAATTACATGCACCTGTGCCTATAAGTGCTACTGTAAGGGTGGAGTAGACACAGATAGTAGCCTGAATCATCTCAGGTGTTCCATGGTCATAGGCCTCAACATCCTGGAGTTGAGCCCACCTATTTCCACTAGCTCCCTGTGGTCGGGGTGGACCTCTTGGTGGTGGTGGTGGTAGAGCCTCGAAACGTCGTCCACCACCCGCTGCTCGGCTAGCAGGTCAAACCACTGCCTCTACTTGGATGGTCCCTCTACCGTCTGATGCTCATCTTCATGATGGGTAGGGTAGTCTCGAGCCATGTGACCCTGCCCGCCGCATGCATAGAACTGCCTCCTCCTTGTACAACTGGCTCTGTCTCGTGTTCCCCACACAACTGAACCTGTATCCTGGGGTCGCCCACCTGATGGCCTAGTCCACCCGGACCTCTACGAGATCTTCCTACTACGATATTTAGAAAACTCGACTTTTTTCGCCTTGTGGTGGCTCTTGACTCTGGTGACTGCTCAGTAAGAAAAATCTCCACTAGAAGGGCTCGTTCCAGCACCCCCGCCCATGTTGGAATGCATTGGGGAATCGTCGAAGCCCTGATATCATGCCTGAGTCCCTTATCAAAGGTATCATCCCAGATGAAAGGGACCCGTACCATATTTGTGGAGTAGAGTGAGAGGTCGGTGAACCTCGCTGAGTACTGAGATACTGTCATGATGCCTTGCTGTAGATGATGTAACACCTGAATCAGCACCACACGATGGGTGGATGGAACAAACTCTTAGTGAAACCGACTCTTGATGTCTGTCCAGAGTAATGATGCCTCGTCATGCACTTGGAGAATCAGTCTCCAACATCAGCCTACCGCCACATGCAGGAGACTCGCGACAAGGTTCACCATCAGGTCGGCTGGTGTCCCTACAAATTTAAAAACTATCACGATAGCCTCCTACCAATCCTCAACTTGCTGTGGGTCCGTCTCTCCTCGGAACCTAGGCGGCCTCTGGCACTGGATCTTGTGAAACGCAGTCAGGAAGCATGAAATCTCTGCTACTGGAGGTGGTGGTATCGTTGGCTCAGTGGGTAGTGATACCGCTGGTACATCCGCTGTGATGGGGTCCTGCACTGAGGCCTCATTGCTCGATGGGCTACCATCTTGTACGAAAATTGGAACCCTAGCTCACTGCCTTCATGGGGCCATCCTGAAAAGAAACAGGTGTGCCACCGTTAAAATAGTATACATGGAGAGTTGACACAAAGTAATCATGAAGAAAACTTTTTCAAGGAAACACACATGAAATCAGTGTTTTCCTGTACTGAGTTGGTGATCAGAAGTCATATTCCTAGTGTATAGACACGACGGCTGCCACACCAACACCGGTTTCCCTAAACTGATAACCACACACAAAACACTTAAAACAATTTTCGTTAAAAGAATAAGATTCCAAGTTCCGCAGTAGTACCAAATCTTCTGATTCCAATTTGTTAGGACTCTTCCTCAGGGCCCGTGCTGTGACTACCCCAAGCCCGCCTTCCATCGGTCAGGGTCTGGCGACTAGAACCAATGGCATAATACTGATAAAAAGGGAAGTCATTGGCTTTTAACAAGTAACACACGTGCATTTTGAACACAATATATAGAGGCAACAAGTACTAAAATAGAAAATTAAGGTGTGCTGAAATTAAGTGGGCTAGTATTCAACATATCTGAATAGCAAGTATAAGTACAAGTTAAAAGGGAAAACAACTCCTGAATCATCCGCCCAGAAATCCTACCTGAAGGGTAGGTACAGATCTCGAACAACTCGCCCTGGCGGTACGTCCCGTCTAGTCCAGCTCTGAGGAGTATCCCATCCATAACCCTCTGGCTCGATCATTGTTGTCCGTCGTCTGCACAAAACAGAAAAAGGTGTCGTCGAAGCCCGTGCATGGGTGAGTATAAAAATACTCATTAGGGGACCCCGAGACCCCCAATCATCTACCAGAATCCAAAAAGGATAAAACACATTAGGAATATACAATCACTAAGTTTCAACCAACCCTTCTTATGTATATGACCATACATATTCATATGTTACCAGTCATAGTGCGACTCCAACACTCGAGCCCAAACACAACCCAGTCCAAAAAGGAAGTAAAGTCAATCACTATGATGATAATGGTTGAAATAAATGACTCAGATCCTATAGATATACATATTTGATAGAGCGGTTGAAAATATCAGATGTAGTCACTAATTCATCTAGATGTAGGACCCACATAGGATACTGGACCAGCTAAGCAGTTGGACCCACATAGGATAACGGACCAACTACTCTTTCGGACCGACACATGATACATGAACAGAAGTTAGAACTGTCGGACCCATGGAGGATCCTGGTATAGTAGAATCATCATCGAACCCATAGAGGATTCTGGTACAATAGTCATCGCTATCGAACCCACGTTGTATTTCGGTACAGTGGTCGTCACAGCCAACTCTAGTGTTCCCACACACAACACGCTCGATTCCAGGAGGGCCCGCTCCTCGAGTCAAGTGTTGATACATCAACTATCATGAATTTCTAAGTTGATGTATCTCATACTTTCATCACATCATTAGGAACCCAACGTGATAGACAAGTTATCAATCAGATGCTTGGTATGAGAGTTATTGTCATTTTCGTTCTAGAGGCCCTGTTGGATTTACACTCGTTCCAATCCAGGCCGTTTTCCAAAGTTGTACAAAACTCACTTATAGTATCTTAAAAGGGACACCTCGCCCTGAGGGTACCAATTCTGTAGAAGGCGTGTCGATCGAACGTGTGGCCTAGGAGATATTCATATTTATGCGAAATCGGGCTCGGCCCATCAAACCCAGTGGGATGGTGGGACGACCCGGCCATGCTCGGTGGGTCCGAACTGGCTTGGGGGTCGGCCCAGCCTTGTGGGGTGCGGCCCACATACGGACCCAGTCTATGCAGCGGTCGGTCCGATTTTCCCGGTGGAACCTAGCGGTGCCGCCTCCTCCTTCCTTGCCGGCCGTAGTTGATGGGTTCTACTTGGCCCACGTGGCGCGCAGACGCAGGCCGTGGTTCTTCTCACGGGGTTCCTGCGGGTACCACGGTTTTCCAGGCCAGCCGGCAAGCAGGTGACTAGTTTTCTGAGTAGAGTGGCCTGCGGATGCGGGCCACGGTTTTCTCCGTCGCGCGGTACCTATGGGTGTCGCGGTCCTCCATCTCGGACGATAGGCGGCCGACCAGTTCATCCAGAAAAGCGGGTCGTCGTCTCCGTCCACGCGACCACTTCGGGCACCGCGTTCTTCCAGCGGGGCGGTCGGTCTGCCGACCGGTCGTCCTACTATCTGGCACTACGGTAGTCGGATTGGCGGCCGCCTCCACACCTGCACCGAGGCGCAACGACACCACGGTCTTGGTTCCCTCCACGCGGTCCACCACGCGGCACGACGACACCGCACATCTTCATCCGCCGTGGTTCTTCTATGACATGGTGTGACGACACCATGCCCTTTCAGCTTTTCCTCCGACGTCATCAAATGTCAAAAAAAATGGGGAGGGTTGTGCTGTGTTCGTGCAGTCTGAACCCTCTTCTTCATTTGATAACATTTGGTTATCCAAACCCGAATTTTATACGATGTATAATGAAAGAGTAATCTCATATTTAAATTTAATACAAAATTCCCATACGTCGTAATCAGTGCTCGCTCTGTGGAGCACGTGAAGAAGAAGTCATTCCATTGACGTTGGAAGGAGATGACGTCGTTGTAGGCGACGTTCTTCACGGGTGGCGTCTACTGCTCAAACACGGATGGATGTCGTTGGAGAAGTTCTTTGTGTTATTCGTGGGAATAATACTTTCCAATTATCCAAAGCTTCCCAAGGTATTATGTCCAACCACATAAATAAAATAAAACCACCTATTAAAAGGATGACATAATGAATTCAAAGAGATTTAAATTCATTAAGTCACACCCAGTAATTTAAATGGTGGGTTGGCTCATTAAATGGGAGGGAGGAGATGAAGAGGCTCCAAATTAAATAAAAAGAGTTTCATCCTCATTAATTTGGGGTTCAAGAAGATAAAGGGGTGCTGAAGGGTTATATGCTCGTGTGGACCCCACCACATAAAATCCTCCCATGGGAGGTGAGGTGGGAGTGGGCCCCACCATCAACATACCATTGGAGAAATTAACCACTATCTAAATAAAAATCATGTCACAAATTTTTTTTTTAATTTATTTAGATTAACCAAATATTAACTTCCACTCCCAAAAAAATGCATCTATGGTGAAGGTCTCCTTAAGCGAATACCAGTGCTGCGAGTTCATCAGTGTCCTCATATTTCAATTTTGAGCATCAGTTCAAAGGATATAAAATCCAACACGTACGTTCACTGAACATACCTAAACAAAACATCAGAAATTGATTCGAGGCACACCGAGTCTCGGAATCAAGCGCTGTTAGAAACGGAAGACTCATAAATTTCCCATGTATTTAAAAAAAATTACATGGGATTTTAGAGTCATTACAAAGAATGGTTTTATGGTTTTAAGATAATGAGAGAGGGGGGGGGGGGCTTTTATAATTGAGGTTAGTGTCACACTTATAATTTTTTGAGAATAAAAAGTGTAGCCACATTTTTCACATTCCACGAGAATCCAAAATGGGCCAAATTAGAACCATAGACATTATAAAATCATTATATGGGTATAACATTGATTTTATAAAAGTCTATAGGTCGTTTATCCTTTATACTTCTAGTTTAACCCCTACGTAAACACAATTTTCCTAAAGCATGATAAATAATTTTTTTGTATTTATTATTCATTTTTACAAAAAATTATATTTAAATTTTTATAAAATATATAATATTATGAGTAAATAAATAAAATAAAATATAAAAAAAATCCACTTATTGAATTATAAAAATTATTTTTAAATTTAACCTAATATGAGTGACGAGAAAGGTGGTTTTTAAAGAGAGTATTTTTAGAAAAAACCCAAATAATCTCTAAAAAATAATTTTGGAATAATGATTATAAATAATATGTTTCTATTTTAAAATTAGTTTTATAATTTTTATAAAAAATCAATTTTAAAATATGTTTAGCTAAACCGACTATACTATTTTTTAACAGAAGTACTGTTTTAAAAGTAATTTTTTTTATTAATATCTCATGTCTTGAAAACACATATGATTAATGTTAAAAATTAGATAAAAATATAATATATAAATTTATATAAAATAATTGAAAAATTTATGTTAATTTATTATGGTAAAACAGATTTAGGTGAAAAAAATAGTTATTTTGACAATGATTTCCTATAATTTCATAATGATTTTATAATAATTTATAATTAATTAGTCACCAATGAATTCATTAAATATACTTAAAAAAGAAATATATATTCTTTAGCTATATAATCATATTTTTACCTAAAATTCCAACATCTAGGTGACTAATATCATTTTAAATAATTTCATTATAAGAGTTTGTCTCATTTAATATATGCTTAGTGTTTTTTAATATTAGTGAAACAATGTATTTTTTATAACCTAAGAAAAAATAAATTTTTCTTTGAAACAATATAAACTCATTATTGTGTGTAACAGATGGAAAACATAATGTTTCATGTAATTGGAGATAAACATAATACTATGTGAAATGTAAACAGTATAAATGATTATATATATTTAAGAAAAATATATTTTACAAAATATCAGGTTGTTATATTCTACAACCATAAAATGTATTTCACCCTCAAATTTTGTCTATCTCATTGAAGGTTTAACAATTTAGAATAACATAATAGAAAAAATAATCATAAAAAGTGAAAATAAAACAAACTATTCAAAAAGAGGAATTTTTTTTCAAAATTCATCTAGAATAACACATACCTAGTTTTTAAAAAGAAGAACATGAATGTGAATTGAAAACAAAGACATATATTAGAAAACAAACACCCAAATACTAATAGATACTGAGAAAAAACATTTATAGTGCAATTTTAATGACCATAGATCCATAAACAAATGCTTCAGGAAAATGGTAATTGATATCATAAAAATGAATATTATAGAAAAAAATTATTTCGATCTCATTTTCCTAATGTTTAATAATATTCTGAAGAATATATACATATTTTATCAAATTAAATTTCTTATGAATAATCTCACCTTTTGATTATTCCATGACCCATTTCAACTTCATCTCTTACTCAAATTAATTATTGAGATGTTTTTATTCCTTATGAAACAAAATATCATAAGATCCATAAATTAGATGATAATTTAGCCCAAATATTAAAAGTTATCATAACTTTAAAATGTTTAGAATAAGTTATTCAATATGCATAAATATTCTTATGGTGATGCAATAAATTAATCTATAATTAAGTTCTAAATTTTTATCATAATTTATTCCATAAAAGTTTAACACTATAACCCATCAAAAATTAAATTTTTAATACATAAAAATTAAATTTAACAAAATAAATTTATCATTAATCATTAAATTATCAAAAAGTGGGTCTTGATTGTACAATACCAATGTTGATAACACATATGTCCTATATTCTTTGAAAACATGTTAGTAATCCTAATTACCAATAAATTACATTAAAAATAACCATTTTCATGTATTTATTGTATAAAACATCATTTTATTGAATATATTCTATAAATAAAACAATTTTTTGATGTCCATAAATGATTACATAAAACACTTTTTCCATAAACCATTCATAAATTCCAAGTTCATCAATATTATCTAATTTACTTATTCATATCCAACATCTCATTATCCAAAAATAATTACCTCCACATTCATAACATATTTAGTGTTATAATTTCGTGATCCAAATTTCACCTTTCTATTAAATCACATTTCTTGTCCATCTGTACCATTTATCATATTATTGGAAATCTGTATTGAAAAAAATTTATTTAAAAATATTTGATTTTTCATGATTCCTATAAAATAATATTTTAATTCCAATAGATTAGTATTCCAATCATCCCACTTTCTTCTCAACCCATTAACTAGAAATCATCATCTTATTACTTAATTCCTCATTCTTTTTTGATATGTAATTCATAGTCTATTCATTATTAAAAGTGAAACTATTACTCCAACAACAATTCTGAATGTCTTTTTGATCGACCATAATATGCCTTATACATACATACATCTCATACATTTAATATTTAAATCATTCATCTTTTTTTTAATAATTTTGGGAGACCAATATTCTCAAACATTATTTTAACCAAAATTTTCGTTTTTCCTTTTCAGTTAAAAGTTTTAATAATTAATTTCCACAAAATAAATATCCTCATCCATATGAGACATTCCATTGAGTGATTATTTCAAAATTAATTAAATATAGGAAACATAATCTTCATTCCCCTGTGGTATCCATTACCAAAATTCTCAGTGAGTTATATCCTTATTTTTGTAGTACATTTTTAAGGTTCACATTTTTAATCATGTTCTAGGATAAATAGTAAAGAAAAATCACATCATCATTGACTCATTTCCTCATCCCATTTGATTTTACATAATGAAATTGTTATTTATATTCAATGTTTACCCAATTTCATCAGGTTTCAAACATTGACTAAACCAAAAGACATTCTTTGGTAAAGACTAATCATAGTGACAAACAACATAATCATGAGAAATCACTTAGGGGATCCCTAAATCATTAGAGCTTTTTTATGTTTAATAATATATTTTATTTCTACTAGTTCATTAATATTCATCATTTATTTAAATCATTCCTACTGGGTTTCAAATTGTGTGTGAATTTTGAAAAAATATCACCTGGGACTGTCAGATCGGGTGTATAAGAAGGCCCGTTATCTTGCACTAGGTGATGGTTGATTTTATCTCATGGAAAAATATTCGAATTATTACCCCTATATACCTCTATTCAATATCCAAATACAATTGTAGTATCTTGAATGGGACGTAATTTCATAGAAATCATTTTCTCTATACTTTACCAAAATTTAAGAACATTTTCCAATACTTTTTCTCATACATAATATTATCATTACAGTCATATTTATACATATAAATATAAATATTCTTTTTTATATCACAAAAATGTATAATTATTATTTTGAAAGGTTATCTAAGACTTTGATCGGAAATAATCTATAGTGAATTATTTTTCTTGTAAATAGATATTACATTCTTTTTTAGAAATATTCATTACATTACAAAGACAAAAACTCCTGAGCAACATAATATTTTATTAATATTGGAAACATGGAACATAATTGAATTAATTAATGTAATGTAATTATTGTATCCCATAAATATCTTCCACTTTGGTGCTCTTCGGAAATATAACCAACCTAAAAACAATGTTCATAACATGGCGAAAGGAAACCTAAGAAAGGGTGGACTCATATTATAATTAAGTGTTAACAAGGGATATAAATAAGCATTACATGAACACAAGGAAAATAGAACATGAACATTACATTGGAAAGTCATACCTTGATTATCAAATATCATAATCTTGATTCATGGAGTAAATATTGGTATTCCATAAGTCATGAATAATAATGAAATAAAATAATATGATCCATGAGATCATAAAATTATAAATAGAAATTTAATTTTTTTCATACACATAATCATATAAAATAATCTTTTAGTAGTTAAGAATCATTTTAAAAAATTATCATGTAACTCCATGGGTATCAACACCTCCTAGATTAGTTACCCCACAATAATAAGTGCAATACCTTTCCTCAAAGTGGAATGAGTTCACTCTCCAAAACATCATATCAGCCACAAATAATTCCTAAATTTATCATAGTGGACACAGTAATATACTAAATCATGCTCACTTCCCATTCTAGTCCTATCCATCTAACAAGATATAAATCATTACCTAATATATTAGACGGGATAAAGGTCCCATAAATATTGGGATAAACTTTAACCATTTTCCTTGGATATAGATTATCCACCACCATATAGTAAAATGTATACATATGTGTTATCAAAAATTGTCAAAAATTTATCTTATCAAACCCCCTGAAATGAAATTGGTTTCAAGAATAGCTCAACATAAAATAATCTGTGGAAAATAAATTGGTTTCATAATTATTTCATTATTTCATCAAATTGTACCCATGGTTAAATAATATCATTTCGTAAGCATTTTATCATGTTATAACCTCTGGAAGAGAATTTTTTTTCATAAATATCATGTCATCATAAAAATAAACCATTCAAATAATGAATAGTAATTATTTCCTCAGATCAAATCCCCTATAATGAATAAGTAACCTCAAAGGAAATCATTTTAGATGGAAATTTTTTTTGAATGATTATATGCGTCTTTTAATATGTAAAATGACATTTCTATTGATGAAACTCCATTTTTATAAAACTTCAAAGTTTTTACAAATCATTTTCTTTAAAAATTACCATGTAAACATATACATGAATTGTAAAAAATAATTTTAATTTTTTTTAAATATTCCTTACACTATGAAAAAACAGTTTAAAACATATTAAAAATTGAAAATTATTTTCCTTAACTATATCCATGAAAACATAAAAAGGACAACTGAAATAATATGATGGCAATGAGAGTGGGAAATTTTATTCTTGTCGAACATGTTAAAAAATGATTCCTTTTATATTTTTGATAAAAGTCAATTGGAAATTCCATGGAAAATAAACATGATGATTTATTTATTTATTTTTTGAAAATTAAAACATATTTATAAATATATTTTAAAAATAAAATGTTAATAATAAATCATTTTTGAAACTTTTTTCTAAATCATGGTTTTGTAATAAAAATGGTTTCTGACCAAAGAGATAAATAATGTCATATTTAAATAAAAAATATTATCAACAATTTTAAGTTCCGAAAAGTTTAAAAATGGAACTATTAATTTTAAATATCATTTTTATATTTTGAAAAAAAATTATTTTTTTCTATTGATATAGATCATAATATTTCATCATTATAATCAAATTCATAGACAATCCTAAAAAATAAAAAGATTATAAGATAAAATCATTACCACTTTGGTATGGTTAAATCATACAATCCATGATATAATTAAATAAAATTAAACATAAAATATCATTAGGATAATTAAATTCAATATATTACATGTTATTGATTCTATATATACTCATTGTGAAACAATATTGTTGAAAAACATTACAAACATCTTAACGAATGAATATTGAGACCCAAATCCCTTACCAATTTGGAATCTTTTTTAATATAAACCCCATAAAAGAGTGATACTATAATAATAAATTAAATAACTATTATTTTAATTATAATATCATAAAAAAATATTTATAGTTACTTTTTCCACATAAAAGAAACATGTTGGGAATTTGGAATTTCAAACACAAAAATGAAAGTGTTATAAAAAACCTAAACATTAAGTATAGACACCTATTGTACCCATTTATATATCCTTTATTAAATATATCAGTTTATTATAAATCAATAATAGGTCCATAAATAAATATTTTTCCAAATATTATTTTATTATGATAGTTTATTAACCGTTTATTAATAATTCCATGTTAAAATCACATTTTAGGTAATAGAAGTTTTTCCCATGTATGTTTTGACTTTTTATTTTTGTTCCACTTACATTGTTCATGGTTTCCTAATATGTATAATTTTAGATAATAAATAAATATCATATATATTCAGTATACATGTATCTTGAGTAATATATACAACATAGAAATAGATAAATAAATACATCATTCCTCGAGATGGTTGGCTATACGTTCTCATGATCATTGATTCCATTTTCTTATCATATTGAAAGAAAAAAGGGAAATGATATATTTTAATCAAAAATAACTTCTGTGTCATATATATAACATAATTTCATTAAACCCATCCTTATTATGTTCCATGTAATGCATTAATTAATCACATCGCTTAGTGAGGTGGTTGTGCATTGTACATATGGGAGGCCTTATCGTATTAACGAAAAAATTGAGAGAATGAATGTTTTAAAAAAATAACAATTAAAATTTTATAATAATATCATAATTATCACATATAGATAATCAATCCATATTTATAACAATCTAACTTAATTTTTCATGAAAAAACAAATGAAATCAGTTCGCTAAGCGGAAGTCAATCATTTAAATGAATGATGACTTCAAAACCCATTGGATAAAAGTAGAGATGGATTTAGGTCATGAAATTTACATGAAAAATCATAGTACAATAAATTAATTAATTTTATTATTTCATTATTTTATTATAAAAATTTATGTTGGTGGAGGAAGAAATAAAATAAAAACCGCTCAATGATGAAAAATATCTCCACTTTAGGTATCCTCATTAGGTTTTCACAAAAATCATTATTTTCTTGAGTTTATGTAAATAATATGTCTTATAGGATGATGGAGAGGATCATAGGTTTTTATTTTGGTAGGTATGGTCATAAAAAACGGGTTGATAGTTTGAAGAAGAGAGGGGAGGGGTGGAATTTTATATGTGATGTTAGTGGCACATTTGTTGTTTATTGAAAAGAAAAAGTGTATCGACATCTTTCAAATTCCAAAAGTTAAAAATTCATCCAACTAGAACCTAGAACATGTTAGGTTATAAATAAAGTCATAAAAATATTTTAAAAATGATTTTTGGTAATTCTAAACCTTATCATTTAAGGTTAACCCTTTGGTAAACCCCTCATTACCTTAAACATTGTAATTAATTTTTTACTATTTTTAATATTCATTTCTTTGAAAATATAATGTAAATAGATTATATAATATAAAATATTCTCATTAAAAAATTGGAATACATTTATTGATATCCCATTCAGTTAAGTGGAATAATGTTAATTAAAAAGTAATCCCCTATGAAAAATGAGTAAAGATGTTATTAAAAAGAAAATGTTCAAAAGATTACAGAGTTTTATATATCAAATGTAAATAAAAAATAGATTATAAGGAAATAAATTGGATTATAATATGTATAATTGAACTATATTTACCTAAAAAATTTAAATAAAATTTAACATTATTTATAAATTTGGATAATGGAAGTTTTCAATTAAAATACATTATTTTTCACCATTCCTAAAAAATAATGTATTTTGAAAAATTTTAAAAAATCACCATAATATAATCCAGAAATGGTTACATAAAAAATGAATTTTATTTGTTCAAATAAATTTTATAATAGTGGTAAAAAATAATTTTAATATATGTGCATCAGAGTTGATAATACATCTTTTCAGAAAAATATAGTTTTATTCATAATAGTGGATTTATTAAAATCTCTTGTATAGAAAACACATATGATGAAAATAATAAATTATATTGAATTTTTAATATGTAAATTTAATAAAAATATTTTACCAAAAGTTTTATATTTCATTTATTGATATAAAAATCATATATGTACACACATAAAATATTCTATGAAATTATTTCATTTATTTTCAAAAAAAAATTTATTTTCATTATTAATTATTTGGTCAGAAAATAATTCATTATATATATATATATATATTCGTTAAAAAAAATCATAAATTTATATAGTACTAATCATATTGTACATTCAAAATCATTGTGATAACTATCATATTAAATTATAATATTTTAATAGTATATCGTGTTTCGTTTAAAATCAGTGTTGTGTGTAATGGAAGACAAACTTAATATTATGGGTAACACAATCCAAACATAATTTTGCATGTAATGAAAGATAAAATCATTTTTTTTAGAAGAATGGAATTGTTATTTTTTTATTTTAACAATATCATATTGTTCCTTGTAATGTAAAATATCCATAAGTTTAAATATATTTGATAAAATATATTTCAGAAAATAACTGAATATTTTATAAATTCCATAAAACATTTTCAATCTGTATTGTGTGTGTCTTATATTGGATTATATTGAGGGTGTACGAAGATAGTCATATTAGGGGTTCTAATTAGGAAAATCGTGGGCCTCTTGGTATATAAAGATAGTTTCTTTTAATTATGTTGATAGAGGGAATCCTAGGATAGGGAGACATAGATAATTTTTAACATTGTGATCCTGGGATTACTTTTTGGAGAAAGACAGACTGTATAATTAGGTCAAGAATTGGGGATGCCCAAAAAGTAGGTTTTGTGACTTTTTTAACTGTTAAGGTTAATGTGGTTATAAATTTTATAATGATTTTTATTGGTCATTATTAATATTTAATTTTGATATATTTTTAGTTTTTTGTTTGATAATGTATTAACTATCAACTATGATTTTTTAGAGAATTTTTATTTTCCAAAAATTTTCTAAACTTGAACATTCTAGATGTACATTGTGTCAAATAAATAATCTACAATCATTATTTGATTTATGTGTTTAATAAATTAATAAAAATATGTTTGTGTTTTAATTATGTAATGTATATAAAATAAAAATTTATCCCCTCGTATAGCCATTATATACTCTTTGATCCTAAAAACCAATATTCTTCTAGTTATACTCATTATTTGTGTCCCAACATAGTGTGACAAGAATGTTAATGAAAATAAATATTCACCATAAAATCACATACATATATACTCTCATGTCTTATAAATATAACAAAATACAACCTGAAAATCTACAACACAGTGTTGGATATACATTTAAAAAACTCACATTAATCTCATAAAATAAAGAAATCATGAAGCCTCATGGTAATAATTCATAGTGTGGATTTCATGTGATGGTAGAGTAGTAAAAAATATCATTGTATTTTATTTATTATGGAATGAACAATTATTTATTTTCATTAGTTATTGTTCCACTATATTATTTATTCCTTAGCCAGAAAACATTTTAGAAAGGATAAATATACACCACCTATGGAATAACCAAAACAAATATTGTAGGAGAAAACATGGAATCTCCTGATATATAATCTATCTCTGTAATATTAACCGTATATAGAAATGAATTCAAAATGAATTAATCTAACATATATCCTGTCCCAACACAGTCAGTTCTCTCATTATATTACCATATATAATCTATCATAATATAGAGTCAGTATTAATAGAATTTACCATAGATATTGATTATTATCATACAATGTAATCATATGAAGGATTCATCATGTTGTGACCACATATATTTGTGGTGTGACAAAATCATAAGTACTATATCATCTAAAAAATATCAACATATAAACTCCAATATTTTTACACATATATACACAATCAAATATCTCGAACCTCACAACAAACATTATTTTATTTAAAATAAAAATTAATTATATATTGATTAAAAACCACACAAAAAAACCAATTTCTTATCACATCTCCAGTACATGTATATTCTTCTACAAAACCATGAGTTCTATCCATGGGTAAAACTAACCATTCCAGGGTCAAAAATGCTCTTTATCTCACTATAATTTCAATTCATGGGAGAAACACTTAAAAATTCATGAATAAATAGTAAACATAAAAATGGATACTCATTGAGAACACATAATTTAAAGAGAAAAATGTTTTAACTATCCTAGAATACAAAAGAAGAACCAAATTACATTTATGTTTAATAGTCTAAGGGAATGAGTTTTTATATGCTTTCTACCACATTTATTCTCATCCTAAAGAATTTTATGGATACATTCACTCAATATGAACCACTACTTTGAATCAAAAATTCATAGACTACTCCCTATAACATACACCCAAGAATATATTATTACCATTATGTGAACCCCCAAAATTTATCCTAAATCATGTAGTGAATAAATATTTTATTATCCCATACATAATATGATTACAATATTTCTGGTATTTATTTTATAATTAAAATATATTTATTTAGGGAATTAAAATGATTTTTAGTTATCATTAATTTATTTTTGTTCTATTGTATAGCAGGAATAATTTTAATTGATTTTTTAGTGTAAATATAAAAAGAGATGATATTGAGATGAATATCATGATTCATGAAGTGAGAGTCCTATTAACTAAGTGAGAATGCCACGATAGTAGTTTGTGAGATAAAGAAAAATTTGTGTTGAAAAATTTAAGCTAATGGAACTAGAAATAAAACATTCATACCATAAAACTGACATTCAGAATGTGAATATTATGTATTTTAGAAAATGTACACCAAAAATGATAAACAAGCAAGGATAAGAGGCCGGAACATTCACTGTCTGAATGTAACATTCACACCATAAGCTTGGGTGATAAAAATCGACATATTCTAAATTTTTGAGAATCATGAAAAAATTTAAAATTTATTGGACGGGGACCAATTTTATTGAAATAGAAATAATTAATATATAATTATATGGAATTAATTCCTCTTCAGGTTTTTATATAAGAATATAAATAAATGATATAGATACTACTACAAATGGTGAGTGATACATCAGTCTAGGGAGATGTGTCGCAACACTATTGAGTCATTCTTCAGTCTATCTTCTCGAAATTTGAATGGATTGCAATTTCTTTTTATCCCACCTCTCAGGAATAAAATTATTGGGTGACTAATTTTGTTTCATATAATAATCAAAGAGTAATTTTTCTATAGAAAACAATATATTTATTATTAGTTCATATTGGCTATTCGTAGTCCAAATCCCTTATTCCATTTTCTATTATATATTTCATACATGAATATTGCCTCCCAATTAATGGGGTTTTTGATAATATGATATTTTAATTCAATCATCAATATGCTCATTGGAAATGAACTAATTCAATGTTGGGAAATTGTTTAGGGTAACATTTATTTTTATCTAACCAATTTATATGACAATGAATAATCAGGAGTTTGTGGGAGTTAGAGTGACCACTGAGCCTAAGGGGAATTCTCTTGCCTGATTCCAAAAAATAATAAATCATTATACTTAAACACATTTATTGTTTTTCCTAGAAATTATATGTTTTAATTTTTATTTTTTATTATTTTTTCTATCTCTCTGTGATCTCTTTAAATCCATTATTTATAATTTAGATTTAAATTTCATAATAAGTTCATTATATTAGAATTTATTATTAATTTGATATTAATTATCTAACTTGTCTTGAAGATATTGATCTTGAAACAGACAATATCATAAACTACTTAATTATGATTTAGTTAGTTGTTGTTCCATGAACTTTATAAATTAATTAATTTTCCACCATGATAGAATTAATAATTACCATGAGCATTATCAATTTTTTGGATCCATATCATACGATAAGTATGTTTACTATTTTAACTTAATAATTATGGTAATTAGTTTACCATATCAATATAATATATGATTTCGTTTATTTCTTTGATATAATTTTTTAAAGGGATTTGTGTTTTAGTCATGTGAATGTCTGCAAAATTAAATGAGTAATCTCCATTTTTAAATGTACTCTCTTGTGGATATACTATCTCAAAAATTGAATTAATCAAGTGACATGTTAAAAAATATCTATATGGGAGAAATAAATACAGATATGGACATTGAAACCACACTTGGGTAGAGATGAGGCAATACCATAAGTCACAGAAGAATGGTTTGAAGATTGATTATAATATCTAGAGAATATGGAAAATGAAGTTGAGTATTTGAGGAATATGAACAAAAAATAATATTATTTTCAAGATGAAATTGAAGAACCAAAAAAAATCCAATCATGATTCCATATAACAACCTGATATTTTATGATAAGAATTCTTTTTAATTTATTTGATGTAATTTGTTTTATGCTACAAAAAGATTATCATGTGCTATACGGAACACTGTATTAACTTGCAGTATACGTAACACTATTGTTAAATTGTGTTACACACAATTTCGTGTTCATTTGATAATAGTCATTCTACAGAAGTTGAGTGTGTGTCTATATACATATATATTCAATTATAAATAAAAAACGGTTGGATTATGTTATAACGAAACAAAAAAGGAGTCTTGCACAACACACAACCCTGACATATCATGCATTACATGCAATCATGAACTTTTTTGATAGCGTGTGTTGTACGCAATACCGACTTTCACTAAACAAAGATATGCTATTAAAATATTATTAAAACTTTCCATTATGAATATTAATGCCCACTTTTTGAAATTTTTTAATTATTATTTTTCAAAATGGACTTTATTTTTGGATTTGGAATATCGAAATTATCCTAGGGTGAAATTTTGTTAATTTTCTGAAAACATTCAATTAATGATGAATAGTGAAAACACTGGGTTACTATTTAAAAACTGAATTTTTATTTAATATTATTTATTTATTTTATTTAAATTTATTTTAGTTCAAAATTGATACATAATACCTATATATTTTCAATGCAATTCAATGGAGTCATTTTCTAATAATTTTTGATATATAAAAATTTTATTCAACTTTCCACCGTCTATTACCCACCTCCTAGGAGAATTTACAAATTTACATAAAAAATAATTTTACCGCTTCTGTGAATGGAATTTCAAAAATCCAAGAGACATGGTTGATGTTAGTATGTATAATTTGGTTCAATGAGACGAAAATAATTTTTAGTGAATAGTAACTTTTTACTTTTTTTACCATGGTTAAAAGTAAATAGGGTAATTAAGGGTAAAATTGATATTATTATTACCCTAACACATGTCCTAATTCTGTTGGATAAGTGTAATTCGACCAAAAAAACCTTAGGTATAAAATATGACCATTTAGGCTTACTTGGATTATATTAGGACATTTAATATTAATTTATTCAAAGAAGTTTTAAAATAGTTAAAATAAAAGTTTAATAAGTAAATATTTTTTAATATATGGTTATACATTAGATAAATTAAACTATAAATATTTATTAGAAAGCTAAAAAGATTTCCTACATAATGGAATTTAATTTATAATTTTTAGACATTAACTACTTTAAGTTATTTATGACACAATGATGATGCAGTAATTATCTTATTAATGAAACATTGACATAATTGATTTTATAAATACCGAAATCAATGTAATTTGATACTTTTTATGAATTCTAATAAATTTATCGGTTAATATGACATGTTTTTATTTGATTTAATTCACTTTCTTCGAACTAAACATTCTGTTATGATTTTCAAAAAAAATCAATTACCAAATTTTGTCAAAATTTACATAAAATAGTTTGTAAAAAAATTTATATTATTAATTGTTATTTTCTTTATAAAAATATAAGGTTTGACCGAATGACATAGATAATGTTATATATATTAACAATAATCAACTTGGGGTTCGTTTGGCTTGTTATACTATGTTTATTAACCTTATAGAGTAAGAAAACAAGAAGACACGGTAAAAGTTAAATTATATAAATTAAAGTAAAATCTAAATGATAAGGTTAAAATAGAAACCTAAACATGTCTAAATTCTATTATATTAGAGGATTTCGACCCATCCCTGCATTAGCTTCTAAATAAATTAATTTAGAGCTATTTAAAACCGAATATGACTTCATAATAAAATAATATTTTTAGTTTTACCAAAGGGGCCCCTCTCCTCCCTTATAAAAGGGCACCTCCTCCCTCTCTTCCTCACACCATTTTGTGCCTTGAAGCTCGGCAAAACTCTGACCATTTCACTTCCCCACTTCCATAGAAACATCCTAGAGGTCCTGGTCTTCTTCAAAGATGAAATTTAGTGCCCTAAAAGGAGGTATCAATGAGGCGTTTCAAAGAAGAGGTATTGTCCGTTACCGATTCTTTCAACTTTATTTCTTCTTCTAATTCTTCTTCATTAATTGTTTCAATATGAAGTAATAACATCAGTATCACTCATATGATTATATGTTATTATAAGTATTAAATAATTCTATTTCACCATCTATCCATCCTACGGAAAACAAAATCACCGCGCGTGCATACGTACAGAATACCGTCTCCAAGCCATGGTGTAATCTATTTTCCACAACCACCTTACTTGGATGGGTATAATGGTGTAAATAAGGACTATATATGATTATTGTAAAGTGATATTAATTCTGAAATAGTATACATACACTCCAATACAATTCCACGATCATGGGAATGATATCATCGCTCGTAGGTATGTACGGACTACCGTCTCCATGAACGCGATGAGATTCATTTTCCATGATTAACCATTCAAGAATGATTATAAAGTATATATAATGAATAATAATGAAATATTTGACATAATAATTATACTATATTTATTTATATATATATTTATGTCATCTATTTAATTTCATTCAATTCAATAAGGAAACGAAAACAGCATTCATGCATAAGTACCGCCTACCGTCTCCATGAACGTTGTATTTCATTCCTTTAATCGATCTATAATATATAAGTATATGATGAATATATTATATATATATATATATATCATGTTTTACATTCTGGAATTATTTAAATCATGATATAAGTAATAATATCAAGAACGACAAGTCGAAACACATACGATAAATGAAATGATTTTACCCAAAACGCTGCTTTAACATAGAATTCACAAAAGAACGAGTAATATAAAGTAATAAGTAAAACATATATGATATCATAACAGTGAATAAGATTATTTAATAAGTCAATAACATTATTTAAATCATTATACAAGAGGTTCGGATCCATACGAAGTATATCAGACCTAAGGTAAGGGATAATTTAGCCATCTCATTTTTATCCCAGATTGTTTATTAGTAAGTATTTACTGTTGTTATATTTTTCATACATATCAATAAAATTGTTTTCATAAATTGTTTAATATTCTTACATGTATATTTAAAGTCGTTTTTACCCATCTTGACTTTTACTTTGTGTTATGGAAGGAATCTTTCTTTTGTTTAACATACGTGGTACTCTTTTACGTTTCCGTTAAATGTACAAGGAGAATGATTTCATTAAAATATATGGAATGAATTTATTTTACAGTTTTATAATGCATTATTTTCATGAAGCTTAATCTACAATATTTCATGAATATTTTCAAAAAAATCATTTTATTTTAAAATTGCACGACATTTTGTGAAAAGAAAATGATTTTGAATAAGAAAGGATATTATTACTCAAGAATTCATTTCAAGTGTTTTATCAAAACCATTTTCCATCTAAGATGACATTATTCCATATTAGTGTGTTTCAAGTATAATGTCTTTGTGATTTACATGGTTTCAATTTTCATATGATCAAATGATATCCATTTGTTTTATATGGATTATGTTATGATTGGATGATGTTTATGAAACCCATATTATTATTTTGGTTATGATGAATGATTTATGTTTATGTTGTGGCACAAGTAATAATTATTTCATTATGAGATGGTTGGGACCTATATCTCCCTCCTATGCATTGGGTAAATATTTATATTTCATGAGATAGAAATGGCTGGAATTGTAAGTTAATACAGTTCAGTGTTACAGGACTAAAATGAGGAGTGAACTCGACTAAAAAAGGGACTTTGTGCAATAATATGGTCTTGTAATAAATGCCTTGGCTACTATGGAAATCATAATATATGATGAATAGTTGCCAAAATTACATGTTTTATTCCCATGAAATTTTATCATGGTTGATGTTCCATTGTGATATATGCCTTACGTACATCCATGATTTATGTCTTTGCTCATGATTCTGATGTTTAAATTTAATGTTCAAGTTTTTTGATTTCAAATGAGTATGGATTGTTTTATGTTCTCTATGTTTGCCCTTACTGAGCATTTGAGCTCACCATTTTATGTTTTATTTTCCCCCGGATTAAAAGACAGATTTTACGTAAGGAAACAAAAAGGGGAAGATATTTATGGGAGATGTTGAAGATCTTTCATCACGATTAGAAAATTATTTTTCCGAGTTTCCAAAGACACTAAACTATTACGATCCATGTGTTTCTGTTTTCATTATGTATTAAGTATTACTCAAAATTAATGTAATGTCCATGTATGTCAAGATCCAGGTCTCTACAGTTTTTATCAGAGGAAAGGTTTAGTCACCCTTTGGAAACTAGGATGAAAAAACATGAGTGAGATTCCTAGAGATATTTCAATGTTATGTCTAAGGATGTCCCTAAGGATAAGTATACGTATAAGATGTAGTCCTAGAACTATGGTAACGATCCTAGAATTTAACCTATGATGTTAGATATTGAGGGTACTCCCCCTAAACTATGTTGTTTTCCCTAGTATGATTTTATCCTCTCACACTATTCTTTTTGGGTTTTAGAAAATGGTTGGAAATTGGAAGATTCACGATAATGGAGGATATGAAGGACAATGGAATTATATTCTTCATGAAAAACCAAATAAAACATGATTTTGAAGTCCAAAAATCGTTATTATGCCTAATCAGCAATCTCATAATATGATCAATAATCTCAACATTTCTAAGTTTCCCGACTCATATAATAAGAGAAAGATGGTGTTTCATTATTATCATAGAGGAATGAATGTTCAATTTCCCTCATGTAAATCATGTGGGAAGAGGCATCAGGGAGATTGTTTCAAAGGAAATGGAAGATGCTTTGGGTGTGGAAAAGAAGGACACAAAGCCAGTAAGTGAAAAGGAAATGGTCATTTAACACCATGGATAAGGATAATGGTATTTCTACGACATCAACAATGATTAGATGTTTTAAATGTGGAATGTGTGAGAATTACGCAAACCAATTCCCTATGGGAAAATCTCATGATGTGAATCAGCATGGACATATGAGTAATATTTATGTGGATGATGATGAATAGACTACAAATGAAATATGAGATAAAAGAAATGATGAAGCTCAATCAGTGGTTTATGAAGTTAGTGGAATTATTGTATGTTTATAATGAAAAAATTATGGTACTATGGAATAACGAATCATCTAAGGATTGTTACGCGATTGTTTTTCCTAAAGTATTTTGAAGTATATGTTTAATGGTACTGGTAACCATAGAAGGTTATTTGGATATTTTCGGGAAGTAGATGATATGTGCATGATGAAGGGATAAAGAGATAATGAGATGTTTGATTGTATTCATTAGCTCATGACTGATATAAGGACTAAGTGATATTATGGTTGAGTATATAGAATATTTGGGATTTTGGTATGTGGAAAGTGTTAAAATTCAACAACATACATGTTTTCACTAAGGTTCAATGGGTATTCATTCATCAATAGAATACATTATTAAGGTATTCACATGTTTATACTTCGACTGACAAGATATATCTTATGATATATAAGGGATAAATGATGGCATTCACGTGACTGTTATGTGACATTTCAAGTAATCATTTTCTTTATACAATGAGCTTGGACCGAAGTATTTTAGATAATCATAATGATTGGAATAGATTATGGTGGACATAAGTTACTTCGATATTATTGATGGGATGTTATTGTAATGTAGTTTTAGAAAAAGGGAAACCTGCAGAATGGGTGAGAACCCATCGCGTCGGACAAGGCTGTGGAAATCGAACCCAAAACTGAAGTGCGACTGGCCTTTATTGCCTACCACTGGCTTATAAGAAGTCCCTAGTTAGTATAAAGTAGTTTTATTTTATTAAGCGGTATGATATATGAAGTATAAGTTCATTTTTGGAATTGTATATGATTAACCTCACCATAGATGGAATTATGTATATTTGATAACTTTTTCTAACCTTTTGTTTGAAATAGATGGAATGACCTATCATTCTATCACATGATCTGTTAACACTTCACGAATAAGAAACTCAACATTATTTCTTTATTAGATAAAGTAGAAAATTTTCAAAGCTTGAACAACAGTGAGATTGTACCAAAAACAAGCAAGCATTTCTTCAATTTCAAAATTTTAACTTTAGGGAGATGATATTGAAAACCAAAAATGTTGTCCTAGTGCCCTTATATCTAATGAATCAGATGGTACAATAGATCATCACAAATCTATGGCTTTGTGATTGTTTTCTTTTTCATAGCCATGTTCTCTACCACTCTCCATCAGAACATGATGGTTAGATTTCTCTTCCTTATCCATATTTTCACATAGGTTGTCTTATGTGAAACCCAGTGATTAGTTAATTTGGGTAAACGTTACGTTTCATACTTTAGTTTTTAAAGTTATGTTTTGGTATTTCATATTACGATGTGGGTTTCAATTAAAGAAACTTTCAAGTAAAAACCCATTTACAACCTCAACGAATTTCGAGGGCGAAATTCATTTTAATGGGGGTAAAATGTAAAAACCCGACATTTTATGATAAGTATTCTTCTTATTTTTTTTGAGGTCATGTGTTTTATGCTACAACAAGATTATCTTGTGCTATACGCAACACTATATTAGCTTGCAGTATACGCAACACAATTCTTAGATTATGTTACACACAATTTCAAGTTCATTTGATAATAGTCATTCTACGCAACATTGAGTGTGTGCATATATATATATATATATTCAATTATAAATAAAAAATTGTTCGATTCTATTATAATGAAACAACAAAGGAGTCTTGCACAACACGCAACCCTGACATAGCTTGAATTGCACTCAATCGTGACCTTATTCGATTGTGTGTGTTGTACGCAATACTGAGTTTCACTAAACAATGATATGCAATTAATATATTATTAAAGCTAGCCGTTATGAACAGTAATACCCAATTTTTGAAATTTTGAAATTTTTATTTTTCAAAACAGAATTTGTTTTTGGATTCAGAATATCGAAATTAGACTTGGGTGAAATTTTGGTAGTTTTCTGAAAACATTCAATTTTTGATGAATAGTGAAAATAGTGGGTTACTATTTAATAAATGACATTTTATTTAAATAATTATTTATTTTATTTAAATTTATTTTATGTAAAAATTGATACATAATACCTATATAACATCAATGCAATTGATTGGAGTCATTTTATAATTATTTTTGATATATAAAAATTTTATTGAACTTTTCACCGTCTTTTACCCACCTCCTAGGAGAATTTTCAAATTTATATAAAACATAATTTTACCACTTTTTTGAATGGAATTTCAAAAATCCAAGAGACACAGTTGATTTTAGGATGTAAAATGTGGTTCAATGAGATGAAAATAATTATTGGTGAATAGTAACTTTTTACTTTTTTTACCACGGTTAAAAGTAAATAGGGTAATTAAGGGTAAAAATGATATTATTATTACCCTAAAACATGACCTAATTCTATTGGATAAGTGTAATTAGACCAAAAACAACCTTAGGAATAAAATATTAACATTTATTCCCACATGGATTAGATTACGACATTTAATATTTATTTATTTAAAGAAGTGTTAAAATAGTTAAAATCAATGTTTAATAAGTAAATAAATTTTAATACAGTGTTATACATACGATAAATTTGACTATAATTATTCATTAGAAATATAAACATATTTCCTACATAATGGTATTTTATTTATAATTTTTATACATTAATTAATTTATATTATTTATGACACAAAGATGATGTAGTAATTATCTTATTAATGAAACATTGACATAATTGATTTTATAAATACCAAAATAAATTTAATTTGAGACTTTTTATGAATTCCACTAATTTTTAGGTTAATATGACATTTTGTTATTGATTTAATTAACTTTGTTCGAACTAATCATTCTGTTATAATTTTCACAAATAAATCAATTACCAAATTGTGTAAAAATTGACATAAAATAGTTTTTAAGACAAATATTATATTATGAATTGTTATTTTAGTCCAAAAAATCTAAGGATCTGAAAAATAACTTATATAAGGTTATATATATTAATAATAAACAACTTGGGGTTCGTTTGACTTGTTATAGTAAGTTTATTAACCTTATTGTGTAAGAAAAGAAGAAGACACAGTAAAAGTTAAATTCTCTAACTTAAAGTTAAATCTAAATGATAAGGTTACAATAGAAACCTAAACATGTATAAATTCTATTGGATGAGAGGATTTAGACCCATCCCCACCTTATATTTGAAATAAATCAATTTGGAGCTATTTAAAACCTAATATGACTTTATAATAAAATAATATTTTTAGTTTTTCCAAAGGTGCCCCTCTCAACCCTTATTAAAGGGAACCTCCTCCCTCCCTTCCTAACACCATTTTGAGCCTTGAATCTCGGCCAACATATGCCCATATAAAATCCCCACCTCCCTAGAAACATCCTAGAGGTCCTGGTATTTTTCAAAGACGAATTATAGTGCCCTAAAATGAGGTCTCAAAGAGGCGCTTCAAAGAAGAGGTAATGTTTGTTACCGATTCTTTCAACTTTATTTCTTCATATTCTTCTTCTTCTTTAGTCATTTCATTATAAAGTAATAACATCAGTATCACTCTTATACTGATATGTTATTATAAGTGTGAAACAACCGTATTTCACCATCTATGCATCCTACGGAAAATGAAATCACCGTGCGTGCGTAAGTACGGAATACCCTCTCCATGCCTTGGTGTAATCTATTTTCCACCACCACCTTACTTGGATCGGTATAATGGTGTAAATAATGACTATATTTGACTATTTTAAAGTGATATTAATTATTATATATTATACATACACTCCAATACAATTCCATGATCATGGGAATGATATCATCGCTCGTGCGTACGTACGGACTACTGTCTCCACGAACACAATGAGATTCATTTTCCATGATTAACCATTCAGGAATGATTATAATGTATATATAATTAATAATAATAAAATATATGACATAATAATGTTACTGGATTTATGTAAATATATATTTATGTCAGTTATTTAATTTCAATCAATTCAATAAGGAAACGAAAACAGCGTCCATGCTTACGTATGGCCTACCGTCTCCATCAAAGGTGTATTTCAATCCTTTTATAGATCTATAATATATATGTATATGATGAATATATATTATATATAAATCATGTTTTAAATTCTGGAATTATGTAAATCAGGATATAAATAATAATATCATGAACGAAAAGTCGAAACCCATACGATAAATGAAATGATATTATCCAAAACGCTGCTTTAACATGGAATTTACAAATGAATGGGTAATATAAAGTAATAAGTGAAAAATATATGATATCATAACATTTAATATGATTATTTAATAAGTCAATTACACAATTTAAATCATTATACAGGAGTTTCGGATCCATACGAATCATATCACACCTAAAGTAAGGGATAATTTTGCAAACTCATTTTTATCAATGATTTCTTATTCGTAAGTATTTACTGGGGTTATATGTTTCATCCATGTCAATAAAAATGTATTCATAAAGTGTTTAATATTCTTCCATATGTTTAACGTCATTTGTACCCATCTTTACTTTTACTTTGTGTTATGGAAGGAATATTTATTTTTTTAACATACGTGGTACTTTTTTGACTTTTCTGTTAAATGCTCAAGGAGAATATTTTCATTAAAATATATGGCATGAATGGATTTTACGGTTTTATAACGACTTATTTTCATGAATCTTAATCTAAAATATTTCACGATTATTTTCAAAAAAATATTTTTCTTTTAAAATTGCACGACATTTTGTGAAAATAAAATGATTTTGAATAATAAAGGATATTTTCTTCAAGAATTCATTTCATGTGTTTTATCAAAACCATTTTCTATATAAGATGACATTATTCCATATGAGTATGTTTCAAGTATAATGTCTCTATGATTTACATGGTTTCACTTTTCTTATGAAGAAATGATATCCATTTGATTTTTATTGATTATGTTATGATTGGATTATGTTTATGAAACCCATTTTATTCTTTGGGTTATGAGGAATGATTTATGTTTATGTTGTGGCACAAGTAAGAATGATTTTATTATGAGATGGGTGGGACCTATATCTCCTTCCAATTCATTGGGTAATGATTTATATCTCATGATATAGACATGGATGGAATAGTAAGTTAATCAAGTTCAGTGTTACAGGACTGAAACGAGGAGTGAACTCGATTCAGAATGGGACTTTGTACACTAAGATGGTCGTGGCAGAAATTCCTTTGATACTATAGAAATCATAACTTGTATTGAATGGTTGCCACAATTACATGTTTTATTCCAATGATATTTTATCATGGTTGATTTTCCATTATGATATATGCCTTATGTACATCCACGATTTATGTCATTGCTCATGATTTTGATATTTTAATTTCATGTTCATGTTTTTGCATTAAAATGATTATGGATTGTTATATGTTCCCTATGTTGTCCTTTACTGAGCATTTGAGCTCACCCTATTTATGTTTTCTTTTCCCCTAGGATTAAAAGAATGGTTTTAGGTAAGGAAAAAAAATGGGGAAGATATTAATGGGAGATGATGAAGATCTTTCATTACAATTCGAAGATTATTTTTCCAAGTTTCCAAAGACACTACACTATTAAGATCCTTGTGTGTAGGTTTTAATTATGTATTAAGTATTCCTTAAAAGTAATGTAATTTCCATGTACGTCAAGCTCTAGGTCTCTACATTCCAACTCTATGATAATTCTTCCATATGAGTTGAAATCTAAAACTCACTCTCAATATTTAATTATTTTTTATCTCACATATATTGATCCAGAAGAATAAGAATAATAATAAGGTGAAAAGGATGATATGATAACTAATAAATTTATAAGTAAAATCCTTGAAGAAAAAGAAGATATATAAGAAGAAAAAAAATATGAATTTACTATAATCTTTTCTAACTCTATATATTTTGAAAAATAAAAATATATATAATATTAAAACAAAGGTGTAGAAAGGTTTGTATATGAATTTGAAGCGTTCATTGAAAAATTTGAATAATCACATCCAACAGTTGAAATATAATAACATTACAATTTTTGGATATATTTTTAATACTTTTTCCATCCCTTCAGTCTATCATGATTTTGGTCAACTCATTAGTGTTTCTAGATTATATAATTCAGATGGAGAAAAGATACAGTGGATTCAATTTAATTCATGAATTGGGTAAACCTGAGAAAATTAATTTTATTTCACAAAACAAGAGCCTACGAAAGATAATAATTGATCTAATCGACCAGAAAAAAAATTTACCAGGTGGAAACCATAATTTTTATTAGATTTAGTGAATTTAAATTACATTGTTTTCTTATAAATTAATTTAATATTATATATTTACATTTGGAATATAATCTCAATTCATGTTATATTGTTTTATCCTTATTTATTAGACCATGTCCATTGATGTGTTTTCGGACTTTTTAGGTTTATATTGAATGCATGGAGGTTAGAATTGAATAAAAAATTTATTTTTTCAAGTAGTGGATATTAGTGTAAAGATATAGATGTGGTGTATTATTCACATTATGAGATAAAAATTCAGGTCAAGAACAATGACATAATTTATTCCAAAAGGGACTTAGTAGAATTGAATGTCAAGAGTCAAAGGACATCACTTCATCAGTTGAGTATGAGTGTTAATTTTATTATTTTCTATTACCTACAAAATTTATACACAATAAATTGTGATATGAAATACATACCCTACACTTATTTTTGTTGATTTTCCCATCAATGATACATAAAAAATAGGAATACCATATTTCAATGTTTTGAAATTCTTTGTAAATAAATCATAATGTTTATAATCGTTGAATGAATTATTATTTATAATAATTGGCATTTAGATCTGAAAAATCATAATTTATGTATATCGGTTTAATTTTTAGCGAAATGTTTTTGAGATCAACTTGGATTACAAAATATGATATTTTCATTAACTATTTTTTAGTGTTCATTACCATGATTGATTTCTTGAATTATATGTTTCTGATCCTAGGATGATTATATCCCTAATATTCCCATTATTTTATTAATAATATTTCATTAGTGACTTATATTTTCTTTCTTATAGAACTTTCATTAAATCTTATTGAAGTGACCATTTTTGACATTTACTTTTTAGATGACTTGTGAAATTTTATAGACTAATATATTTTTCATGAGACTCACTATTATTTTAAATCATAAATATCCCATAAATCCATTAATACCCTTGTTATGGAATGTCTAAATTTCAATACGATATTATCACTACCTTACCTACAATGATTATTGTCCAGGATTATAAAAAATACGAGTATGGGTGATACTGTTCCTTATTTAAACGGTTGTAAATATTTAAACCAAATTATTTTGGTGTTTTTTCATGGGAATTTGGGAAAAGGGTTATAATTATTTATTCATTTCACTTTAATAAACACCTTCAAAAAATGTGATTTGTCCTGGGGGACTCTAAAATCACCGTTTCATGACCATTTATTTATTATAAATATTATGAATAGTAACATGAGGAGAATATTTTGGGTTGGTTGGTGGATGTCAGATTTACCCCAATAATAATTTTCAATGAAGAAAAAACCATAATGGAACTAAAATACAAGATATAGTTTAATTATCTTTATTCATTGATTCATGACCATGATATGAGTTTGGGAGAATGAATATATGTCATCATTTTAAGGGATATTTTTTCACACAAATTTTAATGAGTTCAATCAAAAGTTCTTTTGAGATTTTTTATTTCTAAGATTCATTAATTTTAAACTAATTTTCCAAATAACCCAAATTACATTGACAAATTTGATCCTAATGGTGAATACATACTGTTTAATTACATTTTTTGTCCCTATGAGGTGGAGAAAGTCTATAGATAACAAGATTATGGTAAGTATTCTGGCGTGATGTATATTAAAAACTCCATTTACTTTGTTACCTTGCGAATTGAGTCAAATAATCTATGTGATGTAAATTATGAGTGGTATCCACATTGAAAAATAATCAGAAATATGAATTGAGAAGATAATGTGATTGGTTAATTTAAAATATAAGTGGTAAAATACATCATTGAGTTGATTTCATTGAAATATGAGGAGTTGAAGAGTTTTTTTCCTTGTGATGCTCAAATAATTAATTCCCTCTTTAACAACCAGAGTATAATGATATTTCATTTAAAATGCGGTAGATTGATCACTATTTAAATGGTTTAAATGACTATAATATATATGATATTAATGAATTGTAAAAATTTGACATTATTATAAAGAAATTTATATAAGGATTTGAAGAATAAAAATTTATGTTTTTAATATTTGTAAATTTTGATATAAATAAGTCTATATATTTTTCATGTAAATGATATAATATGAAGAGTTTGTAATTAAAAAATAAATATAAGGTGTTTATATTTACATTTATTTTCTAATAAATAATTTCTAAATTATTAATTATTTATCATTTTTTTAATTATGAAATGTTTATAAATTTTTACCTAATGTCAAATAAATGTTTCAGACTCCATTTTTTAAAATCCATATTATGGGATGAATTTTTATATTAAATGGAAAATTGAATTCACATACTCTATATGGTCGTCATGGTATGGGAGGTATTTAGGTGAGATTGAAACATGAAAATATTTTAGGCAGGAAACTCTCAACTAATATGTTGGAAACTTACTACCCCCCACAAACTATCAAAAAACACTATATATAATTTAAAATGATTTTTTTCACACAGAATCACCACAACCTATCTAAAAATATGTACATATTAGGTTAAATGAGACATCCACAAGGGAGGAGAAACTCAAAAATAATATGCTCAGACATTTTATGGTAGAATAAGAATTATTCAGAGTAAGAGGAACTACCGAGTGAGTTTTAGAAAGAATCCTGATACTGTTTTTATGAATCCCAAATATAAAAATTTTATATTTTTTTGGAAATGGTTATAATATAAAATATATATTATTCATACTAAATTCACTACTTTAGAAGTTTATTTCATCTAAGTATTTTTTTGATATGTTTGATCATTGGTTTAAACAAATATAAAATTCATGATATTTAAATAAATTATATTTTTTATACTATTATTATGGAATTTTAGGTTGAATTTAAAATATCAAAAAACTTCTGATTTTAGAGATGAAATATTTTCATATATAATATAAAAAATTATTTAAATTTAAATAATTAAATATGATGATTTCATAATTGTAATATAAATAGAATGTGTTCAAATTTATATTTTAATGCTAGTTCATTTCACTTTATTGAACCTGATAATCATAAGTTTATGATGCATGAAATGTGGAGCCTATTTAGAACATATATAGGACTCCCTGATTAGAGCCTTTGAGACATTTCTTTTTGACAGTGTACAAATCAAATCGACAATTTCAAACGAACTAGTTACCATTTTCACTTTCGTTCAATTTTATTTATCATGATTAAATTTATTTACATCCTATCCTATGAGTAATATTGGAATGAGGGTTTTTGTATTCCTTGTCTTTAGCATTAATCCAAACTAAAAATCTTAAATTGTTTATTTGTAACACTACAACTGCACCCCGGGTAAAATCACATAGGATAATACCTGATCAACACACATAAAATTGTTGATTTATTTATAGTGGATAAATTATGTGTATTTAAAATGAATCATAATAGGAAACTAGTCACCCACTTTGAGGGAAATCCCTAAAAATTATTGTTTGTTTGGATTTATTTACCTTACTTATTGCAAGTGGTATAATTGTGTTAGATATAATGGAATATCTATTCATAATAACAAGTGTAGGTGTTTGAATTTGAAAATAGGGTAAAAATATAAAAGGGACAAATTGGTAAAACTTATTTACAAGGATTCACCCCCACATAGGGTATGTGAATGGTCCACTAGAAAGTTTATTATAGAAAAGATCCTAGGATTCATGACCATATATCTACCAGTTATTTATTTTATCTTTATAAGACCTTTTACTAGAAAATATACCTTGGCATAAATTCCATAGAACAATATAATTTTATCATTTTGTTCACTATATGTTTTATCGATCATTATTTTATCTTTTAATATTAATTTATCCTCAATTATCACTATAAATTATCATTAATTAGCATAAAAAAATTACTCAACAAATTGATGAAAAGAATCATTATTTGAAAATAAAATCCAACACAACATATATCCCCCTAAAATAAAAACATAATAAACCAAAAACATGTTTTTAATAGTGGTAAAAACATTGAGGTGGTGAAATTCACCATGTTATTGATATTGACACAGTTTTCATGTATTATTACTCATCAGATGACTGTTTTCTCTTTATGAGATATCAAAATTATTTTATTATTATTATATAATGATATTAATGATTTTTCGATATTTTTATTTATTGTGAAAATGTTAAAAAATATATATGGATAAACCAAAATTATAAAGAGTAGAAACAATATTAATGATTTACGAAATATAAAACATTTATAGAAAACTTTCAATGAAATGTTTAGGAATCTAAATGTATCCTTGGTTTTTTATATAATGAGTATATATTAATTTAATGTGGAGTATATATGAATGTGTGTGTTCATGATATATTTAATTGAATAACCTTTAATTAATATCTATCATTCCTATATTATCTTCATGTCAAAGTATCAAGTAAGTCATGAGTGAAAGTAATGTATTATTTAAGGTGTTCAAAGATCTATGAAACTGATGGATACCACTGAAGGATGGATTATGATGGCTAATTATAAGAGAAATCATTTTAACATATGTGAGAAAAAAGATATGATATTTAATGAAATGAAACATATGTATATTATTCAATTTACAATTCATTTAAAATAAGAAATAGTTTAATTTGATATAAAAAATAAATAAATTTTTATATTAGATATGTTTTTTTCATTAAAAACCTATATATCTATTAGAGATAAATCCATTTCCTTCAAATTGTAATATATAATTTTTTGTGAGCCGGGAAATGTGATTTTTTCAATGACCATGATATTTTGATTATAAAATGGTAATCATTTATAGTAATATTAAAAATGCTAGATATATTAAATATAATATGCTTATAGATTTTTATGATATATAAAACCATGCGATGGATTCCTATGTAATTGGTGTGGAAAATGTTTTTAACAAATAGAGAATCATAGATCCATGTATTTCATGTCATTGTCTTAATATAAAATTATCATTGTTTTTATGAATATTATAACTCAATTAGAAAAAAATGAAATGGATGAAAAACATGGTATGATGGAAAAGTATGAATTTTGAGGAATTTTAATAAAAAAATTTCTATAGAAGAAAAACATTATTTATTTAAAGATAATTTCCATATCAATGTTTGGATAATGAATTCTCTAATTAACTCAAGATTAATGAATTCTATAGTGATCAAATAGGTATAATAATCTACTATATTTTAGGAAATTTTATCACTTAGGAAAACTCTAGAATCTAGGGTATCATCGATCCATATCTCATGTGTGTTTCCTATGACTTGATATCCTCTTATTCAGCCCCTATTACATATGTAATTTGATTCTTCAAGTGACTTTGGTTGGGGTAAAAATTACAACTAGAAAAGATTTAAAAGGAAGGACATAAAATATGAGTTTTCAAGAGGGAAGAGATTAACAGGGTTTTAGAAGTATTCTATGATTTTGGGGATGGTAATGGAGGAGATGAAATAGTTTATGGGTTTTTTTGGAGGATCCCATGTGGAATGTGGTCACATTATGTTAAAAAATATTGAATTAAGTCGATACATGTTAAAAAGAATCTCATTTATTTAATAAAAATTAGAACACTAAAAATTTTAAATATACATATAAATAAATAAATACATATATATGTATATATTTATATATCTATATTTTTGTATTAAAACATGTATTGAGATTAATTATAATCATAAAAGTGATTTTTTTAATTTAAATACTATATAAATTACTAAAAAAAATTATATATTTAAAATAACATAAATACTCATTTAATTTTAAAAAATAAGACACCTATAATTTCACATATAAAATTTTAATATTAATTTAACATATATCTTAATAAATCATTTCATTTAGGATCACACTCAAGTGATTAGCTTTGTATCACTATATCTAAAAATCTTGGGATCAAATCCAGGTAAGGGGGTATTTTTCAGAAAAATTGTCAATAGTGTAATATTACAATTGTTGGAATGATAATGGCATATTAGTGGATCACTATTGAACTAAATTTATTTTTTGGGCCACTGGAAATGGATTTCAAGTCACAATGTCTTGGGATAATTGAAGGCTTATGATCCAGAAGGCCTATGGGTTAACCAAGAATGGGAAACATGCAACAATTCTATCTGGTCATCAATGGTTGTCCTTGGGGCTTCAAGATGATGTAGCTACAAATTATTTGAGTGCATTAATACAAATGGTCGATCTTAGTTGATTAGTAGTACATTGTGGTACATTCCTGACGTTGATAGGATAGACCTGTAAAAGAATATGATTAGGTATGAAGCTATGTCAATCAAGACACATAAATGTCTGAACATCAATATTTTTATTGTAGTCAAATACAAGAAGGAAAGAATTTTTTATTCTATTATGGGGTCTAATTATTTATCCTTCAGCTATGTAATAAACTATGCTCCGCTAGGCCTTCGGTCCATATAATCTTAGGGATGTCGGGTCATGAAAAAGATCACTCCAACCCTATTAAAATAGTAGTTTTATAGAATATAAATATATAAAATTTTCCAAAAGAATATAATATAATAATACTAATAAGAAACTATTATTAGATTTAAAAAACTCAAGAAATATATATATTAAAATAAACAACATTAATTGTTTTTAAAATAAAAATAAAACCACTATTATTTTTTTGAAAATTTCAATTTTAGATTGAAATTCAACTATAATTTTACATTAATATTTGAAACATATAAATTATAAAAATATTATTTGATATTAATTATGTTGTTTTTTAATTTTCATTTTTGTTATGTAAATTATGGATTGACTTTGAATATAGTTAAATATTTTAAAATATTCTTAATTTTTGTAAAATAGAAAAACAAATATCTTTTTTTTTAAAATAAATATAAATGTAAACTGTACGGAATAAGTAATTTGTAAAAATAAAACATATATATTCTATGTTACATTACAGATTATATGTAATAATTAATACATTAAAAATGAAATTATAAAAATAGGTGAAATACGATCATTAGAAAATCTAAATATTATCTAAACAAAAAATTATACTAGCATGATAGAATTTTTTAAATAAATATTACTCAGAAAATTCATTAATATTTATTTAAAAATTAATTGTTTATAATTTTGATTTGAGATAAATTAATTATTAAGGTGTGATCCTTGACCATGAATTCAAATGTTAAAATATTATATAGGCATGGTGCAACGCATTTTCATATATTTTATGTTACACTCCCACCTCATGTTGGAAAAAAACAATTATTTTGAAAATATGTTCTCAACATCCCCATAACAATGAAACAATTTTAAATTATCATTATTTTTTTTGTAAAACCAAATTAATATACCTTCAAAACTACATGGAAAATGTGATAACTATTAATAGATAAGAATAATCTCCATAAGAGATTTAGAACCCCTAATAAAAACATTACAAAATCAACGTCATATTTAAAAACTCACTCTATTTTATCTAAATAAAATGTATTAAACAAATAAGAAACAATATAAAAAATGAATTATTAAAAAATATAAAACAAAACCAACTAGTTCATGGATGTTAGTAAATAATTTTTGGCTCTTATAAGACTCATGTGTTGAAATTGTTTACCATTAGTTTTTTAATCCAGTGAAAAGGGGATTAAATATCTTATCCCATATAATATTAATCTTATCAAAGGATAACCCATGAAACCAAATGAAAATATAATGGTTTTCCCTAATTGATAATCCCTCTATAGTTGGTATTGGATATGAGAGTATCTACCGAATCCCACCTTTAATTGGCCAGGATTTTATGTGTATCAACAATGTTACGATCCATCCCTCGGGGATTGTGTAGTGACTACCCCAAGCACACCTTCCACAGGCCATAGGCTGGTGGATAGCACTGGATAGGCCTATCCCCAAAAGGGAAGACATTTCCTTTAAACCTGTATACACACGTAAGAGGTACACAACTGATGTAAACCAAAAAGTAGAGCTACTGACTGTAAATTTTTTAACTGAAAGTAAGAAAGTGTTAGTATAAAAGCCCAACTAAAAAGAAAGTACAAAAAGGAAATAACGTTCTCTAAAAGAGAACCCCCAAGAATCTATCCTGAATGGTAGGTACAACTCATCGTTTATTGTCATTGCCGCTCAACAAGTCTATCAATCACCACTGAGCACCGTTTATCCCTGACTTCATATGTCTTAGTCTAGCTGTCAGTTGTCTGCATAAGACACAACAAGATACGGGCAAACCCCATATAGGGGTTAGTATAACAATACCCAATAGGGACCTCGAGTCCCCCGATCGTCTCCCAAAATTCAGCAAAGGAAAGAACCCAATGCATGATCTCAATCGCAAAGCATAAAATAAAAGATTCTTCTCACACCATGTATAAAACATAGATAAAAATAATAAACATGATTATTCTTGAGAAAGATCATTTTTATTCCATTTATTGGTTCTACTACGGATCCACGAAGGGTCTCTAAAATACTTATTCATAACGGGTCACTCTACTACAGATCCATAGAGGGACGCACTACTACCGATCCACAAAGGGTCGCTCTCATGTCGATCCAAGAAAGGTCATTTTTATATTGATTCATGAAGGGTTTCTATTATGTCGACCCCCGAAGGTTCACATTTATTCATATCCATGATGGGTCACTTTTATGCCGATCTAAGAAGGTTTCCTGGTATACCGATCCATGAAGTTTCATTTCTTTTTTGATCAACGAAGAATCCCTTCTATGCCAATCCATAGAGGGTCACACTTTACATGACATCCAACCACTAGATTCTCGCACGTGGTTCACTTGAGTTCCCGAGACACTGGTCCCCATATCATTAGTCATACCTCAACTGTCATGAAGTCCCATTATGAAGTTACCCAAAGGACCATCTCGCCATAAGGGTACCAACACAATAGATGGTGCGTTAATCGGATGATCGGATTGTATGTTATAAGAAAAAAGTTAAATTGGGTCTGGTTGGATTCGAGTCTGATCCAACCCATCCATACCCCATGATCTTCCAATAATCAAGTTGAGTATCTCAACAGAACCGCCTTATCCCATGGGTATCAATGACATAGAATGATCATTAATCAAATGCCCAGTTTACGAGATAAATCATTTTAGTGACATGAGACTGGTTGGGTCATGTAGCTGTCCGACCCGATAAGCCTGTTGGACCTGCGGGTGCGGCCCAGCTGGCGTGTCTGGGCGAGACGGTGGGTGCAGCCACCTGTAAAACTCATTCCGAATGGATGTGGCTCGGTTTCGGGACATTGCAATTAGACATAGTGTTTCCGGTTTGGCAGGCTAGAAGCACTAGTGCAGCACCACACATCATTCAAGAATGACCAACTAGAGCTGGCCGTAGGATGAGACAAGAAGCTTGAGTGGGATACTCCTCTCTCCACATGGCATGTCAGTGTAGTTTTGTTCCACCACCACATACATGCTGGTCACGAATTCTACTGCCGTGACACCACTCCTCCACCAGCCCCACTCGGCAGGTCATCGTCCCAACAGTTACTTCTGCGGGCCACCAGATATGCTTCGTTCATCTGTTTTATTTCCCGTCTTTGTCTATGAGCCTCTTGGATCTCCAAATTTACTAAGAGGCTCTTAAATTCATCTTTCTTCCTCTATTCCTGGTCTCACATAATGAATTCTAATAATCCATGAACGATGGGGGGTCCAGGACTTATTAGTATTGGCCCACACCCTCCACGTTGGTGTTCTAAAAATGGGTGATAACTATCTTGAAATAAAAAATTCAATTCCCCAAAATAATACCCTACAACAATGACCCACATTCATTGTATTTTCCATTAATGGGATGAGATGAAAAAAAACATGTAAACCCTCCACCTAGATTTAGTGGAATACATTGCAGATTAAAGAAGGAGTCTATGTTCGTCATTGATTGTCAATACCTAGAACGATTCCCCCAACAATCATTGTTTGTCCACCGTTCTTCATTGGAGATGGGGGTTGTCAGTGTTTCATCATAGATTCCTCCCGTGGGTTCCCAATTCCTATACCAACTATTTTATTAAATAAAAGAAACCACTCATGTTCTGTTCATTGTTGTGGTTCATTAATGAACTGTAATTAATGATCCATTAATCCCATAGGCGTTGCGGTTACACAATGAGGGTACCAATTCATTAAATGACACTAATTTACTAATTGTCGTTACTTTACGGTTCAGTCATCATCCACTCAATGATGGATGAAAAATAATTAATTAACTTATAATTATTTTATACTTTTTCTCAAATTTGCACAAAGCTAACTTTTTAGTACGACTGTTGTTGGCTGATGTTGTGTATCAACGAAGAGAATCCCATCGCTAAAAATTCAATGGTTCCCTCAGATTATAATTATGAGCAGTGGTTCAAAAGACAGAAATCCAAACATGCACGTTTACTGAATGTATTTTAATAAAAGGTCAAAATTTCATTGTGGGATCTCTGGGTCTCCGAATCACATGTCCTAAATTCTCCCAATATCTTAATAATTCCATATAATTAAAAAAATTATACTGAATTTCTTGTTCTTTACATTCTCCACATTTAAGGATTTACGTCCCCGAAATCCACAACAAAAGCTGAAGAAACAAATGGGGGTACTGAGAAATAATCTGGGCCTACCACTCCCATGTAATCTCATATAAATTCTGATGCTTCCATCAAAATCCCACTAGAGGAATCCATCATCCATGAAGGTTCTGCTCCTATCGATCCTCTATCTCCACAGAGATATTTGTCAACGTCACCCCATTGTCAATTCCAAACTCTCCTCAGTTGATAATGTGTGACGGTTCATGCACGTATCTTCTCAGCTACGACACATGGAAAATACTATGCACCCATTTCATTTGTTTGGGAAGGCCTAGGTAGTATGCCACCTTGCCAAATCAAAAGATATTCTGGAAAAATCTATTGAACCTTAGAGATTGTTTTCCACCCCGACCAAACCTCTATAATACTCATTGGGGTGAAACCCATAGGAAGACATGGCCTCCATCCTTGAATTATAAGGGTTATTGTATCCTATTAGAATAAGTCTTTTTCCAGATCTTTACAGTCATCATCTTCTCTAAGATGATATGCACCTTCTCGGTGGTAGCTTGTACCAACTCTCGACCCATAAGTGATGACTGCCATGGGTTTGTCTATCATCGATGTGGTCTACATGGTTGCCTATGGAAGGCCTCAAATGATTACATACCAATGGTGGAGTGATAATTGTTGTTGTAGGAGAACTTTACCAGTGGAAGGTGGTCCTTCCAATGGTGGAAAAAATATAAGAAGCATGGACGAATAATGTCTTCAAGTGTTTGTATGGTCTGCTCTGTCTGACTATCTGACTAAGGGTGAAAGGTAGTACTAAAGCGTAGTTGAGTTCCGAACACCTCCTATAATCCCTTCAACAAACATGATGTAAAACGAGTGTCATGATCTGAAATGATCATCGATGGTACCCCGTGAAGCTGTACTTTCTCGTAGACATAGAGGCGTTCCAAACCTTCTGGTACCTGGTGCTTGGCCTTCACTTGCTGACAAGTGAGGCATCATAAAGTGAACTCTGCCACTACTTTCTTCATCCCTAGCCACAAGTACAGTCATCAGAGGTCCTAATACACCTTTAGCACACAAATATGAACATATAATAAGAATATTTTGGATCTCCTAAAAAAATCCACCTGAAACATCACCAGTACCATGGTGAGTCCTCTAAAAAAGGATAATGTTCTCCCCACCTAACAAAAATACATTAGGAGTTTGTATTTGGTATATCAGACTACATTGGGCCAAGTAGTCAATGTACCCATGTTTTGCCAATTAAACTCACTGAGTGAGTGGGGGAGTGAATGTCATAGACTAGAGGTAAGCTACTCCATCAATATCCATAGAGGATATCTACAATGCTATTAGCTGCTTTGTCACCTCACTTAGTTGGTGTAGACCTGACCTCTTGCTGAGTTCATCTGCTACTGCATTTTCCATCCCAATAGTGTAGACTATCTCAAAGTCATATTCCTAATGGATCTTCAGCCATCACCGCTATATCATGTTCATGTCCTTCTGTAACAAGATATACCTGAGACTCTTGTGGTCAGAGTAGACAGTAAATTGTTCACCCATTATGTAGTGATACAACATTTTCAACCCAAATACCAAAACTACTAGATCCATGTAATGGATCTTATATTTCTTCTCATGTTTCCTCAGCTGTCTTGAGCCATATGTGATCACTTCTTTCTCCTACATCAAGACACATCCCTTCCTAGTCAATGATGCATCACAATAGACTACATACCCAATTCTCTCTTTCGGTAGCCTCTTGATGGGGGCACTTGTAAGTCTGTCTCTCATCTCTTGGATACTCTGCTAGAATATCACTACCCATATGAAGGGTTGTTCATTTTTTTAATGATTTAAATGGTTCTTTTATAGTAGAAAAATTGGCTACTATCCAATGGTAGTACCCAACCAATACCAGAAAACACTTCACCTTAGTCACGCTTCGGGGTGGCCCCTATGAAGGCACTTCTTCTATATTTTTATGGTCCACAACAACTCGAGGTTCTGTGAAAACGTGTCCCAGGAAGTGGAATTATTGTATCCATAACCAGCACTTCGAGAGCATACAATAGATCAAGTGATCTCAAAGTGTATCCAAAACTATTTGTAGATGTGTGGCATGTCGCCCCTTCGATGTTGAGTACACCAAGATGTTGTCAATGAAGGCCACCATGAAGTTATCAATGTAATGATGAAATATCATGTTCACGAGTAAAATGAAAACATTTACAGAATTTTTCATGCTGGAAGGAATCACCATCAACTCATATTGGCCATACGAGTATCTGAAGGTTTTCTTTGGTATGTCCTCATCCCGCACTCGATGTTGATGATAGTCTGATCTATGGTCAATCATTGAAAACCATTGTTCTCCCTTCAATTGATCAATGATATCATTAGTCCTCAGTATAGAATACTTTTTCTTCAAGCTCACCAGGTTAAATCACTAATTGACCATGTAATGCCTCAAACATCCATATGCCTTCTTGAAAAACACAATCGGGGCTGCCATGTTGAAAAATCCAGTCGTATGAAGCCATTATTCTACAAGTCCTTCAAATATCATGTCAACTTATGAACTCCATAGGATCCATTCAATATGATGGTTTTGACATCAGTACTATACCGGGGTACAGTTCAATGATGAAGTCTACCACATTGTGAGGAGGAAGTCCTTGAACATCCTCAAGTATGGCATCTGCATACTATTACACCACAATAGGATAGCTCAGACCCCTCTTTTCCACTATACCGAGTGTGAGTATAGCCAACTAATGAGTGATCAGCTACACCATACTCCTTGAAATTATATCCTAGGCTGTAAAGGTCTCTATCTCATAGGTGAAGGAAAAATTTCTCCCATCAACACGGACACACCACACTTTTCACGTAAACAGGCAATCTGAGAATTTAATGGGAATAACGATTCTATACCAAATATTACATTGTAAGACCTTGAAATTGATAATAGGAGAACCCAAAAAAAAATCTTTCCTCCAATAGTAAGCTCTCAATAAAGGAACCAGTGCATAATCATCGAATCTAATCCAGTAGGAGTTACTAATTGCAAGGATCAAGCCAATAACTCCTCTAGAATCTCCAAGCTCTGAACAAGACTTGTGGAAATAATAGAGTTACTTTAACCTGGGTCTATAAGAACAACAAATTAGGAGGAGTAGGGACATATCATAACTCGAATCATCTATGGAACCGACATTGTCATAAGCCTATAATGCCTGAAGGTGAGCTCGTCCCTATCCACCTGGTTTACTAGGTCAGGGTGGATCGCCTAGGGGTTGTGGCAGTAGTATCTCAAACTTTCACCCACCTCTAAATGCACAACATTTTCCTCTACCACGTCCACCGCCTTATGGACATCCTCACTCAATCATATGTTAATGTCTCTATGGTCCCTCAACTATCTTCTTATCATCAATACGGTAGATCAGGTAGTCGAAATCCATGTTAACCTAATTGCCACATGAGTAGCATTGTATGCTCTTCAACTAACCTCCTCTACCTTGTGAGTTCCACTCCTACAACCCTACATACTTTGTTTATCCTTCAGAAGTTTTGGGAAACTTATACCTCTACATAGTATTCATATTGCCTACTACAGATGACTCAGTTGGCCATCGTCTGATGGTGGCACTCACCATTGGTTTCTATTATGCTTTAAAGCTCTCCACTAATAGTTCTTTCTCAAGGACTTTATCATGTGTTGGGATGTTGATTGATATAATTGACACTCTGAAATCCTGTAAGAGTCCCTTTTCCAAGGATAGATACTGAAAGAAATTGTATCATACTATATCGGTTGAGTAGCGAGAGAGGTCAGTGAACCTCGCCAAGTAGATGGCCACTCTCAGGTTTTCCTCATGTAAGTGCAGTAGCTCCGGAATACAAACTGAGCATAATGTTTCTAGAATGAAATCCACCCTAAAGAGTCACTCAAATTACAACTAGGAATGAGTCGTCTCATCATGTATCTAGAGCATCAGGCTCCACCATATCCCTATTGTTCCCAAAATAAGACTAGTAGCTAGGATCACTATCTAGTCTTCTGGTGTCTTGACCAAACAGAATACCCTTTACATGGCCTCCATCAAGTCCTCATCTACATGGGGATCAGTATATCCTTGAAACCTAAGAGGCCTCTATCTGATAATCTTGTTCAATGAACTCAGTCGGTGTGCATGGTCTACTGGTGGGGATAGTGGAAACGGCTTTCCAACGGGTGGTGTTGCTACTGGTACACCACCCAAAGGCACTATTGCCGTAAGAGGTCCCTACAATGGTGCCTCATTTCTTGGTAGGCCATTATCATGATCTCTCATAAGAATATTGGCTTGATGTCTATGTGGTGGAATCCTATAAAAAAAAGGTGAGCCAAGGTCAATAATTTATACATGGAAAGATGGCTCAAATATATCAAAAGTAAATAAACATTTTCAAAGCACATGAAACTAATGTTTTGATGTACTGAGTTGGGAATCAAAATGTTGGGCCCTCATGCATGGATATATAAGCTGCGACACAAAGACTGGACTCTCTAAACAAAAAAACAGAACCCAAATCACTTAAAACTAATTCCCTATTGAAATCCTATACACTTAGATATTCTGGTTAAACCAACCACCCTTATGATACCATTTTTTCATGACCTGTCCCTTTTGGCCCATGTTGCCACTACCCCAAGACTTCCTTCCATAATCTTGGGGATGGAGACTAGAACTGGAAAGGAATAACCAAAAAGGTGGTGGCATTAACTTGAAAAATATACACACAGAGACTAGGTATGCAACAAAAGAAACCACAATGTAAAACTTCTGACTGTAAAAGTGTGAACTAAAAGAAAAATGGATGAGTATACAAGACAAACTGAAATAAAAGTACATCAAAATTTAAATAACGTACTTCAAAGGTCATCCATCATGATTCCTACCTAAATGGAAGGTACAGATTGTAATCTGTTGTCACTTCTACTCACCATGTCTATCAATCAACATTGTGCACCGTATAGCTCTAACATCCCAAGTATAAGTCCAACATTCCGTCGTCTTCATAAGACACAACAAGGTTCAGGTGAAGCCCATGATGGGGAGAGTATTAAAAATACCTAGTAGGGACCCGGACAGCCCCGAAGGTCTCCAAGAATTCCGAAAAGGAAAATCCAGAAGCATAATTAGAATCACAAAGCATAAAATAAAAGCCACATCTCACACTGGGTATACCACTTAGGGAAGGAGTCGTGCATCAAATCCATTCATCATTTTTCATCGATCCCCAGATCGATTCCCTCAAAAGTCGTCATTCGTCCACTATTCTTTATTGGTTATGATAGTCGTCGGCATTTCATTAGAGTTTCATCATATAGGTTCCCAATTGAAATACCAAAAGATTGATTGAATAAAAGAAACCACTCACGTTGTGTTAATTAATGTTGTTCATTAATGAATAATAATTAATGATCCATTAATCCTATGATTGTTTCAATAACACAATAAGAGGATAAATTCATTAAATTACCGTTAATTATTGACTGTCGTTAGACTACAGTTCCACCATCAAATGAAAAAATATTGAAGAAAAAATTAAATAACTTATAGTTATTTTATTAATTTTTGTCAAAAAGTCAATAATTACCTTTTTTTTCTGACCATATCGGCCAATTTTATGCTTCTCCTAATCAAATCCCATCATTGTGGATTCAACAGTACCCTTAAATTTCCAATCATAGCACTAGTTCGAAAGATAGAAATCCCCACATTCACGTTTACTGAACTTACCTTAAAAAATGTTCCAAATTCCATTCGGGCTCTCCGTGCCTCGAAATCACGTGTTGTCAATTTTAGCAATATCGTAATAATCTTATATAATTAAAAAATTTATTCAAAATTTATGGGTCTTAAAATCTAAGGGTATAATAACAAATTTATGGGTTAAATTATAATATTATATTTGAGAAATATGAAAACAATCACTAATAAACTGAATAATATTAAATAAAATCCAAATACCATGATTCATGTGATGGAATATAAATGATGGTCTCTAAAATTTAATACAACAAAGGAAACACATACAGATGTAACTTCAATATGATCTCTGTTCACAATGTAGTAATACCCACCTTGATCACTGAATCCCACCAGAAAACCTATCATTAGATGTGTATATATCGAGGACATTATTAATGTATACCATTTTTTATTATTCGATTGACATCTTGTTAAAATTTAGAAGAACCCTAATGAATTGGTGAAATAATGTTGAACCCACATAATCCTATGTTTGGTCAACAAATGTTCAACCTCACTAATCCATGCTTTCCCATCAACACATCCATACATGGTAACAATATATAAAAATAATATATCGAGTGTGTACCCTATAACCACTTCCCTCACTGGTCGGCCATTCTCAATCCATAAAAACATATATAAATTTTTTTGATTCCAACTATATCCATATATCTACATTACAACATAGAATACCATAGTTATAACCACATATCAATTTTCATAATCTCATATCTATATTCATAAGAACATATCCATGTCCCTAACAATTGGTTATCTAAAACACTAAGGAAAATAACATCATTACCTCCTCATACCATGTATGAATCTCACTAGGTATCACATCCTCTATCACATCAACGTCACCATATGTATTGATGAACATAAAGGAGAAGAACATCATGCCCTCCTCCTAATATCCATGACTCCCAATATATATTCATATCTATTAATATAATTCATTCCACATCCCTAATCCTTCACAACTCAAATGCATAGACCTTTTTTAAGTCGTCACATCCAGTATTAGAGCTAATGGTGGAGATGGGAGGATGCAGAATATAAAAATATTGATTTTTTTCAACGTGTTATTTTTGATGGGTTACAAATGAAAAAAATCATCTTGAAAAGTTTATTACCTTCAATAAAAAATCCTAAATAAAATTACTATTTTACTATTTAACATAGATTCACAATTATTTTCAATGTAGTAATAGTGAAACATATTTGTGATGAAAACATAGTTCAGTCACCAAAAAACAATTTTTGATGGATTAATAAAATTCCCATAAATAAATATAAATAAATTAAATAAAAATAAATATGTATTTATCAACTGATGAAAATAAAATTTTTATGTTACAATAACCTATATAATTTTTATACAGAATGTGAAAAAGAAATTAATAAGAAAACCAAAAATAATTTAGCTAAAAAAATTAATATTAGGTAATACAAATAGAATTAATAATGTGGTATGAAAATATTATTAATGTTAAATTTTTAAATAAATATAAAGAAACAATTACTTTTTACAAAATAAATTTTAATAATTATATTAAAATTATAAAAATATTTGAGAGTGTTTTGAAATAGTTTCATTTAGAAGTATGTAAATATGGAGTGGGGGAATGGGGGATATATTTACAGATTACTTTTTATTTCCAATGGATTACATAGTCTTATAATGTCTGTTGTCTGAACTATTTATGGAAAATATTTATAAGGAAATATATATATGATAAAATATGTAGCCACAAAAAATTATTTACCCCCTTATTCAAAAATTATTAATGTTATATATAGTTTTTTCATAAAATATCTTTCACCACTCCATTTTTGAAAAACACTCCATTTTTAAAAATAATATTTTTTAGATGATTATTTAAGATGAATTATCTACTTCATCACTAATAATCCTTTATTAATTGGTTATTTTATTTAAGATAACTACTTTTTTTAGAAATAATCCTTTGAGATGAATTTATCTACGATAGAATACATAGCCAATCACAAAAAAAATATTCATACCTTCTATTTAGATGGTCAATTTTTTTCTTTCTAGAGAGTATATCAAGGTTATCTCTTTCCATTTGATTACTTCCCTTCCACCTTCCTATTTTTTTATTGTTTTAGTTTTTCCCATGAACCCTGAAATACGTGGGGAAAAATAATTTTAGAGAGTAGTTAATATTGGGGAATTTTCTAATAAGGTACTAAGGATGGAATCAAATGGATTTGTTATGTGTCCTTCATTAATGTAATCACATTGCAACTAATTTATTATTATAATCAATTGGATAATGTAAGTGTTTCTTCATCATTGTTTTATATTAGATTGGTTGGGAATCTAAATTATTCCAAATCAATTTTCTTTCCCATGCATGCATTTATATATGTTCCATGAGGGACAACTTATTATTCCCTTGTTACTATAATCTTTGTAAGGGAATTAGATTCCATGAAATGATATTATTAAATTTACAGAGTCCCCATTCAATGGTATTTATGTGTTTTAAATGGGGTTTTTTTTATCTATAAGGTTCATTTTAACCCATGGGAGTGTTATTTTTAGACTTATTGATAAAATTTTGTGATTTCTTAAAAGGTTTTAAAGGTTTATTGACATTCAAAATATGTTTCATTTAAAACTTATTTTTAATTAGACTCATTATTTTATTCATATAGGATTTTTAATATACTGAGTAGGATTGGAATTCTATGTGTGTTTTGAAAAAGGTTTACATAGAACATTAAAATAAAATATTTGTAATGAAATCCTTTCACCTCCCTTGTCTTACATGTATTTTTTCTACTTTATGGTTTTGTATTTATTTTTGTGGTTTATATGTGATAGATTTTTTTTTCTTATTATGGAGTCAATGTTGAAGTCTTAACATTTTTATAAATTAATTGAATTTGATTGATTCCTGATAAACATATTTTCTTAACTAATCACCTCATTACATTGTGACAGGAAATTCTTAGGAGACTAGGTTGAGATCCAGAGGTTTTAAAACCCTATTATATAAGATTAAAAAACTATATTTTAGTTCCCACTACATTGAGGGAGATTATGGAATTGATTGTGGCCCACTAGAAATATTGAAATTGTGGAATTAATTATGGTATGGGGTAGCGGTGTGCTCTAAAGTGGTTTATATCCAAAATGTCTTATGGGACTTTCTGGGATGTAATATATTCTTTAATACCATCCTAGTTTCTATTTAAATTGTTTGGATCATGTTACATGTGTCTGAGAATAATTCTCCAAAAACTAGTTTACTATCTAGGATCATTTTATGGGACTTTGTTATTTTTTTACTTCCTTATGTACCCTTTTTATATTATGATTACATTACTCCTCATGAATTATTGTGTTCCTTTTTTCCATTTTATATTATATGGGGAAAACTTTTATGATTTAGCATTTTTTTTATTACCTTTGGGAATTGTTTTTATAATTTCTATTGAAAGATAGAATTTTTTGAAAAAGAAGACAATTTTATTTTTCAATGGATTATTCAGACTTTTTTGGTAGATAAAATGATGGAAATGGTCTTGTATATTAAACCACTATATATTAGTTTTAAAACATGGTTTGAGGATATCATTTATATTATATATATATAAAATTTTTCAAGGATGTTTGGGACACCTATTGTAAATTCAAAACATTATCTGGATTATGAATATATTATTGAAATGGAATGCCTTCCTGAATTTTTTAAAGAGTAATATTAATAGTGGTTTTGTAAAGAAGGATATAGTTAGGGTAATTTTTAATCAAAATTGAGTCAGTTGATTTTATTTAATAGATTAAAATAGGGTTTTATAATTTCCATGTTATGTTGTTAATTATTAATGTAAAGTATTAAGAAAAGATTATTTTCATATTATATTTAAAATGAGCATGTATAGAATTAACTATTAATGTGATTTCATAAATTTGATGCATGAAGTCCTACAAAGATGTATAAATCACACCAATATTTTGCAGGTCAGGGTCCTCTTTAAATTTATTCTCATTATTTTATTCTATTGTGGGAGATATTGGGATTGGTTGATGACCATGAGTATTGTGGGGGATCCTTCGAGCGGTCTGGGGTTTTATTTTCATATTTGGGGATTTTGATCAACCACTTTATCATAATTAAATTTATTAATTTTTTTAGAATGTGAATTTTTCATTATTATATTATTTTGGATCAATTATATATTGTGTATATGATTTTTTGTAATTTTTGTATTATGTTTATTTGGTTTATAGAATTTATTTCTGTAATAATTTATCATATTACAATAGTGTGATATTATTCCCTTGTTGTGTTTCATGATTCAGTATACTCATTATCAGCTTGTGGAGATCGAGAAATTCCATTGAACTAGTGAATAATAGTGTTGATATCCAGTTTAGATGGACATCAAGGCGGGTTCATTACAAAATGTTTTAGATACAATAATATAAATGGGACCTATGTTCTATAAGTTCTATCATTTTTTCTGGAGACATGGTAGTTTCGATATAATTATGTCATGACGTTTAATGTAGGTCTGTGGAGATTATTGTGAGCTCTTTCTCACACCAGTCATTGATTTTTATGGGTAGTGTAATTATATATTTGATTATAGCTTAAAATTTGATGTGTTAGTGGATTATGATTTTATGATAATAGTGGTGTTTCTTTGAAACAAATTATCATAAAAGGATTTTTTTTTGGGATTTGTATTTGAATTATTTTGAATATAAAGTAGAACAGAATCATGTCATGAATATGACTTGTAATTACTAAAGACCCGTGTGGTAACCATGTTATTGATTCGAGACATGATTTATGGACCATTTCACAATTTTTCCATGGCCATAAACCATGTGGACATGTCATTAATAGTTATGTATCATGGTTTGGTTTCTTATTTTGACCCTTTTACAATGAGATTTTATTATTTTGATTGAGAAATTGGAACGGGGTCAATGTGTCTTGTTATACGTTGGCGTTGTTGGATAATATTTTATATAAGGATCATGTTATGACTTTTCTTATGTGATTTTGTGTATTATGTGAAAATAGAATTGTGTGTTAAAATAGTTTTTCAGGTGAAAAGTTTCATCGATTTAAAAGGGTGTACTAGGGACTCCTAGTAATCATATTTAATGTTTCATGAAATATTTTGAATTGGACAGTATAATTATGAAATAAAGAACAAGTTTTGGATTGAAACAATTTGTTGAAGTTTTTAATAGTTCCAATTGATGTGGTTTTTTTTGAATCAATGTAATGTTTTAAAATGGTTGAGGTCTCATTCTAGGAGTGAGTGATCTATTGATCTGAAGATGTTGATGGTTCATTTTTTTTACACTTGTAATGATTTCTAAAATGGTGAATTATTTGAAATTATTTCAAAATAAATGTTTTTGTTTTTATTATGAAATATAAATGATTTTTTTCTGAAAAATTATGTAGTGTGTATTTTTATAATTAAATTTAGTATCATTCTAAAATGGTCAAGTTAGGATTATACATGGGTTGAAAATAAAACATTATTATCTATTTTTTTTAAAAAAAATTTTACACTTTGCAACGGGGTTTTTCATTTTTAAATAGTTATTAGATGATGTTTGTAGCTTATTTATCAAAATTACAGATGGATCCATCCACAATTTTATTTTGGGTCTGTATGATGAGAATTTATGGATATGAACATATTGGGTTCATGAAACATGTTTTATAATGTGAGCCTCATGTAATGTTATTAAGTGAAGGAATGTTCATTAACTCTAGGGTATGTCCCATCCCTTATGTTATTAACACTACCTATACTTTAGGTGGAGTGGATAGTACTTAAGATTCTTTTTTTGGTGAGTATGGAAATTATTCATGTCAATTCTTGTTAATATGTTTCCTTGGAAATTGGATAGTTTAAGTGGTTTAGATTAATTATCCTTTCTTAGATATTTCTTATTGTAATATTTCATCAAATAATATATATGTGATAAATATATAATTTTTGTATTGATTTTCATGAAATGTGTATATTATTCTTTGTTTTTTAGACGCATTGAATAGTATTCAACATGAGTGTTCATTTATTATTCTATTTATTGAGATGAAATTTCACAGAGGTGAATAATTCATATGAGTAATAAATATATATAATGGATATAGAATTTATTCATTATTTTTTAAAGCCTGAGTAAATGAAATTATATAAAGATCATTATTGAGGATTATAAATTAATCATCTATGAGATGTTTGTCATGTCATTAGTTTTCTTATAGATTGGTTGAAAATCATAAAGACTCAAAATCCCCTTTTCTTCTAACTTTGAGCACGATGACGATGAAATACATCGAGAAATTTTTCATCCCACTCAAATGTCTAGTGATTTATATTAACCCATCGAAACACTCTAGTAGTAAGAATATTTTGTTTTTTTCTTTGGATGATTTACATCAAGCATATAAAATTGATATATATACAGTGAATGGTCATAGTATTTATTTATATACTTTTCATACATAGTCTCATTTATTGTACATAGTAGATCCTGATAATATAGTTTTAATTTCCTCTTTATAATATCATAATTGTTAGTAGGCATTAACAAAACAATTTATTTTTACCCGATTGAACTTGTGAATTTGATTTATGAATGATTGTGTTGAGATAATAAAAAAACCAAACAAGTGCCTCAATTTTCTAACTTCTCATTAATATAGAAAACAAGGTTTAATCTTACAAGTCTAGGATGTATAGGTGAAACCTTGTCCATACACTTAAATTGATGTGATGTAATAGGGTAACTGAGAAAATACCCTTACCCAAGGTTCTCATGTAACATTAATTCTCCAAATTTTCAAGTAAAAAATGCCTTCAATTAAATATTTTTTTGCAAGGAATGAACTTATGATCCCATTCTTGAAAAACCATTTAAGATCCATAACCATACTTGAGGTATTTAATCAAAACACCCAAAATGAATAAAATAAATTTGGAAGAAAGAAACCTTTAATACCAATTTTACATTCCAAAAGATCTATAATTACATAGAAAACCCCTCATATATATCAAATTAACCACTTACATAAGTCATATAAAGGGAAAATACATGAACCCTAAAGTGTAACCTAATACATAACCTTTTTATAGAGATTAGTACATGATAAATGGTGAAAACGTAGTCGCATTCTAGATGAGTGATTATAAATTAAGAGATGAGGTCTTTTAAATCACATATCTATAAGAAAAATAATTGATTACCTATAAAAACATATAGTTAAATTAATCAAATAACCTATAAGTTTCAACACATAATGTATAAGTGATATTTAAAGAGAGATCATGGCAGTAGAGAATAAAACATGTTAAAATAAGAACATACCTCAATGAGATTCACTATGTTATAGAAAAAATCACCAAAAAATCAATTCAATGACTTCCAAAAAAGTTGCTAAAATTTTATAGATTACAAAACCTAGAAAGTGTTGGATGGATAATATTTTAATAGATGTGTTATCGAGTTTATAAAAAATTAAAAATAGCCTCATAATAATACCATGAAAATAATTGAGACGAATAAATACCCATGGATTATCAGTTAATGATTTGATAATTTCATCTTTTGAAATATATATCACCATGATAGGGTGGTTCCCAAAATAGAAATGGAATTAATGATCCCAAAAATAATAGGTGGACTGACAAAATGAACTACCTTGATGTGTTGTTGAAACCATTTTCATTTTGGATTTAACACACCTTCCTCCATAGTATGGTGAGTCTACCCTCATAATGTACTACAAGTGGAATCCCAATTATACATGACAAAGAATACACCATGACATGAGAATCCTGATATTTATAGTGATATAAGTTATTTTTCTAGGTAGAAAACCATGTACACAATGGAATGTTTATCATGATGAGGATTTTTTAAATCCAAATTTCTTTTCTAGGGAACTGATCACCACATCAGACATTCCCAAAACCATAATAAACACAAAGGATAAAATAAATCCCAAAATATAATACACATGTGACCTAAAGTGTTTCATATTATACCAAAAGTTATGAAAAAATTAGGTTATGAATTAATATTTTAGTGTCATGGGAATTTCAAACTAGAGAGTGGACATGGTCTAGAACATTAACGATATTGTACCGTTAAATTTATTTTTCCACATTTACCTAGAAATTTTACCACCCTATATAAGAGTTTAATAAACATATTCATAGTCTATTGGTCTTTTATTCACTAATTTTTTTGAGAGGAGAGGGATTATTTAAAAGTTCCATTGTAGTATCAATGAATTTAAAATCAATGGGAGGAATGGATTAATGTTTTAACATTAAGTCACCTATTGATTATGATGGGAAACCATTGATCTGTGATAAGGAATGTGGGGTAGATTACATCAGGTTTTATGGTGTATCTTTATATTATAGAAGCATCAATGTAAAATCAATAAAAAATTGTTAATTTTTCCTATAATATATGTCATTATATGGAGTAACGTTTCTACATACACTTTGAGAAGGACTTCATGGTAGTTTTTTTATTTGTCCCCATGTAGAGGAACTCCATTATAGTGGATTGATCTATCATAATTAGGACATATACACCATATAATATGAGTGAGACCTCTAAATTTCTTATTTTGGTTTCCACCGGGAGATGGTTAACTATTATTGATGAGTTGATAAGGGGAAAACCTTATTTTCATTCAATCTACTTACTATGGAGAGGACCACCTTAACTCCCCAAACCAGATTTATCATCCACCATCATATGTCATGAAGATTTTTCCATATCTTGGGTCTCAAATTAGTTGGTAAAAGATCTATTGTTAACAATGTAGGCATCTTTTCCATTTTCCATTCTATTAACCATTATACCACGTTTCATTAAATATTATTCACCCATTCTGAAAAATGCAAATTTTCCATGAAAAAATTTAGAGTCTGGACCAAAATATGTAATTTTATAGTATCAAAATTTACTCAATTATTCATCCATTTTCCATTAATTATTATTCATTATATGTTAATTTAAAATTTTTAAAAAATAAATTTAAAAATATATATCAACTTATTCTCTAGTCTTTTATAATAATATAATCATCTATTTTATTGGGATTCAAAAAAGACAAAATGAGATAGATTTTATATATCAATGATTTTTTCATTGAATCATTATCATAATTGATGTTATCATAATTATAAATCTGAACCATATCATATATTTCTAGATTCTATTTTCATAAATTTTTATTCATTTTTATTTTTTAAAAACTGACAAAACGATACCCATCAACCATTTTCAACTTTTTACCAATCTTATCTACAATTCATTTCCACCATTTACAATTTTTTCACACTTTTACACTAAAATGGGTTATGTTGATTCAATCCTACACCAAATATTGGTTAGATAAAGATTTATGACTCCTGATCTCCCTAAACAGGTTAAATACATTGTAATATATTTGAATTTGATTTGAATTTTAGGTGGGAATGAAATTAATAAAACAACATGTGTATAATTTTTTGTGTGCATATATATTCTAGTGTGTATGTGTGTGTACTGATTAGGATGTGTGTGTTTGTAGCATTATGTTTTTGGGTTCCTGTGAATCATTGGGTTTGTTATTATGTTACCATTCATTCTTTTTTTATTAACGAGTGCGAGTGAGTGTTCATTTATACTTGAGTGTGCATCTATCAGGGTGTGAGTGTGTATCATTATATGTGTATGTGTGACTTCATGTGAGATTGTTTGTCTACGTATTTGGGTGTTTTGTTATGTTTCTACATATGCATGTATTTGTGTGATTATCATGGAATATGTTTGTGAAAAAATAGGGTACATCTTGGGGTGCATGTGGATGTTTCAAACTATGTTCATATTTGAGTAATAGTCCGTGATTGTACTAGTGATGAAGAATTACAGAGTAGATCTCATGAACAAAAAGATTCACAACTCAAAATAATATATTTGGTGAGATATTTGGCAAAGCCCCTTCATAGGATGTTGGTTGATTTTCATAAATGGACAGACCACATTGAGAATCAACAATGAATGATTTTGATGCATTGTAAACCACATTGTACTCCAACACCACAACATCCCAAAATCATAGGTGATGTGATAGAGAATTTTGATGATTATTTTGAGGATTTACCACAAATAAGGATGTTGTACTTATAAATAAGAGTTATGTAATGGATTCCAACAATGCCTGATGTTCTTGGTGGAATTATGGTGAAGGTGTTATGTTATGAAGAAATCATTGCTCCCAAAGTATACTTAGATTGGAAGATATTTTCTGAGTGATTGTTCTCTTGTAACCTATATTTTCAGGAGAAAAAGTTCATACTTTTTTCACATGAATCATTTGATTATTCTCTAATTTGGTTGGATGAAATGAAAAAGGAAAGGTCCAGATAGAAAAAATATCTAATTAACACATCAGATAACATGATTTTATCCATGAGAAAGTGGTTTTTACTATCACTATTTCACATGGACCTCCACTATAAACATAAAAAAATCCCCAATTGAGTATATGTGTTAAATATCACTATATGTATAATAAAATTTCTATGATTTTATACAACATTGAGGTGGATATTGAAGTAGAAATTGAATGGGTTTCACATAACCTAATTTGAGAGACAATCAATTATCTAGATATATACCAAAATGTGGAGAAATAATATATGATCCAATAGACCACAATTATTGATATAAAAATCAAAATGGTGAGAAACATGAGTCATCCCAATACAACTATTACACCCATGGATAAATTTAATGAAGGGTTCTATGTAATCTATAAATACCAAGAATGTTTTAGGTGAAAAAATGACATGTTATTTAACTTATAGTAACATTGGATTATCATACACAGATATAACATGATTTTAGATGAATAATAAAAAAATTATTGAATCAAATTCCCGAGGACACTAATAATTTTTTTGTCATCAGAAACGTCAAAACAATCATCTATGTTGGTAAAAGATCCTCACATTTTCCCAAAATGATCATCAACATTATTAATATTACATAAAACGCCTAATGATATCATTGGGAAAGGATTCTTAGGAATGGGCTGAGCTTAAATTCTCAATAAGTGTAGAAAATAGAGATATGTAAGTATAACATGATCGTAATGGTATGAGAACATGGACATAACAATAAAATATTATACATTATATCTCAATGATTATAATCATGAGTCATAACATAAAAATCAGTAGTTCAAAAGACATGAATCATAAGGGAATAAAGAGAATAAGACATGAAATATAACATAGGAATAATATTTAGATGTTGTGGTAGACATATAAACTATCAATATCATTCCCTATAAGTCATCGAACATTTACAAAAACATATCTAGGAACTTCATGGTGACTATATGTATTGGGCGGGATACACCATTATCCCCAATCGTAGTCCCTTCCATGTAATTTATCAAGTTTCTATATCTTCTCAAAGAAAATCATTTTTATCTATCATCCCATAATGGATAGGGTTTCCCATATTGCCATAGTGGATCAATTTTCCAAATCATCAAAACTAGATAAAGACAATAATCTTAACTCCCATCATTATTTAATGAGATATAATCATTCCATAATTAATTTTAGTTATATATAGGTCCCTTCTATCACAGAAAACCACACATACATGTGCGATAAAATAATAAAACTTGAATCATATCATGACCCATAAAAAGAGATGGGTTTCATAAAAATCTTATCATAACCCCTGAAGTGAAATGGGAATCAAAATTTTTTTTCATATCATTTCTTATAGAGAAGATAAAGGACAAAAAATAATTTAATCAAATTTTAACTCATGACAATAAGGGGATTTAAATATTATATAACCCATGGAAGAGTTATAGTTGTCATTAAAATCATTCCTTCTAAACATAAACCATTAGAGATAGAATGTGAATGGAATTCGAGGATAATATCCATACTAATGAATTAACTATTACAAAGTATGTCATATTAGATAAATAAGGATTTTAAAACATAACAAGGGACATTTCATAAGGAATATATCCGTTCATTGAAAATAATTTTCAGAAAACCATATCAAAAACTGTTTTCTTATAATGATGTTTTATTATTTCGTTTTTCAATATTTATTAAATAAAATATATTTTCCTATTCGAGATTTTTTACAACGTATTAAATTTTGAAAAAAAATAACATTGATAATAATTTGAAAACATACATATAATTTTAGAAAAAAATTTGAAAACTTTTTCCATTGAAATTAATTTTTTAAATTATAATGAAATAATGAATTTTGTGGAAAAACAGTTTCTCTGAAAATTCATTTATAACATCTAAATAATTATTGAATTAATTTATTATTGAAAATAAATTGAATGATTATAAATAAATTTTTAAAATTATTTGAAAAAAAATTTCATTCAAAATTATTTGAATACTTATAAATAATTATGGAAAAAATATATTAAACAAATTTTAAACATATGTAAATTTTTAAAACCTTTGTTGGAACCATGGTGTTGAAAGAACAATGATTTCTGACTGAAGGGAGAGATAAATATAGATTTTATTAAAAAAAATTATCAATTATATTTAGTATCAATTATTGGAAAATTATACTAATATATTAATAATTCATGAATAAATAGTGGGGAAGATTATTTATAGGTGTTGGTGAGATATGGATGGTATGATTTTATCAATAGAAGAAAAATTGAAATCAATCATGACAAATGATGATATTATAAGAAAAAATTATTACATATTTGGTAACATTAAATCATAATATACATGAGATAATCACAATAAATGAAATGTAAAATTTCATGAGATAATGAGATTCATGATATTATATATCAAAGGACTATATATACACATTTTATAATTATATAGGTTCAAAACAAGGCATCTGTGTCGAAGAAGGTAAATTGAGGCAAAATTATGTTAACGATCCAGTAACACTTGGAACATGAGCCCTATGAAATAAATATAAATAATTTAAATTTAAATAATATTAAATTAAAATTAAATAATTATATAATATATATGTGTGATGTATATGAACCATATATAAGAAATAGAATGTGAACATGGCTTCTGTCTCATGGAAAATAAAAGTGAGATGTGAATCCACTTACTATTGATGAAACATTTGAATAATGATCCACATGAGAGATTAAAATAATTTATATATTATAATATTAATTGATGACTTAAATTAATTATATAACACTAATATGGATGTATATACCCCACCAAAAAGTAGAATGTGGTGAATACTACCTATATATCTTAGAAATAATAAGTAAGAAGTAATCCCCTCACCATAAGTCCTGAAATTCATCATAAAATTGAAAACCTCATGTAGAATAAACATAAATTTATTATAAATATAACATATAAAAATATTTTTACCTCCAATACAATATATTATTTTTCCATCACATTATATTACCCTTTTATTCACAACTCCATATTAATGTTAAATTTTGCGTAGTATCTGCATTGTTTTTTGTATATGTTTTGGCTTGTTATTCTTGACCCTCTCACAGAGATCATGATTTAAATAATTATATAATGTATGAAATGATTAAAATTTTATATATATTAATTATATTAATATTTAAAAAAATCTAAAAATCAACGAAACATGATTTGGAATACAACGTTCACAAAGAAAGTAGGTCATATATATCATTGAACATTGTTTCCATTTTATTATATTATTGAAATAAAGATAGTAAATTATATATATATATATATATTATCAATTTAGTAGAATTATTATTTCATATATATCAAATATTATCACTAAATCAAACCTCAATACGTTCCATGTAATGAGTGAATGAATTTAAATGTAGTGAGGTGGTGATAGTCCACACATCTCCAATCAATGTTATCATTTTTACATAATATGCAAAGAATAAATGTACGTTTTATATAATAATTATTGACATGTAAAAAAATAATATATTTCATATATATAATATAAAAATACTTTTTTCATCATAATTGCTACCAATGATATGGGGTACAGGAAAAACAAACAACAATGTTTTGTGAGACGATAGTTCTGTGTAAACAAGAACTGTAAGTTTTTTACCCATTAGATTGATAATTATTACTGTGTAGGTAGAAATATATATATAAATGTATTTTAAAAATTTATTTTATAGGCATTATTTTATAATCATGAAATAATATGAAATTAAGGGGTGGATGAAAAAATAAAACCTAAATGCACATTGAACAATGTTACCTCTTTTTTGGGTACATCCTTCCAATTTGCGCCAAATGAATAATGTTTATTACATTATTCAAAATGTGATACTTTTATGATGATTTTTATTATGTTTGGATACTATTTTAATGATGTTGTATGAGATAATGTGGCTTGAGAGTTTATTGAAAGGGGAAGATTGAATTCTATATTATAATTGATGGTGATGTAATTCATGTAAATACCAAAAGAAATACTTATTTGGGATGTTTAAAATATTTAATGTGACCCTAAAAAGTATAAGTAATTTATTAATGAGTAATTATGGTGGATGTAAAAATCCAACACACATATATGAATGCATTTTAATAGCATTGTTCCTCATATTCTGTGTTTCCCCTATTTTATAAATTTGGATTTTAATAATGCTAGTATTCATCCTGCATTACTTATATAATATTTATGAATATAATTGATAATTATTATAAAATTTATACCCAATTTTTGTAAATATAATTTCTAATGTAAATAATAAATATTACATGTGTGTTGGAAATTAATTTTAAAACAGACACATGTAACATGCAAAAGCACTACTTTAACCCAAACCGTGCTAACAAACTTTTTAATTTCTATGAGTAGATAAATTCATTATAAATTATCAATAAATCAAGTAATATAAAATATTTGATATTTATTAAAACCTCAAAATACCTTTGTAGAAAATAGAATTATTATTAATTTTAATTAATTTAATAAAATATAATTTATTGTAAAATGACATTAAAGTCAATTTTTAAATGATATATTTATTTTTATTTTTTAAACAACAAAATTATTATTTTAGTAAAAATATATTTTTTTCATATCATTTTAACATGATATATTTCTCATAGAAATAATGTAACCCAATAATTTGTAAAATTTAATTTACTTTTACTGTTTTTAACTTCATTTATTTTCTTTAGTTATTGGATATATAATTCATATGATTTCGTTTGTTAGGAAATTTATGTAATTATATAATATCTATAAATTAAAATAAATATATCAAGATAAAACAATCATTCAAAATTAATTTTTTATATAATCAAAACTATGTAGCTTCTCCCACACACTTAATAATTATGAATGTTTAAGGTATGGAAGGTTCATTTTTTATCTTTTTCCTTAAATTATTATATGGGAAACTTTCATAAACATGTATCATAGTAACTCATTAAATTATAAATAATTGGTGATATGGTCAAAATACTGTCATCCACTTCATTTTTCTATAGTCTCCTATCCATTATGGCTCTTATATTTATAGTTTAGTCCCTTGTTAAGCTTAATTTTACATTAATCACTGTAAACTTTTTTATTATTTTCAACAATATTTTTTATCAAAAGATATATTTCTTTTATTTGACCATAAATATTATACTCATTAAATCTATGTTTGAACTATTTTCTAATTTAAACTCATATAAGTGAAAAAAAATATGTTTAAAAATAAGCCAATAGATGTTGTGATACAATGAGTTTTTAAATGGAAAAGTTCAAAAGTTTGAATTTTTTTGAAATTCCATTTCAATGAGAAATTGGTTTCATTGAAATAAATTGGATTATTTGATGTAAAATATATATAATTAAACACTAATTTAATATTAAATTTTTATTTATTAATATACATAAATTAGGAAAAATTGAAGATTATAATTAAAATTTAGTATTTTTCATTATTTTTAAAAAATGATATATTTCAGAAAAAATTCAAAAAAAAAATGACCATAAGGTCATTCTTAAACATTGAATTCGAATATGATATTTATTATATAAAATTTCATTTATAATTTATTCTAATATTAATTTTAATATTGTTCATAGAGGGACATAAAGAAGAAGTTATTTCGATAATGTACTATTCACAAATATACAAATACTTTTCCAAAAATGAAATGTTTTATCATCATTCTTCATTTTTATATAATACCATTATAAATAATAATTTAAAATTTGTAATTAATATTCATAATACCATTTTTAATGGATATGTTGTTAGAGTCTCATTTAAAAATTTATAATAGTAAAATGTTTCTTTCTAGAAACTCAGTGTTGTGTGTGATACATGATAAGTCCATGATGGGTGTAGTGTATGATTATCATAAAGAATATTAGAAAAAAAATTACATGGTATATCATACATTGAAATAATTAAATAGTGATTTTATATAAACTATGTTATATTTAGTGTTTTGTGAAATGAAAAATTACAAAATAATTAAATTAATTAGAAGAGAAATTCCCAAAATCTCGTGGGGGTTACATTATACCACCCTTAAAATTAAATTCACCAATGAAATTTTTCTACGTTATTGGAGGTTTAATAGATGAATGTTAATATCATCTAAACCCACATCGAAAAAAATAATACTAAAACATCATTTAATAAGGAAATTTGGGAACATAACAATTACACTAAGTAACACATAACTAGGTTTCCACATTGGAGAACATAGGTGGGATGCGAGAATACAGATATTGAATAGAAATATATGTATCATGTTCTAATAGTGAATTAAAGTGAAATTTTTTTATAAAAATTTAATATTAAAAAATCCATATCCAAAATATGCTTGAATAAGGACATTGATATAATAAAAATGATGATAACAAAGATTTTTTTTTATTTCAACAACCTTTTCCTAATGTTGAATGATTTTCATGAAAATACATACTTACATTATTTCATGACAAACTCACACTTTTTTGAACCATGATCAATTTAGAATACATCTTTTATTTTAAAAAAATGAACATGAATTTGATATTTCTAAAGCATTAGAAGATTATGAGATCAATTAGTAGAATTATATGTTATTAAATATTTCCCTTTCTATCACAACAAAAAGATAGAACATGTTATCCAATATTCCTAAATCAAAATATTTCATGAAAATATATTAATATCTAAGACCTCATCCAAGGATTGACATAATAAATTTCATAAATGGTTAATCTTATAACCCTTCCTAGAGATGATTGTCTAAATAATTATATGTATGTTCACTACATTTTACAAAATCGGCTTAAAATTGATCTACCTTATATCATAAATTATTTCTTATATGTTACATACCAAACATGCGAATACCTCCATCATTAATTATATTCATACATTGTAATAACATAAATTACAATAAATAAATATGAATGCATGTATTTTTACTTATTCGAATGTTTATTAGATATATAAATTAAATATAAAAATGTTGAAAATTCCATCCATGATAACAGAACAACATTTTAAAAAAATACAAAATCATATATACAGTAATTAGCACCTCCCAATTTACTTATTAATATACAACACAACTTTATCAGAAAATAATTATATGAAAAATAAGAAATATATTAAGGGTTATATTTTTCATAGTCATTTGTTTCCCATGAATATCACCTTATAAATAAATCACTTTTATAGTCCAAGATAACCATTATAATATCCTTTTAAATCATTATTGAAAAGCATAATCTGAACAATCCTGATATTTCACAAATCAAAATTCATCAATAAAAATTGATGAATTCTTCTATTATTCTACCTTATCCTTATACCATTAACATGATACCTCATTAAATTACTTAATCCATTATTTCTTTCACATGTAATCTATAGTATCATAAAATTTAGAAAAGTAACCATCAATTATACAACCTTGCTAATTCCCTTTTAAGTCAATCCACTTAAGACATCGGTTTTTATAATTCATATTCATTAAACACAAAAAGTCTTCAAACAATGATGATACATGTACTTGGAGTGAAATCCTCACCTCTCTTATTTGGTAATTTCTATAGTGTGTTTAGGCACATGTTTCTGATCATGTTATGTAAAAACTAATTAGGGATGATCATAACATCATTTCCATAATGATTATCCAATTTCACTACTCATATTTAAATTAACCATCAGATCGATAATAATCTAATTTCTTTCTAGTTTCAACCATTGAATAAAACCAAAAAGAATGGTGTTATAATCCCCTTTTATAGTAGAAAACAAAATAATCCTAAAAAATCACATATAGGATATTAAAATTATGACACGTTCTAATGAAACCGTAGACATATCCATCGATACATCTGTTTACATATTCATAGAAATATCCCTAGGGGTCTCATTATGGTTTTGTCATCCTATTTTAAAAAGGTTAACTAAAACATTTATTTGATACCAACTCTAGTCTTAATGATTAACATACATTAATATTAAATCATTTTAGATGAATTTAAGGAACATTACAAATGTTAATGCATAAGGACCATAAAAATTTCGTTTCTTTGAAAAAATGGAAATAAAGTATTATAACTATTTGAATGATCTTAATTTCTTGTGAACCATATATTCCCCTTTAGAAGTCCTAATTAATTCCATTTTTAATAACCTTAGGAAAGGAAACTTATAAAAGCAGTGACCTTAGATACTCAGTAATGGTAAAAAATGGAGACACATAATTTTAATATAAGGTTATGTGAACATGATCATAACATAAGAGATCATACCCAACATCTCGATGTATATAATCATTTTTCCATGTACAAATATTCGAAATTTATAAGACATGCATAAAATGTTAATCAATAACATAATACATGAAATAATAACATTGTAATAAGACATAAAAGTGTTTTCAAACAAATAATCACGTAATATCATTCAGTATAAGTCAATGTGGGTTTCCAAAACATATCATGGAACATCATGGTGACTAAAACTTCTGGGTAGGACACACCACCATCTATTGTAGTAGCCCATTCTATCCATGGGATCTGGTTTCCACATATTCCAATAGTGGATTGAGATTCCACCTATTACCATAGTGGATTGGGTTTTCCTTTCATCCCATAATGGATTAGGTTTCCCCATCTTCCATAGTAGTTAAAGGTTCTTGATTTGATTCCCATCGTAATCTCATGACATTTAAATATTTACCCAATGAATTAGAGGGAGATATAGGTCCCACCGATCACATAAATCACACATACATGTGTAATGATATAATAAAATATGCATCATATCATGACCTATAAGAAGATAATTGTTTCATAAACATCATATCATATACCATAAAATGAAATGGGAATCATAAACATTCCATCAAATCATTACCTATATAAAATATTTATGCCTCATAATCTTTTTATCAAATCATTACCCTTGAAATCTTGAGGATATCAAAATAATATAACCCCTGGAAGAGATATGACTGGCATAAACATCATTCCTTCAAAATTTAAACCATCTAAGAAATAACATGAATAGTATTCTTGGAACACGTCCCCAGTAATGCATAAACTACAATGATCTATTTCATACAAGGTAAATAATGATTTTAAGGACCACATGGATTATTTCTTCAAGAATATATCCTTTTGTTGAAAATATATTACATAACAACATTTAAGAATTCATTTTCCTGTAAATAATGATCTACAATTTCATTTTAAACATTTGTTTGGAAAAATAGATTTTTCACTTTGAAAAACGCTTTATAACTAGAATTTGTTTTAATTTTTTTTGGTCATTTTGAAAACATATAATGAAATCTTGAAAACCTTTTGAAAATTATTTTCATTTAAAACACATTAAATTTTTTTATTGGAACCATTAAATACATTTAATACCATTTTTTTTTAAAAGACATTAAAAAAATTAAAAAAAATTCATGAAATGATTTTGAAAACCATTTCATTTAGTAATAATTAGAAAACATAGAATGAATTCGTGAAAACATTTTAAAAACATTTTAAACAGGAATAATCTTTTAAATTTTTTTATGAATCAATGTATTGAGAGCATACAAATTACCGAATAAAGAGAGCGATAATGTAGTATTTTATTAAAAAAGTTATTCTTAATTATCCTACGTATTAAATTGTGAAAAATTTGTACCAATACATTTTGATATCATGAATATCAATAATTAATTAAACATTATGAGTGCTATTGAGATATGGATCATAATATTTATTCAATGGATGCATAATCATAAAAACTCTTGATAAATAATGAAATTTTAGAAATAAACTATTACATCATTAGTAATTTTGAAAAATAAACCACATGCTATTAAAACATTAAATTAAGCTTCAAATATAATGAAAATTGGAGATTCAGGATACTATATGTCAAAGGGAAGTGTATATGAATCATAGCTTGATCTAGGTGCATAACATGACATGTCACTTAAAGAAGGTAAAATTAGAAAAAATTATTTTATTGATTTGGTAACATTTGAAACAAAACCCTATGATTGAAATTTCATCAAATTGGTATGAAAAAAAATGTTAAATATAATAATCATATAATACAATTTTTTTCAGTATACACACCATATATATGAAATAATACGTAAACATGGCTTGTGTCTCTTGGAAAATAAATGTCAGATTAGAATACCATTACTACTTAAAAAAATTTAGAATCATGATCCCCAAGAGAAAATGACATCAATTAAAGATTTTAATATCATTAAATAGAATTAATTAATGATATTAAATCTTATAGGGTAGTATATAAACTGGAAAAAATAAGCTAGGGAGGAATATTCCATGTATCTCACCAATATGAAAAGTGATTCTAAATCCCCCTATCTTATGTCTTGACATTCATCGTACATATTCAATCCTCTTGCATAATAAATATGTGTTTATTATAAATCTTCCATAGAGACATAAAACTAAAAATAATACCATATATTATTTGGTTATGACATTACAATACACATTTATTAACAAGTCTACGTTAATGATTCATTTTTAATTACTCAGGAAGGATAACTGTATTACAAAGAGGTGGAAGGCTGAATCAACGATATAATTTAATTTTTACATACAATGAAACAAAATTTGTATCCTATTAAATATTTATTCACCTTATAAAAACAATTAAAACACACATCAATATAATCAAACTAATTTTCAAGGTTCAATATTAAATAAGAATAGATATGACATTTCTATGGCTTCGAAATGATGAAATACCACACCATAAATAAGAAAATATCATTTTTGTGTGGAATAAAACTTGTAGGATATTCCCTTACAGTCATGTAGAACTATAACATAAAATCAATAGTGTGTGTGCTCTATATATAAAAAATGATGTAATATATACTTTTTTGTAACAAATAGTTATAGTGCTTATTTATCAACTTTCATAGATAAAAACATTCAAATAAATTATTCACATTTTTACTCAAAAGATGGTAATAACTTTCAAAAATTTGTTATAACACTGACTTTGATTTCACTATCCAATTTCCATGTGTGATTTTCATAGTCTAATTGATCAAAATGAAAAATAGGTAAATCTATCCGAATAAGGTTCATACAATTATTGAATACCTTTTTTCCTTATTTTAGAAATCCCAATACAATATTACAAGTCTAATTACAAAGCTTGATAAAATGACCAGTCAATCACGGTTATTAGGTAAATTTGACAATTAGTTGAATATGTTGGAATCTTGTCTCATATCTCTTTTCTACTGTATGTGAATCTTCTTCAACAAAAACAATAAAGAAAACCCTATTGTTCTCAATAGATCCCCACAATATATCATATTTACCTTAAAATATACATCATAAAAAATTTACAGGGTACATTCAATTTTATACTCACCCCAAAAAATGGTATGGGAATGATTCCTGAATAATTTCCCACTGAACCATTATTTTTCAAAACATTATTTTCATTTAATTACGGTGGCATATTATCTTAATCCACACGTTTCAACACTTCTCTAACCCTTTGGAATAATCTAAAAAATGAATCTATATTTTATTATTTATCCACAATCATTAGTTCAATTATGATTCGCCATCCAGATTTCCCAATATGATTTCTTTATTATGATTCTGCATACCAATTGCATGTATGAAGAAATAGAGAGCTTTAATAATCGTAAAAACCCATAGCTTTGTTCTATTTCTCCCATCCGATTAGACGATTTGATTTATTCTTTTTTTCTTTCTGTCCACCAACTGAAATATTATCTTCCAATTCCAACTTCCTCATTACAAAAAAACAACAGATTTATTAAAAAAATCTTCAATGAGAACAACATATTCTATTCATTATAAGGTTGATCCCTTATCAACTCTAATATGATGGATCATGAACCAAATAATAATTACACTTGAATAAATCATATTTATTCTTTATTTTCTCAATAATTAAAAAATGAAATTCCATCATAAACAATTCTACCTTTGATGAATGTGATGAAATTCCAAGAAATATTGATTAATAGCGTTAACTAAAGTATCATTTTAATCTCACAAACTTCTTATTGTGTTGTGAATTCATTCATGATTTTTATTACGTTGATTATCCAATTAAACATCATATGACTTATAATGAAAACTATTGCAACATCATAATCTTATAGAGACATATTTCATTCTTACTCAGTCTGAATACAATACTCATTATTATAATCAAACTATATAAAATTGATATCACATATTATCCACTTTGTTTTATCAAGATTTCATCAAATGTTTTACATAATAAATTTTTTTACGAAAGACAATGATCAATAATGCATCATCAAATTTTTTTAAAGTCAAGAAGACTCCAAATCATTACATAATTAGGATATTCTCTTCCATTTTTGAGCAGAGGTGATACTGATGAAAATTTTAATCAAGAAAACATATTCCTATTATGATAGAGATTATTAACCATTATAATTATAATATATTGAATACGATGGTTGTTACGATCCTCACCAAATACAATGTGGGATGATTTTTTTTCCTATTAAAATATTAGTGACAAAAAAATCAAAACAAGAATATGATAATCATACTTATCAGCTTTGTCCTAGAAATCCCCCTATAGATTTTTTTCTGCCAAGATTAATATATCACTAACATTGTATCCTCAAGCTATGGTATTCTTATCAATAATTTTTAGCATATCCTAGATAACACATTATAGTAAATCAGAAATATTTATAGAAAAACTATGTTGTCCAAATGAAGTTACCATGAAACCTATTCATTTTTTGATCACAACAATATTACTCAGTATTTCAAATTTCTGGAAATAAAACAATTGTTTTGTTTCTTACAACCACTCTAAAAAATATTACATATAATCAAAAAACCAAAATTATAAATTCACACCTTACCCACAACTCCTTCATTTAGCATGCTTCCAAAATGATATATTTTCGAAACAATTCTCCCACATGGAACCACTATCAAATGTTAAGGTGCGATTGGATACAAAAAAACCTATAGCTTGATCAAAAATTGGTTGGATGCCCATGATAAACCTCAATTTAGATAAAGGTTCCCCTAGTAAAGGTTTTGTGAAAACATTGTTTCTTTTTCCAAAGGGGGAACAAAATCAAGAATTAGTTCATTATTCTATACTTTCTCTTTGTTGAAATAATACTTGATATCAATGTTTTTTGAAGAATAATATTTTATAGGATTCCTGGTGAGGTTGATTTCCCTTTTAGTATCACAGCCCAAGAGAAAGGGTACCATCACTTCAACATGTATGCATTCTAACTTATTATTCATCCATAAATGATGGGTAACTTATTAAGTATCATAAAAATACTAATATTAACCTATACTAAGAGTTTTAAAGTTTTGTCTCTTCTTATGGAATCTATCAAAACATTCCCCAAAAAGAAAACATCACTAAATGGGATCTTTTCTCATCACTGTGTTCTTCTAAATAAACATCGAACTACACCAAACAAATCAATACTATTGAGCCATCATCGATGATTCTGATTTTTTTGTTCCATTGATGTAGCCAATAATTCCTTTCAAAAAGGAAAATGTAATTATTTGGGAGAACATTTAAATATCCATATAACGTATCAATCTAAAACATGTTTGGTTTTGAGGAAGATAAATTTAGAAAACATCAAACAATCTTTCAAAAATCTCACATAAAAACATCCTTGGATTTAACATATTTAGACATCTTTGATCTCACTAAACTATTTGTGCAAATAATTTATGAGTTCTCAATGATGAACATATTATAAAATTCATTGGAAAAATTATATTCCGAAAGAAAAAACTATTTATTCTATTGAAAATTTTGTATCCCAAGATGTTATTCCATTTCCCTAAGTATGGACATATCAAACAACCTTTTGATTTTATTATGAAATATTTCACAATATCATTCATTATTCATTTAAAAGTTAATCTATTCAATATAAAAAATTATGATGATATAAAACTCTTTCCATTCACAAATGTAAATATATTTATCAATTATTTTTTTAACTCACATTCCTTAGGAATGTTTCCAATTAGGGATACCATGACCATTGAGATTGTTTTAGACCATTCATGGAGTTCTTCAATATGAAAACATAATAATAAAAGTTTTAAATAACAATTACACAATTTTGTTCAAATTATCATTCCTCATTAATATCCACCTTTAGAAATATGGATTTCATATCCATTTGAAAGATTTTTTAAATTTTATGTCCACAGATTGGAAGAAAAATTATGATTGTTTCTAACCATGACGTAGGGGAAAATGTTTCATCAAAATTAAAACATTCAGATTGTGAGTAACCTTTACAAACTAATCATTCCTTTTTTTATTAACACTTCACCTTCATCATACATATTCATCTAAAACACCACTATGTACAAATAACATTTTCTCTATCTGGCTTAGGTACAAGTTACCATGTATCATTTTTTCACCTTCTTTCTTTTTTGAAAATGATTTTTTTTTCATTCATCACAATGTTCTGGAAGACTAATGATGATGTGGTTCATCCAATCAACATATATTGATTTCCGGGATTTCAAAGTTTCTTTCCCAAATATTGTTGATCCAACCAGTTTGATTCATAGGGATTCATCATTTCTAAATGTTATTGTTTCTTCTATAACGTCTTTCACACGCTCTAACATCATTAAATATTATGTCATATGAGAAGAACAACCAATATCAATAATATAATGTTATTCTCGTCATTTATATTTTAATGTAATTTTAAAAAAAGATATTTTTATTCCCCCTTTTCATTCTTCACCTGTGAATTTTTGGGAATTGATAAAAATATTTTGTTATTCTAGTAATAAAAAAGACAACCTAGTGAATGATTCCCATTTTTTCCACATCACTCACAAATATTGTTTATGGGTTAAAAACTATTTTCATATTTTACTCCAACTTCTCAGTTTTATTCAAAATAATATTCTTAGTTTTATTTCCGTGAAGTGATTGATTACACCTCAAACTATTCCTTCTATAAGCTATATAATAATAGTATTTCATTGAACTGAAGCATATTCTCCATGTTTCTAAATCGACAAAAATACAATCAATATCCATATAATGAATATTTTCCTCTAAAACATCCATTCTGATTGATGTTGTGACCGTGTTTTTTAGAAATCTTCATGTATTTTTTATGTGAACAATCATCCTTTCTATTTTCAATTGGAAACATCTTTTTCAACTTAATTAACTTTTTAGAATTATCAAAATTATAGGTAATATAATAATTTCAATATTCAGAATGTTTAGAAATATTTTCAAACTTAGAGTTTTTATAAAAATTCGAATTCTCTACATTGTTTATATTTTCAACATATAGAACGTTATCATCTTCAATATTTTTAGAAACAATTATATATTTCTTATAAACCATTAATGGTTATGTTTTTATATATTTTTAATGTATCTATTTATTATAACATTCACCTATTTTAGTGATTGAATAAGGCCCCAACTTTAAACATTACTTAATCTTGAGTTATTATAAGATTACACATTGGGGATCTTTTCAGGTTTAGAGTTTTGGAGTATTAGATCATAAAACATGCATTAAACTCCACATTTAAACAAAGTGGTTACATGAAATATAGTATTCATTTTTCACATAAAAAAAACATATTTAAAATAAAACATGTATTCTATCTTGAAAATTCCTTGACACTATCATCATATCATGTACCTTTCCCTTGACCTGTGAAAAACATTTCAAAAACTTGGGATGAGCATAAAAAGCTCAGTAAGGGATATAAATATACAGAATGAAAACATTAGTCCATGTATACAAAAGGATCAATGAAATCATACTTTACTCATTAAACATAATCACATAATCATACATCATAAAATCATAAGATTTATGAATAACTCATAGAAAACATAAGACATAAAGGTAACTTGAGGCATTCATAACATTCTTACGTAGGGAGTAACCCTCTTGGTTACGTTTGGAATACACATCTTAGTATATTCCCTAAAATCCTTTCGTAGAAACCTCAAAATTTAACTCCTTCATGTTATCCAATTCATTTGAGATCTATATCGGGCTCACCCACCCATATATTGTCACGAAATCACCCGTCTTCATAACAATGCCCATGAACCATAACATAATCATATCACATAAAACATGCATAAAGGAAACATAACATTTCTATATTTCAATTACATGATATCAATACAACTCATTGATATAAAAAAAATTATGAAAACTATTTTCAATACCAATATAAAAGAAAATTAATACATGTTATTCATTTTTAAAAAGTTATGTCTTGTAGAGGAAGCTGAAACTCAAATAATGGTCACGACGGCGGAGAAGTCATTACTGCTGCATACGTACGACAAAAACATTCCTTTTTGTCATTTAGGAAATTGTTTCATATAAAAATGATTCCCTTTGGATAAATGTAAAATTAAAAGGGGTTTATACAACGTATAAAAGAAGGTTGTGTATAAAACAAAAATATGCCTCAATGAAAGGAGATTGAGACGAAGTCCCATACCTCGGGGCTGACTTGACTCGATCGTTCTTTAATGTCCTGAATAATAAACCTGAGTTAATTTCTACTTGGTTAAGAACCATTTTCAAGTTCATTATTCCTTTAATATCACTTATTACCATATTACTAACATTATGTAATCATTAATGTTAATAACGGTCGTTTTGTCGATATTTTGTACTTGAATCAAAAGTGAACTTCTTATATTTACAATTTGTTCACGTAGTCAAATATCCATTATCACAATAATGGTATTCATGATGTAGATGACATATATCATATATATCTAGTATATACATGCATTTATAATATTACATTATCAATTAGAGGTAAGAAATGAAATGCATCGTTCATAGAGACGGTAAGCTGTACGTACGCATCAACGCTACGTTCATTTCTATGTCATACTAATGGAATTAAATCTAAATGAGAGATATGTATATTTTAATCCCAGAATCATATTCATCATATATATCCACTATATATATTTACTTATAATAGTACATTACATTTCGGGATAAGAAATGAAATCCACCATTCATGGAGACGGTAAGTCATATGTACGCATGAAAGCTCCTTTCATTTCTATCTCATAACATAATGGAATGAAATAATAATTATATAAAGTTATATTATAATTCCAGTATAATATCATATATAATATCATTAAATATATCCTTTATATGTACCACATATGGTATTAATGAATAAAATCACTTTGAGGGGGCGGTAGTCCACACTTCCTTAAATGAAGATATCACATTTACCCATAATGGAAACCATAAAAGTATGACATAAAAGAAAAATAAAGAAGCATAATTAAAACCTAAACATATTATATATCATATATAAATATAGTTTCATCTTAATGTACACCTTTTAAATTGTTATATGAGTGTTGAACGATCATCGTTTTGTGAGGTAGAAATTCGTCATCCACAGAAACAGTACGTCATTTAACCAATAAATGTAGGTGTGTGTAAGTGTAGCACTAATTATTCTTATAAAAACATCCTATAATATTGAATATACCATATTTGTTACAAAACAAATGAATAAAATTTTTTATGGGGTTGGAGAAGCAATATAAATCAAAAGAACACAATAGAAGAGAGTACCTTTAAATCGGGTAACTATTTTTGATTTGATGTCAAAGACTTCCTTGGGAAGACTTCTGCCCAATGTGAAGATTCTAGGAGTAAGAGAGGGATGTGAAGAGACAAAATGGGAAGGGTTTGAATGAGACAAAGGCTTGAGAGGTGTGGGTAGGGTGGTAGAGTTGGGGGCCCTTTTATAAGAGGAGAGGAGGGGCACTCCTGGAAAGGTATAAAATGTTACTTTATTTTCAAATGAGTTTCAGATTTTAAATTTCCCATATTGATATATTTAGATGATAAGGTGATAAGGGTTCGAAATATACTCATCAAATAGGTCTTTTACAAGTGTATGTCTTCTATTTTACATTATCTTTTCATTTTATTTAAATCGTTTATTAATGAGGTAATCGCTGCATCATTATGATGTCATAAATAATTTAATTTATATAATGTCTAGAAAATATAAAAAAAATACTATGATGTATGAAATCTTTTTAGATTATCAAATACTATTTATAGTCTAATATATCATTTATGTAGAAAAAATTAAAAATGTTTTACTCAGGTGATACATTCTTTGTTATATTTAACATTTTTAAAAAAAATAAAAAGATGAAAAGTCACTTTCACAAAAAAAGTGATTCTATGGGGTCCCCAAGTTTGGAACAAGGAATCTCATGGTCGGCCATGAGACAACCAGTTGTATTAGGACACATTTTGTGGTCATATGTTATTATTATTATATTATTTTATTATTCTTATCTACCAGATTACTCATTAATCAAGATAATTGAAGACAATTACCGTCGTTACTATTCATAATGTCCAAAAACAAAAAAGTTTAAATTAAATAATTTGGACCTTCTGATTCCATATATGGAATTAATTTTACCAAATTACAATCATATAAATTGTAATAATTAATTTAAATATAATTCTCGTTGTCAAAAAAAATAGCGGGGTTTTTTAAACAATATCTATGAAAAGTTTGGCACCTCTTTATGCCCAATTTCAAAGTGAAATTAATCCCAATGACCACCATTGGATTACATGGTAAAAATATATTCTATTTACACTTTAATACCAATTAAATAGATAATATAACCATATAATTAAATTAGATGAAAAAGTAATTTTGATGTAAAATGCAGTATTTTTCACTATTCATATAAAAATGAACATTGTCAGAAAAATACCAAAAAAATTTCCAGTGAAAATTTCAATGTACCAATAATAAATAATAAGTTTATTTTGAAAAATATAGCCTATAAATTTGACAAAATCTAGATTTAAAAATGGTTTGCCATCAAAAGGTTGTAAAACAATCTTTTAAAAATATTAGAGAATTCTATACTTATGATTGGATTTATTCTCATTTTAAGCCCCTTAAAATACTATATAATTCATAAATAGAAATAGATAATAATATCAATTATTAATTAATTACTTGGGATGTAACATGTTTACCCCCTTTAGAAAATTGTTTCCCCGCAATTTATTTACTTATCGAATAAGTGGGGGTATTTATCCCTCATTGCATTTTCAGATTCCAAGGTTGCCTCTTCAATCATGTGGTTTTTCCAAAAAAAACCTTTACATGATAAATCACCTTATTCCGTAATACTTTCTCCATGTTGTCAAGAATCTAGACTGATTGTTCTTCATAAGATAGGTTCTCTTCCAGCTGAAATACCTCTGGACTCAAAACATGAGATGGATCTGGCATGTACTTCCTTAACATTGAAACATGAAAAACATTGTTTACCTAAGATAAACTTGGAGGCAATGCCACTCGGTATGTAACTAATACAACTCTCTCAAGAATTTCATATGGTCTAATAAACCGTGGACTCTTCTTTCCTTTCTTACCAAATCACATCAAACATTTCCATGGTGAAACTTTGAGAAAAACATGATCACCTACATCAAAAGAGAGATCCTTCCTCCTATTATCCGCCTAAATATTCCACCTACTCTGAGTTGTTCTCATGTGTCTCTGTATCAACTGAACTTTTTCTCCCGACTCTTCTACCAATTCTGGTTCCATTAACTTCCTTTCACCCACTTCATCCCAGAAAGCTAGATTTCAACATCGCTTCCCATATAACACCTCATATGGTGCCATCTGTATATTGGAATGAAAACCGTTATTATTTGAAAACACAACCAAAGAAATATGTTGGTCCCAAATTCCCTGATTATCCATTGACAACACGTAGCATATCCTCCAAAGTCTGAATTATTCGTTCTGACTACCCATCTGACTGAGGATGAAAAGATGTTCTAAAATTTAATTCAGTACACGATGACTTCGGAAGGCATTTCCAAAAGATAGAAGTGAAAATGGGATCATTGTCGGATACAATAGAGAGAGAAACTCAATGTAACATGACTATCTATTTAAGATAAAAATGAGAAAGTTGATCTAGGGAAAAAGTATCTCAAATATGAAGGAAATTATTAGATTTATTCAAGCGATCAACAATAACCCATATTGCATTATTACCTCGATATGTCTTCAGTAATCCCACAACAAAGTCCATGGATATATTTTCCCATTTCCACTCACGCACTGGCAAAGGATGATGCATCCCTTTTGATAACTATCGCTCTACTTTAACGTGCTGAAAAGTCAAACACTTCACAGTAATATCAGCAATATCTCTTTTCATTCCGTCCCACCAGTAATACTCCCGAAGATCTCTATACATCTTAGTACTTCCTGGATGAAATGAAAATGGAGAACTATGAGGTTCACATAATAACTCAATAATCAACTATTAATCACAAGGAACACACAATCTCTTCCCAAATCTCATTACAAAATCTTTATAAATGTTGATATCAGGCAACTTACTGTTCTGAACCAGCTCTACCTTTTTCTACAACTCACTGTCTTGCTTATGTGCTTGCTTGATTCTGTCTGATAGAGAAGATTTCATTGATACCTGAAACAAAATAGAAGGACATCCTACACCAACAACTTCTATGCCAAAGTTCATCAAATCCTTAACCAAAGAATCACGTTCCAAACACAGCATTGTTAATGAATCATTACTTTTTCGACTCAAAGCATCTTCCATATTATTTGCTTTTCCCAGAAGGTAATGAATTGTACAATCATAATCCTTGATTAATTCTAGCCATCTTCTCTGTCTCATGTTCAATTCTTTCTGAGTGAATATATACTTTAAACTTTTGTGATTGGTATATATTTCTCACTTTAATCCATACAAATGATGCCTCCAAATTATTAAAGCGAAAACAATAGCAGCAAATTCCAAATCATGTGTAGGGTAATTTACCTCATGAGTTTTCAACTAACGTGAAGCATAAGCAATTACCAGATCATTATGAATTAGGACGCAACAAATTCCTTTCAATAAAGCATCACTGTAGATAACAAACTCCCCATTCCAAGAATGTAGTGCCAAAAATGGAGCTTTTACCCATCTTCTTTTTAGTTCTTGAAAACAATCATCACATTCTTTTGTCCAGATAAACTTAACATCTTTCTGAGTAAGCTTAGTCATTGGACTAGATAACTGGGAATAATTTCTAACAAACCTTAGGTAATACCCTTCCAAACCAAAGAAACTATGAATCTCAGTTACATTTGTGGGTCTTGGCTCTTCTTTAACAACCTTTGTTTTTGCAGGATCAGCAGTTATCCCATCTTTAGAAACAATATGACCAAGGAAAAAAATTTGTTGCAACCAAAACTCATACATTCTGAATTTCCCATTAAATTTCTTTTCATTTTAGGATTGAAAAATAACCCTTAAATGTATTTCATGCTCCTCATTACTTTTAGAAAACACCAAAATATCATCAATGAAAACCACCACAATCTTATCCATGAACTCATGGAAAATTCTATTCATTATGTCCATGAATACAGCTGGTGCAATGGTTAGCCCAAAAGGCATTACTAAAAATTCATAATGGCCATATCTTGTATGAATCTCGGTCTTTGGAACATTTTCTTTCTTTACCTTCAACTGATGGTACCCTGATCTCAAGTTAATTTTTGAAAAATAATGATCTCCCTCAAGCTGATCAAACAAATCATCGATATGATAAAAAGGATATTTTTTCATAACAGTGATGTTATTCAAGGCTCTATAATCAATACAAAGCCTCATAGAACCATCTTTATTTTAACAAATAAAACAGGATCACCCCATGGTGATGTGCTAGGTTTAATGAAACATTTCTGTAATAAATCTTGAAATTGCTCCTTCAAATCTAAAAGTTCAATTTGAGTCATTAAATAAGGGGGTTTTGAAATGGGCTTAGCATCAGGAACTAAATCAATAGTAAATTTAACTTCCCGATCTGGTATTATTCTGGGAAACTCATCAGGAAAAACATCAGGATACTCATTCACCACTAGCACATCATTAATCTGAACAGTTCCCATGCTTTCAAAGATATGTTCATGGTAACATTAATTTCCATCTTTTACATGTTTCTCAGCCTCTTGATATGTTATCAACCGTAAGAGTTCATTTTTGTACACAAACTGAAAGACTTTCTGAAAAGAAACTTTTTCACCTCTACAGTCAATCTTAGTATGGTAAATAGAGAGCAAATCCATACCTAGGATAACATCAAACTCTACTAGAGGTAAAACAATATGGTTTTCAAGTAGGTTCATTCAACGGATAAGGATAGGAATATTATTATAAAATCTTTTTGCCTAAAAATTTCCTCTAGGTGTTTTTACCAAAAGTTCCAGAGTCATTTCTTGAGATGGTAATCCCATTTTTCCAGAAACGTTTTCAGAGATGAAAGAATGTGTACACCCCGAATCAAACAACACACTGACATAATCTCAAAAACCAAACAAAGTACCTTATATAACATTATTTGATGGCCCAACATCTACTGAAGAAGTTTCAAAGGTTTTCACCACCCCTTTCGGCTTGTTGTCTAACTTATTTCCATCACTCAAGCTCTTTGTCGGACACTGATTTGCATAGTGACCCATCTCATTGCAATTAAAACATTTCACTAACTATAACTCAAATTTGGACTTACCACCACCCTTATCTTTTTCAGTGCAATAACAAGCCTTCAGTCCCATCTTACCACATCAGTAGCACATTCCAGAATTCAGACGACATTCCCCAGTATGCCTTTTACAACATTTATCCAAAATAAAAACTTAGTTTTCTTACCATCAGACCTTTTTGAAGAATTTTTCCCTTTCTCCTGCCACCTCGATCTCTTCTTCTACTGGTTGTTATAGAACACTTGATCATCAAAAAATTCTATTTCCACCTTCTCAGCACATTAAACAAGCTTTTCATAACATTTAAACACATGAGAAGCCAATGAACATCAATATTTTGGTTTTAATCCTGAGTAGAAACTTTTTATTTTACTATCAAGGTCTTGGATAAAATTTGGAGCATACCGTGACAATCGTGTGAACCTTTCATCAAAAGCATCCACTGAGTCTTCCTCTTGCCTCAGTTCCAAGATTTTTTTTTCAATCTTATGTCGAACAACCTTAGGAAAATACTTATCAAGAAACACACCTTTGAATTCATCCTAGTTGAGAGCATCAATCTCATCAGCATCCCTGATATTTTTAACCATCGACCACCACTGATCTGCATCAACCTCCAAATGGTAAATAGCAAGACTAACCTTTTGATTGTATGAACACCCCATGACATCAAAGATCTTCTCCAGTGCTTTAATCCACCCTTCAGCTAGAACAGGGTCAGATGATCCTCTGATTGATGGGGGATGTTTCCTTATGAAATGTTCCACCACTGACATGTTCATATGCAGTTGATCTGGCTAATCTCTTGCATGGATACCACCACCATTAATCACATGAGTCAACTGCGCCATTACTGCAACAATCTATTCCGTTCCAATTCCGACCATCAAAGGATGCTAATTCAGAAGGTTATTTATTTCTTGTATGCCTTCCTAGCATTGCCTCCCTATTTCCTCTGCGGAGAAACATTCTGAACAAACATATCGTAGATAAAGCTACATGGTAATCCTCAAATGATATATCATTTCAATTTGACCATAAAAAAAATATTTTTGGATAATCATTTAATATAATTCTAACTCCAAATGTTATCTAAACCAACCTCTGATACCAACAATAAGGCCCCAGCCTTAAACATTACTTAATCTTGAGTTATTACCTGATTACACATTGGGAATATTTTTAGGTTTAGAGTTTTAGAGAATTCAATCATAAAACTTGCATTACATTCCACATTTAAACAAAGTGGTTACATAAATGATAGTATACATTTTTTCCATCAACAGAAACATATTTAAAATAAAACATGGATTCTTTCATGACACTTCCTTGAAACTATCGTCATATCATACACCTTTCCCTTAACCTGTGTAAAACATTTCTAAAATTTGGGATGATAATAAAAATCTCATTAAGGGATATAAATATACAGAATGAAAATATTAGTCCATGTATACATAAGAATCATTGAAATCAAACTTTACTCAAAAAACATAAGCACATAATCATACCTCATAAAATCATAATATTTATGAATAACTCATATAAAACATAATACATAAAGGTAACTTGAGGCATTCATAAAATTCTTACGTAGGGAGTAATCCTCTTGGTTACGTTTGGAATACCCATCATGGTATATTCCCTATAATCTCTTCGGAGAAACCTCAATGTTTAACTCCTTTGTGTTACCCAATGCATTGGAGAACTATATCGGGCTAACCCGCCCTTAGTTTATCAAAGAACCACCCGTCTTCATAACAATTCCCAAGAACCATAACATAATCGTATCACATAAAACATGCATAAAGGAAACATAACATTTCCATATTTCAATCACAAGATATAAATACAACACATTGACATAATAAAAACCTTATGAAAAACATTTTCAATGCGAAAAGAAAAGAAAAGTAAGATATGGTATTCATTTTAATAATGTCTTGGCTTGTAGAGGACGTCGAGACTCAAATAATGGTTACGATGGCAGAGAAGTCATTGTCGCCGCATACATACGAGAAAAACATTCCTTTTTGTCATTTAGTAAAACGCTTCATATATAAAGGATTACTTTTGGATAAACATAAAATTCAAAGTGGCTTATACACCGTATAAAATAAGGTTGTTTATAAAACCAAAATATGCCTCAATGAAACGAGATTGAGATGAAGTCCCATACCTCGGGTCCGACTTGACTTGATCATTCAGCAATATCCTGAATAATAAACTTGAGTTAATTTCTACTTGCTTAAGAACCTTTTTCACGTTTATTATTCTTTTTATATCACTTATTACCATCTTATTAACATTATGTAATAATTTATGTTAATAACGGTCGTTTTGTTGATATTTGGTACTTGAGTCAAAAATGAACTTATAATTACAATTTGTTCACGTAGTCAAATATCCATTATCACAAGAATGATATTCATGATGTAGATTCCATATATCATATATATCCAGTATATACATGCATTTATTATATTACATAACCATTTAGAGGAAATAAATTACATGCACCGTTCATGGAGACGGTAAGCCGTACGTACGCATGAACGCTACTTTCAATTTCTATGTCATACTAATAAAATTAAAAATAAATTAGAGATATGTATATATTAATTCTAGAATCATATTCATAAAATTTATCCATTATATATATATATATGTACTTATAATAGTACATTACATTTGGGGATAGGAAATGAAATGCACCGTTCATGGAGATGGTAAGCCGTACGTACGCATGAACACTTCTTTCATTTATATCTCATACTTTAATGGAAAGAAATAATAATTATATAAATGTTTATTATAACTCCATTATAATAACATATATAATATCATTAAATCAATCCTTTATACGTACTACATATGGTATTAATGTATCAAATCACTTTGAGGGGGCGGTAGTCTGCACTTCCTTAAATGAAGATATCGTGTTTACCCATAATGGAAACCCTAAAGGTATGACATAAAAGAAAAATACAGAAGCATAAGTAAAACATAAACATATTATAAATCATATATAAATATAGTGACATCTTAATGGCCACCTTTGAAGGTGCTATACGAGTGTTGAACTATCATCGTTTCGTGAGGCAGAAATTCACCATCCACAGAAACAGTATGTTCTTTAACCATTAGATGTAGGTGTGTGTAAGTGTAGCTTGAATGATTCATATAACAACATACTAGTATATTGAAGATACAGGATTTGTTACAAAAGAAATGAATAAAAAGAGTATAGGTGTTTGGAGAAGCAATATAAAACAAAAGAACACAAGAGAAGACACTACTTTTAAATCAGGTAACTCTTTTTGATTTGAGCTCAAAGTCTTCCTTGGGAAGACTTATGCCCAATGTGAGGCTTCTAGGAGTAATAGAGGGATGTGGAGAGACAAAATGGGCAGGGGTTATCCGATCCAAAGGCTTGCGAGGAGTGGGTTAGGTGGTAGATGTGGGGGCCCTTTTATAAGAGGAGATGAGGGGCACTCTTGGAAAGGTATAAAATGTTACTTTATTTTCAAATGAGTTTAGGATTTTATGTGATGCCCTGACCCCAGTGACCCAGATTCGGTGAATTATTTTAATACATTGGCATGATTATAAGGAATCAAGTCCCGAAAAACTGATCAGTTTAGCAGTCTTGGAAAATAGATTACATACATGAATGTTACATTACACTTCATAAAAAAACAACATAAATAATCATTTATGAATGCCATTATTCCCTTGTCTTAACCCAGAATATCAATCACAATACACCTCTTGGAATCCTGGGAAAAATGAATCATAAAAAGGGGTGAGCTCAAATGCTCATTAACGGTAAGCAATACAGTAAAAACTTTCAGATATAATCACAAACACTTGAGGAAATGTATAACACACACAAAAGCCGTTAAAACTTGAACATAAACATAGTAAGGAAAAAATAAATTAAATAATGTCATTTACTTATTCACTTGGATATTCTACTAATCGAATAATCACATGAAATATCAATAACCACTTTCATAATGATGGAATGCATAATGTCGAACTTTAATTTCTATGTCAAGCCCTCGTGCCAAGACCTAAGGTATAACTGTAACCGGAACCCAACCCGGAGAGCCTCTATAACCGGATTCCAAGTCAGAGTGCCTCTAATAAATGGACACCAACCCAGAGTGCCTCTAATAACCGGACACCAACCTGGAGTGCCTCTAATAACCGGACACCAACCCGGAGTTCCTCTAATATCCCGAAACGAACCCGCAGGGTCTGCTGTAACCGGACCCCAACCCGGAGGGCATACTTTTACCGGTCTCCATCCTGGAACATACTAGCCCAACACATTCATCTTAATAAGAGGATGAAATATAAAACAAAAATTTCTATTAAAACTAGCATGCGAAATGTGAATACATTACCCATAAACCATGAATGGAATAAAATAACACATCCAAAGTCAAAAATATCACAAAACCTTCAATCCTATAAAGATGTTTTATATCATAATAAATCAACTTCAAATAAGCGTAAAATCCATCAAAGGATGTTGACATAGATGAAATCAAAACTCTTATTAGGGAAATATCTTTTCTATTTTGAAATCATTTATGAGTCATATATTTATAAAATAAAACATTTTCTTTGAAAATATTCTTATAAGCTTGTAAGGGAAGATTCAAAGATTTTATAACGGTGGAAAATAGAAACACCAGCCATATAAGTTAATAAAACATTCTTACCTTAATTTGGTCGAAATGGTTAAAAGCACCTTGTTTGGAAAACGACAGAAAGATTCCTTTATAAACCTCTTATTAAAAGACAACAAGGGTATAAATGACTTTAACCCATATTCTAGTAAATAGTAAAAATGTTTTTAAATACAATTTTAAGAAAAATGGATGTCGATGATAGAGAAGTCCCAGTAGTTTATTACATATAAAAAACCTTGGATAATGGAGGGATTGCAAAGTAAAGCCTTACCAATTTGGTAACTTACGAAACATACCAACCACGAAAGAGGTATTATACAATGAATATGTAAATACACATAAATTTAAGTGTATTACACAAATAACACAATTATGGGTAGTACATACACCACATAGAAGGTAATAGTGGAAATATGTAATGAATCTCATGGTAATAAAGAGTGAGATGAAAACCCCTTACCTTGTAATTTTCCTTGGTTGGGGGTAGGTTAACCTCCTCCTCTTCAGGTTCCTCCTTTTGATTTGATCAAAAGGGCTCCTTAAGATGGCTTTCAGATCAAAATAAGGCCTCTAAGTTGTAGTGAGGGAAGTTGAGAGAGTATTTGGGAAGGGTTTGGCCAATCTAAAAGGCATTGAAAGTGTGAATTAGTGAGAAGGGGGAGTGCCCTTTTATAAGAGGGGTGAGGGGCACCTTTAGAAAACCTATAAATATTAATTTATAATAAATTCATATTCGGTTTCTAATAGCTTCAAAGTTGATTATTTAAAGTTTATGGTGGGGATGGGTTGAAAACCACTCAACCAATAGAATTTAGACAGGTTTGGGTTTCTATATTAACCTTATCTTTAAGAATTAACTCTAAGTTAATTAGTTTCACTTTAACAATGTCTCTTTGTATTTTTATATTATATGGTTAATAAACATACTATATATATCCAAGTGACCCCCAAGTGTTATATTAATGATACACCAATCATGATATAAGTCTCTTGGCCAATGCTTATATTTTTTAGGAATTTAATATCAATTAATAATATAATATTTGTTTTAAAAACTCTTTTATGTCAATTTTGACACTATTCAATAGTTGATTTTTGTAAAAATCATAAAAAATTATTACTCCAAAAAACATAAATTAAATCAATAACAATATGTCATATTATCCTAGAAAATTAGTTTAATTCATTAAAAGTTTCAAATTATATTTATTTGGGTATTTATAATATCAATTATTTTAATTGTTCACTATTATTGTAATTACTTCATCATCATTGTGTCATAAATAAATTAAATTATTTAATATATAAAATTTAAAAATAAAATATAATTATGTATAAAATATTCTTATCATTCTAATTAATATTTATATTCGAAAATCCAACATATATAACCCTATGTAAAAATTGTTTTGCTAAAAGATATATGCTTTTTTCATTTTCGTATTTATTTTAACTTAATTAAAATAAAGTGTCCCTATCACATACAAGTGGCTCCATGGGGTCCCCAAATCGACCCAAATATGTCCATGGTTGGAAATGTATCAACCAATAACTATAGGACACGTTTTAGGGTAAATTTGTATTATTATAATATTACTTTTTAACCCTTATTTATCGGATTTACCCTTTAACCATGTTAAATAAATTATTTACCAAATTATTCAAAATGTCTAAAAATAAAAGATACCTATTTACACAATATGGAAATCCTGATTCAAAATATGGAATCCATTTTTCCAAATTCAATACAAATAAGTGGCATAAATTAATTTAAAATTAATTCCGTTTGTTAAAACAAAAAGCGTGTTTTTAAGAAATAATAACTATCAAAAGATTGACAGTTGTTTATGTTCGGTTTAAATGTGAAATTATGTTCAATGACCCACACTTTATTACATGGTAAAAATATATTCTAAATATAATTTAAAAACACTCATATTCATAATTTATCACTATTAATTATTTCAATTAAAATAGTTGTTTTTAATTAAAATTTAGTAATTTTCACTATTCATCAACATATAAAAGTTATCTGAAAAGTACCAAAATTTAACCATAGGCTAATTTAGATATTCCGAATCCAAAAATAAAGTCTATGTTACCAAATTAAAAACATAAAAGTTGCATTAATTAATTTAAAATTGATTCCCGCTTTCAAAACCAAAAGGCGTATTTTTATGGAATAATAACTATCAAAAGTTTGACACTTGTTTATGTCCAATTTCTAGGTGAAATTACATAAAATGACCATCATTGGATTAAATAGTAAAAATATAATCTATTTATAATTCCAAACCATTAAAATATATAATTTAACAATATAAATTATTTTGATAAAAAATGTCAATTTCAGTTAAAATATAGTATTTTTCACTATTCACACAAATATGAAAGTTATCAGGAAAACACCAAAACATTATTGAAAATAAATTCTTATGTCCCGATTCTAAATAAGAAGTTCATTTTTTAAAATTTAATATATAAAAGTTATAAATATTGGATTTAAAAAGGCTGCGCCATTAAAAGGCGGTAAATTTTCATTTTTTTAATAATATTTCATTTATCTGAAAAAAATGAATTTGTTCATCAATCATGTCTAAGAAACTCATAATATGGATTCTAAAAGTATAAAGATTATATAAAGTTTCAAAATTTAGTTAATACTATTCATAACCTCTTTTGAACGACTTGTTTGGTAAGTGATGGTGCGCTTGAACTCGGTGTTGCATGTACTGTAAGTTATTGAATTATTTTGAAGAAATAACACACTATGAAATCTTGGGGTGTTACATTCTCCCCTCCTTCAATAAATTGTGTGCTCGCAATTTGAAATTTTTCTTCAAAAATAAAAGGTTGAAAATATAAAATATCTTTGTGGGAAAACCCACATTGGAAATTTGGTTAATAAAATTTAGTCTTAATAAGAGGAAAAGAGAAATGAAAGGGTCACCAACAAATTATGATCACTATTCGAAGAAAAGTGGTGGAAATTAGAGACATTTAATTGGAGGAAAAACATAAATATTTATAGGTATTGATTGAGGTCATCAATCACAAACAACTGTAAAATTGAGGTCCTTAGATTCATCAATCTATGATGATTTAAAATACCATCAGTTCAACAAAACATAATGTATTAAGATAAATCATTTTTTATGTTTCAAAATATCTTAGTTGAAATCCCACATTGAAAAATGAATTAATGAGGCCACTATATAACATAAAGAGTGGTAAGTATGACGATTACTGAAAATAACACATACTAGTGTTCCATGTAAGAAAATGTGGATATGGAAGAGAAATCTAACCATCAATTATCTGATGGAGAGTGGTAGAGAACATGGCTATGAAAAGGCCAACAATACCAAAGCCATAAATTAGTTATGATATAAGGTAACATTTTGGACCACATTTTTGTTCTAAGTTCCTTTTCTTAATGTTGAGGAATTTATTTATGAGTTTGGATAAGATCATAAAGAGATATACTTACATTATAATTAGAGTTTTATCCATTTATAAATTTCTACCACAAACTCATCATTCACCCTAAAACATAATAAAACTCGAAAATAATCTATTTATACTAAGACTATAGGGTTCCAAATATAATGAATTTCTAATACACATATCATATCCCTTATGAAAAGAAACTATATTATACTATCCATGAACTTCATGTAGCACAATGGTACATGATAAATCCCAACTGCACTATGGATTTGGGTTCTATTCTTTACGGGTTGTCACACGGTTTGCGTGTTATCCTTTTATAAAAATCCAAATATAACCTTTCAAACTTAATCCATTCAACCTTTATACTTATCCAAAATACTATTATCCAATCTCATAGTCCAAGATTTACAGTGAATTTAAACATAATGAGGATCCTTTTTTCTAGGTAATAACATGCAAACGCCTTCCTCATATATTCTTTTACAACACCGCAACATCCTGAATTACCAAAATCAAACATCTTTTATTCCAAAAATAGACCTCGGTATCAGAACTATATTATGGTTTATCATTCTCTCAACCATATATTTTGCAAAAATTTAACATACTATTGAGTCACTTTTATTTGTTCCACACAATCTCAAGTCATTAATGAAATAGTATTGTAGTACAATCCCTATATGATCCCTAATTATTATATGAAGTACATTTTTGATACAACACTCAAATGAAATAATCAACATAAGAACTATAATCATCCCTCTTCATCTGTGGTAGTATCATAACTTTATTATTATCCAATAGCATCATTTGCGGCACAGTCTGACGACTGGGACAAAGGTTCGCGTTGTGTCCAAACTCCTTGAAAATGAAGCATTGTACATTTGAAACCATTTTCTTACACTTACAGTCATGTACATTATTCCCTTTTCCTCCACACTTATAACAAATTCATATTCCATTCAGGCATGTTCCAGGGTGTTTCTTCCCACAGTTATCACATATGGGAAAATTCTTATTTTCCCTCTTCCCTTTATCCATCTTTTTCTATTCCCTCATTTTCTTCTATTGCTTCCCTTCAATGCCATAGGAATCAGTAAACTCATTACTTATCTTATCAACACATGATATTATTTCTTCATATGATGATAATACATGGGAGACTATTTCTCTTATAAATTTTTTCTTAATACCATGAAAGATATGATCATTCTTTCTATTTGGATCATGTGCATTGTTGGTTTTCTCATTCCTTATACTGGGCGCCATTTCTAAACAATGGCATAAAATAGATCAGTTTATGAATTTCAATGAATAATTCCGAACTTGTAAAATACCTAACACAAATTTAATAGTTTATGGATATATTCCATAATCATAATAATGTTTTCTTTGAGTAATTATATACTCATGAGCCCTTCATAGTGGTTAGTAAATAAAATGAGAATTATCCTAAGCATATCCCATGTGGGTCTCGTAACCAAGAGTGCATCAAGGCCCGTTGTCATGCACCAGTTCCCATTTGAGTCTAGCTCAAAGCGATATTTTTGGGTTTTACCCTTAGGTACATCTGTGCCAGAGCCGCCTCTACCTGCTCATATCCATACAGGGATGTATTGCTCAGAAAAAACACAAAATATCTAGAATACAAATATTCTATGATGTTCTTATATACTGATCATCAAAGCCTATATTAGAGCTATGTGCTGTTATCAGAGTTTATCTAAATCTAGTTTCCAAGGTTATTGCTAAACTTCCTCTCATACCAACTATAACGCCCCGACCCCAGTGACCAGAGTCGGTGAATTATTTTAATAGATTGGCATGATTAGAAGAAATCAAGTCCTGAAGAACTGATCTGTTTAGACGTCTTGGAAAATAGATTACATACATGAATTGTACATTACACTTCATAACATACAAAATAACATAAATAATCATTTATGAATGCCATTATTCCCTTGTCTTAACACTGCATTTCAATCACAATACACCTCTTGGAATCCTGGGAAAAATAAAACATAGAAAGGGGTGATCTCAAATGCCCATTAAGGGTAAGAAATACAGCAGAAACATTAAAAAATAAGCACAACCACTTGAGGAAATGAATAACACAAACAAATACCTTTAAAACATGAACATAATCATAGTATGGAAATAATAAAATAAAATAATTCCATTTACTTATTCACATGGATATTCTACCAATCGAATAATCACATACAATATCAATAACCACTTTCATAATGATGGAATGCATAATTCCAAACATTAATTTCGGTGTCAAGGCCTCGTGCCAAGACCTAAGGTATAAATATAACCGGAACCCAACCCGGTGAGCCTCTGTAACCAGAATCCAACCCGGAGTGCCTCTAATAACCGGACACCAACCCGTAGTGCCTCTAATAACCAGACACCAACCCGGAGTGCCTCTAATAACCGGACACCAACCCGGAGTGCCTCTAATAACCGGACACCAACCTGGAGGGTCTACTGTAACCAGACCCCAACCCGGAGGGCTTAATTTAACCGGTCCCCAACCCGGAACATAGTAGCCCAACACATTCATCTTAATAAGACGTTGAAATATAACACAAAAATTTGTATTAAAACTAGCATCTGAAATGTGATTTATTTACCCATAAACCATGAATGGTATAAAATAACACATCCATAGTCAAACATATCACAAAATCTTCAATACAATATATATGTTTTGTATCATAATAAATCAACTTCAAATAAGCGTAAAATCCATCAAAGGGTGTTGGCATAGATGAAATCAAAACTCTTATTAGATAAATATATCTTTCTATTTTGGAATCATTTCAGAGTTATATATTCATAAAATAAAACATTTTATTTGAAAATATTCTTATAAGATTATAAGGGAAGATTCTAAGATTTTATAATTGTGGAAAATAGCTGCACCCGCCGTATAAAATAAAAAAACATTCTTACCTTAATTCAGTCGAAAAGGTTAAAAAGAACCTTGTTTGGAAAATGACAGAAAGATTCCTTTATAATCCTCTTATTAAAAGTCAATAAGGGTATAAATGACTTCAAACCATATTATAGTAAATAGTAAAAATGTTTTGAAATACATATTTAAGAAACATGGATGTGGTTGATAAAGATGTCCTAGTAGATTATTACGTATAAACAACTTCGGATAATGGAGAGATTGCGAAGTAAACCCTTACCAATTTGGTAACTTACGAAACATACCACCCACGAAAGAGGTATCATACAATGAATATGTAAATACACATAAATTAAATTTTATTACACAAAGAATACAATTATGGGCAGTAAATACACCACAAAAAAGGTAATAGTGGCAATATGGCATGAATCTCACGGGAATAAGGAGTGAGATGAAAACCCCTTACCATGTAATTTTCCTTGGTTGGGGGTAGGTTAACCTCCTCCTCTTCGGGATCTTCCTTTTGATTAGATAAAAATGTCCCCTTAGGTTGGCTTTATGATCAAAATAAGTCCTCTAGGTTATAGTGAGGTAAGTTGAGAGAGTATTTGGGAATGGTATGGCTGGACCAAAAGGCTTTGAAAGTCTGAATTAGTGAGAAGGAGGAGTTCCATATTATAAGAGGCATGAGGGGCACCTTTGCAAAAACAAGAAATATTAATTTATAATAAATTCATATTCGGTTTCTAATGGATCCAAAGTTGATTATTTAATATTTAAGGTGGGGATGGGTCTAAAACCACTCAACCAAAATAATTTAGACAGGTTTGGGTTACTATATTAACCTTATCATTAATTATTAACTCTAAGTTAATTAGTTTCACTTTTATAATGTCTCTTGGTATTTTTAAATTATATGGTTAATAAACATACTATATACATCCAAGTGACCCCCAAGTGGTCTAGTAATGATACACCTATCATGATATAAGTCTCTTGGCCGATCCTTAGATTTTTAGGAATTTAATATAAATTAATAATATAATATTTGTTTTAAAAACTCTTTTATGCCAATTTTGACACTATTCAATAGTTTATTTTTTACAAATCATAACAAAATGATTAGTTAGAAAAAATTAAATTAAATCAATCCTAATATGTCATATTATCCTAGAGAATTAGTTTAATTCATTAAAAGAATCAATTTATATTTATTTGGGTATTTATAATATCAATTATTTTAATTGTTCACTATTATGGTAATTGCTGCATCATAATTGTTTCATAAATAAATTAAATTATTTAATGTATAAAAATAATAAATAAAAGTTAATTTTGTAGGAAATTGTTTTATCTTTCTAATTAATTTTTATAGGTGAAAATACGACATATATAACCCTATGTAAAAATTGTTTTTCTAAAAGATATATGTTTGTGTCATTTTTGAATTCATTTAAACTTAATTAAAATAATGTGCCCCTATCACTTACAAGTGCCACCATGGGGTACTAATATTGACCCAATGATGTCCATGGTCGGACATGTATCAACCGATAAGGTTACGACATGTTTTAGGGTAATTTTTTATTATTATAATATTATTGTTTATCCTTTATTTATCGGATTTACCTTTTAACCATGGTAAATAAATTATTTACTGAAGTAATTATTCAAAATGTATAAAAATAAAAGATACCTATTTACAAATTTTGGACATTCTGATTCAAAATATGGAATCCATTTTTCCAAATACAATACACAGAAGTGGCAGATATTAATTTAAAATTAATTCCCGTTGTTAAAACAAAAAGCATGTTTTTAAGAAATAATAACTATCAAAATATTGACAGTTGTTTATGTTTGGTTTAAGTGTGAAATTATGTTCAATGACAAAAATTATATTACATGGTGAAAATATATTATAAATATAATTTAAAACCATTAAAATTCATAAATTATCACTATTAATTATTTCTATTAAAATATTTGTTTTTAATTAAAATTTAGTAATTTTCACTATTCATCGAAATATAAAAGTTTTCTGAAAATTACCAAAATTTCAACCTAGGATAATTTTGTTATTCGGAATAAAAAAATGAAGTCTATTTTACCAAATGAAAAACATAAAATTTGAATTTATTAATTTAAAATTGAATCCCGGTTTCGAAACCAAAAGGTGTATTTTTATGAAGTAATAACTATCAAAAGTTTGTCAATTGTTTATGTCCAATTTCAAAGTGAAATTACATAAAATGATCATCATTGGATTAAATAGTAAAAATATAATCTATTTATACTTCCAAACCATTAAAATTTATAATTTAAAAATATAAATTATTTTGATTAAAAATTTCATTTTCTGTTAAAATATAGTATTTTTCACTACTCAAACAAATATTATTGTTATCAGAAAAACACCAAAACATTATTGAAAATAAATTCTTATGTCCCGATTCTAAAAAAGATGTTCATTTTTTCAAATTTAACATATAATATTATCAAATATTAGATTTAAAAAGGCTTCGCCATTAAAAGGCGGTAAAATTCCATTTTTTTAAAATACTTCTTTTATCTGAAAAAAATGAATTTGTTCATCAATCATGTCTTAGAAACTCATAATATGGATTCAAAAAGTATAAAGATTGTATAATGTTTTAAAATTTAGTTAATACTACTCATACCCTCTTTTTATCGGTTTGTTTGGTAAGTCATGGTGCACTTGAACTCGGTGTTGCGTGTAGTGTAAGTTATTGAATTATTTTGAAGAAATAACACACATTGAAATCTTGGGGTGTTACATATTAAAGGTCCAACATTGATTTATTTTGAGGGTAAGGTGGTAAGGGTTAGAAATATACTCATCCAATAAGTCTTGTACAAGTGTATGTCTTAAATTTTATATTATCTTATCATTTTATTTAAATCGTTTATTAATGAGGTAATCGCTGCATCATTATGATGTCATAAGTAATTAAATTTATTTAATGTCTAAAAATTATAAAAAAATACTATAATATAGGAAATATTTTTAGATTTCCAATGACTATTTAAAGTCCAATAGATCATTTATGTAGACAAAACCAAAAATGTTTTACTCAGGTGATACATTCTTTGTTATATTTAACATTCTTTAAAAAAAGATGAAAAGTCACTTTCACACAAAAGTGATTCCATGGAGTCCCTAAGTTTAGCACAAGGAATCTCATGGTCTTCCGTGAGACAAACATCTTTATTAGGACATATGTTGTGGTCATTTTTTATTATTATGATATTATTTTATTATCCTTAACTACCTGATTACTCATTAATCAAGATAATTAAAGATAATTACCGTCGTTACTATTCATAATATCCAAAAACAAAAGAGTATTAATTAAATAATTTGGACCTTCTAATTCCAAATATGGAATCCATTTTACCAAATTCCAAACATATAAATTTCAATAATTAATTTAAATATAATTCCTGTTGTCAAAACAGAAAGCGGATTTTTTTTTGATACAATATCTACGAAAAGATTGGCACCTGTTTATGCCCAATTCCAAAGTGAAATTAATCCCAATGACCACCATTTTATTACATGATAAAAATATATTATATTTACACCTTTAATCCAATTTAAAATTTAATCTAATCATATAATTAAATTCGATGAAAAAGCGGTTTTGATGTAAAATGCAGTATTTTTCACTATTCATAAAAAAATGATCATTGTCAGAAAAATACCAAAAAATTATCCTGTGTAAATTTCAATGTCTCAATCATAAATAATAAGTTTATTTTGAAAAATAGTTCTTATATAATTGACAAAAGTTTTATTTAAAAATGGCTTTCCATCAAATGGCAGTAAAACAATCTTTTAAAAATATTAGAGAATTCTAAACTTAAGATTGGATTTATTCTTATTTTAAGCCTGTTAAAATACTATCTAATTCATAAATAGACATAGATAAGAATATCTATTATTTATTACTTACTTGGGATGTTACAGATAGTGTTTTTAAAACCTGTACCTTTTTATTCATCAATAGAATGTTCTTTGGAAATGTTCCTACTCATGATATTTTCCCTCCAACTTCACTTCTAGATATACATTATGATACTTTAATTACTCAATAGATTTATTTAAACTGACAATTTATTTTACCAACAATAACATTTTCCTTGGGAAAAAATATTTAATTATTTATTGAGAAACATTCAGTTTTTAACTTTCATATTTTATTCTCTTTACTTCTAATCATTGGCATGAATATTTACGATTATTCATTTATATGATATTATAATAATGTTTCTTCTTCATTAAATTTGATTATTTTAAATTCTCTATTATTTTCTATTTTAATTAATGTATTCTCACAAACATACTCAGAAAATTTTTCATATTCTCAATCATTGTCTTCTTCTTCATCAACATTAGAAAAGAATCATATTCTTCTGGATTAGATGAATTTTTCTCTTTTTTTTGGATAAATATTTATCTTTATCACACTATTTCATAAATTTTCTTATTAGACATCTTTCATCATCATAAATATCTTTTTATTTTTTTATTTGAGTACAATTTTCTGATACGAGCCCAATAGATCCACATTCAATTCATTTCAACCGAAGGTTCCCTCTATATTTATCTGTAACTTTTCACACATTTTTTAAAAATAATGATAAAATATCATAAAAATTTTACATTACACATTTTTTGAATCCAAATTAAGGGAATATTCTCCAATAATAATACTCTTTGACTTTTATTTCTGGGCCACCATAAGAAAAATTATCAACCAACGGTTATTTTTATTTTAATAACATTAACCCTTCTCATTTCATAAGTAATAATGAATGTCAAAAAAAGATAATGATTTTGGATCTCAAACTTATAATGATGAATCTTTATCATAAAACATTTTTTAAAGGATTATAATGATCTTTTCAACAACTATAGAGTCTTCAAACATTTCTCAAATTCATCTAATAGTTAGGAATTCAACATTAACCCTATTAAAGAAGTCACCAATGGATTCAAACTCACATATTTCCAAATATTCATACTTTATCCCCCAGATTTTTTATTTTTCTTCCAGCACATTTTTTATTTTCTTTTTATATGTTTTCAAAATTTCCAATATACCCTTAGTTGTGGAACAAATATTGACCCAAAGAAATTATCTTTCTAAAATTGATGATAGTAATGAAATCTTAGACCTTCCATCATTTTGAAGATTATTTTTTTCAACAGAGGTAAAATGAAATATATCATAAATAAGAGGAAATAAATGTATTTCATATTCAAGAACATAATAAAGAATAGAAATAAGATAATGAAACATTTTATATTTCCAAATATGATATTTTATACCAATGAAGACAAAGATAGATTTATTGTTCAATGAATTCAAGTTCAAAATCAATATTACCTCAAAACATCAGAAATAAAGAACTGGAGGGAACATTAAACTATTATACCAATGGTTATTAGCCATTAAAGATAATTTTATTACTTAGTGGGGGATTTTGGAATTAGTGATATCCTTTTATTTTATGTTTCCTTACAATGCACCATCCCTCTCATTCAGTTAATGATTTCATTCCGTGTATAAACAATTCATACCCATGTCCACAGAAACATGAGAATTTATGAGGTTTAATGTTGAATATGAATATTTATGTCCTTGGTATATTTTGGTAATGATGAAACAAAAAACAATCTACTAGAAAACAATCCTTTTTGTGTATAATACAATTATATGGATATTCCCATACACTCGTGTGGAACTATGTAAATAATTCAATTGTGTTTGTGCTCAGTCTTGAAAAAATGTTGCAAAACATTGTTTTTATAACACACATCACATGTGAACCATTATAAACATTCAAAATTAATGAATTCCAATACAATTATACATTTTCATTCCCAGAATATGGTAAGAACATCATTGAATTTTATATAAAACATAGTCCGATTTGAGTGTCCAATTTTCCAAATGTGATTTCTCAACAAGGAAAATATATAACTCTTTTAGAATATGATGGAGACAATTATGAACACTATATTTCTCAGTGTAAAATTTTCAATATGATATTTCCTGTATGATTTCTCAGAATAAAACATTGACTAGTTGAATATGATAACATAATGAATATGATGAAACTAAATATGTTTCAATTTTGTCTCTTCTAAATTATCTTCTATTTGGGAAACATCATTGAGAAAAATAACACACAAAACCTCTTCTTCTCTTATGGAACATACTTTTATCTTCATCACTATGAATATTACATCTATCCGAAAGAATGAAGAACTTTCCCATTGATAATTTTAAAAAAATGGTTTGGGTGGAATTTTTGAAAATATTCATGCTCAACAAATTTTTTACAAAACACAAATTTCCCATCAATTCTGGGTTCATATTGACTTCATCAAATATTATTAGGACTTATCATACCTTCACAAATAATATAAAATCATCCTCTATAATTATGAATTTTTTATAAACATATCTCTGATCTTGATTCTTTATTCTAATTATGGGATATTATTTCATTATTTTGATGGTTTGTACCAACTACAAGGATGAAAAAATAGTCAAATATAATCTTCATAGAAATCTGTAGTCTGACTCTATTTAACCATTCTAATTTCAAAATAAAATCCATTCATTTTATTCCTATAATCCAAATGAATGAATATATTCTCATTCTTATTTCTCATTACAATAGAAATAACATATTATTTCAAAATATATTCAAATGCCTCAAATTATTTTTTTCATCATACCAATGATATGTTATCAACTTTAATATGATGGATCTTAACCTAATTGGTAAAAACACATGGGAACAAATCAGAGTCCTTATTTGTCTTTTCAATATGATACCAATAAATTTTCTTCATAAATGTTTTACCGTTGATGTATTTGATGACATTAAGATATATTAGAGTAAAAAACATCGACTTCAGAAACTTATATCTCATACAAAAATATTCTTTTATAATGAATTAATTAATGACTTTGATTATTTTGAAGATCATAATTATCATTTTTGATATATAATGGAAATCATTGTATCATCCATTATTCCATTAACATCTTTCTTTCATTCTCATCATGAATAGATAATCATGATTATGATAATAATAAATAGGACTGACAAAACATTTTCTCCCCCATTCTTTTATGAACACTTCTTTACATGTTTCATAGAATATATATAATTTATGAAAACTTTATGATCTGGAAAGAATTGTCACATTTTAATAATAGTTTGTAAGAGTCCGAATCATTACAGAATTATTATGTTCTCTTTAATTTGGGACACTAGCTGTGTCCGATTAATAGTTTCATTTAGAAAACATATTCCTATTATTATGGAAATTTTTAACCATATTGATTCTAATTTCATGAAGAAGGTGAAAAATATGATTTTCCCCATAAAAAATGTGAGATGATTTAGTTTCTTCTTAACTCATTCTTGAAAACAAAATATAATACCTTCATATGATCACCTTCCTTATTAGCTTTCCCCTAATAATGTTTCAGGTTTTTTCCACCATGTTTTTCATATAGGTTTTGGATTATTATTCCCGATCATCTTACATAGATCATGTTATACATATTTCCATAATTTAAATAATGATATAAAATTCATATATATTCATTATATATGTTTCAAAAATATTCTATAATGTATTGATAAATGAGATGGGATACACCATTCATGGTGAAAGTAGGCCGTACGTACACAAGAACATCATTTCTATTTTATCGTCATATTAAAATAAAAATATTAAATGAAATATATATATATATATATAACACCATAGTAGTTGAATTATTATTAAATATATTTCATATATTATAAGTAAAATAATTCTGAATAGATTCCATGTAACGTGTGAATGAATCACATTACTTTAATGAGGTGGTAGTCCAGACGTCATCAAAGAAATTTATCGAATATAAATTATATAGAATGCATAAAAGTAAGTTTTATATAAAAAAATCATTTACAATAAATACTTCATAAATATCATATTTTTTATATAAAAACATCAATTCCCTTATAGTTCCCACCCATGAGAGTTTGTAAAGGAAAAATGAACAACCTCGTTCCAGGAGTTGGTAGTGCTCCACAAACAAGAATGGTAAGATCGTTACCCATTAGATGGAAGTGTGTGTAGGAGTATGTAGAGACCATCATATAACATCATCATAGAATATTTATGAAAATTATGATATTATATAATCATGTAATAAAAAGAAATAAATTTGTGGAGGAAGAAATAAAATAAAAATTCACAATGAATAATATTTGCTCCTTTTTCATATTAATCCTTTTTAATTTAACCAAATTGATCCTATGGTAATATTAATTTATATGGATGGGATAATAATATGTGTGAAGTGATATTGGGATACTATTTGGGTATATTTTCCATGAGAAAATGTGGAATTTGAGGTGTGGGTAAGGGGAAGAGTGAATTCCTTTTTAAAATAAAATGGGAGTGGTATTCATGTAAATTGAAAATGGTATACACTAGTGTTGGGTCTCACATACCTAATGCGACTCCAAAATGGAAAATATAGAGTAAAGGGTATTTATAGTCAATAAATACCTCCACCACAAAGAAATAATTTTATTTTTTATATTAGTGTACCTTAACTTCTATTTTTTCACAATTTTAACATTTTTGTATTAGTGTCACATGTCTTATAACCAAAGTAATTTAATCATTAAGAATAAATTAATGTGAGATTTATTATAAAATTCTGACCAGATGAATTATATATATGATTTATAATTTAAAAAAATTTAATTTCATGTGTATTTGAAAAAAAATAAAACAAGCGCATGTAACTTGAAAAAACACTACATTAATCCAGACTATGAAAACAATGATTTTAATGTGAATGTGTCAATATTTTAATTATAAAACAACAATTAGTATAATAATAGACAATATTTTAAATTTATTTTATCTTATAGATCACTTTAATGAAGATATTATCTATATTAATTTTAAATCATATAATAAGAAATCACTTATTGTAAAATTAGATTACAGTCAATTTTGACATTAATTAATAAATTTTCATTATAAATTATACAACATATTATTAGAGTTTAAATATATTAAGTTAAAACATGTTTAGCATGGTATATTTATCTAATAAAAATGTGACACTATAATTTTTTAAATTTACTACAGTTTTAATGTTTTTGGCATCACATATTTTGTTTAATTATTATCTATATAATTAACACGTTTGATTTTTTTATCTGTTAATGTATTTTATCTATCATAAAATATAGTTTAATTACATTACTTAAAATAAAAATTACCTCAAAATATTGTTTAGTACAAAACAAATGTAGAATATCCCTTACATTAATTCTTTACAAATGTTATTGGCAAGGTAGGTTCAATTTTTTCCTTTTCATTACATAATTTATTATATAAGACATTTTCATGAACATGAGCCCCAATATCTCATAAAATTACAACAATAGGGGATATGATCAAACTATTAGAAAAAATGGTTTTTATACATGTCCTTAGGTAATTTCCAATATTATGTTACAGTATTAGTTATTTTTTTAATCTTAATTTTAACTTAATCCTTATAATTAATTGTAATTAATATCACTAATATGTTTCTTAAGAGACTAATTTGATAATTTTTAAGTAAACATATTATAATTATCGAAACCATTTATGTCCATTTACTAAATATTAAATTCATAAAATTTGAAATATTGAGTTAAAAATCAACCCCGTAGAAGATGTGAGAGAAACACTTTTATAGAGAAATGTTCAAAAGTTATCATTAATTTTGTGTCCAAAGTCAGTGTGAAATCTGATACAATGACCTAAAATAGATTTTTTTTGAAAATGTATCTAATTAAATAATAAATTCAAATTGAAATACGTTTAAAATAAATAAATATATTGTATGAAAAATATTTTTTCATTAAAATTCTATATTTTTCAATATTAATACAAAAAATTAATTTTTCAAGAAAAAATCCCAAAAATTTTCCCAAAGATAATTTATTCATTTTTAATTAAAATATGATATATATGATATATAATTATAATTTTAAATTATTAGAAGACAAATTTTATTATTTTCCTCATATGGACAAAAAAAGTGAGCTATTATTATAAAATAATATTTCAAAACATATAAAGGCTACATAAAAAATTATATGTTATATTATCATTATGTTTTATTTATATAAAATAAATTAAAATAAATTTAAATATTGGATCTTACTATTCATACTACATTTTTTAATTGATATGTTTTATTTATATTTTTTAAATAATAATAATAATAAAATGTATTTTCATAGAAACTAATTGTTGTTTATAATATAGGGCATGCTAGTGATTCATTTATCAATGGCATATCTTAGTATTGATTATAAGAAAATATTAACATGGAGAATCATAAAAAATAAGGAATATCCAAGTTCATTCATATAATATAATATACGTTTAGTGTTTCTTGAAGAAAAATTATCCAAAAGATTAAATTAATTCAAAAAAATTTAAAAAATATGAGGGTGTTACTTATTAGACATATGAAACCAAATTATGGGGAGAATAACATTATAAAATAGGATATTAAATGTATCAAATGTCAATTAAGGGGATGGATTATTTATGAATTCTCAAAATGGTGAACCATGATCATCAATAAGATTAGATAATGGGAGACTGATAGAGATATTTTAGAATAATATGGATAGGATTCACAAAAAATTGTAGATAGATAAGATTAGAGAATGGGAGACTGATGGAAAGTGTTTAGAGGAAGAGGCCATGGATTCCCCCAAAATAGATAAAAAATAATTTTTAGAGGAATGTGAGTTTCTCATCACATGTAATGTTTTTAGTGATCAAATGATAACCAATGGAAAGGATATGAGTAAAATCACTTTCCATATATTGTTCAAAATTAGGGGTAATGTTAGTACTAAAACCATGTCTAGGGATATTTAATGTAATGTGTAGATCCTGAGGATGGATAAGAAGGTGAGACTAATACATTTGATGCTCCAATATTCAAACCAACTTCAGTGGTTGAATTGTTATTTTAATAATATGTTCACCAAATAGGTGAAGGATTTAGTCACCCTTAAGAAGTATAAATATAAGTTATCATGTAATGTAGTGAAAATAATGGAGTTCCATGTACTTCAATACTAAAATTTATTTTACCCTTTGTTAGATTTTTTATAAGAATAGGATATCATATTATAAGATATCCCAAGAATTTTATCATGTGATATGGAATGTAGATGCATCTTTCATAACTTATGGTTATTGTATATGATATATTATAATTTACATGTAATATGAAATAGCATGTATATGACGTCCTCCATGTTTCACAACATAGATTATTTTGATAATGAATCAATTTTTTGATGCATTTGTTGTCATACAATCATGATATGATCATCAAATTCTTCAATCATTATTTTTTCTACAGCATGCACGAATAATTGTAACATATGAAAACTATAAGGTGATGAAATCCATTTTTTAACGCTCATAATTGAGCGATGAGAGTTTATATAAAGCGATATGATCCCCATGTTGGATGTAAATGATTCTAACTAGCCGAAGAAGAACCCATATATTCTTGTTGGATATACTTAATTATTTATAGGGAAGAAACCATCACATTTTAGGGGACAATGGGATCCTTTCATAATGATTGAGGATCCTACAGGAAGGTGTTATCCAAATAGAAATCAATAATTCAATGGAGAAGTAGCCTTCTCTTTGGGAATCTCTTGGTTTTCGGTGGTGTTGGTCGACCCCATGATCCATTCCCATTCTAAGGGAGTGGAGGGAAGAATTATTTCCTTATCACCTTTTAATGGGAATTCACAATTCTTTCCAATATTTAACAACCCAAGGACTCTCTCTCATTACCTGGAATTTCATATTCTAGAATGGTCCCTCGTTTTGCTAATAGAGGTCTATCACTATAAATTTCCCCCCCACAAAATTCTCAGATGCTTTATCCTTGCACATTATCCCCTATCAAGCCCCACTTCGGTCATCCATGTCCTTCTATTGATATCATTTAGAGAATATTCAACACATTGTGGGGTCCACATCAAATTGTGGTGGTTGAAAATATTGAATCTTGGAAACTGAGGATTCACTTTTCTTTTAAAGAAGACATGGCTCTTGAGTGGTGTAGTGGCACGCACTCCATCAAACATTATCATTTTATCTTCCTAATATAGTCCTTTTATTTTCACATGATTCATGAAATAGAGACTATTTAATTATTTTTCATCTTATATGTTTTCCTCTCTCATTAATAACTAATAAAATATTTCAGTTTTTATGTAATCATGTTGGCCCCTTTCTTTTTATAAATATCATAATGCAAGCGGTCTTCCTACCCTTGGATCCCAAAATTTGTACTGTGGTTGAAATTTCAAACTCACTTTTAGATTTATTCTTGATCAAGACATATGAGATTATAGATATAAACAACTAATTATATTGGTGGTTGGCACTTTCTATTTTTTTCTTTCTTCCTCCATGATAATTCAACATGAATATGTCATCATATTGGAACCATATTGCTAAAATTATATCCACATAATGGTGATTACTCAAAATAAAATATATATTCCTAGTAAAATGTGGTAGTGGTTCATAGATCCAGGTGAATGAGTTAAATTATCATATCAATTTCAATCATGTTTATTATACTGATTTGTTTATTCATTTTATTCCCATAACTACGAGACATGCATCCAATTCAGCTAAGAGCAAACCTGAATGGTCTATGGAAATTACCATAGATTCCACCTCCTTTTTTCTAATGGTATGGAAGGGGAAAATAAGGGCATATCCAGATTCTATGATTTGGATATGAATATGGGAATATCTACCAAGTGAATCGAGGGATCATCCATAAGAGATTGAACCTTGAATATGATGGTTGTGCTGGGTGATGGTGAGATAATTAAATTTTAATGTGGTAATTATGAGGATGAAAAATATTAATATGTTTGTATTAATGTATAAAATGAAGGGTTCATATATAAGAAACATTCTAACACTAGTAAATTATCTATCAAGGGTATGGAATTTGAATAAAGGGATGTTAACATTTAGTCCACTTTCAAGAGGTACTTTATGGAATTATGGAATTTAGGGATTAATCAAGAATTTTAGGAGGTCACATACTTCTAAATACTACTCAAATTTACCCATCGAACTAGTTAATAGATTAATTAGAAAATGATCCAACATGAAAAATAATCTCATGATGAAATAAATAAATATATGAAAAATGAAATAGAGAAGGGCTAATATCCTTTTGAAGAGGTATAAAAATCATCTCCCAATTAATGGATTGCGGGATTTTATCCTAGAAGGAATGAAGAGTGTGATAATGAAATGGAGAATCTGGTTTCATCAGAAATAATGATTTTTGATATGAAATCCACCCCTATCACTCATCCTTTTCTCTTCCAATTGGGTACAAAGACTCAAGATAAAGAAACCAAAAGAGAAGACATAGCTACCCACCAAAAGTATTTCTTAGAGGTCCTAGAGGAGGCTAATATATAAGAACAAGTGGCCCCAAATGTCCTAGATTGCAGAATTTTATCTATTATATAACACTTCTCCAAATAAATGAAAAAGGATTCTATAACACATGACCTTGCATTGAAATATTGAATGGAACCCTCTGTCTAGAGGCCCTTAGTTTCTAAGGTAAAGAAAAGGAATTATAAGTTCTGCTTGAATCATTAATTTTTTATTCTATTTTTGTTTCAAGTTCATTTTTCATTTTTTGGGTTCATATACGATTTTCTTGATGGGTTTCAAGTAAAGTTACCACTCCAACCCAACATGGTCTATTTTTTAAAATTAAAAAAAAAATCTATTTTTGTGATGGTTATCCCTATGAATGTTTTAGATTGATCCTATTTCTATATGATTTCCACTAAGAAAAATTAACCTTGATCGATTGAGATATATCTCACAATGATAAATTTGAACATGTTTATTTACATTCATTATTCTATAGATAGCGGACTATGATAATGGTATTATTGTATTAAAATTATTATTCTTTGTCACTCCAAACATTATTTAAATTTAATTAGCTACTTTAATTTGTAATTTATATTTTCTTACATTAGTTTAAATTTTTTCATATCATTAAAAAAATTTGAGAGTGAGCATATATAATTCAGTCATCATCACTTAAGTCATATCTTATTATTTTCAATAATTATTTAATTATATTTTTTTATACTTTTTCATAAACATACAAACATAATAAAATTGAACGAATTTATTGAAATAGAAATTATATTCCAAGACAATGAATTTCCTATCATTTCCTAATATTTATTCTCACATTCTATTTTTTGTATTGGACTTCATATTTTCCACAAATTTGTTTATTTTAAAATCTAATTTTTTCATCACATCCAAATGATTATTTGAAAATGGATTACTGTTATTTTTTCAATTTACCACCTTTTTAATTTTTTGGTAATTAATTTATTAACTTTCCAATCATAGGTTACCCTTGGTATTAGATCCCGTCCCTGATATTTTATTCATCAATGTAACCATTATATAGTATCATAGTATGTTTCTATGTACTTTAAAAATTTAACATGTCAAGATAAAATAAATTATTTACAACTTCCTTTACACTATCATATTATTTTTATGTTTTCATACAATTTTTATTCCTATAACATTGAATGGAATTTATTTTTCATTTTATAAATGGAATATGCAATCTTCTCTTATATTAATATATATGAATTGTGGGATTACAATTATAAAACCTCATTACATTACAAAATATTAGTGTAATCAATCATCTCTTGAAGAGATATCATAAATTTATTTTTAAATAACTATTTGAATTATTTTATTATTTAGTATGAGTAGTGATTCACATAAGCTTGTATAATCTCTTTACACTCATTCAAAATTCATATTACCAAAGTCTTTGTCAAACTATATAAAAAAAAATACAATTGTGGAATAAGATGATGGTTGGATGGTTTTATGAAAAAAGAGTCCAATTGGATCATCAATTTAAGGGAGTTGTATATTAGGGGATTCTATATTGACATTTTTCATCATTTAAAAAGGATGAGGAAGAATAATTATAAAGGAGATGATTTACCAATCCAGTCACTATTTTTTGCAGAAATGTGAGCCATCTAGTTTTGAAATGATAATGTTGAAAATTTTATGAATTATCATGAATGTTATGATTTATAAAATGTGACGTAAATATCCACTTAATATATTCATTTTTAAATATTCAATCAAAAAAGGAGGAAATATTATATTTGAGTCTACTATTATAGAATCAACTTTCGATTAATGTAATTGTGTTGATTTTTATTAGATTAAAAAAATAATCAACATGTATACTCCTTTACAAGAGTTATAAATTGTTAAAATGATGGATTGGAATATTGAGCACCGAAATGAATTATTATTAGCATATGAGAAAATTTAGGTATTATCAACTCAAACAAGTGACTTGAGATTCCAACTACTAGAGGTGGGATATAAGGGAGTCTTTATTCAATATATTTTTATCCTATTTTATTTCATGGTTGTACAAAATTTGGATTTATAATTACTGTTGGGTCCTCTTAGATTCCCCATTTATGGTTTGTACCTCTTTGATTTCACCATATTGTTTATATTGTAGAGATAAATAATTTTATCAGCTAGGACGATTTAAATCAGCCTTTTTTATCATCATTATTTTGATATGTTTAAATTTGTTATTTTTAAGGGGACTATCCAAAAGGGAATAGTTATTTACAAAGGGTATAATCAAAATTAATAATTTTTAAAGCTCAAACATATGCAACTACATTTTTATGTTTTTTATTAGGTGAGTTCATGGTCAAACCCACTAGGAAATATTGAAAATAGTTAAGAAAATAAAAAATAATTAATTGATTTCGAATGAGAAATAGAGTAGAGAAAAATAATTAGTCTAAATAAATTAATGAAAATGTTCTAGGTTTAGTAATTTTCAGGTTCGTGTTCTTATAGATTAAAAAATAAGCGTATTTTAGTTATGTTTCCTCTAGAATTTAATCTATGGAAACCACAGGTCTTGGTGAATCATCTCTAATTTATTATTTTTTCCTTTTACATATAAGAAATTTACATTGGGTGATTTAATTAATTAGGTGATTAAAAAACATATCTAAGTAAATTATTACAATTTGCAAAATGTTCATCCGTGAATTAGGTTATTTAGTTATACATTAGATGATTCTTCAATATTTAATTTTTATTAGTCACAGTGATATAATGGAGGAAAGAGTTTGATTTTATGTGAGAATATACATCCCAACATAAACCAAGAATAAAATTAAAAAATACAACTAGAAATCCCACTTATTATTTCTTCACATGAAACATGATTAAATTATCCCATCATGGTATTAATGAGAGGGTTAGAAAGGGAAAAAATAAAAACTATTCTAAAAAATGGGGAAGCTTAGAGGTAGTGGAATACTTCATACCCCAAGGAAAGTGTGTGTCTTCTAATTAACTGAATTAGAGTATCACCAAAGCTTTATGTTTATACGAGTGAATTATCCACTACGCTATAAAACCATTAATAAAATATGATAATATCCACTCTAGAAGTTACGAGACATTATATGTGGGGACTAGTCAGTTTTTTCGCTCATATTCAAAAGACCCTAGATCTAAAAAGCTCATGTAATAGTGTTAAAGTAATATCACACAACTAAAAAACATGTTCCATTCCAAAGTGATATTTTTTTCCATGCCTCATTTTTTCATGATATTTTGATAATTTTCACAGCGTTAATAGGTGATTCATGTCATGAAATTCTATTTTTTATTACATTTAGTTTTGTTCTCCCATAGATCATCTATTATGATCCTCAACCTCATTCTTGGACCCCATCAAAGAACATAATTTGTGTCCTGAATTCACTAATTTGTTTTTAATTCATCTATTTATCAAGTCATTGATATACACTATAATCATGAATAAAAAATTTTGTGCGTTGGCATGAATTATTGATTTGATTTTGAGGATCATTGTAATTAATATTTAAAAATTGATGTATGAAATATAAAAAAAATCCCCTCAAACATAAATTTATTTCGGTCCTCAAGTACGAGATCTCATCAAATCAAAAATTATGCCCATTGCCACATAATTTAAATGATATTTCAATAATATCAATTAATTTTTGAAGGAATTTAATGACAAGGAATTAAAAAAGAAAATTTCATAAACTCCAAAATTATCAAATAAATAAATCATCCTTTTTTAATGAATTTAATTTTAATTAACAATTCATATTAATTATTCCATTCATATTTTTCAATTTATTTTCAATTTGAAATTTATTCATAGTTTACCTCACATCATATTTTTTTAGTCATTATCATGGTAAAAATATAAGTTTATTTTTTCACATACCTGCAATTATTCTCTATTACATAGGGTTTCTAGGTCTCTAGATTCTCAACATTATTTAAAAAAATAGGAACCAGCAAGCTAGAAAAGACATTAAAGATAAATTATAGGTGGGTAAATGATATAAAAAAAAATAAACATAAAAAAAAGTGTCTATTATTTAAGGAACATTACATTATAACACATAAATTATCAGTGTAAATTTCTCCCTTTATAAAAGGCATAAAAACTATTCCAAAAAATCTCTATATAGGATCACGAATCAATGGCATATTATGAATATGAAACACATGAACAAATTTCCCTTTTCCATATTTTTACTATATTTGTATTTTTTTTCTAATTTGGAGTTTATAAAAGTCTCACATCCAATATTCAAACCCAAATTATAAAAAAACACAAGTCTTATAAATGTTTATTTTTGACAGTCCAAAACAAAAAAAATTATTTATTTATTTATGTATATTCATGGCAGTGTGTAAGGAATTGTAATGAATGGTAATTCATAAAACATCCAAATATCCCATGAATAATCCCACCACATATCCATTTAAATATTCTATTCCCTTCAACCTTGGTTCTATCATGAAATATGTTTAATGATTAGAATGAAATGATTGGTTAGACTCTTAATGTGGATTTTCCAAAAAGGGATATTCATGGATTATATGGGCTAAAGAAAGATTAATATTAAGCAGTGTCTAAAGATATTGAAAAATAAAAATATGAATCAATAATATTGAATACAAATTTTTACAATCAAGGAATAAAACAGTTTAAAATAATGTTATAGAAGAACAATTGATTGATTTTCCATCGACAAATATGATAAATAAGGGAGTGAAAAATATTAGGTTTATAAAATTTCATTGGAATGAGAACATGAAAGTTGGAAAATTAGTTAGGAGGATTCACAATGTAAAGAAAGTAACATAAAAAAATTCATTAGTTGGAGCAATGGATAAATCTCCAATAAATATCATTAACAAAAAACAAACATATCCACTAAATCATGATTCAAGAAATTAAAATATATATAAGTATCATTACTATTGAATTTACCTATTTATCTCGTTCAAGATCATTAAAAAAAATTATTCAAAAAATTTTCTAATGATTATACAATGATTTTTTTGATTGTTAGATCATTTATTAAGGAATAATTTTGAAACATGTGACATGTTTTTATAATTTTGTAAGAAATGTTTTGTGTGGAATATAGTATTCAATTAAAAGTCACAGTACACTATTGAATTTATGTAAATATTCATGTAGACACCCATTTTGTTACATTAAAAATTTCTTGTTTATGACATTTAATAGTAATTAAAATGAAAATATATTATTGAAAGTGAAAAACTGTTACTAACAAAAATCAAATCAATTCATGGGAATTTTCAAAAAATGTAAAATAATAAATTATTAATGATTTGGGTAACCTTTTTAAAGACCATTTGTTTTAAATAACTTTATTAAGCATACCTCTTAAACTCATGTGGTGGATTAATTAATAAAATTTATGTAGTTTGGATAAATAAGGTGCCTCAATAGGGTTGTGTCCAAAAAATGGGCCTCCTTCTAAAAATAAATGAATCATTCCTTGGTGTAAAATATTATCCACATCAATTTGACCAATCCACCAATTATTCTTCAGACTATAAAATACAATGTCTAAGTCACATACAATCCAAACATGTTTTCCATCTTCAATGTTTTGTGTAGAACCTATTTCTTTATAATCGTTGATCTATTCTCTTAGATTTTAATTTTTCATATTTATTTTCAAATCTTCTTCATCATCATTGAAACAATGTATCTAAAAAGAATCGTTTAAAATAGATACTTCTCAAATTTCATTGAATTAATCTGCTTTAATGTCATCGCCTTCACATTGTAGATCTTTTTTTATTCGTATATAATGAAAGTGAATTGTTTATTGTACTCTCTCGGACACAACATCCAACATTCTACATCGATCCAAGACCTTAAAATAGCCCAAAATGGTCTCCAAAATATAATAGTTTTCCACTCCTCATCCTTTTTTAGTGCTATAAATTCCATGGGGAAGATAAACTATCCAAAATATGTTGAAATTGCTTTGGTCATTCCTCATGGGTGTTTAACTATCGAATCGTAAAGTTGAAGTGAAACTCATGTTCACCTCAAGCACTCAAGTAACAGCCTATCAAAGGCATTGTATTATATTATATTAGATATCCTACCTATATCACATAATTATTTTTAATATTTATTATACGTAGTGAATAATAGAATAGACAAATTATATGAATCCATTTTCTTTTTGAACATGTATTTTGACAAAACTGCAGAACATTTTCTCATGAGTTGTTTAATTCTAATTTCTTCTAGTTTTTTTTATGATTTCTATTATATATTTTATATAATTTTATTAAATTGGAATATTTTATGGTGCTTATATAAAAGGAATATTTATATTAAATTTTTAAATGTTTAATGAACATACTACTCATTGATACAATATTTTCATATTCAAATCACTCTAAAAATGGTAGGAATGATTTTAATGTTGTTCTAGTTATCAAATATTTAATCATTTATTTTTCTATTTTTTATCTTTAAAATAATTTACATTATTTTATTTATTTTTCATACTTAATTGATGGATGTCTTGGATTATTTCCACACATCATATGGTTATTACATTAACTCATCCTTATGGGTTTATATAGGATATTTGGTATCACCCATTCAGTATTTTCTTTAGTTTCCAGTGATATGAAAAATATATAAATCTATATTCCAAATTGAATATTTTTGGATGTTTTAATATAATTTATGTTCATTGATAGATTTTCTATATGTATTAATGAATTAATTCAACATATCCACTAATGATTGAATTTTTCTTTGAGTGTGGGACATTGTGGAACTTATTATTGATATTATTATTGTCTTAGATGGAATACTCAATATTTTTGTTGTTATGGCCTCCAACCCTAATTTTTTTTAGAAATTATAATCACTATAATTAATATCATCAATATTTATGAATATGGGGGTTTTCTTGATACATCATTATGTCCAAAATTCTTATCATGGCTTCTAATTGAGCATAAATCAATCCATGGGTTTTTAACACAGTTAGCCATCAGTATTAGGTTCCATAATCCATGTACTAGAAACTATTATAATTTATCTCCTCAAAAGGTTATATATATCCTCGAGTGATTTAATCTTCAATGATCTGCCTGATGGGACATCAATTACATATCAGTTTTCTTATGATAATTTTTTTAAAAAGATATTATTATAAGATATTTTTTTATTCCATGATGATGGTATTTTGTAGTTAAATATTTTAAATATTCTTATGAACTGTAGAGGAGTTCATCATAGAATTGGTTCAACATGATAATATATCATTTGATTTTTATATATTTATAATGTGATAGAATATTGTCATGAAATTTCACTCCAACCCATACAATGTAGTGATAGAATGAGGTGAAAGGATTTATATCCATAAAATTTTTTGTTTATTTTAATGAAAAATTGAATTCTTATTTTCTTACAACATCCTTTGAGAAATTGTGGAACTGAAATGTGTTACATGGCTAACGAAAAATCATATGTTAGTATTATTATATTAATGTGAAAAATCTAAAATTTGATCAAATTTTAGATCATTTGAATTATGTTTAGCTTAAACATAGACTGATTGACATTGAATGAACACATGATGATTCAACGTTGAATCCACATACCAGAGGTTCATTCCTATTCCATGAGTGTTTGCATCTCTGGTTTTTTGTGTGGTACTCCTCAAACCATGCTATGTATGTCCTGTCCATCCATATCTTCTAATTTGTTCTTTATATACATTTATTTTTATAGTTCCTACTCAAGATCATAATAAATATATTCCTATTTTTTATTACCTTCAGGGGAATTATATTCTTTTAGATTTTTTTTACAGAAACTGAAAAATGAATTAACAATTAAAAAATTATAAAAAAAATATTTTTCACTATTTCTAATTTACCTAATAATTATCATGAACCATCCCCAATAATGATGACAGAAATTTTACTATCCCAAAAAGCATCATTATGTCTACCATGGACAATCAAATTTAATAATTTATTTTTAACTCAAATATTTGAGACTAACTTCTTAAATGTAGTATTTATTTTGTTTTTGGTCAATCTCATGAGATAGTTTGAAAATGTATAGGAAAAAATAAAAATGAATAATTGGTTTTAGAATGGGAAAAAAGAGTATATATTGTTAATTAGTGTAAATAAATCATGTGCTATATCATTAAACATTATGCCAGTTTACTTAGGATCATGACATAATTTAATTTATAGAATCCCATTGTCCTGGTGAATCCCCTAAAATTTATTAATATTCCATTTTCATATGGCCAATTACTTTTTATGAAACAATTCATTTGGTAATCCAGAATCATGTTTAATCATAATTATCTTGATTCTTATAATATTCATCCATAAATTTAGGAATTTAGTATGAGATTTTAGGAATATTCATAATTGAAATTTCAATGGTGCTAAAAATATAAGGGTGATAAGGGTATATTTTATGTGTAAACAAAAAATCAAATATAAATTAAAAGTAATATAAAAAAATCTAACTATAAATATCCCTTTTATAAATACATTATGTGGTATAATAAATAATTTCATCCTCATTCAATTCATGAGAGGGTTATAAAGCTGGTAAGGAAAATATATATTATGGTAAATGAGAGAGGAACCTAATGGAATTACATGAACTTATACCACAAACCAAGTATTAATATCTAATTTATTCCTCTGTAGGAGTACCAAAGCTATATGTATAAGAATGAAAGATCCCTTATACCATAAAATCATTCATTAAATATTCTCGGGTAAACTCTAGTACTTATGGGTCATAATATGTGGGCCATAAATAATATTTTACTAAAATTCTTAGGGCACTAGATTTAGAAATCATGTTTCATGGTGATAAACTATGTGTTATACCTTGAAAAGTTCTGTTCCTTCCAAGGTGTTTCATTTCATAAATCATACTATCATTGTGAAATTCTGATGAGTTTCAAATCATGAATATGTGATTCACAATTTGAATGTAATTTTTCTAGTGTATGTGGCCACATTTTAACTTGAATCATAAATTCTAACCCTCAAACTCCAGCCTTGATATATCCCACATCTTGTAATATTAATAGAATCACGAATTCATTTCTTTTGGTTAATTTACTCCATTGATTATATTCAATAATTATCTTACCCCAATTAAATAAATAAAAACATTTGTTGGAATAAATAATCTAATTTAATTACAATAATCAATGAAGATAATATTAGAAAACTAAATCCTGAAATATAGACATCACCCCCACATAATCTCATGTATATCCTCATGTTTAAGATCTAAAAAAATGAAAGAGGATTCTTAATCTACCATAATTTAAATTAAATGTAAATAAAATAAGTTGATTGAATAGGGTATTAAATTTAGAATTACTATAAATAAAATCTCATTTAATGATCAATTATTAATAAAACTTTCCAATAATGTATTTAACATTTTATCCATTGACTTAACTATTCATATTCATTATTTCATTCATATTTTTTAAATTATATTCAATTTTATTGTAAATTGTAATGTACATCACTTTTATTTTTTTAATCACCACTATGGTAAAAATGTAAATGGAGTTTTCTATCTACCATGAATCATTTTCCCTAAAATATCCATCAAATTAATTTAATATATCCACCACTTAGAGAAAAAATCGTAAAAAAATACAATTCCTTTACTCTAAGGTTATAATGAATATGAGGCTTAAGAGTAGGTGGGTAAATGATGTAAAAAAATAAATATCAAAATGGGTATATTATCAATATGAAATTTCTTGTTAATCAATAAATTCTCAGTGTTATTTTTTCCTGTTATAAAAGTCATCACAATTGTTTCCAAAATACCTAAAGATGGATAATGATATAATAATGTATAACAAATATTTCACACTCAAGAAATTTTAATTATTTTTTACATTATTTTTATTATATTTATTTTTTCAATGTTGAATTGGGAAAATTATCATGTCCAATATTCAACTCCAAATGATAAAATCCATTAGTAATGCAACTGATGAATTTTGACTCACTAAAACAAAAAAAAAATTATTTTGTTTTTTGTATTTTTTCAAGATGGAATTAAATAATTTTCAATAAATAATAATATTTGAACCATGCGAACAACCCATAAAGAATTCCCACTCATATCTCTTTCAATTTTATCTTCCCTTTGACTATAGTGTCTTCTCCCCCACACTCATCATTAATAATCATGAAATATTATAAAACATTGTATGAATGGATAATATGGGCTTATAATGTGGTTATTCTCTAAAGAGGATATTCATGGTAATTACAGGAAAAAAAATGATTAATGTAATAATGGATTTTAGTATAAGTGGTAATAAAAATATACTTCAATAATATTAAATGTGTCATTGAATAATTATCGCTTCGAAACAATGAAAAGAAAATCTAAGAGATAGAATATATCAGTTTCACCAAAATAAATTTTCTCAACAAACGAATGAGAAATATTTGACTTATCAAATTTCTCATAAATGAAGACTTGGAATATGTGAAAAAATCATGAAAATATAAAATAATAATATTATTTCGTTATATAATTTTCAAAATTTCAAGAAATGTAAATATCTCAATTTTTTTACAAAAAAAACTAATCCCATAAATAACGATTCATCAAATAAAAATCACCATGTATATTATTAAAAATTCATTTTCACATTCATTTCATCATTAATTATTAAAAAACATTATCCTGGCTTGATTATTAGGGTATGAATTCTTTTTCTCATCGATCGATGATTATTGAAAAAATTTATATGTACAAATCATGCATTCTGGTTTTTTAAGAAAAAGAAATGTTTAGTGTAGAAATATTTATTGAATTAATTATCATACTCTCCTATTTAATTTTTTTATTCTTCTTGTGGTCTCTCATTTGGTTCATTTATTAGTTAATTATTTATTCTTTAATTAGTTCTTTGAATGAAAAATATACATGTGAAATTGTAGGCCTGTTAATAAAAAAAAAATCAGATTCAGGGAAAAGTACCCAAAAACCAAAAAAAATAATTATGGAACAATCATGTTACAACCCAAATGAGATTTTTAAACAACATTAGTTTGAAATTATCACTTAATATTTGGTGGTGTAGTGTTTAAAAGATTATAGAGGGTTTGGATATATGAATTGACACAACTGTGGACTATCCACATAAATGGGCCCCTTATTCGAGAAATAACATCATAATTCCAAGGAGTAAAATATTCTCATGATCTATTTGTCCAATCCTACAATGCTTCTTTGTATTATAAAATTTAAATTCTTTATCAAGAGATTTCGAAAATTTTTGCAATCATCAAATTTTTTATAGCGGTAATTCATCTGTCACAAGTCATTTCATCACATAAACAATCACTTTTATTCTTCATTTATTCCACTAACTATTCATGATAGAAAACATGTATCTCTTGAAATTATTATAAGATTTATCCTTATTCAAAATAATACATGTTTGTTTCTTTGAATTAATCATTTCACATGTCATAGTTCTTTATTTATTGATATATGTTGAAACATAGTTAATCAATAACCACGATTAGACAAAAAACACTACATTGCATGTTAATCAACACACATCGAATCACAAAAAATTATATCCCTATAATTATGGGAATCCTCTAATCATCCCTACCAAAAATGTAAAGTTACAATAGAAACTATTAAATTTCAACGTTTGATTAATATGTATTTAAGAAGTTGACTTCTGTATTTAAATGTTGAATCTAGTAGTTTAATTAGAAATTTTATGGGCTTATAGACCAAAAAGATCAGTTGTTTGAAGATGGTACATGACATGATAGTTAATCTCTGAAAAAAATAACATACATCTTTAACTAATTTATTATACCCAATAAAAATAGTAATTTTAAATCTTCCCATGTCTTCATTCTCTTTGGGTTGGACATTCGACTCAATTGAAGAATAGTCTCTCCTATGTGGTGTCAATCTAGATTCCTCCAATATGATTTTGAATCACAAAATTATTCATAAAAATTGAGTATGTTGAAATTTTGGAATCTTATTTTTCAAAATGAATAATAATTTTTAATTGTTAAACTTGTTAAATAACATAACAATATACGCACCAGATTATCATATTTCACTCTCTCTAAAATGTTAGGAATGCAATAAATTTTGGTGGTAGATACTCTATTAATAGATAGTATTATATTCCTTGATTGTTATTCAATTCATCAATGTGTTATTATTACTATTTTTACCTGATTTATTTTTTTATTGGATGATTTTCCAACATCTTAATGGGACTTCCTTAACTTCCCCTTACGCGTTTTTTCTATGATCTCTGGCAGCACTCCCCTCCTCATTTACCTATGTTTTTTTGTAATAAACCCCACTTCATACTCTATATTTCATAGATATCATTTTCATGAATTTTAATACTATCTATGTTTTTTATATCTACTCTAGTGGTGGTTATAATGTTGGCCAATCTCTTCTCTAAGGAGGGAATTTATTCTTTGAGCGAGGGACCATGTAGTGCTTACTGTTGGTATCCAATTTTTCTTGGATAGAATCCTCAAAGACATGATTATTATAAAATTAACTCCATTTATTATTGATTATAATAATATTAATTAATATCTTCAATATAAATACCTTGGTTGTTTTTGTGATCCATTATTATATATAATTTTCTTATAATGTCCTTCATTTGAGATGACATCCATCAATGGTTGACTACCATGTAATAACATCCTATTTGGATTCAATATTTGTTATATTAGAAACTAGTTATATCTATCAAATCCAAAATATTATAGAATTAATTGGGCGATTTCTTTATCACTAATTCTTTTGATGTGACATCAACAATACACCAATATTTATATGATTCAACTTTATAAAATGTTTAAAATAAAACAAAAATATCACTTCTATGAAGATGAAATTTTTTGTTTAAATATCAAAAACATTCCCAATAGCTATAAAATGATTCATAATGAAATTGGTTTTAATTTGAAATTTCAACTCTAATGTCCACAGATTTAGAAGCGGGAATGATACATGTTAAGAAATATCTCACAAACCGTACCATGTTTTGATGGAAAGAGGTGTGGGGATTTAAATCCATTTCCCTAGATTTTATTCAAATAAAATAAAATAATAGTAGTATTATCAAATAAATTAAGATATTTTTATTTAGAAATTTTTATTTAGTTCAAGAAAATTCAAAATGAGAGCGTTCAAATATTCATGTGGCATATAAGAAAATTGGATGGAATTTTAGATTATTTTAATGATAAAAAAATTAATCTTATTTTTGTTACAATTACAAGAGGAAGCAGCATTTTAGGTTGAATCTATAATATATATGGTCTTATATAATCCAAAAGTTTACAAATTTTTTATGGTATTTGTCGTACTCGTCTAATCAAGTCATATATGTCTCGTCCCACCATACCTTCATCTTCATTCCTTCTTTCCATTCTTCTAATTCATTCAAACACAAGATCATATAGAATAAATTGTAATTTTATATTATAATGATTTCATTAATCTTGCATCAAATTATATACTAAAACCATTGAATGAATATACAAAAAATAAATTTGTCATCAGAAATAAAATCTATTTGATATTTTTTTATTATACCATGATTTATTGGAAATAATCCCAAGAAGATATGATAGAAATGTAATAAACATGAATGGAATCCATATTTACAATGGGATTAATAAAATTTAATATTTTTTTTAAACTGAATGATATGATAATAACAATATATATCTAGTATTTTTTAATTCCATGGTTAAACATGTGGGATGATTTTGAAAATACATAGAAAATTTTATAAAGGTTCAATTATTTAGAATGAAAAATATAGTGGAAAAAAGAATTGCTTTGAATAAATTTGATGAAATGATAGAGGATTATACATTTTTAGGTTCAATTGATATTGAATTAAATATTATTACTTTTTTATGTACATTTGTTACAAAATTGAATCTTAAGAAACACTTTATTTTTTTATCATCTCTAATTTCATAAGTTTCCCTATTCAAATGGTGAATTAAATCATGTGATTGGATAATTTAGGAGATGAGAAACCATTTTTATGTATAAATATTGTAACAAGTTGAAATTTTATGAGTCATATTTTATTTATATTTTTTTGTATGTCTTTTTCTATACGCAACATTGACATAGTTTGTGTTAAACAGAACACTGAATTTCTATGATATGTTATTTTAATATTGTAATTATTTAAACAAAAAAATTATATCCTTGAAATAACAATGGTGTTTATGAAAAATATTAACTTAATTGTGAAATAAATGTATATATAAGTATATATAATTCCTTTACCAATTATTCATATAATGTTACTCCCTTTTTAAAATAAAAGTAATTGTTTTTGTCAAAAAATATTTTCAACAATGTTTTTAACAATAAATAAACAAAAACATGATTTTGTATTATAATTATGATATATATATATATATATTATTAATAATAATTATTACATTCAACTTATGTGTTTTCTTGATTGGATATTTGAACAAATCCAATTTTACAAGAAAAAAATAATTATTCTAAAAAGGATGTTTTTCTACCTTCCGATGGAGCCATTATTTGAAATATTGTTTTGGAAATATTATAAATTATATTTGAAAAAAATAAAATTCATCTTTTAATGTTTAAATCATAATTTACTTTAGAATAATTTTTGTTATATCTCATAGAAGGTTCATGTTTTGATGAATAATGCTAAATAAATAATTTTAATTGAAAACTAGTATTTCATATAAGATATTTATATATTTTAATTTTGTTTTTAAATGGATTTATAGTATAATTATTACAATTTTAAATAAACATATCCATTTTAGGTAATTGGAATCAATTACACAATGAAATTTGAAAAAACAAAATTTTAAACCTTTGAACATTTTTATTTTAAAACCATATCATTTTGTTCCATCAATGAGATTAATTTTAAATTAATTAGTTAAAAATATGTGAATTAAATTTGAAAAAACATATTATATATTTATAATAATATGGTAAAATTATTAAATAGCCCCATTTTATTTTTAGACAATATTAATACTAATTTTTGTAAATTTTGTTACCATAGTTAATTGTAAATCCAGAAATTAACTGGAAAAATAATAATATAAATAATATCAAACTACCGTAGAAAATGCCCAAATATTATTTAATGAATTAAATTACACCCTTAACACATTATTTTTGAAATTCAAAAAATTTAATGTAAAATTTTCAATGTAAATCACTTTGGTACTATGAAAATAAATTAGTGTGACCAAATGTCACACTCTTACTTTATGATGTATAATATTTTAATATGTGGTTAATAACAAGATATGATCGACTATGTGTAATAATATGAAATATAATAGTCCTAAATGCATCTTATTATCATATTTTAAATATTAGTGATGAAATTTGAATCATATATAATTAGACAATGGTGATAGAGTAATTATTCAACTAATGAATCAATAAATTAAATGATATTAGAAATATTAAAAAAAATATAATTTCAATTAATTATATTTAAAAAAATTATATGTGAATATTAAATATTATGAATTTATTAAACGAATTATTTGGATGTTATCTTGCTTTATTTATTTATTTAATATAAATAGTTTTAATAATGTAAAAACTGATAGTAATGATATTTTATAAAAATAATTATTTATTAAATTTGTAAATAATAATAAAAATACTTAATAAGTAAAAATGGGATAAATAAGCATCTAATAATGCTAAATTTTCTATTTATGGTTCAATTGATAACATATATGAAAAAAATGTCTCTCTTTTAATATTATAAATATTGTTGTTAATTTTAAAATCAAAAGTGATTAACTATGGGTTAGTCAAAATTATAAGAATAAAAATAATATGAAAGAATAACTAAAATATATTTTATGATTATATACACAACCTATATCCAATAATCTGGTAATAATTTTCTTTTTGAGGGGTATATGGTTTTATATTTAATATTTTATAATTCAATATTTTTTTTGAGATTCCAAAAGTGATTCTCATTTCAATTTTAATGTGAACCTCCTCTATCATTTATGAAAAAAAAAAATTAGCCTTATTTAACTACCAAAAATTGATAAAAACTCTTCTCCACTTTCCTATCCTAATTACTGAGGATATGGGATTCCAAAATTACAAACCCAAAAGTTGTTTAGAAGAGATATAATGGATCTGGTTTGAAGAAGAGGTAATCGCTCTTACTGATCACTCTATTTTTATAATATTGTATAACATGTTAAAATATATGATATATATCAATAAATAATATGTAAATAATAATAAATATAATAATATTAAAATATTATTATGAGAAAATAACTATACAACCCCTATAAAATTTAACAATAAGGGGACATGTCATTCGTGCATAGGTCCGACATAGCATCTCTACATAGTGATCAAATTCATTTTAAATCACCATATTTTATGTTTGTTCATTACAAGGTTTTCAATCACAATACTTTATATTTATAAAATAATGATACTACAATAATCATAATATACTTTCAATCATTTTAGGCACATTATCGTTTGGGAAATGATAATGTCGCTCTTGTGTACATATGTCTTATATTCCAAGTGATGATATGTGATTTGTTATATATATATTTTACATGGATGAAAATAATTTTGAATTTTATGAATATATTTGATATATATCATAAAAATTATTCTATAATGTTATTATATCTAATAATTTTCTTTCTATTAATATGAAAATAATATTAAAGTAGCTTTCATGCTTCCATATGACATATGATCTCCATGAACAGTGTATTTTATTTTCTACGTCGAACTTTTATAAATAAGGAGTAATACATATATAATGAAAATGTTTATATGTTTTTTTTATTTAATTTTTATCATTATTTATAGGAGTGAATTAATAGATTTTATGAGGAACAAGGATAATGAATCACAACATGTACAAAAATCAAAGAAATTACGACACAAATCATAACATTAACATGGAATTTTTAATAAGTGAGTAACATAAAGCCATAAAAAAATAATATATGGTATTATATATATGAATATGTTCTTATGGTATATTTATATTTATCATAGTTTTATTATACAAGATATTTTAACTTATAATAAGAAAGTCAAGACTTATAGGAAGGGATGTTGCCTTACTTTTAATTTTTTTTTTCTGACACACGCCTTATATAATAATTGCATCTTTTGTCTGGTTTATATAATTCACATTAATTATTTTTTTAATATTATTCTATATATTATGTAATTTTCATATCAATATGTTTTTTTATTTCATGGGACATATTTTTCTTCTAGTTATAAAGTGATAAGTGATTATTTCAAATTCCATTCCACAATGGGGATTGTTTCATTTTATATCATCTTCATAAAATATTTATCTTACATGTTCGTCATTTTGAGAAATTTTTTTAATTTTTTTTTAAATTATACTATCAAATTTTACTTTTAATGTTACACTTGTTTGACATTTTAGGAAATCTTTTTATGTAAATATTTATGTTGTTGTCGAGATAAGGATCTATATGACATTACCGAAAAAAATAATTGGATGGATGTTTTTATTCTTATAAGACATTAATGAGATATTCCACTATAATGACACATTAATTCCTTGAATATTCCAAGAAAATGTTACAATGTTATTTTAAAGAAAATTCTTTCATTTAATTTTTATTGAATTTTTTAAAAAAAAAAAATTTGTCGAACCATAATAGATATTATAATTATGAATTATTTTCATGTGATCCCTCTAAATTATATTCCATTTAATCGAAAATTATTCGATGTTACATATTCTATAATGGGGATATTTTTTCAAGGATATTATCCCTATTATTCAAATAGTTGGTCTATTTTTATGATGGAATAATTTTTATTAAATCTAATTCTTCTCTCAAGTTTATATCATGACTGAATCATGTTTATGAAATCCATTTCATTCAATAGGTTTTGATACGATGAGTGATTTCTGTATTTGTGTACACATATTTATAGTTTTCATTAAATGATGGGTGTGACCTATATCTACATCCAATTCATTGGGAATTTATAATTGTTCTATAACTTTAAAGAAAACATGGGATTCCTTCATAAGCCAATAAAAACAGGGTACATGATAGGTCATCATAAGACCACAAAAATAGGATACACTGAAGGCCATCCTAAGCACGAAACTAGAAGCTACACTAAAGGAAATAAAAATTCCAATGTAAATAGCTGAGTGAGTATTTTAGGACAAAGATACTATGAAGATAATTTTGTCTATCATTAAGATAAGTTATTATAAGATTATGTGAATTCCATAATTTAAATTCATTTTTTACATTGATATACTCTCATGAATTATGTTCATTGGCTATCTTGTTATTTTGATAAACTACCAATTATTATGCCATCACTCACAATTTTGATCTGTTATATATAGGGAATTGTCTTAAAAATGTATGCTCCTCCTTTTATACCCTTATGTTCATTTTATTCTCATGTATAAATTTTCTTACAATTAAAGAGTATATTAGCTCACCATATCTTATGTATCCTTTCATTAGGTTATCTGGATTCTTCATCTCAAACGGGGGATCCCTATTCATTCAAGCCTAATATTGTTCTTGGTACATCATGTTATGATTTTCATCTCAGGTCCACATCTTCCCCTCCTCATGTGTCTCCACTTTTTCCAGTGATTTCTTGGGAATACTTCAACACAAATCAGTAATATGGTCTCTCGGTGCTTTCATTCTCCCCTTATGCCTTTTACAATGCTACTGATATGCTAATATGGATCCTGATGGCTCATTTCGGGGCTGATAAACTTACGTGTGGCGTATTCTTGGTGTATGTTTGATCGTGGGGTTTGGAGCGGCTGACCACGTTTTCATTTCTAAATAGAAGATCCTTTTGAATTGTTTTTTCTTATCGTGATGATTTTGTAAAAGCATGGTCGATGCAGCAATGATCTATCAGTAGATGGAGTTTTTCGATTTCACGATGGTCAATGGCAGTTCACCGAGGAAGGGATTTCCCAATAGTGGAAATTTTGATTATCCTACCATTTCTAACTCCTCTTTTTCATTAAATATCATTCCTAGAGGAAATTGGAGAGTTACTTGGGAAGTTCTATTGCGTGGATGATCAGAATCTATGCTTGGATGAATCTTAGTATGAAAGGAATTGTATTACCATGGATCTGAATTCCCCAACACTATCTCAACTTCTAAGGTTCATTGAAGGAGTGTTGGAATGAAGGCAGGCTCTTGTGTATCCTAAGATTCTGCGCTTTGTCTCTTCATTTTGCCTTCCTATTAATGATTTTTCATAATATAGAAAGCATCGATCTTATCCCTCATCTTCACGCCATCAAGATCACTCATCCAATGGTGGAGCTCCACCACCATCAATGGAGGTTCCTGGGCCATTCGATCGTGGTCCTTCTTCGATATGTGAGGGAACGGATAACCTGTCGGACATCTCCCTGCTGTCCTCCCTTATTTTTGTCAGTTCTTTGAGGTGTCGTACAGGTCCTCCTTCCCCATCCTATATGGATCTTTTCCATATGTCCATAGATTGTTTTTGAAACCATTGAACCCCAGGTTCCCTCCACAGTTAATCTCGATATTGGGTCTACTTGTTCTGCATCCAGCCCTCCCCAACATAATCTAGTGCTTTATATTTTGTGCCTGAAAACGTGGATTATCCTTTGGTTAATGCAGGGATCCATTGTTTCTCCACATCAAATAAGGTCTATTTGAATATTTCTCACTTTTCTACAAGACGGAGGAAGGCCAGGACCAGGTTTGGGGATTCTCCACCGCATCCTGAAGTTATCAATCCAGTGCCTATTTAATAAGTTTCTACTGCATGTCTTCCTGTTCGTGGAACATAATTGGTAGAAGTTTCCACAATCCATATCATAAATAGGTTTAGTGTCATACAACATGAACAGAATGTTGAAGACTTGTGTTTCATAGCTTATCTTTCGTCCTCAAATAGAGTATGTAAAAGATCAATATTGAGATGCAAGATTTCAGGATCATCTCCATTAATCATGTGTGATCTTTTACCTAGGGCCAAAACAAGATGATATGGTTCTAAATGATCTTCAAAATTATATGAAATTCCTGTTGTCATTGGGAATGGGTTATGACTAATTATTTATCTAATGAAATTAGATGGAATAAGATATCTCTATTTTCTATTCATGAGCCAAATCAGAACAACTTTAGAATATATGTTTTCTCTCCAAGGATAGGATTACATTCCTATTTACATGGGGAACTTTTTAATGAACATATTTGGAACCTCTGGGATTCCTCAATAACTATTGATATAGTTAATATCTCGGAAAAACATATCACTACTAATGTCAGTTATGGTGGGTAGTGTCTTTTATTCACAATTTTTTATGCAAATTGTGATCAGAGAGAAAGGGAGATCCTATGGTCAGACTTGGAATCCGTCAATATAGGTTAGTTGGTAAGGTTTTTGGGCAGAGATTTTAACACCATAATGGACAAATTGGAGAAGAAAGGAAGATGTGGTTATCCATGGAGAGATCATCAAGATTTTTTCTCCATTGTGGCAAAGGCTGGCCTTTTGGATTTGGGCTACACAGGAGACCAAGATACATGGTGTAATAACCAAAACAATAGGCGTTGAACAAAATGATAGCTATATAATAATCTAGGAAATATTCAACAAAGTCTAGTTTTTGGGATGCTAGAGTAAATTCTCTTATTTGAGTAATTTCATATCACTATTCTTTAATCTTATCTATGGTAGTTAGTAGGGCAGACAAGGATCAATTCTTCTATTCTAAAAAGTGTGGAGATTATCAAGCATATCATTAAGAGGAAAAAAATTGACGGTGTAATAAAATACTTGGGAGATCATGGACTAGATTCCAAAACAAGCTCAAACGATTGAAGGCAGATCTTCAAAATTGGCATAATCAATAACCAGACTGTTTTGGAGATCGGGATAACTTAAAAATGAAATTGAACGCATTATATCTAATCGTGAAGATGATTGGGATGAGGAGTTTTTTCATGAACCTTGTTAATATGAAGGAATTCATTAATGAAATGCTTCCTGAACAAGAACGGGTTGTTCGAGACAAATCTAGGGCCACCTGGCTTAAAGAAGGGGATAAAAATACCGCATTCGTTCAGGCATGTATCAAAGAGAAAGGATGAGGTATCATTCCAAATATTCTCTTTGAAAATGGATCCTTTTCTAATGATATAGATATTATTGAAGGTATGGCTAAAAATTATTAAAAAACTATTTTGGATGATGTTATCCCAAGAATGCGGGATTGTTATCCTCATGGTCTATATGTACTCTTTGAGGGAATTCCTTATGTGGTATTCAATGATGACAATGATTTTTTAAGGGAAATTCTTGAGAAGAAAAAAATATTTAATGATATTAAGTTGCACAACCAGAATTGTTCACCCAGCCATGATAGTTTCCCTACATCTTTCTATGTGGTCTCTAGGAATCTTATTAAAGAGGATTTGATTGAATCGATTCAGGATTTTTTCCATGGATGGCCTCTTCCAAGGGTGTTCTGTGCAACTGTACTCATTATGATACAAAAATTTAATGACCTGTCATCATTCAATGAATTTCAGACAATAATTATGTGTAATTTTTCTTATAGAATCCTGGATACTATTCTTAACATGTGAGTGGCAAGATTCCAGAAAGATTGGGTGGCCAATGAACAATATGGCTTTATTAAAGGAAGGTCCCCACATGCATCCATTGGTATTTCTCCAGAACTTCATGTGGATATAAACAAAAAAAACTCATGATTAGAATGTGGAAATTTATATTGATATCGATAAAGCTTATGATAGGATGGAATGGGGGTATATTCTCAAGGTTATGGCTTTTATGGGGGATTCCAATTGGGTGCAAGACTTATTTTTCAGATTCTTTATCTCTCCCTGGTTCTCAATATATCTGATAAGTAAGATAACTGGATTTTTCAAATCTCTAAGGGGCCTCAGACATGGAGATATTCCTTCTTTTAGACTTTTTATAATGGTACTAGATCCCCTTAGTAAACTCCTGGAAAACAAGATCACCAATGGCTACGTTCAAGCATTTAAATGCATGAATCAAACCATTGGAACATCTCACTTTCTCTATGTGGATGAAATTATCTTTTTCATTAATTTAGGATGTTAATCTATTAGAAATAATAAAAAGTTCATCGAAGAGTACAGTAAATGGAGTGGTGAGAAAATAAATTATGATAAGAGTAATATGTATTTCCCACTGTCGTGTTCAGAAAGGCGAATAATAAAAATGGAAGAAGTTCTAGGTATTAAGAGAAGATAGTTTCATTTGGAATATCTTGGAGATGCATTATCTCTGGACCGTTTGAGAATTAGACGCTGGGAATGGATTTCTAATAAAATTATAAGTAATATCATCAATTGGAATAACTATTTTCTATCTTTTTGTGGTCGTATTTCCCTGGTTAATTGTGTTCTATCTTCAATCCTTATGCACATTATTTCAGTTCTCAATGATCCTAAGGCTGTTTTAAAAAATATTGAAATACCGTTGCCATATTATATCTGGGATTCTTAGGGGGGAGGAAGATACCACAGGGCATCTTAGAAAAAAATGGCTATGATGGTAAATAATGGGGGTATTAATCTCCACAGTGTGAAAGGCTCTATGCACATTCTCCAAGATAAGTTGGTCTGGGAAGTCCTTATAAGTGATACCTTGGGTGTAAGTATATTAAAATGAAATATGGAATGAAACTAGATGTTATGCGGGGTACTATATATTGTATATGGATGACTCTTGATGAGCACTTTTCGACACTCAATCTGCATTCCCAGTGGATCATGGTGAGGGGTGAAATCTATTTTTGGTATAGTATTTTTTCTAGTTTGATCATCGGCTTTCTTGGTTATACTACACCTAATCAAACATTTTCCCAAGAATTTATTTACATAGATTTCATTCATTCCATTTTTAACCAGCAGTAATAGAAAATTTTTGACAGCATCGATCTCACATTAAGTGCTGATCATCTGGTTTTTACAAATTCTCCCGCAGGGGTCTTTTCCTGTAAGAGTTACAGAATAACATTGACTAAATTAAATAGTGGAAAATATTTTATGAATGCATATTTGTGTAAATATTTTGCTTTCAAATACAATTTCCTTATTTGGAGGATTTACAACAACTGTATTCTAACAGATGACCTGGTCTGTAAGAGGGGTGTTGAGATTGTGTCGAAATACTAGTGTTGCAGGTCACCATGTTCTAAAATGGGGGAGCATTTATTTTTTGTAGGTGAATGGGATATAGAGGTGTGGATCTACCTAGGTATCCTTATTGGTATTTATTTAAATCATGGATATGGTTTTTATTTCCTTCTTAACGACTCTCACGGTGTTTTCTTGAATGAGCATGAGCGAAAGGCCCAGTATGTGCTAATGGCTGTGGGAAGCTAGACATTATGGAGAACTAGGAATAAAGCCTGCCCTAAAGGTAATTAGTGCTTCTTTCCTTCCATGCATGTCTGATTCAAATGTATAATAGTGGATTTGGGATCACTGTTAAAGAAAGGGAATGAAAATAAAATCCTAAAATTCTTTAGCACTAATTATAGATGATCTTCTACTACTCAGGAAGCTCATAGTAGACTAAATAATAGAAAATGGGTAAGATGGAACCCACCTACCAGTGGATATAAGCTTAATGTTGTTGGATAATGTGCTCTTGGTATAATGCGTGGAGGGGGAGTCATCTGATATAACAATAGTTGTGTTATCACTGCTTTCAGTAGCTTCTTTGGTCAAGGAGAATTTATCAGAGTGTAAGATGAGGATCTTCATAAGTGGATGTAAATCATTAGGGGCTTCAATTTATCTCCATCCTTGATTGAAACAGACTGTAAAATGATTTATAATTCTATACAGTGTAAGAAAAATAACCCATGATCTATTGATTATTACATTCGAAGGTGTATCTGTTACATTCATAATGGTGTGATTGTGTAATATACATGGCGTTAAGGATATAAAGTTGAAGATTTGTTATCCTCCAAGGGTGATCAACATCATCCTAAATTATTTTCTCTATAATGGGTAGTCTTCCATTATAATTTCTTGAACTTGTTTGGGTGGATGCTCTTGGTTTTTACTATTTTAGACCTCCCTAGTTCCCTTGCATTCAAAATTCTTGATGTTTTTTGCATGACATTACTCCCAAATTTTAATAAAAATTGTTTTTTTTGGTTGTTGGATGAAAAAACATTTGTATGATCCCTAAATTTTTGTCTATGTATAGGTTACAATGCTTTATCTTTCATAACGATCATAAATATCCAAGGATTAAACCTAATATGTTACAGATATAAGGTAATTTAAATTTATTATGAGGTTTTCCCGATAGGATTACTGTTGCTCACACTATTTATTTGGTATTTGTCATTGGCTAAAACCCACTGGAACTATGTTAATGATGAATGAAATGGAAATTAACAGAATTTTATTCCATAGCATTGAAATGTTATGGGAGATGTATTGAAATATCTTTTCATTACATGAAGAAAATTGATGGCTCATGTAGGACATACAAATGAGTATAGGAGGGAATAATTTTTTTTGAGTCCTTCATAAGGAAACATCCAACATTGGTACCACTGAAAATATATTATCTATATTTTAGTGATAAGAACATGGAGAATTCATTTTGGTAGATTAACATTGTGATCGGGATTCTGATCAGTGGTGGAAACATATAAAGAACATAAAGAAATAAGACGAAATATAATCTATGTATTGTAATGTATATAAGGATTTATTTTTCTATAATTACATACCTTATTATCTATGAACAATTATAGAGTACTATATATATGTGATTAATCCAAATGATGATGAATCTAATGGTATCAACGAAGGAAATTTTTCAAGACATGAAATGTATACATCTGGGGTAATCATCAACCATGAATGAAAAATTTATCGATTATTTGGTGGCCAAAAACCATATCATTGAATTCCCATCGATGTTAGAGACTTTGGTAGCTATAAATATGTCGTTTTATGTGAACTAGAGGTATAATATGAAAATATATATTCCAACCATTAATCATGTTTTGATAATAAAATAAAGTTCAAGGATACAAAAAACATAAATAGTGGAATGGATTTCTTATATCTACATACATGAAATGTGGGTACAATCACTCAGCTGATTGACTAAAAGGTAAATAAGTGTATTATATGTGTAAAAATAATGGTTATATAGCGGAAGAATTATAATGTTTTTCGATGAATGTATCTAATTATATGAATAATTAAGAAATCCCCAAAAAATACCACTCATGTAATTAAATGTTATTATTGAAATGAGTTAGGTCATTATTCGAAAAATTTCCACAATCTAAGTACTAATGTAGATGATATTAAAAAAAACCTATGTTTACAAAGGAAAAAGAGAAAACCTATGTATCAAAATGGATTTTGTGAACCAATATAGTTATGGGATACTTGTCATTCTCTCTATATTTGGTAATTTCATTTTTTTTGAATGAACCGTAGATAAATATTATGGTTTATATGTTAGTTAAATTTCATGTGATTATATACATGATTAACAGAATAATGGAATCACATATTTTATTGGAACAAGGATGAACCCCATATTCCCATGTATATGTTTTTATAAGTAAAGTTATTATATAAATAATGAATATGCATGTGCATATTCAATAGGGGATTATAGAATACATGATGAATGTATTCACATGTCTCATATGTGAAAAAGATTAAATATATTATGATACATGGGGGATAAATGATAAAATTATTTTGAGAAATTTAGTGCCCTTAAATATAATGTTTTTGACATTCATCTTTATGAAGATTTATAAGGTCTGTAATTTATGTAATAGTTTTTGTTGTACTTAGGATGAGGTTTTAAAGATTAAAATACTATCTATCCATATGAGAATTTATGAATCTTAGATAAAAACTACTTTTTTTGATACTGATATATTGAATGACCTAAAATTCATTATGGATCTCATGATCTGCTAAAAAAATCACCTTCATTACATCGAATAAGAGATAAAGTTTAAATTGTTCAAGGCACAAAAATGGGTGATGTTGTCCTAAAATATTGTATGTTTATCATCTTATAAAAAATATTAACATTAAAAAAATGTATGTTAAAATAAAATGGTTTCTTTTTTATGATTTTGGATGATATCAATGTCCTTATTCTGTCCACTTTTGGTTATAGATTTTTGATTGATAACTTTCTCCAGACCATTTTGCAAGTTACACTTCGTCAGAACATGATAGTTAGATTTTTCTCCCATATACATGTTTCTCACATTCCACCTTTGTTATCCAATTTGGAAAATTCGTTATGTGTTAAATTGGGTGACCCTTGTGGTTCAATGTTTACATTTTAAATGGATGTTTTTGTATTCATATTTACAATGTAGTTTTCTATGATTATGAAATTCAATAATTAGACCATTGAAAATATAGAATTATTTAGAGATCAAATTTAATTTAATGGTGGTAAAATGTTACAACATTTAATTTTTATGAGATATATATTTTTTAAAATATTTTTTAATTTGGTCTTGAACTATATGAAACACCGTCTTAGCTTGTGTTCCACGCAACACTGAGTTTCTAAGAACCATCATTTTATTCATGAAACTATTTAAACAAAATAATTATAACATATCAATTATAATGGAGGGTAATAAAATAATTAATTGAGTTATGATATTATTGTTTAAACATGTATATTTTAATATATGACCAATAATTTATAAAATCTAAAACCAATTTTCAAATGAAAAGAAATGATTTAATGAAAAATCTATGCACAAATTTGTATTATAAAAATATATAAACAATGAAATCATGTTATAATATATTAATAATATATATATATATATATATATATTAAAAAAAATTGTTTTAAAAAATAATCTTCTTTTTTTCTATAAAGGAGAAAAAACTAATCCATATTACGAATAAATAGAGTGTTTTCTTAAGAAGGTGGGTTATCTGCCTTTTTATGGTGAAATTACTTTAAATCTAGTTTTTGAAACAATTATAAATAATTTGTGAACCAATTAAAATATTCATAGATATAGTATAATAAAATTTTATTATATCAAATTTTTGGTATTATTCTAAGAAGTTCCGTGTTTTGATGAATATTAAAAAATATTGAATTTTAATAAAAATTTTATTTTCCTTAATAAATATTTATGTCTAAATATTAAATTTCTAATTTTTTAAAATTAAAATTATGAATGTTTTTATAAAATTAATCTAATTTAGGTCATTGGATTCAATTTTACATTGAAATTGGATTTAAAATTATTCTAATTTTTTTAGAATTTTTCAATTAAAAATAGATAGTTCCTTCCCATTTGTGGAAACAATTTTTAACAAATTTATGAAAATTTAGTGAATTGAAATTTAAAAAATAGACTCTATGTTTTCAATAAGAATGTTCAGATTTAATAAAAATTCCACATTTTTTTATTATATGAATAGTAACTATCGTAAATTTTGTTAACACAGTTAGGTGTAAATCATGTAATTAATGGTAAAAATAATATTTTAAATAAAATAAATTACCTTAAACCATTAAAATAATGTTATTTTATGAATATAATTAGAATCTTCAGCCATGAAGCTCAAAATTGAATAATTCAATAGGGACTTGCCCATGAAAATGGCTTGAGATTTATTAAAATCAAAGAGAATGACAAAATGTCATGCACTTACTTTTAAAAAGTATAATATATTAATATATGGATAAGTAATAGATAATATAAAATATTTATATTACTTTAAATTATAATAAATTTGAATAAATTATCAATTTTTTTAAATTTTATTTGATAAATAATTGTCTTAAATAATTACACAATGATGATGCATTAATTAATCAAAATAATGAAACAATATTTTTAATGAAATTTGAAATATAAAAAAAAATATAATATGAGTTAATTATGGTTCAACTCAAATTTTATAGGTTAATATGACATAATATTAGTGTATTAAATGAACTGGTTTGATGTTATCTTTCTGTATTGATTTTCTTATTGTCAATGTAATGAGCAGTTTCAAAATCTATTGTACCGATACATTGTGGATGTAATCTTTTATTAAATTAGATTAAAATATTAAAAATAATATATATGAAAATAGAGGAAAATATATGTCATAAAATATCCTAAATAGACCATTTATGGTTCAATTGAAACCTTATATTTAAAAAATATCCACCTTTTAATCATGGATATTTTGTTCAACAGTTAAAAATAATATATGTTAACTAAATATAAATCAAAATGATAAGGTTAAATATAGTATAAAACACTATATAAAAAAATTAGGATGAAATAACGACACTATATTATCTTATCGTCACGTAAATTTTCTTTTTTAGTTATTTTATTTCATTTTAATTAATTATAAATAAGTATTTTTGGATATTCCAAAAATGAACCTCACCTCATTTATTGATGGGAATCCCCTTTTCTATCTACTATGAAATGAATGTAGTACTCGTGTGTACAAACCACTTACCGTATCCACATAAAGATAGAATTCATTTTCTTTAGTCCTTTTTCATGATTGGAAATTATTATTGTATTAATAATTATATATAATATATATGATAAAATTAAAATTATATAATGAAAATAATATATCTTCCTTTTTATCAGCTAAAATTTTTGGAAATGATAATTCCGCTCATGAAAACGTATGGTTTTCCATCTCTACAATGCGATGTTAATTTTTATCTACTTTTCATAGGGATGGTAATAATGATAAATTTTATGAATATATATGTCATGTATAAAATAAAATTGAGCCCATAATTATAATATATCTATTAAATTTTTTTCTTTTAATATAAAAAAAATGTGGAAACAATTTTTATTCATACGTACAACCTACCGTCTCCATATAATGTTTATTATATTTTCTACCATTATCATTTTACAATAACCATGAAGAAATATATACTACACACAAACAGATATATATATATATACACATATATCATATTTATCACCTTTTTATAATTATTTATATGATTAAATCATGATCTATTTAAGAGGACCAAGGATAACAAGTTTAGACATATATGCTAAACAAAACGCTTACTGCCCAAAGAAAACCATTATCTTGAAATTTCTTATAAGACTACAATATAATGTCATATGTAAATAGTATATGGTATTATATATATATATATGAAGGTGGTGTTGTTTTAGATTTATTAAAAACATATTATTTTTATACAATTGGTTTGACCATATATGAAGGAAGTCAAGACTTAGGGTAAGGGATTATAGCTCACTTTTATTTATGTGGGACAAATTCCTTATACAAAACTTGTTTATTTTGTTTGGTGTATATAATTCCCATGAAAATATTTTTTGTCAAAAAATATGGTATTCCAATATCAATAATTTTTTTTTATTTTTACATGTTTGTGTATTAAATAAATCATTATTTTTTTACTATTATATAATCAATATTTATTATTATTTTTACTAATGTTTTACATTTTACAAATTTGTTTAATGTAATATATATATAAATAATTTTTGTTTTCAAAAAAAGGATCTTTCTGAGTTTTATTAAAAAAATATATAGAAGGAATGTTTTTAAATTATAAAAAATTTACAGAATATTCCACCATCAATATTCAATAATTCCATAATGATTAATTAACATGATTAATATATTATTTTCAAATACTTTTTTAATAATTCTATGAAAAATTTTATGAAAAAAAGTTTTCAAAGATGAAAGGATACATTACTGAATAATTATTTCCATGTGATCACTATAAATTTTTTTAAATATATTGCAATATAAATTTTTGTTACTTATAAATTAATGGGGTTATATTCTCTAGGATAATATCCCCATTATTTATATGGTTATTTTCGTTTATGATGGAAGTATATTTATGAAATCTATTTTTCCATTGCATATATCATGATTTAATGATGTTTATTAAATCCACATCATTTGATAAGTTATGATATGATGAATGAATAATGGCTCTATGGAACACATAAGTACAATTGTCCTAATTTTATGGTTTGGACCTATATCACTCTAGAATTCATTTGGTAATGATAAATTTTATATGATATAAAATAGTACAAGGGAGGTCGTTATATTTCTGTAACAAGCGGGTACATATAAGATTATCCTAATCCTGTAATATGATGGTACACATGAGGTCATACTAAGACCAAAACTAGAAGGTACAATAGAGGTCATCCAAAGACCAAAAAAGGAACACATGTTATTATCCAAATCCTAGAATACAATTAATATCTTTTTGTGTATCATTTAAATAATATATCATTAGATTGTTCATATGAAAAAAATTCATCTTATTCCATTATAATACTATCATGTTTCATCTGCATTGACTACCTTATGATTCATGTTTTATAAACTTCCATCATTTATTCCATGACTAATGTATATGATATTTGATATGCATGGTATGATATTAAATTTTATTGATCATGTTATTCATAACATTATGTTCTTGTTATTCTTACATATCGAACATGTTTAACCTTACTGATCATTTGAGATCACCCATTCTTATGTTACCATTCTATAGGTTATAAAGAATGTTTTTAATATGGTGTACCAATAGGGAATATCAATATTATAATTTTCAATATCGTTCATTAAATTAGTATAATTTGTTCTATGTATCCCAAGGGAAAAACTGTCATGATCTTCATCATGTTTTTTCATAATGTAATGAATATTCATATAAAAAGTTGTAATATACATGTTTGAAATTCCATGGAACTTATAACTATCACAATTATTATAATGTCCATTAATTAATTAGGATAATTAGTTCTATATTTGGTGATTCTTCCCTATTTAGTTGTCAATGGTCCTGATGAATGAAAGCGGGAGAGTAAGATTTTAGAAGTGATCATACAACCCAAAATAAGAAAAAACATCCAAATAGAAGCAAAATGTTATGATTAAATTACAATAAACATTAAATAATTTCCCAAAATTTTATTCATGAATGTTTTAGAATTGGTGAAATGAAATGAAACTATATGGGAAATGACATGAAACCTAGAGGTAGTGCAAAACTTCATACCCCTAGAAAACTGTCCTTATTCCAATTGATGTATTTTTAGAGTCACCCAAGACTTTTATTTGTAGGAATGGAATCACCGTTATAGAATAAAAATGTTCATTAAATCTACTTGAATCATATCTAACTATTTTGAGACATAATATAAGGGTTATACTAGATTTTATAAATAAAATTTAAATATCTTGGATCCGGAAAGCACATGTCATTGTGTGACTCATAGTGTCACAATATAAGAAATCGCTTTCCTTCCTCAGCTTATGATTTTCTTCACGCATCATCCTTTTCAAAAATTACATTGAGATTTAAATTTTTAATAGGAAATTCATGATTTTAATGGATATATTATATTGTATTTTGACTTATTTTTTATATGAATATTTAATTCCAAGACTCTAACATAGGCCTTGAACTAACTCAAATAACAGAACAAAATTTTCATAATTAATTCATCACTTTTTTTTCACAATTTATTCCTTGGATTATAGTTCACGTGTATCATTCCATAATGAATAACATAATAAATAAGTTGGAATGAATTATCAATGTAATTATAAGAATAAATGTATTTAATATTTTAAAAATAATTCATGAAATATATATATCAAAAGGAGTGATATTCATTTCACCAAAAGTAGGGAATTCAAGTTCACAGAAATATGAAAAATCTAGTGAATGCAGTCAAAAATAATGCATGAAATATATTTAAAGGCTAGACATGGGAAACCCTTTATGTGATTATTTCATGTGAGTAGGACATATTCCACATCATTTTATATCATTTCAATGCTATTATCGGCCTAGTTATTTCTCATATCTCCATATTATGTTATTTGGAATTGATGTATTAGGATTCCATTATTTTATATTCATCATCTGAGTGGGGGATTGTGTAAATTTTCAAGACGAATTCTCTTGATTTTCTCCAATTGCCTTTTATTCCATGAAAAATGTTTAGTGATTGCTGGGTTGGTGTACCATGTTTTAGGGAATCATCATTGTGTTATTTGGTTTTTTCAATCCATGTAAATGATTATGTATAAATGTTGTAGATTTCTGTTCTATTAACCTTTAATTATTATCTTATATTCATTTTTTGGTGTTGGTATTATATTCGTTGTGGTCAGGCATGATGTGTAAATTTAGAGACATTTTTTGATTCAATGGTCTCATTAGGAGGTTGATTATTTAGGAGTTCTTAGGGTGGAATATTTTTTTGGTTTATTTTTCATTGGTTCGTCCTCCTTCTTGAGTTTCGTTGAATTTTTGTGAAATAAATACTAATGGTAGGGATCACTTTCACATAAAATCCAATAAATATTTAATATATTTATGCATTTTTATTTAAATTTTGTATTTTTGGGTCATATAATTTTATTTTTTAAAAAAAAATATTTTGGTGTCACACGATTTGGACACTTGGTTGGAAAGCCATATGAAAACCAGGACGGAAGCTCTATTTTTTTTAAAAAAGTTGTTTTTCATAGCTACGGAACAATTTTAAAAAAAAATTTGTCCCAACCACATCAGTGTCTGGACTATCCAGTTTTGACCAAATTCAGATTATTTGGAAAGGCACGTTCCCCCACCATGAATCTCATCAAAACATTAAATAATAATAAAACCTAAACCCCCATCCCTTGTACCCATGTGAGACACCCCATCCCAAATAGGGAAATCCATCTCCAAGAGTCCCACTTTCCATCTTCTCCAATATTTTTTTTCTCATGATTTATTGTGTAATAATCATGGTTATTTGATTATTCACATCAAACTTCTTATTTTAGAATATGTTCCCCCGACTCACTCACCACTTTATTAGTGATTTATGTCGAACTATAGTTGTGTTCAACTTCTGATCTCCATCGATTTAAGGATTTTAGGGTGTGTCATCCCTATATTGGGTCTTCTTCAACATGTATATGAGGGTTTCAACATATCCACATTTGATGAGCTAGTTTTACCCCACGTATCATTTTAGTTTATAAACATTGATGACCCAACCTTTAAATATTTATTCGAGATGACTAATAATAACACTATGGATGTTTATAAAATATCCAATGAAGAGATTATATTTCAAATTTTCATTTCCATGGATTTTATTATGTATATCATCTTAATTTGGTGATTTGGTTATTATTTTTCGTGGTGATATAATTTTTTTATTTTTTAAAGTGAAAATGGGTAGTTTAATATCTCTTGAGATTATAATTTTCTTATGATTTGGTAATGGAATATAAAAGTGAAAAAAAAAATTTATTCTATTACATTTTATTGAAATTCTTTCAAAATTATTTTTATCATTAACATTCAATTAATATATATATATATATAACTTCTTTCATATTATCACACAATGATGTTTGAATATGTGCATTGTAATGGATGTTTATATATATATATATATATATATATATATCCATATACATCTATATTGTTTCAAGAGTGGTTTTATGTAAAATAAATGATATATTTTTCTTATTCCAAACATGTATCTGACAGTTATATTAATATGTACGAGTACACAAACACACACACACATATATATATGAAATAGAAAAAATTACTATAGTAGGATTTGAATTTTTAAAGTAGGAAAAATATTTTCATTCGTATAATTGTACACAGGTGCAATCTAAAGAAAGAATTATGATTTTATAATTTTTTTCACATTTTATCACCATTTCAATAAAATAATTAAAAAATAATCATTATAGGAACATTTGAATGTTTCTAAAGCCTTTAGAAAAGTGAGGTGAACTCTCATGGATGTATAAAAATTAATATTATTTATTGGAAAGAATTTTTATATGAGAAAATTTTTTTATTACTATATATAGATTTAAATTAGTTGTGTTGAATGGATTGGTGATGTTGTATTTTTTCCTTCATTTCCATGCGATTTATTTTTCATATTTCAACTAGAACTCTTTGATGTATTCTAGTAATTGGAATGTCATATGGGAACATTGAGTAACCTGGTAGGTATGCTATGGTTAGTATGCTAGATTATGTAGTAATGTTTCAGACAACATCCCTAGGATGAATATGTTATAAAATTAACTAATGAAACATTGATGTGATGGTTGTTGATCATGAATAAGTATGAATATATTTATGGTTTGAACACTACGATATTGAGGATCTAAGGAACGTAATAACTCTAGATTATTAGGGTTTTATATTTTTATTTTTTTATTCGAATTTATATAGTAATATATTTAAATTTTTTTAAGGTTCCCTTTTCATATTTTAAATGTCAATAATAAATTTTCTCTTTATTTTATTATATGTAGTTTTATTATCACAAATTTCAATTCTATTAGCTCTCTTATGATGTTTTATTCGTGATCACTTTTTTAAATTAATTATTATGCCATTCACATTCAATTGGTATCCACCAATTACCTCCATTTTTGGTGCATTTAATAAATTCTAAACTATTTTATAATCTTATAGAAAAATGATATTTCATATTATTTTCAATAATATGAAAACTAATAGTCTAAGATAATATATATATAAACCTGAAAAAATGGAGCATTAATTAAATGTTAGAAATTTGAAAAGGGTTGTGGTGGCCAACTAAGAATCATTATTCTCATGCCTATATAAATATTTAGTCTAATGTTTAGCTTTGGATATGTCAAAAATTTATTGATATATCATTTCAGATGTAGAGTTCCCACTTGTCAAGATAGATAATTTGTTGATATATATTAGTTGTTTTATATCTAGTTTCTCTTCTCACAATCACCGTGTTGATATTGTATTGTTTTTTATGAATTTCAGGTAGAAATAACTACTACTATCCCAAAAATACATGTATAGGTAGATTTTTGGAAATATTTTCCTTATAGAGGACGGATAATGGGGGGAGATGAGTATTTGTTTTTTTATTATTCTTTCTATTTTTTCTATATCTGTTTTATTTATTCTAATAAGTTATTGTCACAGAGCTATGAGTTACAAATGATAAATTAAATAATATTATTATAATTTATACTTCTTATTTAATTAATATTTATGCAGGAAATCATTCCCAAGTAGTTATTCATTGATTCACAGACAATTATGCGAGCCCATGGTAATCAGGGATGCCTATCTAGACATGTCAAGGGATTGATCATGTGTCTTACAAAGGGTTGCATGATGTTGTTTTTTGAAAACATTTTATCCTTTGAATAATCTTCTCAGTGGACCATGGTTATTAATGTAGCGCATGTTATTTGGGATGTCTAGTATATGAAGCATATGATTGATGGAGCACAGGAGGTATGAAATGGTGTGGTTTTAGATAACCCCAAATAATGACTATGAATGAGCTACTAGGGGATATTAGGATTGAACATTGAATTTATCCTTATTTTATGTTTTGTTGATTTTAATTTTAAGATGATTTCATTATCATTTATTTTTATTTTTATGGGTTTTATAGGGATATTTAAATAAGTTTTGGTGAAATTAGAGTTCAATGGAAGACATGGATAGATTTAATGTCTAGAAAAATTGTGAAGATCCCATTCATATGTTTCAAAGAAACACTTTTTGCTTATTTCATGATTTAACCATAGCCCCTCAAACTATGTGGTCCAACAACATATGGCCACTTTCCCATTCAAAATTTAATTTTATGTTGCATTGGATTTGAAAATAACTTTGGATGACATGTTGATAAGATCTTTTTTCATTTTCAATGATTTTTTATAAGAAAACTCATTTTTAAATCGTAAGAGTGAGTTATAATAAATGATTGGGATTTTCATTAGAATGAAATAATTTTTTTTTCTACAACGCCATTTGAGATTTTTAAAAAAATAAATTTGGAAGATTTAAAATTATTTTAAATATATGTTGAGTGTGGTTTGACAAACATTGTTTAGTCTCTTTAGATAGTTCCAAAACACCCCATTTTTTATATATAATTGGACCACAACTATTCATATCTTGTGTTCCTACCGACATATGAGAACTAACCCGATTTGAATTTATATTTTGTTACATTTTATTTAAAAATTATTTTATATGAAATGTGAATATTATATTTTTAATTCAAAATGTTATTTTATAATGAAATATGGTTTTAAATGGTAAAAGTATGTTATAATAATTAACATGTTTTTTTAAATGAAATAAATTAAATTTTGTGTTCAAATACTCATGTGGAATTTTCTAAAAGAAAATAGATTTTTTAAAAAATGTTTTTAATAGATGATTGATTATTTTATAATGCACTTGTGTGTTTAAAATTTCTTTTAATTAGCACCAAGGATTATTGAATTTGAATATACTAAAATGGATTTTCATTGGGATTTTGAATTTAACAAGTTCAATTTTGAAAGTTATTTTAATGTAGGAAATACGGTATTTGTATGGGTTTCAATTTATTTATGACATGATTGTTATTTATATTATTTTGTTTTTGTTTGGAAATATGAGTTATGTTTTGTTGTAGAGTTATAAATTTTGAATCAATTTATTAATGGGTGTAAAAATTTAATGCATTTGGAATATTTTTTATGAAATGATAAATATTTTAATATTGGGATTTTGGATTATTTTAACAGTGGTTTTTCATTTTTGTAATTTTGATGAATTTTTATGTATTTTAGGGAATCATGTTTCATGTTTTTTGAATACTCATCCCAAACATGTATCGAGTACATTTAGGGCTTGGATATTTCTTATTATGGATTAATGACTGATTATGTTTTGAAGGGATTATTTTTATGTTTCTTCCTTAAGGTCCATCTTTGACAATTCACGTGGTTAGAGATTATTTTGTTCTATGTTCATGACTTTGTTGAAGTCAGTTCCCTTGAGTTTAATTATTTAGTAATTTATTGCATGATTTTCATTATTAATTATTTTTTACAATAATGTTATTAATGTTTATATGCCTGAGTATCATATGTGATAGTGTCGTAAGAAGATGTATTGCACTGAAATGCTTTAGAAGTTCTCTATTAAATTGAGAACCATGTTTTTTCACAACATTATACTTCAAAAAATTTCCATTTCTTGATTATATTGTATGATGTGACATCGATGATACATACTATAATGGGTAGGGGTATCATAAGACACTGAGACACTTTCTCATAGAGTTAACCCCTGAAAATCCTCATGATATTAGGTTATGAGAAAAACACCTTAATAGAAAATACAAAATTAAATGTTTTATTATATATTCATTTATAATGATACATGGAAAAATCATTAGACATTAATTAGATCATTAATTTATAACATTTATCATGTGCTGTAATGAATTTATGTAAACCATGACAATATATGCTCTTGGTGTGGTAGGATAAATTGGCCACATCATGAGTGATCATACATTAATAGTAAATATTGAAATTAACATATCCCTTATTTACATTTATAAAAGTTGTTATTTCATGTAATTTGATAGAAATAAAATATCCCAAAAAATACATATCCGTGTTAATTATTTGGAAACACCATTTTTAATGTCAAGGAAATAGATATTGATCATATAGGATAATTAAATCATCATAAAAGCTTCTCAAATATGTATATCATGACATGTAATTATATTTCATGGTAAACATTCATAGGAAATTGGTTATCATTGTGAAATTAACCTATTTAACTATGGAATTTTGGGTGTGTTTCTAGAAGATGACTTTTGGCTTGAGAAGGTTATGCCTAATTTGACATAGAATGAATCTTAGGAGATTATACCCTAGGTGAATCTATAATAAAGGATAAATTAAATTAATGAATATAATAATTTATAATAATTAATATTTATTCATGTTTGGTTGAGCACATTATATAATCCCAAGTTATTCATCTTAATAATAATTTTAAATAATAATAATAAATTTTATTAGTATGGAAAATTTAATATATATTATATTTTTCATATAATAATACAGTGACATTTATTTATTAAATATCCATTTTTTTATGATCATTAATTGACAATAAAGGGAACAAGGTCGAGTATATTGGTTCAGTTTAAAATGCTATAAATGATTTTTATTTATATTCATTATGTGTTTCATGTGTTATGATATTAATAAAAATATTATTGTTATTAATGGACGTGGGGTCAATTATGAATATAAAATATTGTTAGGGGTTTGTGTGCGATTTTCCAATCCTAAACCAAATATAATAAAAATATAATAACATAAATTTTTATATCTACTATATTTTGTACAGAATGGGTAGATAGAGACTCTCTCAATCCATAGAGATAGATATAGGAATAAACTCAGATTCTTCTATCCCATGTATTCATGAGATAACCTAGATCATGTCTTCTTTAAAGAATAACAATACTACGATCAACCTCAAACACCCCAAGTGATTAAGATCGGTTGTGCTTGAAAGCTAAATTTTATAGCATCTCTCAGATATTATAGTTCACATGTGGATTACTTTTAGAGTTATTATTCACCTAGATCGATTAGTTCAATGATAGTGTGAAACAATTAATAATATAAAATCATAAATGAATAATAATTCAAATGTTGATATAATTATATATCAATTAATAATTTAGGTATAAATTTCATTTGAAGATCCTACTCTTCTGGTTTCAATGATTCTGCCTTGAAAATAAATATATCATTTTCATTGGAAATGATGTATTGATAATGTAATGTAATGATTACATGTGATATAACACAAAATTTTGAGTAGTTTATATAATCACATGAAACTTCCACTTCTCCCAAAACCAATATGCTAATTATCAAAGAGTGATATTATTAAGGATGTTACGTGTTGATGTTTGTAAAAACGTATGTTTTCAATTTTTAACATGATAATCCATCATTGTGATTATGATTCTACACATGGATCCTGTAGATCAATGATGGTGAGAAAAAAATAAATTCCATGAGATCATCAATGAAAGAAGAATTTACATTTTGAAGAAATTACATATCTATTCCTAAATTAATTATTAGTTATATGTAATGGTCATCCTATTCTGGTTAAAAAAATTTACATATTCAATTATTCTATAGATTTCATTAGACATGATGTTTTGATCATATAAATAAACAATTACACATGATTTATTACTAAAATTCCTATTCAGCATACCAGGAAAGGACGGTTACACAACATCGAGAACCTACATACTTTTTAGTGGGGAATTGTATTCGTGTGATCATATGAGTTTAGGATTGTGGATAGGTATGATTTTTATTGATAAACATGGGAAACCTTATGTATTAGTATTTTGATTGACTAAGATGGACTCCACGCTCATCTTGTTTATTTACGGGCTATTGTTGCGTAGATTATTATTGTGACATCCATGGTTATTTATTTATATTCGAGGTCAAAGGTTTTAGTTTCTTGTCCTTGACAGTTGAGTTGAGCCTATTTCATTTTTAAAGACACATTCTCATGATTTGTGTCTTGGTTTGGGGAATAATTAGATTGTTTTATATTTCATTATTTTAGAATGGTTACATAAATCATATTAGGTATTATACCCTTTTAATTTTTACACAGTCCACATTTTTCATTAGTGGTGGTAGTTTTGATACTATGGATAATACCAAAGAGATATAATGTAAATCATAGTAGGTTTTTCGATGATCATTCATTCATGAGTTTTCTATGATTCCCCTAATTTAGAAACATGGGTTGAAATTTTTAAGTAATTTATTGTGGTGTCTTTACATTGTTGATTCACCATTATAGTGGAATCCTTAAATGGTGGGATTATCTAATGTGAAATGCAGATATTATCATCTTTATAACATTGATTTTTGGTGCGATGAGTAAATTTGGATATGTTTCTAGATTCATGGTACTAATTATTTGGTTGATAGAGTTTTACTTTTTTGTTTGCTTTCTTTTTTATGATCTAAGTCTCCTTGGTGTGTCTTCTTTAGTGACTTTGTTGGATTTCACAGGAAAAAATTTGGTATAGTGTGGATAATTGTCATGCCTGACCCTAAACTAATAATTACATGATTAATTTTTCTATTTATTTTACTATTTATATGGGCTGTGTCATTTTATTAGGGAAACATTAAAAAATAATTAATATGTTTTTGTGTCATATAGTTTGGTCACAAATTTGAAAAAAATGTAATATCCATGTAGTTATATCAATTTTTAAATATAAGTGTTTTTTATGGTTGGGAAAATAATTTAATATCTTATTCTAATATTTGTGGGTCACAACATACTTGTTCTGGTCACATGGTTGGGGTGTAGTTTTTCATGAATGTAGCCAAAATTTTTATCACAAGGATGTCATGAAAAAATGAAACAATAAAAACCACAATAATATTAACTCTTAAACCCACATCCCAATCACCCTCGAATGAAACCCCCTCCCATCCATGACCACCCCTCTCACATGCCTCACCCTCCTCCAAATCCTTTGGTAGTCATCGTTATTCTCCCAAAATTAGTGGCCAATAATATTAGGTATGTGTTTCTTCTTATCCTTCTTATTATTCATTCCTATCATTCCTTCTAATTCCAATCCCCTACTATACCACCATTTAGATTAAACCCCATGTGAGTATGATTTCTAAATTCTTATAATTCTTGGTTTCTAGGTGTATGATCTCCATCCCATGCCTCCTTCATCCCATATTCATGGGTATTATCATCTCTGAATTTGACTAAGGTATTTCCCTATATAAATAATAATTTCATATACTTATATTTGATGAACTATAAATTTTATTTTTGATGTCTAATAATACCATTATGTATATGTATAAAATTCTAGATGAATAATTTATTTTCCATATATGCTATTTCCAATGATTCTGTATTTAATTTAATTCTCTATTGAAATTATTTTTTATCCTTTACACTCAAAAATATTTTTGATTATTTTTTAATGGGAAACTTGATATTTTAATATCGCTTATATTATTTATATAATTTATTTAAGATTATAAATGGATTTTATATAGCACAAAAACTTTTTCCCAATTAATATTTTTTATTTATAATTTATAATGAAATTATCATCTGACATTCATTTTCAATTATTATATATATATATACACCCTTTTTAGATATTCACATAATGGTATGTTAATATTTTCATTCAAATTAGAGTACTATAAATATACACATTTATTCCAAAAGTGTTTCAAGAGGTGTTTCAAATAAAATAATTTTTCGATTCTATATATACCTAATTGGTATTTGATGTTTATTCTCATATTCATCGGCATATATATATATATATTAATGTTTACAAATTCCCATGGTATCATTTAAATTTTTTCAATTATAGAAATGTGTGTTTTTATATTTTTTTATAATTGTATATGGACACAACATGACGGGATGGTTATTAATTTTTAATTAGTTTAATAGTATGGGTATAACAAGTCATTTAATGAATTTTAAAAAAATTGGTATAAGAAAAGTTGAATTTTTTTAATGTTATTTTATATTTGTGGTTCACTCCCATGGAACCCAATTCTTTTATATTAATTTTTTGGAATAAAGTTTATATTATTGACATGTTGTTAAGAATATAAAAAAGGGGATTCACATTGGTAGTGTGGGGATGTGTGGTAAGGTTGTGTTTTTATCTTTCATTATTTTGTTTTTTTTTGTTTTTATGCTACACCTCTCTGATGTATTATAGTAATAGGAATGGAACATGAGATCCATAAGTTTCTAGGTGGGTTAATAAGGCTAAGTACAGTAGGTGATGTATTAAGAATTACTCTATAACAATTACAAAAATATATTTCATTATAGTTATAGTTCATTCATTGGTATGGATATATTTAACTTGTATATAGTTCCATAAATTTATCTATCTTATTATTTTCTATTTATGTTTCCAAATTTTATATATATTATATTTTACAATACATTATATTGGGGACTAATGGATCATTGTACTTATAAAACAATAAATAAATTCCCAACTTTTTTAGAATGTAATTGTAACAATAGAAATTATACAATTGTCTAAAATAACATAAAACATATTTAATATTAAATTATTTTCAAAATAACATTTTTATATATATTTAATTTCAGGTAAAGAACATTGAAATGGGGGAGGTTCCATACATGAGATGTTTATTCCCACTCCATAAATGTATTTATATTTTCATATTCCGATCATGATCACTATTATTGTTATTGATATTTCAGTTTGGAAGAAGTGTGACGTTGGGTCACAGAGGATAGATTTTTTAGGTATGTCGGTTTCCATTTCAAATTTTAGTTTCTTTTATCACATTTTCCATAATTTTTTTTTCATACTTTATGTGAATTTATTATATAAATAATAGATACTGTTTGATGGAAAGACATCTGGAGGAGGAATTTCGATCTTTTTTACCTTTTAGAGGAGGTAAAATGGGAAATTAAGTTTAGAGTTTGATTCTGGATGATTTTAATTCATTTTCTTATATTTTTTAATATATTATTATCTATTTTTGGTATAGTTGTATGAATTATATAAGTTTCATGATAGTTTTTTTAATTTTAGTTTCCTCATTATATTTGGTTAATTTTAATTGGATATACCACTTCCATGTAATGTTTCCGTGGTGCGCAGATAGTCGTGTCAACCCATGTGGATTGGGAATTCCATTGAGGCCTTGTATGGGGATAGACTGTTCATCTGATGGAGGGATGAATCATGTTTTTTTTGTGAGAAAATTTTGTTAGAGTAATTGGATGTTAATTGTATCTATTTTATTATGGTACGCCATATTAATTTGTATATCTGGTAGATGGTAGGAAGGAATTTTAGTGCATAAGAGATAGGTCAAGGGTTGGTTCATTATAACAACATCTCAAAGATATAAATGAGTAACCATGGGATGTTAGAATTGAATTGTGAATATGAGGCTTATTGGATTATTTATTATATTTTATTATTGATATTATATCATTTTGTTTTGATTCAGTGTTTTTGGGTTTCATTGATATATTTACTGAATTTGAGTTTAGAAGGGAATGAAAATGAATGAATAACAAACATTTCCATGAAAGAATTGAAAATACTATTTCGATGGTTCCATGAATCAATCTATGGTTGTTTCATTATTTTCCTAGGATATGTCAAATAATGTTTTCCAACCATGTATTAACACTATAAAATTAAGAATTTTATTTTGGGTTCTGTTGTCATTGGATATTTTTTGGGTGATATTTTGAATTGATGATGTTTGATTTACAATGATGTTTTAAGAATTTTATTTTTAAATGGAAAAGTCAATTTTTTAATTGTTAGTGATGGGGTTTCATAAAATGAAATAAAATTTAATATATATTTTAACGAAATAATAGGAAATTTCTAAAAAACGTTTTAATGTAATAAAATTATATGAAAATGATGTTTTATGTTTTATGAATGGATGTCTGTAATATAAAATTGTTTTTAATGGATACTATTGATTTAAAAATTAGAATTCTTGAACCAAAATGACTTTCATTAAGATTATGAAATTAAAATGTGGAGCTATTAATATGATTTTAATGGTTGAATTAATTTCCATGTATGTTTTTTGATTTATTTAGGATGTTATTGTGGTTTTCAGTATATTGATTTACAGAAATGGGGGTTAATTTTTATTACTGAGGGTAAAATTTGGATCCATTTTCAAAAAGGGCATGAAATGTAAAAACATAGGGAAAAAAATTACATTAATAGAAAGGAAAAGAGTTTGATTTTCATATTTAGAGTTGTTTTGAAAGGTGTTATTCATCGTTTTCTATAATATCAAATATTTCATCTATATATCTCTCATTTTAATATTTTACGCATACCATATTTGAATCATGGATTTATAATTATTAATCATATTTTATTATAATTTTTTTGTGACTTCATCATCTACTATTGAGGTCATCCAATCCTTGGTCTTTTTTATCCTTTTATTAAAAAATTTCCATCTTAGGTATTCATTTTTATTATTCAGTTTCTTTGATTTTTGATCATGTTTTTAGAATTTTTTACTTCACTATATGTTCTTCAAGCCATTACTCCACGATTTATACTAATTAATTTATATTTAATCTTCATCATCCTGATATCTTGTTCTCCAATTAATCTAGGCATTTATATTTTTAGTCTTTACATTTTTCTATTATCTCATGTAACTTTATGTCTCTAGTGTCCATTTCCTATTTCTCCTCTAGGTTTTATGGTTATTCACAATATATCATGGCTATTTAGACCATGGATCTCTAATTCTAAAGTCATTAGACTCTAATTATATGTGTTATTATTAATTTTCTCTATTTTATCACAATAATTTGGATCTTCGACCTTAGATCCTCAAATGATTTATTTTTTGGGTCCTTGAGTCATCACTTGTAGGGTATTAATTCTTTTATTCATTGTTTATTTTCCTTTAATTATATGCCAGTAATAATATAAATTGATCAGTATTATCTTTTATCTATTAATGGATTTCATTTCAAATCATTGATAGTTGTATTATCTCAATCGTCAACTTTCATCCTTTCACATTCAATTAAAAGTTCATGGTTTTTAAACCCATCTTTAATATTTGATCTCCTATCTTCAGTATTTGATGGTTCTCTTGGATCATCATCTATGGTCATCAATATTTTATCATTGGTATTTTATCTCTTACTTTACTCCCTTTTTATCAATATTATCCATGTCAATCTTCATCTTTTCCCAAATTTTTAATATATGTTCTTAGTCACTAATTTCCATATATTCAATTTTCTACTATTATATTATCATCTCCATCCTAATTCCCTTGTCATAGATATCCAGTCTTTAGTTCCCATCAAGATATCCCTCTTTTTACCTACATTTAAATCCTTCAGATCTTCTATTTGTTATCTAATCTATATCTCTAGTATCTGAATTTTGACAATCAGTCTTAGAAATTTAAATCCCTCTATGGTAATCATCTTTTTATTTATAGTATTTGTTATCTATCACCTATTTTCATATTATATAATTGGTTTCTACTATATTGATCTCATATATCTATTATCTGGAATCCTTTCCCTTTTTTCCATCTCCATATCTTGACTTTTACCCCTAGTCGTAGTTTTTCATTTCATATGTTCTTCACATTCTATTATTTCATAATCAATTTCCTATATCAATGTCTATATGATTTCTTCAATGTTTTATCTTTCTATTAATTTCTATCTCTCATTGTCATTGTCTCTAAATTAATCATAACAAATCACTTTAATATCTAATATCTAGTCTCTAATCTTTATATAATATTCCTCATTTGTTCCTCGGTCTATCCTTCATCTCAATCTCTATCCAATCCCTATCATATTTCATTATATTGAATATTGAACCGTCAGTAAATAGTAGTGTTTTCTAAAAAATATATATTATCAATCTATGTATCAAATATTTTCTTCATTTTGTGTCTTAGTCTATAACATTTCATGTTTTATTTCTAGAATTTAATCTCTTGTATTAATTTTTCTCTTCAGTATTTAATAACTATTTTGAACTTTTTTAATATTGGTAGTCTCAATCTAATGACTTAGTCTTGGATATTAATCATATTTGTAATGAATTTCAATATATCCTGATTCTATATAATTCTCTAAATATATACCCAATCTCATAACATGGGTTATTATTATTCGATATATACAATATCTTTTTTCTGTCTATAGTCATAATAGTTCTTAGCTTTTAATTTATTCTCACTGTCTATTCAATGGTCCTTGAAATTAAGAAAATATTTGATCTTCGATCATGAACTCCCTCATATTTATTATAAAATATATTTTGTTCAATCATATATTTCCATCCCTTTTCCCTATATATATAACTATTCAATGGTCTCTATATCCCCCTCACTTCTATTCATTTTATTTTGTCATTGGCCTTTATTTATATTATTAAACGTTATTGATATTCAATTTTCATTTTCTATTCAGTCTTTTGTCACAGTTCTGGTCTCTTGTATCTAATTTGAAATCTCAAGTACTGAGGAATAATAAATATGATTGTTTTTCAATTCTAAATACAATATTTAGATTCATTAAACCATGATTAATTTTTTGAATTATGGTACATAAAATAATTCACACATTTTTTTTGATATTATATAGAGACATAATAAAAAATTAACTAAAATACTATCAAAGAGAAATGTGTGATAATGTATTCTCATTATAATTATGTGTTTTCACAATTATATGACTACGTGAAAGCATATAATACTAGTTTATTTCATTATATCATTTTTTATTCGTCTGCCATTTTCTCTCCCTGTTTATTTCATCATTTTTAATTTATCATTCATTGTTTATTAAATATTCTATAATATTATATATTATGATTTTATTATTATTATTTATTTTTTGTATCCTACATTTTATCATTATTTATTATATTTTCTTATTATAAAATCTTTATTATGCATTATTTATCATATATTTAGTTAAATAAAATTTATTGTAGGTTATTTATTTCTGTTTTTAATTGATGGTTTTATGATTTTTAGTTTTTTAATTTAAATTTTTTTATAATATTGTATAAACTATGTACTTTGTATTATAAATTTTTTAGATTGAAATGATTATTGATCATTCGTTTTTTTACTTTGGTCCCCCACATAATTTTCTTCAAAATTTAATTATAACTACACCAGATGTAAATTTCATTTTATTAGAGATTAATGCTACAATATATGGAATCAAAATATTAAAAATTCATTTTGGTTTGGTGATTTTGGTTATGTTTTCATTTCTTGATTATATTTTCATGCCTTTCTAGAGTTTTTGTTATTATAATTTTTTCCGTTATTTTTATAATGTCATAAATATTTTGAGAAATATCAAAATTATGTAAATATACTTTAAATCTTTCAATCATAATTAAAACAATGGTTTCTAACCTCATCCATAAATGAGAAAGATCAAATATGAGTAAATTTCTCTAGTTGTTTTTAAAAAACATTGTTCCTATAAAAATATCATTATGTATTATAATGAATCATACTTTTCATGATAAAATGGTTAACATCATAATATATTAGTAGATATAATCTTATAAATGAATAATGTCTTAGGAAATGAGCCGCTTATAGTTTTTATTGTATATACACCTCATGTTAGAAAGGATATACAATTGAATATTAATTTTTGTGTTAATTTAGAGAAATTGAATCAATTTTGGACATAATATAAAAATATTTTTATAGGTGCATCCCTAAATACGAATGATGAAAATTGATTCTAGAGGACACATTGACTTTAATGGACGATTTTGTTTTAGTGTAGTAAATAATGAAAGATTAGTTATCATTGATTTTTCCCATTTTTATTATTTTTCGGAAGCAGGTATGCTATTTTAAAAATGATAGGAACACATAATTTATTATAAAATAAGTTTCACAAGATCCCAAATTGACTAATTATTGCTAAAAACTTCTAATAGAATCTTTATTTTTTATTTTAAGCTTATACCAATTGAAATATTACCACCCAAAATCATTTATTATTTTTTATGTGCATATTAATAATTAAAATATAAATATGAAGAATTTAAGGAATCAGGGTATCAGATGTTCATATCTAATGGAATAATGTTTATAAGATATATATATATATATATATATACATATATTTTAAGAGTATGAAAAGTGGTTTTTCTAAAAGGAATTGAATTTAGGTAGTTGAACGAGAATGAAAAACCAATAGCTAAAGATAAAGGAGTTTGTTATAATGCTCTACACCATTTTAATAATTAAGATTCATAAGATTAATACCATGTTGATCATATACTTTCGTAGAATGTATTTAGTGAGTGATAGGAGGTTTCAGACCCTATCTAATGAGGATAATTATGAAACTGAATCCTGAGGGTTTCTTGGGATTTATGTGTTGGGAAGTGGGTATCAACATTGTTGTATAATAGATTCATTGGATACAATGGAGAGAACATGATAAATGTTATGTTATTAAAAAAACATCAATACCAATAATTGTAATATTATATTATAGTTATTATAGCTTGTTGGTAAGAGGGAGTATAACAGATAATAATTTTGGAATTCATAGTTTTTGGAGGAGATGAGTTATTTTTGGATGGATTATTATAGTAATTTCATGGAAGGAAGATTCCCTGACCTCTGGGGATAGTATCTTCAATGATTTTATTTACATTACTCATCTACTTATTTATGTTCATCTATAAAATTTTGTTGAGTAAGAATCATAAAAGGGTCTATTGTCTTGGTTGGATGTTATGGGAAGTGTACCATGTGAATTTTGTGGGCTAATGAGATTTCTTTTAGAAGTTTCGATGAAGAATAATGAATTTTATATATATAATGTTGATCAATGATGAATGTCACTTGAATATGATGAATAATTAGTATTAGATGTTATAATTTAGTCACTTGATATTGTATTAATTTTACATGATGTTCCATGTACTATGAAAATACAATCCTAGGGATCACATTTTTAAAACAAAGGGCTTGCCAGTTTGTTAGGTATGACAAAGGGACCATGATTTGATGGATGTAAAAAGTAAAAAATCTGAGTAGAAAAAAATTCAGTTGTGTGATTGTAGAATCCATGTGACTCACCCTCGTTCTATAGAATAATCCAAAGCTATGTAACACTGGAACATACAATGGAACTCCAAAGTGAGTGAGGTTTAACCAATGGAAAGACTAAATGTTAATGGCATGGTATTTTTTCTGGTAGTGTGAAATGATTGGAGGTGGTAATTCCAGCATGTCCAATTCTCAAAGAGAGTTCCCCATGTGTTGTGGGTTGTTTATAATATGGACTATATGGGGGAATGTCAATTTTATTTACCTAACAATAGTGACTATTGTGGGGATGATGACTTGACCAATGAGGAGAGACCTCCTCAATGAGTTCTTTCAATTTCACATCTATCACATCTATTTCTTATGTAATTTTATGGTTTGTCCAAATTTTGACAACTAATATAAGTATTTCAGTTTTTTATTTTTCATTTTTTATAGTAAATACTATATGATTCTGAACGTGATTCAAAATCTGAATGTTATGATTTGTACAACTATTCATCACATTCAATGAATAGTGAAAAAATATATTGTTTACCTAGAGGCAAGAGTTAAAAATTAAATATTTTTATCACATTCACAGTTTAAATGATATGTAAGGATGTTATATCACCTATAGTATGAACTAATTTACTATTTAATGATTTTATTTTAAGTTATCATGGGTTTTGATTAGGTTTTTGTGTTCTCCCAACTAAATTTCAAAAGTTATTGATGGATTAAAAAGGTAGATTAGTTAGAAATTGCTTTGGCTCAATGGTCTTGAAAACAAACGTTTTGGAGGATGTGGCCTAGAATTTTTCAATTCTGGGATTGTTATGTTGATAATTTGTGTGGATTGGTCAGGATTGGATTGAAAAAACAAATTTAGAAAGAACTTTTACATTGGTGGATATCTATGATGGGTGTTATAGTATGCCATGGTGTCTGAGGTAGTCTATTGAGATCCTAGTTATCCACATGGAAGTATGAAACAACTCTTTTGTTGGATTTTTCATAGGGAAATATCCCTATGGTAATTAGGGATTTTAAAAGGGAATGTTCGTGACTATATTGTTACAGAGTTGACGTAGTATGGGGTTTGTGGGTACGTTAGATGTGAGGAGGATTACTTTTATATATCACGGTTGAACCTATGTTGTGTCCAAATAAATAATGTAGTCTCTCCATGCCATACTGGGTTCTCCTTGATGAGCAACATTCAACAGCCCCATAGTCAGGATGAGTACCCACATGCGGTGTTATCAGACAATCTTTTTTTTAAAGGCCTCAAATGATCATAAGAATTTATGTAGAATTTGGTTATAGAGAAGTGAGAATTGTTAAAAATTATTGGGTTTCAGAAATTTTATTTTAAATATGAATCATTCCCAAAATTTTTTATTTGGGATTTCCTCCACATTATATGGATCACATTCCTAAGGGTTTCCCAAGTCTTATTGAAAATTGTATTTTTAGAGGATCATATTTTCTCGTGGATTTTTAGATTGTTGAACTTATTGGCGTTTGAAAAATAGGAGGGAATGATGAATCTAGTGGTTGCTTTGTAATTATTAAAAGATTGAAATAACTATTTATTTATATTTTAAATATTTTTTATTTAGGATACATTTTATTTTAAAACATATTAAAACATCTCTTTAATAATATAATTTTGTTGAAAAACATTTTACATATTATAAAAACAAACCCATAAAGAGTTATTTAACCAATAATAATCTAACAATTATTCCAAAGATGGAGTGAAAATAGGATAGGATAAAATTGAAAATTATATAGAAATATTGAGTTACTTTTAATTATGTTAGGGTGAAAATGAAAAAGAAAAACAGTGTGGTACCCATCCAATAAAACTGGAATAGCGTAAGCAAACAAGTGCGGCTTGTCAGATGTGTGTTCTTGAGGGGATATTGGATTGACATGATACATTAAAATTTATAGGACCATATGAATTTTGATAAAGTGATGTTGAATATAGACATGTTAAAATCTAATTATACCGGTCAAAAACATTAATCAATAATTTTCTCTTGGGATTTTGACACATAAGTGGGTGAAAAAACAAGAGCCCCCAAAACATTATGAGAAAAAAATTAAATGTAATATTGTAGCTACAACTATGAAAAAATTGTCCATATGTACTTCATCCATGTATGTTCCCAAATATTACTACTTGATGATTGAATATGTTGTTTCACTAAATATACTGGTTCTAGATGGGTAATCTTACAGAATATTATTAATTTATCAACGCCTACTAATATAATTGGTAAATCCTTTGTCAATGCTGAATTCTAGGAGTTCTACATGATTATATCAATGTAATTATTCATAGAGATAATGGAAAAAATATAAATTTACTATAATTTCTAGGAATCATAGGTGATATATAGTGGGTTATAAACAGCCACGATAGAAATAGGAACCCGTTATTCTTAATACTATTATTCTGGGAGAAATAAGGGTTTTAAATCACAGTCAACTCCCACATGTATTATATGACGGAATGTAAGAGAGATGCAATAGTTTTAGAAAAATATATTATGTCTACTTCTTCCATATAGATGCTAAAATATGTTTACTTGTATATATAAGATGTTATTTCCCAAATTTAAATGACTTTTTATAGGAGATCTTACAAACTACCATTAATATCACTACGTCTACAACTAATATTTTCCAGTAATTTTTCACTTATTGATACTACTAGTTCTGGATGAGTATCTTGAAGGACCACCATTAGTAGATATAGGACATAGTTAATAGTCACTTTAGTTGATGGGAATCACATGGAAATTGAATAGGATCGGGAACGACTGTAAAAAAATAGAGACACTATATTCTCAAGAATAATGATTTGGTAGAAATGAAGGAGGCAATCAATCATGGTCAAGTCTCCCATGCATAGTATCATGGAAACAAATATGTAATAACAAATAAATTTTTCGAATGAAATTGGAGGGCCGATGTTGAATGTTATCAATGAATTAACCCTTCTAATGGATTAATAAAAGGAATGGTTGTTTCAATTTTGATTATCCATTAGCTTACATGCTATTTAGATCATATTGGTGATGCCTAATGATACCCTATATGTAGAAGTGGTTTTTGTAGTACTAATAGGTGTTGAATCAATAAATACCTAAAAAGAATCCTACATAAACATACATTATATGGTGGATTTGCTAAGAAGTCGCCAAAATTTGGGATGACTTTAATCAGAAAACTAATGATTTAATTTAAATAACAAAAAAAAAACAGAAAATTAATTGAAATAAAATTATTATTTATTATGTGTTGATAAAATATTGATATTAGGGTTACCATAGATTTAATAGTTTTCTGATGAAATTTTAGTTCAATATTTTAAGACGTATCCAATAAATTAGAGAGGTTCTTAACATCATTAAATAATTTAATAAATAAAAAATTCAAAGGTTAATTCTAAATTAACATAGAGTATAACATTAATGATCTATCCATGGAATTGTATTTTACTAGTGCTCAAAATTTTTAGTCATTAAAGTATGCATTGATGATGAAGAAAACAAATCAAAAGAACGAACTGTCAAACAATATAAATTTTTTTAATAATTTAATAAAATAAAATAAAATACAATAAAACCAAAAAAGTACATAGAATCATTTCAAAAAAAATTTACACTTCCACTGATGCAATTATCTCAATTGAATGTGGAATTTTACTTATAACGGTATATTTTTTTAAATTAAAAATAAAGAAATAATGAACACTCCAAATTTGTGTGAGGGATATCAAAAATTATTGTGTGAATAAATTCAAACCATGATTAAACGTTATTAACATGTTCATAGAAGGTATATAATATGTGGTTTATAGTAACATTTATATAGATAATAATGATATTTAATCGACTTACATTAGACAAAATGAACATAAAATTTCAAAATGAAAGAGTGAAAATACAATTGAAATAATAAAAAATCTACCCTGAATTAATTCATAAAAACCACCTCAAATAAGAATTATACGGTCCTATTATGTATCCCCAATCATTAAATTAAATCACATTTAATTATATTAAATAATTTTATGTAAGAAAAAGTGGATTGTAAAATTTTCAATATTTACCCGAAGAATCAGATTTTTCTTATTCCCCCATATTCACCAAAACATTACAAATTGAAGGATAATGAATTGGGGGGGGGGGGGTTTGTAGTTGTGAAATATTTTATTCCAATTACTCTAATATATTTAAAATTTTCATTCCAATTTGATTAACTATTTTAATTTTTTTGAAGAAAACGGTCAGATGACATTATGGGCGATGAAACCTAGCAGATAATTTAATCCTCAAAATGGGCTCCATTGATAACCTTGAAAATGAAAAAATTAACTATTTAAATAGTATAATTAATGTTTACCCATAGTTTACTCTACCTCATTTTAAAATAATTTCTTCACTGGGCTTTATTTGTAAGCTAAAATAATAATTTTATGTCTATAAGTCTCATTCTGCATTGTCTAGAAATGTCTACATTTGTTGCTAAATATTCCCATCTTCCATAATGAATCATTGATTCATCCTAAAATACATAATTTTATATAAACTGTGATAAATAATATCCCAACATAAAAAATTTATGAAATGCAAATAATTTAATCCACAATATGATGATTAAATTAGCCCAAATTGGCACAATCTAAACATGAATTGCAATTGTCGTGAGAAGTGATGTTCAAATTATAAAGTTCACTTAGACATGATATTATGGACATAGAATCATGTGAATATTAAAATATAAAGAGTGAATATTTTCTTATTTCCATGGGTAAGAAGACCTCTAACTCGAGCTTTGAATGTCCTGATAAATATGAATCCAAAAAATATAAAATACTAGCCCATTTTTGAAAAACATTTATCAATATATTCTCATAAATATACAACATGAAAAACAATAAATAAAGCTATAAAAAAATAATTTAACACAAGATTGGATCACAATAATATCACAATCATATTGTCATTTAATTATTCAAATTCATTAACGCATATAATCAAATTTCAATAAAGTATGATAATTTGTTGTGAATCAAAAAAGATATGGGGACCATTTTTTTATTATACATAGAAAAAATAAGCGATGGGTGGGAATAAAATTATTTATTAATATGAGAATCCAATTTTATCTTATTCTTATTTCATTTTTTTGAACCACATTAGATTTGAAAATATTAACTATGGGAAAGAAAAATATGGATTCAAGATCCCAAATTGAAGAACACCACACATATTTTCAATTACATTTTCTAAAATACAGAAATATATCCAAAATATATGAAATATAACATTGGAGTTATGGTAACTATGTTTTCGATGCCACACATTTGAACAAAACATTTCACTATGTGGTCTTTTTTCATTTTTTTGGGATACTATAATTAACATTAAATTGGCCGCAAACCCTATTCTATGATGAAATATTACAAAGAAATCCAAAACACTCCCAAAATAAAATGGTAATGCATTATTTAATTTTTATTAGGATAATGATAATGTAAATGAAGAAAATCAAATTGAAAAACTGAACATTAGAGAAACTATTCCCAAGAACATAAATAGGTTTTGAAATCATATTTAGGTAATTAAATATATTTTGAATTTTTGTGTTCTTGTTCGACAATGTATATTAATTCTTGAGAGTATAATGAATTTTACTTTTTCAAGAAAGTTCATTTCTTTAATCAAATGATATAATTCAACTCCCCTAATATAGAAAGATATTACCCACAGTGATGATGAATAATTGAGGAGAGAGTTATGTATTGGGAAGAATGAGGGTAGGAATTAAAATTGAAAACAAATCATGCATAAAAACCACATAGTTTGATGTTTATGAACCATCAATAAGATATTAATGACTTTGTCTTCATGTCCCATGTAGACTCCTCATTAATGATTGAATTTTTTTTTTGAAATATGTAAGGCATTTTTATAATTTAAAAATAAGAAAACTCAGACAACATTAAATTACAGAATAATGAAAAATTATATAACAATAGAATCAGAAAGGGGTTCCAATATAAAATCCAAGACTACGAAATATTAAATTAAAAAAATAAAATCAATGACAACGAAATATTAAATTAAAAAAATAAAATCAAAACATATGCAGGGTTGCTTCCCAAGAAGTACGTAGTTTATAGTAATTATATCTACATAAAAATCCCCTAACAACATATCCAATAACTTCCTCAAAAAATTTTAAGATAGTATTTTACACCCATTATAATAGATTAATATTGATTCATTGTTTTCAATTTGTTTAATTTATAATATAAATTTTTCAATAAGTGGGAAATAAAAAGGAATATATTAATGGAATATCTAGTTAATTTATTACTCTTTACTAAGACATAGAGGATACATAAAACATTATTAGTTTCAATAGATGAATTAATTACTACCAAACGGTCTTGGTTTTCATCTATGAAGTGATATTTTAGTGGGAATGGAATGATTATAAATTTCAGTTTGGCTTGATTGAAATTTAATAAAGAAGAATCAAAATGTGTATCAAAACCTATATCTGTTACCAAATATTTAAAAACATTAATTTTATTAATAAATAAGTTTCAAACCATAGATTTTAAATATTACTGTGTCATTGGTTGCAATAAAATATGATTTAAATATTTTCCATAATGATTTTGTGATTTTTGTTTCTTAAAAAATCATCAATGGATCAATATTCCAATCACTGAATACATGATGTAAAATTTACGTCTCATGAATTTAGGAAATTAGTTTATTTTTGATTTTATCAGTAGACAACAATTTATTCATCTTCTTCTACTATCTCAAATATAAATTTTGTATCTTTATTATTTTCATTAGTGTTTTTTTGAAACTACACACTCTGTATAAGGTTATAAACGGGGCAGTCAATGTTGGGATGTCTGCCTCAGATGTTTTTAAGGATTTATAGTTGTAATGAAAATGATGAAGCCTCAAAAATCATTATCTCCATTTGGATATAGAATTGTTCATGCAATTCCTATTTATAAGATTTGAGAGGATTTTGAACATAATGGACATCCATATGATTGATCTCTCAGAGCATCCTTGAGAGTGTGGGAAATTGAACCGTTAAAAATTAATCATTTAGGTGATTGAAAATATCATATTATGTGGGGTAATAATTCATTTATTTCTCAAATAAGTTACATATGGTATTATCTTCAAAATATTGATTTATTATTTGATTATACTGTGGTTTTATGACAGAATAATATGAAAAATAATAATTTAGAGTCAACTAAAATTTAGATTCTAGATTTTCAGGACTCACTCAAATAGAATGTTGAAATTATATGAGAAACAAGGGTTATAATATATGGTAAGTGTCTAAGATGACATAATTGGATCGTTGAAAATCAAGCAAAATTTGATGATTCCCAATATTATCCTATAGGTATAAGTGGTTTTTGTAGTGCAGGAAGGGGTCAAATTTGTATGGACCTAAGATTAAACCCATTGACACATACTTTATCTTGAGGGTTGATTGTATTTCTCCGACATTGAGGATTATTATCGTTAAAGAAAAATTATTTATTATTAAATAACAATGATGATTCATAATATAAATTAAAATAAAACAATTAATTATTTTGTGATGATCCTATGTTGTTGTTAGGGATTGAATGGATGTAATTACATAGGTTAGGAAATGAGAAATAAAAAAAATCCCTATCTATTTGTGTTTGGGGAGACATTAAACAAAGACCACCTATAATACCCCAATGGGTGCAACCATTTGGCTTCATCCATAGAGTAGATAAAATGGATGAAATTTTCATTCTATAAATTTTTAAATGACTAGTTTAAGAGGATCTAAATCCACGAGTCAGGTCCCAAACAAAATTCACTGATATAATCATTACAAAAATCCAATGCAAATCACCCATTAACTTATAGGATCACATGCATGAAAATGATATGGAATTTTATCTTAATAGAACCCAAAATGTGTATTTTTAATGTCATTGATGATGAAGAAGAAAATAAAATAATGGAATGAAATATATACACAAAAAATTAAATAACATATAAACATAATATAATATACTATAAACCCACAAAAAACTCCTATATAATCAATCCAAAAAATCGTTATCCTTCCATTGATGCAATGCTCTCAAAAGAAGGTGGAATTTAGCTTATAATTGTGGAACTGATGAAGTGAAAAAAGATGTAATTAATACTCCACCATTCTGTAAGGAATTACACAATTTTATGGTCTGAATAAATTCCCAAAAATTTTCTATGGTATCAATGTGTTATGAAAAAGGATATAAAGGATGAAGAAAAAGTATTTTTATAATGAAAATAATGTCATTAAATAAAAATAAATAAGAGAAATTTATCTTATAATAACTATATTAATGTGTAATAGTATAATTGATATAATAAAAACATATAAACCAAATTCAATCACCAACACCAAGTTAAATATTAATTTTAGGTTCATAAGGTAAATCCCCCATCATTCAATTTAATCCGATATAATTAAGATACTCCAAGTTTTGTAGGAAAGAGTAGAATATTGATCTTTCAAGGTTTATAATAAAAATGGGATCAAGAATATTCACCCTAGATGACATGAATATTCAAAATTGAAAAAGGGTGAATATTTAGTTGTTGTACACATGACATATTTTCTTCCAAAAACCCTCTATTAGATTTTAAATTTTCATTCAAATTTTACAGTGTAGTTGTTTTTTATGATTGAAATGGAGGGATGAATTTTTGGTCATTGGAATTTTGTTCATATTTTAATCCACAACAATGCTCCATGAATATCCTTGAAAAAAACCATAACTCTATAAAGAGTTGAATAAATTTATCCTGATAATATTATCTATATATAGATAATATTGGAGCTTCATTAGGATTCAATTTGGTTCTCAAATTTTATTTGATGAGCATTTTTACCATTCTACATAGTTTATAAATTTTAGAATCCATGTCTAAAAGTGTCCATATTCTATTATGAATCATCTAGTAAAGATAAAAGTCAGAATGTTCCAAAAAGTTTATAAATCAAACACTATAATATAATACTAATATATTTAAAATAAATAAACACACAAGACGTTGATTAATGTGTCCCAAATTGAAAAACATTGAACATGAATTCAAAATGTTATTAGAAATGATGTTGAATTTATAAAATTTTCAAAAATATCTGTTTAAGGCAATTTAATCAATTGAATATTAAAATTCAAGAAATTAATATCAGCCTATTTCAGGGGATAATTACATGGTTGATTATGTTCAAAGATAAAGACTCAAGTGATCCACATATTATTATGTAATAGTGGTGATCATGTTCATTCATAGTTTTTTCTACTTAATAACATTGAGTAAATTGGGATTATTTAAGTTATTGAGAATGAAAATAAAGTGGGATGGATTTATAGACTAGTAATCTTAGAGGGTATGGGGGAGAACCTGGTGAGATGTATTCTTTCTATCAATGGGATACTTGTTTTTGGGTTTCTGCATAGGGGATTATCCATGTTTCTAAAACACGAGGGGAATATAGAGGTATTGATAAGTTTTGTTGGTAAAAATATAGTAATTATTTCTATGAATAAATATTTAATATGACCTAGATAGTTTTTATCTTGTTAGTTAGGCGGTTGGAGGGGATATTAAATATTGGTTTTTGAGGGGTACGAAATATGGGACAAATTTTATTTTCTGAACTAGTTTCTTATAAGATTTAATGGGATATACCTCAAGACCTAGGGGTATCATCACTCAAAGAGATATTATATACTTTTTCAACTTATTAATAAACCTATGTTGTGGTATGTTATTTTTATGTGTATATATAAGTATAATATATGTCTATTGGTTTTTATGTTATCTATTTTGATTTTTATATTTACATGATACCATAGAAGTCCTATCTCAAAAATACATCATCAAGGTTTGATAAAAAAAACTCATAACATTATTACATTAGTTAAATATATTTAGTTTTCCTAAAAAAAGTGTAACAAATTTTTATAATATAGGATAATAATGGAGAAAAAACTATATTGATTTATATAACTTTTATAATTATTGAAACATCAAATCATTAAAAGTAGGAGAATAATAATATGATATAGAATGTAAAAGGAACCACTTGGTAGATTACCACTTACCTAGAGCCGTAGTTGATACCATCCCTGGCCTAGTTAGCCTATTGTTCAACAGAATACCCAATTGAAAACCTAATCACCCTCTCTAACTAAAAATGCCAAATTTATTACCTCTCGTGTTCTTCCACTATCCCAACCAGTTTCCAGTACGGAAAATTATTAAAAATAATATAATGGACTACCCTTTAACAACTAAAACTATAAAAAGCTAAATAAATAATAAAAGGAAATTTCTACCACATGCTTGTACATCGTACACATAGGAAAACCAATAATCTAATCCTTTTTCATTATCTATTTCTCATGGAAAAAATGAACAACTATTTTTAATGTTTAAAATTAACACCATAAAGATCCAATATCCTTCAACACTCCCATAATATTACTATAGACATAGAATCATATTCAACAAAATTCATAGAGAATGTTGAGTAATCCAATATTCCACATAATCTAAGAAAATAGGAATCACACTTAACTATTCAAACATTAAATCAATGAAACCCTTTTCCCATTCCTAGAATCCATTTTCTCCACAAATTTGGATCATTTCATAAACACACACTGTCCTATGGGGAGCATCACATAAAAAAAGATCAAACAAATAATGTATCATATCATTGAACCTTCCTATACCATACCAAAATCACTGAAACAACCTCTTTTTATAAGAATCGTAGGATGATTCGGGATAAATTATTTCTTTTATTGATATAATAGGAAGATCTAATCTTCGTTGTTTTTGATTATCAGGTTTTAGACACTCAAAACCCCCATCACCTAATCAAATGATAATGAAATTTCCAAATACACATTCCTAATGTCCAAATAATGAATCTTAAATTTATTATATATAACCAATGAAATCAAAATGTTGAAAACCAGTTATAACCTCAAGAACCTAATTTGATTTTAGAGAAGAGGTGTTGCTTTGTTTCTATTTCACACTGAGCTCATAGGTAATCCACAAAGCCTTTCTACCCTATTAAAATATTCACCCTTTCTAATAAAATCCTACACAATTAAATTGACCAAAAGTACTCATATTATTTTTCCATGTCCTAATGCATATTCTCTAGGGGTACCCAATAAATATTCTACACTTATTAATTTTTATACAAACAATGATAAAACACATCAAACTATATCTTGTCATTTTTGGTCCTCCACTTGGAATATTTTACATATGAACCACTATTTTCGAGTTTAATAATATCATCATGATGTATTGATTCTAAAATAGGGATCTCCTTTGTGCAACGTAGAAGAAACCCCCTTGTTAACAAGTCATTCAGGTACAATGAGAAATTACTTCCCTCATTTTGAACATATATAAATGTTGTTGATTTAGCATATTACCTGGTAGAAACATTTTCGTATCATAACAAATGACATACATCTTTTTTTAGGTTAACCTAATTTGATTTCAAAATTAGAGGATTAAAATGACACAATCCTAGTATCCTAAATCTATATTATATTCCCATGTTTCATTACATATGAAGAGAAATATTTTTGAAATAAAATTATAACATGAAAAAAAGACTGTATTAAAAGAAAATATTGATTGAATTATAGGATTATTATAAAATAATATTGAAGCTACATATTTTATATCTAGAATTTTCTTTTGTGATATTATTATGGATATCAAAAAAGTAATTATTCAAACATAAATCAAATATACTAGCGGTAAAGACTCGTCCAAGTGGGACCTACACCATGACTTCCCAAGTCCCCCTCCAATAGGCCAGGGGCTGGTGACTAGCACTCTGTAGGCATATTTTTATCATGGGAGGCATTGCCTAAGAAATCGTACACAAAAATACATCTCCAAACCCACAAATGCTAAAATGTAAAAACCACCAAGAAACAAAATGAATACATACAACTAAACCAAACTAATAGAGTATGATGGAATGTAATGTACTGAATGTAAAATGGGTTAGAATACAAGTCCACCAAAAACAAGAGTCATAATACTACAAAGTCCAACTTGTAAACACAAAGAGGTACTAGGACTACTTCTCATTGCCATAGGAATACCTCGACCTATAGGGAACTCAGAAAGATCTATCATGTCCAGGTCCACCCTAGACTCTATCAAAAGGATGCTCGTCTTCACAAGACCCAACACGTTCTTGAAAAGCACGTGCATGGGTGAGTATATCAATACTCATTAGAGGAACCGACAACCCACAAATAAAAAAACCAAAGAAAGGCACGATCAACTCTAAAAAGTATATGTCTTCTAAACATATAATAGGAGAAAAAAATCTAGATATACTCAAAACCCAGACCCGTGGTCTAGAGATAGGTCACACAACAACACACTCCTCCCAGGTATTCAGTTCGATGATTCCATGAAGCACTCATTCAGGGAGAATTCACTCCACGAGTCTGACAGCTCTGATGACATCTTTTTGAGAAGCATTGTTCTTCGAGAAAATCCATGAGAGATACATACACTCATTATAAGAGAACACACTTTTGAGTGGGAAAGATCATGACACATATATGAGGATAACTTCCAGGTCCATGATGGATACCACAACTCATTTAGATTCACTAGCTAGGTAAAGGATCAATGCCTGGTGGAGTTGGATACATTGATGCCTCACTCTACCTGGGTTCAAGAATTGATAGAGGATCTCTCTCCGTGCCTCTCATAGGGTTTCCTGACTCTATCACAAAATATCATGCTGAAAGGATCATACTATTTTAGAAGGAAATGCTGACTGACCTTCATGGGGACGAGAAGATGGGGCACTAACCCAATTGAAACATGTCCATGATACGGTGGACAAGAAGACCATGCCATTTTCCAAAAAAGTGCATGTCATGTAGAAAAGTCACATGTTGTGTATTCTGACCCCAGGTACTACCCGAGTACAAGGACTCGTGTCGTAATGCTTGTTGTGTAGAATATGTTAGTACATGATGTGTGGTATAGATTACCCACCGTGTCCATGTAACTGGGGTCGGCTCCATGTATGCTGGCCATGTGCTCGTACAAATCCTCAACCCATTTGTGCCAACCCGTGTAATTGGGACATGGGGTGACCCGCTTTACTGGCCTCTCCTGGATATGTAGTAGATTACATGGTTTTGTACTCCATATTATGTCTATGTATCCACTGGATACATGCCTAGTCCTGTGTAGTTGCCTTTTCCATGCCATATTGGGTCTACACGCCGTGTTGCGAAGGCATGTGGTCCATCTAGTGTCTGGGTATTTCTCAAAATACTTTCTGAGATTCTTGGAAAGTACAACGTGTAGTATGACTGGGGTCACATGCCATGTGATACCTTTCAGACACCTAAAACCCTAGTCGCTGCTGAGCTGGTCCACACGGCGTGTTTCTCAGGATATACAATGGGTATTAAAAAAATTTATAGAATCAGAGACTTCTGCCATGGCTCATTCCATGTTGCCCCGTTCATCGATACGGCCATCCAACCTCCATGGGACTCAATAGTTTTGGTCAACCGACACCACAAAGATGATAATGTTGTTTTTGGGCCTCCTATCTATCACAAAAACCCATAATGATCCACCCACACGAATAACACTCAATGAACGGTCATTCTGTATCTTATTAGATTCGTCATCCGCTATCGTCGTCGCACCTTTGATAGGTCATCGTGAGATCAAAACATCAATTTGGGATCGTTGCGTCACAAAATGAATGTGAAAAAATCCATTGTTACTCGAGCCACGAAAAACATGAAGAACGCACGATGAATATAAATGGGGACTAAATACAATAATAAAATCATGGATCAAACCTCCAGTGCCATTTTCAAGGTATTGAACCACTCCCATTAGTAGGGTCAAACAACGAAAAAATAAACAACAATTTAACAAGGATTAATTACCCGAAATCAACACATTAAAATCCTACCACATGAATGTATGAACCCACAGATCAAAATGTTCATGGTTTATCTGTGTTCGTAATTTAAATTCCAAAACAGGGAAAGAAGAATAAAAAATAACAACCCCAACCTCGATCCGGTTGAATAACGATCACCGTGTTGTGATTGTTGGTGGGATTCGTCGAATCTGAGAGGTGTTTTCTCATGTCGTCGTCGTCTACGAACTGGTCATCCTCCTCAAAATCTCTAAGAGGATCTCTCTCGAACTGTCAACTCATTGGGTTATGAGGATAACCCCACGAACATGCCATAAGAATGAACTTATATGGGAGGATTAGGTTGTTGCACAAAAAGGAATAATTTTAAAATAATAAGATAAAATTATTAATTTATTTTATTTCTTCTAATGTTCATCCATTTAAAACTCACAAATACTAATATTTACAGCCAACCTATTCCGATCGATGTTAGTCCCCACCTCTAAGGTAAAGTCGCTGCTCTTAACACAATGGAGCACTCAGATTTTTTGATTCGGGCACCCATTTAAAATATATTACACTTTTTTAGGAAAATGTTCATGCCCACTGTTTAAAATTTTAATTTTTTCAAACATTTATTAAGGGAACCCTGGACCTTGGAATCGCACGCCGTCGAAAGTTCGGGTCTAAAAATTATTCCATATAATATTTTATAAATAATACATAGACAAATATGAGACATTAAAATCTCCCAACCTTGGGGATTTGTGTCCCCGAGAATCAAAAACTAATGTTACTCAAAATGATGTGGGTACTGGGCACAAATATGAGCCTTCCACTCCCACGTCCTCTCCAAATGATTCTTGTGCTACCACTGAAAACACACTAACAGAATCGATCAACCATGAAAGATCCTCTCCTACCAATCCTCGATCTCTACTAGGTACACTACAATTGTCACCCCATCCTCGATATCTAGCTCGCCATAGCTAATGACGTGCGATGGGTCATGCACGTACCTCCTCAACTGCGACATGTGGAAGATGTCGTCTACTCATTGCAACTTTGGCAGTACAGTTAGGTGGTATGCCGCCTCTCTGACTCCACGCAGTATCAGAAAAGGTACGATAAACCTCTGAGATACCTTTCCACCTAGGCCAAACCACCGTAACCCTTGAAGAGATGAGACCCTAAGAAAGACGTTGTCTCCCTCTAAAACTCCAGGGGTCTCCATCATCTATCAGCATAAATTTTTTTCTGAATCCATGCAGTCTCCATCTGCTCCTGGATGATCTCCACCTTCTCAGTACTAGCTCACAGCATCTCTAGACTCAAGATTTCTAACTCTTCTTGGTTTTTCCACCAAAGTGGTGACCGACATGGTCTCCCATTAAAGGCCTCGAATGGAGCCATACCAATGGTGGAGTACTAGCTATTATTATATGAAAACACCACCAGTGGTAGGTTTTCTTCCAAACTGCGACCGAAGTCCATGATACAAGCCCGCAATATATCTTTCCGAACCTCAATGATCCTCTCTGTTTGACCATCTGTTTGGGGATAAAACGTCATGCACAATCATATCTGAGTCCCAAAAACGTCCTACAATCCCTTCCACAATCGGGATGTGAAATGGAAATCTCAGTCCAAGACTATTGTCGAAGGGACACCATGAAGCCAAAATATCTCATGGACGTAGAGGCATCCCATGCTCTCTATGAAACCCTTTTTTTATAGCTATGAAGTAGGTCGACTAGGTGAGTCGGTTAACGATCACTTAGATGGAATCATACCCCTTGGTCATCCACAGTATGCCTATCACAAATTCCATCAATATTACATCCTGCATCCACTCTGGATCTTATATGGGTGAGCCAATCCCGGTAGAACATGGTTCTTCCCCTTCACCTACTGGCATGTAAGGCATCGAGAAACAAACTCTGCTACTGCCTTCTTCATGCCTGACCACCAGAACTACCATTAGAGATCCTGGTACATCTTTGAAACTCCTAGATGTACCACCAAGGGAGATGTATGAAACACCCTCCTGACCACTTCTTACAATGTTACTGGTACACCAGTGTGTCATATGAAAAGAAGTACATGCTCCCCACCTTATGAATAACCATCAAGAGCATGTATTGTGGTTAACTGAGCTCAAAAAGCCTCACAGTCAACATCTCTAAGCTAAGCCTCCCTAACTCACTGTAAGAGTGGAGGGGGATAAACATAAACTGTTGTTAAGGTTCATTCTCTCTATCAAAGAAGGATAACTGCAACGTGGCTAACTACTCTGTCTCCTCTCCCAACAGTTGTGATCTCGACCTTCTGCAAAGTGCATCGACCACATTTTTCCCACTCATAGGAGTATAGATGATCTCAAAATCATATTCCTGGATGGATTCTAGACAATGACTATGTATAAGATTTAGATCCTTCTGAAAAAAGATGTACTTGAAGCTCTTGTGGTCAGAGAATATGATTAATCGCTCAGCCATAAGTTAGTGTCAACTCATCTTCAACACGAAGACTACCCCTTACAACATGGTGTCACGAGTCACATAGTTCAACTCATGTGGCCTCAGCTTGCATGATCCATTAGAAATAACTTATTATCTTTGTTTTAGGACCCAGGAAAGCCTGGTTCCATATGTGTTATAGAAAAATACGTACCCGACACCCTCCCCTAGAAATATCAAAATCGGGGCACTTGTCAAACTCTATCTCAACTGCTTAAAAGACTGCTGGCACTTATCTATATATAATATGGGTTTCCCCTTCATGTTTAAGGCTTTCATCGGTGCTAATATTTAGGAGAAATTATGGACGAATATCTGGTAATATCCTACCAACCCAAGGAAGCTTCACACCTCCATCACGCTATGAGGTGGCTCTATTTCTAGCACTGCATCCACCTGGGCTGGTTCTAGAGCTACACCATCTACTAAGATTACATGTCTTAGAAAGTGGACTTTATGAATCCAGAACTGGATTATTGAGATCTTCCCATAAAGATGGTGCTCCCCAAGTTTCTTTAGAACCATCTGTAGGTGTTTCACATGCTCCTCCTCTGACGTTGTGTAGACAAGCATGTCGTCTATGAGGACCACCATGAAATAGTCCAAGTACAGCTGGATGATCCGATTCACTAGTCCCATGAACGTCGCGGGGGCATTTTTCATGACAAAAGGCTTCACCAATTACTCATAATGACCATAGCCTCTTCTGAATGATGTCATGGAAATATCATCGTCCTGTCCTCATAACTGGTGATAACTTGATTGAAGGTGATCCTTCGAGAAACACTATTCCCCTCTCATATGATCGAAGAGGTTGCCGATTCTCAACAGAGGATACTTGTACTTGATCTTTACCTGATTAAATTTATAATAATCCATGCACAACCTCAAACACATGTCTTCCTACTTGGGAAATAAGACTGGGGCCTCCTAGGGTGAGATGATGGGTCTCAAAAAACCCTTTCTCTGTAAGTCCTCCAACAACACCCTTAGCTAGCTAAGCACTGTGCGAGACATCTGATAAGATTATGGGGAAATTAATTTCGTCCTGGGTGAAGGTCAATGAAAATGTCGATTTCCCGATATGAAGGTAATTCTGGAACATCTTTGGGAAAGACACATTTGTACTCCGCCACTACTGCTGGGAACTCAGAGCCCACAACATCTACTCCTCCAAGGAAAATTCTAGCTAACACTTGTGTGATGGGTACACCCTCATATGAATGAGCCTATTCTGTGTTGTATGGGTCTCCTTTTCTCTGAAAAAGGAAAACCTCATCCCATCACAACGAACACACTACACTCTTCATCAAAAATGATAATATAGGCATGGACCGTAGATATACAATCCATACCGAGATTGACTTCGTAAGGCCTCGACGCTACCACCAAGAGTTTCCAACCGAAACTCTTTCCTCCAAGGGTAATATCACACTGTCTGCAAGGGTGCGTGATCATCGAGTCTCATCCCATAGGTGTCTCCAAGTATAAGTATCGAGTAAAAAAGACATGGAAACACAACCCATTTCTATATGATGCATGTACCATTATTTTATTTCCCCACAAATAGTGTGTTCATTTTCCAATTTGAGTATAATGTTATCATTGTCCTAGTTTATGGATACGTCAGTCGCCCGCACGAAAACTGGAGACTCTGGCCTGAAGGATAACCTCTAAACACTGAACACTATTTCACCAAACCAATCTCATAGACTCTTGGACATAATGTTGGACTGACTCCCTTTGATTCCACACTCTCAAGACCCGTCCCAGTGGGGCCCACGCTGTGAATCCCCAAGCCCGCCTCCAATTGGCCAGGGGATGGTGACTAGCACTGAGTAGGAATATTTCTAACATGGGAGGAATTTCCTAAGAACTTGTACACCCACACACACAACTCCAAGCCCACAAATTCTAAAATGTAAAAGACCACTAAGGAACAAAATGCATGCATAAAACTATACCCAAATAATAAATATTATAGAATGTAATGTTCTAAAACTAAACTGGGCTAGAATACAAGCCCACTAAAATGAAGAGTCTGTAAACTGCAGAGTCCAACCTGTAAACACAAAGAGGTACTAGTACTTCCACTCATAGCCGTTGGAATGGATAATCCTTTAGAGAACACATAAATCCTGGTCCTATCGTTTTCTTCCCTAGACTGTGTCAAAAGGCTGCTCGTCTGCACAAGACACAACACATGTGGGCAATGCCTATGTAGGGGAGAGTATAATGATACTCAGTAGAGGAACCCGAAACACTATAATGTAAAACACAAATAAAAGGAAACATCAGCTCTACACAGTATATGTCTACTAAACATATAATTGTAGAACACAATCCAGATATACTCAAAACCCAGACCTATGGTCTAGAGATAGGCCACACAACTGCACAACCACTCTAGGGATTCCATTTGATGATTCCATGAAGCACTCGTTTCGGGAGAACTCAATCCATTAGTTTGATAGCTCGGATGACGTCCATTCGAGAATCAATGTTTGTCGGGAAAATCCATGAGAGATAGATACACTCATTATGGGAGAAAACACTCTTGAGTGGGAAAGATCATGATACACAAATGAGAATCACTACCATTCCCATGGCAGATACCATTACTCATCCAGATTCACCATCTAGGTAGAGGATCAATCACCAGTGGAGTTGTTCATGTCGATACCTAACTCTACCTTGGGTCAATAATGGATTTAGGATCTTTCTTTGGCCCTCTCATAGGGATGCCTGACTCTATTATATAAATTCATGATGAAGACATCATACTATTGTAGAAGGAAATGATGTCTGGCCTTCAGGGGAAGGAGAAGAAGGGGAACTAACCAAAATGAAACATCCACAAGATATGGTGGTCATGAAGACCAATCCATTTTCCAAAAAAAAAGTACAGGGTGTGTAGTAAAGTCACACGCTGTGTATTCTGCCCATGGGAACTGCCCGTGTACAACGGTCTGTGTCATAATGATGGTTGTGTAGAAAAATTCAGTACACAGCGTGTGGTATGGATTACACGCCATGTTTGAGTAACTGGGGTCAGCTCTGTGTATGCTGGCCATGCACCCGTACATGACCTCAACCTATGTCTTCCAACCTGTGTAATCGATACATTGGGTGACCCGCTTTACTGGCCTCACCTTGAAGTGTGGTGTAGTACATGGTCGTGTACTCCATCCTGTGTCTGTTTATGCCCTGGATACATGATATGTCCTACATAGTTGCCTCTTCAATACCGCATAGGGTATACATGTCATGTTGCGAAGCCGTGTCGTACTTCCTATATCCGTGTATTTCATGAAATTAACTCCGAGCATCGAGGAAGGAACAAGAGATCGTGTGACTGGGGTCACACACCGTATGATACCTATCTCATGGCCAAACCCCTAGCATCTATTAAGTCAGACCACAAAACGTGTTCTTCGGGATCCACACCCTGTATTCTGGTAACTCATGGGGTTTGGTTGCCTCGACACCACGAAGCTGATTCTGTTGTTTTCAGGTCTACGTTAGGTCCTGAAAACATGTAATGATCCACATGAAAAAAAATGTTCGAAAAATCATCTTTCCAGATCCGGTCTGATTCATCATCTGTAATCGTCGTATCACCTCCGCTAGGATGTCGTGATGTTGGATCTTCAATTTGGGATCGTTGCGTCACAAAACTAATGTGAAATTATCCGTTGTTCCTCACCCCGTGAAGTACACAATGAACACATGAGGAAAAAAATGGGGAATAAAATCAATAAGAAAATCGAGGAACAATCCTCCATCGTAATTTTTCATGGCGTTGGTAGATTCAAACAGAGCAAAAATCAACAAAAATTCAACATAGATTAATTCCCCGAAATCAACCCAATAAAACCCTCCGGAAAGAACGTACGAATCTAGAAATCAACATGTTTGTGGTTGATCTATGTTTTTCATTTAAATTAAAAAATGTGGAAATAATATTAAAAAATAACAACCCATACATTGATCCGGTTGACGAAATATTTCCAAATCACGTTTGTTGGTGGGATTCGTCGAATCCGAGAGGCATTTTCTCGCGTCATCGTCATCTACCATTGTGTCCTCCTCCTCCAAATATTTAAGAGTCTCTCTCTCTCTCTATCAATTTTCAGGGTTATGAGGCTAACCTGGTGAACATTCCATAAGCATGAACTTAAAGGGGAGGATTAGGTCCCTTCTCAAAAAGAAAACATTTCTAAAAAATAAAAAAATAATCAATATATTTTATTTCTTCTACAGTGCTTCCTTTTAAATCACCCAAAAACTAAATTTTGAAGTCGACCCGTGCTGGTCAATTTCAGTCCTTTCCAAAGGTAAAGTCACTACTCTAAAACAAATGGTTCCCTCAGCTTTCCAATTCAGGCACCCGTTTAAAAGATATTAATCTTTTTCAGGAAAACCACTCATGCGCACTGTTCAAATTTTTAATTCATTTCAATCATTTATTTTGGTACTTCGGACCTCAGAATCACACACCGTCAAAAGGTCTAGTCTCTAAATAATTCCATATATTATTTAAAAAATATTACACAGAAAAATCCGAGACATTACAATATCCTTGAATTCCACTGGGTCCACACAAGTCAATGAAAATATGAACAATTACATTTTATAAATTGTTTTTTTTCAATATGATGTTGGGACTCCAACTAGAAAATAAAAGTATTTAATCAACCATTAGAGTAATCTCCTCAATAATTATTTGATGTGTTTATTTTCAATCACGATACTTGCTTAATCAGATATACTACTATCAGAAACTATAAATTCAATAGTAACATCTCTCTTGGTAGAAACAACATATACATCTATCATAATGATGTGTCACTTTCCTGAGAAAAAAATTAACAAAAATATACTTGAAATAGTGTTTATTGTCACCTCACAAGGGTATCAATATATTGGTGTATGATCGAAGGGTTTTTATTGAAATATAAAACAAGAGATACACTCAGCACTTTTAATCACCCAATAATTAAAAATGAATGATATTTAAAAGGTAAAATGTCAATGAAAGGTTGATTGAATGAAGTCTTTGAGAAATACATTCCCCCATAACATAATTTTCATAATTTTCTCTATTAATGTACATGGTTTACAAATTTTATCCTCTAGATGAAAAATAATATTATTAAATAGCGTCTCTATAGAATCTGTTTTTCTAGTGTACTCATTATCCTCCTAGTGTTGACCTACAAGGACTCGTACTACTCTTGGTACTCTATGTGTAACATAGAATGGTTTTTAATAGAATATTTAAGCTCAGTAAAATGGATTTCTATTCATAAAAACCCCATTATAACTCAGACTACATCATTGCTAATCAAAAATCCATTTTTTTGGCATTACATAAATATAAAAACCACAGTTTCTAAACCCCACAAGTAAAAAACAAATGGCCACACAACGTCAATAACAATGATTAAAATTGGATAAATTAGTTAGAAGAAATTTACTATAGGATTTTATTTTATTTTTTATTTATACAAAGAATGTTTTTTTAATAAAGATCATGATTTCTCCGTAGCGATGAACATAAAAAATCCCACAATATTTTCCCTCACACTACCATGTTTTAACTATGACAACTGTGAACATACTTTTAATAGACATCCAACATTAGTTTCCCTCCTGTGACTATTTTTCTATGATCATCACTCTGTATGTAAATTCTCTTATATGACAACAAAAATTTTATCATCCCTCTCTTCCATTGAGTTCACAATGGATAACACCACTAAATTATATCACTAACATTAGGGATAATATATAATAAGTTATATAAAGAGATTGAAAATAGACATTGAAAATCTAAAAATAGTATTTTTTTCATATAACTACATGAATCACGTAAAGTAATTTAGTTATAGTAGGATAATAAATTGAAATAGGTCAATGAGGTGAAAAAAACACCTAGTGGAATAAAAATTCCATAATGCTATGGTCGAGACCTCCGAAGGCCTAGTCCAATCAATGGCCTTATGAATGTACAAAGGAGAACCTAATTACACCCAATAAAAACAAATTCCTTTTCAATACCTCACTTTCCCATCCACCAACCACACTTATTAGAGCTGCCATAAAATTAAATAACAACAAAATACCAGACTAATATACAAATGTTGGAAACATAATAAACTATCAAAAGTGTAAAATTCAATGATTCAACCACCCATGGACATCTTCCACATTAAAAAATCCCTTACATATAGAATTTTATTCCAATAAAAAAACCAGTCCCATCATTCAAATCAAATAAGAATAAATAGGTAATATTAAAAATTAGATACAAAATTACATTCATTTTAAGGTGTTATTTTTTAGGGTACAAAGTCAAATGATAATACCAATTTCAATGTATTGTGAATAAAAAATAAAAATTAAATAAATCCATATAATTTTGAATACTAATATATATACTGAGTGAATTTTTAGAAAATCTATAGATGTGAGATATGTTTCCCATGTTATTTCCATAGTATATAATTTTTTTATATTTAGGATCAATTTTGTAATGTATCATGATTTTAATGTAGTTTATTCTCATAATATACAAAATGGATGGATAAAATGAATAAATTATATATGAATAATTTTGATTATAAAATTATTTGGAAAATGATAGGTTATTTTTTTAGTCATGTTATTTGGTTGACATAATATTTTATGTGATAGTGAGTGTTGGACTCTCACGTGAAACCATGAAAAAAATGACAATTGATGTGAAAATGTTAAGATGTACATTTGAACATACTATGATTCATAAGAATAAAAGTAAATTTTTCCAATTGAAAATTATAATGACTCTAATTGATATATAAGATGATTGAGGATATATTATGATAGTTTGTACATATATTAGTGAATGATGTTTATAAATGTTATTTGAACCAATTTCATCAAATTTATTAAATGTTTTATTATCTTATTTGTTTATTATATTTGATGCATGAAGTATTATTTTTTTTGTATTGTGTATTATATTCTTTATTATGTGTTATTTTTAGTATATTTTATGATATCTCATTTTAATTATCTATTTTGTAACATCTGTTGTGTTATTTTTAATTCCTTGTACATTTTTTATTTGATCCTCCATTTTTATTTTTCCATGTTTCTTAGGTATTATGTGTTTTTTTAATTCAATATTTTCTAGTATATATTTTTTTTGTTTTTCCAATGTTTTTAATTCCATGTTTATTGTGTATTTAATCTCTATAATCTCTTTGATTATCAATCATTGATCACTTATATTTCTAAAAATAATCAATGTTTTTTTATTCTAATATCATATCAATAATCTATTATAATTTACCAATAATAATTTAATATATCATTAGTCATACCCAATCTATTATTTCTTATATCTTATATTATATCATACGCATTATCTATTATCATTTTTTTCTGATCTCCAATCTCTATTATCTATTTTCAGTTATTAGTTCCCTAGGTTTTGGTGTTATAATGTGTTATTTATTTCAAAAACATATTTAATTTCTATATATTCCTTAGTAACAAGTTTTTTAATCCACAATCTCATATCTTAAATATTTGATAATTGGATTAGATGGTCAATTACTCTAAGGATCTCCGTTATTTTATCACTCATGTTATTATCTATGACATAAGATATTTTATCACTATTTGTCTCCAATATTATTAGTAATATTTTTATCTTGATACACTATAACCATTTCTCTGATACCCCATAAATTTATATCTTATATATTACCATTGTATCTCACATATCTCATTACACATCTCTCATTATAGATGCTTTGTCTTTGATTTCTCAGGGAATCCATTATTTGATGTCTTATATTTGTATCTCTCATATAATATCATTTATTGTTATGTATCTAATATATTATTGTATGTTATTTAATCACTATACATTATTATTTGTTAATTGATATCTCATATATGTATCTATCATATGTTATCATTATATCACTCATATCAAATCTTTATGGGTTTTCATTGAGCTTTTGGAGACTTTTTTATTGACCTTCCAATGTTTTAAGACTCCATGTTTTTTTTCACTTTTGTGCATAGTGTTTTTTATCATGGGTCTCCATTTTTTTAGTTTTTGGTCACCATCTATTTAATAATCTATTTACCTTACTCATGTTTCATCTCTATACACCCTTTTTCATATCTAATTATTATTTCTTTTATCTAGACTCTTTATCTGTACCTTGATATCTCATATATGAATATCCCATATATTATCACTATATCTCTCACATATGAATTATAGTGTCTCATTTAATAGGCTATTATATTTATATTTTATGTCTAGTTACTTACCTTAGGTGTTTTTTATCCTCTTGGAATTTTTTATAACTCTTTTGATCTCTATGATTCTTGGGTTGGCTCTCTCTATTTCTTAGTTTATGGTCTTTGACTCTCATGTCCCTTCTCATTGTTCTTCTTTTTCAACTATCTACTCTTTTTTTTCTCCATTATACATTTCTTTTGGTCCCTAGTCTTTTTCACCTTGTTTAATCTCGAATATTTGGTCTTCATATCAAATTATTATTGTAAAATATGTAAATCAACCTATAATCTCTATGTTCAGTGTTTGGTCTCTAATATCTAATTTATAATTCTGTCTTTTGTACCCAATATTTGATATTTTGAATCTCATGTATATCTTTTTTCTTATATCCCCTCATTCTTATATATTTTCAATAGTCTCTAATATATATTTCATTATTCACAGTCATTATCTATCCATCAATTTTTTTCTATGATATACTCATCAATTTGGGTTGTATAAATCTCATCAACAACAATGTTTTATCGTTAGACCCTCACCCTACCATCCACACTCTACTCTATAGATATAGATCGTTGATGACAAGATATAATATTTGGTTTCCTTAGTTTTATTCACTTTTCTATGGTCTTTTATTGTCATCTTCGTTCATTAATCATCATTTCCTAATCCCCAACCTCTATTTTTATATCGATCTATGGAGTTCTGTTTCTTTATTCCCCCTTTGTCTTTTGTCTCTATTATTTAAGATCTATTTTCATGTTTTTATCACTGTCTCTATTTCCTAGTATTCAATATACAATCTACATCTCCATCCCCTATCTTCAATGAATATAATTTATTATTAATTTTCACCACTTATCTATGGTTTCCTATAACTATTTATCCGTTATATCTTCACCTTTAATCCTTGTCTATATTCTCTAGTATTCTTCTTGGTCTTCATCATCATGTTTTTTCTCGAATCACCAATTATTTGTCTCTTATTTTACGTTCAATACCTATTCTTCAATCTATCTCCAATATTAGGGATTCACATCGCATCATATATAATTATATCTTTAACCAATCCTTTTCATTGATTCCAAATATACAAAACTGTTTCCAACAATAATATAAAGGCATTATCATAGATTTTAAGTTCATATGTATCTCTAATATGTGGTTTTATTCATTGTTCTCTCAAACTGGATTATACTGTAGAATGCAACATTAATTCAAAAATACTGAAGAGATATAAATACGTCCATTTATGAACTAAGACACATGGTAAATAGAGATGATTCATGAACACTCCTGAAATATTGACATCTATGATTCAAATATATTTACAATGAATTATTTTCAATTAAGAAGTTGTCAAAACGTAAATCATGAAGATTCTTAGAATTGTATTTCTCAAAAATTATATGTTGAGGTGCATGATTATAAAATTTATAACAGAAATTATTTCCTTTAAAATGTTTCTAATAAGTGGACACTAAGAATATTTCAACTACAATACATAAATAAATCATTGAAAATACTTTTTTGAGACTGGAGCTTCAGTGCTATCAATGAAAAGAAGAATGATATATATGATTGGTTATATATTACATAGTGGCAGTGGATTGGAGTTTGTTTGGGTATCATGATTGGCCTTAACTAAAATCTTGTGTGATGGTATCTAATGTATTCCTTAGTAACAAAGAATATATTGCTTCCTATTATTGATATCACAATATGGGTTTCTCTAGGAACATTTCCATGTTGATACTTTGGCTAATATAATTGTGCACCCTACTCACCCACCAATTTTATAGAGAAAAAATAAATTTTCCATGGGTTTTTATGCTTGATCTCTTGTTTGTCTTCTATAAAAATATATGAGAGGTTTCATGTTCAATTCACACATTTTATAGTATGAATTATTCTAGAAATGTTCCAGTCAATGAAGAGGATGTATTTGATGTTCTATTAAAGGGATGGAGGGAGGGATGTTTTTAGGTTTCGAGTGTATCATCCACCAATTTAGTACATCCTTCACTATAATAAACTCTTGAGTTGAGGGAATATTTAATTTTTCAATTATTGTATATTCTAATTTTTATTTGAAATGTTTCAATAATGATGACATATATATTTTTTGACTTAATGGAGAGGGGAAGGGGAGAGGGAGGTAGTTTCTTAGATCTATAGTACATCCTTCACCATAACAGACTATGGAATTGGAGATTTCGTTTGTAGGTAAATTTTATGATAATATATTTTATATTTGAAAAATTATTTTCAAGACAACATAATCAATTGTGATTCTAGTGGAGGGGTCTTTTTCACTGGTTACAACTACTATATAGGACAATAAGTTTAATTTTAATGAATTTTCAGGGATGTAAGTCCCATGGAGTAAATATTAACAGTGAAGGTGATCACAAAATATTTGACTAATCAGATATAACTTATAGTGTTTTTAATGAACATTAATATAGAGAAAAGAATTATAGGATGGACATAAATATGTCCTCATATATTGGAATTTAGTGTTCATTAATTTTCCCACATGGTTTTTATAACTTCAACAAGTGTCTATATCCTCCATAACCATGGTTTCGTGTGAATCATCAATGTCTTCCTTATGAATCTTGTAAAAGATTAGTATAGAAGAAATATATATATATATATTCAATCAAGGAAACCGAGAAGATGGAAATTTGTTAAAAATATTAATTTTATAAAGAAATATGAAATAGGGGTGGATAATTAGTGTGGGTCCACAATAATTTTATACATCCCTTACTATGACATATATTGATATTTATATTAATAAAAATAATATTATGATTTCTTTTTTTAGTGGCAACGGTTTTAGGGGTTTTCAGATTAAATATTTATTTATGGTTTCAAATTTTAGAAATTGATATGATTAATTGAAGAACGATCTAAAATATATAATTATAATTTTTGAAAATCGAAATTGTTTTGATCATGTGACACATCGCATGGGTTTTAAAATTAAATGTTTATTTTCACACAATTCTCATTTTTGATGAATCCATCTATTTATGGGGAGGGATTCATTGTTATATTTAATTTATTTTGTATTTCATGTTAGAAAATGATAAAATCCCTTTTATTTTTATGCATTAATGTGGTTATAATTGATATCAATTTGATATGAACTAGTTATGGTTTTCCCATTCATTTATTCTTCTATGATTTTAAAAAAATAGCAAAATAAAAGGTGGTCAAGAGGAACGTTGATACAGAAGTAGATTATATGAGGATCACACATTAAAAGTGGAAGATAATTGTTCATGTTTGGTGTCCCCAGTATCCATATGTGGGGTTATATTGAAGAGTATGAATCTAAAATCATGACTCACATCCATCACCTCCACCCCACATGAAAACATTATAATCAATACATATATTGTCACGTGTGATAACATCATACATGAAGGTGGGGGAATTTTAAATTCATTTATTTATATTTTACTTCCACCTTATTCTACATTAATGATTTCATATTCCTGTTTTTATGAATTTGATTTTCTTGTTTTGATTAGGTGGGGTTTGATTATATATATTTAGTTTGAAAAGGATGACCTAAATGCTTGTGGTGAAGGCTGGATTTATAGATTCACATTCATCAAAAGTTTTATTGGATATTTTTTTGGGTAACCCTTGAAAGGGAATCACATGTGGTTCTAAATTCCTCTTTCCAAAAAAACATTTAAAAGATTTGGGTGACATTCCATTTTCATTATACATCAGATTATGGTGATATATTTCATGTTAAATTCTATTAGCTGAACTAAAATATTATTTTAATATTTATTATATCAATATATAGTTGAGATATCCTCACATACATTGAAAATATTGATCTATTTCCAAGATAGTTTAATTTATATGTTAGATTAAGTATATTATTGACCAATATGTAATGAATAATAATGAAATAGTTTTCTTTTATTATTTGTCTTAAAAATTTTATCATATTCCGTCTTCATATTTTGTCATGTTGAGGACATTACATGCAAGTATTTCATTATTTTTTACTATAGTTTAATGATATATATATATATCTGTGTGTGTGTGTGTGTGTATTAGTTGGATATGTTTGTTTAATGGGTTGTGGTTGATTGTTTAGAAATAATTTTATAATTTATTGAACTTCAGAAATTTATTTGTGTTTTAATTGGAATTTAAAATGAATTTGTCCTTTTATGTAGTGGTTGGTAGTGGAATTCAGGATCATATTATTCTAATAGAGATAATATTATCCTCAAACAAAATTCAATGTATTAGGATTTGAATTTTATAATGGGATAAAAAAATTCAAATATTGTTTATGTTTTTATAATCTGATTTCTCAACCACTCATTAATTAATTACAATTAATTTTTTTAATTGAAATTATTTCCCCTTTATAATGTTAAACTATATATCCATATGCTTCTCCATGAAATTCAATGTGTAGTGGGTTTCATTGTTTGATTCCACTTGGATGTTATTTTAATTTCTTATTGGAAAAAATTGAGGTGAAATAAATATTTTATTTTTATACATAAAAAAATAAATCATGGATATAAATATATAATTTCAAGAGTTATATATTCAAAAATATACATATTCAATTTTATGATGTCATAGGTTTATATTTTTCTTATATATAAAATAATTTTCTCAACACGACTTCTCATTACCAAAAAAAAATATTTTCCAGTGAAGGAAAATTATGTATTTATAATTAATGATTAGTTTTTGTAATAATCATTAATTTAGGTTTTTCATTAACTATATATTTCCATAATTTAATCATATTTTTCTTGATTGGTTTCTATATATGGCTAATTTATTATTTAAAATGAAAATTAATTTGGTTTGTAGAAAAGGTATTTGTCTTATGGAATCATTATTTTTCTTAATTAAATATGTTAGGTCAATCTTGGATAATATTTGTACATATGTTATATTTATTTGTTTTTATTTTAGTTTACATTTTATCTAAAATGATGCAATTATTAGTATTTTTATATTTTTATTTAATTTTTCATAAATTTTCCTTATTAACATTTTTTATATTTATTTTAAAATTCAAAAATATGTCGGTTTTCATTTGAGATTCTATTTCTAGTAATGGATTGATATAATTATATTTTGATTTTTATGTTTTACTGTGTTCATAGAGCATTAATTTTCTATGTATACGTTCATATAAACTGATTTTTTTTATTAGTATCAACTGTAGAATCCCAGATATTGTCATATATTGCATTGAAATTCCGGAACATCCACTTTTTTCATTGAGGTTATGTGTTATGTTTTTTAGGAGAAAATTAATTTGGATGAAATTTTAAAAAACATGTTATATGTTAGGTAAAAATTCAACTATATCATTAAAAAAATAAAAAGGTGAGTTGAAAATTATACATGTATCATAACAATTTATACAACATAGAATTTAATAATTCTCATAACCAAAAAGATGACACCAAACATAACATAAATCTTTAGAAATATATGTATACTTTGGAAATTTATATAATTATTTTACCTGATATTATATATAAATGTCCAATGGACAGTATATAAATCTTATATACACGTTCATATGAAACAAAATATATACACATATATTCTATGTCAAATGATTGTGTAAAAAACGTCTAAATATCAGTAGTTGTTTGAAATAATCAAAAAATAGTTACTATAATTATTAAAATTATAAAATATTTCCTATCTGAATAATCTAACTTTTTGAAAATAAATATCCAAAAATTATATAATAAAATAATATTTTACAATAAATTTTAATAATATATGCTTATATAATATACATTATATGATTTATTAGAATTCAAAAGTACTGTAATTTTATTTATTTATTTATTTATGGTTTGAAATGTATTATTAAATTAAGGCAATTGACCGTATGAGAATTTTGGTAATAGATCACACATGAGTGGATTAATACTCATAAATTCACAATCGAGGATAGAACCATCCGCATAATCATTAAACAACCTTTAATTGAAATTTTTTACATATAACACATAGTTAATTCGATTATTTTTGATCAATTAATTTTCTTAATTAATAATTTGTTGTTTAATTTAAAATATATAACGTTTCATGTAACATAAAATATTACTTTTTTTCAATGTAATTATGATGTACTATTTACCATTATATTTATTTTTTATGTATATAAATTAATTCAAAAAAATAATGAAAAATATGAATATTTTAAAATAAATCAATTTAGTTCATAATTCATCTAAAACTACCCTTAACTTAAATAAAAATTTACAAGTTTATTATGTATAAAAAATAATATAACATAATAGTTATAATATTACATTAATTAATTTAATATAAATAAGAAACTAAAAAAAATCGAATAATTTCATAAAATATAATCACTTGTATTATTTTTTAAATAAATAATTGATTAATTTAATTTAAATATATGTTACTTTTTTAATTATTTTATTTTAAAAAATATATATTTTTAATATAATGAATAAATCAAATGGGTTGTAATATTAAGTAAACTGATATATATATAATTACACATTATAATTTTTATCAAAAAATTAGTAATATAATTTTTCTATTACATCTTATTTGGATAATTATTTAAATAAATATTTTATTAAATAAAGAAAATTAATTATGATTTACAATATGTTAATTTTCTTAAACATATTAAAAAATGTTATATTTTATATTATAGGTGTTTTAATTATTTTTAGAAAATGAATTATATTTTTTTATGAAATAGATTGATTTAGTTATGCAAAAAATATGAATTAAAAATAAAGAGATGTTTTTTAAATGACTGGAAGTTTAATTTTAAAATGGAATAATTTATTTATAAAAATAATTATTGTTTTAATGTTTTTATAAAAGTTAAAATTTATTTTAAAAATATTATTTGTTCAGCAGAACTACTATTTAAATGAAATCTTAATTAATATTTTTGAAATAAATTTATTTTGAGTAAATATTATAAAATAGAATTTTACCTTTAATAATGTTTTAATATAATGTTAGTTAATAAAATAATATTATAACATAGTTATGTCAAATAGTGGTTTTAGTTAATTTGAAAATATTATGGGAATGATATTTCTCAAAATTATCAAATTAATTAAGAATTTGCTTTATGGTAACTATAAAAAATGTGGACATATTTGATTTAAAATGATGTTATTAAAATAAAGTGAAAATAAAAACTAAAACAAAATTTATATAGATTATTTTAGTTTTTTTGTAATACTTGTATTATAGGTACATTGAATTAATTATAACTTCTTCGATTTAGAATGAAGTTTCATTTTAAATATTTTTCAGTAATTTTATCATGAAGGGAATGTTGAGTATTATATTATAATAAAAAATTTGATTGAGTTTGTATATATGAAAATTTACTTCTCATTTAATTTATAAAAATTAGAATGCATATAATATAATAAATATAAATATATGTACCTGTATATTACAATAAATATATAGCATAATTAAAATAATTAAAAAATAATTATTTTTAGATTATTAAATAAATATATAAATATATATATATATATATTAAAATTCACTACATGAATCATATATTTAAAGTAAATCTAAACACATATAATTTCATATGAATTTCATTCTATAATATTATAACATGCATCTTACTTAATTATTATATTTGCTGGTCCACCCGAGTCGTAGTATCTATGAACACACATCCAAAATACACTTAAAAAATTTGGTATGTGATTGTTTATGAGTTACTAGAGAAATATTATTGCTAGTAATGAACTTTTATAGTAGAAACTACATTACCCGACCAACTTAATCATTCATACCATCAATTAGTGTTTTTGAGCATTAAGGCCTTCAATACCACAAAGTAACATGGTATATTGTTCCTCTAAGCCATGAAATAATGGACTATTGTCTATATAGTCATCATGGCAACAATGATGGCCCTAAGGAATTCCATCTAATGTAGTTCCAAACCTATGGTGGAACACAAATGGATAGAATATCACTGTAACATCCCAGGTAAATAAATAATATTACTTTGTAATGTTTATTGATATTTGTGAATAAAATATTAATATTACTTTAATGGGAACTCTATGCTCGATGGTGTACCCAATACGCAACAACGAGTTTCTTTGAAATCTTACGTTGCACTCTAATAATAAAATAATATTATTTTAAATGGTAGTTAACGCCTAGTCGTTTTATTCGTGGAAATGAATATAAATAACTATAATATGATTATATATGTTTGTTAAATTCTTTACATTTATCCAATTAAAGATAAAGGCTTAAAATAATAAAAGAATTTAATTTTAGGCATAAATACTCTAATATTCACTAATGGTCCACTTATCGCCTTTTGATGGTGAACCTTAATTAAATATAGTTTTGGTAACTCTAATAAATTATATTGGACCAAATAAAATTCTTCTTTATAATCGGGACATCATAATTTACTTTGTGTAAATTTTTGATATTTTTTCGATAATTTTAATTTTTTAATGAATAGTGAAAAATGTAGTATTTTAATTCAAAACCTCATTTTAATCCAATTTATTTATATGATTAGATTATCTTTTTAATTTGTTTTAAAGTTAAATTAGAATATATTTGTACCATTTAATTCAATGGTGGTAATTGGAATTAATTTCACTTTGAAATTGGAAATAAACGAGTGTTCATCTTTTAATAGATATTGTATCTTAAAAACACGCTATTTGTTTTGACAACAGGAATTGATTGTAAAATTAATTGATGCAACTTATATGTTTTGAATTTGGTAAAATTTATATTGTTTTTGTATTTCTAATATCAAATATATCTTTGGGTGAATTTTTGGTATATTTCTGAATAATGTTTATTTTCAATGAATAGTGAATAATACTGCATTTTAATTCAAAACTGCCTTTTCATCCAAATTATTTATATAGTTAGATTGTAATTTTAATTGGTTTTAAGGTGTTATTTAATTAAGTTTTTATCATTTAATACAATTTTGGCCATTTTATGTAATTTCACTTTTAAATTGGATGTAAAAACAAATCAATCTTTTGATAGATTTTACTTCTTAAAAACCCGTCTTTGGTTTTGACAACGGGAATTATTTTAAATTAACTACTATAATTTGTGTGATTGTAATTTGATAAAATGGATTCCATATTTGGAATCCGAATGTCTAAATTATGTAATTAATACTCTTTTTTATTTGGACATTATGAATAGTAATGATGGTAATTATCTTTAATTATCGTGTTTAAATTTGTAACTGGGTAGTTAATGGTAATAAAATTATATCATAAAAATATAAAATGTCCCCAAAATATTTCCTATTTCTACTGGTGGTATCATGTCCGACCATGGGATGCCTTGTCCCAACCTTCGGACCCCATGGAATCGCTTTATTTTGATAGTGACCCTTTTATATTTTTTTTAATGAAATGAAAATGTAACCAATGTATGTAACACCTAAGTACAATGATTTTAATTTTGTCTACATAAAGGATATCATAGACTATAAATAGTCATTGGAAATCTATCAATATTTCCCACATCATGATATTTTTCTATAAATTTTAGACATTAAATAAATTAATTTATTTATGACACTGTCATGATGCAGTGATTATCTCATTAATGAACTATTTAAATAAAACGAAACGGTAATGTAAAATATAAGTCATAAACTTGTCAAAAACCTATTGAATGAATAGATTTCGAACCCTTATCACCTTAACCTCGAAATATATCTATGTGGGACCTCTAAAATCCAAAAAGCATTTCATAATAATGTAACGTTTCAAGACATTCCAAGAGTGCCCCTCCTCTGTCTTATAAAAGGCCCCCACCTCTACCACCATACCCACACCTCTAAGGAATTTATCTCAGCACAAACCTGCCCATTTCATCTCTCCACATCACTCTCCTCATAATTGAAGTCTCACCTTAGGATGAAAGATCTTCAAGAAACCCTTTTGGTTCAATCAAAGGGAGTCAGCCGATTTAAAGGTAATGTCTTCTCTTATGTTCTTTTGTTTTAATTTGCTTATCCAGCCCCCTAAACACTTTTAATTCATTTCTTTTGTAACAATGATTGTTCAATATTATTTTAACACCTTAATAGGTGGCCATTAAGATGTCACTATATTTTTATATGGTATATAATATGTTTATGGTTTCCTTAAGCTTATGTATTTTTCATTTATGGCATACCTTTATGGTTTATATTATGGGTAAGCACGATATCTTCATTTTAGGAAGTGTGGACTACTACCCCTCCAAGGGATTTGATTCGTTAATACCATATGTGGTACATATAAAGGATAGATTTAATAATATTATATATGATTCCATATTAAAATTATAATACTATTATGTATCATTATATTTTAATTCCATTAAATATGAAATATAAATGGAAGTAGCGTTCATGCGTACGTACGACTTACCGTCTCCATGAATGGTGCATTTCATTTCTTACATCTAAATGTTATGTACTATTATAAATACATGTATATTATGGATATATATGATATATATGATATCCAAATCATTAATATTATTCCGGATATAATGAACCTTTGACCACATAAACATCATGTAATTGTAAGAAGTCCATTTTTGACTTCTGTACCAAATTTCGACAAAATGAACATTATTAACTTAAATGATTACATATTGTTTATAACATGGAAATAAGATGTATAAAAGGAATAATAAAATTTTGAAAATATCGTTAGCATTTTGAAATTAACGTTAGTTAATTATTCCGGAGATTAAAGAGCGATCAAATCTAGTCAATCTTGAGGTAAGGGATCCTACCTCTTTTATTAAGTACTCTTTTTTTATGTAAATTACTTTAAGCTCCTATTTCTAGCGTTGGGGATGTCTTTTATATTCCTATTTCTGTAAATTTTATGGTAATATAATGAGAGACCCTTTTTTATCTCTTCAATCCATTTGTGGATGTTTTATGTGGCGCTGTTTGGCTGCCAAATTTTTATAAGGGGATTTTCATCTCACTTTTTATTCATATGAGATTCATGCTACATTGAACTCTATTTACTTTTTTGTGGTGTATGTACTTCCCATTATATTACTATTAGTATGATAGACTCTCATTTATGGGTAGTTACATCTTCATTGTATGACCCTTCTTTCATGGGGTGTACATTTTGAATGATGCCCAAATCTTCAAGGGAACCTTTCACACTCCACTTTTAAAAAGGCTTATTTTTTTATGTCTTTTGATTTACATATTTTTATTGGGATATGTTCTTCTATATCCTTGTGGATTTAAATTCTATTTCTAAGTGAGGACATACCATTTTATCTCTCATAAACTAGTTTTATGAGTTTTAAAAGTGACGTCGTTAGGCTTTCGAATTTTACCAAGGGAACTTCTTAACCGAAATTCGATTTCTTTGGGTTCAAAATGTAGTTGTTGAATATGTCATCCTATGAATATGTGTGAATGACCTATGGTTGTTTTAAACGTAATATCCACTTATATTGGGTGTATTTATACTTGTCACACATAATTATGTCATTGATTTATCCTTGCACTAATGACATGATCATTGAATGGGGTTACGTCTCAATTTCTCTTCCTAGAGACACTTCTTAATGATATGCACTTTTATTCATTTAAAGTGTATATACATCCCCTTTGACCTTCCATATCTATATTATGTCTATACTCAAGTCATTTAAAAGTTTTGAAAATGGTCTACTTTCATGTTTCTTATAATTTAAAGGTTCGAAAGGGAAAATGACTCTTTTATTAAAACATTGTTTTAAATGGATTTAATGATTTATTCTTTTAAAACATTTGTCATCCATGTCCATGTTTTAAAAATTGGTTTAAGTATTTATTTATATGGACATGAATGTTTTAAAGCCCTTTTCAATAGTTTTGAAGTGGTATGGGACACTTTGATTATAAAATCTCTGTTAAATGACTTCTTATAATATTTTCAAAGTATAAAGGGATTTTTCTCTCATAGAGTTTTAATGATTTTATTAGATGTTTTTTTATTTATGATAATATCATTATGTGATCTCTTATTATTTAAAAGTGTAAATGTTATGTTTCCTTTATGCATGTTTTATGTGATATAGTTATGTTATGGTTCTTGGGAATTGTTATGAAGATGGGTGGTTATGTGATAACCTAAGGGCGGGTGAGCCTGATATAGCTCTCTAATGCATTGGGTAATGTGAAGGAGTTAAATTTTAAGGTTTCTCCAAAGAGATTTAAGGAATATACTGTAATGGGTATTCCAAATGTAACCAAGAGGGTTACTCCCTACGTAAGAATGTTATGAATGCCTCATGTTACCTTTTATGTCTTATGATTTATATGATTTATTCATGATTTGATGAGGTATGTTAAAGTGATTATGCTTTATGGGTAAAGTATGATTTCATTGATTCTTATGTCTACATTTACTCATGTTTCCTTTCCATATTTTTATATCCCTTACTGAGATTTTAATGCTCATCCCATGTTTTTTTGAAATGTTTTTTCACAAGTAAAGGGAAAGGTACATGATATGATGATAGTGTCAATGAAGTGTCAAAAAAGAATCCATGTTTTATTTTAAATATGTTTTCGTTTATGGGAAAAATGAATAATAGCTTTTATGTAACCACTTTCTTTAAATGTTGAATGAAATGCATGTTTTGTGGTATAATTCACTAAAACTCTAAACCTGAAATGATAATCAATGTGTATTCTTGAAATATCTCAAGGATAAGTAACATTTAAGGATGTGGACTTATAGTTGGTATCAGAGGTCAGTTTAGATAACTTTAGAGGTTAGAGTGTTGTTTATGAAAAGTTACAAGTTCTGTATAACCGCAATGGTTAGTATACTAGATAGAGTCATTGTTTTTCTTGAAAGTTATAATGAGTTTGAGATAACTTGGATAAGTGTATCTTGGTTTTTATCTTCCTCTTTATTATATGATTATTTTACTGATATACTAACACTGAACTTTTTTTAGTAAATGGCTGGATCTAGCAGGAACCAAAGTAATAGTGGATTTGAAGAAAACTGTGACGGTTTTATGAAAGAACAACTGAATGATATGGGAGCTGCAATGAGAACTCTTGTGGTTATCCTCAAACAACTGTCTGGTGTCATGATTGACCACCTGAACCTTAGGGATTTTTATAGGGCATCGTATACTCGAGAAAAAAATCCCTATGAATGTTCATATAATAATCATAAAGGTATGTATGTTCAAAAACCGACGTGTCAAAGTTGTGGAAATAAACACATAAGAAAATTTTTCAAAGGGACATAAAGATGCTATAGATGTGTAATTGAATTTCATAAAGTAAGAAACTGCCATGGAAAAAGGAAGCATCCAATTGACTCTAGGAAGTGGAAAGAAGTTATTTTAGAAGGATAAATTGAATGTTTCAAATGTGGTGTGCATGGTCATTATGAAAACACATGTCCTACGAAGAAGTTTAGGGAATTGGGTCACCAAGATCATTAAAATATTAGTTTACCAATACCTAATGACATTCCGATTGAGGATGAAGAAACTGACAATGACCAATGAAAGGTATGGATTATTTATGAACATATTTTTTCCTATTATTTGAATCTTCAGATATAATTCATAATTTTGTTTGTAGGAAAGAATTATTTCAGAATTACTTGAAAAGGAATAGTTAATGGATCATGTATAATGTTTAATTAGTAAAAAGTCAACATATAAGGGATTCAAGAGTTATGGTAGAATTTAAGATGGTGAAACTCTAAAATGTATTAAGTCTCTTTCGATGATGGAGTTACATTAGAAGACTTTTTCATAGTATATGTAACACTGATGTTTGATATATGAAAATTTTATTCAAGGAATAATTATACTTTCTTTTTTGGATATAGTTATAAAGAACTATTTGGGTTTATAGGCAATCACTGGTTAATACATTTTGGGTTGCAAAATGAAAGTTATTAGATAACCTTTGTGGTTAAATTATGTTATGGTTATTTTTGAAGATTTTATATCTTTTTGGGGAATGTTTTATTTAGGTTTAGAATAAGGACAACATGCAGACCGTGTGACAACCCATCACGTTGGACGAAGCTGTGGGAATCAAACCCACAACCAATGTGCGACTGGTATTTATCGCCTACCACTTGACTACGTGAAGCCACTGGTTAGTATGACTTATTATTTTTAGTTAGATGATTTTATGAATTAAGATTAAGTTGGTTTTGGGTTATATATGGAAATTATTAATCTATCAGGGAGGATATGTGATTAGGTTAATTACTTTTCAGTATGAGACTTTATGATCAACTGATGTTATTTGGAGATAAGTGTTAATTTGTACCTTGGATGACTATGTGATTAAATCCTTCAAATATTTAGGTTTTGATCTTAGTTTGGTTTACATTTAATAATTTAATGGAATTTTTTTTTAAAAATGTATTTGTCTAACCTTGGGAATTTTTTGACAAATTTTGGAGATTAAGAATAGATTTGTTTAAAAAAAGGATTATCCTTTTTAGGTATTATCTGTTATTGTACTAACCATTTTTTTATTGTTTTTGGTTAAGGTTTAAAGTCATGGGAAGTATATAGTTCTCTTTTTAGATTAGGTGATTTTCGAGAAGTCGATTATAGTACTCTTAATCTGAACAAGTCTTCCTAAATACTCGTATTTTGGAGAAGTTATTAGTTTGATTAAGAAATCTAGTAAAAGTTGAAAGTCTACGTGACAAGTAAGTATGTTTCCTTATGTTTTAGTTAAGCTCATAAATAATTTCATCAATGAAAATTAACTTTAAACAAAAATGTTTTCTGTTAACTTTTCCTACTGGGGAATCGAATACCATTTAACCCATCTCAATTTTGTGATTTTCAGGTGGTTAACTTTCTCCTAAACATGTTTTCTATCACTTTCCCTCAGAACATGACCCTTTTCTTTTTCTTTCATATCCATGTTTTCCTACATGGATTCCTCGTATGGGTTAACTCGGGTGACCTTTTTACTTATCTCCCATTATTTTTAAGTGATTGTTTTACTGACTCTAGTTCTGATGTGGGACTTTCAATGGAGTTTCCAAGACCAATTTTGAAATTGTGAGGACGCAATTCCCAAAAGGGGGGAAGGATGTAACATTCCAGGTAAATAAATAATATTAAATTCTAATGTTTATTGATATTTGTGAATACAATATTAATATTACTTTAAAGGGAACGCTATGCTCGATGCTGTACTTAATACACAACAACGAGTTTCTTTGAAATCTTACGTTAAACTCTAATAATAAAATAATATTATTTTAAATGGTAGTTAACGCATAGTCATTATATTGGTATGAATGAATAGAAATAACTAGAATATGATTATATATGTCTATTAAATGTTTTTTACATTTATCCAATAAAATATAAAGGCTTAAAATAAGAAAATAATTCAATTTTAGACATATATACTCTAATATTCATTAAAGGTCCACTTATCACCTTTTGATGGAAAACCATCATTAACTATATTTTTGGTCACCATTATACATTATATTGTACCAAATAAAATTCTTCTTTATAATTGGGACATAAAAATTTATTTTGTGTAATTATTTGGTATTTTTCCGATAAAGTTCATGTTTTTAATGAATAGTGAAAAATATTGTATTTTAATTCAAAACCTCATTTTAATCTAACTTATTTATATGATTATATTATCTTTTGAATTTGTTTTAAAGTGACATTAGAATATATTTTTACCATTTAATTCAATGGTGGTAATTGGAATTAATTTCACTTTGAAATTGGACATAAACGAGTGTCTATCTTTTAATAGATATTGTTTCTCAAAAACACGCTATTTGTTTTGACAATTGGAATTGATTATAAAATTATTTAATGCAACTTATATGTTTTGAATTTGGGAAAATTTATATCATTTTTGTATTTGGAATATCAAATATAGATTTGGGTGAATTTGTGGTATATTTCTGAAAAATGTTCATTTTCAACGAATAGTAAATAATACTGCCTTTTAATTCAAAACTACCTTTTAATCCAAATTATTTATATATAAAGAATGTCATTTTAATTGGTTTTAAGGTGTAATTTAATTATTTTATTATCATTTAATAAAATGTTGGCCATTTTGTGTAATTTCACTTTTAAATTTGATGTAAAAAAACAAATAAATCTTTTGATAGATTTTATTTCTTAAAAACCCGTCTTTGGTTTTGACAACAATAATTATTTTAAATTAATTACTACAATTTATGTGTTTGAAATTTGATAAAATTGATTCAATATTTGTAATCATAAGTTCCAAATTATGTAATTAAGACTCTTCTGTTTTTGGACATTATGAATAGTAACGACGGTAATTATCTTTATTTATAGTGTTTAAATTAGTAACCGGGTAGTTGAAGGTAATAAAATAATATCATAAAAATATAAAATGACCCAAAAATATGTCCTATTTCTACTGGTGGTATCATGGCCAACCATGGGATGCCTTGTGCCATCCTTGGGACCCCATGGAATCACTTTATTGTGATAGTGACCCTTTAATCGATTTTTAAAGAAATGAAAATGTAACCATTGTATGAAACACCTAAGTAAAACGAATTTCATTTTGTATACATAAAGGATATATTGGACTATAAATAGTCAGTGGAAATATAAATATATTTAATATATCATTATATTTTTTTTATAAATTTATACATTAAATAAATTAATTTATTTATGACACCATGATGATGCAGCGATTATCTCATTAATGAACGATTTAAATTAAATGAAAAGATAATGTAAAATAAAAGATCTATACTTGTAAAAAACCTATTGAATGAATATATTTCAAACCCTTATCAAATTACCCTAAAAATATATCAATGTGGGGCCTTTAAAATCTGAAATCATTTTATAGTAATGCAACTTTTCAAGACATTCCAAGAGTGCCCCTCCTCCCTCTTATAAAAGGCCCCCACCTCTACCACCTTACCCAAACCTCTAAAGACTTTTTCTCGGCCATCCCATACCCATTTCATCTATCCACATCCTTATCCTCTTCATTGAATCCTCAACTTAGGAATAAATCTCTTCAATAAACCCTTTTTGTTCAAACCAACGAGAGTTACCCGATTTAAAGGTAATGTCTTATATTATGCTCTTTTGTTTTATTTTGCTTCTCCAACCCCCTAAACTCATTATATTAATTTATTTTGTTAAAACTCCAGAATCTTCAATATACTATGATTTTTTTATAAGAATGATTATAACTACACTTACACACACCAACATCTAATGGTTAAAAAACATATTGTTTCTATGGATGGTGAATTTCTACCGCAAGAAACGATGATTGTTCGATATTCTATTAACACCTTCATTGGTAGCCATTAAGATGCCACTATATTTGTATATGATATATAATATATTTATTGTTTCCTTAATCTTCTGTATTTTTCATTTATCACATACCGTTATGGTTTCCAATATGGGTAAACGTGATATCTTCATTTTAGGAACTGCGGACTACCGCCCCCTCAATGTGATTTGTTACGTTAATACCATATGTGGTATGTATAGAGGATAGATTTAATAATATTATATATGATACCATACTGAAATTATAATACTATTATGTATCATTATAATATAATTCAATTAAATATGCAATAGAAATGGAAGTAGCGTTCATGCGTACGTACGACTTACTGTCTCCATGAATGGTGCATTTCATTTCTTACCTATTAACGTTATGTACTATTATAAATACATGTATATAATGGATATATATGATATATATGATTTCCAATTATGAATATCATTTGGAATATAATAAAACTTTGACCACAATAACAATATGTAATTGTAAGAAGTCCATTTTTGACTTAAGTTCCAAATATCGACAAAACAAATTTTATTAACATAAATGATTATATGTTGTTTATAACATGGAAATAATTTGTATAAAAGGAATAATAAAATTGGAAAAATTTACTAATAAATTATAAATTAACTTTAGTTTATTATTCAGAAGATTAAAGAGCAAGAAAGTCAATTTAGACTTGAGGTAAGGGATCCTACCTCTTTTTTAAGTACTCTTTTTTTTGTAACTTACATTAAGCTCCAATTTCTAATGTTGGGGGTTGTTCTATTATATTCCTTTTTCATTAAATATTATTTTAATATGATTAGGGACCCTATTTGATCTCTAAAATCCATTTTTGGATGTTTTTTGTTGCGCTGTTAGGCTGCCGAATTTTCATATGCAGATTTTCATCTCACTTTTTATTCCTATGAGATTCATGATACATTGGCCACTATTTCCTTTTGTGTGGTATATATACTACACATTATTTTACTATAAGTATTACATAATTTCATTTATGGGTAGTTAAATCTTCATTTTATGACCCTTCTTTCATGGGGTGTACAATTCGAAAGTTGCCCAAATTGGTAAGGGAACCTTTCACACTCCTAATTTAAAAAGACTTATTTTGTTATGACTTTTGATTTACATATTTTTATTGGGATATGTTCTTATATATCCTTATTGATGTAAATTATATTTTTAAGTGATGAGATACCATTTTCTCTCTCATCAACAAATTTTATGAATTTTAAAAGTGACGCAATTAGGCTGTCGAATTTTACCAAGGGAACTTCATAACCTAATTTCGGTTTATTTGTGTTCTACATGTAGTTATTGAATATCTCATCCTATGAATATGTGAGAATGGCCTCTGGTTGTTTTACAATTAATATCCACTTATATTGGGTGTATTTATACTTGTCACACATAATTATGTCATTGATTTATCCTTGCACTAATGACATGATCTTTGAATGGGGTTACATGTCAATTTCTCTTCCATGAGACACTTCTTGATGATATGCACTTTCATTATTTTAAAGTGTATATACAGCCCCTTTGACAATCCATACCCATATTATGTCTATACTCAAGTCATTTAAAATTATTAAAAATAGTCTACTTTCATGTTTCTTATAATTTAATTTTTCGAAATGGAAAATGACTCTTTTATTAAATCATTATTTTAAATGGTTTTAATTATTTATTCTTTTAAAACATTTAACAACCATTTACATGTTTTAAAAATGGTTTTAAGGATTTATTTATATGGACAAGAATGTTTTAAATCACTTTTCAAAATATTCTATGTGGTATGGGACACTTTGATTCAAATATCTCTTTTAAATGTCTTCTTTTAATCTTTTCAACGTATAAAGGGATTTTTCTCTCATAGAGTTTTAATGATTTTATTAGATGTTTTTATTTATGATAATATAATAATGTGATCTCTTCTAATTGAAAAGTGGAAATTTTATGATTCTTTTATGCATGTTTTATGTGATATGGTTATGTTATGGTTCTTGGAAATTGTTATGAAGACGGGTGGTTCTGTGATAAACTAAAGGCGGGTGAGCCCAATATAGCTCTCCAATACATTGGGTAACATGAAGGAGTTAAACGTTAAGGTTTCTACAAAGGTATTTAGGGAATATACTGGGATGGATATACCAAATGTTACCAAGAGGGTTACTCCGTACGTAAGAATGTTATTAATTCCTCAAGTTACCTTTAAGTCTTATGATTTCTTTGATTTATTCATGATTTGATGAGTTATGTAAAAGTGCTTATGTTTTATGGTAAAGTATGATTTCATTGATTCTTATGTATACATGTACTCATGTTTCCATTCAATATTTTTATATCCCTTACTGAGCTTTCTATTCTCATCCCATGTTTTTTTGATATTATTTTTCACAGGTCAATGGAAAGGTACTTGATATGATGATAATGTAAAGGATGTTTCAACAAAGAATCCATGTTTTATTTTAAATATGTTTCCGTTGATGGGAAAAATGAATATTATCTTTTATGTAACCACTTTTTTTAAATGTGGAATGTAATTCATGTTTTATAGTCTAATTTTCTAAAACTCTAAACCTGAAAATATCCTGAATGTATATTCTTGAAATATCTCAACATTAAGTAAATTTTATGGCCGATGCGTTATAATCACACACCAAATAAATACCTTTATCAGGGAGGAACCAATGTCAAGCCATGATCATGAAAGTGAGGAAATAAAAATAGTTAGAGATGATAGATACAGGAAAATTAGAAGGTGCAGTGATATGGTGGTGTCTTTGCCTTGGGCCTTTGGGAATATAATGGTCTCTCTTACATTGGGCCGTATAGAAATGTAATATATTGAACCTCTAATTGTGGAAGGCTTTCCTCCCAACATAGTTAAAAAGAATATTTTCTGGAAATAAATATTGTATTTTTTGAGAGTATATATCCTAATCATAACAATAAAAAGATATTTATATTACATAAAATTTACAAAAAACTAAAATGATTTCAAACACATCACTCATTAATTAAATGTTGAATAAAAAAATAATTATTTTTTAAAAAATTTTCATTATTGGTTTAATGTTTTTCATTAATGTTGTGGTAGTTATTTTAATATTATAATTATAATTTTATTATATTTTTTAATCATGTTACTTGATATTTTTCATTTATGTGTGGTTAATTTTTGATAAATATTTTATTATGTTGAATATTTATAAAATGTTCCCAATTTCCATAATTTTTTTAAAAACAAATTTTTTTAAATAATAATATAAGAGAAAAATATATATCATAATTACTTTTTAACAACCGAAATGTAATATTTTATGTTACATGTCATTTATATTTATAAATTTAAATATAAAAAATAAAATATGTGATTTAATAGAATAAAATATTTTAGAAAGCTATATATTATATGAATTAAAAATTAACATATGATGAAATATTTTTTAAAAAATAAATATTATTTTGATCCTCCGTGGTAATTATTTATAGTGTCATGGTTTATAAATGTACATATGGGATAAATTACTGATGAATATTCAATCCTTGATCATGCCTTCATACATAAGATTAATACAAATGTTTGGAATTACACATTTACCTATATATACCATGACACTTCTCTCTCACATGGAAGAAAAATTAGTTTGATAAATATATTATCAATAACCCAATAACAATAATAGTATAATATGATATCGTTATTATTTTTAGTAAATTAAAATTAGTCCCCATTTAAAAAAACAAATCAATAATGATCATAGAATAAAAGACAAGAATGTAGTCCATAAGAGATCAAGATCCTCCAAAAAACACATACCCTAGAATCAATATCATAATAAAAAACATTAATATATTTATTTCAATATAATGTATAAAACAAATAAGGGAAAAATTATAAAAAGGACTTGATGAAATATCTTCCATTTGATTCCTATCAAATGTATTATTTTAACTCTATTTAGTGTCACCCTATCATCAACATGATTAACCCTACCATGATCTACCACATGTCAACCATTATAATTCATGCCAAATACTCAGGAAATAATACCATGTAACCAAATAATAATTAACAATTTAAAAACAAACCATACAATTCAAGGAATTTCAATAAATAATTTTTTGATTCAATAAAACTCATGATATGTAATTTGTTGAAATTATTTTTTTATGACATTGAAATAGATGATTAAAAATAATACCCTATATAATATTAAACTTTTTACAGGATAACCAATGCCCTCAACACTAAATTTCATGACATTCCATCATTTTTAACCCCTAATGAATCGACAGCGGAGAGGAGAATGACCCCTGAAGCCCAACTTTAATAGGACTATGTTGACGAGTATCGAAAGGGTATAATCATAGATATTGGGGATTCATTACTCTAATATATTAAAATATAATGAAAAAAATATAAAAAAATATAAAATAGAACCCAAATACCATCATATATGTTATTTCCTACATATTGTTGTATTTTAAATGAAATAAAAAGAAGAATTTCTATGAAAGAAAATCAAATATAAGCTCAATGCCTAATATAGTAATCCCTATCACAAAATCCAAACTAGAAACCTAAAAACCCTATTTTAATATATTGGGGTGAGAATACATCTATTCCAAGTTGGATTCTCCTTGAGACATCTTATGAAAATGTGGAAGTATGCTAATAGCCTAGTGAATAAATAGACAAACCAAATCACAGACAAGTCCGGTCAAATAACACTCAACCTCATTGAGAGTAAATCACACAATAACACATTGAAGTATAGAATCAAATTTTTAAAAAAATATACTGATCGATAATGTGTCAAATACATCCCCAACTATTTTACCATTCTCAAGTCCTTAAGACATGATTCATCTTCTTTAGTCCCTTCTATATCCAATTATCATCATGACCAAATACCATATCATAGACATAACCACATATCTATATTCATTAAAAATATCCTTTTCTATCATAATGGATTTTGTAAATTCTAAGGACATCAACCTCATTCCCTCTTCCTACAATTTGTGACCCTGACCATGTATTTTATCCAATATCACAACCCTATCCCAATAGGTCATTCTGAGCATGAAATATGAAAATGTGATATCACCATCCTACTATGAACAACCCCTTACATGTAATCATATAAACTTCCATATTACATAACATAGTGGTTAATCAATATATCCCATATGAATATAAATATATTGAGCCATAACAACCATTACTACGTGTAACGACATAAAATTTTATCAATGGAAATTAATTTCATATAAAATCCTAATATGGAATATATCACACAAAATATCATTGTGATCACAACAAAAACATTGTAAATAAATAATGATTCAAAGAAGTGTTATTTTCAGAAACTAAGGAACCTGTACATCTAGAATAGTAATTTGACTTTTGGAATAGGAATGTGATAATTAGGAAAAGTAATCTGGAAAATAGAATAGTAACATTTCCAATGAAATTATAAATACAATATTGGAATCCTATAACTGGAAATATGATTTATTTATATCATTTTGAAAGAAAATAAATTTTTAAAAAATAATAAATTATGTGTTGTTATTTTTATAAAACAAAAATATTTATTTGAAAATTTTATAGTTAATATAAATATTTAAAAAGAAATTTATTTTAATAATAAACTTTAACAACCATATATTTTCTTATTGGGATTATAATAGAATTTAGTGTGGAAATAATTAATGGTTTAATGTATCATATAGTTCGATGAAATTTTAAAATCATTATTTTCCCAATAAATTATTATTTTATTTATAAATGAAATTTCTCATATATTGAATTTTTTTAAAATGTGGTCTATTTTTTAATAATACATATTGAATAATTATTAGAGAGATTTTTGGGTATTTTTCTTGAATAGTATACTTTTAATTGAAAAGTGAAATATAATAATATAATACATAAAATAAATAGATTAATTTTTATGACATTGCAATGATATGGACTATTTTATCACCATAATAACGAATTATACATCTCAAATTAATTATGATAGTAAAAATAATCTCCAGTATTGATAATTTTGTTGCGACGTAATAATTTAATGAATAAAAAAATAAAAAACCCTTCTCCTCCACTATAAATACCACCTCTCATCATCTCTTTTTCAATAACCATATATTAAAATATTCCTATACAAATTCTCCCTAATACTCTTCCAACAATCTTCCTTGTGTCTAAGAGTCGTTGGTATAAAAAATTGGCCAATCCAATTTTCTATAAAGAGGTTAGGAAAGATAAGAATATCAAGAGGTAAAATCCTCTTTTGTTTTCTTTTGATTTCTTTTCAATTTGTTTTTTTATTATACTATTCTTTCCTATCTATAAATAAGTTGAATGAATACTATAGAATATTTAATTTACAATAATTATATTATTTTAACATTATATCCTTATAAATTCTATTCTATTCCACTTTTGGTTCTAAAACTAAAATGATCATCTCTGAGGTATCGAATGACCTCCGTTTTGGATGACAATTTTCATATCCTATTAAAAAATTAAATGAATTTCATAAAGTCATTAGAATTGTAAATAAACATTAATTTATGTTAAATCATATTTTTGATTTTGGAACCAGTATATATAAACAATATTAAACAATAAAAAAGTAGATTATTGATGAACAACAAATGAACAAATAATCTAAATAGTTATCATTAAAGTTTTATCTAATGAACCACACTCATGTAAAAAAATTAAATGACGTAAAAAAAATTATATTTATGGAAATGAATTAATATAATATAATTTCACTTTTGTAGAGTCATTATAGTTTTACAATAACTTTCATAATTAAACAAAATGGAACCGGTCACGAAATCATGAAATGAATAGTCAGAAAGGGAGGAAATTAATCATTATAACTCAATGAAATGGAAATAAATAAACACAATATAATAATTATAAATAAAATATATAATAAATAATTTCTAAATTAATTTATTAATTAACATAGTTGGATTATCCAAGACATTAATTATACGTGCGGAAGAATTTCAGAATGAAGGTAATGGATTCATTCCAAACCCCCATTTCTCTATTGGGTTACACTTTGTTTATATTTACACCAATTAAATTATTAATTATTATTTTCAATACTCATACATTAAATTTTTATGATATAAAGATATTAACATATCTTAATTATTCTTTATTTGAAGGTAAAATACTTATTTCATAAAGTTCCCTTTTCATTTCCTGCTATAAATAAATCCCTAATAAAATAAACATCCCAACATTATTCTCAATTCCATAAATAGTTCATTATTTTCTACGAGAAACCAAAATTTTATAAAATAACATATTTTTCACTAAAAAATATATTTTATTCATTTATAGTTTTTAAAAATAAAATTAGTTTTTCCTCTATAATGAGCCTTTTATGATTTCCCTTAAAATACACCATTGTGGCTCATTATTAATGTCTCTTAAACAATATATTTATATATTTTTCACATTATCTAGAAAACATTTATTTGGAACTATGACAAATTTATCTTATCCATGACCATTTATTCATTAAACAAATTATTTCATGGAGATAATGATGACACACCAATTTTATATACCATATAGTAGGATTATGATTCCCATTTCATTCCATGGGAAACACTTATGTTTTTCCATTATGATTGATTTTTCTTTTTAAACAAATTTTCATTTACATGTTATAAATGGTGAAAATAGAAATAATTCCAATCCATTGATTACTGTTTTGTCTCATGATATGCCATGTTGGGATAAAGTGTAAACCTCATTCCTTTATGGGACATGGTCCACCATGTGAAATTATTTTGATATTAAGACTTCACCCATTCTCCTTAATGTGAAATGGTTCTAGAAGATTTCATTGACTCATGATTATTTCATGTTGTATAAATTTTACACATGTCAATGATTTCATGGTTACATGATCCCATGACCTATATATTTTTAATCCTTTTGTTTAATCATAATCTACCCCTTTTAATTTCCAAATTATACTCTATCTATCCCATTTGATATGGTTTATTACTTTATTTATTACATTATTGGGCGTTTTAGATCATATATTTTGTTCATGTATTCTATAGGTTCTGTTATATAGATGTAAGAGCTCAATGAATGTTAATATATCATTATGGGTATGAAATAAAATATATTTTTTGGTTTCCTGCTTTATAATCATGTACCAATTCTTATAAAGAATATGCACTTTATATTCCTCAAAGTTTATCTCATGGATAATTATTCTTAATAGATTTTAATAATATGGGAAATTACAGGGTTGTTATAGTTAGATTCAATTAAGGTTGTAGTTATTTTTTTGATATAAGGACTATAAAACTTTAGTAAGAACCCTATGGTTAATTCAATAACCATGGATAACCTAGATTGAAACATAATTAATCAAAATATATGAAACAGTTTCCATTTAAAATTTTATCATTTTATATTTATTGTTTCTTTTTTATATTATTATTAGATAAGTATTCAAGGACAAATAATCCTAAATTTTTTTAGTTAATGGATTGAAATAGGAGAACCCCTACCAGTAATCAATGTGATTAAAAATGTGATGATTTAAAAAATGGAATTTAAAATTTTATAGGAAAAAACTCAATACTTCAAGGCAGTACATTTTCAACTAGCTAAAGTTATCAATAATGACATGAATCATGTGTAATTACATCAGAATCCAAATAACAAGAACGACGACGTCGAATCCATTATGTGATGAAGTCCACTTATATTTGGTGGATCATCTAATCCAACATTGTGGAAGAATGGATTAACTCAATTTATATGATATTCTCTATACTCCAATTCATAGAAAAATAGATAAGTGTGTTTTATATTTATCATTTTGATTTTGAAGATTATTATTTGTGGATAGTAATCATGAACCTGATGCCCAAAGTGGAAAATGATTACATGGAATGGGAAGAATTCATGAAAATAATTTTAAATAATGTTTTTCAGACAAACAATCCATATTAATAAGCAAATATTATTTCTCAAATTGATGAAAAAAATATGAGTCTATTAGGGTTTGTAAAGAATACATCACAATTCTTTCATTATATTCCTCCATCTTTAGGATGAAATCCCAAAACAAAGTGGATCAATTCTTTAGTGGACTAAATTTAGTCATCAAAAACAATTGGTGATTCTGGATATCAAAATTTATAATGAGACTTTCTGATTTGACATTAAGGATGAAAGGGAGATCATAGACTCTTCGTAGACACATGGTTCTAGTGAAAAAGAAATACGGAATTTAATATAGGTGGATAAATAGAAAAATCCCATGATGGAAAAAAATCCCAACACCCCACGTGTCAAAATAGTGGGAAAATACATCCAAGAATCTATCTAGGGGGAACCATGAGTTTCTTCAGATGTGGAAGAGTAGGGAATACTTCAAATAATTTCCAACAGGATATAAATATTCACACTAATTTATAATAAGAAAGGATGGTTTAGTCTAATAATCACAATGTAGTTCTATTTTTTAACTCCATGGAACACGGTCATTATGCAAGACAATTATCGATGACTAGGGTTGTTAGAGGAAATAAAAAACAACCTCCTAGGAAACAAAAAAATGTAATATGATATCACTAATACTGATTTCATGCTAGAATTTTTTTTATTAGTATAGTGGTTATTCATTAATGAATAGTAATCATACTATTTGATTCTGTGTTTACTCATTATTTCATATAGTACATGTTTAGTATATCTATTCAAACACTGCCATAAAATTCGGAGGATAAGTTATCAATGTTAATAGAAAATTGGAATATGGTTTAGTCCAATGTATGTAACTTCTCCCTAGTAAATATTTTTTGAATGAACCTTCATGGAAATGTTGTCTTACTTCCTTTTATAATGTTTGAAGCTATATTTGGCCTGGATTGTCTATCTCTATAACAATCCAACATCAACTATCATGTATGAAAGATCACTCTTCACATCTGAAGGTATTCTCCAATTCTGTACAAGTGTTAAGAGGAGGATGAATCTCTATAAAATCACATTCTTAATTGTGGAGATTATTACATTATGATCATAAATATTTCACCAAATGTTTGAGACGAAGGAGGAAATCATTTTCAAATACATGCCCATTAAAATTTACTACATTGAAGTGTTCCTTGAAGATTTTCCTCATCAACATCATTACATTGTGTTGGAGGAATTGAATTAGTAGTTACCATAAAATCTAAAGAAGGGTTTAATATGCTTTAGTTCTTCACAGTGGGGTTCCCTATTCATATTCTTAATGAATAATGATTGATTGGATCACCTATGCCTTAATTTTCCTGAATTAAATAAAACAATGATAAAGAACAAGTATCACATTCAATGGTTGGATAACATGTTCATTCAACTACACGGGGCCACATATTCCTCTAAGGTGGAAGCTTTATCAGGATCTCACCAAATAATGGTGGAAAATGATGATAATCTAATGAATAACTTCTATATAAGGAATGTAATTTTTGAGTTCATAGTGATGCCATTCAAACTCAGTAATGATCCTCTAATTTTGAAGGACTTAATGAAAAAATCATAAGTGATTACCTTGATTTCTGTAGTCTTTATTGATGATATTCTCATATAATCCATGATAAAGGAGGAACATGAGGAGAATTTGGATATTATGTTTAAGAAATTGTGGTGGGAAAATATTTATGAAAATTAATGTAAATGTGATTATTGGATAGAGGAAGTATCATTCATGGGGCATGTTATCACCATTAAAGGGATATCTTTGGACCCTTTCATGATAAAGGCAATCAATGAGTGGCCCATGTCAACATCTATAAAGGAGATCCATAATTTCCATACACTATATGGGAATTATTGATGATTTTTTAAGAAATTATCATGATTATCAAACCAACTATACATGATTCATTTTTGGGGATTTTTTATTTTTGGACTAGAGAATTTTATGACTACTTCAAATAGTTAAAAAAGAGGCTTCTCTCTACATCAGTAATCGCAGTACAAATAGGTGGAGAAATTATTTTAACAAAAAGTGATTATTCAATGAAGATATTAGATTGTGTACTGATGAAAATGAAAATTTTATAGTATAAACCTAAAGGTAGTTGGGAATTTATGAGAAAAATTATCCCTCACTTGATTTTGGGTTGGCTGTTCTGATCATCACATTGAAAATATGATGACATAATCTCTCTAGGGATAATTGTGAGATATATATTGATAAAATTAGTCATATATATATATATATATATTCTAATTTGTGTTTTATAAAATGAAATAGAAAATATAGTGAGAGGTCATCATGGAATATGATTTCTCTATCAACTATCAACCTTTAAAACAAAATAATGTGGTAGATGCTCAGAGTAGAACCAATCCTGTAACTTAATCAGTGATGATAAATGAAAAAGATCAAATAATTTTATAACTTAAAATAATGGAAATTGTAATTATTTAGGAACAAACATTATTAGTCATTTAGAAAATGATTTCTCCACCATCCCTTAGGGTGAAAATAAATGATTCTCAATGAAATGATGTGGAAATTACAAAAAGAAACATGGGAAGCATTCAAAAATGGGTGATTCTACTAGTTTAAAATTAATGGGGAAGGAATTTTATAATTTGGTTCATGTATAAGGGTACCATATAATGTGGATAAAAATAATTTGATTCTGAATTATGAATATAGATCAACATTCTCCACTCACACAGAAGAAAAAATGATGTACCAAGATCTATGACAGAACTATTGCTGGTCAATATAACGATATAGATTAGTGAATATACATCAAAGGAACTGTTATGTCATAATGTGTAAGATTAAATGAAAAACTATAATGGGATTATGCATCCATTATCCATACCAATATATAAATGGGAAAACATAACCGTGGGATTTTTCATGGGACATCAAATACATCTAGAGGAAATAATTATATATGGGACATTGTCCTTCCTCTTACAAAGATAGATAAATTTATTGAAATTGGAGAGGACTTCTCACTTGACCAACACTATGGGGTTTATATCAATGATTTTTTATGCTACCTGATGTACCACTTCAATTGTATCTGATCGAGATCTAATATTTACCACCATGTTCTAGAAAATTAATTAACATGATCAAAACATTATGGGGACCTTCAATATGATCTATCATCCACAAACATATGGCCAACCTAAGCAGTCTATTCAAGCACTATAAGACATGTTGGGAGCCTGTTCTGTGGACTTTTAGGGCTGGATAGGAAAAAACTACCTCTTTTCATTTTCTCCTATAACAATAATTTTAGTTATATCATAAAAATGACTCTATATGAATGAATTAATGGAAACAATGTAGTAAAATAGTATGATGGGATGCTGTTGATGAACATAATAATCAAAGACCTGAAATAGTCGATGGAATATTGAAAAAGTTGAGACCATTCTAAAAAACTTCGATGAATCTTAAAGTAGATAGAAGATATATGCAGACACCCATTGAACGGACATGGATTTTACAGTTAGAGACCAGATATTCCATCATTTATCTACATTAAAACGGGTCATTAGATTTAAGAAGAAGATAAAGTTGAATCTAAGGTATATTGCCTCCTCTAAGATTATTTATTATCTACAAGATATGAAATATCCACTAGAACATCCACCTACCATGTCTCACACATATGATGTATCCATGAATATGTATATAGGAATTATAAACTAGATTCCCCACTTATAATAAAATTAGTGGAAATATTATTTGAAAATGACATCTCTTACGAGGAGATACATATGAAGATCATAGAACATAGAGATAAAGTTCAACACAAAAAGAATACTCATCATGTAAATGTACCGTGAACTATATGTATGAAGAGGTAACATGTGAACTGAAAGAATAAATGTACTTGGAATACCCTAACCCATTTCCCCTTAATTTTTTATATGATATTTTGTGTCTAAAATTTCATAGGATGAAATGAATGCACTGATAAGGAATTTTATGATAAGAAATTACATTATTATAAATATGTAATATTCTATAAATAAAAAACATCACATATAGACCATTGTACAAACATTATAAATGAGGAGTGAGTGAAATAAGATGTATTTAATGAAATATAGGAACCAATACCTACAGAATAGTAACATGAAATTTGAATAGTAATTTCAAAATTAGGAATATTAATCTATCCAATAGAATAGTAACATCACCTCTGAATGTATAAATATAGTTTTGGAACCTTATAATTGAAATTAAGATATATTTATATCATGGAATTGGTAACTAAATGTGTTGAAGATGATAAATTAAATGTTATTATTTTTATAAAAATTATATTTTTATTTACAATTACTCAATTAATATAATGATTTAAAAGGAAATTTATTTTTATAAAATAGATTAATAAAATATTATTTCATTATCACTTTTAATTATAATATAATTTTATGAGACCATAAATATCATTTAAATGTTTCAGAAAAATAAATATAATTTTAAAATTTTTATTTTTCGATTAATTGACATTTTTAATTAAAAATTAATATTAAAATATTTTGAAAATTGTTTTCCTATAATGGAGACCAACATTAAATTCAACACATAGAAAAGGGTCTAGGGTATAATTTGTGGATTTTTTTTAGAATATATTATTACTTGGTGAATTGAACATATGATAATTTAGGATGTAAGCCATATACATAAATTTTTTAGTCATTTTTGAGTTATGCATGATGTAAGGAATGTTATCTTGAAAATTACTTCTATATTCATAGTAATTATTCACAAGAATGAAAACTATTTATACTATATATCCAAAAGGATAATGAATAAATTAATAAAAAACTCCTCTCATCCATTGTAAAAAAAAAAACTCACCATCACCTATTCTCTATACACATTATAACATTCGAATCTTGTAAAAATTATACCCAATAATCTCCCATGACTCACCCACACGTACAAGAGCCTTTGGTATCAGAAATTACTAAACCAAATTTTTCTATGGATATTCTCAATGAGAAAATGTTCAAGTGGTAAAATCATATTTTGTTTCTTTTTAACTTCTCTACAATTCCTTTTATTTTCATTTATTCCCCTCACCTACCAATCCTAATGTGGAATGATGACTTGAGTAATTTTATATGTTCAAAAATAATAATGTTATTGGTATATCCTCCAACAATTCTATTCTCTTCCTCTTTTTTATTAAAAATGAAATCATCATTTGATAGGTGTCCAAATCAAGAACATTGGGGAAGATGATTTTTGTGTGTGTATTAATACCACTATTTAGGATGGACATAAAACAATTATAATGCTTAAAACATATAATTTTTTTTCTATAGATAGTATATATAACTAATATCATATAATACAACAAAAATTGTTTGTGGGAAAAAAATGCTGAAAAATCTAAATGAATATCATTAAAATTTTATCTAATGAATAACCCTCATATCCTAAAAATATATCCATGGAAGAAGATAAATTTTTCGAATTTAATTAACATCATACAATTTTACATATTAATATTTATTACAATTTTTAAAGTACTTCCATAATAAATCTAATGAACACTAATCCTTAAATCATGAAACAAACACTCAAAAAATGATAAAAATTAAACACCATAACATAACAAAATAATCATAAATGAACCCAATAAAATAATAATAAATAAAATATACAAGGAATAGGTTTTGAAAATCATTATCAATTAATCTTATTTGATTATCTATGACACTAGGTACAAGTGAAGAACATTTTCCTACAAATGGTAATTAATTCTATCTAAACCCCCATTTTATCTTCGAGTTATGTTTTCTATAAATTTATCCTAATTTAATTATAAATTCTTATTATTTACAGCTCCAAAATTAAATTTTGATTTTTCAAAAATCATAACCTAAATAAAATATTATTTATTATATGTTTAAATATATATTTTAGAATATTCCCTTCTCAATTCCACCCAATATGAATGCTCTATTAAAGGGATCATCCAAAATTCATACCTCATTTCATGTACACAGTATAATACTACTAAAGACATCATGTTATTCTAAAATCACAAATTTTTTCTTGGATAACTATCTCTATTAATTTTTGGTATTATTCAATAATATTATTCATTTTCCCCCTTTAAAAAATATTTTATGTTTCCCTTTATACCGTCACTAAGTGGAATTTTTATAAAGTTTCATAAGAGAAAAATTTACATGTTTTTAGTTTAGTTGGACAAAATTTATCATGATATATGCCTATTTTTATATATTAATTTCTGTTTATTTGTTAATTACATATTTTAGAGACATCAATATGATACACCCAATTTTTTAAATTATGACATGATTATGATACACATTTCAATTTATAGGTTACCCTTATGTTTATTATATATGTTTGATTCTTTATGTGTAACACATAATAATGAAACTTTTATGATTTTTGCACCCATATAGTACTACAATGCATTGGGAAATGTTTAGTCTCATTGTATATAATGATGGGATATGGAGTAAACCCAATTCCTTTATGGGACTTAGTCAAACAAGTGAAATGACCTTGGTATTAATACATGACTCATGGTACTCCATATAGAGTGCTCTTAGAAATTATCCATGACTCATTCTTATATCATTTTTACCACATTTCTATTATTCCATTATAACATTTAGTGTTTTTTCTTCCCTATGTTTATTCATGGTCCATGATGTTTCATGTCATTATGATATGCCATATAACCATTGTTCTATGATTTATTCATATTTTTATATATTTAATAATTTTTCTAGACCATAAAAGTTTTTCATGTATTCCCTGAATATCCTATAGATATTTAAGAGATCAATTGATGTCAATAAATCATTATAGAGGTTAACAAATATGTTTTTATTTTGAATTCAAGCTTTATAATGTTGTAACTAATCGTCTAATGAAACTATAATTTAAAATCCATGGATTGTATCTCATATTTAATTATTCTTAAATGAATAAACTAAATATGAGAAAGGATAGAATTTTTGAACAATGTATAATGGAAGAGAAGGGAAGATGAAAACAACAAGAGTGATGATTTTCCTAATGTATTAATTATGACGGATTCTGGTAGTAGAAAATTGTAGATAAATTTCCATTATATGTGACAAACCATGACGAATATCCTTAGAGTGATACTATTTGTTGTAGAATAATAATTCTCACACAGAAATCATTAGATACACTTATTTTTTATTTAAATATAGTATTAAAATAAAAAATATTTTATATGGATTTATAATTCCATCAAAAATAACTATATATAAATAAATAAAATATTTACTTAACCACTAATATTATGAAAAATGTTAATATATGATAAATTATAAAAAATTAATACATAAAATTATATTCAATATTTCAAAAAATTATATAAATATAATACCATCACAGTTATCCTACAATATTTATAATGTGTAATTAAAATAGAAATAATTTTTAATTAGAAAAATAAATATTTGAATCTCAAAACAATTAAAGTTTAAAATTTAAAAATATACTTCAAAATATATATAAAAAATTTGGGAGAGTATTCAGAGAGATTCAAGTGTATTAAAGGAATGTGGAGAAAGGAAAGACGCTACAGTGGTTTAGTTATAGTTTACTATATTATTATCCATTATTTAGTTACAAAATTTCATTTATTTTGAAAATCTGTGAAAAATATTTCATATTTAAAAGAAATATGTCACTACAATTAGAAATTAAACGTTATCTATCTATTTATTTGAAATTTATTTATGACATATAAAGATGGTCATAAATAATATGTCACCACTCCATTCATGGTAGAAACATTATTTTTTCATAAAATATTCTTGTTCAAAAAGTCATTTAAGATAGGTTATCTATTCACCGATAGATAATCTTTTCCATCATAGAATTTTTGCAGTGAGATAACCATTCTATCACAAATTGAATTTGAGAAATTTTAAATTTTTAAAAAATATAGAACACATAAGAAATTACATTACTAATAAAAGATTAATTATTATGGAATATACATCCTATAAAACATAACCATGGATATAAGGTTTTTTGTGGAGGACTAACCATTGAAATATAAATAACCTGATTGGGAAATTAATATTTTTGACATATAATATATTTTTTCGCTAATAACCTTACAGAGAAATGATCATCAATAATGAAATAGAGAGTTCAATGAGAAATGTCTACCCCACCATAACATACCCATTTTTATTAGAACTATCATTATATGATTTCTTTTGCATTATAAATGTTTGTCACTATAAATGAAATTTGTAAAAAATTAATAACTTATCTGACCAAAACCCGTTATTATTAACTATTTTTTATGAACTCTTACTCTATCAAAAATAAACGAACACGAACCCCTCCCAGCAATGGATCCCCTCATAGTTTGACAATGAATAATGTTTCATAATAACCCATGAATCCTATCTTTAATAGTCCATCGTTTGGATACTAGCACTTAGGGTATATGAATCACAGACAACAATAAACTTTCCCTCACATATAGTCTAAGGGGTTAGTTAATAGATCATAAAAAATTGATCCTATAAGAAACAATGTGGGTCCATTAGTGGTTATCCCCACTACTACATTACATGGTAAACTATATAGTATGTATGAAATAATTTCATTCAATTTGATAGTTTAATTTTTCCCTATTTCAACATTGTTTGGTAATCTATGCTACCAAACTATGAGACCAAACCATGTATCCTTCCCAAATTTATTTAAATTAAAAATTAATTCTTTTTCCTCAACTTATCATATACTATATTCCACATCACCCCCACATCATTAAAATTGGTTTTGGGAACACACTAAGGATGACACATAACTACTATTTAGATGTTCTATTTCACATTATTCAATTTAAATTCTAGGTATTCCTTATATATACTTCTCCTTCAATCTCCCTAAATAATTTTATTCTTGTTTTAGTTTCCACCATGAACCATATAATCAATAGGGGTCAAAATTCGGGTTAGGGGTACATTAGAATTAGCAATTTTTCTAATTTTGAATTAAAGAGTATATCATGGGGCATAGTTATGTGTCTACTATCGAAGGGATAAACTTTTAACTCATTATTTATTATCCCTATTTAGTTGAGGTAAGTTTTTTTAACTGTTTTATATTATATTTTATTGGATTCTTGGATATTCCAAAATTATTTTCATTTAAATTTATATATATGTATGTGTCACTTATGGGACCAACGATGAATCATAAATAGATTTTACAATGTTTATTGAATATGATTCAATGAAAATTGTTTTTAAAATTTACAATGAGTCCTTCCAATGGTATTTAAGTATTTTAAATGGGTTTTATCTAAAAGGATCATGTTAACCAAATGAGTTATATTTGGAAACATATTGATTGTTTTGAAATATACCAAAATTTTATGGTAATATTAGTATCCATATAATCTTAATGGAATATTATTATTGAATTACTCTCAATATATAATTGATATAGGATTTAAAAATTCTTGAGATTTATAATAATTACATGTGTGGTTTTAAAAAATATCATTTAGAGATTTAGATGTAATGATTTATAATTAAAGCATTATAAAACTCATTTCCCCAATGTATTTTATTATAATTAATGGGTGGTGCATTATTTATGTTGTTCTTGGGTGATGGATAAAAAAGAGGTTGTCTTATGTGAGGGCATTTGATATGGGCTAATAATTTAATTATAATCACATTGAATTATATTGATTCACGATACATACATTTTGTTAACATCCCACCTCCTTTAATTATGGAATTGGATATTTTGGAGACTAGGTAGATATTTGGAAAACTGCATGATATATTATATAATATGAATTGAATAGGGTGTCTGTTTATCCAGACATATGGAGCCAGTGGAGTTGACTGTATCCCAATATAACGAGTGATCAAGATTAATTAATTATTTCATGTGGTGTTGGTGTTCTCCAAGATGATTATATCTATATATTTTGATGGGACTTCCATGGATATGATAAGTTGTATAGTACCATCCGTGGTTCTATGTAAACAATTTGGATTGTGTTACATGTGATATAGGAAGAATATAATGATTCTTGGATCCTATTGAATATCATTTTAGGGGACTAATAATATTTTGCTTTCTTATTTCCCATATTTTTTATGATATTTCATGGAACCACTTTCATTTTTGTTTCTTCTTTTCCTTCTCATTTTTCATGGTTATTAATTTTAAAATTGTTGATTTTTCTGTACCTTTATAGAATTAATTAACAATGGGGCATGAGGGATTCAATTATATAAAAACGATGAGAGTTTTTTTCACTAGACTATTTTGAATGTTTCATTATGAAAATTAATGGAAATGGTTTAATCTTTTAAACTCATGTGTGTGGTATTAAATAATTCTTTAAGTCCATCATGTCTATATTTACCTGTATATTGGGTTTTAATGATTTTTAGAATAACATTGGATGTTTAAATCCATTTTATATGTTTGAATATATATTTTAATGGGGGTGTTTATGTGATTATTTATAAATTGTAATTTATACAATGGTTTATTTAAGAAGTATTTATTCAGGGGAAAATTCTTAATAATTGTTTATTTTCATTTTTTTATAAATATAAAAAGGGTTTTTAAAATAAACTCAATGTTTTGTTAGATCTTTATAGAATAGAGTATGAAAATTTATTATACTAATTTAATTTAAAAAACAATGTTAAAAATGAAATATTAATGCAATTGTATTCAAACTATTTTTAGAGACCTTGTAGGTAGTATAATTCAAACCTTTCGTATTCATGTTTTATTCTTTTTTAGATATATTATCATTATTTTGGTAAGTAAAGAAGGAATTTGGGTTTTTATGGTGATAGTAGGTCAAACGAGGGATCATAATGGTGTTTTGATTGGGAAAAATTATTCCTTATGAAAGTGGATTCACAATATACCAATTTGATTTTTTTTTTAAAATTTATATAAAAGATTAATTAAGGATGTTAATGTTATAAATTGTTGGAGTCTGACCACTGAACAGTGTTTATTAGTTTTATAACTGAATTTTATGAATTAAAAAAAATATGAATCGATTAAGGAATCATAGAATAATCTTGTGGTTTATAATGTTTTTTTGTTTATAAAATATATATACATCATTACTATGATTATTAATTAGAGTTCATAAAAAATTAGGGTGGTGTAAAAAAAATGAATAACTAGAAGTCAATATGATGTGTGAGTGCTTAAATGATCAACACCACAGTAATGAAGTATGTCATTTGACTCAATAAGATGATTTTAATAGAGATGATAAGAATGATTTAGTGAGTGATAAGTGGTGGTAGGATTTGGCCATTGATTTTTTGGCCGGATGGGGCTTTACCATGTGTCATGGGATTATAATTTTAGGATGTTTGTAGCAATTGTATTTTTTAAGCTGGAGTCTTTAGCTACAATAGGGAAAATATTGGTACTGTTAATTTTTTAAATAAAATACAAGGGAAAACATCCACATAATATAACATTTTTCGTATTTATTAGGATTTTGTGTTTAAATTTGATAATAAATATATCAGTGGTAGTTAGTGGAGGTGATGAGTTATTTTTCAATTGATTACAATAGTGGATGTCTTGGATGGAGATGCATTGGCCTACAATGAGATCCTTCCCCAAGTAGATCATTAAATTTCTTATAATACTTCATATTCTAGTTTATTGATAATTCAAAGGGTTTTTTGAAATGAAAAATGGTTCATATGACATGTTTAAGGAGATAAAAAAAATTTATGAGAGGTATATGAGGTAACAATATTTATATAGGATGTTACATAGGATATCGATAATGTTACTAAAAAGAATCCAAATCTAAGATGAAATTAAAATAATGATGATGTATTGGAATTAATTTTCACATTTCATTCAGCCAAAAAATAGCACATTCCACGATTAGTGTCACAAACAAAATTTATTAATTATGAGGATGCATGAGTAGAATACATAAGATGGATCATTGGTTTCATAGGTCTTATGAGAGGAACAATATTGAAATAAAAATACAACTACTACATCAGGGTTGAAAAATAACCATTAGACAAACAGTGGATGTCATTTAAGTGTCATCCTATGTTGTAGAATTTTCCAAGGATGTGAAATAAGGGATCTTAAAAGGGAACATTCAAACAAACTGAGGATCCCCCAATAAATATAATTCAATTTGATGTCAAGTTTGATTTTAAAGATGTGGAAAATGTTTGAAGGGTGGCCTACTAGTGAGGCCAATGATGGATGGATTTATCTAGTGTATTATGTTATATCATTGTTAGGGATATGTGATACAACATCAGGTGTGAATTAAAAGACTACATCTACCATATGTGAAATTTGGGATTTTTTTTCTAGCGATTAAATAAACTACCGATGGAATAATTAAAATATTGTATTGTAGTTATTATTGTTTTGGGTAGTTGTGTGTTTTTGGGAAAATATGTAGAAAAATAGATTTTGGTTGGGGGTAGGATAGGTAAATTTTCTTTAGCTTACAAAAATTACTATTTTGGTGGAATGTTCCTTATCCTATGAGGATTTCATTCATGTTCTCTTTTTCAATATTTTCTAGTTCTTATATTATTCAAAGGCTACTCTATATAACCATAATCAATACAATTATTTTAGTTTATTCAATATTTTCCATGATCAAAAACCTACGCTCCAAAGTTTTAGCCAAAATCTCATGCTTTTGATTTTTTTCATGCATCATATACTATTATTGTTGAATAAAATATAAAGTTTATTTAGAGGTACAGTGTGACAATACCTAGATATAGATTAATTTTTGATGATAATAGATGAATACGGACATCGAATCACCTCTAGGTTATCGAATTATACTATTTTACATTTTATTTTATGTTATTATTGGGTTTGGATCTATTTTGAGTTGATTACATACGAATTTAAGAATTTATGGAGTGACTTAAAAAAGATTATAATTAGAGAATGTTATTTTTTTCTCCCTAGGATTCAAAATGGATAGGTGGTAGCCGCGGTGGAGGCCATAGTCTATGGTATTCATCACATATGGGTTTAGTAAGATTAGTATTTTTGGGAATTTGTAATACTTATTTTGAAATCACGAAATATTTTAAAGTGGTGTTGTTTTGGTTGATGTCCAGACCATATATTTGGGTTTTTTAGTGAGCATGATATTTGGGGGAGTTCATCGAGATCATTTTTAACAACATAGAGGGGAAAATAATCTTATTTGGGAATTGTTATTGGAATATTTCTCTACGGGAATAAATTCCTGTGAAACTATCATGTTAGTGATTTTGTTGTTGATTATTCAAGGTATGGATGGTTCATGTGTGAGATTTGGAAATGGGGATGGCGACTCCTGCATTTCATGGTTCTACCCATGGCATGACCATGTGATGATTAAGGTCACTCCTTTACATGTTAGATTCTCTATGGGGATCCATGGTTTGGGGAACCATAATTGGGATGGATAACAACATACTATGGTTTTTATACAATCATTTATAAAGGAACCAATACAGTCACCATGATTTGGGGTATAGGTTGGTTCCACGACATTGATAATTTCATGGCATTAACATGGTTACAAAATCTGGATTTTAAATCATATCCTTTCCCCAAAACCCTCATTTTTTGTATTCCTCTCATCGGTTGGGAAGTAAAATATAGTGGGATCACATACGTGTTTTTTGAAAATCCTATTTCCATAATTGATTATATTCTTTTTTATTTTGGAGAAATTTTACTTATAATCAATTGTACAATAGTTGGGAGATCCAAATATACTTATCATGGAATGATTCTTCAGAACTAGAAAATATAATTTTATTCAAAAATTGAATTCTTTTTATTCATTTGAGGTAAATAAATTGGATGAATTTAAAAAAAATTACACAAAAAGTTCACATAGAATATATAATACCTTGTCTATATTTGAAAAATGTATAACCATAATTACAGAAGGTGGAGACAGAATGATAAAAATATTGTAAGATATGAATACTTGAAAAGGGTGGGGTGGATGGAGTATCTACGATTACAGAAGTCACTCCATATCCTGGTGGGGTCCTTCTGGGGAGTGGTGATTTATAGTTCCACATCCATAGTGGGCATTAAAACACCGTTGTGTTGGTTGTTATAATTTAAAAAATTGTTGAGACATTAAAGGTTGGTGCAATTCCATTTAGTATTATGTGATATTAAAGTGTTTATAAATATTTATTTTAAACAAAATTTTTCTCATCAAAACTAAAATTTTATTATTCTTCTCTTTTACAGGGCTCTCAAACAAGGAGCTTTTTATTAATTTTTCTCAATCTAGTTTACGGTGGAGTGTCTTATTTTTGAATTTTAGAGGTTTTGGTTTCATGATCGTAGAAGAGTAAGGAATGTCAAATCTACATGCTGTGGGTAAATTATCATTCCTAAAAAATAATGTTTATTATGAAATTTAATACTTTTATTTTATGGTTTCACAATTATATTTATAAAATTATTCACACCCTAAAAACCCACATAAAAAATCACCTTCTGTTGAAGTTCCATTTATATTTTTATGGCATAAAGATCCAAAATAATAGGAGTTGTAGGAGGAGGATGAAGAAGAACATCAGATGGTATAAATTCATGGAATAGAGAGTTCCCTTCATGCCATGTTACAACCTATGGTGTGTCCTAAATGAATGTCGAATTTGCTCCATTCCTAGTGGGTTCTTTCCAAGTAATATTAATGGAAAAGGGTGCCACAACCTTATTGTCTTCCAAATGAATATATTTTATGCCATTCATGTTTCAAAAATCAATAATGAATGTTTTCGGGTGCTGGAAAGGTCTGTTCGACAAATTTTTGAGTTCTTTGATATTAAAGGAGTTCCCAAATTTTTATTTTTAACCATGATCTTGCACATACATCCCAATTATTCTATTCTTATTTTTTTACATCTCCATAACATATGGGTTGCCCCATGAATTTTTTCTAAACAATTTATATGATATCTTAGATAATATTATTTTTTGAATGTTTTGAATTTTGTAAATATGTTGTTGGTATGAAATATATATTAGTTGTGGTGGGGTTATTTAGAACAAATTCATTGTGGTATGTGTATTCTGCCTCACACAGACATTCCACACCATCCATTATCCACATATTCCTATCTCATACTCCCACTAGATAAAAAATGATTATATAATTGATTCGTCAAAGTACAATGATGTAAAAGGCATTCATTAGCCCTTTTTTAAGATATACTTTTTTGGTTTCATTGATTTCCATATCCATATTAGTAGCTAAAATACTCAACAGCACCTCATCGATACGTTAGAAAATTAATCTACAAAATAATCCCTCTTGCTTCATCATATGTGTCACTTTATTCCATGAAGGAAAAAAATCTTTTTTACGCACCTACATCACTACTACTCTTGATCATGGGTATAATACCTATGCTATGGGTTGTAGGGATGGAATTTGATCCAAATCCTTTTTTAAAATTTCATACCATATTGAACAAGTATTATTTTTGGTACTTCTTAATATTTTCCCTTCTCTAGATTATAAAAAATTGTTCATTGCATATTGAGTAATATTAGACAGAACTAGTAATACATTTTTTTGGAATTAAAGGTTACCTTTAATTCAAGAATAATGGAAAATTTTAAAATATTCAATATGAGAAAATATTGATAACCTAACATTGTGAACCAATTTAGATTTAGTTTAAGAATGATCCATAAAAGAAATATGCCACCTTTTCCTTTAAGGACATATAATTACTATATATTATACCATAAAACATGAATTATAATCATCAGATATATTTCTATTATTTTGGTAAATGTCATTATCCATTTATTTTTGAAAATTCATGACATTTCTCTAAAATGAAATATTATAATCCTTGTTATTGTTCATGCTCATTGTAGGCCTATATTTTTAGATAGATTATAGTGATATTACAATGACACCAACTTGTGCATAATAAAAACACTTTTGTAATTCCTCCAATAATTAATTGATTTTTTATTATTTAAAATCCCAAAACTATGGGCAATATCCTCAAGGGAATCAAGAGAGACATTGTCAGAATTAGTGAACTCAATGACTATAGGATACATTTTATGAAAATATTAGTTTTCTTATCACTTATCTCCCTTATATTACTAGTTATATCACAATATAAAAACAATTCTATAAATTAAGTTTATTGAGTGGAAAACCATAATTGAGTATCCAAAGATTAAATTCCCTAAAAACATTATAAAATAGGAAAATTTAAGAAATTTTAGAATCGTATTTTGAATTATTTTTATGTTAGTCAAAGATAGATTTATTAAAACCACATTCATTGTTACCAAAGGAAATTTAGAACCCCTCAACATCATTGATAAGAAAATTTGGTATATATAACATTATAGTGAATCCCACTCTATTCGATAATATATTTTTGACCAATGGGAAGATGATGTTCCCAATAAATTTTTCCCTTGATTCATTGAATTTATAATAAATGATGCTTCTATATTACATAATTAACACATATACCATGTTATTATTAGTACTAGAGGACTCCAATTCACTAAAAAAATAAATCTAGTAGTCCTGAAAGTGTTTTATGTAGCACCAACTATAATCGATTTTGGATTATAGGATTGTCAACATTAAAATAAAACATCTCAAATCTCCTTGAGAAACATATATAATGTTACATCAAGATGAATATAAACCATTAGATTTAAATATTATATTGAGGGTCATTTTTTACTAAACCAATAAATTGGTACCATGTAATCATTTGATGTTTGTAAGAGGTAAGAATAGGCTTTCTCTAATGTTTTAATCCCCTAGAATCCTTTACCTCAAACATTGATAAATCTAATTTTAAGGAGAGTGACATCATATCAGGGATAAATATATATACATTCTTCATCGAAAACTTGTTCATATGCTACTCCATATCTATGAGTTCATTTTAATGAATTATTGACCTTTTTTATAACTAACGATCATATTTTCTTCGTTGATTACTTACCATGACTACACACATCACAATCACATGATATTTGATCTCTTGTCCTCAATAATTCATGTTCATTTTCACTGTTGAAGAAATTTTGGGCACTTTATTTTTCCTGCACACCAAACATTATCCCAGCACTTAAAAATGTTCTTTTTTTGAACTTCTCTATCATTATGTAGCATCACCATTTTCTAGCAGGTATGAACTATTAATAAAAAAATAAAAAATGAATATTCTACATGGTTTTTTCCACCTTGTATATATTTCCATTATGAAGAACCATAATTTAAGGATGTAGATAAATTACGTAATGTATACAGTTAGATAGATATTCATGTGAGGCCCCAGTTATTAGCCTCCAACTCATTTGGATGAATTATAACAAACTAATTCCCTACCTGTTAACTCTATATTTGTCCCGTTTAAATAACATCACCCCCATTGAGTAATAAAACTACCACTACATCCCATTCCTGTAAATGAGAAACATACATAATTTCTTATTCCCACATTCGTTTCATAAACCATATTTGAATATTCACATGGGGGAAATTGTGTTTAGGAAAGGGTAGTGGGAAACACCCACAACATGTTTGAAAAAATTATTACTTCGTGATTTGGCATTAAAATTAATATTTTATTTTATGTGGAGACATTTTTCATTGTGGAAATTTAGATATAAAATGAATGAGGTATTACTATTTTTAACATGTGCGTAATGCCAAAATTTAGGCACACTAGGTGTTACCACCAGTTGACAACATTAGTTATGGGTTTTAGGAATTTGGGATGAGTATTGTTGCTTCAGGGAGTCCCCCATTTATGTGGGATTGATTATATTCAATATATAGCTCCTAGATTTGTTTGATGATAAATTTATAGGTTTTTGGTCTCAATTGACTAATAATGTGTGTTGGGGTTGTGGGTAAATTTGAAAATATTGAGTTAAAATGTAAATGGTTCTTTTGTTTGAGATATACATAACTTCATAATATTTTGTTAACTTTTATTATACTTATCTTTTATATATGTGTATTTTTTGGTATTCTATTACTATTAGAAGTGATGTTTGTAATTGGAGGAACACTTACCTTTCTAGTGGATCATACTAATATTTTGGTCATGTGTGATGTTGTTTGGAGCATAGAGGTAGCAATCATCTAAAGAATTAGAGAGTTCAAAGGAGACACTTGAACTTATTTTTTTCATTTATTAGTATTGTAGTCTTAAATTTGAATAGTATTTTCTTCTATTACACTGATTATTTATATTTTTATATTACTTATTAGAGTTCGTTCTACTTTAATTCATTAATAATTTGTATGTATTATGTTGTGAATTGTTGCGGGATCTTGTATTGTACAAATTGGTAAATTTTCATTGAAATAATATAGTGACCCATTCATTTTTTGTTAAACATGGGTGTTAAGGGGATAACCTAGGTTTCATGGCATTTTGTTCATTCCCATGCTATTGGGTTGGGATTAGTATGTTACATAGTAAAATTATTATTGAATATAAAATTATGTAATGATTGGGATGATACATCAATGAATAGGGGGTGTGGGGATAATAGTTATAAATTTTTTTTATTAGTATAGTGTATTTGTGTTATAGATTGTATCAAAAAAATTATACTTATTGTTTAAAGAAAAATTAATATATATGAAAAATTGTAATATAGTATTTCAATGAAACCTAAAATTTCAAATCATGGAACGATTTTTGGAGATCTATATTAATTTAATTACAATGTTATTTAAGGATATTATGAAACCATGAAAATGTGAGATACATGGAGAAATTATTATCTAGTACATATGAATAAAAATAAGAAAAAAAAATTATTTTCTGGGAATTATAGAAGATTTATTCTTATGATCCATACAATGAATATTTGTCGGAATGTATTTAAACATAATACTAAATGGGAAGAAAGACATTAAGAAAATAAATAGTGTTCTATGCTAAAAAATTCAACTATAAAAAAATTTATTGTGTTATAGATTTGATTGATTATCATAAAAAATCGATTTATTATTCATATAGAATTCAATTATTTTGAAATGAAATTTTGAAAAGTTCAAAGAGTGGTTTTATTGAATAATATTATAAGAAAAGTGTCACGTGAGGCATATATTAACTCATCCAAGGAGTGTATTATGGTATTTTTTTCTCGAGTTGGAACTCTGTTTGGAGATATGAATATGGTTTTGATGCAAATGATAATAAGGATAAAGGGTGTGAGGATATTAATGGACTTCATCATGGATGATATGTACGATATTAGCGTATCCATTATTGGGTGGTTGTCTTAGGATGATATTGAGTTAAGTATCGCGGGTATGGTGTTGATAATTACTATTGAGTATTGATTTCGTAATATATGTTGTTTTCTTGTTAATATGTATGTTGGTTTATGAATGGAACTATTATGTATGGAATACATGGGGTAGGAAATTGGGTAAATAATGTAATTACAGGAAATATTTTTTTTGTAGATTCACAGGGTCAGGCCTTATGTGCTCTGAGCGACATCACTTGGGGAGTTCAACTCCATTACTTCAACATTATTATAAGTAATAATATATTTAAGAATATTATTACAATGAACAACATATTTCTTAATACAATCCTAATACTGTTTCTCTATCTCAATTATTTCCCTATCAATTGGTGTATTCATTGAGAAACTAGAGGGAGAGATTTTTGAAGAGAGATATTTAAGAGAAATGAACTATTGAAATAGGATATTTACTGAGAGAAAATTTAGAGATCTAATATAAAGCTAATGAGTCCACTACCTAATGCAAGGGAAAAACAATACACCATTGGTATATGAACAATACATTTCAAGGAGACACAATATAAATGAGAGATCATGGATATTTGAGCTATATAATAGATGTTTTGTAGTTTGAAACATAGTGGTGGAGAACACATCGTAGTAGTGGTAAGGGACTCTAGTACATTAAAAAACTACCATGTTCATATAGGATCTAATATAGGATGTTGGGGTAATTTTGCATAGACATTATAGAAGGCTGGAGGAGTAGAAGATGATCTCGAGGATGCCTATATTAATCTGAGAAGATAATATATGTTGGAAATCTAAATATATTAAAACCCACTAAATAAGTAAGGGGTTAATATTTAGAGGCTTAGGGGATCTGATGAATGATGATAGGATAATTTTAGATATTCTTTTCTTGCAAAATGTAGAGTCCAAGGAAATCCTATCGAGGTTTATTTTTTATAGGGAAGATCTTGTGTCTCAAATAACCAATTTTGAGAAATAATTATCATACCATCAAACACAATAAGGGGAATGGATTTTAAAATCTCAAATATAAATTTAAATCAATTTTGGAGAATGGTTTATATAACATAAAGTATAAAATTCTAATTTCTCATGGTGTTAAATCATTGAATATATCTTTTGGTAATATGGTAAAATAAAAATGGAGATGGTAGTGAATCTTTAGTCATGTTTTGAGTAGAATAAATATTATAAGAATGTATTGATGAAAGTTATAACAATGATGGAGTCATTCCATGGGGAGTATGTCTTCAAAGAATGTAATAGTTATGTTGAGGGGTGACCAAATACAATTACCAACCCTTAAAGAGTTATTTAATGATTTTTTTTCTAGTTTTCTAACATTTATATAAATATTAGGAATGGAAAAATAGAAGTGTTATTTGGAGATATTGATTGAATTTAAAATAGGTCTAGATGAGAATGAAAAATTAAATAAATGTTGTATCCATATAGTAATTCCAGGAGAGAAAATTGAATAAATAAGGCAACACATATGTTAGTTCTTCATGTGCTTTTCCTTCAACTAAATATGTTTGAATTTTGAATATTAGAAACCATTAAAAAAGAACAGATGACTTCGAACATGAATGAATATAATGAGACATTTCATTGATACATAGTTTGAAAATTTACAATTTCAATTTTGATACAAAATTATAAAGTATAATGGGGTGCCATAAAACTATATGAGAACAATACTTAAAGTAACAATGTTTTGATTGATAAGAAAAATCTGGCCACATCTACCACATCCACATTTGTGGCCACAAAAGTTACATGTTTCAGGAAGAAAATATTTTATAGAATGGAATAATTCTATATTGAATATCTTGTGGGAGACATTGAATTTCTCATAAAATATTATTTAAATTGTTAAATCCATTTTTGATGTGTGTTGTTATATGTCCTCCATGAATAGATCAATGAACCGCTATAGGGAGCTACCGAAAACATTTAATAATGAATGTACATTCTACAAATTGAAGGGGAGAAATATATGTTATAGAACCACCACAATGGATAGGGAAAATCATTTTTCCAATGACTCATTATAATTGATAAATAATGGTTTTCAATTTTCTCTAAGTAAAATATGAATGATATTATGGAAGGTTATATAATTGAATAAAATGTAGAAAAATGGCCATATCTACTTTATCCACATGGTGATCACATGTTTTCACTTGTATGTGGAATAATTTATTTCATTGAATGGAATAATTTTTATGGGGAGATCCTCTAGACTAAAATGAATTAACCAAGTAATGGGACTAAAATTTTTGAATCCGTTAATGATCCATGATGCCACCATTCCTAGAAAAATACATGATGTTAGGTTATAATTAGCTATGTACAAAAAATATTATAGAATATAGTTTTAAAGGAATAATAGTGTAGTTTTATAGTTTCAAAAGACACCACAATGAAAAGGGAATCACATTATTCATATGACTATGGCTTGGGGAGAAATTAAGGTAAAAATCAATCATTTTAATACTCCCAATGAAAGATATCATGGAAAAGAATATTTGATAAAAAAGTTGTTTGGGTTTAAATGGGGGAATGATGAGGAACATTATTGATGGATTGAACCATTCTATTGAATAATATGAGGAATGTTTTTTTAACCTCACTTCATCCAGGAGTTGATTGATCACTTGGTTATTGAATATTAATTTTTCAGCTAAATACCCCATAGATCTAGTTATTGTTGTGATGCTACGATGAACATGTTCATTCAAAACAATATCTATTTACTCACATTGAGGAAGAGGTTATTTATTAATAATTTAGGAATAATTGGAAGGTGGAATGGATGTAAAAACCTATATGCATAATTGGTTTAGCGATTCACCTAGGGTACAGACTGGATACATGTTGTTGGGATACTATATAGGGGATTAATTGTTGGGTTTTTGTGCTAGGGGAGTAGGGTTCTATTAATTTGGTTAGTAGGTAGGGAGTTAATATCTTTTTTCTATGAATAGATTTGTAATATGTGGTACTTAGTTGTTTGCAGGTTAGTTAGAAACTGAGTGGGGATATTAAATAAGGGTTTTTTTTGGATTTGAAGTGCGTGACATATGGAATTTTATAACCCTTATATTTGAATGATTCAATGAGTCAGGACTCATTGTAATCACCTGAACATTTGAATAATATTTTTTCCTAAAAATGTACATTTTCCTATGTCATAATCATTAAAAAAATATATATGTATAAATGACATATGACCATCTGTTTTTAATGGATAAATGACCATTGGTCAATATGAAGGTTAGAAATAATAATAATTATTAATGTAGAAAATCATGTTTAAAATATAAATTAAAATATATAATTGATGTAGAAAAAAGATTTGATTGTCTAATATAATAGACTCAGGTCATATGAAGACCATATTTCATATAATTGGAAGGTGGTAGCATCATTGGGATTTGCTCTGGACCATTCCCAAGTCATGAATCAATAAGTAATGTGTGAACGTAATCTCCTACAAGAGATGTTCAAATTGATAGAAATCACTACATGGGTGATGTTTTCTGAGTCGCCCCATGATTCTATCACCATGTCACACCATTCACATAGGTCAAATGCATGTGTTATAAAGGTATATGCAACATGACCATAGTTAATTTGAGTAATCCTTTTGTATAAATAAAATTGTTATTTCTTATTTGGTAATATTAAAATCATTTTATAATTTCCAATGTCAAAATAAATATAAAATGATTTTATTGTTATTTCGATGATGTTTTGTGTTATTGATGAATATTACAAACAAAATACTATTTTATAATATTTTTATAAGTAAACTAATTAATAATGTGAAATGATCTTCGAAAAATATAAATATACAATTGTGATTAGAAAGAAATTTAGTGTGTGATAAGATCTTCTTAATTTTTAGTGAATTATAACTTATGAACAGTAATATAAACATTATATATAGTAATATGAACAATGGAATGATAACCTCACATAATTATGTATATAAAAAATTTATTCATCATGAATGGTATGTTATATAATAGTTTAATTAAATAACTTATTTAGAAATTATTTGTTTAGTATTTTTATTTTTTCAGGTGAACAATGATTTTACATAAAAAATAAATTTCTAATATTTATAAAATTATATTCATAAAATTGAGTTAATTTTTTAATTCAAAACATCAATATTAGTTAAAATTAAATTTAAATGATTTTTATGAAATGTTTTATTTTTACGTGAATAGATAAAAAATACATTTTTTTAGTTTTCAATGTGTTTTATGACATCATAATTGTGTAATATTTAATTTAAAATGATTCTAGACCCATTTGGATTAAAATATTGTATTAGGTGTTCCATGTGGCCAAAACCATGGTAATATATCATGATCAAGCCCATGATTTTTCAAATACCATAGACGAGTCATCCTTGAGAATTAATAAAATATTCCCCCAATTTTGCTATAAATACAAACCTGTTACTTCATTACATCCATTCCAAATTCCACCTAAATGAAGTTATGTTCATTTTACCACACAATTATTCCTCCCATGTTTTCTTTATTCCCCCAAGGTCCTGATCATTGGTTATTACAAGTTACTCATTAGGGTAAGGGAACCTTTCACCCCCCTCTTTTAGTGAAAAACAACTTTTATGTTATGTTTTCTAATTAAAATTTTATTCTGTTGGGGTATCTTATTATATATCCATACATATTTCCTTATTATTTAGAAAATATAATTGAAAATTTTAAATCCCATTAAATAAATTTTATAATTTTTATGTGACACCATGAGGCTTTTGAATTTTAGTAAGAGAATTAACAACTTCTCATTTTTCCATTCGTGTTCTCTTATATGTGGTATGTCTTTCAAGTTTCTGTACCATGTTATTATTTACAATATATCCTATCCCTATTTTATATTATGAGATTTTATGAATCGGTGTCCCATATCCCATCTCTTTTTAATATTTTCTAAAACCAGTTTTCATAGATGTTTTGCTGCAGAATTATCATTTCAAAATCTCTCTCTTTTCCCCTCACCAAATACTCTCATTTTCATTAATTTAATGCCCAAACCTATTTAATTTCTATCGATATTCATCAAGGCATACAAATTATATATTTTATTCTGGAATTGACATACATCAAACCCTCATTTTTTTTACATGGGGTTTGAATTACTTAATGATCTTATTTATAATCACCTTTTAAAATGTCACAATTTTTATATAAAGACAATTTATTTAATTCTATATTGGTTATTAATGAATATTTTGATTATGATCTATGTTGATCACATGAATATAAATAAATAATAAGTATATACCCTAATATCTCTCCAATTATTAAGGTAATGACATTAATCTATAGAGATGAAATGTATTATGATACCATAGAGAATAACCATGGTAATTTTAAGGAAATAATGGGGATTGACCTTGGTGATATTATTATTAATGCTTAATTTAAATGTTTCAGCCCAATTTTCAATATAGTATTCAAATTATAATATGCTTGTTATGTCTCTTATCATGCCTTCATGATATTTCCTCAAGTTATTATTGTATTCTCTCAACATCACATGTAAACTGTTTTTCTTATTTTCTTTTACTATGACTTATGCCCACATTTTCCTTTGATGTATGTCCCCGAGTAAGGAGATTTAGTAATTTTACAAAAGATGAACAATTCATGAAGCCATTCAGGATTATTAAAATAATATAATATGTTTTCTTGTATTATGTACCCTTTTTCCAAGACATTAGACTTTAAAGATCCTTTCATTGTAAAATGTAATTAAATGTTATGTTATAAAAAGGAGGGATTCTATAGTTTTTATAAAAGGATAGATTAGATATTTGTGGAAACTAGAATTTGAAAACCTCAATTATAACCCTTTATAATAGTTTATATTTAAAAAAAACGTTGTATTTTGATGAAAAATTATGTTAGTGTTTGTTGAACAAAAAAACCATTGTCTGGATATGAACATGTGCATGTGGCTCTGGCACAGAAGTATATAGTGGTTAAACCTGAAAACAACACTTTGATCTAGACTCAAACTAGAATTAGTGCATGATAAAGGGTCGTGTTGCACTCCATGTTTGACACTCCCAGGGTATATGTTTAGTTAATAACAAGATTTTTATGAATAATTATGATGGATTTATAGATAAATCTATTTTTGGTAAAATAATAATATGATTAGGAAATGAGATTTAAGACATTAAAATCTTTTGAAACTATTATATTCTCTAAATAAAAAGGATTCTCAGTATAGTTTTTTTAGGAAATTAAAATATAATAGGAGGAACTATGAAAATGGTGACCGAAATAGATGATGCCCTGATGACCCTCTGATGGATGTCGTAATGGAAACATTCATGAGAATGGTGATCCAAGTTACTCGAGTTATGAAAAATAACATGAATCAAGCTAAGAGATGAATTTCACCATGAGGGAACAACTTTATATTGAGTCTTTTATGCATCAATTACCACTAAACAATAATTGTTCTATAGACCCATTTATTACTAATTATGAGATCAGCTCTATTGAAAATATATTTTATATACTCCACTGTTCATAACAATATAAGGTAACCCTCTCTGTTTACCCCTTATAGGGAGAAGTTGATCATTGGTGGGAACTTATTAAAAACATGGTTCCTAGAGTGGTGGTCAAACCTGTGGAATGGGAAGAGTTTATCGGGATCTTATTCAATACCAATTTCTCAAATTTGATGAGAACAAAATTGGAGGAGTTTTCGAGCTGAAGTAGAAGGAGAATGAATCTATTGGATTCTATGAGATTAAATTTACAAAACATTCTTATAAAACCTCATAATTTTTAAGGAATCCTAATTGAAATGTTGTAGATTCACCTCACTATGAAAATTACACATTATATGTCCATCTCTTCTACAATTGTAGCACATCCAACTCTTGAGGAGGAATTTCCCAATAAGATTCATCCCACACATATTACACTTGTTAAGTTTCACTTCCATACCTCATATTCCATGATCAATGATCCTGTATAATCATGGATTTGTTGATCTAATTCCTAAAGAGTTACCTATACCTTCACAGAAACAATGGTAGAGTTCTCCATTGAACTCATATATGGATCTCATCAAATACCAATGACACCATATAGAATGGAAAAGTGGAGATGGGTGAATTTGAGAAAAACTCAATGATATTATGGAGAAGGGGTTTATACGAATGATTGTGTCTCTTTGGGGAGAACCGATTCTCTTTATAAATAATAAGGATATATCAATGCAGTTATGAATTGATTATAGAGAACTGAATGGGATCACAGTTAACAAAAAATAACCACTTCCAAGAAATGATGATTTTTTGAACCAAATTTTTGGGGCTCAATTTTTATACAAGATTAATCTTCGATATGGTTATCATAATTTGATTGTGAAGAAAGTAAATATTCCAATAACTACCTTTTCATCAACATATGGGCATTATGATTATTTTTAATTCCCTTCAGACTAATTAATGCACCATCTATTTTTATGGATTTTTGGAATGTAGACTTTAAGGACTACCTTGGTAATTTTGTGCTAGCTTTTTTTGTTGATATTATGATATATGATATTTTTTTGAGGAGAATGATGATCATCATAGGGTTATTTTGTAAACTCTATGGAATGATAGGATTTTTGGAAAGATCATCAAGTCTGTGTTTTAGTTAAAAATAGTTACTTCCTTAGGGAAAATTGTATCTAATTAAGGAATAATAATTGACATTTCAATGACAATGGTTATAGAGGGGTCGCCTCAAACAAAAAAAAATGACTGAGATTTCAGTTTCTTTGGATTAATGTTATATTATAAGAGGTTTGTTAAAATACTATTCAAAAGATTATAATCCACTAACCAATTTAACTCATAAGTGTTTCTATTATTCCAGGAAAAGGATTGTGAGGAAAGTTTCAAATAACACAAGAAGAGAATGGTTACTACACTCGATTTAACTTTTCCCTCGATTAGAGAAGAATTCATTATTTTCAGAAATTCATATCTAGAAGGGATTGGGTATGTCGTCATGAAAAATTACAATGTTATTTCATATTTTAATTGATGCATATCTTAGTCGATGCATTAATATTGAAGGACCATGTTGTTCTATCCATAACATTGATCCAGGGATATTCCTTGATCAACAACGTAGTGAAACTGGACATGAGAATTGTAAGGGATGGGGAATCATCAACACTATCCCAAATGATTTATCAACCTTAATTACTAGAGAAGATCATGAAATATCATAAATAAGAACATTTTTTACATATGATGTTTGAGGATATAAAGAATGAAATGGTTCATGAGTTCAATATTGATCAAGAATATGTACTGATATTTTGTACATAACTATGTGTTCCATATATTTCTAAAATAAAGAAGTAGCTAATGGATGAAACTCAAAGCTATATATTAGATATACATCATGGATGCACAAAAATTTATAGGGACATTTGAGATCATTATTACTAAGAAAATATTAAAAGAAATATTTTAGACTACACTACAAGGTGTCTGGTATGTCAGCAAGTGAAGGATGAGTGACAACTTTCTAAAGGGGTATTACAACCACTTACCACACCATCATGGAAGTAGGATAATATAACTATGGACATTGTAACAAGTATCCTATGAAATTATAAATTAAACAATGTGATATGTGTTATAGTGGACCATCTCACCATGACTAACCATTTTATCTCTAATTGTGAATATTTCTATCTCGATAAACTTTCTAGGAATTATATGAAGTATGTCGTAAGGCTGCATGGAGTTCAACTTTCTATCATATTTGGTCCTGATCCAATGTTTACAAAAAAATTATAGAGAATTACTCAACATGCTCTCTGTACTGAATTGAATTTTAGTTCATCCTATCATCCCCAAACTAATTGACAATATGAATGGATGAATCTAACACGTGAAAGAATGTTGAAAACAAACACAATGGACTTTAATGTTGGATGGTATCAACATCTAATATTAGTTGAGTTCTCTAAAAAATTATTATTACACTCAAAAATTCAATTGGAACCATATAAATCTCAATATGTGATGTGATGAGGAACTCATATATGCTAGGAAGAAGTAGGTGATAAAATGCTCCGTGGGCCTTGTCTTTTGAAATAGATAACATAAAAGCTTTATGTTATCCATAAACACATTAAGGATAGTCATAGATGGAAAAAGTGTTATGCCAGAAACCATCAAAGGTATTTGGAGTTTGATGTTGGTGATAAATTTAGTTTTCAAATTTCACCTTGGAAGAGAGTCATGTTGTTTGGGAAAAAGTGTTATGTCTTCTCCATTTCCTGATTGAGGAAGTACATACCTGACCTTTCACATGTACTAAATCAATAGGTTTCACAACTAGAACATGACCTCTCTTATGAGGGGAATCTGGTATAGATCATAAATCACAGAGACAAAGTTCTACACAACAAGACTACCCGCCTTGCAATTTTTTTTAGAGGAACCAAAAATATGATGAATCCTTGTGGGGACCAAAGGAGTCTATGAAAGAGAAGTACCCAAAATGTTTCCCTTTTTATTGTACAAGTTGAAATATCAGGTGAAAATTTCTAATGGGGGGTGAATGTAATGACCCAAACTATTGAATAATATTTTTTTCCTGAAATTTTTTGTGTTGTACTTTAATAATAAAAAAATATATATAATTATAAATGAAATGGTACCATCGAGCTATGACTATTATATGACCATTTAAAATAAAAATAATTTTTAACGTTCTTATTATTGTTTAACATTGAAATTATTAAGGATAATTAATGGAGAAAGAAGAGTCAATAGACTCATCTAGTAGACTAAAGCCATACGAATCCCATATGTCAGTTCTTGGGAAGGTGGTAGATTAATTGTTCTTTACTCTGGACATGTCCCAAAATGAGCTTCAACATGCTAAGAGTGAACGTAATTGCATACGAGAGAAGTTCAAATTTACAAAAATCACCCCTCGAGTGATGTTGCCCGATCTACCCCAAGATTCCCTCACCAATACAGACTATAATTTTGGTGATATGTAGGGGTTGTAAGGGATTATTTAACAAGGCCTTAGTTACAATGTGTAATCCTTTTGTATCAATAAAAATATTATTTTCTATTTTGGTAAAATAAATATCATTTTTGTATTTCAAATGTCAAAATAAATAAAGGATGATTTTTTAGTTTTTTCTATGTTGTGTCATATTATTGATGAATAATAAAACATGTAATTTAAATTAATTTCTATATATATTAAATAATCAATAATGTGAAATTAGTTTTGATAAATGGACATATATGGTTGCGATCATTATGAAATTTAGAGTCTTATAAAATAAACTTAATTTTTTATAAATAGTACAATTTTTATTGTAATATTAAACTTATGAATAGTAAAATGATCAATAGAATAGTAACCTCACTTACGTATTTATAAATATAATTCAATCATCCTGAATTTTAATGTGATTTAATAGTATAATTAAATAATTGTTTTAGAAACTATTAGTTAAGAATTAGTTTTTTTTCAGGTAAATAGTTTTTTATTTAACAATTAAAATTATAATATTTAGAAAATTATTCTCATAAAATGAATTTCATTATTGAATTTAGAACATCACTATTAGGTTAGGGTGACATTATGAGATTTTTATAAAATATTTTGTTTTTTAGTCAATAGTAAAAATTGAGTTTTTGAGTTTTTGTTGTGTATTATGAAATCATAATGGTGTAATATGTAATTTAAAAAACTTCCCAACACATTTGTATTAAAATATTGTATGAGGTGTCCCATGATTCTAAAACCATTAGTAAATACAATGGGAAATCCCATGGTTTTGTAAATACCACTGATGAGGTGTCCTTGAAGAATAGTAAAATGTTCCCTCACTATTGCAATATATACCATCCCAATACTTCAATATGTTCATTAAAAATACCACCCAAACAATGATATGGTGTTTTTACCTACCAAAAAGTATTATAATGCTTCCATCAGGCCCCCAAGATCCTAATCATCATGATTTAGAAGTTACTCTTCAAGGTAATGGAACCAATCAACCTTCTCTTTTAGTCAAAGAAAAATTTTATGGTTGGTCATATAATTAACATTTTCATATGTTGTTTTCTGTTCTTATAAATCTTTATTTATGTCCATTTTTTTTCCAAATTATCAGAGACGTTGTTTTCTCTCATCAAATAAAGTTCAGAGTTTTTATGTGGCATCGTTAGGGTGCCAATTTTTCGTAAAGGAATTCCCAACTTCCCTTTTTTTCCATTCATGTTCACATCTATGTGGTATGTCATTAATGTATCCATACCATTTTATTATATGAAAATTTATTATTTTCATAAAATATATTATGATTATTCATAAATGTGTGACTCAGGTCTGTTCTCTTTTTAATGTTTTCTAAAACCATGTTGTATAATTGTTCTGGTTCAAAATTTTCGTCTCAAAATTGATCTATATTTCTCAAGAAATTATCATATTTTCATTATGTGAATACACAAGAAAATTTCATATATTGGGATTGTTCATCAGGATATAAATATTATGTATTTTATATTGTAAATGAAATACATAAAACCATCATTCTCTTCCTATTGGTTACAAATGAGATAATGGTCATGTTTTTAATCAATTTCTAAAATGCCACGATTTTGATAAGAAACCCTTTTCTTTTATTCACTTTGGGTTATTTTTGAATTTTATTTTTATGATATATGTGTTTCACATGAAAATAAATAAATATGAAGGGTTATTCCTAATAACACTCTAATTCATTGGTTAATGAAATTAATCTATTTAGATGACATGTTTTATGATTTCTTAGTTAATAACCTTGGTGATTTTAAAGGAAACTTCAGGATAGAACATTGTCATGTGATTATGAATGTTTAAATTAAATTTTATAGCCTCATTTTCAAGATATTATTCATGTTTTTCTTCTTAGGATATATATATTATAATGATTTTATGATATTTCCTCACATTTTTATTTTATTCTCTCAAGTTCCCATGTAAACTATTTTCCTTGTTTTCTTTTACGGGGACTTCTGCTCACCCGATACATTGATGTATTTACCCATGTTTTGAGATGTAGTAATTATACATAGGATGGAAATTTTAAAAATCCATTCAATAGGATTGAAATAATTTAATATGTTTTCATGTATTATGTACTGTTTTTTCAAGACACTAGACTTTAAAGATCCTCTGTTAGTAAAATGTAAGGAAATGTTATGTAATAAAAATGCGGGATGCCAAACTCAAACCCTAGGAGTGGGATATATTAGGGAGTTATACATTCATTTTACTTTATTGTATTTAATCCTCTACTAAGGAATATTATTTTTATTCACAACTAATAGTTTATTATAGGTATACTAAATTTTTCATATATCATTATGATTTCTAATATTAAGTGAACTGGAAATATATTTATAAATAGTATTGAATCAAGGATCATTTTTAAGAACATTTAATTCTTGATTTTGCCTTATTTTTTAGGGATATTTCTTTACCTGTATAATTGATAGTAGGAAAATAGTTAGATAAAGGATTGAAATCCATATTTTTATATATAACATTCATGATCAAGGGAACATCCCGTCATTATAGAAGGTGAATAAGAGATGTAAGATAGATTAAGATGAATGTACGACTCAATAATTTACTGCATCCATAGAGCTATTATTGATATCTTTCTAGGTCCATTATTCCTAATTCCCAATTGAATTTACAAATTTATACACAATCCCTTATCCTTACTACCAATCCATTATTTCATAATTCACACGTCTGGCCACAATTCGCAAAAGATAAAACTATGAAAAGTAGACTTAAAAAAATACTAGTATAATCTATAATCGTTAAAACCACAATTAATTAACAAATGTAATGAAATGATATCCCCATGACTCGATATAATAACCATAACAATGATCCAACACATCTTTAAGCACATATAAATCATCCTTTATCAATTTTTATTTCTTATGAACAGACAAAAAATGAAATTGTGAATGTTTACAAAAAACATCATCATGTTTTAGATTCTTTCTACACATCCAAAATATTAACCCAAACAAAGCCTCTTCTTCAACTGAATTAAAGGATAATGTCGAATAATACAACAATCCACCCACTCTACGAATAATGTCACAACACATAACTATTAAAACCATAAGAAAAGACCCCCTTTACCCATTCATACACTCCATTTATTCCAAATTTACCAATCATCTCATATAATCCCATCTCTACTATAGAACGCATAATATAAAGGAGGATCAAACAATATATTATCCTTAAATTAACCTTTTTCCATACCATATCAAAAAACCTAAAACAAACTGTCTTTGATTGGCATCTATTAAACAGTTGATTGGCATTTTTTATTTGATATACATCATGTTGGTTATTGAGTTATGTTTTTTATAAATATCAATTTTCCAAAATTGAAAAACACCATTCACCTATTAAAATGAACATGATCATACTAAAAATAGTTTTCCAATGTCCAAATTATGTTATATAATTTACAAAGAAAGAACCATGGAAAAAAACTAGAAATCAAATTTCTAGCCTTAGACCAATAATTTTCTTTCAGAGAATAGTTTCTAGTATTACACGATTGAATTAAATCACTCACGTAACCGTTAAAACCCATATACCCTATTAGCATTGAAATACATTATATAGTTATCCTTTTAAAATCTAGTGACTAAAAAATGCTAATATAACTTTTTTGTTAGCAGGATTAAGAATATTTTATCATACTAAAATAGTATTATAAAAATATTTCCTATTATTTTAAAAATATACACATTGTTGACCAATTTTTTGGGGATTTTGTGGCATAAATCAACATTTATTCATGGAATATTCTCAGTTTCCACAAAAAAAAATCCCTGTGATATTTTGATTGTAAAACAATATTCTCATCTGTTGGTAGTAGAAGAATATCCCTTGGCATTATGTCTATTTGGAATCATACCTCAATATTAACATAACTAAATATTGGTGTTCAACACGTTCCATGATAATCATTGTTTTTAGAATATAAAAATGAAAACACATTAGTATAATGGGATCCAAAATTCTGATTGTAGAATTAGAGGATCCAAATAAGATATACACAAAACCCTAAATCTGTATGATTTTATCCTTGTAACAATCAATGGAAGGGATTTTTTTTTGAATGTCATATGATATAAATAAAAATAAACATTAGATAAGCATTTATGGATTGAATTACAGGTTTCTAGGAGCACATAAAATTAGGAATTACATTAATAAATCTAGAATTCTACTCTATTTTATGTTGTTTTCACTCAATGAATGATTACATCAACAAAACATCAAATATTTGGGATTTAAACAACACGAAATATACTTATGTTCATGAAAATATCAAAATATGAAATTTCATCTCTAGTATTATAAAATAGTAAGGTGATGCTAAATATATTCTATATCTGTATACATTACAAAAGGAAAATAGTATTATTGATAATTTTTTCACATGTTTTGTACAAAAAAAATACATACAACTTATGGTATCTTACTCTCAATAACTCTACCTTCATCAAAAACTTATAAATTAGTAAAAAAACATCAAAATATTTTGGAAAAATAGTTATCCTTCAAAAAAATGGTGACACAACTAGCCTAAGAATTGATGTTCTCAATGAATCACAATGGTCACAACATCATGGTGTAATATTGAATAGTTTATTTTCACTCTATAAAGAATGAGATATTATATGTTATGTAAATCCCCAATCCAATGAAACAAGATGATTTTTTAGATTCACAAAATTTATTTTTGGAGGGAAGAATATGTTATTTAAGCAAGACATTCACCATTCACACACACTTCCTTATTTTAAGTGATTGTTCATGGTTCATAAATTAACTATTTAAGAATAAATTGAAATGATTAAAACTACTCCTCCACTGAAGGATTTTGTTCAGATAACTATAAAATATCCGTGAGGGAATCACTAATGGGTTGCTTCTCTTGGTCGTATTCCACGAGAACACTAGAAAAGGTTTTCATATATGCATGAAGCTTCATAAAATGACTTCCTGAACTCAAATAATAAATTATTAGTCTTTATCCAATATTTATTCACAAAAATACATTTTATAAAACATCAATTAATTCAATATATCACACCTACACCACACACTTCTAAACATTTATTATAGTACTGTATATCCATAAACATGGAAAATTATTAGAGTTATAGTAGGAGAATAAGTAAATGGGTGGAAGTGGAGGAAAAGGAAAATCATAGTATATGGAAACTTCTATAAATCCATTGTCAAGAACATCTAAAGACTTGTCTTCCTGATGACAAGATGAACTCCAAAATGAAAAATTAATCCCACTTCCTAATTTCCTTTCCCTAATTTAATACATCACCTACCCATCCCCCATCCACAACTATTAAAACTATCAAAACAACTATTAATAAAAAAATATCATACAACACTATAATATTAGGAAACATAACAAGAAAATAATAGGTCGAACGAAATGTTTCCCCAATCCCTATATGACCCCCTCATTCCTTGGTATACACACATCTAAAATCCCATTCCCGTATAGCAGTCATATACACCAAATTCCTCAAATATATTAAAATACAAAGACTACTTAATATGAATTACAAAAATAAATTATATTTATATATAAAATATTTATAATAGATGAATACAGAAATATTAGAAATATAATTCCATTGTTATGAGAAACATTAATATCAAATTTCCTTCGTCTTGTGAGAGATAAGGAGTCTTGTTTTAGAAAATAATTGTATAGTAATTCTAACAATGTGTCATTTGGAGATCATTTTTTTTCATAAGTTGATTATTTTTGATAATTAGGATGATTTAAGTAATGTTAAATTTATATTAATTTTTACATTTCTCAAAAGATTCAAACAAGATGGATAAAAGGTAGAAAGACACTAGTATATATTGTCATTATAGAATTCCATTGAAATCAATGGTTGATTTTAATTGGGTTGTTATTTTATTTTACAACCATTCTATTTTGTAGTGAGTGTTGGCCATTGATGGAATACCATGACCAATAAATAAGGGCAACAGAAGTGAAATTTTTTAGATTTCTATATGGGAATACATAGACCAGAAAGAGTAAAAATAATTTTTTTGTGTGAATATTAGAGTGTATCTGATTGATATAATGAATACTAAGATTAAATTAAGGTTTTATATAATTGTTCAATACATTGATGTTTGATCAATTTATGATACCACATTTAATTAGGCTTGAGAATTAAAATTTTCACTTTTTCGTATAATATATGATTCATTATATATTCTATTTTTAATTTATTATATTTTCTGTATTGTGTTATGTTTTCTATATTTTTTAATATGATTTCGAATATTTCTTATTTTTACCATTTTTTATGTAATTCTTTTATACATTTACCTTTTATGTTATTTTTTCATATATCATTTTTCATATACCTTATATGTTTTTTATTTTGTTATGTGTTCTGTATTCTATATTTTTTAGTGTTTATTATTTCTTTTCTAGGTTATACATGATTTTTATTCACTATTTACTATTAATTTTATCTATCCATTATCGTCTATTTCCAATCAAATATTTCTTATATTTCAAAAAAATTCATATTTTTTATATTCAAATATAAAATTTATATCCGGTAATTCTTAATATATAATAATTTTAATTATCATTTTTAATTTTTCATCTCTCATCACTCATATCATATCATATTCATCATATTTTTCTTTTTCCAATGATATGAGTTTTCTATATCAAGTTTTCCATAATTAGTTCCCTAGTGTTTGTTATTATATTTGGTTATTGTCCCCAATTTTTAGTCTTTTATCTTCAGTACTTATTCACCAAGATTTAAAAATAAAATCTTGAATTTTTAAAATCTAATCATAGGATTGGTGTATTATTTGTAGTAAGTATCCCCATTCTAGGATCACTGATATTTTAATATATCATTTAAGGATATTATATCACATTATCACTTCGATATAATGGGATTTATTTATATCTCTATACCATTTTAACTATTTTATAGTCTCTCGTGTATTTATCTATTATATATTATCTTTATATATATAATATATGAACATTCATGTTCTATCATAGAGGTATTGCCTGAGATCTCTCAGGATCCCCATTCATTGGTCACATATATTTGTATCTCTTTGTAATATCTTTTAACATTATTAAACTTCTATATTATTTGATGTATTTTTATCTCTATACTCGATTATATTTTATATAAACTCCAATATATGTATCTCTTATATATTATCTTTTGTATCTCATATATCATCTCTCGTATCAAATCATAGAGGCTCTGATTTGTGTTATTTGAATATTTGTTATTTATGATATTAGATTTTAACCCTCCAGTCCATTATTGTAGATCTTTTGATCATTGAGTTTCATGTATTGGGTCTCCCTTTTTTCTATTTTTAGTCTTCAACTCTTTGGATCCCTACTCACTGTTATCCTATTTTATCTATCTACTGCTTATTTTATTCTATAGAATTTTATTGTGATATCTATTCCATGTTATCTATTCTCTGAACTCTCATTTATGTATCTCCCTTATATTATCTATGTGTCTCTCTTATATAATTTAGAATCTCTCATCTCAAACTCTCAACATTGTGTTCTTGTAGTATCCATTATAAACTATCTTGGTTTTTGAGCCTACAAGTATTTTATATAAATCATTTTATCTCTATGTTTCTTGTCTTAGGACCGCATTATTCTCAATTTTTATTCTTCTAATCTTATTAACTCTAAGCATAGTGTTACTATTTCATTTATTTACTCCATGAATTTCAATCTATCCATTTTGTAGTATTTAGTCTCATGTATTTACCTTTAGTATAGGATATGTGGTCTCTATAACCATTAATTAATATAAAATATGAAAATTAATATGGCATCCAAATTTGTGGTGTTCGGTCCCGGATCTCAGGGTTATAATTAATTATTTAGTATATGGTATGTGATCACGGGTCTTTCAATATGGTATTTGGTCTTCCATCCCAATAATATTATCTCTATTATATATTCTCTATTCATTGTTTTAATTATTAAAATTATTTCACATAGTTATATTTTTTATTTGTAAAATTATATATTCATATTTTTGGTCTGTTTTCTATCTCCAGCTCAATGTGTTTTGATCATCATTCTCTTTACACCCAACACTCCACTCTCTAATAACTGGTTTAAAATTTTATAACACAATTTATTATATTTGGGTTCTAATCATATTTATCAACATATTTTCATTGGTCTTTATTTTTATCATCAATTATTGATAACATTTTTCCAATCATTGACATTTTTTGCTCTCACTATCTATGGAATTTGGTCATCATTCTTTCTTTTATGGTATCTGGTCTCTTGTTTTATTGAAAAAGATTATTGATTTTATCCTCATATCAATTTCATAGTATATCATCTATAGTATCCATCTATATATGTAAACATCATCAAATATTATTTATCTCAAATGTTCTCCTCTTATATTTGATTTCTAGCCACTAGGAATCCTCTCCATCCCTACAATCGTTATTTTTCAATATTCTCTAATATTCAACGTTCTCTTCATCAGAAATTTTTTCATTAATATCATATTATCAATATCTCATATAGAAATAAATCAATGGTCATAAATACTCCTCTAGTATATGGTATTTAACTCCAATCACTGATCTTTATCACCTTTAGTAATATTTTATTTGGGTTTCAATCCTTGAATTTTTTTAATAAACTATATGGGATTTATTTTGGTTATAAATTTGTTATCTGTTTATAATATTTGGAATGAATAATTATTATATCAAAATTGTTTATGAACATATATCATACATTAATTTAAAATAATTAAAAAACTATAAAATTTGATTCACAACTGAATGATGAAATAAGGGAACAACATATGATTTAAGTATTATCATTGGATTTCATAATATATAATTCAAATGAATGATGGGTTATTTCTGTATATATTACAAGGTGTTAGAATTTATATAAATAAGATGCCTATAATCATATGCCTCAAAAATTATATTTGGAGAGCATTGTGGGAATATTTATTATATAGAAGCAGTCCTTAAAATGGTTATTTATAATTCGACACTAATTAATGTTCATCTAAAATAAAACATAATATATTAAAAAAATCATTATACAGAATATATATTTAGAGGTGTTTTAACAAAAATAAAAATGATCAACTCAATTTTTTGTTTTTATTGAAGGAACCTAGAGAGAACAATAAAACTCATGGGATGGAGTTCAATTAAAATTGAGTTTAGGGTTTTGTTAGCATCATCCAACTAAAATATTTGAAGAAATTACATTATAAGCATCATATTAATGTTGATTCAAAATAATTTAACACCGCATTAGAACCAAATTTCAATCATGATACATCATTATCAAAGAGGATAGTGAAGAGGGGAATTAAATTTATCATGTTCCATATACAAGCACATTTAGAGCCTTTACGTATTTGGTGATGTGTACGAGACATTATATTTCAGAAGAACTATATATCAAAATATGGTATATGAATCTCCTTAATAATCATCATTAGAAGCATTCAGTTGGATTAATATATATATCAAATGTAATGTAGATGTTTATTTGATTTTTTTTAAAAAAATGTATCATATGAGGTTTCATGTTGGATATATTTAATTTTATTATAATGGGGACATCCACAAGAGAAGATCTACTACTAGTTATGTTTTCACTACTGTATGAGGACCATTTAGCTATAGATGTACTATAATATCAAAAATAGATTTTTATGCTATAGAGGTTGAATATATTAATGAAAATGAATATTTCAATGAGTATTTTTATATACAAGGGATTATCAGACACTTAGGGTTCATCAAGGAAAACATATATGTAATTTCTAAAAGCCAATGTCCAATTTGTATTTTGAAGAGGTGGGACTATCATAGTCCAACTGGGCATATAGATGTCTGATTTTATTTCATATATCGAATATCAATGAAAAATGAATCTCAATCCTAAATATAATGAAATTATTTAACATAGAATACATTTCGAGTAAAGTGGTTACGGAGATCAAATTACAACAATATTTGGACTTGATCAATATAACCTGAACTTTAGATGACTTTAGGTCTTGGGAAGGGAGTAGATGTAGAAAATATTGGGTGACCAACATTATTATGATACCTATTTAACAGGGATGTGTTTTTTCAATAATTAATATTAAATATCATTATCTAGTGACTTTCAACATATTTTGGGTGGATGGTAGGGATGAACATACACTATAGATGAATCACTCTTGTGGTTTTGTGGTGCCTTTAGAAAATATGATGTCATCATTTGAAATCATATCTATTATTTTTCTATTTATTCTAGTTCACTTGTGTTAGAAAATATATGATATATTTCTCATTTGTGTATTCAAATTTGGATATAAAAATATTCTACCTTCCCCTTGGATGTCGATCACAACAACCGAACCACGTAAACTTGTTTGCTATTTTGTTTTTTTGATCCAACTACGTTGAGTTGATGGATTCCATAATGGTTTGATACTTATGCATAATAATAAGAATCATATGTTTATTTATATTCCTTTTTATGAAATTTAAAATTAATTTATCACTTATCAACTACTATATACATTGAATTCCATCACCGTTGCTGTAATAAAATCTGGATCTACCTATCCGCTCCTCCTTATAAAACCCCTTCACAATGCTAACCTCATCCTAATCATATCTAGTATGAGAAATAATTTATTTTTTGTTGGGTCATCCTTTATTCAATGTGAATCCAAAATTAGAAAATAATTGAGGGGGAGGCCCTTCATGTGGAATAAGAAAGAAGGGGGGATTATTTTTTTGTATTCATGTAGATGATAAAAAAGGAGGGGCCACCTGATTATACAAGGGATGAGGGAAGATGAAATGAGCACCCCACATAAAAAATAGACTTTTGGTTAAAAATGAATTTCAAATATTCATATAGAAAAAATTGAAAATAATTTATTTTCGCCTTCTGTTATTTGTCTAAATTATTTATGTAAATGATTTCAACATTTTCAACTATTCTGGATTCATTGATGCTCTCTGTCTTTTGAACATCAAAACTACTTTTTATGAAGAATATCAAAAGTGGTTAAATATCAATGTTCATGTCCTCCTATAAATAAATAAAAATTTGTACTTATGGATTATCCATTCTTTTAGTTTGGAAAATAATAAACAATTTCTTAAAATAAATTAATAAAATAATTTTATATCCAATAGTGGTATTGGTTTTTTTATAAAAAATAACAAATTAACTTAATTATAATTAGTTATAATGTATTAATGAATATAAAAAAACATTCATCATTGTGATAATCATAATGTGTATAGATTCGATAAATATCATATTCAACATTATGAAATAAGATGTACAACATTATATATTTTCTTTTATATTGGAAAATGCATCATAATCAAAATTATAACGTAACTGAAAAACATAGGATTTAAACAAATATATATATTTTAATTAAATTTTCATGGAATTCCATCACACAGGAAGAGTTTAAATTCTGAATACAAAAAAAATTATTTATAATGTAATAATATACTTTTGATCTATATAGGTGTAAAACAAAATTACATCATAAAATCTGTTATAAAAGAGCTGTTAAAGTTCCACATGCCCATGTTGTTGTGACAAAAATAAGTAAAATATAAAATTTTGGAGAAAATATGTTCATTGGGAATGATTCCTATAAATTCCCTTTCATTAAAAGAGTCAGAAAATATTTATTTTGAGTTGATAAATATCATTTTCAATTTACCATTGTACAAGAGCTCTATAGATTACCAATATTCAATTCACTGATCCTAGTATTTTGAATTTTTTAGAGTTGTTTTGAAGGAATCCTTGCGAGGTTGTCTTCTTAAGAATTATCTTGTAATTTTTTGTTTTGATGGTCTATGATTATGATATTGGGTTTGGAGTGATCGAAAAACAGCGAATTCTATATTTTGATCAAGGAATTGCTTTGATAATAAGAAATATACAATCCATCACATAGAGGGATACCAAGGAAATATAAATATAATACATCTAATCATTGTATAAAAGACTTTTTTGGATTAAAAATGAAAAAAATTCGTGGCAGTATCAAACATGTCATACCATTTTCTATGGATTGTGGATACCGTACTCATAAGGTTAAAATATGTTTATTCATTTTAAATAGAATTAAGTCATTACAATATTGTTTCTATTATATTACATCTATTATAAAAGTTTTTATATTCTAATGTTCTTGTTTTTATTAGTTTAAAATAATGATTCTAAATATGGTAAACAAAATCTGAATAGTTAATCTATTGTTCTGTGAATTTGATAGGCTCTGATATTATCATATACATATTGATTCCAAAATTTTTAGGTTTCATATAAAAATATATTTTATACATACAATTCTTTATTATTCTATTATCAGGATCATCTTAATTCAGATACAATTGTAATTAAATTGAGGGCAAAGAATAAATCAAATCTTTTGTTGAAATTCCTTTTTTCAAATCATTTAGTTTAATTTATGAAATTAATTTTTTTTAAAACTAAAACTCATCCCCCTATTATATTAGACCCATGAATAATATATTATTACAATCCTAATATCAATATATATAATATTGTTTACACAAAATTGGTATCGGAGAATGACTACACTACTCAAATACTTTCTATGATTTACTATCATTACTATTTCATGTGTGTTATGTCTTTTATAAATCCTTTCTATATAAAACATTAATATTTTATCATTTTTTAGAGAAGATATTTTATCTATTAATATTTCATGTTCTCTTGTTATTTCCATATTTAATTTGAATACTAATATACCACTGTTTTTTTATGGTGATAACTTTGATTATTGGAGAGACTGAAAGAAGAATTTTGTAATCAACACTCAGGTTGATAGCATTGTGATGCTCATTAGAAATTATGATACTAATGATATAGAAGTGATCAAATTCACTTATCATGTTAAGAAGAAATATCAATTTAACTATAGAGTAATAAAAAATTTAATATTATATATAAAGAGAATCACATATAGTAAAATATAATACATTTAGGATAGTAAGAGAATTTTAATGAAATTATAGGTTACACATTGTGGTATGTCTAAAATTTATAAAACTAGAATACAAATTATTAGATATTATTATCAAGAATTTGATTTCATAATAGGTGAGTTGTATTTTAATATTCATCAAGGATTCATGATGATTATTTATAGTCCATAAGATAATGGAGCGAAAATTTTATATAATGAAATAATTGTTGATAATATCATAGATATCATTCCAAATGAATGAGAGTCTAAAAGAACTATTTTTGATGAAACACGAAAGTTTAGTAATATCAACCATGATGATATTATCAGATCCATAGTTTAATATGATATTAGATAAAAAATTTAAATATAAATATAAATTGAATTATTGTGGACTTTATTTCAATACCACTACAAATCCTATTAAATTTTATTTTCCTGAAAGTATTGTTAGATCTTTGAGAAATAATAAATATGTTATCCAATATGATTATAGAACTACATAAAAATTTAAAAATTAAAAATATAATATTTCACCAATGATGATCTTGATATTTGTAATGAATTTTTTTCACCATTGGTATATAAATATAAATATTAGTAGTATTGACTTGAAATAATCTGAAATAAGATGTTATAAATATAAAAATGGTGGAATCATCAAACCCGATTTTATCGAGATGAATTGAATAGAAACTAAAGATATGAATTATTATCTAAATTAAAAAGAATTATATATTTAAATGAAATAATGCTTTTCCAAGACAATGATACATTCTATAATTGTAGAGTAGATTCCTCCTACAATATAAATGACTATGAATAAACCAGTTATAGAAAAATAGGTCTTCTATCCAAAATATCGAATGAAATTACTTGTTTAATAGTTAAGGTGCACACTAATGAGAATACTACAAAAACATATCTATCTGTTAATGTTATATATAATGAAATAATGAGAAAAAATAAAAATATTCATATGAATAATATTCATAAAATCATTATAATAATAGTTTATCTTCTTATAAATATGTTTCTAGATTTTTTAAACATCTAGAAAATGAAATTTGGGATGATTGTAAGAAACATGATAATGAAAATTCTAGAGTAATTATTTTAAGAAATTAAATATCAAATCATTTGAAATATCATGATAAGAAGAATTGAAAAAAAGTATTATTTTTCATAATATTTAGAAATCTTAATCTCTAAACAATACACTTTACAATATATTTTTGAATATCTCAATTCTGAAATGATTTATTAAGAGAATAATATTTTTTTGTAAAATAGTAAACTAAAATTTATTCATTTAGGGATATTTTGTTAAATATAATTACTGGTAAATAGAAAATTTAAATTGTGTACAGAAAACCATCCTCAAGATACTGATTATCGAATAGGATTAACCCAAAAAAATTAATTTTTGGTAATAATTACATTGTTCCAAATCATGATCCACTTTTCAAGAAATTTCATTGTGGTGTCCATTCGAAAATTAATTATTCTCTAAGAAAATCTAAATACTTATGATTTTAAAAATATTTTTTTCTCAAAAAATGCAGATTCATTAAAAAAATTCTAAAATTTTCATACCCAATAAAGTTTGGGTGTAGAATGACTATATTTTTTTTAAGAAAATAATGAAATAACCAGCAATAAGGATACATGGTATATATGAAGTAGAATTTCATAGAATATGACTGATAATTAAAACATTTTCTAATATGTCATCAAGGTTAATGGTTTAAAAGTTACATTTAGAGATAATTCCCAAGGAGAGATTATTGGTATAGGTAATATAGATTATTTTGGTAGAGATTAAATTTCAAATGTCATATTCATTAGAAGTATTAGAAAAAACCATATAAGAATATGTAAATTATGTAATGAAGGTTACCTTGTGAGGATTAGGAAAAATTAATTTTTTTTTAAAGAAAATCTAAGGATGAATACATTCTTTTTGTGGATCTGTATTAGAATTTTTAGATACTTCACCGAGAAAACAATAAGATCTAATACTTAACTTATGTTAGTGTAATATAATATTTATCATAGTTATCGAATGAATGGTTATGACACAATAAAATTATAACCGTATCCATGTTTACTATGAAAATACTTATTAAGGACTCAACATAACATATTATTGATTCTTTAAATGTTTGTGACACTTTTCAAAACAATATTTAATATAATCCAACATTTAAATATATTACTAAATTCTCAACTATGGATGCCTTATAATTAGTGAAAATGTAATTATTTATTCAAAGACATATTGGTTGTATTAGGGGAAAATACTATGTATATGTCATTGTTGATTATTACAATTGATACACATGTGTTCATTTTTTCATAATTAAATGTGAAACTTTTTTTATTTCAAAACAATTTTTTAAAAAGTAAAAAATTATAAAAACCATCACTTGATTTCAATTGAGAGAAATCCTAGTAGAGAATATATAAATCTCTCTTTAGAAATATTTTTTATTAAAAATTTTATAAGACATAAGATTTTAACTCTTAGAACTCCCAATGAAAATAGTGTTCCTGAATGCAGAAGTCATATTATTCAAGAATTAATAGGAAAAATATTGGATGAATTCTCAATTTATAAGCATTTTTTATATAAAGTGGTAAGTATTGGATGTTATAATATAAATAGAATTTTAATTTTAACGTTTATTAATAAAACTCTACATTAGTTACAAACAAGTAGAAAACCAAATGATTCATACTTAAATGATTTTAGAAGCAATGTGTTCCTAATGAATACGACAGATAACATGCATAAATTTAAAACCTAATTTGATGATGTAATATTTTTATTTTATTTCACTATGTATAAGGAATATTGAATTTAAAAAAAAATATTGTATGTTTCAAGAAAACATACATGTTATGTTTGAGTAAATTAACCTTTTTGTTTTCAAACAACCTCATCCCAGATTCTCCTAAGAAGGTATTTCTAAAAATGATTTTCAATATAATGTAGAAAATTATTCTTATAAGGAATTTACATAATAAATGTTTATGAAGTTATTCTATAGAAATATTTTATACTTTATGTTAAAGGAATATCATTTCAAAATCCATGAAAGCTAGTGTTTTTTAAGAACCATTTTAGTGATGGTATCATTGGTAATGATAATCAACAAGTTAGGACTAGAGGATCCATAAGAAATAAAAGAGAACACCATCCTTTCCTTCAAATCCTTTTTTTTATTTTCTAGGAGCCACTTTATGGAAAAGTTGGAACCGTACAACACAAAATACATCACAAAAATTCAAAAATTGCACCACGAACAAAAACCCGCATCCCGTCTTTTCCAAAGCTGAAGTGCCACACCACCACAAAAGATTTAAAATTCAAAATTCATAAACAAAAATATCATTCCAGTCCACGTGCCAGCCATCATCATTCAGAGTTGATCCAAGAGACAACATGAGAGGTGTAGACAACGAATCGATCACCCACCTTGATTTGAGCGGACAACATAATCATCATCCAGTCACCTCCATCATGATCGATTCTTGGAGCCACCACTGTCGTCATCGACGGATCTTCCATCACCAGTGTTGCTGGAGCTTCCAACTCCATCTTTGCGGACCTCATCGCTCGACACCAACGTCCACTTCTTTGACGACAACCCCCAAAGTCACCATTCAACATGAATTTCCATTCCACAAAAAACGTAGAAGAACACACACCCCCAATCAAGACACCTTAGGCATCACAAGAACAATCGAAGAGTAACCAATTAAAGGATCCAACAGTCGCGACTCCAGGGACACCCTTCCACATGCACAAACACCTCTCAAAGCCTCCTCAGAAGCTACCCTGCGCAACTGACCTGGACATCAACCTTTAATATTCGAAATTGAACATAGAAAAATTAAGAGGCTTTATGTTATGAGTATTTCATTAAGGATATACAAGTTTCTATAAATTAATTTCATTATAATAATGGCTTGAACATTGTTGAAGTGCCTAATGAAACATATATAATTAGAGTAAAATGGATTTTTAGAAAGATGAAAATAGAATAATAATTAAATCAAAATCAATAAATAATTTTAGTGGTTACAACTAGTAAGAAGGCTAGAATTTTTGGAAACCTATGCATTTGTCGTGAGACTTGAATGTATTTATCTTATTCTAGACTTTACAACATTCTATAATTTTTAATATTTTTCAAATGAATTTGATTTGTTAATTAGATAAAAAATATATTTATAAGGTTGGTTATGTATAAGAAGGAATTGTTTTAAAAATAAAAAACACCTTCAATATTTTTTTAAAATACTAAATCATCATACAGACATAAATTATCTCCTATAGCTAGTTAAGATAACCTAACATGATGTTTGTTACAAGAAAAATATGTTTAGTGTGTTATAGATCCAACATATTTTATAAACTAAGATAAGAAAAATATTATGGTTGTTAAAATATTTTTTTTATGAAATTATATTCAGATCATCTCAAAAATCCTTTTAAGATTACATTGATGGTCTTAGGGAATCTAATATTAAAATGATTATGATTTTATTATATTACATTTTCTTAGTTAGAGATGTCAAAAAACCTATAAAGTTATTTTATATCAAAAAATATGTATATAATATATGTTCTCAAAAAAATTTGATATGAAAATACATGAAATATTATTACTCCCATCGGTGCTAAAAATATATATGATATTAATGTAGATAAAAACTGGTAGATCAATAGATTTTTAGAGGTATAATAGAATGTTTAAATTACATAACTCATCGTAAACTAGAAATTATATTTTTTATATGATTGTGTGAATGTTCTAAAGAAAATCTAAAGGAACCACATTTGAATGATTTAAAGTGAATTTTTCTTTAACATATGGGAAAAATAGATTTATGAATCTGTTATTCTTATCAAAATAGTTTTAATTTAAAAGGATTTAAAAATAATGAATTTGGTGGTTGTAGAATGTATCAAAAGAGAACAAAGATAATGTTTCATTTCATAGTAGAATAATTATTTTCATGGTCAAATATAGAAAAACACTCAGTAGCACATTCCCCTTCTAAAGACAAATATATTACCACTTGATGTTATTGTTCTCAAGTGTTGTGGATGCAGCACACACTAAGTGACTATAGAAGGAGTATTATAAAAACATAAATATTATGTGATAATAAATGTTTCAAATCCTTATGTAATAGCCCTAAAAATCACCCTCTTGAAACAAAATTTATATTTTACATCTCTTTCTGATAGATCACACATGGATATCATTTTAAAATTCCTCTGAAAGAAACATCAACATGATGATATTATTAAAAAACCATTAACTTATGATATATTTAAAAATATTAAAACAAATATATGAATTGTAAACATAATGTAATAATTCGTATATACGTATTGTTTACCCATTTCATCAAAATATGTTACTCATATTTATACTGGGAGTACATGTGTTTACTTTCAAATAGTATTTTTTTATAAATTATATATTTATAAGAAAATATCATAATGGTGTTTTTATAGAAGTATTTATTTTCAAAATATTTATAGTAAATTTTATAAAAATGATTATCGAACATATAAGCTGTTAAAAACTAATTATAAACAAATTTCATAAATATAATTTGGATTCTAAAAGGTCTCATTATATTTTTTATAATAATTTTATAAAATAATATCACTATATCTTAAACAATATCATATTAATTTAGTTTTTATATTAAAACTACTATTATTATTCTCTTTTAAAACTATAATAATCTAGTCAATTTAAAATAGTCATGAAGGACACGTTTTTTCATAATGTTAAAACCATCCAAATAGAAAAAGGTATTGATGTCTAAATTTTATTCAAATTTCATTACGATCAATTATCCTTGTTTTTTAATATTTGTTTTAGTTTTCATAAAAATTTTATTATTCATTTTTTATTCATATTCACTCTCAATAAGATAGATTTTTAAAACCACACGTGTTCAAAAATCATTACAACATTCCATGAATAATTTTCAACTGTCAGATCATATTGTGTTGAATATAATCCATTGGATTTGTTTTGGAATTAGAACCATCACTCATATCTCATATATAATTGGGGGGGACACCCCAAGTCCCACATTTTTTCCAAGTTTTTACTTCCTCCAAAAGTATCCTGTATTAAAAAAGGAAACATTTTTTAATATCCAAATCACTTGTCTCTTCTTAAAATATGATTCATTCTGCTAAGGATTTCAAGAAGTGTATTATTTTCCATGAATGCTGTCTGAATAAATGATTCCTATTTGAAATCAATTTGAAAAAAATTATGTTTGGTAATATATATTTACAGAAGATACTGAAGGGGGTTATGATTTGATGTACCATGATGATGGTTCAGAAATTTTTATTAATGCTTTGTTTTTGAAACCTGATGGGAAATAAAGAAATAATTTTAAAATATTATGAAATTAATATAGAAATTCATATAATAAAGATACTATTTTTTGGAGTATATTTATATGGATAACTCTATCTCCCTTATCATAAATTACTATAAGAGCTTGGTTCTTTTGAGATGGAGAAAGTGGATGATTCTTTATTTGATACTTATGAAAATTTTCCGAATTTTCGTCATATAAATATGGATAATATGACTCTTTCACATCAGATGAAATGTTTTTTTAATTCCAACTATGGGATGTCGAGAGACATGGAAAGTATTAGATGTTTTTTACTATGGGTTTCTTAGTAAACATTATAAAAATTGATCTTACGATGTTTATTTTCTTATTATTGACAATGTTAAGACCAATTATGGCTTGTTTATGATAATTACAGTTCATGTTGTGATATCTAAGATAATTGATGAATGGATTAAATTTTTCAACATTGCGAACATGTCAATTCTAATGAAGTTGAAAATTATTGTCATCATTGATAATAAATGAAGTGGATACATTCCCTTGATTAAAAAACCAAATATTTTGTTGAGAAAAAATAAAATATAGAATTCTCAGTGAATGATAATACATATGATGAGAAGAAGAAGAAGAAATTTTAGTTGTGTAGTAATTGTAATAAAAGGATATATCAGATTTCCCTACATCACAATGAAAAAAATCAAAAGATTGTTCATGATGAAGTATGAGATATGTGGATAAAGAAGTACCCTTAATAAAAACAATGGTATTTGTGTTTGTAAATACCATTACATAGGACATGTAAATTATCATTATTGATAATGATACATAACAAGAAGAAATAAATAATAAGAAGAAGAAAAATAAGTGTATAGAATCCTATTTTATTGATAAATTATTAACTGGAGGGGTAAAGTGTTCAAGAAATTTGGCTCTGATTATACCTCATTAATATAATCATCCAATAAATATGTATGAAAAATTATATTTTCAAAAAATAGATATGAATAATGATGAATATCCCCAATCAGTTACCATAGACATTCTAATGTAGTAGATAAAGAATCAAAATGAGTTAAATAAACAAATTCCCAAATAGCACTAGTCTAAAATGATGACCTATGAATTTAGTCCCATCTCCTTGATTAATTTAATTATTCAGTGGAGGAATTTTTTGTTAGTATTGATAAATTCTTTAACAAAGGTTTAGAATAAGAAGAAATTAAATTTGAATAATATGTAGTTAAATAATAAGTGACTGATGACAAAAATAAATAAAATCACAAATAGAAAAAAGATGATAAATTGAATGAAATTATGAATGTTGATGAGGAGGAGGAGGAAAAAAGGACGATGGTGATGAAAATGCATAAAAATATAATTATTTTATTGAAAATGAAACCCAATTAATATATTTTCTTTAAAATCATAAGAGGGATCATCTTCATTATTTCATTCAAATATTTTTCAAAATTAGAAAATAGATATTTTTAGTAAGAAAAAATCAGTAGATGCATAAGAAGAATCCTTCTCCAAGAGATATGCGAATGATCAAAGCTTTAAAAAAGAAGATAAATAAAATGACACCAATGAAAATGATATCATCAAATTTCCTGACTGAATGAAAGATATAGTTAATGTTGAGAAAGAAGTTTAAAATATATAAATTTAAAAAGGATGAATGACTAAAGTTTGAACAAGTCAATCCTAACTATTCGAAAAAAATACAACTAATAAAATTTAGTAAATATGATAATAATACATGGAGTATATTCTATCTTTCAAGATTTACAGACTCAATTGAATAATTATATAAATTCCATGACATGATGACATGGTTGAATTGATTCTTGAAAATCAATGAAGAAAATGATAATCAATCCATGTTTTAAAATACAATCTTATTTGTATATATCCAAATCTAAATGTTTTTCCAAAAATTTCTAAAGCTCACAAAAATGATAGGAATAAGTTTATGAAATGGACTGAAAATATTTATGCTGATGTATTGCTCCATGAAAAATTATTTGAATATTTGAATAATACTATTAATTAATATTTAGGGTATCTCTATAAGTTATCTATGGAAATTGATGTGGGGATCAAATTTGTATAATAGTTCAATGAATCAATTGAAAAATTTACTAGATAAGTGAATGAGATAAATTGAATGATGAAATACATTAAACATGAGTTGATATGTCTAAAATTTTATAAATGTGAAATCATATGTTTGAATAATAAGAACAAATAGTTCTTTCATAGACATAGAATTCAAAAGAGAATGATCAGTCTCAAGATGACATAACAAAAAAGATAGAGGAATATATAAAAATGCTCAAGAAGATGAAATCCAATATAAATTCCTTGTTTTAGAAATACCAATATATCATTTCCTTTTGAAATCTATTTTTAATTATGTTGTTGAAAATATGACTATAAATTAATCACTTAATCATTCCATAATAATTTCTTGAATGTTATGAATTTTAAATTGGCTGGATATTAATTCATTTCGTTGGATGATTAGCTAGTTCATTATATTTTTAGTATAACATTCATTCTAGAAATTGTTTTGTAAACTAAACACTATTCCTCAATATTTTTGATAATTCTAGAGGGAGATAAATACTTTATTGGGGAATATATTCTTATTTGGATGTAATATATTAACCGATAGATATTTTAATTATAATTAAGAGTAATTTTTAAGGGGATAATAAGATACTTAGTGAGTAATATTAGACTAAGGGGACATTAATCATCTTCAATATCACTCTCAATAATATTTTGATGAGTTATAAATGTAGCGGAAGTTACGGATTACAACTTAATGTGAATTTGAAGCAACAAAGTGTTAATGGATTGAATGTTATTCAATATTATTTTCAATTTATGTTTTGGGTTTCTACTTTCTTATTAGGGGTAAATTAATGATTAAAAATTTATACTTATGAATTTAATATTGAATTATATTTTTAAAGAAAAAACAATTTCTCAAAATATGTATTTACTGGAACCATTAAACATTTAATTAATAGACTTAGTGATTATCATAATGATACTTGTATGGAATTTCATTAGAGTGACTATGTTGAATTTGAAAATATAAAAATCATATTTATAATTTGAGGTACATATTTTCCACCGTAATGAAGTAAAATAATATAAATCTAGAAAATCATTCACCAAATATTCATTGAAGTACCATGTTTTGATGTTGTGATGAGAAACTCGATGAAAATATAACTATTGGTAATGTCTCCTATAAATACACAATCATTAAATTTTTTATTGATAAATTCTATTTTCTTCCAGTAAATTCCATTTGAAATTTATCATTGTATTATAGTTATTGAGATTACCATGAATTAAAATCATGCTCCAAGTAATTATAACTCTTTATATTTTTTCTTAAGGAAAACATGGTAGGTTTTATTCTTATGAATTGCAATTTAATATATTTTTTGTGTTTGATATGTGATTATGGTAGAGTACATATTGTGATAAAAGGAGAGGGAATATGATATTTTGATTGAGGGCTTGAGAGGATACCAAGATAATGTAGAATTATAATATCAAAGGTATCAAGGGATATTCAAGCAGAACAAAACCAATCTTCATATCGAGTGATTTCCATTTTTGGGAGAGATAGACATCCATATAAGTATAATCCAAAGAATTCCTTCACAGAAGGATTTTCGATACGGTAATACTACTAACAAAAGATTCTAATTATTTAGAAATATTTTTAAGGAATTATTACATTGTTTCAAGTTTGTTACTTATTTCATAAATTTTTTTCATTATTGTTGTTTTTATTTTTATTATTATTACCGTAAAAATTTTAAATATGAAAAATACAATATGAACTATTACTCAGATCGATTTTCAATCCAATACACTCTAATATAATCATATCTATATTGATTATGATTTTTTTAACTCTGGTGTCATCATATTATTTATAATTAGCAATCTTTTACTCTGGTTTTATTAGAATCATCATTTTCTTGATAATTTGGTAGTTGGACTGAGGACCAACTCTAAATCCAATTTTTATTATAACAATAATTTTGAATGTAATAAGATTAATTTTTTAAAAAATATTTTTATTTCTGAAAACATGAATTTACTCACCCCTCTTATAACATAGCCATTGAGAACAGATTCACTCTATCCTAATTTAAAAATATTTAATATTAATAAAATACACCTACAACCATCAAAGAATAAATGACTATTCTACTATAATTTAAGGGGCACTGGAAGAATGTTTTTCCCAAAATTGGAAAAAATAAATGAAAACAATAACAAAAACTGAGGATGTTCAATATTCTAATTTTTTTATTTCCAAGATAGTAAAACTCATTTAATGTTGGATTCCATGATTTTTCTATCCATTCTATATTTGTATGTGTATAGAATGGATTTAAATATTTGTGCATATAAATGATAATATGTCTCATATGGTAAATAAGAATTCATCCCCCATGATAGGTATTAGTGTGATATGATTGAGGATGTGTGATGGTATAACTATATTACTTACTAATGTAGTATATATTTTTGAATTGTTAAATAACCTCATATCACTTGGATTCTTGAAAAATATTGGTTACCAAATAATCGTTGAAGATTGAGTTAAATAAAATTAAATGATGTATTTCATGAGATGAAAGGTAGTAAAGAATGTAATTTTTCTCATTTGATATAGATATTGATAAATGTGGAGTGGTGATATTAGAAAAATATTTTATGTGATCGACTCAATGAACGATTTGAGAGAGAATAATGTTTTATTTCTTCTTTTTAGTGATGGTGTGAAGGATTTATGATAATAGAATCAAGATGAAAATAATTTCGTTCAAAGACATGATTTCATATTTAATGATTCATTGATGTTGATGAAAAAAATTTGAAACAGTGTTCATTGAATTTGATAGAGTTGCTATTAAATAACATAAACACCCACTTCTAACGGACATAGAGACAAAAGATATACAGTGTACTTATTTATGGATATTCCAACAGTGGAATTAGTACCACTGTAAGATGATATATTCCATCATTAGAGTATTTCTACAAATATAAAAATGATAACAATAAGGAGACCTTCATGTTATAATTAAATAGTATGTTGTGATCACACTATAATGAATGATGATTCCCCATATAACCATTGATAAATTTTTGAACGAAATTAAATGAACACATTCAAGCCTTTTATGGAAGAACAAATGAATTCACTACATCATAATTAGACATGTGATCTTCTTCCTCATCTAAAAGAAAATAAAACAGTAAGGTGAAAATGGATGGTTTTGATGAAGGGAGTTGACATTACAAATTATGGAATAATGTACAAGGCTAGACTCATTTCTATGTTATTTGAACATAAAAAATACACATTTTTCTATTCGGGATTTACAACTATTATTAATAATTCATATATATATTATTTTTTGAATGCGTTCCCTAAATTAACTTGTATTTAGATCAACATGTTGTAGAAAAACACATATCTTTATGGATCATTTTATGAAGAGATATATATGAAACAACTATATGGGATTCATGACGTAGGATGCATGAAATGGGTTTTTTAATTCAAAAAATAATTGTTTGCCTTGAATTTTTCATCGTGACATTATTACAAATGGTTTGAAACTTTTATACTAATTTCAAAAAATGTAAAATTATATCTGATCATTGTTATTTACATTTGGATACTTCAAGATGGTACATTTTTGTTCCTACTTTTATATGTTGATAATATTTTAATTTCATGAAAATTAAAGGTCTATATTGATATGTTGAAATCTCAAATGAGCTCAGATTCTGAGATAAAGGATGGTGGAGTGGCTATGAAGATTAAAAAGATAATGATCAAATAAAATAGACATAATGGTGTTCTGATACTCATCCAAATGAAATATTGTAAGAAATATCATCCGTTGTTTGGAATTGAAAATAATGAAAAACTGGTAATAACCTAATTACTAAAAAATCAATATTAATTTGTAAAAATATCTAGAGTAATATTAAGAGATAAATCATTTGGAATATGTTTCCAATTTAAACATAGTTGGATCCATGTTTTGTTAAATGTTTTTTATATGACCTAATATTTCATATGTAGTTAGTGTTTTAAGTTCGTACAATCATGAACCTCGTAAAGTTCATTAGAATGTTTCCAGATGGACATTATGGTATATCAAAAGTCAGATATATGTTGGATTAAAGTATACATGATATTATTATTCTATGAGATTCCAATTATCATATGTTTATTTAGATTACACATTTTACATAGGTAGGAGACAATATATTAGTGGTTTTGTTTTCACTATGTCATGAAGAACAATCATCGGCAGATCTACTCTGCTATCTACAATGTATTTTACACTATATAGGTAGATTATATGGAAGTTGAAGATGAATTTAAAAAATATATTTTGTTACTGAGGATGATTGGTTACTTATAAATCAGCTAGGATAACATTGATGTATATTTTGATATCTATAGAGCTATTTTTGTTTCAGTGAATTATGTCCATCACACTCAATCTAAACACATTGATGTCTAATTCCATTTTATCCGTGATATTATCAACGATAAATATAACTCACTCTATATTATATATATATCAGAAAACCCAACTAATATGTTGATGAATGTGTTTATATAAATCATGATCCATCATTATTTTGAATTGATAAATATCTCTCATACTTGATATGCTTACAAAAATTAGGGAGGAAAATCTATGTAATGATTTGAATGGGAAACACAATGGTTATATTTTTTCATCAAGGTGGATATTTTTATATAGTAGTTTTGAAATATCACTATCCACTAATTTTCATCACATGGTGGGTGACTACCAAGGATAAAAACATACCAATGAATAATTTCAACAATGGTTTGCTTCTACCCATTAAAAAACTACAGTGGAGTTTTTAAATATGCTCTTCCCAATTTCTTTTTATTTGGGTTCCACTATGTCGGAAAATATATTAGGAATTTTTAAAATCTATATTCCCATTTGAATATTTATATATTCATCCCTATATATAGAAGTCAGTCACCTAGGTAAATCCATGTAAATTTATGTGTTTTGTATTTTTTGTGTCTCCTACATTGAGTGCATGATTTTTTTATTGAGGTAACCCATCAGTACAACAGAAGGACTGGTAAAATATTTGGATGTGGATAATGATACGTTTTTTGGTGAGCATTATGAAGGACCATAAGTGATAGAGTGTACGTGATGATATAAAATCCCTCATATGTGAAGGTATCATAGTTTTGGATACACATCAGTGTGTAATCCGAGATATTTCAGGAACTTTTCATATATGTTACTATAGTGTACCTCAACATATTCCCAAAACTCATTACCATTATAATTGGGGAATGCTTTTTCCGTATTTTATAAGTCTCAACCCCTATTTTTGTCTCAACAACAATATTTGTTTTGTTTCTTGTCCAGGTCAACTGTTAGATAGTCTGATTTATACTAGAAATATTTCATTCAATGCATTAGATGTTTGTGTTGTTTTAGATTATGGATGGAGGGAGGGAGATTCGAAGTTCCTCAGTACATCTCTTACTAAATTAGTATAACATTATCCAGCACAAAATATTTAATTAAGGGATTTTTTTCTGTTCATGTATAATTCTATTTATACTTAATAATAAGTAGTTAATAAAGCATAAAATATTCAGTCCAAGATGAGGGGGGGTTCACTATAATATTGAAACTTAGTGGTACCATTCATTGATAATTCTCTATCCTCCATTTCATAATTTTATTTTATGTATTTAAAATAAATTAGATATTGAATAGTATTATTTTTGGTTATCCCACTCACTGATTCTTGTATGTTTTAAAAACACCAAAAAATCAAATGAGATCAAGAAAATTGTCAACTGATCATCAGGTGATGTAGATTATGATAAGAGAATGATCACCCATTTAATCAATGATCATTATTTATGGACCGATGGCAATAGTACCCATGTACAATGTCGTTATGATTAACCTGAATATAATAGAATTCCTCACCTCTAGCCTATTCACTCTAGATAAAAACACAATATTTCATACCATTATTGTCACCTATAATAACACAACCCATAGAGGTGGAGGAATTTTAAATTATTTTATTTTTAGTTCAATCTCACTTCATTCATGTTAATGATTCCATATCCTTTTCTATTTAAATGTGATTTTATTAATATTTTGTGGGATCAGATTATATATTTTTTTTATAGGAATACATCAATGAATATGGTTCCTGTTAAATCTATGGATGCCTCTTCCTCAGAATATTGAGATGCTAATTGGTTTTTATTCCAGTAGTAAATGTGTCAACTTTTGTTCTCATATCTAACTATCAATCAAACATTTTAATTAATTGGGTTACATTTCAGGTTAATTTTTCACCATATTTTGATGATATATAGCAAGATTCTATATGTTAGTGAACTAATAATGTAATTTCATACCCTCAATTTGATTATATATTTTAGATATCCTCTCTTCCATTGAAATTTCATATCAATAGTCTGTACTCTTTTATATATATTTCCCATTTTGTATTTTACTTATTAAAATCAAATGAAAATTAATGAAATTTTTATTATTTATCCTACATGTTTTACTTTTCATTATATTTTGGTGTGATGAATAATTTACTTTAATTTATATGAAGATAATTTCATTGGTTTAATGATATATATTTTAAAATGTTTTCATGGGATGTGTATGGTGATTTAGTATTGAATTTATGTTTAGAAATAAAATTTAACTTAATGAAACTAAAATTGTTTTTAAAATTTTTGATAGTAATTTATAATATATTTAGTCATTAATTTTGTGTCTAGGAGTAGAAATTATTAATAGATGGGTCTTAAAGAGGTTATATTTACCTTATGTTAGAATCCTATGTATTTAGATATAAATTTAAAAATTTGTTATAGAACATTATTTTTCATATATGATTTTGTTTTTATATTTAAAATTTAACTTCCCAACCATCAATTCATTTATTTTAGTATATAATTTGATTTTAAATAAATTATATTTACCATATAATTTTTTAAAACTATATTTATGCCAAACTATGTTAAATTAATTATGTGTTTTTTTCTTTCCTTAATTATACATGAATGCCATTTTAATTTATTAATTTTTATTCAGGAGTATTATTATTCATTTTTTTTATCCTTCAAATAAAATTTTGCATGGATATAAATATAAAATTCCTTGCCATTATGATTCTAAAAATGATATATTAAATTTTTTTATGGTAAGGGTAAATATTTTGTTTCCCAGAAATACTTACCTTCAATAAATATTATCAAAATTTTTTGGTATTTTCTAAGAAAGATACATCATGTTCTACCAATTCATTATATTTTTGGTAAAATAATAAGTTCTTTTATTATTTAATTAAATATCAGTACAAAAGTGTTTTTGAGTTACTCTAGTAATATTGTAGCTAGTACTCTAGTAGCACAATCCCAAAAACATTATTCATCCGGATTAGGTTTTAAAGATATCAATTTGGTCTTTCGGGTAGTAATTAATTGGGACCGTCTTTATATTTTTGGATATAGGGCCTTTGGGATGTTAAGGAAATGCCTATGGTCCATAGGGACATCATTCCATCAATGGTGGTCCTTGGGGAATTACGTTGTTCTTGTAAAAAATGGTGGAGATCATGAAGATGCAATGATTTTATCTGGTGATTTGTTTGTCGTAATGATACATTCATTGAGAATCTAGAACACACCTGCTAATGAACACAATATTGGAAGTACCAATGTAATTCTATGAATGTGAATTTTAAGAAATCATGAACTTTTGAGTAGATTGATGCATAAAGATATAACGGTGTTGTGATATGGCATTATCTAGTAATTTTTCCTTCAAACATATAATATCCTCTATGACACTAGGCATATGGGCCATATAATATAAGGGTAATCTGGTCATGTATGGGTTCCCTCTGAACCAACTAAAAATGTGGTTCTCACAAAAATAAAAAATAAAAAATTGTCATTATCTAACTTAATCAAATAAATTATAAGATATATTTATTACGTAATGTAACTACAAAAAATATATATTAAAATCAAAGGCATCACTCTGTTATTTAATGAAGAATACTAATACAAATGAATTTCAAAAAATTACATTTTTAATTATTTATTTTTCAATAATGTTTTTGATCTTTGTAATCCTATAATTTTAAAATTTTAAAATATTTTAATTACTGTATTTTTATATTTTAGTTATGCTTATTTTGTATTTGTTGAATTTTTTATGAAGATAAATATTTTACTTTTTACAATTAAAATAATTTTTTTAAATGAATTTAAGGATTTTAAAATTATATAAAAATCTAAACAATCATCATAATTACATTTTTGAAATAAAGATGTAATCATTTATGTTACATGACATATTATTATTAATAAATGAAATATAAAGAACAAAATAAGTAAATTAATATATATATATATATAATATTAAGAAATCCTAGATATTATATGATCAAAAAATAACATTTGTGTGATAGATTTTTTAAAATAAACATTTCACTATTCCATTAGAATTTCTTTAAAAATATATTGTTAATGGAAATTAATTTGTGATAATGTATTGATTAAGGTGTAGTCAATGACCATGTCTTCATACATTAAACTAATATAAAGGTGAGGCATGAAACAATTCCTTATATTTTGTGACACACTTCTCCCCCATGTGACCACCAAATATAGTTTGATAAATATATTTTCAAGATCCTTATTTCAATTAAAATATAATATAATAAAATTATAATTTTTATAAAAACAGAAGGAGTATACATTTAAAATTTCCAGGAAAATTTTAACAAACAATAAATGAAATGAATTTACTCCGTAAGAGATTATAATTACATAATAAACACATACCCATAAATGATCATCAAATTTATCAAATTTAATAGAGTTAATTAAATAAAATTTAGTAAAAATAGAAGAAAAAAATTATAAAAATGACTCAATGAAAAACATTCCAGAGGGTTCATGTTGAAGCGATTATTTTAAAACTATTTAAAATTTCCCAATCATCGACCTGGTTAATACCCCATAACTGGTACTACATTTCCAAAAATATCCATCATGAAATACATTCATGAAACAGTTCTATGTAACCATTCAATTATTATCAAATTTGAAACACACCTAACAAATTCAATGAATGCTCGTAAATAATTTGAAGATTTTATAAGAGTCATGTGATAACATTTTTTGTGACTAATTTTTTATAAAGGGGTATAGGTGACATAAAAATGGATCACTATATTTTATTTAACATTTTACAAGACCATTCATTCTTCCACCACTACAAGTGAAGACATTCCATCATTTATAATCCCTCATGGTCTAGATGTGGTGACTTGAGTGACCAACAAAACACTCCTCCAGCAGGCCACAAGTTGATGAGTAGCATAAAAGTAATAATATTAGATTTATGTGATAAATTACACACATATATTCTATTAACATGAAAAAAATCACTAATCAAATCAACAATATAAAATAAAAACATAATCCTATGATACAAGTGATGTCAATCATAAGCAAGTATCAAAAAATAAATATAAAAGGGATATTCCTACAACATAAAATCCAATATTATCCCCATGACTATGATTTTAAAATCTATATAGATCATGGATTCCATTAAATAAACCTGAAAATTAAATTTTTATATATAGGGGTGATCATTCCTGTATACTCTATAAGATTCCCAAAATAAAAATCTTTTGAAAATGTGGAAACATGCACATGGATTAGTGAATAATCATTCAAAAAAAATGAAACAATGTATTGTCAAATAACTCCCAACATTGCAAAGGATCACAAAGTAAATAACACAAAAATTATAGAAAAAATATATTAAAATAATATATCTAGATACCAACCTAAAACCACATCCATAAATTGTTTTTCATTCTTATTCCTTAATAACAAACAACATGTGTTTTAATCCATTATATATCTAAATATATACAAAAAAACAAACCTTTTAATACACATATACAAATATACTTATTCAGAACAACATATACATGCTCATCAATGTTTTTAATTGCAAACAATATGGGCATCAACATCATACCCTCCTTATAATATGTAGGACTCCAACCATGTAATCATATATTCTAGTTTATTACATTATATAACTCTACTAGATCATAAACCATATGAATATACCTATTTTGAGACATCAATCCCATACTACGTCTGAATGGTGGAAGTGTAAGAAGAACACTACAAAAATGATTACTATTAAGATGGGTTCTTTTTGATGGAGGACCATTTCATAAAATTGTTGTACAATTGCTACTATTTATTATGGGACATCACAAATAACATTCAAGTGATAATATTTTTTGATAGATTCATAATTTTGAAAAAATAGTATTCACATAACATATTTGTGATAAAAAATTAGCTTTATCAGAAACAAATTTTGATTGATTTATAATTCCATCACAAAAAACAGTAAATAAGTAAAAAATAAAATATTCATTTAACACCTAATGTTATAAAAAAATTTATTTATATTATTTTATATTATTTTTATTCTCAAAATTCAGATAAATATAATAAAACAAAAAATACTTCTATATATAATTAATAAAACATCATGAAAAAATAATTATTAATGCATTATAGAAATATAATAAAAATTTCATTGAAAAATAATTATTGGAATCAAATAAACTGTTAAAAAATAAAATTAAAAAATAATCTTCCAAAAATTAAAAAGATGAGATTTCATGGATTGGAGGAAATAGTAGATAGATTGGGGGACGAGTGGGGGTTTTGTATATAGTTTATTTTATTGTGATAGATTATTTGGTCATAAATAATGCATCATTTGAACAATTTGTGATATATATTTTCATTTGTAATGAATATCTATTTAAAAAATTATCCATAATAAATTGTTTCCCATTTATTTGTTAAAATATTTTACAAAAATTGTTTTCTGTAAATAATCTATCACCACTCAATTTGATATGGACTCACTAGATTGTTGCAAATAATCACAATAAAAATATTATTCACAATGGGTTATCTATTCCACCAAAGATAATAAATTCTATCATAGGTTATTTTCAATGAAATATCTATTTTTTCACAAATAATATTTTGAGAAAATTTCATCTTTGATATGATACAAAAACCATTGAAAATAAACTTAGTAATAAAGGAATATTTCAGATGGAATGGCCATTCCATTTCAAATAACACTCAACGTATGGTATTTTGGTAGGTACTCACCATTACATTATAAATAAACTCATTGGGAAGTTACTATTTATGACTAATTGTATTGTACTTCTCAAATATCCTTAATGATAAATTTTCATCGTTGATGAAATAGACATGTCATCTAAAAAATTTGTCACCTTCAATTACACACAGTTTAACAAAACCAATCCATGACAAATTTCATTTCTACCACAAATGTTTGTCACTAAAAATATTATTATCAATGAACTAATAATTTTATCATAAAAAATACATTTTGAATAACTACATTCAATGAAAACATAGTAATTCTTGAATAATTTTAAAAAACCTACTACCTCCAATAGATTCCCTCTTATTGATGGAAATGGAAAAAGTGAGATAATGACCCATGAATCCTGAATTTATGTGGAAAACGGTTAAAACAAACACTGAGGGTGTATTAATCAAACACATAGAATATATTACTATAAAATATAGTATATTATATAAGTGATAAGATGAAAATCCAAATCATAGGATCATATGAGAAACTATGGATGAAATTTTGTGCATTTGGTTATTGGTGCGTGACTAGGTAAACCATATGATATGTATACAAGATGTGTCTGTAATTTTATTGTTCCACTTCACAAAATTGAATTTTTTTTTGGAAAATAGTGTTCCCAAGCTAAGAGGTCTAACCATGTTTCTTTCATAGATAAATTAAATTAGGAAACTAATTTTTTATTCTCCAATTTTCTTAGTATATATTCTCCTCATTTTATCCATCCTTTTCAAGTCGGGATAACTAGAACAACAAGGGAGATTCTTCATTTTAATTTTTATGGTCATTATCCTTTGATTCATGTTATTTTCAAGGTATTCTATCTACCTTGAACTCCTTCCATCCACATTAATCCTTTCACAAATGTTTATGTCATTCCCCTGAACCATAGAATATATAGGACTCAAATTTTGTGTTTGGGTGACATTAATATTGGTTATTATTCTAGTTAGGGCTTGGAGAGGGCATTTTGTGTCTTATTTTGGTATCCTCTATCGAAGGATATTACTACTAACTAGATTCTACTATTCCATGTTTTATTGATGAATTTATTTCTTTATCATTTTTTAATTTTAAAATCCATTGGATTCTTGATTTCTGTAAAATGGTTTTACTTTCAATATATGCATATTTATTTATCCCTTGATAATCCAATAATGATTCCGAACTGCATTTAACAATTGGTATGGAATGGTATTCCATGAAATGTGTTTATAAAATTTCTTATGTTTCTTCCGATGGTATTTATGTGTTTTAAATGGGATTTCTAAAAAATGGACATTTTAAGCCCTGGTAGTGATAGTTTGAAATGTATTTATAGTTTTATATACTTTATAAATGGTTTTAAATGTAGTTTAATTTTTAAAATGAGTTTGAAGGGATATTCATATAACAATTGTCTAACGAGTTGATTGATATGAGATTTTAAATAATGTTAATTGGCCTAGAATTCAATGATTGTTTTAAAAAAAGACTCATTTATTAATTTTTATTGAATAGTATATAATGATAGCCTTGTGACCTTCTAGTTCAGATTATATATATTTTTATCATTGATGGTTGGTTATTTATTTATATCATGAATAGGTAATGGATAAAAGGGAATATTTTATGTGAGGTGTTCTGGTATGTAATTGTTCTTAAATCCATTAAATTTGATTGTGTAATTTTTCATGTATTTTCATGACTGATGAGCTCCTTACATGATTTCATTTTATTCAAATGATACAATATAGGGATACTTTTAGGAATTTACCCTTTATAAATGATGTTCCAACCAAGGAGTGTGTCCCACTATATCGAGGGAGTTAGGGGAATTTGTTGTGGCCTTCTAAACCGAGCGAGCTAGTGTAATTAATTATGGATCATGGTATCAATGTTCTATATGGAAGTTTATATCTAAACAGTTAAATGTGACTATCAGGTATGTGAAGGTTTCTTGGATACAATTTTAGGTTATAATTTATTGGTTTTGATTGTATATTATGAGTCCAAGGAAAAATCTAAAGATTCAATGATCCTATTTATGAGTGTTTTTTGAGATTAATTATTTTTTACTTTCTCATGTACACTATATATTATGTGATTATATGTATTTTTATTCATTGTTTTTTCTTTTTTCATTCTCATTTTTCGTGGTTCATATGTTCAAAATTTTCCATTAAATTCTTTTTGTTTTATTCCTTGTTAATAATTTAAAAAAATGGTTTTTGAATGTTGAAATTCATTAAAAATTATGAATTCATTCACTTTTTCAAAGGAGGGAATGTAATTTTATTGAAAGAAAATGAAAGAAAATTATTTTTTCTTTGAAAATGATTTTTTTGGATTTTAAAACATGTGGGTAGGATGTAATTTCTATTATTACTTATAAATTTATTTCTAAGGTTCATTGATAAACCAATTTGAAATTAAAAACTTTTATTAATTCTTGAATTAATATTTTAAAGGGGGGGTTTCATGGTAATATTCAATGTTTAATTTTAATATCTTTTTAGTATATAAAAATTTTACTTTGAAAGAATGTATTCAAAGTAATTTTTTTATTTTAATTGAAAATAAAAAAGAGGAGTTTCAACATATAATTGATGTGTTGTTAGTTCATTATCTTATAGATTATGAAAAAAAAATTTCCTAGTGATTTTATAATTAGTATGCGCAAAATTCAATATTTAATGAATTTCATATATTCAATGGGTGGTTTCCTTATAGGTTTCCTAACTCACACCAATAGTTTGTAGTTCTATTTATTATTATGTTTTCTTACTGTTATTGTTTCATGTTGTGGGGTTAATAATGTTTGGATGTTAGATAAGTGTAACACATGGGCTCATGAATGTGGTTTGGTGTTTTATTTTATGCATTGGATTTTTTGTCTACATGTTTTTCTAGAATTGCTTTATTCATTATTTTCATTAGATCTTGATTCTTCTTTATATTATTTTTTCTTAGTTGTACATTTTATATAGGATGATTAGTTCTCCTTATATCATGTTTAGATTGTTTAGATTATTATTTCCACTTCTAATTTATCTTGTTTTAGTTGTGTAAAATCATTCATATTGTGTGACTTCTGATGCCCAAGAAGTATTTTTCCCATGTGGGGATCGAGAATGTCATTTGGGCCAGTTAAAGATCATTTCATGTGGTAATTTATCCAGGATCGATAGTTTTGTTCGAAATAGAATCAGATAAAAAGTCCTAGGTGGGTGCTAGGTCATATATGTTCACTCTTGTTATTTAGGGAGATTTTTTTGAATATATGGGTGTCAATAGTTGAGAGGTTAGTGAAAGTATAGTGTCATGTGCTCTTTCATTCCCTAGTTCTTGAATTTAAATGGCCTTTCTGGATATAAGCATTGATTTTGGCTTGATATTTGATATATTTTTGGATTGTAATTTGATTGGTGTGAAAATTTTCCTGGCATAATAACAACTGTAACATTATTCTCTTTTACTAGTCATATTTGGTGGGTTGTAATGAAAATTTAAAATGTAACCAAGGAGTGAGGTTGTCTTGTAAGTCCAGAAAAACCATGTAGTAAACCAATGATTGTTTATAGACATGTTTTTGAATCGATCTAATGAATTTTGAATTTGTCGTAAACCATGTGAACATATCAGGAATGGTTTTGTAACCTGGTTGGGCATTCTGGTCAGTCCCATTCATTCATGAATTATTAAGTGTGGTTTTAACATCAGGAAAATGGTCATAGTGGGCTGTGTGATATGATTGAACTATTGGACACGATTTTGGATAAGGATCATGTTATGAATTTTCATATGTGATTTTGTGTGTGATGTCAAATTGGACCTATAACCATGAAATTTTGAAATCAACATGTGATTTTTTTAATTTAGGGGCCTAGGGAATATTTTTAAATGAGGTTTGATTTCATTTAATTTTTTAAATCATTTTATTTCATTATAAAATAGGTAAAATGTTTCATCTATAACAAATATGCATGTGTTTTGAAAGGATAAATGGAAAAGAAATTTTCAATCAAAGGATAATTTTAAATTGGGTGTCAACTCATTTAAAGAGGATTTGGTGTTTTTTTGAAATTGTACATGCATATTTTTTTTATTATTACACATGATATAGATTAAAAAATGTGGAATGATATGATATTATTTCTAAATATAAGTGTCTATCATCAAAAAATAAAATTACAATTTTTTTTCAAAATTTTGAAAATTTGTATTTTAAAATTTAACAATGGATTTTTTTAAATGTTCAATTTAGGATTAGTCTAGGGGTTGATATTTTAAAATGGATTTAATTTTGGTTTGAAAAATTGTTTTGAGATTCCCTTATAAGGTTTTGGTTACCTTAAAGTGGTACATCTCATTTTTATTTTATTCTTTAGTGAATTATTTTTTGATTCATCCCTTGATGGATTTTTCAACTACGTGAATTGATTTTGGGGACATGACCCTTTTGGATTCAAGTGATGTGTTACTTATATTAATCCTCTCAAAAATTCACTGATTTATGGGGGTTTCTTTAACTATATGAGTGTTTCCCTTCCTCTTGTTGTTAACATAGCATTGAATTTTGGTGAATTTGAATGTATTTTATTAACTTACTAGATTTGTGTCAGAAATTATTCATGGAAACAATTACAATTGGATTTTTAAGGTAATAGTATGGTTTATATAGTTTAGATCCGTGACCCTTTGTTACATTTTCGGTAATAAAAAAAATAATGTAGAATTATATTTTCATATTCCATATATATAAGCGGATATATATATATTTAATACTGATAATGATTTTCCTTGATTTGTTTTATTTTTTATTATGTGGTGGACACCTATACTAATGCTCTACTTGATTTATCATTTATTATATGTTTTCCTGATATAAATTTTATAGGGGTGAAACATTGATAATATATATATATATATATACTATAAGACACATTTATTTTTAATGCAGGAACAAATAAAATATCCTAATAAGTGTCCATGAGCCATATAAATTATACGTTCATACGATGACTAATGGTGATGAGTTTTCTTCTATATAGGATAAAAGTTCCAGAGGATGAAATCCTATGTTTAAGAATCATCCTTTTTCAATTTAGTCTATTAGATTCAGTGGAGGAATACTAAATCCCACTCAATCATCAAGTGATTTAGATTAGAATATGTATACACACTATATGTGGGGAGTTTTTTTTAACATTTGGTGATTTATATAAAACCTGTCAAATTAATAATTCTTCAATGAATATAACATTTTTATTATATTTCTTTAATTTAGTTTTATACACCGTTTTAAATATAATACATGGGAGATCATCTAAATTGGGTTTAAATCACTTTTTCAAGATATGATAATTGTTTTATAATATAAAAAACTCTCCATTTTTATCATATGGAACCCATGATTTTGTTTTCTCAAATATTACATTAAAATAATGATGAAAACCAAAAATAAATCCCCTTTTTATATGTTTTTATATAATTTCAAAAACACTTTACTATTACATAGTGATGATACAAAAACGTTACCATGTTCTTGGACATATGAAAATGTGGTCTATAATGATAAAAGTAGAATTACCCATACCCAAGGTTTCCATGTGGTATTTTTTTTCAGGTGTTTCAAGAAATCCATGATAAAATGTTAATAAAATATTCCATAATTGTAATAATTATTGATCTCAAGTAATGTGGATGTCTCCCTAGATTTTCCTTACATAGAATATCATGTCAATCTTTATAATGTTTCCATTCAACTAGATATGATGAAAATTTTTATGTAAGATATATCAATGATGGGTTATTTTTATTTAGAACATAGTGGGGGATGATGGAGTTTAACTATAAACTAGATGTTTTTTTATTCGAGTTCCCAATGTCTAAAGACCAAAATGATTATGTTGTGGATCATTTAATTATGTAATTAATAATTTTCTATTGTGAAATAATAATTATGAATGAAAATTTTGGGTCTTTATATCAACCTATAAATCTTTTTTTGACCTAGGTTACATTAATTTGGGTTATCAGAAACATCTCAACATAATCCATTATACTAAATATGAAATAAATCCTTAATAATTGTTTGTAAAGTAAATATGATCAACCAAAGATTATTCCTCTTTAATTCCAAACCATGTGTGTTGTAATTCGACCTTTTCATTCACCTATTGATGATAGTCTAAATAAAAACATACATTTTTTAACGATATTACTCCTAGGTACATCTGTTCTAGAGCCTTAAACCACTTATAATATAAAAAACAAAATATATTTCAACAAAATGTAATTTCCCAATTAACATACCAATATTTTATGATATTTTATGATTCTTAGAGTTATGTCTTCTGGTTTCACTATGGTTATATAATCAAATCAACAAAATACTCTACTAATACCCAAAAATAAAAAGGCCTACTAGGATACATACTAATGATACCTAAGATAAAATTGACATAAATAATATATTAATCCCGTGATTTAAAATAATACATTTCATAAATAATCATGGAACCCAAGGATATAAATTATTCGTATCTATGATATTAGCTATATAAACATCTTATTTTACAAAACATAGGAAAATTTCTACATAATCATGCTCTTATAGACCCTTTTATATATTTAACCCATGATATAATCATATTCATAAAATCTAGAATAGAAATATAAAAATAGGGTGAGCATAGATACTGATTAATGGATTCCATAACATAATGTGGAAGATCATAAAAATTTATGAGAACACGAGAAACACTAAAATATATTAATAAAATATCATCAGGAAAGAAATTATAATTTAATAACATGATGAAGCTCTATAATATCACAACTAGAATGTTAATGGTGTGTAAAATCTATGTCTTGAATCAAAAGAAATTTAAATAAAAAATAGATGTGAGCATGATAGAAATGTGATATATAGTTAACTAAAATGAAATATTTGTGAAAACATGCCATATATTTATAGAAAACAAGAAACTATTTCATAATAATAAATATATTATTTCTTATAATTGTAAACCTAATTATCGGCTAACTAGTTGGCATGAAAAACAAAATTGGGTATAGATAAATGCCATCAGTCTAACCCATTGTGAATCTAGATACTTATTATAATGGTCACATGTCATTTATAAATCACGAGATATAAGAATTCCACCAATATGTTATTGGCTGATTTTGGTCACACATATCTCATAATCCATACATTTTTGTTCCACTTTAAAATCATACATTCAACATTTTATAAATAACTTAATTTAAATGAATGGGTTTGTTAAACCTTTCAAAAAAATCAGACAAGATGAGCATAAATAATCACAGAATATCAACACTATCATTTTTAAAAAGAAAAAATATCATAATATAGTATAAATAGTTAATGAAACAAAAATCTATGAATGATAAACCATTAAGATAAAATATAAGTTAATTATGAATGTTTTCACAAACATTTTTCAATTTTATCTTAAATGATAATGTATATATTTATTTTAAACACATTATAGAGAATAGAAATTGAATAATTTTTTCAAAAAATTATTAAAGGCAATTCAAAATGAATAATACCTAAAGAAACATAATGTATATCCTAATATATGTTGTGTGGAATAAATAAAATTTGATTTTTGATTATAAATAATCATTTTCCTTAATATTTTGAAATACCATAGTTTGAAAACCCAAAAATATAAAAATATTATTTTTTATTCATTTTGAAAAGGGGTAAATATATGTATGATAATCATAGCATATAATCCATTTTATCATTCCAGACAATATTCGATATAATTTTTGGGAAGGAAAAACATAGATCTATAACAAAACCCAATAAAAAATCAAGATTAATTTTTAACACAAATTCATGTTAGTTAAATAGTAGAATCATCATGGATAGATAATTTTGTGTGAAAAAATATATCCATGGTCAAAAAGGACTAAATAAAATATAATATCATCATATAATATAATAGACAAATCTATAAATATTATATTAAAAAGTGTGATTATTAACCAAGGAAAATATTTGAGTGTCGAATACTGCAAATGGATTTAGATATTTTTTATTCAAAATTCATATGAATCATAAAAATCAAATGATTAGAAAAATCCCATGAATTAATGAATATTATTACAAAATAATTTCTTATTTAGTATATATTAAATATAAATAATAATGTGGTTTAATACATTAAAACATTTATTTCTATATATAATTTGAGCTAAAAATAAATTACATTATCTCTATTTTCTTGAACTGACCTGATGTCCCTGGTACATTGATACCCAATTCTGTATCGACAAAGACATAAGGGATTTCTATGTCGATGCAACTTGCAGTCTACCACATGGTAATAAATAATGGTCAAAGAGAACAATTCTTCCACTAGATCAATATTCACTATAGAATAATATATTATAATGATTTAAACTATTAGTATTCAAAAACAATCATTATGGATAATGTTAGATAAATAACTTTAGAAAAACATAAAAAATTTATCACCGAAAATATAACACAACATCAATCAAGAAAATATTTCAAATAATATCTATGAAATAATTGGACAAAAACTCTATCAGTCGGCACCATCACCCATGAACCTGATATTCAAGCACACATGCCACCTTGAAGTGGTTCATTCATGTTTCATATTCCCAAAAAAAGTAAAGCTACAAACAATTGATGGTATTGATAGCGTGAGAGACAAAACTCCATTAGTATTTCACCAAATATCCCATATGAATTTTTGTTGTAAATAATATTTATATTATTAATATTAATCATTAAATTTCTTGGAAATTCAATTTCAATTTTTTCAGAAAAAATATCATGAAATCAATTTTATGGAAGCTATGTAAAAAATAGGCTAAATGATTATTATTTATAAAACATAATAGACATGAATATTTAAGTAAAAAATATATTTTTCTTATAATATGAAAATAATAAAATATCATGATGATTATGCTATGAGATTTGTTAGTTATGGGAACTAGGATCCTTATTCAACTAATTGAATCATTCATATCTCCATGTGTACATATGTTCCTAAGGAAATATATTTTAGGGTAGATTCAATTTGCACTTCAATTGGGAGAATCATGTCAAATTTGGTTTAGAGAGAGTTTTCATTATCAACCCATGGATTTTGGATCAGATACCTATCGTTTTTTGTCCTAATCAATCTCTGACAACTGATTATCACATATAAATAAAATCAAACATTCAATCATGTGAAAGTAATTTTTCACATCCATTCATCATTTAAAATTATGAATATTTAATTTTTATGATTCAAAATGAGTTATAAATTTATAATGAAATCATAGTTTACAATAATGTTCAAACCTTTCAAAATCATATTTCATTTAATTACATTTTCATCATGAATAATCCTCAAGATAATTTTACAAAATCACTTATCCTTTCATAATATCTTTTCCAAAAATTAACCTAATAATTTCAATTCAATTGAAATATTTTTTATATAATTCATATACTTTTTTAAATCAAATTAAAAAAATATGAAAATAAATTGAAAAAAATTTAAAATGAAGTAGAATTTAAATGCTTAAGTCTAGGTAAAATACTCAAGAAATCACATTTCATTTTTCAAACAATCAATAAACAACCTCAAAATGGGAAATACCCATGTATATTGTAAGGTAATGAATATCAAAGAATAAAACCTTGAATTAAAATTCATCCATCCAATGCCTTAAATCATAAAAAATGCAATGATTCATATCATTGAAATAATTTTGGAGAATTATAATAGAGGATTAAAAACCATATATATTTACACATCATATATGTGGTTCAATTATATCTGCATACACGTTGATCCCAGAAGAAAAGAGGTTAGAGGATGCATAAATTTCTATAGAGAGCCTAAAAAAGATGAAGGATCAATATTTGTTTCATTAGAGGAGAATATAATTTCTAACAGGGACTCTAAGTTATTTAATTAAGATTTATAGTGTATTAAAATACCATTAAAGGGTTTCCTAGTTAATTCAACATGGTGTGATCTTACAGTTCACCTTTATTGGGCTTCTGGAAAGACAAGTGTGGTATGGTCACATAGTAAGGCAAATTGTGCATCGACCATGCTCTTCCTCCTTGTATAATAATGAAGGGTTCATTGTATGGCCACAATGTTTAAGAATAAGTGTGACAACTATATTATTCCAACTTTATTAGTCTGTATAGATTGGGGGAAGGTTTCATGGTTTCCACTGACATTATAGTACCCCCCAAATTATCAATACATGGAATATATTTTCCTAGGACAGACTACATGATTCTCCCTAACCATGATTTAACCATTAGTTTCTCCAAATAATTCCAATATAATTCTAAAAAATCTAAAAAATACCCAATATAGTACCCAATCAAACAATTTTCAAAACTAAAGAACATAAATACTATAAAAAGGTTAATACATTGTTAAATTTCTATTTGTCAGATTCAATATAAGCTATAGCATAAAATATATATATATATTAAAAAATAAATTAAAAATAATATACAGACCTAAAAGTATTTATAATATAAATTTATAATTGTTATCTATTTTTTTATTAGTTAGGTACTTCTTATTTTCCAACATCGAGTGTTTATAGTTTATACCATTTGTAATATTTCTATAACAGCGGTGCTCATGTTCCTTTATCATTTGATGTTCATAAATAAATGTCCAATAAGGTTACTATAATTTATGAATTATAATGAATTATTATAGTGAAATTATATTTCATTATTACTTTATAATTTATACTGGATGATGAAATCAACAACATATTTATTTTCATGATTTTCAACATATTAAGGGCATTTTCATAATTAATGAGTTATATATTGATGTACAATTACCAGAAAAAAATAATTATTTAAACATTTTTATCACATTATAATAGAAATTATTTTTTAATAATAATTCATTATATAAGTTCTTATAATTTTTTACCTATGTTGTTATCCTAACACCAAATAAAAACATACCCCGATTATCGATGACTCTGAGTTGATTTAGATGTAATATAATTAAACAAATAGAATAATTATATAATTTTGTTATTTTTAGTGTGATATATTATATTTCAAAAATTATTGAATTATGATTTAATGTATAAGAAAATATTATATAATTTTAATTAATGACATACCTCTTTGTACACTTTTTTAGATGACAGAATTTACGATAATCCTCAATCGAACAAATCAGTACTAGTTTCTAGAATTTTTTATATATGAATATTAATAATATAATTAAAATCATATTTATACATTGAATATATTCTCATGTATATCCATATAGGATGTGTTGAAAATGAAAAGCAGAAATCAGTTATCTCATAGAGGCTATTGTCCACATGTATGCATGGTTGACCATATCATTTTCCATAGAACATTGAAAAAGAGTAATATTGATTATCAATTCATAATAAAAATATTATAATTAATTAAATAAATATAATTTAAATTAGTTATTCAGGATACACATTTCTATAGCAGAAGTAAGAAGAAATAAAATTTTAGTAGATGGGGTAGTCGGCACAACACACGAAACAAATTTCCAGTTTTATACATTAAAAAAGGAAGGGTGGTTAATGATTAAAAGATAAATATAATTACATAACAGTATAATACTGATACTTTTGTTATCATTGTGATATTGTAAGAATACATTTATTAAATATATAAATTTTGTATAGAAATATAAATAAAAGAAAGACATGTTAGGAACATATACCTCTTTTTTTATAATATCTCTTATACGAAAAGTATTTAAAAATTTACGAGTTGTATTTGGAGAATAAAAAAATATTAATGATTTATAGGTGTATGGAGAATATTTGTTTGAAAACCTTTTTTATGAAATATGCCTTATTTGGTCAGAGGGTAACATAGGAGAGGAGTTCCATCTAATAAGTGAAATGGAGTTTTATTTTTCTAAATAACCAAAACAGTTCGATAATGGGATGTCGTAATATATGAATTTTGATCCAAGATTGATAAATAATAAATTATAGGGGAGTTGATTTCATGAAACACCACTAAACTAAATAATAGTAATATTTTTTAAAAAATTTAGGCCCTTTAACTCTAGGGTTGCTCACATTTACCATTTTAGCATTCTCCATGTTATTTAGTTTTTATAGAGGTAATTTAACCTTTTAGACAAAAATTTAAATTTTCCTTATTATATAATTCTGAACTATGTATTCCAAATTTGAGATCTAATTGTAAATTCAATTTTTAGAATTGGTATTAAAAAATATTAAAATGATAAATGTATAATGCATTAAAAACATATATTTTATAATAAAATATAAATAATAATATTTCAAATATGGGATTATGAGTAAAGAAAAATTTATAATATTTTATATTATCTTACCAAATATATATTACATTATAAAAATATTTCTCAAATTGTAACCTAATTAATATCTACTAATAATTTTATAATGTAATTTTATTTATAAAAACAGTATTTTAACATATACACATAAAATAATTATTCTATGAAAAAGTCAAAAAAAAATACTAAGAAAATAAGGCCATGATAAATCCATAAATGTAGATAAAATTTTCAAATTAAAATCATAATATTTAACAGATTTATTTTTAAATAATGAACATGAAATGTTTGGATAATTATTTTTACTAAAAAATGAAATTTAGTATATTAACTAAAATTTCACTTCAAATTATTTATTAGCATAGTGATCATATATATTTTTATTATTCAATAAAAATATAATTTCCTTGAAATAAAAAACCAATATCTGAAAATTAAATTGAAGAATACAATGAATTAATAATTTTTTTAAATATTATTTAAATTCATGATATATATGTACAAATAAATTTTCATTTAATTTTTATATAATTATAATTTATACATATAGGAACAATTAAAATCATCATGTACGTTGTAATCATTATATTTGATTTGGTTACAGTCACAAAGGGTGATGCCATTTGTATAGATCTCATAGAAATTTACACAATCTTGAATATCTCTCACCTATTAATTCTTTCAAAATAAAATTATATGAGTTAATCTTGAGTGTGGTATAGATAAAACATAGTGACATTAACTCCATACAAATTTTTGTAAAATGGTATTAATTCCGATGAATTCTACTTCTAGATTACATTTAAATTTTATTTCTTATTGAGTTTTAAATGGTTAACTTAATTTATATAATCATAGTTAATGATAATGTTTTAATTTATATTTTTAATATTCAAAATATATCAATTTTATGTTTTGTTATGTTTTTAATGTTAAACTAAATATTAAGAAATTTATTTCAGAATAATATATAGGGAATTCTCTTGTCGTTACATGTTCTAAAAAATTGATCACATTTTTTGAGAAATATGTTTTTGTAATCCTTGATTGGTATATGATTTTTTATGTTTTTTAAAATTTTGTAACTATTATTTTAAATCATATTTCGCAATTCAATTGTGTGGTAGTTTTATATTTATAATAGTGTGGTTAAGAAGAATACTATTAGCCTTAAAATCTTAAAAATGGAATTTCAAAAGGAGGTTATGATGAAATTTAATGGTTTTTGTGTTCATTATTGTTTTAATTAAAAGATGGGATTTATATTTCATTTTTTCATAGATTATTTCTGGATATGAAATGTTTTTTTTAGGGATTTACTATAATTTAAACATTATGATAATTTTCAAAATTGTAATTTAGCCAGTTAATGATTTAGTTTCAAGTGATTTTTTTTATAATTTATCCATGTTTTATTTAGATATTAGTATATTATTTACTTTCAATATGATTGTTGGGTTCAAAAAAGGATTACAATTTTTGATTTATGTGTTTGTGTTTATTATTATTTTTTTCAATAATTTATATTAACATAATGGTTTATAATTCCATGAGTATGTTTCAATTTATTGTGTATATAGTATAAGAATATTTCATTATTCTAAATTGATTCCATTACTTGTTTATTTTTTATATTGAAATTATAATTTTATAAAAACTAATTTTAATTACATTGTGTTTGGAATAAAAATAATAATAAACCACGGTGAATTCACTGAAATTATATGAGGTTTTAATATATTATTGTAAAAAAATTATGATTTTTTTGAGTGTACAGAACTATATTTTGTGTTTTAAACGATTACAACATATGGAATTCTATGGTGTTTTTTTGGTGGAAATGTAATACAATGGGATTTTATTTGGTATATTCTTTTAATTTAATTGATTTTATATTTTTTACACTACACCAAGAATATATTGCGCTATATGCAACCCCTTATTAGTTTGTATTGTACACAACACGATTCTTGGCTTGTGTTACACACAATTTCATGTTCTTTTCATTGAATTCATTTCTCACAACCCTGAGTATATATTTAATTTAATTTATATATAAATTAAGATTGGATTTTTTCACAAAAAACAACAAAGGATTCCCTGACTTCATAAAACATTTACTTGTCTTGTGTTATACGCAATAGAGACGATCATTGATAGCATGCATTGTATACAATAAGAAGTTTAACTGAACAACTATATATTATAAAAATATTTTTTTAATGGGATATAAACTAGAAATTACGAATATAATTAACCAAATTTTGAAATTAATATAACATTATCATTAATAATTCATATTTTCTATAATGTGATATAATAAAAAATTCACTTTTTCGGATAAAATATGGAATTTTCATAATGTTATGATGCTTTATCGCATTTTGATAGAGAACAAATTTTAAATATTGTTTTGACACTTTTATAAGATAAATTTAACAAAATTATCTTCATCTTTTGAATAAGGGCATAAAAATTTTCTTTTTTTGAATTTTTGGTATTTTTATTGTAAAATTCAATATTTAATGAATAATGAAAAATAATGCATTTTAATTCAAAAATACTTTGTCATCTAATTTATTTAACTATTTATATTATATTTTAAATCATATTTAAACTGTAATTTGATTATGTATTTATAATTTAAACACATGTTTGTCATTGGATGAAATTTTACATTTAAATTAAACATCAACGCATGGCAATATTCTGATATGTTTATACTTCCGTAGAAGCCACTTTTAGGTTCTAACAATGATAATTAATCTTAAATTTATTTATTCCAATTATATGTTTTGAAATATGAAAAATTGATTCCAAAATTGGAATTCGTGGGTCCAAAATATTTTATTAGGTTAATTTTATTTTCGGATATTATAAATAGTAACTACGATAATTATAATTTACCAAGGTAGAAGGTAAATCGAGTATACTAGGTAAACTAATAATATGATATGGATAATAAAATTATCCTTAAACAACGAAAAATTGCATTTGTTGAATAAAAGTAGACCCATAACATAATTTGTTAGAAACATATCCATTTACTGTCAACATTACAACGAAAATGACATACATATTAAAAACCCAATGAAAGTGACAAAATGTCCAACTTAAATTTTTTATAATAATAATAATAATATTAATATAGGGATAACCAGGTGATATCTTTAGAAATTAATATTCAATTGAAAGATAAATTAACTTTCTACATTATTGTAATTTAATTTCATTTTTTTAGGAAAATAATCATGTACTTATAGTATTATTTATTAATGACATAAAAATAAATTAATCGATGAAATATCAGTGGAATAATTTTTATTAAAATCATATTAACAATACAAAGTATCAAACACATGATAAAATATTATTATATGAGTATATATCATCCATAATCATCAAAATATTTGGATAGTGACTATTTAGGGACAGAGAGAATAGATTATGATCATTATATTAATTTATTTAATGTAATTTTAAAGTTGTCACATTCAGACATTAATAATTATAATTTTTTTACAAAGTGATTTTTAAGCAGAAAAATTCAATAACATATATTCTCATGATGAATATTAAATTTTTATTTACATTAATATTTTATTCATAATTTTTACTCAATAAATAAGTATATTTTATAGTTACATAATATTATTAAGTAATTATTTTATTAATGGATATATCAAATAAATGTTATTAAAAATGTTAAGATAAATGTATTTAGGGGTAACTAAATTATAAATTGAATTTTTTTGAGAACATTAAAATCACAGTAATATAATAAAATAGTTTTTTTAAAGTTAAATTGATATCATTATATTTTCAAAAATCTATAAATTGAATAGTTTCAAAATTCATACTATTGATTGCTAATCAAAATTGTGTTTTATTAAATTATTTGAAAATAGAAAAATATTTTAATAAAATACAAAATAATAATTATATTATGAAAAATGTTTTAAATTATTCATTTATGATATAATTTCAAACAAATAAATAAATATTTTATTCTTTTAATATTGAAATATTTTATACCGTATATAAAATTAAGAAAAATAACGATGTGTTAAATTGAAAAGATAAGGTTTTAATGGGCACAAAAACTTGTATATAATTTATTTTTTGATGATATTAAAACCCTATATTATTTAATCTTCTAAATTGGTCCATTTATGATGTTTTTAGTGGGGATTTTTTTTATTATAAATTAATATTTTTGAGGCTTCCAAAAGTGTCTCTCTACTCAATTATAAATGGGCACGTCCACCATCACCACATCACTTAATTTTGAGAACTCATGCTCATACATAACCTTCAAAATTAACTTAAAAACATCCCTTTATTCATTATAGTGGTTCTTGTATTCTTATAAAAAAAAATCTACTTCCATTAATGGGATATCTAAAGTTAAAACATCAAAGAAGAGGATATCCCCTTAACCAATTCATCCATATTTCCTTCACCTTCTACTTGTACATCATGATTGTTTCCAAAATAGAATAATTACACAAGTATAAATTTTATACTAATATATTATTAATATTATGAAACAACCATATTCCTCATTATATCCATCCTACAAATAATGAAATCACTACGCGTGTGTTTGTATGACTTACCATCTCCATATGATGGTGTAATTTTTTTTACCACCACCTTACATGGATGAGTAAAAAATGGTTGTAATAAATATATATGATAATTATAAAATTATATTTATTCTGAAATATATCACACAACTCAATTCAATACCATTCAAAAATTATGGGAGTGATATCATCGCTCCCACGAACATACGGTCTGCTGTCTCTATGACGCGATGAGATTAATTCTCCACATTAACCATTCAAGAATGATTATAATGTATATATAATATAATATAATTAAGTATAACACATAATATTTATATTTTATTTATATATATATATATATCATTTAATTACTTCCATTTAATTCAATAAAGAAATAGAAACAACGTTCATGCGTACGTAGGGTCTAACTTCTCTAGGAACAGTGTATTCTATTTATTTTATCTATTGATTATATATATACATTTATATAAAAAAAATTAATGATATAAAAATATTATTATACAGTATGGATGTAATTAAATAAAAAAAATCATAATATCAAGAATAATGAGTCAAAACACATATGATAAATAAAACAATTTTTACACAAAACATATCTTTAATAAGGAGTTGAAAAATGAAAGAGTAATATAATGTCATATGGGAATAATATATGATATCAGAATTAATTGTATAGTTCTGTTACAAGTTAATAATATTGTAAAACCCACTATACAAGATTTTTGGCCACAAGAAGAATAAATCAGACCTAAGGAAGGTATAATTTTAAATTCTCATTTTTAACCCAGATTGTTTATATGTAAGTATTTAATGGGGTTCATTTATTCTCCACATTTATGTTTCCTAATTATGTAATATTATTTCTATTATTTTAAAATTTTATCAATTTAATTTTACCCTTTTGTGAATTTTTAATAAATGTTATGAGATGGATCATTTTTTGTTATTCCATTTGAGGAACTTTTTATATTTCTCTTGAAAAAGATTGGGGAGAATGTTTTTTCACCTTATATGAAATTAAGGAAATTTTACAGTTTCATGAAACCATACATCCATGAATCTTCCCTTATACAATTTTGAGGTTATTTTTTAATAATTTTTTTTCATTGAATAATATGTGGTGTTTTGAGAAAAGAAAACGTTTTTAAGAAGAACTGATATTTTCCTCAGGATTTATGATCACATGTTTTATCAAAATAATTTTCTATCTATGATGTTAGTCTTTAAATAGTGTTATGTTTCGATCACTATTACTACTAAGATGTTATTTTTTTATGATGGAATAATATTTTATATGGATTATTTAATGATATAATTAAGTTTAAGTAACCAATTGTATGTCATGGGTTATGCGATGATGAATGAATTATGTTTTTGTGACACTTTTAAAAATGATTTCATTATAAGATAGGTGGGCTATATATCTCCCTCCATTGAATTGTGTAATTATTTAAATCTCATGAGATAGACATGACTGGAATAGAATGTAAACCAGGTTTAGTAACACATGGTTGGTATAACAAGTAAACCATGTTCAGTAATACATGTCTAGAATAACATGTAAACCTGGCTATGTAATTGAATTTTTCAACTATGATGGTCATGGAAGCAATTAATTGGATACTACAAAAATAAAATTATGTGCTTATTTATTTTCCATAATTCCATGTTTTATTCCAATGATTTTTATCATGGTTAATGTTTTTTTATGATCTATGAATTACGTAATTCCATAATTTATTTGATGAATCACGATTTTGATATTAAAAATTTATGTTTTTGTTTTCACATTCTTATTTTAATGTTTTGATTAATTATCTTAATTATTACCCTTACTCATCTTTTGAGATCACCTTTTCTATGTTTTATTTTAACCATGATATAAATTATGGTTTTTGGAAGAAAAAATGAAGGGGGATATCCTTTGGAAAGATGTTGAAGTTCATTCCCAATGTTAGAAGATTATGTTCAATGTTTCCAATGATGGTAAATTAATACGGTCTTTTGGCATATATTGCTGTCATATATTATGTATTACATAAAATTAATGTAATGTATAAGTACATCATGTTTGGGATTTTAGATTTTCTATCATAGAAAAATATTAGGTAATCATTGGAAACTATGATGTGAAAATATTATTGAGATCCCTATATATATTTATAAGGTATGTCTAGGGAAGTCCCTAAAGGTATGTCTAACTGTAGGTTATAGTCCTAGAGTTTTGGTAACAACTATGATTAACCTTGTATTAAACCTTTGATTTTTTAGATTGAATGTACCCCCCCATTATCATGTTTTTTTCCTATTATGATTTTTTCCTCTCATGCTATTTTTTTACTTTTAGAAAATATATTGGAATTGGAGGATTCATGTTAATGGATAATATGGGGGACAAAGGAGTGATATTATTCAAGATAAACCAAATGAAATAGAAGTTCTAAGTGTAAAGTCATTGTTATGCCTAATCATAAATCTCAGAATAGGATCAATTATTTGATCTTTGGTGAGTTTCCTGACCCATCTAATAAGAGAAAGATACAATTTCAAGGTGAACATATGGGAAAGAAATTTAAATTTTCCTCATGTAAATCCTATGTGGAGAGGCATCATAGATAATAGTTCAAAGGAACTAGAAGATGATTTGGGAGCGAAAAAAAGGAAAAAAATCTTGTAATTACAATTTAAATGGTTTAGATAACACAATGGGAAATGATATTGGAATATTTAAGACATCAATAATGGTCAAATGTTTGAAATGTGTATTGTAAGGGCATTATAAAAATAAATTCCCTTCGAAAAAAATATTATAATGAGAATCATAATGGTCATATGGGTAGTATTTATGTTGATGATGATGAAGAGACTACAAATAATATATGAGATAAACTAAGTATTGAGGAATAAAATAATGAATTTCGTTCAATGGTTTAAAAAAAATAGTGGAATGATTTCATGTTTACCAATAATAATGTATGGTAATATAGAATAAAGAGACTTATAAGGATTGATACACTATTGTTTTCCTTATGTATTTGAAAGTATATGTTGAATTGTATTGTTGACCATGAAAATTTATTTAGATATTTTTGGAAAACACTTGATATTTGACTAATGATGGTATAAAGAGATATTGAGTTGTATTATAGGATTAATGAAATATGGATATTTATAAGGACCAAGTGATATCATGTTTTGAGAATATTGAAATTTAGGTATTTATGGGGTGTGAAAAATGTTAATATTGATATAATGCATGTTTTCATTAGGGTTCTATGGTAATTCATATTATTCCATTATTATAAAGGAATACATGATTAAGGTATTCACATGTTTTGTATGTGACAACCAGGAAATACAAAATTATATATGGGAGAAAAATATTAAGTTGATTTAGTTAACAACTATCTCAATTTTTATATTTTCAGTTTTTTGGAGGATTGTATTGTTATCCATTTTTTGAAAGTATAAGATATATTCATGTTGAAATTTGTTAGATTAATATATTATCTCATAGTAGTTGGACTTATTCATGTTTTATAATTTGTTCTAAACTTATTTTTGAGGATGATCGAATGACCTAACATTTTATATCATGATCATATCACACATCATGATTGAAAAATTCAACTTCATTTCATTAAATAAGAGATGATGTAACATCTCGACTCTTTGGAAAAGGTACGGATTGTTAGTTTTTCTTTCAAATCATTCCTTTAAGATTGCCTAATGTGTAAAATGTTCTAAAGAAGGTCAGGGGAGTTTTCAGGGTTTATTCGGAGCCTGGGAGGTAAAGAAATGGACTTACAGACAAGGGTGCACGACCTGCGCACGGCTTGTGCACGGTTTGGGTAAATAATGAAGCATTTGGTCTGAATGTAGGGAGGTGCACATGGTTTGAACAAAGTTTGGCTAAACCATGCACGTAACCCATGCAACCCTTTTTCTGGAGGTAGGGAAGTGCGCACGGTTTGCACACGGTTTGGTAAACTGTGCGCCTATACCGTGCGACCCTGATCTGGGTAAAATTTAAAATTTTTCCATTAATTATATTCAAGGCTAAAGACTCTTTCCTTCTCCTTCCTATGGAAATAACCAGAGGATAACTCCTCTTTGACCTCCCAAACCCTCTTCTTACTCAATCTCTTGTGATTTCTTCCCCCGGAGTCCGTTCTTCGATCTGTTGAAGGCGTTGGATCACCCTTCGTAAGGCTAACCTCACTCACCCCTTTCTCCTCGAAAAATATTTCCATTCGTTTTGTTATTTTGATGCAGGCTCATATTCCCTATTTTAAGGGTAACAGACTGGAACTCAGATCTCTTCCAACCAACTGCAAATCTGAGGTTAATATCGAGTGAGCCTACTCTTACAGCCTTAAGGTAGGTATTCACATGGTTTTCATTTTGGGTTTTCATCTTTTCAGGATTATACCATCGTGTTGTGGTCCCCATTTCACCAAAACACATATTATTATTGAATTATTACTATCTAAATGACCCTTGTTACAGCAGGTTATGGGAACTACCCTCATTTGGGTGTTTGGGTACCTTATGACCCTGGTATTGACACCCATAGTTGGTATACATTGTGTTTTAGCCTTTTTCACCATTGGACATTATGGATATGATTTAAAATCCATTTTTTTTTGAGGAAAATGAGATTTTTTGATTAGGGCATGGCTAGGATGAGTTATCCTTAACCCCTTTTATTATTATAAAGGCATGTTTGCATGAAATGTGATTATGTGATATTGTGAGATGGAAATGCCATGTTTTATTGATATGAATGTTATAAGAAGTGTATGCCTTATAAACTATACTAATTAAATGATTAAGCTTTGGGACAGGGGTAGACTGAGATAGATCCCCTTTGACACAGCTTCGGGCTAGAGGCAGACCGTGAGAGCTCCTCCAATTAAATGATATAGCTTCGGGCCAAGGGTAGACGAAGAGTGCTCCCCTATGTTAGTGTTTTGGGATAAGGGTAGAATGTGAGAGCTCCTTTGAATAATTATTAAGCCTTCAGGACGGGGATAGACCATGAGATTTTCCCCATGGTTGGGCCAAGGGTAGGATCAAGAGCGCTGCCCCTGGGATAAGGACGTCTGTGAGTTCTGTCCCGGTCCAACCCAACCATCTGTAATAGAATTAGATTCCCGGTAGATATGAGTAATAATGTGATTCATAGATCTAAGGGAGTCCAAGCAGTTCACCCAATGATTATAAAGTTTCCAAGATAGATGACATGACCTTTAACTGATGGCAGAGACAATAATAGTCGAGTTACTTTACAACCAAAGATTATTCCATGGAAAACACCAATCACCTGACCATGATCATCCCTAAAAATGGATCCACACCCAGAAGGTCCCGGATTTTCCTTCGAGGAACAATTCGAATTATGATTCATCCAACCAAAAAGTGGTTCTTTCCATAAACATCAAAAGTACCAAATGAAGGTCTAAAATTTCATTTGATTCCAATTCAGGCAAGAACAGAAAAATCATGAATATAATTGGTGCAAAAATGTTTCTTAGGTAAGCTTACCACATGAATCACAATAAGGATGTTTAATAAAGCAGCAGTTACCGAGAAAGACTGATTCCCATGAAGAACATGATTCCTTGAAGACCATATATAATGCAGCAACTCAGAAACAATAACCTGAAATAAGTCCAACAACTGTGAATAATGATAAAGAGACTTCCATCTCTGAATAAACATTGTGATGGATTTTATCATAGGAATTGAGACTTCAAAGATGCCCGCCAGAGCCTTCCACATTGAGGCAACAGTAACAGAGCAAAGAAAAAAATGATCAGCATCATCTCTATGTTGTTGAAAAAGAACACAAGATAAACACTATGAGATACCACAATGCTGAATATTACAATCCGTTGATATATTTCGGTGTGCAATTCTCCAGACAAAATTCGAGCGAGATGTTCTAATGATGTTTTTGTGAAAATTACCCATCCAGTTTGTTTCCAAGATACAATTCAAAGAGAACTCATAATAATGATTTTAAGAGAGAATTCCATTAACCACAGGCTCCCATGCCCAAAAATCATTCTTATCAGAGAAACAGTGATTATTAACAATGATGGCAATGTGGCTCGGAAGACCCTCAAAGTACTCAAGTTGATCCTTGATAGTAATGTCCAAATCTATGTTGCTATCATCCTTCACAAGGACAATCAGGGGATTATTCGTCCATTTTATTTTCCAGAAATTAATGGATATTTTTTTTGAAACTAACCATATGGAATGAGAATCAATTAAAGAGAATATTTACTAGAAAGCTGTCCAAACAGAGGAGTCAAGATGATAAATGGAACCAATCTTTAACCTTTTCAATAATTTTGCACGAAGAATGTTTAAGGCTTTAGAATTGCTATTAAAAAGTCTCCAAATAAAGGAAGCTTGCATGGAATCAATAAATAGAAAACTATATAGGAATAAATAAATAAAAATTAATTACATGAAGTGTTATTATGTTTTTCGCTTCTTTAATAACTAATAAGTAGTTCTATGTTTTTTTCCTTCCATGTATGTGTCAAACAAAATGTGTTTTCCACATAATGATTACGAAATTAATAAACTTTTCATTTCTCATAATTATATAGAATGAACATTAAATAAGAATGTTCCAAACAGTTATTATAAGAAATATTATCAAATTTTATATAATTCACACATTTTACATTTTCATTTGATAATTCAATAAATATTATTGAATTAAACAAATTGGACTTATCGTTAAATACAATTCATTTATCATCTTGAAATCTATAAATGTTTTCATCATAAATTTAATTTTCAATTATTATTAAATTAATACTAAAACCATAAATATATATTTCTTTAGAAATAATAACAGAATTTTATATTATAAACTCAATGAAAAATTTTACCATTCCCATTGAATTAAAACCAAAAGTAAAAACACATCCATCATATTTATTTTATAATACAAGTTATAATATATCACTAATTACGTTTCATGAGAATCCATTTTCTATAAACCAAACATCTCTTTTGACACTCCCAATACACATTTTAAAGGAATTTTTTTTAATAATTCTCATTACTCGTGAAAATATGGGATTGATGGGATTATCTTATGAATTATTATGAATAAAAAAGGATTTTGAACCTTTATTAATTTGAAATATATATAAAAAATATATAAAACATGTATCAATATTAAAATTAAAATATTTTGGATATCTCAAGGAGAAATAATTTTCATAGGAACATTTCATATTATATCTAAAATATGTTGTATTTGAAGTACATCTATTAGTTATTATAACTATGAAAGTCAAATATATTTTGGGAAAATTATTTTCATTACTATGGAAGGATTTTATTTTCAGCAATTTATTAAAACTCATAAATTTTTTAAAATTATCACTACATTGAACAAAAAATAATGATATAACTTTAACGATTATATATTATATCAATGCTTTTAATTATTTTCAATATCATTATAGAAATTCATTTCTTCTAGTGCATGAAATTTTGACAATAAATCATCCTCTCCTTATAATATTTAATTTCCAATAAGGGAATTTTTTAAATTATATTTTTATATTTTTAGAAATTAATCATAACAATTTTTATCATTTTCTACAAATTTTTTCTAATTTTCGATTTTCAGAAGATCAACTTTATATTGATTCCTAAGTTTACTATATAATAAATGACATAATAAACATCATATTCTAGTTTTACATCATATTTAATAAATTCATCTAATATAATTTAATAAAAAATATATTCTTATGAAGAATAATATGTTCATAAACATACATGATTCGATGATGTCATTTTTCAAAACACAAATACATAGTTCGTTCAGAACTAGATTCTTTACCAGTACTTGAATCATCAGTACAACTCTATATTGGTTTAAATAAATTATTTATAATCTTTAATTCCATAATTTTTGACATTTAGTCTTAAGAAATTTGGAATATTATATCCCATCTACATACAATATTAATAAATTACATCTTTAGCATCATTAACATGATAATAACATTTATTTTAAACCTTGAGATCAAAATTTTCAAAATATTATTAGAATCATCATCAGAATCCTTACTTCATTTGATATCCTTTCTTTACATGGGTTATATCTTTCATGGTCATACTCTATAACTCAGAATCAACTTAGTATGTAGGAATGTTTTTTTAAAGAAATTATATTTTAGTTATCTTCTTAATAAATATATATTGGTCTAATTTATATTGTAATAATGAACCTATATACTCATATAGTTTATATTCATTAAAATTATTACCTGCATCAATTAGATCCTTTTTATAATGCCACTTCTTCATATGTTCTCTATTGAATCATTCACCATGGAAATGTTTTTATAGAGTTTCTCAAAAAAACATACAACATACAATACTATTGAATCTATGAAATATTCAACTAATAGTTTCATCATAACCTAATTTAAATTCTTGATATTTATCTCTTAACATGACCAAATTAGTTCTTACAAGCTTATTTTATCCAATACGTGTTACATATTTGTTTTTCAAATGTCATCATAATTATTAAATGTAGATTCATTACTACAGACATGTACATTTATTTATATATATATTATATTTATTACCTTGTATATAGAACATACATAACTACATCATTCACACTTAATGAGTTTGGTTCACCATCGATAAGATTTTATAGGTTTTCAATGAATTTCCTATGATTAATGCTCTGTTTCTTTATGAGTTTTTCCATATGGGATTAGAAATATGTAGTCGTCAAGATAGAATTGAGGTGGGTTTGAGGTATCTATCCAACATTTAGGCTTGTTACTACCTTTTTATTAATGATCACCCCCTAGAAACTAATGGAAATAATATTTTTATCAAATTAAATAATATATATATATATATATATATATATCTATCGAGCATGGAGCTAGGCTCTGATACTAATTGTTTGAATGGAGATAAGATGACCAAATATCAATGTGGGTGTGGTAATTTTTCATTTTAAAAATAAAATAATGTATTAATGGTTATAATATATGATTAATAAAATATTTTTAATTCATAGAAAATAATTGAAATCAACAAAGATTATTTTTACTATGGTTTCAAATATAATTATTGTATTCTATTATTAACCCCTTACATGAACTATGAGTGAAGATACTGACTATAACCAGAATAATTTAATTTTATATTGTTTTTTTCACATGGTGTTAAAACACCTCTAAATGCCTTTTGCCATGATTTCTTAAACCTAAATTTATATTAATTTTCTATATGGAGGAACAACCCAAATAGTATGCCTTTTAACCTAGAGGAACAATGTAATGCCTAACATTTTATTGGGATTTACAACAGAAAATACTAAATTTTAATGTGTAGTATGACATGATACAATTATGTATTTAAACATATTTAATTAATTAAAAAAACATTAACATATCAACACTTCAGTCATGAGAATGTTAAAAAAAGAAGAAACTCCCTTGAAAGAATAGATCATATTATTATAATTCGGATTAGTGTAGTAGATGACCACCAATGTCAATTTCACTTGTAACATTAAAGAATATCATCAACATTGTTTTTAATTGATACATATTTATTGAAATCATTAAATCGATTTCAAATATTCATAGTAGATTGAATGTCTGAATTATGTACTTGTTCATTTTTCCCAATATATTATGTGATACATTCAATGAATAAATATAAAATACAAACCCATGTGGGTTACATTGATAATTTTTACATGAGTTAAATATGTCAAATTCTAACCATTTTTAATTTAGAACTCACATTTTCCCATGAAATCAATTTTAAACAACAACTTATGTGATAATCATTCAATAATACATCAAAATATTCAAAACAAAATTCCTTAGTATTTAAATAATTCTATATTATTTATGTAATACTTAAATCAAGATATATATATATATATAAATAAAAAATTGTACAAAAATTAGAATGGTGAAGTTATTTATATAAAAACACTTTTTTTCTATATAAAATAATCCAATGTAATTATGTTGGCAAAGATTGTACATAAGGTATGATAAATAATATTTGGTCACTTTATTTTTGTTCATGTGGTCATTTCATTTTTCATAATGTGGGAAGTGTATTTTTTCAGGAAGTAGTTATAGACTTCACCATATATTCACTCACATTCAATTCCACACATCATCCAAATTTATCTTAATTTTAGATCTATACTTTGTGAATTTTTTTATCACGGTTCATTCTAGACTATAGAAAAAATTTCACTCATATTTAGTTTCATACTTTATCAAATTTCTAACCACCATTTGTTATAGTCATTAGTAAATTAACACTCATGTTATGTTCTGTAAAATTTAAAAAAATTAATTATGGTAATTCCAAACATTTCCATCTTTTAACTCTTGATTTGTTCGAGATTTTGTTGAATATTCAGAAATGGTCAGCTCGAGATATTGTGATATTTTCTCTCGGGGTTAGAAATATTTTTTAAATATTATTTTCCCATAGTTGTAAAAAATAATAGTTTAATCATGGTCATTAATATACTCTTTAAATTTTCCATTGTGTGTGGAAAAATATAATTATTTGATTTTTCCTAAATATTTATAAATTAGACCCAATATCTTATTAAAATGTAACAGGTTCATATGGGGAACTAGTTTCTTAATGTGTCTATTCTTATTTTGGATGTCAAATAGACTGAAGATTTGATTTTAAGAGCTCATACGTAGGTATTGGGTTAGTGCCTGATCACCACTTTTCATAGCGAACCCCATGATACCATGATGTTTTGATTGAATTTTTATTGTGATTCATATTTTATTTATTTTAACATTAATTAAATTTCCTTATGTTCTCATCAGTTTTTTTGATACATTTATATATTCTCAAACATTGGGGTGAAAAATCTGTGGAACAAAACAAACCAATATATTGTATAGCGAAAAAAACTTTTGTATCTTTATCGAATGGTTATATGAAATTATCTATGGTTATTTCTTTATTTTTTCATGGTCTGTATGATTTGGTTGTCCAATTATGTATCTCCACTATCCAATTTGAAATTTTATTTTGGGTTCCACTATGATTAAAAACTATTCTTAGTGAAATTTTTATATGATTTGGTTTTATTTCTAATAATGATTTAAAATTAAACGTGGGTTTAAATAGTAAATTTGATTTTTAAATTTCTTAAATATGTTATCATTAAAATGAAATAAAATTGTTATTATGTTAAAATAATCATGAGGTATTATTAGAAAAAAATGAAATGTTTTAAAATTATTTTAAGTATATGTTTTCTTTTTTAATAATAAATGTCTTTGATTATAAATTTTTTTTAATGGGAAACAATTATTTTGATATTTTAATGGAGGAAAATGGGATTACATTAGGATATTTAAATTCAATATAGGGGTTTTGAAAATGATTTTCGAGGGGTAAATAGTTTTTATTTTTGGTTTTTAGTTATTTTGTATGTGATTTTTAATTAAATTCTTGAGTTGTTTGGAAATGTGAACTATTTTGGGTTATAGTATTTTAAATTTGGGCTTAATGGCTGTGAATATTGAATGTTATGGTGAAAAATATTTATTTCATGAAATATTGATGATTTTAATGTGATAATACTTATTTTTTTGAAAGGGTTTTCCTTTTTTCTTATTATATTGAGTTTTTTATTATTTTGGGTATCCAAGTTTTATTTTTAGTATATGCCACCAAAAAATGTATTGAGTGTATTTGGGAAATATATATTACCTATTATAGAGTAATTTTCTATTATGTTATTAAGAAATTACATTCATGGGTTAGTTTATTTTGGCCCCTCTTCGATTTTTCTAGTGCTTTGATTCACTTCTAGGTTATGTTTCAGAATGGTCAATGGGGAATGTGATTCCGGACGATGTTACGTGATGATTGTTTTAGCGAGGTCTAATTTTGACTAAATATTCATGGGAAACTCTCATTGTGAGTATTTTGGGTGATTTCGATTAATTACACCCGATTTGATATTATTATTGAGATGGTGTTAGTTTGATTATTTTATATATTTCCTTGGTTAGGGATTTGGATTTTTTGTCCTAGGTTTCCCATTAATTTATTTTTAAAACTGATGTGAAACTCAGGGAAATTTTGAAGTCGAATACTCTTGATTAATGACTCCTTCCCCTAATTCCAAGATAATATTTTGTCGATGAGTGTGTTGGCGTCTCCTGTTTTATGGAATCATAAGGGTTTTATTTGGTTATGACATTAATTGATAATTGTTTGGTAAATACTTTAACATATTCAATTTACTCCCTTTTTCCATATTACCATATTTTCCATTGTTGTTTCTAGTTTTAATATTGGGTTTGATACCGTAGATAAATAGTGTTAATTTTGGTGAGGTTTTTGATGAACATTTAGTCATGAGTTCTACATTAGTCCCCTCAGTTGAAAAAAATTGATTTTATAGAAAATATGTTGTAGTGTCATTGACTTGTTGATTATAGTCGAATCCTTAAATGTTGTATAGATCCACTAATATTTTTCATGCCATGTACACTTTTGATCAATTTCATTAAGTTTCATGTGTTAATTTTTATATGTGTGTAGAATCCTATGTTATCATAGGAGGTCGAGTGGTTTGGACATTGCTGGTGGTTTTTTTACTCGTATATATCTATATAGTGTGTATTCCTTCATGTTCTCAATAGATTTCTATGGGTAGAAAATTACATGGTTTTGTAAAATTCCATTTCTCATACCTCATTCAATAATTATTTTATTTATTTAAATATTTATATTTAAATTTCAATGGTCCGAGTCAATTACTTTGGGAAATATTTTATGAAATATTATTTTTGATTTTTACATGGTGGTCTAACATTTGTCCAAAGAATTCAACAATCATGTTGGTTGTCCTATTTTTAGAGAACTCTATTTTTCTTGGTTTGTGTATATTTTTAATAACCTATAGCTTAACTGTGTGGGTGTCCCAAGTGACTAGTGTCGGTCACATGGTTGGTTCATAGCTTGGCATATCATATATCCAAACCAATAATCTTTTTAAGGAATTGAAATGATAATAATAATAATAATATAACCTAAAACTCCTTCAATTGTAACCTCAATTGATCCCTCCCATCTATATCCTACCTTCTTGTGTACCTCCATATCCTCTGGCTCCTTTGATCATCATCATTTTCATCCTGATATGATGTGAGATCATATTAGAAAATTATTTCAATGCTTAGAAATTCTTATATATTCCATTTATTCCAAACTCTTTCCATCACCTTATTTCTCCATTATTTCTGCCAAACCCTAGGTGGGGTATGCATCCAATTACATAAATTTTTGGGCTTCTATAGTTTGTGATCTCTATCCTCAGTTTCATTCAACTCCTATTCGATTATTATTATCTGTTGTAATTTTGATGATGTATGACATCTGTATTAAAATTTTAATATTAGATTCTTTGATCTGTTTTCCTTAAAAATTTTGTTCTTGATTCTAATATTTCTAATATGGAAGTTTATAAAAAACCTAAGTGCAAATTATATTTGAAATTTGTTTTTTCATGGATTCCTTCTTTAATTGCTTCTGTATTTGGAAAACACGATTTCTTATTTCCCTAAAAAATATTTGTGATGACTTTTAATGGGGAATTAGGGATTCTAACAACAGTAGAATTCAATATGTTTTTTATGAATTGGAAAAATAACATAATTTATATCACTAGTTTTATTGAATTTTATTTTTATTAGATATTATTTTTACTGTTTTCCTTGTCTTATATTTTCAATTATTTTTTATATATGTTTATAGAGAAATATATACCCACTTTTATATATATACACTATGATCTTTGAATATGTGCATTCAAATGAGAGTAAATATATATACACAAATGTATTCCAGAAGTGTAACAAGAGTTGTTTCAAATAAAATTATCTGGATATTCTATATATTTACTCTCGATGTATAATGGTCATGTTTTAGGCATCAGTATACATATATATGTATATATAGACACACACACAAACATGTGGAATTATTAAATTCAAATAGTAATATGATAATTTTTAAATAAGAGAAATATATCTGTGTGTGTGTGTAATTGTTTATAGGAACAACATGAAGGAAGCCTTATGGATTTTAAATTGGGTTTCAAACACATTTTCAAACATTCCAATAAATTAATTATAAAATAAATGGTGTATGCGTGATTGAAAATTTCTAAATCCATTCTTAAAGTGAGATTCACTCCAATGGATGCTGAAATTTTTATCTTATTTTGTGGACTAAAAATATATATGTATGATATGTTGATATTTTTATATGTATGTGGTTTTAAATTTTTATTTATAATATGTTTGTGGATGCCTTATGTTTACCTTTAATTTCAATGTGATTGAGTTTTTCTTTTCACTACAACACATCAAAGATATATTTCAAATATGAGCTTGGAACATGGGAACCCTTGGTACCTAGGAGGGGAACCTATGATAGGTATGTTGGATGAGGTAGAGAGGATTTGAACTATCCTCATAAGAAATATTTCCATTAAAATGTATATATTTTTTATGTAATTTATATTGATCGAGCATTGGTAAAGATATATTTATGGTTTGATCACTACGAGTATGAGATCCTAGGTCCACGATTACAATATGAGCTTAAGGGATTCCATTTTTGATTCTCTTATTTCCCTCAATTTATATGGAACTATATTTATATATAATTTTATTTTGGATGCTTTTTTAATGTTTAAAATAATAAAAAATTTGTTCTCTTTATTATATTCTTTTCCACTCCCTTGTAGTTTTATACTATTATTGCTCATATGATGTTTGATTTATATTTTCCTTTTTACGGCCACGATTATTCTTTAACATTACACCTTTAATCACTAGATAAATAACCTTTTGCTAATTTAAATTAATCTTATATGGTTTAGGAACCAATATAAAAATGTATTTTATATTTTTTTCTAACTTTTTCAAACCCTTTTGTAAAATTAATTTATTTTCAACCTAGAATGATAATGTATATTTAATTTAATTTTATTCTTCTGAAAAGGAGGGTTGTTACCTATTGGTAATATTTATGATCATTATATATATATATATATATATATTCAGATTCAGGTTTAACTCTTGATCATACTCAAAGAGATAAATGACCTACTTCAGATGGAGGGTAACCTCGAGTGATGGGGGGAACATTTTTCAGGTATCTTACATGATGTATTTATTATTTCTCTTCTCACATAATCTATGTAGTGAATTTTATATTCTTATAGGGGGAGGGTTGATATATATTTGTTTGGCCAAAAAACAAGATTATAGAGGTAGCTTTTTGTGTTTCATTGCCTTATAGAACAATGGAACTAGAGGTGAGCTTAGTGTTTCTTTGATTTTTGTGATTTCTACTCTAATTCCATATTTTTATTTATGATTATCTATTTTTATAGGTGAAATATGACCTATTGATGGTTCATGATGTGTTTTTAATGAATAAATACTTCCTAAGTGGTTTTTCCTTGATGACCAAACACTCTTACTAGATTATGGTGATATTTATAGGGAATACCCTATGGGGATTCTCATAGTCTAACTCATGTGTATGATGGTGGGATTTCTGAACATGGGTTTTGAAAAAGTGTAATTATATCTCTAGGTTCTTAAGTGGTCATATGTTCTTAATGAATCTACTATTATTTGGTATGTTAAAAAGTTGATAGATTTGATTTCAAGTGCTCATGAGGTATGTCACATGTTTTTTCTGCTCACAAATTCTCATGGTGAATCCTGACTTATAAAGGTTGATTGGGATTGATTTTTAAATATATTTTATATTTTATTATTTTAATTGATTTCAATTTTTTGATGATTTAATTAATATTTATGTGGATTATTATGGGTTTTATAAATATTGTTTTTAATTTTTTTGTCAAAATGTAGTTGAATGGAAGACACTGATAGGTCACATGGTTTTACAGACTGTGTGGTTCCAATTCTATAATGATCAAGGAAAAAAAATTTATTCCTTCATCATTGGACCAATGTTTGTCAAAATAGTAGTTCCACCAACATAAAACCTTTATTCCATTATTAATTTTATTTTTTGTTTCTTTGGCTTTGGAAATTATTTTGGTTGACATGTTGATATGTTTTGAATTGATGCTCAATAATTTTTTAAAATGAAATTTATTTTAAATACTAAAAGTCTGTATTGAAACTATTCACACAAGTTTTGATTAAAATTAAATAAAATAGATTTTGTGTTCAAAGACTCACATGGTGTTTCTAAGAATAACAATTGAAGTTCTAGAAAGATTACAAATAGTGGTTTTATTTTTCAAGAATGGAATCTAGGAATTTTAAATATGTTTTAAAGAAAAACCAATCATTTAAAATTATAAAGGAGACAAATTAATAGATTATATGTATTAAAAATGAATTATTTTAAATAATTTACTACATTGATTAATATTTAAATTCCATATATATAGATAAACAATAAATTTTCATACTATTTTTTTGGATAAAATTACATTATATGAATATTTGGAATTTTTACTAAAAAAATTATCATCCCATTAGGGAACCACATGTGTTTTCCTTATCAGCAGAAGAAAAAAATAATCCTTTATTTTTTCTACATTTTGTCAAATGGTTTACAATAAATTTTTTTGTACTGTTTCAAATTTTTTTTCAATTATATAAATGGTTTTAATAGTTAATCGAAATGGAAACAAAAAATATTTCTTGAAAAAAATTGATATTCTAATGTTGGGATTTTGAATTTTTTTAATTTTTTTTTCCATATTTATTATTGAGAAAATTTTAGTATTCACTTAAAGATTATATTTTTTTTTGTTTAAATATGGCTGCCAAACAAATATCTATAATTTTTTGGCCTTAGAGATTGACTATTTTTGATACATTATTGATTTCATTCTTGCGTTTGTCCGATCATTGGTTCATTTCTTTGGGAACACCGTTTAAATTTCATTGGGTTTGTGGTTCATTTTTTTTGTTCTTGAGTAATTTTTGGGGAATGTCATTCATGAGGATCATAGATTATGTGGTTTGTAGTGAGGTATAATATTGAGTATCTAGACATGGGAAACCCTCTAAGTGAGTATTTCTGGTGAGTATGATGTATTCCACACGATGTTAAGTTATTTCAATGCTATTGTCGGCCATATTATTTCCTAGATCATTAGGGTATGCGATTTGTATTTGAGGTCTTAGGTTTCACTTAGTTTATATTCATCATCTAAGTGGGGTCTGTTGTCTATTTTAAAGACACATTCTCTTGATTTTTTAAAAGTTCCATTTATTGCATGAAAAGTGTATAGTGATGACTGGATTAGTGTCCCATGTTTTAGTGAATCATCAGAGTGTTATCTGGTTTTTTCAATCCATGAAAATTGTTATATATAAATTCTGTGGAATTTTATTCTATTATACTTACTTATTCCCTTATCTTCATTTGTTGGTGTTGGTATTATATTTGTTGTGTTAAGGTGTAATGTGCAAATTTACGAGAATTTTTTGATTTTTTGTTCTCATTAGGATGTTGAATATTTTAGAGTTTTTAGGGTGGTATATTTGTTTGGTCTATTTTTATTTGTTGTGCCCACCTTCCCATGTTTCAATGAATTTTGGTGAAGTAAATGCACATGGTGGGGAGAATTTTCACATGCAATCCAATAATTATTTATATATTTAGGTATTTTAATTTAAATTTCGGATGTATGGGTCAAATAATTTGATATTTTTTAAAAATCATTTGGTGTCACACGATTTGGAAGCATTTTTGGAATGTCATATGAAAACTAGGAAGGAAGCCTTTTTTTAAACAATGGTATTTGTAACACCAAGGGAACATTTTTCAAAACTATGCATCCCAACAATATAACTGTCCCAACTAATGAGTTTTGACCAAATTTTTACCAGATTATTTGGAAAATCATGTGTCCCATCTATGAATTTCATCCAAACATTAAATAAAATAATAAAAAAACATAAACCCCCATCAATTTTACCCTCGTGTGACACCCCATTCCATATAGGGAAAGCCATCTCGCATGCCTCCCACTTATCCATCTTCTCCAATATTTTTTTTTCATGATTCCGTGTGTGATCATCATGGTTAAGTGTTTTTCCACCTCAAACATCAAATTTTTAAATAAGTTACCTTGACTGACTCACCCCTTTTATGGTGATTTTTGACAAACTACAGTTGTGTTCGACATCGGATTTCTTTTAGTTTGGGTTATCTTGGGTGTTTCATATCTATATTTGGACTTATTCAACCTGTATATGAGGTTTTCAACATATCCACATTTGGATGAGCTACTTTTACACCATGTAACATTTATGTTTAAAAAACATTGATCACCCAACCTTTAAATAGTTATTCCTTATGACTAATAATTCCACTATGAATGTTTATAAAATATCCAATAAAGAGATTTTGTTTCAAAATCTATATTTCCATGGATTCTATGATATATATCTTATTAATTTAGTGATATTTTTATTATTTTTCCTTTGGAAATATTTTTTTTTGTTTTTAAAATTGAAAATGTGTAGTACAATATCTCCCGAGTTTATAATTTTCTTATTATTTGGTAATATAATTTCAAAGTGATGAATTTTTTTTATTCTATTTCAGTTTTACATCAAATATTTCAAAATTATTTTCATAATTTATTTTCATATATTAAATATATATAACCACTTTCACATTTTCACACAATGATGTTTGAATATGTGCATTGTAATGGATGTATATATATATATATATCCATGTATTCTTACAGTGTCTCAATATATATTCTTTATTTCCCAAATATATATTTGATAATTATGCTAATGTGTATTAGTATAAACAGACTCACAAAGTCACACAAACACACACACTCATATATCTATTTATATGAAACAGAACATATTACTATATTAGGATATGAGTTTTTAATGTAAGACAAATATTTTTGTCTGTGTAATTTTAAATAGGTAAAAAATGAAGGAATAATTAGGACTTTACAATTTAGTTTTAAACATATTTTAATCATTTCATTAAAATAATTAAAAAATATATTGTGTATAACTATTTGAATGTTTTTAAAGCCTTTCGAAAAGTGAGGTTCACTACCATGGGTCTATATAAATTAATGTTATTTATTAGAAATAAATTTTATATGATGAAAATGTTATTATTACTATATGTACTTGTGCATTAGTAGTGTGGAAAGGATAACTGATGATTTATTTTTTCTTTGTTTTCCATGTGATTTAGTTTTCAAATTATTATTACAAAATAACTAATATATTCTAGTAATGGAACTGTTATAGAGGAACCTTGAGTAATGTGGGAGGTAGAGTATGATAAGAATTCTAGATGAAATATTAATGTTTCAGACTATGTCCCTAGAATAAATATCCTATAACATTTACTAAAGAAACTATGATGTGATGGTTGGGGATCATGAATGAGTATGAATATATTAATGGACGGACTACTAAGAGTGTGAGGATCCTAGGGACCTAATCACCATATATTATTTGTGTTTTATATTTTTATTTGTATTTTTTTACTCTAATTTAAATATTACAATATTTAAAAAAATATTTCAGGTTCATTTTCCATATTTAAAATGTCAATAATAGTTTTCCCTTTATTTTATTATATGTTGTTTCATTTTCATGAATTTCAATTATATTATCCCTCTAATGGTGGTTGATTGATGATCACTTTTTTAATATTATTATTACACCTTTCTCATTCTATTGGTATCCACCAGTTACCTCCATTTTTATGAACTTTTAATAAATTCTCAACTATTTTAGAATGATATGTTAAATTGATATTTCATATTATTTTCAATAATATCCAAATCGATAGTGTGTCATAATTTATATAAAAACATCATAAAATGGATTTTTATTTAAATGTTGAGAATTTAAAAATGGGTGTGGTGGCCTAATAAAAATCATTATTCTCATTCCTAAAAATATATTTTGCATAATTTTTAGATTTTGATTTATCAAAAACTTAATTATATTTCATTTCAGATTTATAGTTACCACTGGTCATGATGGAATACTTGTTCAAATATATTATTTTTTTTTATCTAGTTTGTCTTCCAGTATTTTCCATATAGTCATTTTATTATTTTTTATGAATGGTTTGTAGAAATAACTATACTGTCCAAAAAAGGCATATATATGTGAATTTTAGGGAATATTTTCCTAATATATCAGGGATAATGGAGGTGAGATGAGTTTTCATTTTTTATTGTTATTACTATTTTTTTCTATATTTGTTGTATTTATTCTTATATGTCTCTGACATTGATGTATGAATTACACAAAATTAATTAAATATTATTATTATAATTTATACTTAATATTTAATTAATATTTATGCAAGAAATCATTCCCAAGTGGTTCTTCATTGACTAAAAGGAAAATATGCCAGACCATGGTTATCGTGGATGCCTATCTCGAATTATCTGGGGATATATCGTGTTTCTAACAAAGTGATGTATGATGCAATTTTTGGAAAAAAATTGTTTCATATAAATAAGTTCTTCAGTGGACTATGGTTATTAATGTATCCCATGATATTTGGGATGTATAGTATATGAATGATATGATTGTTGGAGATCAGTAGGTATGACATTGGTTGGTATCAGATCACCCCAAATAATGATGAATAATGAGTTACCAGGGGATATTGGTATTGAATTTTGAATTTTCTCCTTATTTGATGTTTTAGGGATTTTAATTTTGAGTTGATGACATTATGATTTATTTGTGTTTATATTGGTCTTATAGGGATATTTAAATAACTTGTAGTGAAATGGGAGTTGAATGGAAGACAATGCTAGCTTTAATGTCTAGGAAAATTTTGTGGATCCCATTTACGTGGTTCTAAGAAACACTTTGTTGTGGTTTCATGTTTTGACCATAGCCTTTCAAACCATGTGGTCTAACCACAAATGACCAATATCCCATTCCAAATTTTATATTATGTTTCATTGAATTTGAAAATATATTTGGTTGACATGTTGATATTATCTAGATTAATTTTCAAATATTTTTTATAATGAAATTAATTTCTAAATCATAAGAGTCAGTTGTAATAATTGATGGTGATTTTCATTGGAATAAAATAAAATTTATTTTTTCTACATGTCCTTGTATGATTTATTAATAATAATTTTGTATGTTTTAAATTATTTTAAAAAAATTTGGAGATTGGTTTGAAAATCATTGTGTAGTATCCTCAGATTGTTCCAAAAAACCCATTTTTTAATTTTAATTGGACCACAACCAGTCATATTTGGTGATCCAACCAACATATGTGAACTAACCCCATTAGAATTTATATTTTGTTACTTTCTCCATGGAAACTATTTTATATGATATGTTAGTATGATTTTTGTTATATAAAATCATATTTTATAATCATATATGGTTCTAAAATGCAATATTAAGTTTAAATAAATAACAGGTCTGGTAAAATAAAGTAAATTGAATTCTGTTTTCAAAAAATCATGTGGAATTTTCTAAAATGACATAGTATGTTTTAAAAATAACTTAACAAGACGACTGATTCTTTTATAATGCACTTTTATATTTTAAATTGGTTTTAATTGGCACCATGGATTACAGAATTGAAATAGACTAAAATTTATTTTCATTGGGATTCTGAAATTAACATGTGTAGTTTTAAAAAAAATTAATATATGAAATAATTTCATTGTATGGGTTTTGATTTTTTTATGATGTTATTGTTATTTATAGTATTTTGTTGTTGTTTGGAAATATGAATTATTTTTTGTTTTAATGTTTTTGAATTTGGTATCAATTAATTAATGGCTGTAAAAATTAAATGCATTATGTAAAACTAATTTTTATGAAATGATAAATATTTTAATGTTGGGTTTTTGGATTTTTTTAAATGTTAATTTCCATTTGAGTTATTATGAAAATTTTTTATTTATTTTGGGGACTCATGTTTCATGTTTTTTGAATATTCATCCCAAAAATGTATCGTGTTTATTTAGGCCTTGGATATTTCTTATTATGGAGTCATGACTGATTGTGTTCTTAAGGGATTATTTTCATGTGTTTTTTCTTGTGGTCCCTCTTTGATAGTTTATGTGGTTAAAGATTCTTTTGTTTAATGGTCATGAAATTTTTAAAGTCAGTTCCATAGAGTATAATTATTTAGTAATTGAATGCATGATTTTCATTATTAATAATGTATTCAAATAATGTTATTATTGTTTCAATGCCTGAAAATCATATGTGATAATCACATAAGAACATGTATCGCACTGAAATATTTTAGAAGTTCTATGTTATAATTAGAAGCTTCAGGTGTGACAAAATTTTACATCAACAATTTTACGTGGATGGATTATATTTTATGATGGGACACAGATGATACATACTACTAGGGGTAGGGGTCTTATAAAATAGTGAGAAACCTTCTAATAGTGTTAACCCTTGAAAATTCTCATGATATCCGGTTAAGAAAACAAACCATTAATATAAAATACTTAATTACATGTTTTATTATATACTTCTTTATAATGATACAATTACAAATCATTAGACATTAATTCCATCATTAATATATATCATTTATCTTGTAATTTAGTGTATTTATATAAACCATGACTACATATTCTCATGGTGTGGGAGGATACATTGGTAACATCATGAGTTCTGTTACATTAATAGTATATATGAGAATGAACTTATACCTTTTTTCCATTGATAAAAGTTGATATTTCATTCTCATTGATAGAAATAGAACATCCCAAAAAATTCATATCTGTTTTATTAATTTTGAAACATCAGTTTCTTAAAGTCAAGGAAATATATATTGATCATATAGGTTGATGAAACTATCATAGAAGGTATTAAATTAAAGATATCATGATGTGGTATTATAGTACATGGAAAAAATTTATAGGACGTTGGTTATCATTGTGATATTAACTTATTTAACTATGTAATTCTAGATGTGTTCTTAGAAGATAACATTGGGCATTAGGTGGTTGTGCCTAATTCCACAAAGAATGAATCTAGGGAGATTATACAGTGGGTGTATCTATAATCAATTCTTAATTAAATTGATGAATTTAATAATTTATAATAAATAATATTTATTCATGTTTGGTTGATCACCATATTTAATCACAGGTTCTTCATCCAAATAATCATGCATAATAATAATATTATATATTTATTTTTCAGTATGTATAATTTAATATTTTTTAAATTTTTTAATTAATAATGTAGTGACATTTATTTAGTAAATAGACATTATTTGATGATTAGTAAAAGACAATGATGGAAACAAGGTCGATCACAATTATTTAGTTAGAAATGCTATAATTGATATACATTTATATAATTAATGTCCTTCCAATGTCATAAAAATTAGAAGAATATTATTATTATTAGTGGACCTGGGGTCAATTATGGTTATTAATGATGGTTAGGGTTTGGGTGTGATTTTACAACCTTAAACTAGATATAATAAAAATATAATTATATAAATATCCATATCTATAATATTTTGTAGGAAACAGGAAGACAAAGACTATCTCAATACATAGTGATCGATCAAGATATCATGAGAATAAAATCACTTTCTTCTCTCCCATTTATCCATGAGACAACCTAGATCTCGTCATCCTTAACGAAGAATACTACTTTGATCAACCACGAACACCACAAGTGATTAGTATCAGTTGTTCTAGCTACCTAAGATTATATGGAAACTCTCTGATATTATAGTCCACATTTGGATTACATATAGAGTTATTATTCACCTATATGGAGCAGTTCAATGATAGTGTGAAAAAAATAATTACATAAAATCATCAATGAATAAGAATAAAAATTTTGAGGTAATTATATATCCATTTAAAATTTAGGTATAAATTTCTTGTGATGATCCCACTCTTCTTGTTTCAATGTATTAATTTATTAAATAAATATAACATTTTCATTTGAAATGATGTTTTTTATAATGTAATGAAATTATAACATGTGATGTAACACAAAAATAATAGTAGTTCATATAATCACATGATACATCCACTGGTCCGAAAACCTATATTCTAGTTAGTGAGGAGTGTTATTATTAATGATTTAATGTGTTGATGGTTTTAAGAACACATATATTTTGATTTTTAACATGATAATCCATCACTGTGATTATGATTCCACACAATGATCCTATAGTTCCATGATGGTGATAAAAAATAAATTCCTTGAGATCATCAGTGAAAGAGGAATTTAATTTTGAAGCTATTACCTATCTATTCAGAAATAAATTATTACTTACATGTTATGATCCTTCTATTTTGGTTAATGAAATTTTATATATTCAATTATACTAAAAATTTCATTGGAGATGATGTTTTGACCATGTAAAGAAACAACTACACATGATTTAATACTAAAATATGACTTCAACATACATTCAAAGGACACATACACTACATCCAAAACCTACATACAAGTTGGTGTGGAATTGTATTTGTGAGGATAATATGAGTCGATTATTGTGGATATGTATGATTTTGATTGATATATATGGGAAACCCTATGTATTATTATTTTGATCGATTATGATGGACCCCACGCTTGTCATGTTTATTCATGTGCTTGATTTGGGTAGATTATTATGGAGATATCAATGGTCGTTGTTTTGGATTTGAGGTCAAAGCATTTAGTTTTTTTGTTCATGATACTGGAATCAAGCCTAGATCTTTTTTGAAGACACATGATCATGATTTATAGCTTGGTATGGGAAATAATTAGATTGTTTTTATTTCATTCCTTTAGAATGGTTACATAAATCATTTCAGGTATGGTGCCCTTTTAATTTTTAGACACTCCATATTTTTCATTGGTTGTTGTAGTTTTGATACTAAGGATTATAACATAGAGATATTGTTCAAATCTCAGTAGTTTTTTTTTTGATGATCATCTATTCATGAGTTTTTTATGATTCCCCAAATTTGGAAACACATGTTAGATTTTTTAGGTAATTTATTTGAGTTTCCTTACATTTTTTATTCACTAATCCAGTGGAATCCTCAAATGGTGGAGATATACAATGTGAGTGGAACACATTATCATCAATAGAACATTTATGTTGGGTTAGAGGAGTAAATTTGGATATATCTGTAGATTCATGGGACTTCTTATCTGGTTGATAGGGTTGTAATTTTTTGGTTGCTTTCTTTTTATGATCTAAGTCTCCTTGGTGTGTCTTCCATAGTGTGTTTGGTGGATTTCACTTGGATGAAAGGGTCATATTGTGCATAATTATCATGCCTGACCCTAAAATAATAATTAAAGGATTCATTTTTCTATTTATTAGATTATTGATAAGGACACTGTCATTTAATTTTGGAAACATAAAAATTAATTAATATGTTTGTGTGTCTTATAGTTTTTTCGCACAGTTGAAAAAAAATATGTTTTATCCATGTAGTTATTTAAAAATTTAAATATAAGTGTTTTTCATCTTTGAAACAAAATAAATTAATATTTTATTCTCATCTCTCTAGGTCACAACTTTCATGTTCTTATAACATGGTTTGTGTTTGGTTTTTCAAGAATGTGTCCAAAATATTCACCACAAGGATGTCTTGAAAAAACGAAACAACAACAAAAATAATAATATTAAGTCTTAAACCCACATCCCAATCACCGTTGAACGACACCCCCTCCCTTCCTTGACCACACGTCTCACAAGCCTCACCCTTCTACAGATCCTTTGGTAATCATCCGTATTCCCTCAAAATTAGTGGCCAGTAATTTTAATAAAATGTTTTATCATATCCAACATATTATTCATTCCTATTATTCCATCCAATTTCTCTCCCCTTCTATACCATCATTTAGATCAAACCCACTTTATCTCTGATTTATGATTTGTTATGATAATTGACTTCTAGGTGTACGATCTCCATCCCAGGCCTCATTCAACACATATTCAGGGGTTTTAACATCTCTCAATTTGCATGAGGTATTTCCCCCATGCACATATTATTTTTAGATACTTATATTGGTTTGAATGTAAATTTTATTCTTGATGACTAATAATAGAATTATAGATAATTCAATAATTCTAGAGGAATAATTTGTTTTTCAAATATAATAATTCAATTGATTTTGCATTTAATTAAATTTTTCTATTGAAAAAAAATCATTATCCATTACACTAAAAAATATTTGATATTATTTATTATAGTGAAACTAGATATTTTAATATCTATTAAGTTGTATAGATATTTTTTGTGAGTTTGAAAAAAGATTTTATTGAGCTCATATGCTTTATCGCAATTAAACAAAAAAAATTAATTTTATTTTTAATTTATATTAGAATTCTCAATTCATATATATATATATGTACCCTTTTCACATTTTCACATAATGATGTGTTTATATTTTCATTAAAATGATATTACGGATAAATATTCTCATTTATTCAAAAAGTTTTTCATGTTTGGTTTCAAATAAAATAATTTTGGGATTCTATATAAACATTCTGTGAATTTGATGTTTATTATCATATGCATTTGTATACATATGCATATATATAAATATATTTTCTAATGTTTACAAATTCCCATGGTATCATTTAATTTTTTCAGTCATAGAAATATGTGTTTTTGTGTTTTTGTGTATAATTGTATAAAAACAGAACATGATGGGAAGGTTATAAATTTATAATTTGTTTTCAAACATGGGATTAACAAGTCATTTAACGAATTTAAAACAAATACTATAGGACCGGTTGCAAATTTTTAATGTTAATTGATAATTGAGGTTTATTCCAATGGAATCAAATTATTTTATGTATTTGTGTGTGATGAAATTGAATATTACTGAAATGTTGTTATGAATATATTAAAGTAGATTCACATTTGTAATGTGGGATGCGAGGAGATGTTGAGTTTTTCTCTTTCATTATTTTGTGTTCTTTTACACTACACCTCCCTGACGTATTCTAGTAATGGGAATGGAACATGGGATACATAGGTTTCAAGGTGGGTTAAGTAGGCTAAGTACACTAGATGAGTTATGAGGAATTACTCTAGTGCAATAACTAAAAAATTATTAAGTTATAGTTATAGTAAATTATAGGTATGGATATATTTATGGTTTGATAATTTTAAGTTGTGAGGATCCTAGGTCCCCAATTACCCTACATTCATTAGTTTTTCATTGTGAATTCTAATATTTACTCTCACTTCTATGGAAATATGTTTATATTTTCTTTTTATTTAGGTTCAATTTTTCTGTTAAAATAAATTAATCGTTAATTCCCTATATGATGTTTAACTCGCAAATAGTTTCATAATTATAGCTATTTTCTTATGTTCGATTTATGATTCCAAATTATATATATATCATTTTTCCCATTACATTATATTGGTGACTATTGGATCACTGTACATATAGAACAATAAATTAATTCAAATCTCTATCCGAATGTAATGGTAACAATAGAATTTATACAATTGTTTAAAATATAATAACACTTATATTATTTTATTTTATTTTCAAATTACCATAGTTAAATATATTTAATTAAATGGTATGATCATTGAAATGATGGAGGTTTTCTACTTTACATATTAATTCCCACTCCATAAATATATTTTTTCATATTCCTCTCATGATCACTATTAATGTTAATGATATTTTTGTTTGGGTAAAGAGTGGTGTTAGGTCACAGAGGATTTATTTTTAAGGTATGTCAGATTTTTTTTCTAATGTTACTTATTTTTTCCACAATTCCCGTAATGGAATTTTTGTTAATTTTTATGAATTTTTTATATAAATAAAAGCAGATGGTTGATGAAAAGATATCTAGATAATCATTTTTGGTTTTGATTACCTTGTAGAGATTGTTGAATGGGCGGTTGAGTTCGGAGTTTGGTTCCTTGTTGTGTTTAATTCATTTTCATGTATTTTTTAATATATTATTATCTATTTAAGGCATAGTTGTTTAACATATATAAGGATCATGATGGTTTTTTTAGTTTCCATATTATATTTTTTTAACTTTAATGAGATATATCATTCCCAAGGGTTATTTCCTTAGTCCCCAGATAGTTATGTAAACCCATGTGGATTGGGAATTCTATTGAGGCCTTGTCTGGGGAAGGCATGTTCATCTTATAGAGGTATGAATAAGGTTCTTTTGTGTAAAAATTATTTTAGAGGAATAAGTTGTTAATTATATCTTTTTTATTAATGTAATGCTTATTATTTGGGATATCTGGTAGATGTGAGGAAGGAATGTTAGTGCATAAGATATAGGTCAAGGGTTGGTTCATGATGACAACATATCATAAACATACTTGAATAATCATGGGATTTTAGAATAGAATTGTGTATATGAGGCTTATTGGATACATTATTGTTTTTTTATTTAATGTCATTTTTTTTTCTTTGGGGGGTTTTGGGTTTCATTGATATATTTCAATATTTGTGTTTTAAAGGGAATGGAAGTGAAGCAATAAAAAACATGTCCTAGAAAATATTGAAAAACCATTTTGATGGATCCATGAAACTCAAAGTGGTTTTTCATTATTGTCTTATGGTATGTCAAAAAATATTTTCCAACCATCTATTACCACTAGACCATTCATAATTTTATTTTGAGTTCATTAGTCATTGGATATTGTTTGGGTGATATGTTAAATTGATGATGTTTGATTAATAAGGAATTTTTAATGTAAATTTTTTTATTGAAATGACAAAATTAAATTTAGTAATTTTTAATGATGGTTTTTTCTACAAGGAAATAAAAATTATTTTATATTTCAAATAATCAATATACAATTTAAAAATGAACATTTGACATAATAAAATTATTTAAAATTGATATTTGATGCTTTAGAATGGAAGTGTGTAATCTAAAATTGTTTTTAAGGTCCAATATTGATTTAAAAATATGAATGTTAAATCAAATTTTATTTTCATTAAGATTATGAATTTATAATTTTTGGTTAGGAATATGATTTTAATGGTTAAATTAATTTCATTTTATGGTTATTGATTTATTTGGAATGTTATTGTGGTTTTCATTCTTGAGTTTTTAGAAATTTGAGTTATTTTGTTGTTATTGAGTTTGAAATTAAGCTACATTTTTATAAAGGGCATGAAAAGTAAGTTCATAAGGAAAAAAAATTATATTAATGGATAGAAAAATATTTTGAATTTCATATTTTAACTTGTTTTGAAAGGATCCATTCATTTTTTCTGATAGTATCAAATATTTTATCTATATATCTCCCATTTCAATACATTTCACATCCCATTTATGAATCACTAATATCTTATTGATAATAATTTTTTATTTTAATTTTTTTGAGACTTCATCTTATACTCTTGAGATCATAAAATCATAGGTCCTATTTATATTTTTATTCTAATATTTCTACCTTAGGTATTCAATTACTGTTCTTCAGTTTTTTTTTATTTTTGATCGTGTATTTAAAATTTTTTACTTCTCTATACGGTTTTCAAGCCATTAAATAAAGAATTATACTAATGATTTTATATTTAATCATTATCATCCTAATATATTGATCTCTGGGTAATCTAGTCATCTATATTTTACATATTTAGGTAATTCCTATTATTTCATTTATATTTAGGTCTTCAGTGTCCTTTTTCCTTTTATCCTCTTGGTTTTATGGTTATTTACAATATCACATATCACTTGAGACCATTCATATCCAATTCTAATGTCATTAGTGTCTAGTTATATATTTTTTTCATTCATTTTCCCAATTATGTATCATTAATTTGGATCTTCAGCCTTAGAGTCTCAAATGATATATATTTTGGGTCATTGAGTCTTCACTTTTTGGATATTAAGGCCTTTATTCAGTGTTTCTTCCTTCAATTCTATGATTGTATTAACTTTAATTAATCCCTATTATCTTTTCACTATTAATGGATTTTATTTCCAATAATTGGTAGTTGTATTACTCAATCGTCAACATTTATCCTTTAACCTTCAATTAAATGCTTATGGTTTCTGTAACCCATCTTCATTATTTGATCTTGTATATTAATTATTTTATGGCCCTATTGGATATTCATCTGTGATCTTCAATAATTAATATTTGGTCTTTTATCTTTGACATTATTCTCTATTATATCTCTAGTATCCATGTCATTCTTTATCTTTTCCAACATTTTTAGTTTCTATTTTTTGGTCACTAAATTCCATATATTGTATGTTCTACCTTAATATTATCATCTCCATCCTTATTCCCCTGCCATTGATATCCAATATTTAGTTTCCATCATGATTTACCTCTTATTCAATTCAATTAATTCCTCCATATCATCTATTTTTATCCAATCTATATTTCTAGTATATGAATTTTGACAATCAATCTTCGAAATTTATATCCCTCTTGGGTCATCATCTTTTTATCCATAATATTTGTTATCTATCACTTATTTTCTTCTTTTATCATTGGTTTCTACAATTTTGACCTCGTATATCTATTATCTTGCATCCTTTCCCATTTTTCCCATATCCATATCTTATTTTTACTCCTAGTCCTAATCTTTCATTTCATATTTTCTTCTCAGTCTATAGTTTGATCATCAATTTCATATAACAATATCAATATATTTTCTTCAATGTTTTGACTATTTATTAATATATATCTCTCATTATCATTGTCTCTATAATTAATCTTATGAAATCACATTTATATCTGATATGTAGTCTCTAATATTTATATATGTTTTCTTGTTTGTGTATCGTTCAATCCTACATCTCAATGTATATCCAGTCCCTAACATTTTTCATTAGATTAAATATTTAACCATCATTAAATTGTAATTTTTCTATAAATATTTTTTATCAATCTTGTTATCAAACATTTTATTCATTTTATGTCTTATTATATGATATCTGATGTTTTATTTCAAGAATTTCATATCTTGTATTAATTTTTCTCTTCTGTATTTGATAACTATTTCCATCTTTTTTCTATCAGTAGTCTCTATCTAATGACCCGGTCTTTGATGTTATCAATATTTGTAATGAATTTCATTTTATCACGATTATATATAATTCTCCAAATATATAACCCATCTCAATACATGGTATGATGATATTCAATATATAAAATATATTTTTTCAGTTTCCGGTCATAATATATTTTATCTTTTACATTATTCTCACTGTATATTCTAAGGTCCTTGAAATTAAGAAAATATTTTATCTTTGATCATTAACTCCCTCATCATCATGATAAATTCTATTTTGGTCAATAGTATACTTCCATCCATATTCCATATCTTTATAATTATTCATTGGTCTATATCTACCTCTAACTTCTTTTCATTGTATTTAGTCACTAGACATTATTTCAATCTATAATCGTATTTTTTTTATTTTTAACTCTTTTATTCAAACTCTTAACACAGTTCAGGTCTCTTGTATCCGATATTCAGCCTCTAGTACCGAGGAACAAGAAAGATGAAAATGTTTCAATTTTAAATACTATAGTTAAATTCATTAAACCAAAATTAATTATTTGAATTATGGCACACAAAAAAACTTCAGACATTCATTTTTATATTTTATGGGGAAATAATGAATAAAGAACTAAAATAATATCATATAGAGATGTGTGCTAAAGTCTTATCATTACAATTATGTGTTTTCTCAATTCCATGATTACATGAATTTATATAATGATAATTTATTTCATTATATCTTTTTTAATTCATCTCCCACTTTCTATCTCTATTTATTTCTACATTTATTAATATATCATTCATTGTGCATAAAATATTCTATAATATTCTATATTGTAATTTTTTATGATTTGTTTTTTATATCCTATTATTTTCATTATTTATTAGATTTTGTTTTTTGTATAAATTATTTATTATGCATCATTTATCATATATTCTATTATTTGATATTTATTATTGTTTATTTAATTCTGTTTTTAATATATGGTTTTATGATTTGTAGTTTTTGAATTTAAAATTTTCTATTATATTGTATAAACTATGTACTGTGTATTTTAATTTTTTTTTGATTTTCGGATCCAAATGAAGACTTCTCATGGGGTTTTTAACTTTGGGACACCACTTTTTATTCTTCCAAAATTATTTATATCTATAAAAAATGTAAATTTCATAGTATTATATTTTTACACTACATGATATGGCATAAACGATACATAAGATTAATTTTGGTTAAGTTATTTTGGATCTGATTTCATTTCCTGATACCATTTTCACACCATTCATGAGCTTGTGTTTTATCATTTTATCTGTTATATGACTAATGTCTTAAATATTTTGAGAAATCCTAAAATTTTTTAAATATATCTTCCATTTTTTAATCATAATTAAAACAATGGGTTCTAACATTATCCAAAAATGAGAAAGACTAAAATTATTGACATATCTCTAGTGGTTGTTAAAAAAATTGTTCATAAAAAATAATATAATGTATTATAATGAATAATAATTTACATGATAAAATTGTTAACATAATAATATATTAGGAGATATAATCAGATATAGGAATATTTTTTAGGAATGAGTCTTTCAAAACTGTCATTGTATATACACCTCATGTTAGAATAGATATTCAATTGGACATTTATTTTTTTTGGTAATTTAGATACATTGACTCAATGTTGGACACAACATAAAATTATAGGTGAAACCCTAAATCGAAATGTTGAAAAATTATTTTGGGTGTCACATTGACTTTCAAGGATGGTTTTGTTTTAGTGTAGTAAATGATGAAAGATCAGTTATCTTTGATTTTCATTATATTTATGATTTTGTTGATGAATTTTCTTTATTTAAAAAATTATATGAACATATTATTTATTATAAAATAACTTTAAAATGATCCCAAATTGACTAATTATTTCTAAAAAGTTTGAATTGAATATTTATTTTTTATTTTAAGGTAAAAACAAGTGATGTCTAATCACCCAACATCATTTATTTGTTTAGAAGAAAACATTTATAATTATAATAGAAATATGAAGAATTTAAGGAATCAGGGTATCAGATCGTCATTCCTAATGGATTAATGTTTTTGAAATATATATATATATACTTCTATTTTAAGAGTATGAATGAGTTTTTCTAAAAAAAATTAAATTGTTGTTGTCAAATAAGAATACCAAACCAATAGCTAAAGTGAAAGGAATGTGTTTTAAAGCTCTACACCATTATATGATTGAAGATGCATAGGATAAATACCATTTTAATCATATATAGTATTAGAATTTATTTATTGAGTGACAGGAGGTTTTGGACCTTGTCCAATAAGGATAATTTTGAAAGAAATTCTCATGGGTTTTGTGGGATTAATGTGTTGGGAGGTGGGTATCAAAATTGATTATATAATAGATACATTTGATATAATAGGGAGAACATGGTATATATTATGAGATTAAATAAACTTATATAGGAATAATTTTAATATGATATATTATTATAGTTTTTTGGTTGGAGAGTGTATATGGGATACTAAATTTTGAATTGGTAGTTTTTATAGGAGATGAGTTATTTTTGTATGTATTACAATAGTTGATGTATGGGATGAATATTCCCCAACCTTTGGAAATAATCTATTCAAGGAATGCATTTACATTAATAATCTACTTATTTATGTCCATCTATAATTTTTAGAGTGTTTTGAATCATAAAATGTTCCATGGACTTGGTTGGATGTGATGGGAAATGTACGAAGAGAGGTTTGTGGAAAATGAGATTTCTATTTGAAGTTCCAATGGAGAATAATGAACTTTATATATAGCAAGTTGATCATGGATGAATGTTACTTGAATATAATGACGAATTGGTATTAAATGTTATAAGTCAGTCAATAAAAAATGTATGACTTCTACATGAAGTTCCATAGACTGTTAAAATAAAATCCTAGGGAGAACATTTTGAATTCAAAGGGCTCGATAGATTATAATGTCTGACAAAGAGAACATGATTTGAATGAAGTGGAATGTAAAAAATCAGAGTAGAAATTTTTTTAGTTATGTGGGTGTAGAATCAATGGGAGTCACCCTCGTTCCATCAAAGAATCAAAAGATATTAAACATGGGAACATCCAATAGGACATCCAAACCGAGTAAGGTAACACCAAAGGAAGGATACAGAGTTGAGTGTATGATAGTTTATCTCAAAGTGTGAAATGATTGGAGGTGGTAATTCCATCATGTACAAGTTTTGAAGAGATTCCCCCATGTGATGTGGGTTGTTTATAATAGGGATTATATGGTTTCATGTTAATTTTATATACATAACAACAATGACTATTTGGGGGATGATGCATTGACCTATCAAGAGAGACCTCCTCATGGAGTTCATTAAATTTATCCTATTTTAAATATATATCATATGTAATTATATGAATAATCCAAATTTATACAACTAATATAATTATTTTTGTTTTTTCTTCGGTATTTTTTGTAGTAATAAAACTATGATCCTAAATGTGATCCAAAATAAGAATGTTTTGAGTTGTACAACTATTCATAACATTCAACCAATATTGGAAAAATATATAGTTTACTTAGAGGTAACAGTGAAAATTTATATATTTTGATCAATTTCAGATTATAAATGATATGTAAAGATGTTATACCACCTCTAGTATGAGGTATTTTACTATTTTATGATGTTATTTTAAGTTATCAGGGGTTTTGATTTAGTTTTTGGCTGATGCCAATGGGATTAGAAATGATATTGATGGATTCAGAAGGTAGATATGTTAGATTTTTTTGGCTCAATGGGCTTGAAAACAAACGTGTTAGAGGATTTGGTCCATGAATTTTTTATTGTGGGATTTTTATGTTGATAATTTGTGAGGATTTGATTGATTAAAATAATTTTAGCAAGCAATTTTACGTTGGTGAATGTCTATGAAGTAATGATTGTTGTTATAGTGATCCATGGTGTTTGAGGGTCTTCAGTGAGAACCATGTTATCTACATGGGAGGGAGAAACAACTCTATTGTTGGATTGTTTATTGGGAAATTTCCCTATTGAAAATTAGGGATGTTAAAGGGGAATGTTGGTGACTATATTGTAACTGAGTCGAGGTGGTATGGGGTTTGTGGTTGAGTTAAAATTGAAGAGGATAACTATTATTTATCATGGTTGTTATTGTGTTATGTACAAATAATGATGGTAATCTCTTTATGCCATGGTGGTTTCTCCATAACGAGACATGGTCAAGGGCCTCATAGTCTGGATAGGAATCAAAATGTGTTACTATCAGTCAATCTTCTTTCAATATTTCTCAAATGATCATCATAATTTGGGGAGGGTTTGGTGACTAAGAAGTGGGAATTATTAACAATTATTGGGTTTCAATTTTTTTATTTTTAATATGAATCATTCCCAAAAATTCACTTTTGGGATTTCAGCCCAATTATATGGATCACATACATGAGGGTTTCCCAGGTTTTATTGATAATACTATTTTTATAGATCATATTTTATCTTGTATTTTTTTGAGGGTTGTACATATTGTCGTTCGAAGAATAGGTTGGAATAATGATTCTATTAGTTTTGTTAATATTATTAAAGGATAAAAATTCCTATTTATTTAAAGTTTGACAATTTTTTTGGCTAAATTATATTAGAAAAGATATTAATTCCTCTCACCAAAAACATAATTTTGTTGAAAAAATATTTATATGTTGTAGTATAAACCCTTTAAAAGTTATTTGTCCAACAATAATCTTACAATTATTCCACACATAGAGTGACAATAGGAGATGATAAAATTGAAAATTATATAGAAATATTAATTGACTTTTAATTAGGACATGGTGAAAAAGTAAAAGAAAAAGAAGAGCAATGTGGTACCCATCCAATAAACCAGAATAGAATAAGCAAACAAGTGAGGCTACACAGATGTGAGTTCTTGTGGGGATATTGGATTGATCTGATATGTTTCAATTTATCAGACCATATAAGATTTTTTGAATATAGGGAGACTACGGAAATGTACAAATATAACGAGACCTGTCCAAAAACATTTCTCAATAATTTACTCTAGGGATTTTAATACATGAGCGGGTGAAAAAATAAGATCACCCTAAACATGCAGAGAAAAAAGATTAAAGTAATATTATATCTATAACTATGAAAAAAATGTCCATATATACTTCTTCCATGTATGTTCCCAAATTTGACTACATGAGTATTGAATTAGTTATTTCACTAAATAGACTAGTTTTATATGGGTGATCCTATGTAATTCTATTTATTTATGAATGCATACAAATATAATTGATAAATCCTTTATCGATGCTTAATTCAACATGTTCCATATGAATATCTCAATATAATTCGACACGGAGCTAATGGAAACAATCCATATTTATTACAGTTTTTAAGAATCGTACGAGAGATATAGAGGTTTAGAAACTGCCATGATAGAAATGGAAGCACCTTAATACTAATACTATTATTTTAGGAGAAATATAGGTTTTCAATCATAGTCAAGTCCCACGTTAATGATATGATGAAATGTATGAGATATGAAATAGTTTCAAAAAAAATTTATTATGTCTAATTCTACCATATCGATGCTAAAATATGTTTACTTGTATTTGTAAGAAGTTGTTTCACTAATTTGAATGACTCTGTATAGGTGATCCTATAATCTGACATTAATTACTCACTGTATACAATGATTTTTTTTCAATAATTTGTCACTTATTGATACTACATGTTTAGGATGAGTAGCTTGAAGGACCACTATAGGGATCTATAGAATATAGTTAATAACCACATTAGTTGTTGTGAATCATATGGAAAGTGAATAGGATTAGGAACAATCATATAAAAATAGAAACACCATATTCTCAAGACTAATGCTTTGGTAGAAATTAAGGTGGCTGTCAATCATGGTCATGTCCCCCATGTAAGGTATCATGGAAACAAATATGTAATAAATAATAGAGTTTTGGGATAAAATTGAGTGTCAATATTGAACTTTAGCAATTAATTAAACCTTTTAATGGATTAATAAAAGGAATGGATGTTTCATTTATGTTTTCAATTAGTTGAAATGCTATTTAGATCATAATGGTAATGCCTAATGATTCCCTATAAGTATAAGTGGATATTTTAGTACTAATAAGGCTCGAATCAATAAATACCTAAGAAGAAACCTACCTAAACATACATTATTTGATGAATTAGCTATGATGTCAACAAATTTTGGGATTACTATATTTAAATTTATAGTTATTTAATTAAAATAATAAAATTGAACAAAAAAAATATAATTATTATGTGTTGATCAAAGATTGATGTTAGGGCTACCATTGATGTAATAGTATTCTAATGAACGTATAGTTAAATATTTTAAGAGGTATCAAATATATGAGAGAACTGAAAAACATTTTTCACTAATTTAATCAATACAAAATTATATGGATAATATTCAATTAACATATTGTATAACATTTATGATCTATCCAATAAATTATATTTCAATAATGCTCAAAATCTGTAGATATTAATGTATGTGATGAAGAAGAATACAATAAGTCAAAAAAATTATAAAACTATATAAAAAATTTAATAATTTAATAAATAAAATTAATAACATTTAATCCCAAAAATGTACATATAATCAAACAAAAAAATATACTTCCAATGATGCAAGGATCTCAATAGAATATTAAATTTGACTTATAATGCCATATTTTTTTCACTAAAAAAATAATGGAATAATGAAAAATCCAATGTTGTGTGACGAATATCAAAATTAGAGGGTGAATAAATTTAAACCATGATTCAATGGTATTACATGCTATAAAAGTGATATAATTAGTGGTTTATAAAAATTATATATAGACAATTAGGTTATTTAGTCAACATACATGAGAGAAAATGATCATAAAATTAAAAAATGGATGAGTAAATATACATCTGAAATAATAAATTATCTACCTTGAATTTACTCATAAACACCACCTTAAAAAAGAATTCTCGGGTCCTATTATATATCCCCATTCATTAAATTTGATCCCATAAAATTATATCACATAAAGTTAGGTCGGAAAAAGGGTAATGTAGAATTTTCAATATTTACTAGAAGAATCATATCTTGATTCTTACACCATATTTACCAAAACATTACAAAATTGAAGAATACTAAATTTGGATTGGTTATATTTGTGAAATATTTTATTCCATTTATGCTATTTTATTTTTCAAAATTTCATTCCAATTGGATTAGTTATATAGATTTTAGGCTGAAAATGGGCAGATGCTTTTACGGGAGATGAAACCTAGACGATAATTTAATCCTTAAAATGGGATCTATGGATCTCCATGAAAACACATGAATTAACTATTGAAATAGATTAATTAAAATTTACCTATACTTTTCTCTGCCTATTGTAAAAATAATTTCTTCATTGGGATTTATTTGTGTGCTATAATATAATTTGATGTGCATAAGGCCCATTCTGCATTTCCTAGAATTGTCTACATCTATTACTAAAAATTCCCATCTTCCATAATGAATAATCCATTAATCCCAAAATACATAATTTTATAAAAACTGTGATAAATAATATCCTTAAATATTAAATTCATGTAACGAAAATAATTTAATCCACACGAAGATTATTAAATGTTCCCAAATAGATAGAATCTAAAAATGAATTTCAAATATCGTGGGAAAAGATGTTCAAATTATAAAATTCACTTAGTCATGTGATGGACAAGGAATAATGTGAATATTAAAATATAAACAGTGAATATTTTCTTATTTCCATGGGTAATCACACCCCAACTAAATTTTTTAAAGTCCTGAGAAATAGGTATCCAACAAATATAAAATATAATGAAATTTTTAAAAAAAAATCATTCGATTCTCATAAAAAGATAGCATTCCAAACAACAAATAATCCTATAAAAACAATTTAACACAAGAAATGTTCACAAGAATATCCCAATCTGAATTCCATTTCATTATTTAAATTCATTGTCATATTTCATCAAATTTCAATAAAGCATGATAATTTGTTTGGAAGAAAAAAAATTCATGGGGAAAATTTTCTTATTATTGATTAAAAATGAAGTGATAGGTGGTAATCACATTATTTATTAAGATGATTAACCAATTTTATCTTATTGTATTTTTTCATTTATTGTTTTTTTTGTTTTTTAAACCTCAATAGTTTTGAAAATAATAACTATGGGAAATAAAACTATGGATTCTAGATCCCAAATTGTTTAACACCATACATATTTTAAATTACATTATTTAAAATAGAGATATATATCTTAAACCAATGAAATAAAACTTTGGATTTACGATAACTATGTTATCGATGCCACACATTGGAATAAACTTTTCTCTTGGTGTTATTTTATCATTTTCTTGGATAATATAATTAATATAAATTTTTTCCCAAACCCTGTTCTATAATTAAAGAGACCAATGAAATCAAACTCCCAAGATAAAATGGATATGCATTGGGGAATTTTTTTTTTCGATGATGATAATGTAAAATTTTGAAAATCACATCGGAAAACTGAACATTACAGAAACTATGCTCAAGAACATAAATAGTTATTGAAATCATGTTAAAGGAATTAAATAGAACATTAATTTTTGTGTTCTTGTTTGAAAATGTAAATTAATTCATGATAGTATAATGAATTGAAATTTTCCAAAAAAGTTCATTTTTTTATAAAATAATAGATTTTTACCCCACCAACATAGAATGATAATATCCACAGTGATGATGGATAATTGAGGAGAGAGATTAGTATTGGTATGAATGAGGGTGAGAATTAAATTTGAAATTAAATCATGTAAGAAAACCACATTCTTTGATATTTATGACCCTTTAATAAAAAAATTGACGACTTTGTCTTCATGCCCCATGTAGACTCCACATTAATGATTGAATGTTTGGTTTGAACTATATAAAGCATGTTTTTATTAAAAAATAAAAAAATTCTTACACTATTTAATCACATAAGAATAAAAAATTAGATAACAATGGAATCATGAATGGGTTTGAATATAAAATCAAAAACACCAAAAATTAAATTAAAAATATAAAATCAATACAGAAGCTGGATTGCCTCCTAGGAAGTACATAGTTTATAGTCATTATATCTATATAGAACCCCCTAACAACATACCCAATTACATATTAAAACATTTTTAAGACAGTATTTTACACATATTCTAATAGATAAATATTGATTCATTTTTTTCCATTTGATTAATTTATAATCTAATTTTTCCTATAAGTGGGAAAGTACAAGGATTATATAAATGGAAGTTCCAGTTAATGTATAACTCTTTACTAAGACATCCAGGATCGTAAATATATTATTAGTTACCATAGATGAATGAATGAATACAAAATGGTCATGGTTATCACCTTTGAAGTGATATTTTTGTGGGAATGGAATGATTATAATTTTTATTTTGTCATGATTGTAATTTAATAAAGAAGATTCTAAATTTTAATAAAAACAAATATCTTATACCAAATTATTAAAAACATTACTTCCATTAAAAAATATTTTTTCAACCAATGTCTTTCAATATTAGTGTCACTGGTTTGTATAGAATAAGATTTCAATATTTTCTTAAAAGAATTTGTGATTTTTTCTTTAAAAATTATCAATGGATCAATATTCCTTTCACTCAACACATGATGGAAATATTACCTCTTGTAAATTTAGAAAATTAGATACCTCTTAATTTGATATCTGCAGAACAATTCAATCATCTTCTTCAGCTATCTCAGATATAAATTTTAGTTCTTTATTATTTTGATCAGCATTTTTTGTGAAAAAACACACTCCACATAAGGTTATATAAGGGGTAGTAAATTTAGGGATGTCTGGCACAAATGTAATTAAGGATTTCTAGTTGTATTCACAAATAATGAAGCCTCACAAATCATTATATCAATTTTACTATAATATTTTCATGCAATTCCAATTGATAAGATTTGATAAGAGTTTGAACCTAATGGACTTCCCAATGATTGATATCTAAGACCATTCTTTAGGGGGTGGCAAATTGATCCATTAAAAATTAATGATTCAAGTTATTCTACATCGCATTATATGTGGGTTAATAAATCATTTGTTGCTCAAATACATTACATATGTTTTTTTCATCAAAATATTGATTTACTATATTTTTATACCGTGGTTTTATGATAGAATAATATGGAAGATATTCTGTTGGCTTATACTAAAAATAGTATTCTAGATTTTCATGACTCACTAAAATATAATTTTGATATTATATGAGAAAAAAGGATGAGAATATATTGGGAGTTTATAAGATGGCATAATTGTGTGTTTGAAAATCATGCCAAAATTTGGTGATTCCTAAAATTACCCTATAGGTAGAAGTGGTTTTTGAAGGACAGGAAGGGGTCAAACATGTAACGACCTATGAATAAAGCTATGGAAATTTACATCTCTTGAGGATTGGTTGAATTTTTCCCACATTGGAGATGATTGTAGTTAAAAAAAATAATTATTATTGAAAATAACAATCAATAAGAATAAAATAAATTGTAACAAAACAATTAATGATTTTGGGATGATCCAAGGTTGTAGTTAGGGATTGAATGAATGTAATTACATTGGTCAGAGAATGAGAAAAAAATATAATCCCTATCTATTTGTGTTTTGGAAGACATTAAATGAAGACCACAGGAAATACATCCATGCGTGAAACCACTACTCTTCATCTATGGAAATGATTAAATGGATGCAATTTTATTTCTATAAATTTTCAAATCACAATTTAATAGGTTCCAAATAAATGGGTTAATTCTTGAGCAAAATGTACTGATATAATAAATTCAAAATTCCAAGGCTAATCACTAATTCACTTACATGATCACATTCATGATCATTATATAGAAAATTATCTTAATAGAACCCAATATGAGTAGTACTTAATTTCAATGAAGATGAATAAAAAAACTAATAAATGAAAAAAAATTAACCCATAAAAAACTAAATAAATTATTAACATATTACAGTATCCTACAAACCCACAAAATACACCATACCATCAATCGAAAAAATCGTTATCCTTGCATTGATGAATTTATCTCAATAGAAGGTTCATTTCAACTTATAATGGTGGGAATTGATGAAGTAAAAAATGAGGTAATTAATAATCCACCATTATATGAGGAATTTCAAAATTTTTTGGTGTGAAAAAATTCACAACATTTTTCTACGGTATCAATGTGTTATGAAAAATGATATAACAGGTGAAGAAAATGTACTTTTACAAAGAAAATATTGTGACTAAAAAAACAAATAAGAGAAATTTATCTTAAAATAAATATGTAAATGTGTTATAATATAATTGAAATAATACCACATATAAACCAAATTCGATCAGCAACACCAACTTCAATTGGAATTTTAGGTTCATAGGGTCTATTTCCCATTATTAAATTTAATCCCATGTAAACAAGATACTCAAAGGTATATAGGAAAGAAGTTAATGTAAAACATTCAATGTTTAAAATAAAAATGGGATCAATATTATTCACCCTATATGACATGAATATTCAAAATTGAAAAAGATATAATATAGAGTTTTTGTACATAGGAAATAATTTATTCCAATAACCCTCTATTGGATAAACGATTTTTATTCAAATTTTATCTTCTAGGTGTATTTTATGATTCAAATTGGTTGATGAATTTCTATTCATTGAAATCTGGTCCATACTTTAATCTACAACAATGCACCATAGATATCCTTGAAAAAAATTGTGGCCAGAGTAGAATGAAATATCCCCCATAATTTTATCTATATCTAGATAAAATTGGAGCTTCATTAGGATTCATTTTGGGTCTCCAATTTTATATAATGGGTATAAGGAACATTCTACAATATGTATTAATTTCATAATCCATGTCTAAAAATGTCAATCTTCTATTATGAAGCTTCCAGTAAACATAAAAGTCAAAATGATCCAAAAAATTTATAAATCATAGAATATAATATAATATTAATATAGTGAAATTTATTTATTATGGAAGATGGTTATTATAATGTCCAAAATTGAAAAATATTGAACATGAATTCCACATGTGATTGTAAATGATGTTCAATTTATAAAATTCTCTGACATCTATGTAATGCCCTGATTCCAGAAGCCACCCAGAGGTGCCACATCCCTGGTTGGTCACATGGCCTCAAGCGCATTTCCACAAATGCCAGAGGTTTCTGGCTAGCAGCGAGGGGCTTGGGTGTGATAGTTTGGAAACTATGCCCCCATTGGTAGATTACACAGTGAAAATAAACAACACATACAATAGCGGAAGTAGTAAATATCCAACAATAGTACACAATGGATGAATAAAACAATAAACAACTGGAGCATATATATATATATATATATATATGAAATAATCCATGATACATATGTCTAGGAAAGTAGTCAAACAAGTCACAATGCTAAATACCATACTAAATCACTTTACAAAATAAAATAGATATGAAAATCCTCAACATCGCAAGCCTTGGATTGGACCCATACTCTCCTGTTCCAATGCAAGTCATGTACTTGAAGTGGAAGGGAGTTTTCCCTTATCTATACCTATAACAATATAATCTATTTGGGCCCAAAAGAATGACTCAAAATGGGTGTGAGACTAAATCCCGGTAGGGAACCACACAAAGATGTGTGACTAATAGTCAGTGAGTGTAGAGACTCGAAACTTGATATACATGGACATTAAATTACTTTTTCGGAATACTTTATACATACAAAAATAGACACACAAGGACCGTAATAGTTTAGTGTCTTTGGAAACTTGGAACGTAATCTTCTAATCATGGTGAAATATCTTCAACATCTCCCATAATGATCTTCCCCTTTTTTTTCCGTACCTAAAATAATTCTTTTAATAATGGGGGAAAAGAAAACAATGTAAGGGTGATATCAAATGCTAAGTAAGGGAAAACATAGAGAACATAAAACAGCCCATAAACATTTGAAAGTAAAAAACTTGAACATGAAATTTAAACATCAAAATCTTGAGCAAAGACATAAATCGTGGAAGAACGTAAGGAATATATCATAATGGAACATCAAACATGATAAAATATAATTTTAATAGAACATGTAACTGTGGCAACCATTCATCACATGTTATGATTTCCATATTAGCCATGGCATTTCAGCCAAGACCATCTTAGTGGACAAAGTCCCTTTCTGAATCGAGTTCACTCCTCGTTTTAGTCATGTAACACTGAACCTGATTAACCTTCCATTCCAGCCATGTCTATCTCATGAGATATAAATATTTACCCAATGAATTGGAGGGATATATAAGTCCCACCCATCTCATAATTAAATCATTCTTACTTGTGCCACAAAATAAACATTCATCTTTAATAATATCCCAATGAATAAAATGGGTTTCATAAACATCATCTCATCATCACATAATACATATAAGAGAAATGGATATCATTTCATATTAATAAGAATCAAACCATGTAAATCATAGAGACATTATAATTGAATCATACACATATGAAATAATTTCATCTTATATGGAAAATGGATTTGATAAAACACTTGAAATGAATTCTTGAGAAACATATCCTTTCTTCTTCAAAATCATTTTCTATTCACAAAATTCCATGCAATTTTAAAAGAAAATAATTTTGTTGAAAATATTCATGAAATATTTTGGAGGAATATTCATGAAAATAAGTCTTTATAAAAATGTAAAAATCCGTTCGTGTCGTATAAGTTAAAAATAACAATATCCTCGTACATTTTTCGGAAAAGTCAAAAAGTACCTCAAACAGTAAACAAAAGAAATATTACTTCCAAACGATGTGGTAAAAGTAAGAAAAGGGTAAAAATTTCTTTAAACATACATGGAAGAAAAGTAAACATTTTATGAAAACATTTTGAGAACATATGGACATGGATAATAAACATAACCCCCAGTAAATACTTACGAGTAAACAATCTCTGATAAGAATGAGATTGGAAAATTTATCCCGTACCATAGGTCTGATATGATACATATGGATTTGAACCTCTATATAATTATTTAAATAATTTCATTGACTTGTTACAGAATCATATTCATTGTTATTATATCATATATGGTTCACTTATGACTTTATATTACCCGTTCTTTTGTAAGATCCATGTTAAAGTAGCGTTTTGGGTAAAATCATTTTATTTATCATATATGTTTGGACTTGTTGTTCTTGATATTTTTACTTATAACATCATTTAATTAATTACATAATGTAAAACATGATTTATGTGTAATATATATTCAGCATATACATATATATACCTATATGATAGATCAATAAAATAAATGAAATATATCGTTCATGGAGACGGTAGGTCGTACGTACGCATGAATGTTGTTTTCATTTCCTTATTGAATTCAATGGAATTATGTAGATGACATACATATATATATACATAAATCTAGTATCATTATTATTTCATATATTTCATTATTACTTATTATATACACTTTATAATCATTAATGAATGGTTAACATGGAGAATGAATCTCATCGCGTCGTGGAGATGGTAGTCCGTACGTACGCACGCGCGATGATATAATTCCCATGATCATGGAATTTTATTGAAGTGTATGTATAATATTTCTGAATCAATATTACTTCACAATAATCATATATAGTTATTTATTTACACCATTATACCCATCCAAGTAAGGTGGTGTTGGAAAAATAGATTACACCACGGCGTGGACACATATTCCGTACGTACGCACGCGCGGTGATATTGTTTTCCTTAGGATAGATAAAAAGTGAAATAGGGTTTTTTCATTATTATAATAATATATCATTATATGAGTGATACTGATGTTATAAATTCATAATGAAACAACTAAATAATAAGAAGTGGAAGAAGAAATAAAGTTGACAGAATCGGTAACGGACCTTACCTCTTCTTTGAAGTGCCTCTTTGAGACCTCCTTTTTGAGAACTAAAATTGGTCTTTGAAGAAGAGAAGGACCTCTTGGATGTTTCTATGAAAGTGGAGAAGATAATTTTTCAGGTTTTTTCTGAGCATGAAGGCTCAATGTGGTGTGAGGAAAAGAGGGTGGAGGTGCCATTATTTAAGGGAGGAGAGGGGCACCATTGGAAAAACTAAAAATATTATTTTATTATAAAGTCATATTCGGTTCTAAATAGATAAAAATTGATTTATTTCGAAGATAAGGTGGGGATGGGTAGAAATACTCTCATACAATAGAATTTGGACAAGTTTAGTTTACTATTTTAACCTTATCATTTATATTTAACTTTAAGTTAGATAATTTTACTTTTACCGTGTATTTTTGTGTTCGTACACTATAAGGTTAATAAACATACTATAACAAGACAAACGAACCCCAAGTTGTTTATTATTAATATATATAACATTATATAAGTAATTTTTCCGAATCATAGATTTTTTTGAATAAAATAACAATTAATAATATAATATATGTTTTAAAAACTATTTTATTTCAGTTTTGAAACTATTTAGTAATTGATTTTTGTGAAAATCATAACAGAATTATTTGTTCCATCAAAGTTAATTAAATCGATACTAACATGTCATATTAACCTATTAAATTATTTTAATTCATAAAAAGTCTCAAATTACATGTATTTGGGTATTTATAACATCAATTATGTCAATATTTCATTAATAAGATAAATACTGCATCATCTTTGTGTCAAAAATAAATTAACTTATTTAATGTCTAAAAATTATAAATAAAATACAATAATGTAGGAAATCGTTTATCTTTCTAATTAATATTTATAGTCGAATTTATCTTATGTATAACCCTATTTCAAAAATGATTTACTTATTAATATATGATTTTAACTATTTTAACCCTTCTTTAAATAAATTAATATTAAATGTCCTAATCTAATCCAATTGGGCCTAAATGGTCATATTATATTCCTAAGGTTGCTTTTGGTCGAATTAAACTTATAAAATAGAATTAGGAAATGTGTTAGGGTAATAATAATATCATTATTAACCTTAATTACCATATTTACTTTTAACCGTGGTAAAAAAAACTAAAAAGTTACTATTCACCAAAAAAAATTTATCTCATTGAACCAAATTTTACTTACTAACATCAACCATGTCTCTTGGATTTTTGAAATTCCATTCACAGATGCGGTAAAATTATGTTTTATGTAAATTTGAAAATTCACCTAGGAGGTGAGTAAAAGATGGTGAAAAGTTCGATAAAATTTTTATATATCTAAAATTATTATAAAATGACTTCAATGAATTACTGTGAACTTATATAGGTATTATGTATCAATTTTTTCCTAAAATAAAATTAAATAAAATAATTATTTATTTAAAAAAAATTTCTTTTTAAATAGTAACCCAGTGTTTTCAATATTCATCAAAAATTGAAAGTTTTCAGAAAAATACAAAAATTTTACCCTAGGATAATTTCGATATTCTGAATCCAAAAATGAAGTCCATTTTGAAAGATAAAATTTCATAAAGTGGGTATTACTATTCATAATGGCTAGTTCATAATAATATTATAATAATATCTCGTTTAGTGAAACTTGATATTGCGTACTACACACACTATCAAATAAGGTTTTGATTGCGTGTAATGAAAGCCAAGTGAGGGCTGCGTATAGTGAAATCTCTTTTTGGTGTTGCGTATAACTTAAATAAATCCTATTTCATTTATATATTAATCAAAATATATACTTAATGTTTTGTAGAATAATATCCACAAAACGAACATGAAATTGTGTGTAACACTAGCCAAGAATAGTGTTGCGTATACTGCAATCTAATACGGTGGTGATTATAGTATAATCTAATCTTAGTGTAGCATAAAACACAATACATCAAAGTAATTAAAAATAATATTTCTAATAAAATCTCGGGTTGTTATATTCTACCCCCCTTAAAATGAATTTTACCCTCGAAATTCGTTGGCGTTGTAAATGGTTTACTACTTGAAAGATTCATTCATAGAAACTGACATCGTAAAAAGTAATACTAAAACTTCATTTTAAAAAGGAATGTTAGAAATGTAACGGTTACCCAGATTAACTGATCACTGGGTTTCCACATAGGTGAAAATATGGACATGGAAGATAAATCTAACAATAATGTTATGATGGAGAGTGGTAGAGAACATGGATATGAAAAATCCAACAATCACAAAGCCATAGATTTTTGATGATCTAAGGTACCATCTGATTCGTCGGATATAAGAGCACTAGGAAAACATTTTTGGTTTTCAAGATCATTTCCCTAATATTGATGAATTAAACAAAATACTTACATCATTTTGGTACAATCTCACTATTGTTCATGAATTGAATAATTTCCACTTCATCTCTTAATGAAATGAAGTTGAATTTGTTATTCATGAAGCGTTAGCAGATCATGTGATATAATGATGGCACATTCCATCTATTTCAAACAAAAGGTTAGAAAATTTTATCAAATATACATTAGTCCATCTATGGTTTGGTTAATCATATACGATTCAAAAAATGGACTTATACTTCAACTATCATAATGAATAATAAAATAAAACCAATTTTTACTAACCAGGGACTTTTTGTAGGCCAGTGGTATGCGATAAAGGCCTGTCGCACTTCAGTTGTGGGTTCGATTCCCACAGCCTTGTCTAATATGATGGGCTATCGCCCGTCATGCAGGTTTTCCTTTTTCTAAAACTACATTACTATAACATCCAAAAAATAATATCGAAAAAAAGTTCTATTCTTAAACAACACTAACTTGTGTCCAACATAAGCCATTCCAATCATTAGGCTTATCTAAAATACTTCGGTCCAAGCTCATAAGATAAAGAAAATAATTACTAGAAAGGTTATCTACCAAGAATGTGAATACAATCATTTATCCCACATATATCATAATATATATATTGTTGGTTACATTCCAAACACATGAATACCTTAGTCATATATTCTCTTGAGACATAAATTACCATAAAACCTTAGTTAAAACACGAATACTGACAAAAGGTAACTCTTCCCACATACCAAAATCCCAATAAAATCTATATAATCAAACCATAATATCACTTAGTACTTATATCAGTCATTAGCTCATGAATACAATCAAACATCTCATTATCTTGTTATCCTTTCATTATGCGCATATCATCTACTTTCCAAATGTATTTGAATAACATTCCTTGGTTATCGGTACAATTCAACATATACTTTCAAAAAACATAAGAAAAAATAATAGAGTAACAATCCATAGATGTCTCATTATTCCATAGTACCATGAGATTACTTATACAACATTACTCTTGATAAACATGTAATAATTCCACAACATTCTTAAACCATTGACTGATACTGAACAATTCATTAATATCACATATCATTTGTAGTCTCTTCATCATCATCTACATAAATACTACTCATATGACCATGCTGATTCTCTTCATGAGATTTTCCATTAGGGCATTGGTTTCCATAATGCCCACACATTCAACATTTAAAACATCTAATCATTGTTGATGTCGTAGCAATACCGTTATCCTTGTCCATGGTGTTAACTGAACCATTTTCTTCGCACTTACTGGCTTTGTGTCCTTCTTTTCCACACTCAAAGCATATTTCAGTTCAATTGAAACAATCTCCCTGATGCCTTTTCCCACATTATTTACATGATGGAAATTGAACTTTTTTTCCTCTATTATCATCATGAAACTCCATCATTCTCTTATTATCTGAGATGGGAAACTTACCAAAGTTGATATTGCTGATCATATTATGAGATTGCTGATTAGGCATAATAACGATGTTCAGATTTCCGAATCTAGTTTCATATGGTTGCTCATGAAAAATATCACTCCATTGTCTGTCATATCCTCCATTATCGTGAATCTTCCCGTTTTCAGCCATTTTCTAAAACTCAAACAGAATAGTGTGAGAGGAAAAAATCATGCTAGAAAAAACAACATAGTAAAGGGGGAGTACCCTCAATATATAAAATATTAGGATAAATTCTAGGATAGTTACCATAGTTATAGGGCTATATAATATACGTATAATTATCCTTATGGACATTCCTAGACATACATTAGAAATATCTCTAGGGATCTCACTTACGTTTTCGCATCCTAGTTTCCAAAGGTTGACTAAACCTTTCCTCTGATACCAACTATAGCGGTCTGGAATTACTTCCAGTGGACTATAATTGATACCTATCAGGGCACTCCATGGGAGGCTACACCCCCTGGGCGGGACACACCACAATCCCCAGTGGCAGCCATTTCATCATGAAGCCCTTGGGCGGAGAGCCATGCTTCGTCCAACGCTCACATGTGAGAGTTCCCAAGGATCGTATACATTCCTAACTCCTTTGCCTTTGATTCCAACTGTAGAGACCCGAATCTTGACATACATGGATGTTAAATTACTTTTGCGAAATACTTAATACATAAAGAAAATATACACACAAGGACCGTAATAGTTTAGTGTCTTTGGAAACATGGAACGAAATCTTATAATTGTGGTGAAAGATCTTCAGCATCTACCATAAAGATCTTCCCCTTTTTGTTTCCTTACCTAAAATAATAATTTTAATCCTGGGGGAAAGGAAAACATAAAAATGGTGAGCTCAAATGCTCAGTAAGGGAAAACATATAGACCATAAAACATCCCATAATCATTTCAAAGAAAACACTTAAACATGAAATTTAAACATCAAAATCATCAGCAATGACATAAATCGTGGAAGTACATAATGAATATATCTTAATGGAACATCAACCATGATAAAATATAATGGGAATATAATATGTAATTGTGGAAACCATTCAGTACATGTTATGATTTCTATATCAGCCAAGGCATTTCTACCAAGAGCATTTTAGTGGACAAAGTCACTTTCTGAATCGAGTTCATTCCTCATTTCAGTATTGTAACACTGAACTAGATTAACCTTCCATTCCAGCCATGTCTATCTCATGAGATATAAATCATTACCCAATGCATTGGAGGGAGATATAGTTCCCACCCATCTCATAATGAAATTATTCTTACATGTGCCACAAAATAAACATACATCATTCATAATAACCCAAAGAATAAAATGGGTTACATAAACATCATCCCATCATCACATAATCCATATAAAAGAAATGGATATAATTTCATAATAAGATGAATCAAATCATGTAAATCATAGAGACATTATACGTGAAACAAAAACATATAAAATAATGTCATCTTAGATGGAAAATGGTTTTGATAAAACACTTGAAATTAATTCTTGAGGAAAATATCCTTTCTTCTTCAAAATCTTTTTCTTTTCACAAAAAGCCATGAAATTTTAAAAGGAAAAGATTTTGTTGAGAATAGTCATGAAATATATTTGAGGAAGATTCATGAAAATAAGGATTTATAAAACCATTAAAATCTATTTGTGCCATATAAGTTAAAAATAACAATCTCCTCGTACTTTTGTCAGAAAAGTCAAAAAGTACCGCATATGGTAAGCAAAAGAAAGATTCCTTCCATACTATGTGGTAGAAGTATGAAAAGGGTAAAAATATCTTTAAACATACATGTAAGGAAAGTAAAAATTTTATGAAAACATTTTTAGAACATATGGACATGGATAATAAACATAACCCCCTGTAAATACTTATGAATAAACAATCTCGGATAAGAATGAGATTGTAAAAGTTATCCCTTGCCCTAGGTCTGATATGCTTCATATGGAACCGAACCTCCTGTATAATGATTTAAATAATGTCATTTACTTATTACAGAATCATATTTTTTGTTATGATATCATATATGGTTCACTTATGACTTTATATTACCTGTTCTTTTGTAAGTTCCATGATAAAGTAGCGTTTTGGGTAAAATTGTTTTATTTATCATACATGTTTGGACTTTTTGTTCTTGATATTATTACTTATAACTTGATTTAATTAATTAAATAATGCAAAACATGATTTATGTGTAACATATATTCAGAATATACATATATATACATATATGATAGATCGATAAATTGAATGAAATACATCGTTCATGGAGACGGTAGGCCGTACGTACGCATGAATGTTGTTTTAATTTTCTTATTGAATTAAATGGAATTATGTAGATGAAATATATATATATATATATATACATAAATCCATTATCATTATTATGTCATATATTTCATGATTACTTATTATATATACTTTATATTCATTAATGAATGGTTAACATGGAGAATGAATCTCATCGCGTCGTGGAGATGGTAGTTCGTACGTACGCACGAGCATTGATATCATTCCCATGATCATTGAATTTTATCTAAGTGTATGTATAATATTTCAGAATCAATATTACTTTACAATAATCATATATAGTTATTTATTTACACCATTATACCCATCCATGTATGGTTGTGTCAGAAAAACAAATTACACCCTGGCGTGGAGACGGTATTCCGTACGTACGCACGCGCGGTGATTTCATTTTCCATAGGATGAACAGAAGGTGAAATAGGGTTGTTTTATACCTATAATAACATATAAGTATATTAGTGATACTGATGTTATTAATTCAAAATTAAACAACTAATGACTAATATGTGGAAGAAAAAATAAAGTTGAAAGAATCGGTAACGGACATTACCTTTTCTTTGAAGCGCCTCTTTGAGACCTCCTTTTAGGGCACTAAAATTGGTATTTGAAGAATAACAGAACCTCTAGGATGTTTCTAGGGAATCTGTGAAGATAATTTGTTAGGGGTTGGCCGAGCATGAAGGCTCAATGTGGTGTGAGGAAAAGAGGGAGGAGGTGCCCTTTTATAAGGGAGGAGAGAGGCACCTTTGGAAAAACTAAAACTATTATTTTATTATAAAGTAATATTATATTTTAAATAGACCCAAATTGATTTTTTATTAGATAAGGTGGGTATGGGTCTAAATCCACTCATCCAATAGAATTTGGACCAGTATAGTTTACTATTTTAACCTTATAAGTTAGATTTAACTTTAAGTTAGATAATTTTACTTTTACCGTGTCTTTTTGTGTTCTTACACTATAAGGTTAATAAACATACTATAACAAGCCAAAAGAACTGAAAGTTGTTTATTATTAATATATATAACCTTATCTAAATCATTTGGACAATCCATAGATTTTAAGAATAATATAACAATTAATAATATATTATTTGTTTTAATAACTATTTTTTTCATTTTTGACGCTATTTAGTAATTGATTTTTTGAAAATCATAACAGAATTATTAGTTCGAAAACAGTTAATTAAATCAATACTAACATGTCATATTAACTTATAAAAATATTTTAATTAATAAAAAGTCTCCAAATACATTTATTTTTGTATTTATAACATCAATTATGTCAATATTTCATTAATAAGATAATTATTGCATCATCATTTTGTCATAAATAAATTAAATTATTTAATGTCTAAAAATTATAAATAAAATACAATTATGTAAGAAATTTTATTATCTTTCTAATGAATATTTCTAGTCGAATTTATCTTATACATAACCCTATATTAAAAATTATTTACTTATTAAACATTGATTTTAACTATTTTAACCCTTCTTTAAATAAATAAATATTAAATGTCCTAATGTAATCCAAGTGAGACTAAATGGTAATAGTTTACTCCTAAGTTTGTTTTTGGTCTAATTTCACTTATCCATTTTAATTAGGACATGTGTTAGGGTAATAATAATATCATTTTTACCCTTAATTACCATATTTACTTTTATCCTTGGTAAACAGAAGTAAAAAGTTCCTATTCACCAAAACTTATTTTCATCTCATTGAACAACATTTTACATACTAACATCAACTGTGTCTCTCAGATTTTTGAAATTCCATTCACAGAAGTGGTAAAATTATGTTTAATGTAAATTTTTAAATTCTCCTAGGAGGTGGGTAAAAGATGGTGAAAAGTTCAATAAAATTTTTATATATCTAAAATTTTTATAAAATGACTTCATTGAATTTCTTTAAACTTATATATGTATTATGTATCAACTTTGACCTAAAATAAAATTAAATAAAATAAATAATTATTTAAATAAAAAGTCAGTTTTTAAATAGTAACCTAGTGTTTTCACTATTCATCAAAAATTGAATGTTTTCAGAGAAATAACAAAATTTTTGCCTAGGCTAATTTCGATATATCAAATCCAAAAATGAAGTCCATTTTGAAAGATAAAATTTTGAAAAGTGGGTATTACTATTCATAACAGCTAGTTCATAATAATATTAAAATAATATCTCATTTAATGAAACTTGGTTTGGCGTACTACACATGCTATCAAAGAAGGTCTTGATTGAGTGTAATGCAAGCCATGTCCGGGCTGCGTATAGTGAAATCTCTGTTTGGTGTTGCGTAAAACATAACCAAAGCCTATTTCATTTATATATTAAACAAAATCTATACATAATGTTGCGTAGAATAATTTCCACAAAAATAACATGAAATTGTGTGTAACACTAGCCAAGAATAGTGTTGCGTATACTGCAAGCTAATATGATGTTGAGTATAGTACAAGCTAATATTAGTGTAGCGTACAACACAAGACATCAAAGTAATTAAAAATAATATTTCTCATAAAATCTAGGGCTGTTATAGTGAGTATATGGCAGGTAAAGTAAAGTAAAAGCTACACAGTAAGCAGTAATAGTACAACACACATCAGTATACAATCCACAGATCAACAAGAGGCACCGAAGAAAACAACTATCCACAAATAGGACTACCTTTGTGAAGTACTCATAGCCATCACCTCTAGTCCAATCGAGGAATTACCAATAATACACTTGGTATTATACTCAACCTAACACCTCTGGTTTGGCCATGCGAAATTATATGAATCTTTGAGAAAGCACGCTCAATCAATTCCCGATATAGTCTAAGGTAGTCAGGGACTCTCTAAGGATGATCACGCGATCAATTCCTCTTATAAACCCAAGGACTTGAGACTCTCTGAGGAAGCTCTCTCTGTCAATTCCTCTTATAGAATTGGGTCTATCACATACTCTATGAGGAAGCTCACTCGGTCCATTCCTCCTATAGCATGGAATGGTTTAAGTAAATTAAAACAAAACAAAGACTCTCTGAGGAAGCTCACTCAGTCTTTCCCCTTATAGTCTATAAAGCTCAAGAAACTCTGAGGAAGCTCACTCAGTTTATTATCATGTATACTATAATATCCACGACTCTGTGGGAAGCTCACTCGGTCTATCCCCAATAGTCTATAATGTCCTAGACTCTCTGAGGAAGCTCACTCGGTCTATCCCCTTATAGTCTACAACACCAGGTTCATATGTCCCCGTTCCAGTCATTGCATAATAATTTTATAAGGCCAATGTAAATCAACAGAGATACTTGGATAACCAGTCTATAGCATCTTAAACATGATAGAAAACAACACTCCATCATACGATAACAAGGCATGGAAATAGGTATAACGACCAAAGGCTGAACAAGACCAAAAGGTCGTAAACAGAACAAGGCATAAGAAAAACATCCAAACATACCAATAATATTTTTACATAACCATATTTCCTCTACACAAGAATACCATCAAGGCAGGAAAACAACAGGGGAAAAACAGTAAAAATGCAATACCTCATTCTAAGGTATTGGAGGAAATTGCACATAATACTCAAGAAATTTGAACGAAAAGGCACAAACACCATACCGTGATGCTAGGAGATCAATATACGTGAACCACGAGGATTGAATCTCTTTAGAACATTGTTGAATTATGAAAATGCACAAAATATTCAATACACGAAAACATGAAAAAGAGGAGGAATTGGAAAACGATGCTCTAGAAGAAGGAAGTGCTTTCTGTTGTGGTCCCAATAGAATAGAATACGGTAGATTCAGAGAAAGGACGGAGGCCTAGGGGTTTGGAGATGCTCTGCAGCTGTACCTTCGTTAAAGGATGAACCAATGTTAAAAGAAGGTGGTTCTATCTTTCAGACGCGACCCTGGTGTGTTTAATGAAAAAAAAACAAAATATGTGGCTTATAATTTTGGAGTACACTACGTGTAATAGCCTTTTACATACACAACTTTAAGTGGCCTCCACATCACCCAAACATGACCGTGTGTGTGGCCTGGACATGGCCAGCACATTTCCTCACCTGACAATGGAGTACACAGTGTGTACTCATAAAGTACATGACATGTACATCAAAAATTTCCAAAAAATCCTATTTTCTCAAAAATCTATGAAAAGGAAAAAAAACCTGAAAAGTAGGTCCAAGTTGTTATAATCTTCCCCACTTAATGAAATTAATCCCTAAATTTCCCTAGAGAGGTGTAGAAGATGAAACCCAAAATAGATTCGGCCACTACGATCGTACATCGGCCTCCCTCTCCCAAGTATCATCTTGTACTCTCCCATACTACCATAGCACCAATACGAGAGGAACAAACCAGACACGTCGAACCTCCGTGATGCGATCGAAAATCCCGATAGGTTGTTCCATTGATTATGCTTTTGCTTGGAGATCATCCTCCTCAGGTTGGAAGACATGAGTCATGTCTGAAAAGTATCATCGGAGCTGAGAAACGTGGAAGACAGCGTGCATAGTCCAGTACCTCTGACGTAACTGCAACTGATAGGCAACAGGCTCAACTCTCTCCAACAACTCAAATGGCCTGACGTACTGTGGTGAAATATTAAGCTCTCTCTAAATCCTCTTATATCCCAACCTCGGTGTGAAATGCAGGAAAACCTGATCCCCGACATTGAACTTGAGAGGTCTTCTTCACTGATCCGCATAAGACTTATGTCGAGACTGTGCCATAGCCATCCATTTCCAAATCAACTCTATCTTCATATAGGTCTCCGGAATAAGACGAAGTCCAAACAAAGCTACTTATCCGGCCTCAAGCCAGCATAATGGTGATCGGCATGTCCTACCGTACAGAGCCTCGTAAGGTTCCATCTGAATAGTATCTTGAAAACTATTATTGTATGAAAACTCTACAAGAGGTATATAATTCCCAAAAGAACCTCCAAAATCCAGAATGCATGCTCGGGGCATATCCTATAGCACCTTAATCGTACACTTGGACTATCCATCTTTCTAGAGATGGTATGTTGTACTCAAAAGTACCCGTGTACCCAGATCCTTCAGAAGACCCTGCCAGAACCGAGAACTATAACATGCATCCCTGTCTGAAACAATGTAGTGTGGAACACCATTCATACGTACACTCTATCGGATGTACCTAAACCTTAGCTCATCGACACTGAATGTATCCTTGATCGGCATGAAGTGAACAACCTTCGTGAGTCAGTCAATGTCCACCCAAACTGCATCATTCCCTCGTGGTGACCTCAGAAAACCGGCCACGATGTCCATCGCGACATCATTCCACATCCAATTAGGAATGTGTAACTACTGTAAAAGACCTGTTGGTCATTGATATTCCACTATCACCTGATGGAAAGTACAATATCTCATGATGAAACTAGAAACATCTCTCTTCATACCTGGACACCAATACTGGTGGTGGATATCACGATACATCTTGGTGATGCCATGATGAACTACACAAATTGGGTAATGAAAATCCCGCATCAGCTCCTCGCGTATGTCTGTTGGCACCCAAAAGTGTCCTTAGAAACACAAGATATCAACCTCACCTATGTCCCAACCAGGAATAGGGTCATCTCCTGACACGATTTCCTATAGGACTAGAAATTCCTAAACTCATTGCTACCTCATTCGTACTCGATCAAGAAGAGTAGAGGTTACAGCTATAGAAGAAATAAATTTCTCTCCCAGATTGTCCTAAACCTCCAAATGAATCTTAGATAATAGATACATAAGCTTCCACTCAATACTAACCTCCTGAACTACCATTATCTGAGATCTTCTACTGAAAGCGTCAGCGACTGCATTGCCCTTCCCAGTTGTATAGGCAAGCTTATAGTCAAAGGACTGGAGGTACTCGACCCATCTGTGATGTCTCAGATTCCTATCAAACTGAGTTAAGATTTAATTGAGAATATTGTGGTTAGTAAACACCACAAAGTGATCTCCCAAAAGCTAATGCCTCCAACAACATAGGGCATGAAAAATACTGCATACTATAGATCGTGCGTTGGGTAATTCCTCTCATGTGGCCTTAACTACCGAGACTCGTAAGCAATGAATCCATCTCGCAGCATAATAACAGATCCAAGCCCGATACCTGAAGCATCATAGTAAATGTTATAGCTCCTTCCCGGCTCTAGAATGAATAGTATTAGTGCTGAAGTCAACCTTCCTTTCAGCTCTTGAAAGGATGACTTACAAGAATCCGACCATAAGAAATTCTCCCCTTTCTTATTCAGACCTGTTAGTGGTGCTTCTAGGTGTGAAAAGTCCTGAATGGAACATATTTAGTATCCATACCGCCCTAGAATACTTCACACCTCAAAGACATTCTTCGGCTGGTCCCACGAAACTTCTACTCTCACTTTCTCTGGTCCACTAATACTCCTACCTCTAAGATAACATGTCCTAAGAAATGAATCTGATCCATCCAAAAGTGGAATTTTGAGAGCTTAGCATATAACTTATGCTCTCTCAATGTACACAAAATGATATCAAGATGGGTAGCATGGTCGTGGCTGGTGTGAGAGTACATAAAGATGGCGTCTAATAAAACCACACTTAATGAATCCATGAATGGATGGAACACTCGGTTCATTAGTTCCATGAAACCTGCAAGAACATTCTTTAGACCGAATGGCATAACCAAATACTCATATAGACCCTACCTACTACTAAAGGATGTATGAGGTATATCAGATGGACTACTGTGTAACTGATGACAACCAGATCTCAAATAAATTTCTGAGAACACCCAAACTCCTCGAAAATGATCAAAGAGATCATCGATCCTCGGCAAAGGTTACCAGTTCTTGACAGTCAATTGGTTCAGCTTCCGATAATCCACAAAAAACCTAAGTGTGTCATCTTCCTTCTTTGTAATCAGGACATGCGAACCACAAGGGGAGGTACTGGTTCGGATGATACCCTTTGCCTGAAACTTCTCTAACTGCTTTTTGAGCTCCTCTAACTCAGGTGTAGCCATCCTATAAGGAGGAATGGACAATAGTTCCACTCCTTCCACAATCTCAATCGAGAAGTCTACCTTACGCTCTGGAGGAAATCCTAAAAAGTCCTCTAAAATAACATCTCTAAAACGATCCACCCTTGGACAAATTTCTAACTATGAAGTACTATGGTCATCCAGATATAGACTAGAAATCTGAGCTATAACTCCTCATAGACCATGATGCTCATGTCCTTCTCAAATCGACTAGACATTCCACTCACCCCGATGAAGAAAAGATCCACCCTCAATTGATATTAAACTCCCCATGTTATGATGGCAATCAACGACTGCCTGGAAGGGGACTAACTAATCTATTTTGACAATAACATCAAATCTCATCATCTCTAGGATGTAGATGTACCATAAGAAGTGACAACCTGCAACCTCAAGAGGTTACTCTCTTCATTGATGTACACTAACCGCTCTAGTCCAAAAAAGTGTGACTACAATCAATGAATTGGTAGAGGAAAAGATGCAGAGCCCAAGGCTATCCACAATAGTAAAAGAGTTAAAGCAATTCAATTCAACAGTATTGAAAATAACTGAAGATAAAACTGAGGTTACCATGATCTTACATCAAACTATAGAAGGTCCAAGATCCTGCTCTAGTTTGGTCTGCTCCATCACAAATATATGGCCTACTCCACGGCCCTGTGACCCTGCCTAACAACTCTGAGCTGATCCAACCTGTTGTCGCTGATAGACTTGCGACTGACCACCCTATCCACGATCTCCACCATATACTGAAAATCCCGAAGAACTCCAATTCTCGGACTGGTGAGAAAGTGGTGGTGATGCTTCTGAATTAAGAGTCATAGATGAACCCCTCTCTCCAGCTGCGGGAGAGAAAAACTAAGAGATACATTGGAGATGGCCCATCCTGCCCCATGATCAACACTCCATCAGGTCTATCTGGAAACATGGCCTCATATTCACGTTCCTACCACAATGGAGGCATGCCACATGGCTACCAGAAGGGGCATCCCGCCTACTTTGATCTCCTCAAGAAAGATGCATGTGATGCTTCCTGCTGTCAGTAGGTGGAACACTAACTCTTGAGGTCAAACTACCAAAGATCACTGCTCCATAATCCCTCATATTGTGCACTGTGATCAACAAATGGTTGAAGGTAGAGGAAATCATATTATACTTGAAGATGTTTCCCTATGATTAGATGTCGTGCCTCAGACCCTCGTAAAACATCAGTGCAAGAAACAACTCATCGCCTCCTTGAATATGTGTGAAATGCTGCATCTCAGTAATGTGAGACGAGTACTCCATAACAGAAAGAGTACCTTGCTACAGACTCATAAACATTGGGGCTCGATCGGACCTCATGGTCTTTGGGTAGAAGTAATCATAGAACATGCACTAAAACTCATCCCAAGTCATACTCTAACGGCATTCTGATTGTGAGATCACCTCCCAGCACCTCTTGGCAGAGTCTCAGAGCATATAGGTCGTGATCTTTACCCTCTTCTCTGGAGGTATCTCCAGATGATCTAAAATTGTCTATGTGGCCTCTAGCCATGACTCTGCATCCTGAGGTCCTCCATCCGTTTAAAAAGTAGGAAGATGCTTCTTCTGGATAACCCACATCAAATCTGACATTGACGGGGTAGGAGGAGGCGCCCCCTGGATAGTTTGTGTCATCTTCATAAAATCTTCCCTAAATTACGCATCAATGCCTGAAACTGGTATAACTACTGGTTCCAAGGCTGGAACAACAGGAGGATCTGTAGGAGGACCCTAATCAGCAATATCCAGTGTCTAATCACCATCTGGCAGCTGACGTACAATCGGAGGACGTCTTGGAGACAGAATTCTGAAAGGTCAAAGCACACCTTAGATCAGGATTATCAAAGACAGAGAACACAAGAGTACAATAGGGGAATGGGATAATGAAACATTCATGTTTTACAAAACATGACTACACGGCGTGTATAAAAACTACATGGCGTGTTTTCTTAATTCATTCACATGGGTGTGTAATTCTGTCACAATTGGTCGTGTAATGCCCCAAACACACGCCATGTTTTCCCCACACACGGTGTGTACCTTGTCTCTATTCCCCTACCCGAGTCTCCTTACATAGCTAACCCACATGGTCCTCTTCATCCTAGAATACATGACATGTTCACGAAGAAAACGTCGTGTACTAGATAAGGATTCAACGACCTGTGTTGTTAGTTTAACTATCGTCTACAAGGCTCACTCTACATAGTATCTCCATGGGAACATGGAATGTACTTGAAGGTTTTCCCCAACCCGTGTTGTTAGTGACATGGTCGAGTACATAGGTTACATTGCATGACGTGTGAAAACAAGACACAATGTGTACTGACAATGTTTCATCCATCCAGGTCGTTAGTCCCATGGGTAGACACACGGTCTCTATAACACAACGTGTATTCATAAAGCACACACCATGTATTCTAGGGTTTTCTAGGTAGTAGCTCAGAAGCTGCTCCAAATCCCAGAAAACACATAAAACTAGAGTGAAGGTGCCGAATTTCATTCTGTGATGGCCCATACTCCCTACAAATCATATCTTGACATCTCATACATATCATAAACAAGGGAAAATGGTCAATGCGGCACCACATTTTGATTCATGTCACCCCATAACACCAATGAATCAAAATTTGGCATTCATTTAAGAAAAGCACTTATATAGGAAAATTCCCTATTAAACAGAATGGATTCAATAAAAGCATCTATCATAACAACATTCATAATCTACACAACATCTATCACAACAACATGAAATCTCTAATGCATCCTAAATGACATGGCAAAAATGCATGGAATGTGATTTATATGTGTGCCAATATGATGCATGATATGGAATACCCTCATATCATTGGGTAGTCGCCGAAATAGAACCACAATAACAACAATGGAAACAAAACAATGCATGTGAATCACTAAAGGCGATATCAACTCAAATGTACAAATTGCAAAACCTGATGAAATTGCAATAAAGAGGTATATTGGCTTTTCCCTGTACATAGGATTGCTACTCCCAGGTACAACTAATTACCAAGTACCTATTCCTTTCAATCCCAAGAATATAGGCTCCAAATAGTATGTCAGGAGAAAATAATCCCTATGATACCACTTTGTAACACCCTAATTCTTAAATCCACCAAGAGGTGCCCTGTACCTCGTGGGTCATATGGTCTCAAGAACATTTCCCTGAACTCCAGAGGTTTCCGACTAGCTTCGAGTGACTTGGCTGTGATAGTGGTGAAATTATGCCCTCAATGGCAGAGTACACAATGGAAATAAACAAAACATTCAATATAGAAAGCAATAAATATTCAACAATAGTACACAATGGAAGACTAAAACAATAAAAAACTGGAAGACATATATATATGAAATTATGCATGATACATATGTCTAGGAAAGTATCCAAACAAGTCACAATGATGAATACAATACTAAACCAAAGTTCTAAATAAAATTGATAAGCAACACCTTAGCATCATAATCCTCGGCTTGGTTTCATGCTCCCCTGCTCCAATGAATGTCAAGTAACTGAAGTGGAAGGGCTCTTTCCCTTATATATACCTGCAACAATATAATCTGTTTGGGCCCAAAAGCATGACCCAAATAGGGTGTGAGACTAAATCCCATTAGGCAACCATCATAGGATCTATGCCTAATAGTCTGTGAGGATATGGCAGGTAATGTATAGAAAATGGTACACAGTAAGCAGCAATAGGTCAATACATAGTAGTAAACAATCCACAGATCAACGAGCAACTATGAAGAAAAAAGCTAACCACAAACATGAATCCCTCTGGGATGTACTCATAGCCATCCCATTTGGTCCTATCCAAGAAGCACCAACAAGCCTCTGGGTAGTACACTCAAACTAACCCCTCTGGTTTTGTCATGCGAAATTATAAGACTCTCTATGGAAGCATGATCTATCAATTATCTTATAGTCTAATGTATTTAGGGAATATCTATAGAAGATCACATGGTCAATTCCATTTATAGCCTCGTGGTCAAGAGTCTCTCTGAGGAATATCACTTGGTCAATTCCTCTTATAGCCTCAGGTCTATTACAACCTCTCTGAGAAAGCTCACTTGGTCAATTCCTCATATATCCTGGAATGGTTTAAGGAAATTCAAACAAAACAATGACTCTCTGAGGAAGCTCACTCAGTCTATCCCATTATAGTCTATAAATCCCAAGACTCTTTGTGGAAGATCACACAGTCTATCATCATATATTCTATAGTATCCAAGACTCACTTTGAAGCTCACTCGGTCTATCCCCTATAGTCTATAATGTCCAGGACTCTCTGAGGAAGCTCACTCAGTCTATAACCTTATAGTCTAGAGCACCTGGTTATCACGGTCCCATGCCAGTTAGTAAAAATAATGCTATGAGGCCAAAGTAACCCTATAGAGATACATGTATCACCGGTCTATAACATATTAATCATGTCAGAAAACAACAATCCATCCTACGATCAAAAGGCATCAAAACTGGTATAACAGCCAAAGTATGAACAAGACCAAAAGGTCATAAACAGAACAAGGCATGGTAAAACATCCAATAATATCAATTATCCTTTTACATAACCAAATTACCTTACCTATGCATATAATCAAGGCAAGAAAACAAAAGGGACAAAATAGTAAACATACAATACCCTATTCAAGGTTATTGGTGGAAATTGCACATAATACTCAAAGAGATTGAATGGAAAGGAATAAACCACCTAAATTGATGCTAGGATATAGAAATACATGAACCACAAGGCTTGAATCTCGTTATAATGTCATAGATCTATTAAAATGCACAAAACATTCAACCCAATGTAACTTGAAAATGAGGAGGATTTGGTAAATGTTCTTCTAAAATATGTATGAGATTACTGATGCGGTTCTAACGCAATCAAAAACGGTCGATTCAGAGATCGGATGGAGGCTTGGGGGTTGGAGTGATTTTGTGGTCGTACCCTTGCTCCTGGACAAACCAAAGCTCAATGAAGATGGTTCTGTCCATCAGACGCAACCCCAACATCTTTAATGATATAAAACAATGTACACGGCATGTACATTTGGAGTACACAGTGCTTAATAGTCTTTTTCTTACTCAGCTTTAAACGGCCTCCACATCACCCCTATATGGTAGTGTGTGTGTCTCGGACACAGCCAACACACAGCCTCACACGAAAATGGAGTACACGGCATGTACTCCTAAAGAACATGATGTGTACTTCATAAATTTCTAGAAACACATCATTTCTCAAAAACTACAGAAAAAGGAACGACATACCAGAAAACAATGTCCGGGTTCGTACAATCAATGTCCAGGGAAATTGAATCAAATGAATTATAAAATTCATGAAATTAATATCTTCATATTTCAATGGACAATTAATTGGTTGATCAATTTCAAAGCCAAAGACTCTACTGATCTACTTATTATTGGGATGTTGTGGTGAACTAGCTCATTTATAGTTTTTTATAGTTACTCAGTTTGAGGAAAATATGATTTTTTGAGACATTGAAAATGATAATAAATAGGGATGGATTCATAGACCAATAATATTGGAGGGTATGGGGAATCACCTAGTGTGATGGATTCATTCTATCAATGGGATACTTGTTTTTAAGTTTCAGCATAGGGGATTATCCATGTTGCTACTACATGAGGGGACTATTGATGTATTGAGAATGATTGTTTATAACATGATAATAATAATTTTAATCAATAAATTTTTAACAGTCCCTAGATAGTTTTTATCTATTTAATTAGGTGGTTAGAGGGGATATTAAATAGGGTTTTCCAGGGGTAAGAAATAGGGGGAAAATGTATTTTCTAAAAAAATTAGTAGATTAAATTTTATATACCTCAATACCAAGGGGTAACATCACATAGGGAGTTATTCTTTATTCCTTCCACATATTTATCAACCTGTGTTGATGTTTGTTATTTTTATGTGTATATAAAGGTATAATATAAGTCTATTGGTTTTTATGTCGGGTTTTTAGATTTTTTTGTACAAGATACTGTATAAATCTTATCTCAAGAAGGATTCATCATTGTTTGACATAAAACACATAACATTATTTCGTTAGGCATATATTTTTTATTCTCTTAAGAAAAGTGTGAAAAATTTGAGGAATATTGCTAAAAATGGTAGAAAAAACTATATTGATTTGTAGAAAATTTAGAATCATAGAAACCACATGGAATTAATAGTAGGAGAATAAGAATTAGATGGTGGATTGAAAAGGAACAACTTCATAAATTATCAATTCCATAGAGCCATAGTTGATACCATCCCAGACCTAGTAAGCCCAATATTCTACTGATATCCCAAGTGAAAACCTAATCCCCCTGCCTAACTAAAAATACCATATTTAATAGCTACATGTTATAACACAAGGAAAACTGGTTACATGTATCAAAAAACAATTAATAGAAAAATACTAGATTACCCTATTACTACTAGAAACATAAATGACTAGAAAAATAATAAAAGGAAATTTCTACCACATGTATTTACTTCCTGCACATATGAAAACTCGTAATCAATATCATTTTTCATTATTCATTTCATATGACCAAAATGAAATTTTTTTTAATGTTTAACATAAACAACAATAAGATCCAATATCATTCAAAACTCCCTTAATATTAACATAACCATAGAATCATATTCAATTGAATTAATAAGGGATGTTGAGTAAAACAATATTCAACAATATCTATGAAAGTAAAATCCACACGTAACTGTTCATAAATAAAAACAATTAAACCCTATTCCCATTCCTATACTAAACTTTCTCCACATATTAGTATCCTTTAATAAAAAAACATTTCCGTATAGAGAGCATCATGTGAAAAAGTTCAATGAAAGGATGTCTCTTTTCATTAATCATTAAAATACCATACAAAAATCACCAAAAAAGCCTCTATTTTATCAAAATCCAATAATTTATCGGGATAAATTATTTCTATGATCGATATCATGGGATGTTTGTGAGCTTAATTTTTTGTGACAAACATGTTTTCAACACTCAAAACACCCTTATCCTAATCATATGATAAAGAAAGTACTAAAAAACCATCATTATGTCCAAATATTGAATTAGACTTTTAAAGAATAGGACCAAATATATAAAAATTTTAATCCCGTTTATAACCTCAAGACACTAATTTGATTTCATAGAAGAGTTGTTGCTTTGTTTCATTTTCACCCTGATCTCATAGGTAATCCACAGAGCCATGGTACCCAATCAAAATTTTCACCATTTCTAATAAAATCCTACACAATTACATTGAACAACAAGTACTCATATGATTTTTTCATGTCATAATACATACGCTATTGGGGTAACCAATTAATATTCATGACGTATAAATTATAATACAAAAAGTGATTCAGTAATTCGAATAACATCTTGTCATTTTTGGGCGTCCAATATGTATATTTTCACATATTATCCTCCAGTTTCCTATTGAATAATATCATCACGAAGTGTTCATTGTAAATTAGGGATCTCTTTTGTGCAACATAGAAGAATACCCCTTGATAACAAGCCTTTTATGTATAATGGGAAATATATTCCCTCATTATTAACCTATATAAATGTTGTTGTTCTAGAATATTACATTGTATAAACTTATTCTTAACATATCAATGCACAGAAATATATTTTTCATGGTACCATAATTTGATTATAATTTTATAGGGTCCAAATAAAAAAATCCTAGAATCTTAAATCTATATGGTTTTCCCTCGATTCATGGAACAATAATTGAAACATTCATGAAATAACCATACAAAATGAAAAAATGACTATATAAAAAGAAACTATGGATTTAATTATAGGAGTATTAGAGAATAATATAGAAATTCATATTTTATATCTACAATTTTCTAATGTGATATTATTTTGGACATCAAAAAATTATTTATTCAAACATAAATCAAATATACATGCCTTCAATAACACTATGTCTACATAAGTAAATGAAAATCTCATCAATTAAATTTTATAACTAGTCTTTGTCAATATGATATTGGGTGTCCAAATATAAAACTGCAGTCTCTATTCCACCATGAAAACTATATACTCAATAATATTTTGACATGTTAATTTCATATCTCGATACTTGCATCTTCGGGTATCCTACTATCAAAAAATATAATTGAATTAGTTACAAATGTCTTAGTAGAAAGAACGTAAACATATATAATAATGATTTGTCCCTTCCTAAAAAAACTGGTAACACAAATATACTAGAAATAGTCTTTTTTGTCACCTCACTAATGTATCAATATCATGGTTTATGATCGAATGGTTTTTTAAATATAAAATAAGTGATACAATCAACTCTATTAATCTCCCCACTATTAAAAATGAATGAATTTAAAAAGATACAACATCTATAGGAGGATGATTGAATGTAGACTAAGAGAAATCAACTCCTCCATATCATAATTTTCATTATTTTTTCTATTCATGTACTTGGTTTATAAATTATCTCCTCTAGATGAAAAAAATAGCGTCAGATATCTTCTCCACAGAATCTATTTTTCAGTGTTATCATAAACCTCCAAATGTTGAGTCTGTATGGACTTCTAGTTCTCATTGTACTATGTATAACATATAATGTTTTTTAATAGATGATTGAAGCTCGTTAAAATGGATATCTATTAAAAAAATCCATTCTAACTGAGACTACATCATTGCTTCTAAAAAATCCAATTTTTTTTGAATTACATAAATAAAAACACCAAAGATTATAAACCACACAATTCTATAAAAATCGTCCACACAACATTAATAACAATGATAGAATTGGTATAAATTAGATTGAATAAAATCACTATTTTTTTATTGTTATTTTTATTTCAACAATGATTGTGTCTTCTAATGTTGATCACAGTTCCTGAGTGACAATCAACATCAAATCACCACAATCATATCGCTCACACTTCCATGTTCTAACTCAGATAACTATGAATAAACTTTTAAAGGACATCCGTCATTATTTTCCCCTCCAGTGACTGGTTTTCATTGATCATAATATTGTTTGTAAATTATTCTATATGACAACTAATATTTTATCATCCCTATCCACATTTGAGTTCACATTGGATAAAACCACTAAATTAAATCTCCAACATTATAGATCGTAGATACTATGTGATATAAAGAGTTGTAAAATAGGTAGATAAAAGATAAAAAAACTATGTTGTTTTATATAACTACATGAATACCTAAATCAAATTAGAGTTATAGAGGGATAATAAACTGATAAAGGTAGATGAAGAGAAAGAAAAATGAGGTAGAATAAAAATTCCATAGAGTCGTGGTCAAGACCCACCCAAATCTGAGTCCACTCAATGTCGTTATGAATATACAATGGAGAACATAATCCGACTCACTAATAAAATTTTACATTTCAATACCTAAACATCCTATCCACCCACCCCACCTATTACATCTATCATAAAAAAAATCACAACCAAATTATAGACTACATTATAAATGTTTGAAAAATAATAAACTAAAAAAAGTGTAAAATTCAATGTTTCCACCACCCATGGACATCTGCCACATTCAAAATATCCCATACATATAGAATCTTATTACTAAAAAAAACTAGTCCCCTCATTTGAATCATAGAAGTGTAAACAAAAAATATTTAAATGAGAAACAAAATTACATTTTAGAAGTTGATATTTTTTAGGGTAAATTATCAAACTAAAATACTAATTTCAATGTATTTTGAATAAAAAAAATTAATAAAATAGATCAATATAGTTATGGATACTAATAAATATATTGATTGAATTTTTAGAAAATCTATGGATGTGAGATATGGTGCACATGTTATTTCAACAGTTGATTCTTTTTTAATTTTAAGATGAGTTATGTAATGTGATTATGATTTTAATGTAGATGATTCTCAAACGATTCTATCTAGATGGATAAAATTAAGGAATTATTTAGGAATCTTTGGGATCATAAATTTTTTCTGTAAATGATCGGTGATTTCTATAGTCATGTTATTAGGCCGACCAAATATTTTATTTTGTACTGAGTGTTGGCCTATCACGGGACCCCACGAACAAAAAAATGACAATAGATGTGAAAATGTTAAGATGTTCATTTGAACATACAACGATTCATAAGATTAAGAATAATTGTGTCCAATTAAAAATTATAATGAATCTCATTGATAAAGAAGATGATTGAGGCTATATTATGATGATATCGACATGTTATATTGAATTATTTTTATAAATGTTATTTGAACCAATTTTAGCATGTTTAAGATACGATTATTTATCTTATTTGTTTATTATATATGATGAATGAAGTATTCTATTTTGTGTATTATTTATTATATTCTTTATTATGTGTTATTTATTCTATATTTTATGATGTCTCATTTTTATTTTCTATTTTGTATCATGTATTGTGTAATTTTTCAGTCTCGCACTTTCTATTATTATGTGTTCTTCCATATTTATATTTCCATGTGCCTTATGTATTATGTTATTTTCAATTTTTTATAATTATTATATATATTTTTTCTTTTTCCAATGTTTTTAATTCCCAGTTTATTGTGTATTTAATCTCTATTATCTCATTGATTATCAACCACCTTCGCATCTATTTCTAAAAATTATATGGTTTTTATATTTTAATGTCAGATCTTTAATATATTATTATACCCCGATCATGAATTAATTTATCATTAGTCATCTCTAATCACTTTTGTCTTATATCTCATATCATATTATATACATTATATATTTTCATATTTTTCTGATCTCTATTCTCAATTATCTATATTTAGTAATTAATTCTCTAGGTTTTTGTTTAATAATTGGTTTTTTATTTCAATAACGTTTTTATATTCTATATATTCCATAGTAACAAGTTTTTAAATCCACAATCTCATATCCTTAATATCTGATAATCGGATTAGATAGTCAATTACTCTGAGGATCTCCATCACTTGATCACTCATGTTATTATCTCTCATATAAGATCTTTTATCATTATTTGTATCCTATATTATGAGATATATTTTTATCATGATAAACTATAATCATTTCTCTCATATCCCATAAATGTATATCTTCTATATTATATTTGTGTCTCCCATATCTCATAACACATCTATCATTAAAGATACATTGGCCATGATTCCTCGGGCATTCAATTATTTGATCACTTATATTTGTATCTCTCACATAATATCATTTATCATTACGCCTCGTATAAATTATTGTATGTAATTTTATAAATATATATTATTATTTGGCATATGAACTCTAAAAGATTTATCTATCATAAGTTACCCTAATGCCTCTCATATCACATCTCATAAGGGTTTCATGGTTTTTTTGGAGTCTTTTTTATTCACCTTCATGGGTTTTGAGAATCCATGATTTTTTATAGCTCTTTTGAGCATAGTGTATCTTATCTTGGTACTCCCTTTTTTTAGTTTTTGGTCACCAAATCTTCAATACTCTATTCACCAAGCATAAGTTTCATATCTATAAACACCATTTTCATCTATAATTATTATTTCTATTCTATAAAAACTATTATTTGTTCATTGGTATCTCATATATGAATCTCACATATATTATCATTGTGTTTCTCACATATCATTTATCATGTCTCATATCATAGGATATTCATTGTGTATTTTATTTCTTGTTATTTACGTTATGTGTTTCTAATCCTCTGGAAACATTCACTAAATATTTTGATCTCTATGATACTTTTGTTGGCTCTATCTATTTCTATGTTTATAGTATTTGACTCTCATATCTCTTCATGTGGTTCTCCTTTTTGAACTATCTACTCTTGTTTTATCTCTATACTATGATTATGGTCCATAGTTTTTTCCCCCATGTTTAATCTCTAATCTTTGGACTTATTATCAAATTAAAAATATACAATATTTAAATCAACCTATAATATCTATGTTTAGTTTTTGGTCTCTGATATCAAGTTTAGAATTCAGACTTTGGTAACCTATATATCATCTTTGGTCTCTTATGTACATATTTTTTCTTATATACCCTAATTCTTATATATATTCTATACTCTCTAATATATATTTCATTATTCATATTCATTATATATCCATCAATTTTTTTCTATGATATACTCATCATTTTCAGTTGAATTTTATCTCAACAACGTCAATGTTTAATTGTCAGACCCTCCCCCTACAATCCACGGTCTACTCTCTAGTTTTAGATCATTAATTAGAAGACATAATATTTGGTTCAATTTCATTGTTTTTATTCACTTTTCATTGGTCTTTTATTCCATCTTCAATCCTTAATCATCATTTCCTAATCCCCAAACTCTATTTTTATATCCATCTAATGAGTTTGGTCTCCTTTGATCCTCCATTGACTTTTGTATCAAGATATATAGATCTATTTTCATATTTTTATCATTGTATAAGTTTTCAAGTATTCAATCTACGGTCTCCTTTTCCATCCCCTATCATCATTGAATATTTTTGATCATTAGGGTTCCCCACTTATCATGGGATTCCAACAACTAGGTTTCCCTTACATCCCCAGCTTTATTAATTTCCTATAATATTTAATATCCGGCTTGGTCTTCATCATAATTTTTTTCTCGAATCTCCAATTATCTGACTCTTATTTCACCATCATTCCATAATCTTCAATCTTTCTCTCAAATTAGGGAATCACATCCCATCATTTATAATTATATATTTAACTAATCTTTTTCATTGATTTTCAATATATTTAACTGTTTCCAACTATATTATCAAGGCTCTATCATGGTTTTTATTTTCATATTTATCCTTAATATCTGGTTTAATTCATTGTTCTCTCAAATTAGATTAATCTCTATATTGCTAAATTAATGAAAAAAATTCCAATGAGATACAAATATGTTAGATTATAAACTAAAACATATAGTATATGAAGATTGTTTATTAACTCTCTTGAAAGATGGGCATATATTATTTGAAAAAATTTCATGACCATTGTTTTCATTTAAAAAGGTGTCAAACCAAAAACAAATAGGATTCCTAGATTTTTATTTCTCAAAAATGATATTAAGAGGTTAATGATAGTAAAATTTAATAAAGAAATGATTTCTTTGAAAATGTTTATAATAAGTTGACACCAAAAAATTTCAACTACAATACATCATGAAATCATTGAAAATGCATTAGGTAGACATGAGCTGCATTGCTTTCAATGAAAAGAAGAATGATAGATATGTTTAGTTATATATTGCATAGTTACAGTGGATGGGTGTTTGGTTGGGCATCATGAAGGGAATTAACTAAAATATTTTGTGATTTTATCTAATGTATTCTTTTGGAACATAGAATATTGGTTTTCCTGTTATTGAGTTTACAATATATGTTTATCATGGCACATTTTTGGGTTGATACTTTATCTAAGATACATGTTCACCCTTCTCACCATCTGATTATACAATGAAAAATAATTTTTTTTTCTTTTTTATGTTATATCACTTGTTTTTCCACTATAACAAGATATGTGAGGTTTCATGTTCAAATCACACATTTAATTTTATGAATTATTCTTGAAATGTTTTATTCAATGAAGTTGATGTATTTGTAGTTCTATAAGAGGGTTGTAGGGAATTATATTTCATTGTTTTTAGTGTATCATTCACCATTTTAGTACATCCTTAGCTATAAAAAAACTCTTGAGTAGAGGGATTATTTTCTTGTTCTATTTTGGGATATTTATGATTTGTATTTGAAATGTGGCAGAAATGACAACATTTATATTTTTTGACTTAATAGAGAGGGGAGGGGGAGAAGGAGGTTTTTTCCTAAATCTATAGTACATCCTTCGCCATAAAAAACAATTGAATTAGATGTTTCTATCCCAGTTAAATTTTAATATAATCAAATTTATATTGGAAAATTCATTTTCAAGATAACAAAATCAATTGTGATTCCAGTGCATGGTCTTCTCCACTAGTTACAACTACTATAAAGGCTAATAAAGATAATTTTAATTATTTTTCCTGGATGAATTTCCCCTAAAGTAATAATTAATAGTGAAGGTGATCACATTATATTTGATTAATCATATATGACATATAGTGTTTTGAATTAACATTATAAAAAACGAAAACAATTGTATGTTGGACTTAATTATATCCTCATATGTAGGAATATAGTGTTCATTAATTTGATCACATGGTTTTTATGCCTTCTACAACTGACCATATCCTTCATAACCTTTGTTTTGTGTGGATCATCATTGTTTTCCTTGTGTATCATGTAAATTATATGGATAAATGTAATATATATATAAATTCCATCATGGAATCTGAGAGGATGGAAAATTGATAAAAATAATAAATTTATATGGAAATATGTAATAGGGGTGGATAATTGGTGCAGGGCCAAAAAAATTTCTCCATCACATCATATCACATATAATTATATTTATATTAATAACAATAATATTATAAATTTTTTTGGTCATAAAATTTTAATTGGTTGTCGTATTAATGGTTTAATTATGGGTTTAAAATGTAATAATTGATATGATCAATTGAATAACTATATGAAATATATAATTATAATTTTTGAAAATTGAAATTTTCATGATCATGTGACACATCTCATGGGTTTTATAATTAAATATATATTATCACTCAATTATCATTTCTGATGAAACCATCTATTTGTGAGGAGGGATTCATTGTTATATTTATATTTTTTGGTATTTCACATTGAAAAATGATCATATTCCTTTAATTTCTATACATTTATGTGGTTATATATGATTTCACTTTGAGGATAATTTGTTATGGTTTCCACATTCAATGATCCTTCTATGATTTAAAAATATAGAGAAATAAAAGGTGGTCAATAGGCAAGTTGAATCATAAGTTTATTATAAGAGGATCTCACATTAAAATTGGAAGATAATTTTTTATGTCTTGGTGGAAACAGTATCCAAAAGCAGTGTTATTTTTATGGGTATAAATCTAAAAGCATGAATCACCTCTATCACCTCCTCCCCACATGAAAAAATTATTCTGCATACATATATTCTCACATGTGATAACATAAACCTTGATGGTGGGGGAATTTGAAATTAAATTATTTATAGTTTATTTCCACCTTATTCTACATTAATGATTTCATATTCTTGTTATTATGAATTAGATTTTATTTTTGATTAGATTAGGTGTATTTGCATTATATCTATTTATTTTGAATAATATGACCTAAATGCTTGTGGTGAAGGCTGGATTTCAAGATACATACTCTTCAAAAGATTTATTGGATGTTTTTTGGGTTACCCATGAAAGGGCATCACATGTGGATCTCAATACCGCTTTCCCATGAAAACATTTAAATGAATTTTTTTACATTCCATTTTAATTATTCAAGAGATTACGATGATTGATTTCATGTTAAATTCTCTTATTTAAACCAACATAATAGTTTACTATTAATAATATCAATATATGGTTGTCATATCCTCACTTTACATTAAAATTATTGATCTATATCCAAGATAGTCAAATTTATATGTTTTATTCAGTATATTATTTATCAATACTGATTCACAAATAATGAAATATGTTTCTTTTATTTTTTTCATATAAGTTTTATCTTATTCCTTCATTATAATTTGTCTTGTTGAAGACATTATATACCAGTATTTCAATATTTTTGTCTCTCGTTTAATGACATATATATATATATATATGATTTAGTTGGATATTTTTCTTTCATGATTAGTGGTTGATTGATTAGAAATAATTTTTTAATTTATTGATCTTATGAAATTTATTTTAGTTTTTATTGGCATTTAAAATGAATTTTGTCTTTTATATAGTCCTTTGTTGTGCAATTCATGATCAAATTCTTCTGATAGATTTAATATTGACATTAATAAAAATTTCAATTTAATAGGATTTGAATGTTAGAATGGGCTGCAAAAAAAAATGAATATCTTTTTCTGTTTTTATATCCTGATTTCTCAACAATTTATTCAATAATTTCAATTTATTTTTTTATTTTATTGAAATTATTTTTTCCACATTATATTATTAAACTATATATACATATGGTACCCCATGAAATTAAATGTGTAGTGGTTTTTATTGATTGATTCCACTTGGTTGTAATTTTAATTTCTTATTGGGGAATATTGAAGTTAAATAAATATTTTATTTTTATCCTTAATAAAAATTAATCATGGATAGAAATATAAAATGTCATTAGTCATATATTCAAAAAAGTGACATATTAAATTTTATGATTTCATTCATTTATATTTTTCATATATATAAAATACATTTTCTCAACACATATTCTCATTATAAAAAAATTATTTTCTAGAGAGGAACATAATTTCCTAACAATTTATTATTATTTTTTTTAATAATCATTCATTTGGTTTTTTCATTAAATACATATTTTCTTAATTTGATAATATTTCTCTTGATAGGTTTCTATGTATTACTAATTGTTAATTAAAAATAATAATTAATTTGTTTTTTTTACATTATATTAGTCTTATGGAATCATTATTTTTCAAAATTAAATATGATAGGTCAATCTCTGATAATATTGGCACATACTTTATTTTTATTTTTATTATTTTAGTCTGATTCTTATCTAAAATTAATTAATTATTAATAGATTTTTATTTTTATTTAATTTTTCATAAATTTTCTTTAATATTTTTTTATATTAATTTTAACATTCACAAGTTTATTGATTTGAATGTATGTTTCTATTTCTATTAATGTATTGATATAATTATATATTTATTTTTTTGGGTGTACTGTGTTCTTAGTGCATTAATATATTTTAATGTATTTGTTCATATGAACTGATTGGTTTCTTATTATCGACTCAATGATCCCAATGATTGTCATATATCACACCCACATTCTTGAACAAACTATTATTTACATTGAGGTTATGTGTTTAAATTTTACTAGGGGGAAATTAATATGGTTGTTGTTTTAAAAAAACATGTTATATATTATGTACACATTTTATATAAATCATTAAAAATAATTTTAAATGGTGAAATGAAAATTATACATGTATCATAAAAATGGATACTACATATAATTTAATAATTCCTATAAAAAAAACACAAAACACAAAATAAATATTAAAAAATATGTGTATACATTGGACAATTATATAATTATTTTACAAGCTAATATATATATATATATTTTTAATAGACTATATATAAATCTTATATACAATGTCATATGACATAAAATATATAGACATGTATTCCATGTCAGATGAAAGTGTAAAAACATCTAAATTCTTGTATTTTTTTGGAAATAAAAAAAACTAAAAAAATTAAAATATTTATTTAAATCATAAAAGATTTCATATCTAATTAAAACTATATGTTTGAAAACTTTTGCCCAAAAAATAATAATTAATATAATATAATAAAAATAATTTTAAAAACATATTGATATAGAATATACATTAATTGAATGATTAGATTTTTAAATAGATTTAGTTTTTTAATTTATTATGTTTTGAAATGTATTATAAAATTAAAGTAATTGATTGTATGAAAAATGAATTCCTAGATCACACAATAGTGGATTAATACTCATAAATTCATAGTCTTGGATCACACCATCAACATAATCATTAAAAAATCATTCATGCAATTTTTTACATATATTAATTAGTTTATTTGATTATTTTTGATCAACTAATTTTTTTAATTATATTTTCTTTTAATTTAAAATATAAAATGTTTCATGTAATATAAAATATTACATTTTTTTATTTTTGGAAAGTAAATGTGATGTAACATTTACCTTAATATTTTTTATGGATACCAATTCATTCTAAAAAATAATGAAAAATATGAATATTTTAAAAAAAATCAGGTTAGTACAAAATTAATTTAAAACTAGCCATAACTTAAATAAAACATTTACTATTTTATTATATATTAAAACTAATAGACCATAAATGTTATAATATTTCATTAATGAATTGAATATAAATGAAAAAAAATTGAATGTTTTCCTAAAATATAAATAGTTGTTTAATTATATAAATAAATAAATGATGTATTTAATTTTAATTTATGAAACATTTTTAACTATTTTAATTTAAATCAATATCATTTAAATATATTATATAAATTAAATGGGTTGCAGTATTGTGAAAAATGATATATATAATAACACATTATCATTTTTATCAAAAAAAGAGTAATATATTTTTTTTAATACTGTCTATTTGAATAATTTTTTAAATAAAATTTATATTAAATAAAGGAATTAATTTATGATTAATACTATGTTATTTTTTTAAATATTAAAAAATGTTATATATTATATTTTAGGTGTTTTAATTATTTTTAAAAAATTAATTATTATTTTTATAAATTAGATTGATTTTGTTATAAAAACAAAATATTAATTAAAAATGTATCGATTTTTTAAAATGAAATGAAATTTAATTATTAAATGAATAAATATAATGTATTAAAATAGTTTTTGTTGTAATGATTTTATAAAAGTTATAATGTATTTTAGAAATATGAATTTTTCAACTAAATTAATATTTAAATGAAAACCTAAATAATACTTTACAAATAAATATATTGTAGGATAATATTAAAAAATAAAATTTTACCCTTAATAATGTATTAATATATTGATAATTAATAAAATAAAATTATAATTAATTTGGTCAAATAATGTTTTTAGTTAATTTGAAAATAGAATCGGAATGATAATTCTCAAAATTATAATTTTAATTAAGAATTTGATTAATTGAAATAATAAAAAAATTGTGAACATATATGATTTAAAATGATCTTATTAAAATGAAGATGAAATAAAAACATAAAATAAATTTTATGTTGATTATTTTAATTTTTTTGAAATATTTTTATTATAGGTACATTGAATTTATGATAACTTATTCAGTTTAATATAAAGTCTCATTTTAATCAGTTTTTAATAATACTTTAATTAATGGAATGTGGAGTATTATATTATAATAAAAAAATTGATTTATTTTTTATATATGAAAATTTGCTTCACATATAATTATAAATAATTAGAATGCGTATAATTTTAATAATTAAATATATGTACCAATATATTTCAATAAAAATTTGGCTTATTTAAATTAATAAAAAAATTATTTTTTCTATTATTAAATATATATATATATATATTAAAATTTACTAGATACTTCATATTTATAAAACAAAGTTAAAGACATAATTTCATATATATTATTTTCTATAATAATCTAACATGTATCTTACATAGTTATTAGAATTGGGGTCCACTTGAGTCATAGTTTCTATGATCACACATCAAAAAGACACACACCAAAATTGGGTATGTGAGTGTTTTTGAGTTACTAATGCAACATTTTAGCTAGTAATGTAGTGTTATTTTAGAAACTACATTACCCATCCAAATTAATCATTCATGCCATCGATTTTTTATTTCGAGCATCAAGGTCTTTTGTACGTCAAAGGCATATGGGTTGTTATGCCTCTAGGACAAGAAATAATGGACTATGGTCTATAGGGTCATCAAGACAACAATGGTGGTCTTTAAGAATTCATTATAATGTAGTTACAAGCCAGTAGTGGTACACATATGGATAGGATAACACACACCAATTAATGTCTTTAATCAGGGAGGAACCAATTTACATCCATGAACATGGAAGTGAGGAAATCAAAATAATTAGAGTTGACAGATACAAGAAGATCATAAGGTGTTGTGAGATGGTTGTTTCTTGGCCTAGGACCATTGGGAATGTAATGGCATCACGTACATTGGGCCTTATAGACATGTAATATATTTGACTTGTAGTCATGTAAGGGTTCCCCTCAACATAGTTAAAAAAATATTTTCATGGAAAAAAAATGGTATTATTAGTGAGTATATATCTTAATAATAACAATAAAAATATATTTATATGAAATTAAATTTATTAAAAAAATATAATGATTTCAAACACGTCACTCATTAATTAGATGAAGAATAAAATAACCAATCATTTTTAAATATATCCCGTTATTTATCTAATGTTTTTCATTAATGTTTGAGTAGTCTTTTTAATATTATAAATTTAATTTTATTATTTAATTTTACTTATATAATATTATATTTATCATTTATGTGATGTTAGTTTTTTATAAATATTTTACTATATGGATTATTATAAAATTTTCCCAAGTACCTTAATTTTTTTAAAAAAATGAATGTTTTTAATGGTTAATATAAGAGTAAAACATATATCATAATTACATTATAAAAATATAAATGTAATATTTTATGTTACATTACAAATTACAATTAATAATTTCAATATAAAAAATAAAATAAGTGAATTATTATATGTAAAATATTTTGGAAAGCTATATATTATATGATTTAAAAAATTCCAAATGATGAAATATTTTAAAAAAATAAATAATATTTCAAGCCTCCAATAGTAATTATTTACATTGCATGGTTTAGGAATGTACATTTATTATAAATTACTAATGAATATGAATTCCTTGATCATGGATTCATACATAAGATTAATACACATGTTTGTCATGACACATTTACCTATATATAACATGCCACTTCTCCATCACAATAAAAAACCTTTATTTTGATAAATATATTGTCAATAACCCAATTACAAGAATAATTTAATATAATAACATTATTATTTTTATAAAATTAAAATGATTACCCATTTAAAAAAACAAGGAAATGATTATTATAGAATAAATGACCACAATTTAGTCCATAAGATATCAAGATCCTCTAAAAAAACATACCCCAGAATCAAAATCATTTTAAAAAATATTCATATGATTATTTCAATATATTTTAGAAATCAAAGAAGAAAAAATTATAAAATAAGTTGATGAAAAAACTACCAAAGGGTTCCTATTATATCTATTATTTTAACTCTATTTAGTGTTACACTATCATCAACATGATCAATCTCCCCATTATCTACCCCATTTCATCCATTATCAATGACACCAAATTTTCATGAAATAGAACCTTGTAATCAAACATTCATTAACAATTTAGAAACAAAAGATACAATTCAAGTGAATTCAGTAAAAATAATACCCTATATAATATTAATCATTTGATAGGATAACTTGTGCTCCAAACTCTAAATTTCACAACTTTCCGTCATTAACAATCTCTACTAGATTGACGAAGGAGAAGAGAGTGACCCCCAAAGCCCAACTTTAATAAGACTAAGAATCTGATTATAATAAGGTATAATCAACGATATATGTGATTCATTACACTAATATATTACAATATAATGAAAAAATATCAATTAATATAAAATAGAATCCAAATCCCATGATATATGTTATTTCCTACATAATCAACTCTTTAAAATAAAATAAAAAAGGAAAATTTCTATGATAGAAAATCCAATATAAGCTCAATGCTTGAGCTAGTAATCCCAATCACTGAATCCTTCCTGGAAGCCTAAAAATAATACTTGAATAAATTGAGGAGAGAATACATGCATACTTAGTTGGATTCTCCTTGATAACTCTTATGAGAATGTGGTTGTATACAAATGCATTAGTTAATAAACTGTGAAACCAAATCACACCCAAGTCAAGTCAATAATAATCAACCTCATTGAGGGTAAATAACACTATAAAACATTCAATTATAGAATCACATGATAAAAATAATATACTATTAGAGAATGTGTCAAACAATTCCCCAACTATTTTATCATTCTCATTCCCTTAAGAAATGATTCACGTTATTTAGTCCCTTTTATATCTAATTATCTTAATGACCACATACCATGCCATTAAAATAATCACATATCCATATACATTACCATTTTTTTCCATTACAGTGGCTATCGTAAATTCTATGGACATCAATTTTATTTCCTCCTCCTGCCAAATGTGACCCAGACCATATATTTTATAAAATATCACATCCCTATCATAGTAGGTCATCGTGAACATGTAAGATGAAAACATCGTAACATCCAACTACCATGAAAAACCCCTTCCATGTAATAATATAAATTACCATATTACATAACATAACCCTTACTCACTATATCCCATTCGAATATAACTATATTGATCCATCACAACCCATACAATGCGTAATGACACAAAATTGAATAAATGGAAATTAATTTCTTATAAAAACCTAAAATATAATGAATCACACAACATAACATAGGGAACACATCAAAAACATTATAAATAAGTAATTAATGTATGAAATGATATTTTTAGAAAATAATAACATGTACAAATAGAATAGTAAATTGACTATTTGAATTGTAATGTGAAAATTAGGAAATGTAATCTTGAAAATATAATATTAAAATCACTAATGAAATTATAGATAAAATTTTTTAATCCTATAGGTTGAAATATGATTTATTTATATAATTTTGAATGAAAATAAATATTTTATAAATTATAAATTAAGTGTTAGTATTTTTATAAAACATAAATGTTTATTTAAAAATATTTTCGTTAATATATTTACATAAAAGTAAATTTATATTCATAATAAACATTAACAAATATATAATTATTTTGTAGGATTATATTATAATTTAAATGTGAATTAATTAATGGTTTTATGTTTCATATAATTATCTGAAATTTAAAAATCAAAATTTTTAAAAAAACATAATTATTTTAATTAATAATTAAATTTCTCATATATGGAAATTTTGTTTTTTGAAAATGGGGTCCATTTTTAAATTTTACACATTACATAATTGTTAAAGTCAACTTTTTTATTTTCTAGAATAGTTTACTTTTTTTGAAAATTGAAATATTATAATATTCTATATACGATAAATAGATTAATTATTAAGGAATTACTATGATATAGACTATTTAATAACCATAATCTCTAATTCTCCCTCTCACATTACTTAATATAGTAACAATAATCTATATTATTGATAGTATTGTTGCAAAAAAAACATAATTAATAAAATAATATAGAACACCCCTCTCCTCCTCTATAAATACCACCTCTCATTACATCTTCAGTAATGACCATATAAGATTATATTCTTATCCAAAATCTATCCAATACTCTCCCAACAATATCCCCTGTGTCTAAGAGTCATTTTAAATTCAAAAGACCATACTCAATTCCTATAAAGTGGTTATCAAATATAAAATTATCTATAGGAAAACAACCCTTTCGGTTTCTTTCGATTTCATTTAAATTTATTTTATTTTATTATCCTATCCTAACCTACCTATACAAAAGTGAAATGAATAATATAGAATATTATATGTAAAATAATTTAATTATATTGACATTATATCCTTTATAATTTCCTTTATTTATTCCTTTTGGTTTTAAAACAAAAATCATCATCCTTGAGGTAGCGATTCACCACCTATTTGGATGGTGATTTTCATTTCATATTACCACATTCACGGAATTTTATAAAAGAATTTAAATTTTAAAAAATATATATTTATGTTTCCTTATATTTTTAAATTTGGGAACCAATATATATACATAATTTTAAATAATAAAAAAATATTTTATTGATGATCAAGAAATGAAAAAAATCTAAACAGTTGAAATCAATGTTTTATCTAATGAACCACTCTCCTGTAAAAAAAAACTAATGTGTAAAAATATTTATAATTATGTAGCTGAATTAATATATTATAACTTCCATTTTGTAGTGTCATTATAATTTTACAAGAACATCCATAATAAAACTCAATGAAACCAATCATGAAACAATGAAATGAGTAGTCCAAAAGGGAGGAAATTAAACATTATAACCCAAATAAATGGAAATAGATAAACACAATAAAATTATAATAGAAAAAATATACTATAAATCATTTCTAAATTAATTTATTAATGAATATAATTTGATTATCTAGGTCATTAATTATGTGTGATGAACAATTTCTAAAAGATGGTAAGGAATTCTCTCCAAACCCCCATTTTTCTGTTTGGTTACAGTTTTTATATATTTACAACAATGAACTTAAAAATTATTCTCTTGTTCAACTCATACATTATATTTTTATGATAAAATAATATTTACCTATCTTAATTATGCATTCTTTTAAGGGAGAAGACATGTTTCAAAAAGTTTTCTTTTTTAATTTCTCATAAAAAGAAATCCCAGTTAATGGAAACATCCCAACGTTATACCCAATTATGAGTATAATTAATCATTATCTACATGAAATAATATTTTTTAAAAATAAAAATTAAATAAATATAAATTATTCATTTTTGTTTTAAAAAAATAATATTATTTTTCCATATTTAAAGCGAATTATATGCTTTCCCTTGAAATACACCACTATGGATCATTAATAATTTTTCCTATACATACTTTTTATATATTTTCACATTAGATGGACAACATTTATCAGGATCTGTGACAAATTTCCCTCGTTGATGGCCATTTATTCTTTAAACACATTATTTCATAGACATAATGATGTTACACCAATTGTATAAACCTTATGGAAGGATTATTATACTCATTTCCTTCCATGGTTAACCCTTATATTTATTCTTTATGTTTGATTCTTCCTGTTGAAAAAATATTCATTTACATGTTATGAACGGTGCACTTAAAAATAATTCCATTAAATTGATAAATGTTTTGTCTCATCACATTACATGTTTGGATAAATTGTAAAACTAAATCTTTAATGGGACTTGGTCCACCATGTGAAACTATATTGAAATTAAGAATTGACCCATGCTCCTTAATGTGAAAAATACCTAGTAGTTAACATTGACTCATTATTATTTCATGTTGTATGAATTTAAATCATTTAAATGATTTCATGGTTAGATGATCCCATGACCTATAAATTATTAATCTGTATATTGATTCATATTTTATTCCTTTTAATGTAATGATTATATTCATTCTAGCACATTTTATTTGGTTTATTTCATTATTTATTACATTATTGGGATTTTTAGATCAAATATTTTGTTCATGTATTTCATAGGTTATATTATATAAATGTAAGAGCTCAAAAGAAGTTAGTATGTAATTATGGATATGAAATAAAAAATTATTTTGGTATCATGCATTATAATTATATACCTATTCTTACAAAGAATAAGGACATTATCTTCCTTAGAGTGTATCTCATAGTTAATTATTCTTAATATATTGTAATAATATTGGAAATTTATAGGGTATTAAGTGTTGGTATCAAATAATATTCTAGTTATTTTTTGATATTAGGACTATAAAACACTAGTAAGAACCATATGGTAAATTAAATCACCATGGATAACATGGATTGAAACTTATTTAATCAAAATATATTATATAGTTTCCATATAAAATTTTATCATTATATATGTAATGTTTGTTTTTAATATTCTTATTAGATTAGTATTCAAGGCCACCAAATCATAATTTTTTTATTTAATGGATAAAAATAGGAGAACCCCAACAAACAATCAATTTTATATGAAAGATGAAGATTTCCAAAATAAAATTATAAATTTGATGGGAACAAACAATTTATACATCAAGATAATACTTTTTCAACTAGCTGAAGTTATTAATAAGGACATTAATCATGTCCAATTTCTTTATAATCAAAATAAATAGAATTTTGTGGTCTAATCCTTTTTGTGATAAATTCCACTTATGTTTAGTGGATCATGTGATACAACTTTAGGGAAGAATGTATTAACTCAATTTATATGGTATTCTCTATACTTCATTTATTAGAATAATATATACTTGTGTTTTTGATCTATAATTTTGATTTTGAAGGTGATTATTGGTCGCCAGAAATCATGAACTTGATGTCCAAAGTGTTAATTCATTAAATGTAATGGAAAGATTTTTTGAAAATATTTTTCAATTAATTTTTTCGAAAAATACTCCTTACTAATATGGAAATATTCTTACTGAAAATAAAGAAAAATAAATATGAGTCTATCATGGTGTGTAAAGAAAAAAACAAAATGCATTCTTGATCTACATCCATAACTATGATGAAATTAAAAATCAAAGTGGATCAATCCATTAGTGGACTAAAATCGAGTCTATGAAAACAAAAAGTGATTATAGAGATCAAATTTTATGAGGAGAGTTTTTGATGTGACATTAAGGTTCAAATTGATATCATAGATTCTCAGTTGACACAATGATCTGGGGGAAAAAGAAAAAAGGAATTTAATATAAGAAGATAAATAGATAAATCCTTTTCTGGAAACAAAACCCAATATCCCTCATGTCAAAATAGTGCAAATATGAATCCTATGAACTTTATAAGGGGAACTTGAGGTATCTTAATATGTGTAATAGTAGGGAATATTGCTAATAATTTATAAAGGGATATAAATATTAACTCTAATTTGGAAGAAGAAAGGAACTTTTAGACCAAAAATCATAATTTAGAGCTATGTTTCAACAACATGTAATGAAGTCATTATGGATGATAATTCTCTAATACTAAGGCTATTTGAAGAAAAAAACCTCCAAAGAAACAAAAAAGTGAATATGATATCACTAATACTAAGGTGGAGACAAGAAATTAATTCTTGATAGGTATAGTGTTTATTCATTAATGAATATTGAGAATACTATTTAATTTTGTTTATACTCATTCTTTCATATCGTACATGTTTAGCATAACTATTCAATCACAACCATAAAATTTGGTGGGTGAGTTATCAATGTGAATATAAAAGAGAGAAATTGTTTCATCCAATTTATGTCACTCCTCCCCTGTAAATATTTTTGGAACGAACCTGTGAGGAAATGTTGTCTTAATTCCTTCGGTAATGTTTGATGCTATATTGGTCCTGGATTGTGTATCTATATATAAATCCAACAACAACTATCATTAAAGGAAGATCACTCTTCGCATCTTAAGGAATTCTCCAATTCATACAAGTGTTAAAAAGAGGATGAATCTTCATAAAATCACATTCTCAATTGCGGAGTTAATATCTTTATAAGAATGAATATTACACCAAATGTTTGAGAAAAAGGAGGAAATAATTTGCCAAGACATTCCCATTACAAGGTAATACATTGATGTGTCCATTAATGAGTTTCATCATATTCATCATGACAGGGTGGTTGAGTTATCAATTTAATTTATTCTTGGATCTATTCCTTAATCATAGACACCATATAGAATTTCCACCATTGAGTTTGAAGAATTGAAAAGTAGTTACCATAGAATATAGATAAGGGATTAATATTCTTATGTGTTTTACAATGGGGTTCCCCATTCATATTCTTCAAGAATAATGATATATGGATTCCCCTCTGTATTAAGTGTCAGGATTTTCACAATATCATCATAAAGAATAAGTATCCCTTTCAATGGCTGCATGATGTGTTCGATCATCTACATGGGGACACATATTTTTATGAGGTGGACATTCTATCGGTATATCACCAATTAACGGTGTGGAAGGATAATAATCCCATGACTTACATCTGAATAAAGAGTGGAAACATTGAGTTCATAGTGATTCCATTCAATCTCACTAATGATCCTTTAATTTTATAGGACATAATGAATAAAATCTATAGTTATTACCTTGAAATTTTATTTGCAGTAGTTATTTATAATGTTCTGATACAGTCCAATATAATGGAGGAACAAGAAGATAATTTTGACATTATGATGAAGACATTGTGTAGTGAAAATATTTATTAAAATTTAATTAAATGATATTTCTGGGTGGAGGAAGTATCACTCTTCGGGTATGTTATAACCAGTAAATGAATATCTTTGGACCCTTCCAAGACAACAACTATAAAATAGTTGCACATGGCAGCATCTATAATGAAGACCTATAGTATACATACCCTATTTGGGAATGACTGATGATTTTTTATGAATTAATCATGACTATCAAACCCACTAAAAAAGATTTATTGGATGGTAGATACGATTTTTTGACTAAAGAATATGAATACTACTTCAAAGAGTTAATAAAGCTTATCTGTACATCAATACTCTTAGTATAAAAAAGTGGAGAAATCATTTTCATAAAAAGTGATTATTCAATAGAATTTATTAGGTTTTGTAATGATGAAAATGATAATTTTATAGCCCAACCCTAATGGTAGTTTACAATTAATGAGATAATCTATCCCTCAGATGATCAAGAGTTGGCAGTTGTGATGATTACATTGAAAATATGTTGACATTTTTTATTTGGGGATAATTGTTAGATATATTATGATCAAATTAGTCACCATTATATATTCTAATTGAATGTTCATAATATGATATAGCAAATATAGTAATAGGTCATCATGTAATATAATTTATCTATCAACTATCAACCTTTAAAAAAAATAAAGTGGTAGAAGCTCAATGTAGAACCGATCCTGTAACATAATTAGTGATGATAACTGATAAGGATCAAATCATTTTATACTTTAAAATGATAGAAATTGTAATTATTTTGGATGAAACATTATTAATACTTTCTCAAATTATTTATCAACCATCCATTATGGTGAAAATAAAGGATTCTCAAATAAATGATGTAATAATTAAAAAAACATAGGAGGATATCAGAAAAGGGTGATACTACAAGTTTACAATGGACGGGGAAGGAGTTGAAGGATTTGGTTCATGTCTATTGGTAAAATTGAATGTGGATATAAATAATGTGATTCTGAATTATTCTTATGATAATGTGGATGTATACTAATGCATTAGTGAATAAATAGTCAAACCAAATCACACCCAAGTCCAGTCAACAACAATCATCCTCATTGAGGTTAAATCACACAATAACACATTCAATTATAGAATCATGTAATAAAAATAATATACTAATAGAGAATGGGTCAAACATATACCCAACTATTTTATCATCCCCATGCCCTTAAGAAATGATTAAATTTATTTAGTCCCTTTTATATCTAATTATCTTCATGACCACATACCATACCATAAAAATAACCACATATCTATATTCATTTCCAAATTTCTTTTTCCATTACAGTGGCTATCGTAAATGCTAAGGACATCAATTTCATTTCTCTCCTCCTGTCATATGTGACCCCGTCCATTTATTTTATCAAATATCACATCCATATCATAGTAAATCTTCGTGAACATGTATGATGAAAACATCGTAACATCCTACTACCTTGAAAAACCCCTACCATGTAATCATATAAATGACCATATTACATAACATAACCCTTACTCACTATGGCCCATTTGAATATAACAATATTGATCCATCACAACCCACACTATGCGAAACAACACAAAATTTTATCAATGGAAATTAATTTCTTATAAAAAATAGAAATAGAATGAATCACACAACATATCATAGAGAACACATCAAAATCATGATAATTAAATAATTAATTAATGAAATGATATTTTTAGTAATTATGAAACCTGTACAACTAGAATAGTAAATTGACTATTGGAATCATAATGTGAAAATTAGGAAATGTAATCTTGAATATAGAATATTAAAATCACCAATGAAATTATAGATACAATTTTAGAATCCAATAAGTTGAAATAAGATTTATTTCTATAATTTTGAAATAAAATAAAGATTTTATAAATGATAAATTAATTTTTGGTATTTTTATAAAACATAAACGATTATTTAGAAATTTTGTTGTTAATATATTTATTTAAAAGTAAATTTATATTCATGATAAACATTAACAAATATATACTTTTTTAATAGGATTATAATATAATTTAAATTTGAATTAATTAATGGTTTTATGTTTCATATAATTATCTGAAATTTAAAAATCATAAATTTTTAACTACAATTTTATTTTAATTAATAATTAAATTTCTCATATATGGAAATTTTTTTTTGGAAAATGTGGTCGTTTTTTTTAATTTTAAACATTTAATAATTGTTAAAGTCAATTTTTTTATTTTCTAGAACAATTTACTTTTTTTGAAAATTGAAATATAATAATTTTCTACCTAAGATAAATACATTAATTATTAATAAATTACTATGATATGGACTATTTACTCACCATAATCTCTAATTATCTCTCTCAGATTGCTTAATATAGTAACAATAGTCAATAGTATTGATAGTCTTGTTGTAAAAATAATAACATAATTAATAATATAATTTAAAACACCCCTCTCCTCCACTATAAATACCACCTCTCATTACATCTTCTCTAATGACCATATAAAATTTTATTCTTATCCAAAATCTCCCCAACACTCTCCCATGTCACGACCCGTCCTCGGGGATCGTGCCGTGACTACCCCAAGCCTGCCTTCCATAGGCCCAGGGCTGGCGACTAGAACCAATGGCGTAAATCCTGATAACTAGGAAGGCATTGCCATTATAAAAGTAAACAAAACACCACAGAGTACAAGCAGAAGTAAAACACTAAGTACAAATAGAAGTGCTGAAAGGTAAATGGGCCAGAATACAGACCCAAAAGAATGTACACCTGCAACTGAACAAAGTACAACAGGAAAAGACAACAACTGGAGGGATAGAAGCGGCTATTTGGTCGTCTTCCTCGGATCCTACCTGAAAGGTAGGTAAAAATGGCGCAGCTCCTGGATCATGCACCATGGATCCTACCTGAAGGGTAGGACAGATAGCCTCTACAACGCTCTCGCCCGTCAACCTCCTATGAGTGTCGTCTCGCCGTTAACTCCACCTCCGGATACTGACTCGTCGTGTAGTCCACCTACGGGTACCGTTCAGTTCTCGAACACTCCGCCTCCGTCAGCACTGCCCTTTATCTACAACCAACACAATGAGGTGCAGGCATAGCCCATGCATGGGTGAGTATAACGATACTCTGTAGGGACCCCGAGACCCTCATGGTCTCATTAAAAACCAACAATGATAAACAAAAAGAAGATCTCAATAGATAACCTCTACTTAGGTATATGCCCATGCATATACATAAATTATCAAGTAACCCATCTCAATCATGAGGAAAACACCAAGATCATGAAATCAAAGGATAACCACTACCCAGGTATATGTCCATACATATACCTAAGTTATCAAGTGACCCATATCAATCATGAGGTAAACACCAAGGTCAAATGTCTCAGCTCAAACCAAGATTTTCATTATCGAAACCGTAACTGCTGAAGAGCTCCGTCTCTAGAGTGTACATTTGTCTTGTCACGACTCAGAGGTACTGCTCACTAACCAAAGACTACTGAGGTACTCCTCCTGTCGTGTACTGCGGTTCAGCTACCCAAACACAGTAGTGCTTCCCACTGGGGTATGTCACCCAAACACAGTAGTGCACACCCCCTAGAAGCCTGATGAGGTACTCTCCGGATGAGTACTGCGGGTCTGCCCTATCACACAATTAGTGCTCCATCCACCATGGGTCTGCACCTCACGAAGTAGGGCTTCGTCCACTGGGCTAGTCGACTCACTCCAAGTCGATTCGGTCAAGCAGTCGTCAGGTCTGAGTCGGCTACACGGTCTCCGTACTCCGCACACTTGTCTCTAGGAGGGTCTGCTCCACGAGCTACAGGTCGACAATCCAAGTATCTCAAAGTTCCACGAAGAAGTATCTCAAAGGACTACCTCGTCATAGGGGTCTCAATGCAACAGACGGCCCGTCAATCGGAAGTCCGGTCTGTGAGTTTTTAGCCTTTTCGTCCCAGGGGCCCGGTTGGTTTCTTGTGCGAACCAATCCGGCCGTATCTCAACTGTACCCCGAACACTCATAGGGTATACTGATAGGGACCGTTTCTCAACGTGATCACCAACGCCATTGACGGTTCGTCAAATGGACGTCCGATCGGAAAGATAATAGCTTTTCCATCCCAAAGGCCTTATTGGATTTCGGATACAATCCAACCTGGCCACTATCCAATAGCAACAAAAACTTGGGTGAATTATTCCAACAGTTCCGTCTCATCAAAAGGAATCCAACGAGACAAACGGCGCGTCAATTGGGCGCTCGGTCTGTGAGTTATTGGCTTTTTCGTTCCAGGGGCCCGGTTGGTTTCATGAGCGAACCAACACAACTGCACTCTGACGGCATCCAAACCTCGATCGAAGTAAAACAAATGATCCGTCTCACTTAGAGGAATCCATCAAGGTCGACATCACGTCAATCAGACATCCAGAGCACAAAATATAAGTGTTTCCGCTCTGAGGGCCCGATTGGTTTCGTATCCGAACCAACCCGGCCGAACACAAAGTATTCCAAAACCTTGGGTTTGATATACTAAAACGACCGTCTCGTTTCAAGGATCACTACGCAGCTGATGGGGTGTCAATAGGAGGTCTGTAACACATGGTATGCGCCATTGACCAAAGATGGTCTGAAAACGGGGGGTCTCAGCCCGGACTGACCAGGCCCGCCCCCCAGGGTCGGCCTGAACCGGGTCCGACCCGGCTGGGCCGGTCCGACTCGGTCCGGCCCGAACGGCCAGCCGCGGCCGAGCAAAAGCCGCAGGCAGGGTGTGAGGTCGCCGCCCCCCCTGCCGCCTCTAATTGAAGGTCGGAGGCGGATCTGCCGCCGCCAGGGGCGTGCTCGGGCGCCGCCTCCTACTGGTGGCCAGACGGCTCCGGTCGTCGCCCCCGGTCGCCGGTGGCGCCGCGCCGGCGACCCGCGCCTCCAGGTGTTTCCGCGGGTCACCAGAGATGCTCCGGTGGTCCGTTTTCAAAACCGTCTGAGCCAGTGTTCATCTCGGGTCTCGAACTTTACTTTGCAAGCTTCAAAAATACTTTGCGGCCCCGTTTGTCATCACCCATCAATCCACTCGTCAATTAACAAACGTACCGTCTTTGTTTTTTTTCCCGCATGACGCGTTGGCGCTGCACCCCTTCGTCGCGGCCCGACTCTGGCTGTGGTACTTTTGCGGTTCTTGGGCATGGCGCGCCAGCACCGGAGAATTGGTTCAAAAATTTGAATGCGCGGTGTGACGACGTTTCACATTTCTTGCCGATCAATCCTACGCGGTGCAACGACACTGTGTTACTTTCATTCGATTATCAATAACAAGAAAAACAATAGGGAGGGGGTGGCCGTGTTTGTGCGGTCTGGCCTCCTCCCGTTAACTCATATCATGCGGTCCAAATAAACACGGATAAAAGACGGAAGTGAATCACATAAGTAAAAATCATGTAAACCCCCTAGAGTTTTCCCCGAATCAACAATTCCCAACCCGTAACATAATCTTCGCGGATCAACATAATATTTAGATGATCCACGTTCTTAGAATTAGAAGGGAGTAAAAGTGGGTTTACAAATAAGTTCCCTACCTTGACAAATGTTGATGAATGATGGTGTCACGGAAAACGTCATCATAGGGTGAGGTTTCGTATATGACGACGGAGAAAGTCTGAGAAGGATGCATCGTCTCCCTTCCTTTCACACGAAGAGAAATTTGAAAGGCCGATTGTCGATGGTGAGTTCCCACGTCGGTGCCTCCTCCTTTTCTGAGAAAGAAGATGATGGAAGAAGAAGAAGAAGTTCTTTTAAAACTTCCAAGCTCTCTTCCCTTGCCCTCAACACCACAAAAGCCAACCCATAACAAATAATGGTTCCACATTATTTAATCAACCCAAGCCAAGCATTTACAAATGAATTCAAAAGTTGAATTCACTTAATTGATGTGTGTGTTGTCTAGAGTTAATGAGGGAGAGGGTGAGGAAATGAAAGGTTACTCAAATAAAGAAAGGTTTACAAAATTTAAGAGGGAGTTAGGGAGTTTAAGAAGAATGTGAAGGGGTGGGGTTCTTGTGGGCCCCACCTCACCTTAAATCCTCCCATGGGTGGTTATCTCTAAGTGCGTCCCACCCCTAACTCCCTTACATAGATTAAAACCAATTAAGAGGGGATAAATTGTTGTAACACAACACCTAATCTACTTAACAAGAAAACAAAATACAATTGTAACAATTATATTTTATCCCTCACTTTTCTTAAAACATCACCTCCCTAGAAAACGCAACTCCAGAAAAGGGTCTTCTTAAGTAATTACTAGCGTTGCGGTTCCATCAGTTCCCTTCGGATTTCTAATCCGAGCACTGGTTCAAAAGATAAAAAAACCCGCTCGTTCGTTCATTGAACGTACCCGAGCTAAACTTCAGAAATTGATTCCGGGCACACCGGGCATCGGAATCAGGTGCAGTCAGAAACTGCGTTCTTGTAAAATTACATAGAAAATTAAGAAAAAATTTCCCTTTAATTTTATGGGTATTTACATTACTCCCACCTCTGGGCTTGATGTCCCCGTAAATCTATAACACAAACTAGGGAAACAAAAGTGGTACAGAGCACGTATCCCAGCCTTCCGCTCCCATGTGCTCACCCGGAGGTTCCCGTACTGCCAAAGAAAGTGAACCTGAAGAATCGATTATCCTCATAGGATCCACTCCTATTGATCCTCAATCCCCACTAGATCCTCCGTGAAAGACACTCCATCTCCATCGTCTAGCTCTTCATGGTCGATGATATGTGAAGGTTCGAGCACGTATCTCCTTAGTTAAGATATGTGGAAGTCGTCGTGCACCTGGTGCAACATAGGTGAATGGATCAAGCGGTAAACCACCTAACCTACCCAGCAGAGGACCTAAAAGGTCCGTTGAACCTCAGAGATAACTTTCCACCTTGTCCACATCTCCGTAAACATCGTCGAGGTGAGACCCGTATAAGGACGTGATCGTCATCCCCGAACTCTAGAGGTCTCAAATTCCTGTTAGAACTTGAACTCAAACGACTACTACCATGAGGGTATGATTGACTGAATCAAGAGTGATCGGTCTCACCCTCCAGTGAATGAGTTTATCCTGTGCTGACTTGGGTTTCCTTTTCTCCAACCGAAGAAACCCCATCTCGACGTTGTAGTTAAACCACAACATTTTTGCCAAATACAGTCAATACGTGTATGAACTGTGGATCCAATCCATACTCAGACCAACGTCGTAAGGCCTCGACGATGCTACCAAGAGATTCCAACCGAAACTCTCGCCTCGAGGGTCTGACCACACTGTCGGCGTAAGTGTTAATATCGATTCTCCTCCCAAGGTATCTCCATACGTGAGGGTCAATTCCACGGCTTATTGGAAACTCTAGGTCTGGAACATGATTTTTGAAAGCAAAGAATGATTCATATCGATGTCCGTTACTACAATAGCTAGTAGTGGACACAGACTGTCCCTTGAATCATTTCTAGAGCCATTGGGTCACACTCCTTAACTACAAGTAGCCACACACTTCCTCCGCCCTCCATCTCCCTGAGCCTGGCGGGGATAACTATGGCGGGTGGTCGTAGCATGCTAAGATGTACACCACCTCATACTACTCCCCTAGATCTGCCTCCACATCTGCTGCTTCGTAGACTCCTCTATCCTTAAAGCTTCCTCATCTTGAAACATTTAACACGCCCGAGTCTCTAAGACTGGTGCCAGTTTCCTATTTCTTACAACACTATGCATTCTTCATCCGCTCCTGTATGATCTGCACCTTCCTTGCCTACGATCTGAAAGAGATGCTAAAATTTCTCAGTTTCCGAAAATAGAATCTTGGTCTCATCCCCTGGATGAACCACGCCCATTGCCTAATATAGTCAATCCTGACATGAATGATGCATTCATGCCATGAATGACGTCGTAAGGCCTCAACCTAACTACTAAGAGATCCAACTGTCACTCTCACCTCCAAGGGTTGAGTCACACCGTCAATGTAAAGACACCTAAATTTCAAGGAATTTTTTTTCTTATTTTTCTTTTTAATTTTAAAAGAACGCAGCTTTTAACGGCACCTGATTCAGAGGCCCGGTGTGCCCGGAATCATGTTCTGAAGTTTGGCTCGGGTACGTTCAGTGAACGAACGAGGGAGTTTTTATAACTTTTGAACGGGTCCTCGGAATCGAATTCTGAGGGCCCCGATGGAATCGCAGCACCGATATTTACTAAGAAACACCTCTTCCGGAGTTTCGTTTTCTCGGTTGTGGTTTTTAATTTTTGGGTTTTAAGTTAAGAAATAAAATAAAGTTGTGCGACAATTTTATTTTTATTTCACTTAAAGCCTCTTAAATACCACTTCAAGCTATTTAAGCTGAGTTGATGCGGATAGGGTGCTATCCAAAAATATCCTACCCTCTTGGTAGGATATTTGTGAGGTGGGTCCCGCACAAGCCCCACAGTTTCTTTTCCCCTAAGTAACGCACCCGCGAAAACCCGTTTTTATGAAGGTCAACTGGCGTGTTTTCTTAAATTCTTAACGCTTCATTTAATTGGGTGGTTTTATTCGTTAAATTAATTATATGAATTAATGGGTTGTTACATTTCTCTTTTTCGTTTGTTAGCATGTTAATAAACTAAGACCAATGCTTTTTCTCATTAAGTGTTGTTCGTTGAAAGGATTTGACAAATCTCAAAATTCTTCATCCTTCTTCGCAAATAACGCGAAGAACATGAAGAACACCGGCCTTCGACGAAGGGCGGCGAAGAACGCCGAGCCCTCAGAGATCGACGACGCGATGCCAAGAACTGAGACACCGAAGGTTCTTATTCCACGATGTTCTTCCGCAACAATCCATCCCTATAACAACCTTCGATCGACAACGACATGGTAGGGGCTTGCGCTTCATTTAAATCTCTTTGTGGGTTATAACAACATCACATATTTAATTATTATAAATTAAATCTATTGTTTCTTGATCCTTGGAGATCATCGATGTGATGCCCTTCCGCGACGACACGACGCCCTTCCGCGACGTGACGCTCCCCTTGTTCCGCGGTGGTCAATTCCGTGAAGAACGTGTGTGCGACGACTTGATGAGGTAGGGGTTTGTTGTGAAATAATTTATTTTCCCATGACCGTTTCTTTTAAAATAATGAACCCGGTTTCATAAGAAAAATTTTAATTTATTAAAATTATTGTTTGATATGTTGATTATTCTTTCCGATTGTTATCACCTAACGCGGTGGGTGCGTGCCAAACGAACATGGCCCGAAAACCCTCTGCAGTTCTTCGTTGTTGTGCGGATTTGGAGGGCGATGACAAAATGTGATGCAAGGGCGATTTGATGTTTCTGCAGTGAAGAACGGGACCCGTGAGGAGCAGCGGCGCAGACGGGAAGGAAAACAGACCACCGGGGAAACTCTGGTGGCCCGCGGAAGCCGCCGGCGCCCCGGCGTGTCGCCGGATAGGGCCGCCGCGGCTAATGCCACGACGGCGGTGGCCAGCGGACCCGCGGCCACACGGGTCCGGCTCACACGCAGGGGACGCGACTAAATGCCGCGTCCACTGACTCCTGCGCGGCCCCACGCGGGGCCGCGACACCATCTTCCCGTGGGGGTAGCGCCCCACGTCTCCTTCGCTCGGCCACTCGGCCGAGCTGAGCCGGGCCGGCCCGACCGGCTGGGTCGCACCCTGGATCGACCGGGCCGCGCCGAACCAGGTCCGACCCGGTTCGGGCCGAACCAGGGGGGGTCAGGCCGGGTCGGTCCGGGCCCAGACCCCCCGTCTTCGGACCGTTTCGGTCTTTTACCCATATCTTGAGCTAAGGGCCTCCGAACTACGCGCCGTCAGTGGAGATGCGATCCTTGGATCGAGACGGTTGTTTCGGTATATCGCACTCAAGGTTTCTAAAAACCTTGTGTTTGGCCCGGTTGGTTCGTACACGAAACCAACCAGACCCTCGGAGCGGAAACACTCATATCATGACCTTCGGACGTCCAATTGACGTGTTGTCGACTTCATTGAGTTCCTCTAAGTGAGACGGATCTTTTGGCATACTCCGCCCGAGGTTTGGAGGCATGTAGAGTACGGTCGGGTTGGTTTTGCCTTAGAAACCAACCGGGCCCCTCGGACGGAAAAGCCAATAACTCTCAGACCGGGCGTCCGATTGACGCGCTGTCTGTGACGTTGAGTTCCTGTTGACGATAAAAAACTTATGGATACATCAACTCTGGACCCCTCTCTGCTCATGGAGCGGACCCTCCCGAACGAGCTTGCTGTGTGTGGAAACCCTAGTGCTGGCTACGACTTCGACAACGACGACTGTGCCGAAATCCTCGGTGGACTACAACGATGAAGAGTGCTGGTCTTGTATCCTATGTGGGTCCCAGTTGTGCTGGTATTGTATCCTATGTGGGTCCCAGATTAGATGATTCTGTGATGGTCTTGTATCCTATGTAGGTCCCAGCATAGATGAATCAATGAAGAGTGCTGGTCTTGTATCCTATGTGGGTCACAGTTGTGCTGGTCTTATATCCTATGTGGGTCCCAACTTAGATGACTCCGTGCTGGTCTTGTATCCTATGTGGGTCGCAGCATAGATGAATCAATGAAGAGTTTTGGTCTTCTATCCTATGTGAGCCCCAGCTGTGCTGGTCTTGTATCCTATGTGGGTCCCAGCTTAGATGATTCCATGTTGGTCATGTATACTATGTGGGTCCCAGTATAGATGAATCAATGAAGAGTGATGGTCTTGTATCCAATATAGGACCTAGCTGTGTTGGTCTTGTATCCTATGCAGGTCCCAACTTAGATGATTCAATGCCTGTCTTGTATCCTATGTGGGTCCCAGCATAGATGAATCAACGAAGACAGCTGGTCTTGTATCCTCAGTGGGTCTCAGCTTAGATGATTCAGTATCCATATCTGATCATCCCTTTCACCTTTTCAACAAAGTATACCTGTGTGAGTTGAATCATGTTTACTCTCCTTTGTAAAATGTGTTGAACTATCCTGTGTGGATTTACTGTTTACTCTCCTTTGTGGATTGTGTTGAACTATCCTGTGTGGATTTACTGTTTACTTTCCTATGTGGATTACATTTTCTCTCCTTCGTGGATTGTGTTGTGCTATTATATGTGACTATACATTTTTCTTTCCTGTGTGGACTGGGTTGTGCATGGGATCGGATGTTGAAGCCGAATGGGAATTGATGACTTTGGTATATGTATGGGCATATACATAAGCAGTGCCGGTCGTTACTTCGTAATTGTATCTTTCCTTGTGGTTTATCCTTTGTGGATTTCGGGAGACCTTCAGGGGTGTTGGTGTCCCTACTGAGTAGCTTATACTCACCCCTGCATGGGCTATGCCCACACTTCGTTGTGTTGGCTGCAGACGACGGACAACGCAGCAGAATCACGGTGGAGGCTTGCAGAGTAGGACGGTAGCTGGAGGTGGACCACTGGGCGGGACGTACTAGGAGTGGACGGCTGGACCGAGAGGCTATGGAGGCTATCTGTGCTCACCCTTCATGTGGGACTTCTATAGGATGGCTCAACGATGCGACTTTTCATTTCAGTTGTTGTTTTCCCCATTCAGTTGTACTTTACAGTTGGGATTGTATTTTCAGACCCTTTAACTTTCAGCACAGCTTGTTACAGTTTTTACTTAGTATTTACTCTTTCCGCTTGCTTACTCTGTGGTGGTTGTTTACTCTACCAAGGCATTGCATTCCCTATTTATTGAGATTTACGCCTCGGTGCTAGTCGCCAGCCCCAGGCCTATGGAAGGCGGGCTTGGGTTAGTCACGACATGGGCCCCGAGGACGGGTCGTGACAGTCGGCATCAGTGTGAGGTCACTGGGTCTCCTCCAGTAGAAATCTCGAAAGTGATGGTCAAGTCAACAGTTTTAACCAGGACCACTCAGTATTAACCAAACAAAAAGGACAGGAAGGAAAACATCACAAGATTAGTGTCTTTTAATTATTGCAGCTCATAGTACAAAGACACGAATACAACAACAACATGGAACTAGAAGTACAAGTGATGTATCCACTAGTTCCTCCCTTGTCCACCTGCTCCTGGAGCTCTACTACTTTGTCCACTGCTCGGTTGTTGCTCAAGCACCTGCCACTGCTTATGCCTCGGTGGCTTTTCCAAAGCTTGCGGATCAACTGTACGTGGAGTCAGACAGTCACGTGCTAGGTGACCCTTTCCGCCGCATGAGTAACACTGTCTGTTTCTGGAACCCCTAGATCTGTCCCCACCCCGGGTGCCCCGCACCACCAATCCTAAAACCCGAGATTGCCCAACTGCTGGTCTGGTCCTTCTGGACATCTGCATCATCTGTCTACTACCCATAGATGACTCGGCTACTGATCGAATAACACGCGGAAAAGGAAACTGCTCCTGATCACGCTTGGGGTGTAGAGCTACTGGCACAAACTCCACCCTGAAGAAGGCCTCGCAGTCTTCCCATGCGAAGGTCATCACGTCTCAAAACTGGAACAAGTGGCTCCACCACCTGCATGTTGCTGCCTAAAGAAGGCTGGCAGCAAAGATCACCATGAAGTCTTCCAGCGTCCCCACTAGCCTGAAGACTCTCACTACAGCCTCTAGCCAATCCTCAGCCGCCTGCGGGTCCGTCTCTCCCTGGAACATGGGTTGCCTCTGGCGCTGGAACTCATGCAGTGCACTCAAGGGTCGTGCATTGCCTACTACTAGGCTGGTGGCATCGGTGGCCCAATGTATGGTAGTACCACTGGTGCCTCCTCTGGAACCTCAACTGCAAGAGGGCCCTGTACCAAACCCTCGTTGCTCGACAGGATGTCAGTACGCACATCCCACTTGGCTTTAGTTGGTCGTCCGAGAAAAGGCATCCTGAAAGAAACAACATGACACTGTCAAATGATTATACCTGGTGAGATGACCTGGTTTGACCTCATATTTAAATAAAACTTCTTGAAACACACACGCAATCAGTGTTTTTGTGCAAAAAGTTGGAAATCAGTTGTCAGGGTCCTGGTGTATGGATACGTCAGCCGCCCGCAACAACACTGGACTCCCTGAACTGAAAACCACACTTCGTACTCTTAACACTATTGCTTCATAGAAAAAAAATATCAGAGTTATAAGTTCTACGGTAGAACCGACTCCTCTGATACCAATTTGTCACGACCCGTCCTCGGGGCCCGTGCTGTGACTACCCCAAGCTCGCCTTCCATAGGTCAGGGGCTGGCGACTATCACCAAAGGCATACATCCCAATAACTGGGAAGGAATTGCCTTTATAAATGTAAACAATACACCACAGAGTACAAGAGGATGTAAAACACAAAGTACAAAGAGAAGTGCTGAAAGGTAAATGGGCCAGAATACAAACCCAAAAGAAAGTAAAACTACAACTGAACAAAGTACAACATGAAAAGACAACAGCTGGAGGGACAGAAGTGGCTCCTGTGTCGTCCTCCTCGGATCCTACCTGAAGGGTTGGTACGGATGGCGCAGCTCCTGGATCATCCACCACGGATCCCACCTGAAGGGTAGATACAGATAGCCTCCACAATGCTCTCGCCCGTCAACCTCCTCTGAGTGTCGTCTCACCGTGAAGTCCACCTCCGGATACTAACTCGTCATGTAGTCCACCTCCGGGTACTGTCCAGTCCTCGAACACTCGGCCTCCGTCAGCAATGCCCGTCGTCTGCAACCAACACAACGAGGTGTGGGCATAGCCCGTGCAGGGGTGAGTATAAAGATACTCAATAGGGATCCCGAGACCCTCAAGGTCTCACTAAAAAAATCAAGGATAACCACAAAGAATATCTCAACAGATAACCTCTAATTAGGTATATGCCAATGCATATACATAAGTTATCATGTAACCCATCTCAATCATGAGGAAAACACCAAGATCATGAAATCAACGGATAACCACTACCTAGGTATATGCCCATACATATACCTAAGTTATCAAGTGACCCATCTCAATCATGTGGTAAACGAAATGGTCAAAAGTCTCAGCTCAAACCAGGATTTTCATTATCGAAACTATAACTGCTGAAGAGTTCCGTCTCTGGAGTGTACAATGGTCCTGTCACGACTCCGAGTTACTATTCACTAACCAAAGACTGTTGAGGTACTCCTCCTATCGAGTACCGCAGGTCAGCCAACGAAACACAGTAGTGCTTCCCGCCGAGGTATGTCACCCAAACATAGTAGTGCACACCTACTAGTATCCTGCTGAGGTACTCTCTGGACGAGTACCGCGGGTTTGCACTATCACACAGGTAGTGCTCTGTCCTCCATGGGTCTGCACCTCACAAAGTAGTGCTACATCCATTAGGCTAGTCGACTCACTCCAAGTCGAGTCGGTCAAACAGTCGTCAGGTCTCAGTCGGCTACACGGTCTCCGTACTCCGCATGCTCATCTCTGGAAGGGTCCGCTCCACGAGCTACATGTCGATACTCCATGTATCTCAAAGTCCCACTAAGAAGTATCTCAATGGACCTCCTCGTCATAGGGGTCTCAATGCAACACACGGCCCGTCAATCGGATGTCCGGTCTGTGAGTTATTAGCCTTTTCGTCCCAGGGGCCCGGTTGGTTTCGTGTTCGAACCAATCCGGCCGTATCTCAACTGTACCCCGAACTCTCATAGGGTATACTCATTGGGACCGTTTCTCAACATGATCACCAACGTCGCTGACGGTTCGTCAAACGGACGTCCGGTTTGAAAGATAACAGCTTTTCCGTTCCAAGGGCCCGGTTGGATTTCAGGTACAATCCAACCTGGCCACTATCCAACAGCAACCAAAACTCAGGCTAAATATGCCTAAACATCCGTCTCATCAAGAGGAATCCAACAAGACAGACGTCACGTCAATCCGACGCCTAGTCTGTGAGTTATTGGCTTTTTTGTTCCAGGGTCCCTGTTGGTTTCGTGAGAGAACCAACCCGACCGCACTCCGACGACATCCAAACCTCAAGCAGAGTAATCCAAAAGATCCTTCTCACGTAGAGGAATCCATCAAAGTCAACAGCACGTCAATCGGACATCCGGATGTCAACATATAAGCGTTTCCGCTCCGAGGGCCTGGTTGGTTTCGTATCAGAACCAACCTGGCTGAACACAAAGTATTCTGAAACCTTTAGTGCAATATACCGAAAGGGCCTTCTCATTTCCGGGATCGCTACACAACTGACGCTGCGTCGATCGGAGGTACGTAGCATATGATATGGGAAATAGACCAAAGAGGGTCTGAAAACGGGGGGTCTGGGCCCGGACTGACCCGGCCCGAACCCCCATGTGTCGGCTCGAACCGGGTCCAACCCGGCTGGGTCTGGCCGGCTCGGTCCGGCCCGACTGGCCATCCGCGGCTCTGCCAGTGCGGCTGAGCAGAAGCCGCGGGCAGGGCGCGTGGTCCCCTCCCACCCCTCGCCGCTAATTTTAGGCCGACGGCAGATCTTCCACCGCCAATCTTCTGGCGGTGCGCACAGGCACCGCAACCTCCTGGCGGCCGGACGGCTCTGGCCGCCGTCCCCAGTCGTCGACGGCGCCACGCCGGAGACCCGTGCCTCCGGGTGTTTCCCCAAGCCCACGGTTCTTTTGCGGTTATTCGGCACGACGCAACTGCACCTTAGAATTGGATCAAAAATTTGAATGTGTGGCATGACAACGTTGCACAATTCTTTCCGCTCAATCCTACACGGTGCGATGGCACCACGTTACTTTCATTCGGTCCGAAATAATAATAAAATCAATAGGGAGGGGGCGGCCATGTTTGTACAGTCCGACATCCTCCCGTTAACTGATATCATGCGGTCCAAATAAACGTGGATAAAAGACGGAAGAGAATCACGTAAGGAAAAATCACGTAAATCCCCAACAGTTTTCCCTGAATCAAGAATTTCCAACCTGTAACATAATATTTTTAGATCAACATAATATTTCGTTGATTCGCGTTCTTATAATTAGAAGTGAGTAAAATAGGGTTTACAAATAAGTTCCCTACGTTGACAAAAGTTGATGAACGATGGTGTTGCGGAAAACGGTGTCGCAGGGTGAGGTTCCATATATGCCGACAAAGAACATCTGAGAAGGATGCAATGTCTCCCTTCATTTCACACGTAGAGAAATTTGAAAGGCGGACTTTCGATGGCGAGTTCCCACATCGGTGCTTCCTCCTTTTCCGAGGAAGAAGATGATGGAAGAAGAAGAAGAAGTTCTTTTAAAACTTCCAAGCTCTCTTCCCTTACCCTCAACACCACAAAATCCAACCCATAACAAATAATGGTTCCACATTATTTAATCAACCCAAGCCTAGCTTTTACAAATGAATTCAAAAGTTTAATTCACAAAATTAATGTGTGTGTTGTCTAGAGTTAATGAGGTAGAGGGTGAGGAAATGAAAGGTTACTCAAATAAAGATAGGTTTACAAAATTTAAGAGGGAGTTAGGGAGTTTAAGAGGAATGTGAAGGGGTGGGGTTCATGTGGGCCCCACCTCACCTTAAATCCTCCCATGTGTGGTTAACTCCAAGTGGGTCCTACCCCTAACTCCCTTACATATATTAAAACCACTTAAGAGAGGGTCAAGTGTTGTAACACAACACTTCATCTACTTAACAAGAAAATAAAATACAATTGTAACAATTGTATTTTATCCCTCACTTTTCTTAAAACAATAGCTCCCTAGAAAACGCAAATCTAGAAAGGGTCATCTTAAGTAATTACTGGCGTTGCGGTTCCATCAGTGCCCTCGGATTTCTAATCCGATAACCGGTTCAAATGATAGAAAAACTCATTCGTTTGTTCACTGAGTGTACCCAAGCTAATCTTCGGAAATTGATTTCGGGCACACCGGGCCTCAGAATCAGGTTCCGTCAAAAACTGTGTTCTTGTAAAATTATAAAAAAAATTAAGAAAAACTTTCCCTTGAATTTTACAGGTCATTACATCCCAACAATCTCCCCTGTGTCTAAGAGGCATTTGAAATTTCAAAAGACCAAACCCAATTCATATAAAGTGGTTATCAAATATAAAATGATCTATAGGAAAAAAACTATTTCGTTTTATTTCGATTTAATTTCAATATATTTTATTTTATTATCCTATCCTAACCTACCTATACCAAAGTGTAATTAATACTATATAATATTATATGTAAAATAATTTAATTAAGTTGACATTATATCCTTTATAATTTCATTTATTTTTCCCATTTGGTTTTAAAACAATAATCATCATCGCTAAGGTAGCGATTCACCACCAATTTGGATGATGATTTTCATTTCATACTACCACATTCAAGGAATTTCATAAAAGAATTAAATTTTTAAAAAATATTGATTTATGTTTCATTATATTTTTTCATTTGGGAACCAATATATATAAATAATACTAAATAATATAATATTATTATATTGATGATCAAGAAATGAAAAAATAATCTAAACAGTTATCATCAACGATTTATCTAATGATCCACTCTCCTGTAAGAAAATTAAATGATGTAAAAAAACATTTATATTTATGGAACAGAATTAATGTAATATAATTTCCATTTTGTAGAGTCATTATAAATTTACAAGAACTTCTATAATAAAACTCAATGGAACCAATCATAAATCATGAAATGAATAGTCCAAACTGGAGGAAATTAAAAATTATAACTCAATGAAATGGAAATAGATAATCCCAATAAAATTATAATAGATAAAATAAACTATAAATAATTTCTATATTAATTTAGTAATGAATCTAATTTGAATATCCATGACATTAATTATATGGGATGAAAAATTTCTGAAAGATGGTAAGTGATTATCTCCAAACCCCCATATTTCAATTTGGTTATAGTTTTTATATATTTACACCAATAAACATAATAATTATTTTTATGTTCAACTCATACATTATATTATTTATGATAAAAAAATTATTTAACTATCTAAATTATTCATTATTTGAAGGGAAAAGACATGTTTCAAAAAGTTTTCTTTTTTATTTCTCCTAAAAAGAAATCATAATTAAAGGAAACATCCCAACGTTATTCCCAATTATGAGTATACTTCATTATTTTCTACAAGAATCACATTTTTATTAAATAATATTTTTTTAAATAAAAAATATAAAATTTTCATGTTTGTTTTTTAAAAATAATATTCTTTTTCCATCTTTAAAGTGAATTAATGCTTTCCCTTAAAATAAACCATTGTGGCTCATTATTAATTTTTATTAAACATATTTTTTAAGTATTTTCACATTATATGGTCAAAATTTATCAGGATATATGATTAATTTATCTCATTTTTGACAATTTATTCTTTAAACACATTATTTCATAGACATAATGATGATACACCAACTGTATATACCATATGAAAGGATTATGATACTCATTTCCTTCCATGGATAACCCTTATGTTTCTCCTTTATGTTTGATTCTTCCTATTGAACAAATATTCATTTACATGTTATGAACGGTGCACTTAGAAAGAATTCCAATCCATTGATAAATGTTTTGTCTCATGACATTCCATGTTTGGATTAATTGTAAACCACAATATTTATTGGGACATGTTCCCCCATGTGAATCTATATTGAAAATAAGAATTGACCCATGATCCTTAATGGGGAAAATATCTAGAAGTAAACATTGACTCATTATTATTTCATGTTGTATGAAATTTAATCATTTAAATGATGTCATGGTTACATGATCCCATGACCTATATATTACAAATCCTTATGATCATTCATATTCTATGCCTTTTAATTTCATTATTATATTCCTTATAGCACATTTTATATGGATTATTGCTTTATTTATTACATTATTGGGATTTTTAGATCACATATTTTGTTCATGCATTTCATAGGTTATATTATATAAATGTAAGAGCTCAAAATAATTTAGTATATTATTATGGATATAAATAAAAAATTATTTTGGTTTCATTCTTTGTAATCATATACCTATTCTTACAAAGAATCTAGACTTTATCTTATTTAGAGTGTATCTCCTAGTTAATCATTCTTAATAGATTGTAATAATATGGGAAAATTATAGGGTTTTTATAGTTTTATCAAATATGTTTCTAGTTATTTTTCGATATTAGGACTATAAAACAATAGTAAGAACCCTATGGTTAATTATATCACCATGTATAAGTTAGATTGAAACGTAGTTAATCAAAATATATGATATACTTTCCTTATAAAATTTTATCATTCTATATTCAATGTATCTTTATAATATTCTTATTAGATTAGTATTCAAGGCCACCAAATCATAATTCATTAAGCTAATGGATGGAAATAGGAGAACCCCAACAAAAAATTAATTTTATATGAATGTTGACAATTTCCAAAATGAGATTATAAATTTGATGGGAACAAAAAATAAATTCTTCCAGATAGTACATTGTAAACTAGCTCAAGTTATGAATAATGACATGAACCATGTGCAATTCCTTTATAATCAAAATAAAGGGAATATTGTGGTCTAATCCTTTTTGTGATAAAGACAACTTATGTTTAGTGGATCATGTGATCCCACATTGTGGAAGAATGGATTAACTCAATTTATATGATATTATCTACACTTAATTTCATAGAATAGGATATAGAAGTGTTATTGATTTATCATTTTGATTGTGAAGCTGATTATTGGTGGTCATTAATCACGAACATGATGTCCAAAGTGGGAATTCATTAAAAGGAATGGGAAATTTGGATGAAAAATTTTTTCAATTAATTTTTTCTAATACCACTGCTTACTAATATAGAACTATTCTTACTCCAAATAAAGAAAAATAAAAAAGAGTCTATCATGGTGTGTACAGAAAAAACATAATGCTTTCATGATCAACCTCCATCATTATTATTAAATCCAAAATCAAAGTGGATCAATCCATTAGTGGACTAAAACTGAGTCTATGAAAACAAAAAGTTATTCTAGAGATCAAATTTTATGAGGAGATTTTTTGATCCGACATTAAGGTTCAAATTCATATAATAGATTCTCAGTTGACGCAACAATCTAGTGGAAAAAGAAAAAATGAATTTAAAAAAGGAAGATAAATAGATAAATCCCATGCTGGAATCAAAAACCAATATCCCTCTTGTCAAAATAGTGCGAAAATGAATCCTATGATCTTTCTAAGGGTAACATAAGGATTCTTCAGATGTGTTAGAGTATGGAATATTGCTACTAATTTATAAAGGTATCTAAAGATTTACTCTAATTTGGAAGATGAAAGGAAGGTTTAGACCCACAATCATAATTTAGAGCTATGTTTCAACTCCATGTAATATAGTAATTATGCAAGATAATTCTTTAATACTAAGGCTATTTGAAGAAATGAAAAACAACCTCCAAAGAAACAAAAAATTGAATATGATATCACTAATACTAATGTGGAGCCAGAAAATTATTACTTGATAGGTATAGTGGTTGTTCATTATTGAATATTGAGCATAATATTTAATTTTTTTATACTAATTCATTCATTTTGTACATGTTTAGCATAACAATTCAAACAAAACCATAAAATTTGGTGGGTGAGTTATCAATGTGAATATAAAATAGGGAAATTGTTTCATCCAATTTATGTCACTCCTCCCCCATAAATATTTTTGGAATGAACCAATGAAGAAATGTTGTCTTAATTCCTTTGGTAATGTTTGATGCTATATTGGGCCTATATTGTGTATCTCTATATAAATCCAATACCAATTTTCATTAAAGGAAGATCACTCTTCACATCTTAAGGAATTCTATAATTCATACAAGTGTTAAGAAGACGATGACACTTCATAAAATCACATTCTCAATTGCGGAGATTATTTCTTTATAAGCACGAATATTACACCAAATGTTTGAGAAAAAGGAGGAAATAATTTGAAAAGACATTCCCATTACAAGGGACTACATTGATGTGTTCATTAAATATTTTCATCAAATTTTTCATGAAATAGTGGTTGAGTTATCAATTTAATTTTTTCTTGGATCTATTCCTTAATCATAGACACCTTATAGAATTTCCACCAATGAGTTGGATGAATTGAAAAGTAGTTTCCATAGAATATAGATAAGGGATTAATATTCTTTAGTGTTTCACAATGGGGATCCCCATTCATATTCTTCAAGAATAATTATAGATTGATTACCCTCTGTATTTGGTGTCCTGATTTTAAAAATATCATCATAATGAATATGTATCTCATTCCATGGTTGAATGATGTGTTCGATCATCTACACGGGGACACATATTTTTCTAAGGTGGACATTCATTCGGTATATCAATAATTAACGGTGGGGAATGATGATAATCCAATGACATACATCTGAATAAGGAGTGGAAACATTGAGTTCATAGTGATGCCATTCAATCTCACTAATGAACCATTTATTTTTTCGAACATAATGAATAAAATATAAAGTTATTACCTTGAAATTTTATTTGCAGTCATTATTTATAATGTTCTAATATACTCGAATATAAATGAGGAATAAGAAGTCGATTTTGACATTATGTTGAAGACATTGTGTAGTTAATATATTTATTAAAATTTAATCAAATATGATTTCTATATGGAGGATGTATCAATCTTGGGGTATGTTATCACCAGTAATGTAATATATTTGGACCCTTCCAAGACAACAATAATAAAAGATTGTCACATGCCAACATCTATAATGAAGAAAAATAATTTACAAACCCTGTCTGGGAATTACTGATGATTTTTTTATGAATTCATCAAGATTATCAAACCCACTAACCAAGAATAATTGGAAGGTATATACGATTTTTAAACTAAAGAATTTGAAGACTACTTGAAAGAGTTAAAAATGCTCATATGTACATCAATACACTTAGTACAGACAATTAGAGAAATCATTTTCAGAAAAATTGATTATTAAATGAAGTTATTAGGTTTTGTACTGATGATAATGATAATTTTATAGCCCAACCTTAATGGTAGTTTAGAATTCATGATATAAACTATCCCTCACATGATCAAGAGTTGGCAGTTGTGATCATTACATTGAAAATATGTTGACATAATGTATTTGGGGATAAGTGTTAGAAATATATTGATCAAATTGGTCACCATTATATATTCTAATTGAAGGTTCATAATATGATATATCCAATATAGTGATAGTTAATCATGTAATATGATTTCTCTATCAACTATCAACCTTTAAAACAAAATAATGTGGTTAATGCTCAAAGCAGAACCGATCCTGTAACATAATTAGTGATGATAACTGATAAGGATCAAATAAGTGTATACATTAAAAGGATGTAAATTGTAATTATATTGGAAGAAACATTATTAATCCTTTCTCAAATGATTTCTCAACCATCCCTTATGGTGAAAATAAAGGATTCTCAAAGAAATGATGTAATAATTAAAAAAACACGAGAAGATATCAGGAATGGGTGATACTACAAGTTTACAATTGATGTGGAAGGAGTTGAAGGATTTGGTTCATGTCTATTTGTACCATTGAATGTGGATAAAATAATGTGATTTGTAATTATTCATATAGATAATCATTATTTATTCACACTGGAGGAAAAATGATGTTCTGAGAAATCTGAGAGGACATTTTTTGGGTCAATATGAAGATGTTAATCAGTGAATATATATCAATGAAAATTGTATTTCATAATGTGTAGTATTAAATGGAAAATGCCTAATGAGATTATACATCGATTATTTATACCAATATAGAAATGGGAAAACATCACCATAGGATTTTTATTAGGACATCCAAATACATCTAGAGGAAGTAATTCAACATGGGATGTTATTTTCCTCTAACAAGGATAGATAATGTTATTGTAAATAGAGAGGACTTACCACTTGACCAAAACTAAGGGATTTATATTAATGATAGGTTATGATAAATGGTGTACCGCTTAAATATTATTTGATCAAGATGCGGTATTTACCTCTGTGTTCGAGAAAATTAATTATCATGATCTAAACATTGAGGTGAACATTAATATGGACTATCATCCACAAACTAACGGGAAACCTGAGAGGATTATTCATACACTATAAGAAATGTTGAGATCTTGTTCTGTACACTTTTAGGTGATGATAAAAAAACAACAACATCTAGTCTTTTTGTCCTATAACAATAATTTCAACTAAAGAATTAAAATGGATCTATATGAATCAATTTATGTGAAAAAATGTAGAAAAATAGTATTATGGGATGATGTGGTGGACATATGCTGCTAGGAACTGAAATTTTCACCGAAATGTGAAAAACGTGAGATCATTCTAAAAAGCATCAAGGAATCCAAAATTAAATAGAAGATCATTTCATACACTTGTTGAAGAGACTTGGTGTTTGTGGTTAAAGATATGATATTCCTCCATATATGTACATGGTAAATGGTCATTAGATTTTGGAAGAATGGAATGTTGATTCCCCAGTACATCATCCCCTTTGATATTATTCATCGTCTATGATCTATGACATATCAACTAGAACATCCACCTACCTTGTCTCATGTACATGATGTATTCTATGAATCTCTATTAAAGAAGTATAAACTATATCCCTCACTTGTAATAAAATTTGTTTTGGAACAATTGGAAAATGATATCTCTTATGAGGAGTAGTGGTTGAAGATCATATACTCTAGAGATAATGTTCTACACAATAAGAATACTCAACAATTCAATGTACTGTGTAGCATACGTTTAAAGAGGAAATATGTGAATTTAAGGACTAAATGTACTAGTATTACCCTCACCAATTTTCCCCTTAAATTTTTATATGATTTTCGAGGGTGAAATTTTTTAGGCATAAATGAATGTAATGATAAGGAATTTTATAAATGAAAATTAAATTCTTATAAATATTTAATATTGTATAAATCAAAAAAAATCACATATAGATAACTATTCAAACATTATAAATTTGGAATCAATGAAATATGATTTATTTGAAGAAACATAGGAATCAATACTAATGGAATAGTTACATGATAGTTTGAATAGTAATTTCTAAATTAGGAATATTACTCTAGAGAATAGAATAGTAACATCACCTATGAATGTATAAATAGAATTTAGGAATCTTATAAGTGAAATTACGATATATTTAGATCATGCAATAGGTAAATACATGTTTTGAAAATTATAAATTAAATGTTGTTATTTTTATAAAAATTAGATGTTTATTTACAATTTTTCAATTAATATAATGATTTATAAGATAATTTATTTTCCTAAATTATATTAAATTTTTTTATTTATTTATCATTTGTGATTATAAGGAAATTTCATGAGACCATAATTCTTTTAAATGTGTCATAAAATCAGATATCATTTTAAATTTATTATTATTTATTTATTTATTATTTTGATTGAAAATTAAAGGTAACATATATTGGGAATAATTTTCATAAAATGGAGTCCAATTTTAAATTCAACACATAGAAAATAAGTTAGGGGGAATTATTGGGATTTTTCTAAAATATACGATTTTTTGGTGAATATGAAATATAATAATTTAGGATATAAGCTATATAAATAATTTTTATGTCATTATTGAGGTATGTGTGATGTAAGAAAATTTATCATAATTTTTTTTTCTATATTTACATTATTTACTTATATGAATCAACACTATTGATTATCTATATCCAAAAAGGAAATAGGAATAAAATAATAAAATAACTGTCTTATCCATTGTAAATACCATTCCCCACTACCTATTCAACTTACATATTCTAATCCTTGAATCTTATTGAAATTATACCCAATCATCTCCAAAGTTTCACCCATATGTACAAGAGCCTTTGGTTTCAAAAATTTATAAAACAAATTTCTTTATGGATATTATCTATGAGAATATGTTCAAGAGGTAAAATCATCTTTCGTTTCCTTTTGACTTCTCTATAATTACTTTTCTTTTCTTTTCTTCTCTTCACCCACCAATCCCAAAGTGGAATGATGACTTGAGTATCCTCTATATATTTTAAATTTATAATGTTATTGTTATATCCTCCATCAATTCTCTTCTCTTCTTCATTTGGTACTAAAAATGAAATCATCATTTATTAGGTGTCCAAATCTGGACCATTGTGGAAGATGATTTTTTTTTGTGTTTTAATACCACCATTGATGATGTTTATTAAACCATTATAATGATTAAAAAATATTTTAAAATCAAAATTTAAAATTATATTTTTTTCTATATATAATATATAAACCTAATATTATATAATACAACAATTATGGTTTGTGTTGATAAAATATTCTAATGAATCTAATTGATTATCATTAATATTTAATCTAATAAATAATCCTCATATCTAAAAAAAATATAAATAGAAAAATATAAATTTCTAGAATTTAGTTAATATCATATAATTTTAGTTACAAATATTTATTACTATTTTACAAATACTTCTACAATAAAGATAAAGGGAACCAATCATTAAATCATGAATCAAACACTCCAAAAATGTCAAAATTAAAAACCATAACATAACAAAATGATCATAAATGAACCCAGTAAAATAATAATAAATAAAATATACAATGAATAGGTTTTTATATAAATTATTAATTAGTATTATCTAATTATATACGACATTTGGTACAAGTGAAGAACATTTTCCGACATATGTTAAGTGAATCTCTCTAAACCCCCATTTTTTCATAGAGCTACGTTTTATATAACTTTATCCCAATGTAATTATAAATTCTTATTATGTACTGCTCCTAAATTATATTTTTTATGTTTCAAAAATCATATCCTAGCTCATTTTTATTTATTTTATAGTTAAATACCTATTTTAGAATATTCGTATATCAATTACACCCAATAAGAAAGCTCAATTTGGGCGGTCAACCAAAATTCGTACCCATTTTCAAGCACACTCTATCATCATTCTAAATACACCATGTGTTTCTAAAATCACTAATTTTTTCATGAATAACTATCTTTATAAATTTTGGTTATATAAAAAAATATTCATTTTCCCTCTTTAAATAATATTTTATTTTTTTCTTTTATGCTGCCACTAAGTGGGTCTTTTCTAAAGATTGACATGTAAAAATATTACATGAATTCACTATTGTTGGACAGAATGTTTCATGATATATGCCTAATATCCAAAAATAATGTCCATTTATTCGTTAATTCCATTATTTTTGGGACATATATATGAAAAACACATTATTTTTTCATTATGACATAGTTATGAAAGACATTTCATATCATAGGATATACTTATGTTTATTATTTAATTTTGATTATTAATGTGGAACACATAATAATTAAAATTTTATGATTGTTTCACCTATATTGTACTCTATTTCATTGGGAAATTATTAGTCTCATTTTACACCATGGTTGTATAGGGAGTAAACCCAATTACTTTATGGGACTTGGTCAACCAAGTTATATGGACTTGGTATTAATCCTATAATCATGGTCCTCTATATAGAGAGCTCTTGGAAATTATTTTTGACTCATTGTTTTGTCATTTTACCCACATTCCTATTATTCCATTATAACATTATGTATCTTTTTTCTTCCTTATGTTTATTCACGGTCCATGCCTTTTTATCTCATCATGATATGACTTCTATCCAATTTATTATGATTTATTGCTATTTTTATATAGTTACTAGGTTTTTTAGATCATCCCTTTGGTTAAGGAATTCATAGGATATCCTATACATAATAATAAATCAATTGATTTCAGGTGATCATTATGGAGATTAAACAAAATATGTTTGTATTTTGACTTTAGGATGCATAATCTTGTACCTTATTATCAAATAAAACTATAATTTACAATACTTGGATTTTATCTCATATTTAATTATGCTTACAAATAGAAACAAAATTTGAGAAAGGATAGAATTGTTAAACAATGTCTAATGGGAGAGAGGTGAAGATGAAAAGTACAAGATTAATGATTTTTTTGAGGTATTATTTATTATGGAGTCTGGTAGAAGAAAATTGTAGAAAAATTTCCATTATATGTGACAAACTGTGAATAATATCCTTAGTGTGATACTATTTGTGGTAGACTTACAATTATCACACAAAATGCATTAGACACACTTATTTTTTATTTATATTTACTATTAAAATAAAATCTATTTTAAATGGATTTATAATTTTTTCACATATAACTATATATAAATAAATAATATATTTAATCAATAAAAAAATAGTAAGAATATTTTAAATATATTATAATTTATAAAAAATGTTTATATAAAATTATAAAAAATATTCTAATAAATTAAAAAAATAAATTACTGACACAGTTTCCCAACATTATTTATAATGTGTTATTAAAATAGAAATAATTTTTAATTAGAATAATAAATACAGAAATCTTATAACAACTATAAATTACATTTTAAAAATATACATTGAAAAAATATAAACAATTAGTCGAGTATTGAAAGAGTTTTAAGTGTATTAAAAGAGATATGGAGCGTGGAAAGATGTTATCGTGGTTTAGTTATAGTTTAATTTTTTATTATCGATTATTTAGTCATAAAACATCATTTATTGGGACAAAATTTGACAAATATTTAATATTTAATAGAAATATGTCACAAAAATTAGACATTATTTGTTCTATACATACTTATATGAAATTTATTTATGATAGATTCAATTTTTCATAAATAATATGTCACCACTCCATTTATGGTGGAAATTTTATTTTTTCCAAAAAAAATCTTATTCAAAACATATTTTATGATATGTTATATATTCACCTATAGATATTCTTTTATGTCATAGGTTTTTTGGAAATGAGGTAACCATTTAATCACAAAGGTATTTGGGACATTCTTATTTGTAAGAAAATATAGAACCCATCAAAAATTACATTACTAATAAAAGATTAATATTTAGGGATGGACATTTCATAAAAAATAACCATCGCTATAAGAATTTTTATGGGGGACTAACCAATAAAATGTAAATAACTATATTGTGAAATTAATATTTTTGATATATGATATATTTTTCACTATTTACCTTAGAGAGAAATTATCTTATATGATAAAATAGAGAGTTCATAGGCAAATTTGTACCACACCATAGTAGGCACATTTTTATTAGAACTATCAATATACGGTTTTATTTCCACTAAAAAGGTATTCCACTATAGATGATATTTTTGATAAATTAATAATTTCACTGACCAAAACCCCTTATAATTAACTATTTGAGGTGAACTATTACTCCATTTCAATAAAACAAACATGACCCCATCCCTGGAATGGCTCCCCACCTAGTTTGACAATGAATAATGGTTGATAAAAACCCATGAAGAATGTATATAATAGCCTATAGTGTAGATAATAGCACATAGGGTATGTGAATCAAACCCACAAAAAATTTCCCTCACATATCATTTATGAATTAAGTGAAGAGATCATAAACAAAAAAATTGAACCATAGAAGAAACTGTGGGGGACCTTTAGTGGTTATCCCATTAAGATAATTACTAGGTAAACCATATAGTAAGTATGAAATAATTGCATGTAATTTTGTAGTTCAATTTTTTCCAGTTGTTGCATAGATTGGTAAAATATGCAACCAAACTATGAGACCAAACCATGCATCCTTCCCAAATTTATTTAAATTAAAAACTAATTCTTTCTCACCCTTTTATTTTAACCCATATTCCACCTCACCCCCCCTCCCTCATCATTAAAATTTGGTTTGGGGACACACCAAGGGAGACTACTACATACTATTTTTATGGTCATTTTCACATTATTCAATTGTGATTCAAGGTAATTTATATATATTCTTCCACTTATTTCTCTTATACTCATTTTATCCTAGTTTAAGTATACCCCATACACCAAATAACCAGTAGGGATCGAAATTCAGGTTAGCGTTACATTAGTATTCTGCATTTTTCGTATTAAGTATTAAGGTGTATATTTAGTGTCATAGTTATGTGTCTACTATCGATGGTGAAAACATCTAACTCGTTATATGTTGCCTTTATATGGTTGAGATATGTGTTTCATTGTAACAGTTTTCTATTATATTCTATTGGATTCTTGGCTATTCCAAAATTATTTTCTTTTAAATTTCTGCATATGTATGTGTCCCTTATGGGACTAATGATGAATCCAAATTAAATTAAACAGTTTTCATTAATTAAAATTTAATGAAAATTGTCTGTAAAATTTAAAAAGTGTCCTTCCAAACGTATTTAAGTATTTTAAATGGGGTTTTTATCAAAAATGGTTATGTTACCCCATGGATTTGTATTTGGAAACATATTGACAGTTTTGAATTAAGACAAATTTGTATGGTAATTTCAGTATCAAAATGAGCTTAATGTCATATTATTATTCAATTAGATCAATATATTATTGATATAGGATTTAAAAATGTGTAAATAAGATTATAATTCCATGTGTTTTTTTAATAAGATCATTTATATATGTATATGGAATGATTTATAATGAATGCATTATAAAAACCATGTGCCCAATGTATTTTATTATCATTAATGGGTGGTGAATTATTTATGTTGGGATTTGGTGACGGATAAAAAAAGAAGTTACTCATGTGAGGGCATTGGATATGAGCTAATAATTTTATTATAAATTCATTTAACTAGATTGATTCATGGTACATACATTTTTTTGACTTCCCACCTCGTTGAATGATGGAATGTGATTTTTTAAGACTAAGTAGATATTTGGAAAATTACAAGATATATTATATGATATGTGTTGAATAGGGTTTGTGCTTATATAGAAAAACGGTGCCAGTGTAGCTGATTTTATCCCACTATAATGAGTGGTCTAGTTGAATTATTTATGGCATGTGGTAGTGGTGTTCTCTAAGATGATTATATATACATATTTTCATGTGACTTTTGTGGATATAATGGGTTCTTTAGTACCGTACATGCGTATAAGTCAACAATTTGGATTCCTTTATATGAGTTCTATGATGATTATCATGATTCTTGGATCCTATTGAAGATCATTTTAGAGGACTCCTAGATTTTCCATTCTTATTTCCCATTTTTAATATGTGATGTCATGAATCCTATGGCATTTTTGTTTCCTTTTTTCCTTTTCATTTTTCATGTATCCTAATTTTATGGTTGGTGATTTTTTTTCCTTTTTACCTTTGAATTTTTTTTATATATGGTGACTGAATGATTAAATTATTTAAAAATGATGAAATATTTTATTTTTCACTAGGACTGTTTTGAATGGTTCATTATGGAAAATAATGGAAATGGTTTTTCCTTTGAAACTAATGTTTGTGGGATTAAATCATGGTTAAAATCTATCATGTCTATTTTTTCATGTAAATTGAGTTTTAATGATATTTTATAATACCATTGCATATTTAAAACCATTAGAGATGTTTGAATGTATATTTGAATGGTGGTTTTTATGTGATTGTATTTAAATTGAAATTATTATAGTGGTATAGTGAAGAATTATTTGTTCAGGGGAAAAGGATTAATAAGTGGTTTTTTCATTTCATTATAAACATAAAATGGGTTTTAAAATAGCCTTGATGTTTTTTTGTTCTCAATGGAATGGAGTATGTAAATTTATTTTACTAATTTATTTTAAAAAAGAATATACAAAATGTAAGATTAATGAAATTGGAATGAAATTATTGGTTGAGACACTGTAGGTAGTATAATTCATACCTATAGTTTTCGAGTTTTATTCTTTTTTAGATATATTATCATTATGATTCTAAATCAAATGAGAATTTGGGTTTTGATGGTGATAGTAGGTCCCACAAGGGATCATCAAGGTGTTTTGATACGAATAATGTATTCCTTATGAAAGTGGATTCACTATATCTGGTATTGATTATTTTTAAATAAAAACTATATAAATAAGATTTATTAAATAATTTAATGTCATAAATTGATGGAGTCTGACCATTGAATTTTTTTATTAGTTTTATAACTGAAATGTTTGAATTAAAATAAAAATATAGAATCAATTAAGGAATCATAGAATAACCATGTAATTCACAATGTTGTTTTTTATGAAATATATATATATCGTTACTAGGAATATAAATTGGTGTTCATAAAAAAGATGGTGGTGTAATAATAATGACCACCTAAAAGTTAATGTGAAGTGTCATTGTTTAAATTATCTACACCATAGTATTAATGAAGATCATTGGACTCAATACAATGATTCTAATAGAGAGTTTACGACATTGTTGGTGAATGATTGTTGGTGGTGGGATTTGTCTATTGATTCCTAGGAACGATAAGAGACTACAATGTGTCATGTGGTTCTAGATTGGGAGGTTTGTATCAATAGTAGATTTCTAGTGGGAGACCTCAGCGACAATAGAGAAAATTTGGGTAGTTTTAATTGATTAAATAAACTACAAGGGAAAAACATCCACATAATATAATATTTTTCAGAGTTTTTGGGATTTTGTGTTTATATGGGATAATAAATATTTCAGTGGTGGTTGGTGTAGTGGATGATTTATTTTTCAATGGATTGCTATAGTGGATGTTATTGATAGACATGCATTGGCCTATATTAATATCCTTCCCTAAATAGATCTTCCATATTCCTATTATACTACTTTTTCTCATTTATTGAAAATTATAAGAGTTTATTTAATTGAAAATTGTTCATATGACACGTCTTTAGTGATGAAAAAATTATTAAGAGAGGTATATTAGGTAATGTGATTTTTATTGGAAGTGAAATTGGAAATCCAATATGTTGCAGAAAAGAATCCAAAGATAGAAAGAATTTCAAATGGTGATGATTATGAATTGGAATTAATTTTCATAGTTCTATCAGTCAAAAATGAAAAAATGTGAAAATACATGTCACAAACCATGTAGATTAATTATGAGGATAAATGAGTCGAATACACAGGATGGATAATTAGTTTCATAGGTCGTATGAGGGGAACAAGATTTAAATAAAAATACAACTACAACATTAGGGCTGAAAAATGACAACCAGACTAAGAGTGGATTCAGTGTCAGTGTCATCCTATGTTGTATAATTATCCATTGATGTCAAATAAGGGATATTAATTGTGAACATTCAATCCATGTGAGGATCCACCAATAAATTTCCTTCACCTTGATGGAAATATAGTTTTTCATGATGTGGGAAATTACAAGAGGCATGCCTTCTAGTGAGTCTAATGATGGAAGGATTACTCTTGTGTATTATGTGATATCATTGATAAGGAGACGGAAAATATATTGTGTTATTAAGAGGCAGACTTCATCTATAGTGGAGAAAATTTGGGAAATATTGTTTAGGGATTAAATAAAGTACATGGTTAATAATTGTAATATTTTATTACATTTGTTACTATTTTGGGTAGTTTTTGAGTTGGTCAAAAAATAAATAGAAATGGTGATTTTGGTGGGGGGGATAGAAAAATTTTCTTTAGATTAGAAATATTACTATTTTGGTATAACATTCATTAGCATATGATGATTTATTTCACTCTCTATTATTCTATATGTTCTAGTTCTTCTATTATTCAATGGGTACACTAAATTACAACCATCAATATAATTATTTTAGTTTTTTATTCAATATTTTCCGTGATCAGGAAACTACAATCCAAATGGTGAGCCAAAATCTCATGTTATTATTTTTTTCATACATCATATACTATTATTAGTGAAAAAATATGCAGTTAATTTATAGCTAAAGAGTGACAATACAAATATTTAAATTAATATTGGATGTTAATAGATGAATGTGGATATTGTAACAACTATAGTATATGGAATTATACTATTTGAAATTTTATTCTATGTTATTAAAGGCTATGGATCTTTTTTGAGGTGATTACATAGGACTTTCAGAATTTATGGTGTAACTTCCAAGGGATATTTATTGTATAATTTTTTTCTCGCTAAATAAGATTCAAAATGGACATGGTGGTAGCCTTGGAGGAGGTCGTGGTCTATGATATTATTCACTTATTGGTTTTTTAAGAAGAGTGTTTTAGGGAATTGGTAACCCTTCTATTGAAAACACCCATTATTGGATGGTGGGGTTTTTTTGGATGATGTCCACTCTATTTATATGGGTTTTTAGTGAGCATGATGTTATGGGGTATTCAAAGAGATTATTTTGAAGCATAGGAAGGAGAAAATAATCTTATTTGGTCATTTTTCTTGGAAAATTTTTCAATGGGAAAAAATTAGTCTGAAACTATCATGTTAGTGATTGTGATATTCTTTATTCATGGTTTTAATAGGTTATATGGGTGATTTGGAAATCTGGACGGTGACTCCTCCATTTCACGATTCAACCCATGGAATATCCATGTAATGATTAAAGTAACTCCTTTACATGTTGGATTCTCTATGGGGATCCATGGTTTGTGGAACCACGTTAGGGATAGGTAACAACCCACTGTGGTTTTTCTAGTCTCCTTCTTAATGGAACGAATATAGTCACCATGATTTGGGGTTGAGGTTGGTTCAACAATAGTGTCAATTTCATAACATTAAAATGGTTCTGAAATTTGGATTTTAAATCATAACCTTTCCCCAAAACCCTCATTTTTTTATTCCTATCATGGTGTGGATTTAAAACCTAAGGGTCTCCCATATGTGTTTTTTGAAAATCCCATTTCTATAGGTGAATATATTCTATTTGAATATTGGATGATTTTTACTTATAATAGATTACAAAATAGTTTGAAAAGCAAAATATACTAGTCGTGGTAAGATTTTTCATAACAATAAAATCATGTTTTATTCCGAAGTTGAATTCTTTTTTTCATTAAAGGTAAAATAATTAGATAAATTCACAAAATCATAACACCAAAAATTCACATAGTATAAACTACCTTATATATATTTCAAATATGAATAACCGTAATTACCGAAGGTGGAGACATAATGTGAAAAATATTGCAAGATATAAATACCTGAAATTGGGAGGATGGATCTTCTACGATGACTGAAGGTACTCCATATCCTGATAGGTTCTCTATGGTATGTGGTGATTTACAGTTCCACATCCATGGTGGGAACTAAAACCCCGTAGTGTTGGTTGTTGTAATTTATAAAATTTTTAAAACGTGAGGGGTTGGTCCCCTAACGTTTAGTATTATGTGATATTAAAGAGTTTCTATATTTTTATTTTATACACAAATTTTTTCATAAAAATCCTAGATTTAGTATTCTTCCCTTTTATAGGGCTGTCAATCTAGAGGATTTCCCCATGAATTTCTCCCAATCTAGTTTATGGTGGATTGTCTTATTTTGTAATTATAAACGGTTTGGATTCATGATCATATACGAGTTGGAAATGTTGAATCTACAATTTGTGGTAAAATAATTATTCCTAAGAAATCATGTTTATTAAAAAATTTAATATATTTATTTAATTTTTAATAAATTATATTGATAAAAGTAATCACACCATAGAATCTCACACAAAATATCACCTTGTATTAAACTACCATTTATTGTTTGTTCGTATAAAGAACCACAATAATTGGTGGTGGAGGAGGAGGATGAAGAAGAACATATGATGATATAAATTCATGATATAGAGAGTTCACTCCATCCAGAGTCCCACCTATTGTGTGTCCAAAATGATGATGGAATTTTCTCCCTTCCATAATGGGTTCTTTTTAGGTAATTTTCCAGGTAAAGGATTCTACAACCTTGTTGGCTTCCAAACCAATATATTGTAAGCCATTCAAGTTTTTAAGAGACCATATTGAACGTTGTGATTATAGGAGATGTCTCTTCGACAACTATCTGTGTTCTGTGACATAAAATGAGTTCTAAAATTTATATTTTTACCAAAGATCATGCACATACACCCCCAATATATTATTCATAATTTTTTAAATCTCTCAAACATATGGGTTCGCCCAAAAAAATTTCTAACCAATTTATATGTGATCTTCAACACTGGTATTTTTGGAATGTTTTGAATTAAGTATAAAAATTTAGTTTGTAAGAATGATGTGTTATTTATATTGGGGTTATTCAGAACAAATTTATTGATGTAGGTGGATTCTCCCTCACATGAATAATCTGAAACATCCATTATCCAAATATTCCTATATCTTATCCCCACTATATAAAATAATTTATTATATGAATGAATCATCATTTTATAATGATTTACAATGCATTCATTTTCCCTTTTTCAAGATCAACCTTTTTTGGATGCATTGATTTCTCTATCCATCGTAGTAGCTACTATATTCAACACCCCCTCATTGATATACATGGAAATAAATAAAAAAAATATTCCCTTTTATTTATCATTTATGTCACTTTATTTCATCAAGCCAAAAATTCCTTTTTACACACCTATTTCCTGACGAATTTTGATCATTGGTAGAATGCCTATTCTCTAAGTAGTAGGGATAAAATTCCACTTGAATCATTTTTTAAAATTCCATACCATATTGCACAAGAAGTTATTATGGTACGTTTTTAATATTTCCCCTTTACATATTATAAAAATTAGTTCTTAAATTGGTGATTAATATTAGACCAAACCTGTGATACTAGTTTTATGTATTAAAGGTGACCATTAACTCCAAAACAACAGAAAATTTTAAAATTTCAAATATGGGAAGATCTTGATAACACATCCTTGACAACCGAATTATATTTAGTCTAAGAACGATTCACAATAAAAGAATTCCTCCCTTTACTTTAATGATTTATAAGAAATACATCTGATATGATAAGCCAATAATTATAATCATTTTATACAATTATGTGATTCTTATAAATGTCATTATACATTTATTTTTTAAAAGTCTTTACATTCTACTAAAATGAGATATTATATTCCTTGTTATTATTCTTGATCAGGGTAAGCCTATATTTTTAGATAGAATATAGTGATATCTCAATGACACATTCTAATGAATATGAGACATACGTTTGTAATTCCAACAATAATTAGTTTATTTTTTTATTATTTAAATTCCCAAAACTAAGGACAATATCCTCATGGGCATCTAGAGAGACATTGTCAAAATCAGTGAACTCAATGACTATAGAAAATATTTAATGAGAACCCTTGTTTTTCGATTACATAACCCTATAATATAACTGTTTCCTTCATATTATAATAACAAGTCAACATATTAGGTGCATCAAGTGGAAAAATGAATTAAAGATCCAAAAATTAATTTCCATAATAACATTAGATAATATGATGATATATGAATTTGTAGAATCATTTTTGGATTTATTTTTTTTAGTCAAAGTTAGATTTATTAAAACCAAATTCATTTTAACCAAATGAAATGGAGAACCCCTCGACATCTTTGATAAAAAAATTGGTATTGATAACAAGATAGTGAATCCAAATCTATTCAATAATAGATTATGGACTAATGGGAAGATGATGTTATCTATACATTTTCCATTGATTAATGGACCGTATAATACATTAAGATTATGTATAACATAATTAACACATATCCCATTTGATTATTAGTAGTAGAGGACCCCAATTCATTAAAAAAATATTACTATTATATAGGATAATGTTTTATGTAGCACCAACAATAACAGATTTTGGATTATAGGATTGTCACCATTAAAATAAAATATATCAACACTCCTTGAGAAACATATATAATGACTCATCAAGAGGGATTTCAACCATTAACATAAACTAGTTGATTGATGATCCTACTTTACTAAACCAATATACTGGTACCATGTAATAATTTGATGTTTGTTAGATCTACAAATAGACATTATCTCATGTTTCCATCAGCTATAATCCTATCCTTCAAACATTGATAACTGTAATATTATGCAGAGTAACATCATATCAAGGATAAAGCTACAAATATTCATCTACCAAAACACGTTCATATGCTACTCAATATATATGAGTTTATTTTAATGTTTTCATGACATTTTTTAACACTTATGATCATATTTCTTACTACGATTGACTCTCCAGCCAACAGAATTCACATTCAAATGATATTTGATGGCTTGTTCCAAACATTTCATGTTATTTTCACTGTTGAAATAAAGTTTGGCACTGTATTTGTTCAACACACCAAACACTATCCAACCTCATTTAAATGTTATTTTTGGAACATCTCTATCATTATAAAGAATCACCATTTTCAAGTATGTATGACCAATTAATAAAAAAACAACACAACAATAGTCTGCATGGTGTTTTCCACCCTGTATATATTTTAACTATGATGAACCAAATTTAAGGTTGTAGAGGAAGAATATAAAGTATACAGTTAGATAGAAATTCATGTGAGGCCCCACTAATAGTCCTCAAACACATCTGGATGAATTGCAACAAAAATATTCCCTACCTAATATCTCTATATCCCAACCCCTTAAATAACATCACCCCACCACTTGAGTAATAGAGATACAACCATATCCCCTTCCAGTATATGAAAAACATACATAAGCCCTTATTCTTATAGTCCTATCATAAACCATATGTTAATATTCACAGGGTAAAAAATGTGTTTAGGAATGGGTAGTGTGAAACACGAACAACATGTTTGATAAAATTACTACATCTTGATTTGGAATTGAAATATTATATTATATGAAGACTTTTTTTATTGTAGAAATTTTTATTTAATATGAAAGATTTATTACTGATTGAAACATGGATGTAATGCCCAAATTTGGGCACCTTGGGTTTTATCGCCAGGTAACAACAATAGTTAAGGGGGTATAGGTTTTTCGGATGTGTTTTGTTGCTTCAGGGGTCCCTAATTTATGTGGGTTGGATTAGATTAAATATATGTCTCCTTGAGTGGATGGATGACAAATTTAAAGAATTTTTGTCCTCATGGAATAATAATGAGAGTTGAGTTTATAGTTAAATATGAAAATTATGGGTTAAAATGAATATGGTTCTTCGGTGTGAGTTATACAAATCATCATAATAGATTGTTTATTTTTATTAAACTTATCTCTTGAGCAACTATCCTTTTATATATTTTATTTCTATTTGATGTGATGTACGTAATGGGATATCCAAATTCCTTTCTAGTAGAGAATATTAGTATTCTGTTCATGTGTGATGGATTTGGGTGCATAGAGGTAGAAATCATCTTGAGAATTAGAGTGTTCAAAGGAGGAACTTAAACATTGTTGTCATTTATTAGTATTGTAGTCATAATTTGGAATATTGTTTTCTTCTATGACATTGAATATTTATATTATCATAATTATTAATAGATTTTGTTCTAGTTTAATTCATTTATAATAAGTATAATTTATGTTGTACCTTGTTACTAGAGGTTTTATTGTAAATTTTGGTAAATTTTCATCGTAATGATATTATGACCCTTCCATTTTGTTCAACATTGTGTGATAGGGGGAAAACCTATGTTTCATGTCATTTTTTTCATTCTGGCTAATGTGTTGGGTTTAGAATGTTATATAAGAAACTTTTTAAGGACCATAATATCAGGTAAATATAGGTATAATACATCAATGAACAGAGTGTGTGTGGATAAGAGTTAGAAATTTGATGTATTAGTAGAGAGGGTTTGAGTTATATATTGTAACAAAATTTCTGATCCTTGTTGTTTAAATACACATTAAAATAGAGGAAAAATTTAATTTAGTTTTCCAAAAAAATCCCAAATTTAAAATCATTGAAATATTCTTGGAGATGGGTATTAAATGGATTATTATGTTATTTAATGTGATTGTGAATGAGTGAAAATTTAATATATTTGGAGAACTTATTATCGAGTACCTATGAATAAAAATAAATAAAAATTTAATTTTTTTGTAATTATATTGGAATTATTCTTATGATCCATACAATATATCTTTGTGGGAATGTAATTGAACATAATATTCAATGGGAAGGAAGAAATTATGATAATAAATTGTGTTTTATGACCAAACAATCAACTAAAAATATAATTTAATTTTTTATAGATATTATTTATTATCATAAAACATCTCATTATTTTTTATATAGAATAAACTTATTTTGAAATATAATTTTTCAATGTTCAGAGAGTGGTTTTATAGAAAACTGTTAAAATAAAAGTGTCCTATGTGTCATATGTTAAATCATCCAAGGAGTGTATTAGGGAATTTTTTCATGGGTTGGAACTCTTTTAGGGAATAAAAATATGGTTTTAAGGCTAATGGTAGTAAGGATGGAGGGTGTGAGTATATTATTTAACTACAACATGGATTCTAGGTTGAGTATTATCATTTCCATTATTGGGTGGGGGTCTTAAGATGATATTGAGTGATGTACTATAGGGATGGAGTTGATAATTACTATTGGGGAATGATTTTTAAATATATAGTGGTTACTTGTTAATATGATTGTTAATTGATGAATGGAAATATTATGTATAGAATACATGGTGTACAAAATTGGATAAATAATGTATTTATTGCAAATATTTTTTAGTAGATTCAGAGGGTTAGGCCTCAGGCACTGTGTGTGGCATCACTTGGAGAGTTCAACTCCATAAGATCAACATTTTTATAAGTAATAATATATTTATGACTATTATTACAATGAAGAACATGTTGTTTTATACAATATTACTAGTTGTTATCTATCTCAATTATTTCCCTATAAATTTGTGTATTCATTGATAAACTAGAGAGAGATTCATGAAGAGAGATATTTTAGTGATACGAACTAACGAAATAGCATATTGTTTGAGAGAGAAAGTAGAGATCTAGGATGAATCTAATGAGTCAATGTAATATTGTAAGGCACAAACAATACACCATTGGTAGATGAAGCATTAATTTCTAGGAGACATAATATACATGAGAGATACTGGATGTTGTAGATACGTACTTGAAGTTGTGTAGATAGACATTCCTTGAAAATGGTGGATTTCAAGTAAATATTATATAGGTTGATTAATTATATGGAAGATCTGGTGTCCCAAATAACCAATGTTGAGAAATATTTTTCATACCATGAAACACAAGAAGGGGATGTGATTTGATAATCTAAACTATAAATTCAAATCCTGATTGGAGAATGATTTATGTGACTTAAAGCATATAATGCTAATCTATCATTGTCTAAAATCAATGAATAGATCCTTTTGGAATATGGTAAAATGTAATAGTGATGGTGGACACTCATTAGTCATGTATTGATTAGAATAAAAATTATAAGAATGTATTGATGATGGATATACCTATGATGAAGTCATACCATGAGGAGTATTTTATCAATGAGGGGAATAGTTATGTTGACGAATAACCCAATAATATTACCAACCTTAATGTATTTATTTGACTAATACAATTTTTATGATATTATAACAAGTATATCTAAATTAGGAATGAAAAAATAGAAGTCTTATTTGGCGGGATTGATTAAATTTTGAATAGGTCAAGATGAGAATGAAAAATAAGACAAATGTGGTACCTATATAGTAATTCCAGAAGAGAAATATTAAATATGAAAGGCTAATCATATTTGAGTTCTTCATGTGATTTTGGTTCAACGGAATATGTTCAAATTTAGAATAGTAGAAGCCATTGAAGAAGAACCAATGACTTCGAACATGAATGAATATAGTGAGACTTTTCATGGGAACATAGTTTTTAAATTTACACTATCAATTTTGATACCTAATTATGATGTGAAATAGGGTCCTCTAAAACATGATTAGAACAATGAAAATAGTAACAGTGCTTTTATTGTTACAAGAAAATGGCGGCATCTAACTCATCAACACATGTGGCCACATATTTATACTTTTATATGGCAGAAAATATTTTATTGAATAGAATAATTCTTGATTGGATATCTAGTGGGATACTATGAATTTCTCAGAGAATATTAAAAAAAATACATCCATTGTTGATGCATGTTTATAAATATTCTTCGTGAATAGATCAAAGAACCACTATAGGGAGATACCAGAAAAAAATTTAAAATGAATGTAAATTCTAGTAATTTAAGGGGATATATATATGTTTTGGATCCACTACAATGTATAGTTAAATTCCTTATTCCAGTTACTCATTTTACGATATAAATAATGGTTTTAAATTTTATCCATGTAAACTATGAATGATATTATTGAATGTGGTATAATTTAATTAATGGTAGAAAATTTGGCCATATCTACTTTATCAACATAGTGATCACATGTTTTCACATGCCTGTGGAATAATTTATTTCATATAATGGAATGATTTTACAGGGGAGAACCTTTACACTACAATAAATTCAATATTGAATGAGACTAAAATTTTTGAAGCCTTTGATGATGCTTGATACTACCATTTCTATAAAACAAACATGATGTTCTTTTATAGTCATCTATGAACAAAAATTATTAATGAATATTGTTTTTATGTATCATAAGGTAGGTTTATAGGTTCATAAGACACCACAATGAAATGATAATCACATTATTCCTATAATTAATTCTCAGAGAGTGATGGAGGTCAATGTATATTATTTTAATGTTCCACATGCATCATATAATATAAATTAATGTTTTATAAAAATAGAGGTTTGGGTTGAAATGGGGGAATGAAGTTGAACATTATCAATGGATTAAACCATTCTACGCAAAAATATGAAGAATGATTTTTGAAAATGGCTTAAGCCTGGAGTTGATTGATAACTTAGTTATTGAATATAAACTTCTCTACTAAATCCCCATAGATCAAATCATTATCTAGTTACTAAACTTGAGGAATAGGTGATTTTTAAATATTTTGGGAATAATAGGATGGTGGAATGGGTGCACAAATATATAAGGTTAATGGTTGTAGTGATGCACCTAGGGTGATGACAGGATACATGTTGTCGGGATACTATATATGGGATTATCTATAGTTTTTTAGTGTTAGGGTACTAGGGTTTTACTGAGTTGGGTAGTAGGTAGGGAGTTGATAACTTTTCTATGAATTTATTTGTAATATGTGTTAGTTATTAGTTTGTATGTTAGTTAGCAAGTGTGTGGGCATATTAAATAAGGATTTTATTAGATTGGAAATAGGGGACATATGTTATTTTCTAACCCTTATATTTTTATGATTTAATGAGTCGGGCATCAATCTAATGACCATAACATCTGAATAATATTTTTCTTCCGAAAAATGTATGCCTTTCTATTTCATAATCAATAAAAAATTTATATGTATAAATGAAATGTGGAAATCAGGTTTTAACTGATAAATGACCATTGGAAAATATGACCTTAGGAAACAATAATAATTTTAAACCTTACAATTCCTGTTTAAAATATAAATTATAATAGATTATTAATGAATAAAGAAGAGTAGATGACCTAATCTAGTATAGTTAGGTAATATAAAGCCCAACCTTTATAGAATGGGAAGTAAGTAGCTTCAAAGGGATTTTCTCTAGGCCATGCCCAAGTCATGCTTCTTCATGTAATGCTTGAACACAACCACCTACAAGAGAAGTTCAATTGGATTGATATCACTACTCGGGCAAAGTTTTCGGAGCCGCAACAAGATTCTATCACCATTGCACACCATAAACATTGGTCATATACAAGATTTATAATGGTATTTGTAATGTTTCCTTAGATACTTTGTGTAATATAATTGTATAAATAAAATTGTTATTTGTTATTTTGGTAAAATAACCATCATTTTTGAATTTCCAATGTCAAAATAAATTAGGGGTGATTTTTTAGTTTTATGAATGGATTTTTGTATTATTAACGAATATTGAAATCATAATATTATTTTAAAATATTTTTTATTTTTTTAACAATTAATTTTGTGAAATTATTTTCTAGAAATAAAAATATATTATATTGATTAGTAAGAAATTTAGGGACTGATAAGATCAACTTAATTTTTTTAATAGTTAATTATATATAGTAATATAACCCTTATAAATAGAAATACAAACAATGGAATGATAAACTCACTTAATTAGGTAAAAACACAATATATTCATCTTTAATGTAACATAATATAATAGTAAATGTAAATAACTTCTTTGGAAATAATAAGTTAAATATTTGTATTTTTTCAAATAAATAGTGATTTTACATAAAAAATAATCTTCTATTATTTAGTAAATTATGTTTATAAAATAGAGTTATTTTTTTATTCAAAACATCAATATTATGTAGTGGTGAATTTACTTTATTTTTATAAAATGTTTTGTATACTGGTGAATAGTAAAAAATACAGTTTTTGATCTTTCAATGTGTTTTATGATATCATAATGATGTAATATGTAATTTGGAATGCTTATAGAATCATTTGGATTAAAATATTGTATTATGTGTCCCATGTGGCTAGTACCATGAGAATATAACATGGTCAAGCCAATGGTTTTTCAAATACCACTGATGAGCCGTCCTTGAAAAATAATAAAATATTCCCCCAATTTTTTTTTAAATACGATCCTACTACATCATTATATCCATTAAAAATCCCTCCAAAATGATGGTATGGTATTTTTACCAACAAATTACTCCTCCCAGGGTTCTTTTAGGCTCCCATGATCCCAATCATTGTTTTTTTCAAATAATTATTCAAGGTAAGGGAACCATTCACCCCCTCTTCTTTTAGTCAAAGACTTCTTTTATGATATTTCTTATTATAAAAATATTATTTTGTAGGGGTATATTCTTCAATATCCTTATTTATCTACATTTTATTTAAAAAACATTACAGAAAATTTTAAATCTCATTAACTGATTTTAGGAATTTTTATGCGACACCGTTAGGCTTCAGAATTTTCTTAAGAGATTTATCTACTTCACTTTATCCATTCATGTTACCTTGTTTGAGTTATATATTTCAAGATTCATACTATGTTATTATTCCCATTTTATGTAATCCCTATATTATAATATGAGATTTTATTAATTGGTGACCCTTATCTCATCTTTTTTTTATTGTTTTTTAAAACCATGTTTCATCGATGTTATGCTGCAGAATTATCATCTCAAAATCTCTCTCTTTTTCCTCAACAAATACATTCTTTTTCATTAATTGAATAACCAAACCTATTTAACTTCTATGGGTATTCATCAAGGAAAAAATAAATTATATATTTTATTATGGAATTGACAAACATCAAACCCACATTACAATTCAATGGGTTACAAATGACATAATGATCTTATTTTTAATCACATTTAAAAACGCCATGATTTTGATTTGAAAGCAATTTATTTAATTATATTTGGGTGATTAATGAATATTTTGATTACAATCAATGTGGATCGCATGAAAAAAAAATTAGTGGTGTGCCTTGATAGAGCTCCAATTCATAGGGTAGTGAAAATAATCTCTAGAGATGACATGTATTGTGATACAATAAAGAATAACCTTGATAATTTATATGAAATCATGTGGATAACCCTTGGTCATTTTATTGTTAATGTTTAATTCAAAGTCGCAGCACCATTTTCAATATATCATTCAAATAATAAATCTCATGTTATGTATCTTCTCAAGCCTTCATGATATTTCCTCATGTTCTTATTGTATTCTCTCAACTTCCCATGCAAAATATTTTCTTTATTTTCTCTTACCAAGACTTGTGATCACACATTACATTGATGTATGTCCCCTGATTCAAAGATTTAGTAATTGTACATTGGATGAACATTTCATGAAGTCTATCATGATGATTAAAATAATAGAAATATTTTTCATGTATCATGTACCCTACATCCAAGATAACTGACATTAAAAATCATCTAACTGTAAAATGTAAGGAAATTTTTTGTAATAAAAATGAGGGATTCCATAGATGTAATCAAACGATATATTATATATTTTTTTTGAAATTATTAAATTAAAACCTCAATAATAACAGTATTGAATAGATTAATAGAATGAAAACATCCTTGTATTTTTGTAAAATATTATGTAAGTGGTTTAATTACAAATAAATCCATGTCTAGATATGAACATCATGGTGTGGCTATTGAACCAATGTATATAGGGGTTAAACCTCAAAAAAACGCTTTGAGCATGACTCAAATGAGAAATAGAGCATGACAATAGGTCGTCTTGCAATACTTGTTTTACCCTCCCAGGGTATATGTTTGGGTAGTCACAAGCTTTTTATGAATCATTACGAAGGATTTATAGAGAAAAATATTTTTCATAAAAGAATAATTTTTGTAAGAATGGATTTTTATAACATTAAATAAATTGAAAATAAATTATTTTCCAAATAAATAAGATTCTCACTCAGGTATTATTATTATAGAAAATGGAATACAATAGGAGGAACTGTGAAAATGGTGACTGTAGTAGATGATTCACTGATGACCCTCCAGTAGAAATTGTAATGGACAAATTCATGAGAATGTTAAACCAAGTGACATGAGTTGTTGGAAATAACTTGAATCAATATGAGAGACCAATTTACCCATAATGGGAAAAACCTTATGTTGAGTCCATTATGCATCACTTACCACTAAACATAAGTGGATCTATAGACCCATTTATTAATGAGTATCAGATCAGGTCTATTGGAAATATATTTTCATTGCTCCACTGTTCAGAAGAAGAGAAGGTCACCCATTATGTTCACCACCTAAAGGGAGAAGCTGATCAGTTGTAGGAACATATTAAAAACATCATGCCAAGAGTGGTGGTCGAACCTATGGATCAAAAAGAGATTATAGGGATATTATTATTTATGTATTTATCTCATTTGATGAGAACAAAAATGGAGAATGAATTTTTTGACATAATGTCGACGGAGAATAAATCTATTAGATGCTATGAGATTAAAATTCACAAGAAATTTTTGTTACACCTAATTAATTTAAATGGATCATAATGGTATGTTTGATAGATTGTTTTTGGGACTAAGTCGTCATCATCAAAATAATCAATCCAACAAAGGCTATGATTTCTATAAGAAGATAATGTGTAGTTCTAAAAAAGTCAAACTGGAGTTTGGTGGGACGTAGTGTTCTAATAAATCAAATGACAAGAATAGATCAATGGATACATGATTTTGGAGGATCTTTGATCATGGAATAGGAGGTAAAGAAGTGACAAATTCAACTTGTAATAAGTGTGGGAATAATCATATGGGGAACTTCTTTCTCATGAGTGGGATGTGCTACATGTATGGAAGAGATTGAAATATCCCGTGTAATTTCCATAGTGTGGTGAAGCCACAACATACCATCACTAACGACCAAGGGATGAAGGTGAATTACCTACCCAAAGTCCAATGATTCAATTGTGGATAGCTAGAGAACTTTTCCAATCATTTTTCAAATATGAGGGAAGGGAAGGGGAATCACTATCAAGCTTAACAAAGGCCAATAGAATGAGGTCTCTTTTTATCTATCACAATAGTTGTTGTTGATTCTCTAAATTATGTGGTGGAAGGTACTCGTGTTTTTCTCTCAATGATATAAAGTACCATGTATGATTTTGGATGTACCCATTGTTTTGTGTCCTCCATGATTGCATGGAATATAGATTCAAACAATAAATTTCTAAAATTTGACTCATCTTTGAAGACTATTGGTGGGATTATCCATGCGTCATTAGTGTTTATAAACACTAGTACTTAATTTACTGAGAATTTTTTTAACAAATCTTGTAGTCATTCCCATGATGGAATTGAACATTATACTAGGGATGGAATGGTTCTGAAGGGTTAATTCATTGATAAGTTTCTAATACAAGGAAATATATGTTGTAATTAATTGATTACATAATGATATCTTCCAAGTAGATATATCTCAACCTGATCATTGTCTAGAAGAACCTCTAATAGCCTTCTTTATGAAGTATATTGTTGAAGAAAAAGATGAAAATTAGTGTATAAAGATAGAAAATGTATGTATAGTCCATTAATACATTGATGTATTTCCTGAGGAGTAACCATGAACTCCCCAAAAACAAAGGAAGAGTTATCCCTTGAACGAATACATTGATCTCTTCAAATACCAAGGACCCCATATAGGTTAAAAAATGTAGAGCTGGAGGAATTATATAAAAAACTCAATGATCTTTTCTAGAAGGGGCTTATTCGAATGAGTGTGTCTCCAAGGGGATCATCTAATCTCTTCATAAATATGAATGGATCAATGTGGCTATGAATTCATTATAGAGAATTAAATGGCATCATAATGAAGAAAAAATTCCCTTTTCTAAGAAATAATTAATTTTTGACCAACATTTTGGGGCTCAATTCTTCTCCAAGATAGATTTTAGATATGGTTATCATAAATTGATGGTGAATATAGATTATATTACAATAACTACCATTCTATCAAGATATGTACATTTTGAGTATTTATTTATTCCCTTCAGACTGACTAATGTAGCTTCAATTTTTATGGATTTGAGGAATATAGTCATTCAAGATTACTTTGGTAATTTTGTGGTAGTTTTTATTGTTGATATTATGATATATTATAAATCATGTGAGGAGATTGATGAAAATATAAAGGATATATTTTAATATATATGAAATGAGAGGCTTTTTGGAAAGCTCACCATATGTGTGTTTTGGTAACAAATAGCTTCTTCCTTGGGAACATTGTATGCATTGAAGGAATAATAATTGACCTTGAAAAGACAAAGGTTATATAGGGGTGGCCTCAATCTACACCAATGACTGAGATTCGTAGTTTCCTTGAATATACATGGTTTTTTCATGGTTTGTGAAAAAACTCATCAAAACATTATAATCCACTTACAAAGTTAACCTGAAAAGGATTTATGTTAATTTACAAAAAGTTGTGTGGTAATAGTTGCCATTAAATAAATTAGATAATGGTTACTGCACTCGAGTTAACTCTGCCCTCAAGTATAGTTTGATTCATTATTTTCCGCGATGCATATCTAAAATGGGATCGGTGTGTCTTAATGATGAATTACATGGTGATTTCTTATGTTTCGTTAAATTTGAAGACCCATAATAAAAACTATCCTACAAATGATCTGGAGCTGGCTTCCTTTGTTTTTTCTCTATTGATATAGATTCACTATCATTATGGGGAGAAGTGTGATATATACAAAGACCATCAATGTCTAAAGTATATTTGCACAAAAAAGAAATAAAAAATGAGACTGAGGATATGGTTGGAACTTATTAAAGACTATTATTGTCCAATACATTATCTCCTTGGAAGATCTAATGAAGTTGCTAGTGAAGTAATTTTAAAAGACCATGTTGTTTTGTCCAGGATGAGGATCCCAGGAGATTTCTTTGATCAATAAAATAGTAAAACTGAACATGAAAATTGTAATGGAAGGGACATCATCAACCATATCCAAATTGATTTATTAACCTTCATTACTTGAGAAGACAATGAAATCTCAGAAGAATATCCTTTGTTACAAAAGTTGTTTGGGGATGTAAATGATGCAATATTTCCAATGTTCAATATTTATCAAGAATATGTGCCGAAATTTTGTACAAGACTATGTGTTCCATATATTCTTGAAATAAAGAAAGAGAAGAAGGATGAAGCTCAAGATATACATTATCTATAAATAATGGAGGAACAAAATGTATAGGGACATTTGTGAACATTATTTATAGGATAATATGAAAAGAGAAATTTTAGACTACCCTACATGTTGTCTGGTATGTCAGCAAGTGAAGGCCGAGTGACAAATTTCAAAAGGGGTATTACAACAACATACCATACCATCAGGGAAGTGGGATAATATAAATACGGACTTTGTCCCAAGTCTCCTATGATATTATAAAGTAAACAATGTGATATTGTTAATAATGGACCTTCTCAACAGGACTAACCATTTTATCTCTATTTTGGAACATTTATATATTGATAAACATTCCATGATTTATGTGATGGATGTTGTAGGGATACATGGAGTTCCACTTTCTATAATATCTGGTCATGACCCATGGTTTACATCAATATTCTAGAGAAGTCCTCAACATGCTCTATGTACCAAATGAAATTTTTGTACATCCTATCACCCCCAAATTGATGGCCAAAAGAATGGATGAATCAAACACTCAATGACATGCTGAAAATATGCTCAATGGAATTTAATAGTGGATGGTAACATTATATCCAATTATCTGAGTACTATTACAAAATAAAAATTCCACTCAAGCATTCAATATTCACTATATGAAGATCTATATGAGAAGCGAAATAGAACTCATACATGTTAGACAAATATTGGGATAGAAATCTTCTTGGGCCATTTCTTTTGAAATAGTTGAATGAAAACGTTCATGTCATCTAGAAACACATTAAGGCTACACATAGTTGGAAAAATATCTATGTTAGAAACCATCGATGTGACTTGGTGATTGATGTTGGTGAGAAATTCATCCTTTGAATTTCACCTTGGAAGAGAGACTTGTGGTTTGGGAATAAATGGAAGCTCATCCAAAGTTAAATTGCCCCCTATGAAATCATTGATCTCATTTTTGTAGTGTCCTATCAACTTTCACATCCTCCAAATATATCAAAACTTCATGATGTCTTCTACATATCCCTCTTTTGGATGTACATATCTGACCTTTCACATGTACTAAATCAATAGGGGGTACAAATAAAACATGAAATCTCTTATGAGGTGAATCCGAAATGGATCTTACATCATAGAGGCAAGGTACTACACGACATGACTACCCACCTTGTAAAAGTGTTGTGGAGGAATCGAAAATATGATGAATTTCAGTGGGGACCAGAGGAATCTATGAGGGAGAAGTTCCCACATCTTTTAACTTTGGAGGGTACGAGTTGAAATTTCAGTTATGAAATTTCATAATTGGGAAGAATGTAATGACCCAAACTATTGAATAATATTTTGTTTCTTGAACATTTATATCGTACATTTTCATAATAAATAAAAAAATATATAAGTAAAAATGAAATGTTTCCAATGTTTTTTTGACTATTATATGACCATTGGAAATAATAATAATTTTAAAATTTCATATTATTGGTTAAAATAGAATTTATAAATGATAATCAATATAGAAAGAAGGTTCAATGACCTCATCCAGTAGACTCACACCGTTCGAATCCCATATGTTAGAGCATGGGAAGGAGGTAGGGTCACTGGGCATTACTCCGGATGAAGCCCATGCCGAGCTTCAACATGCTATGCTTGAATGTAATTGCCTACGGGAGAAGTTCAAATTGATAGAAATCACCCCTCGAGTGATGGTTTCCTGATCCACACCAATAGTTTATCACCATTACAGACCATAATATTTTGTGTTCTGTAGGTATTATAAGGTGATTCGTACAGTTAAAAATGACTCATGTATTGTTGAAATAATGTATAAAAACAATCTTAATGTGTTTTCATAGTTTTTAGTATGTCACTTTTTATTCTTACTAAAATATATAAAAATTTAAAAAAATAAAAATCTACAGTTATACTTGTCACACCGCACGGTATATTAAGGCATGATTTTTTCCATACACGTCAAAATTAACATAGTAATCATTGTCCTAAAGAATAAAAAAACTCAAATATTTTTCCTCAGTTTTTAGTATTTAAGTAGTGCCTATTTTCTGAAATATAATTTCAAACTAGAAACACACATTTCGGGTCATACAAGTAGAATCATGCATCGGCTTGACATGAGACTGCTTTGTAAGGGTCTCAAATGAATTAAAATTTACACACTTAAATTATTATTTCAATCAAGTTGTGTGTTTTTCTTCAGGGACTGAAATTTTTTTGAGCTAAAATGTTTATTTTATTCTGATAACAGTAAGTTTTAGTCATATCAGTAAAACAATGCATCAGATTGAGGTGGTGTTGATTCCTACTCATCACAAATGACTCATGGATAATTTTACTGATGTAAAAATATAATCCTAACTCATTTTCTCGAAGTTTAGTATGTTGTGTATTCTATTTACATAAAGATAGGACAATTTCAAATAAAAACATTTTGGAGATATACTAGTCATATCGTACATTGTATTGAGGCAGGGTAGACTCTTACATGTCACGAATGATTCATGGATCATTTTCCTAAATTATAAAAACAATTTGAATGTGTTTTATTGTTTTTCAAGATGCCAATTGTGTTTATAATAAAATTAATGTCAATATTAATTAAAATGGATGACTTTGTGTCATACCGGTCACACTGCGCATCGTATTGAGGTTCATATAATTAATACACATCACAAATGACTTATAGATCATTTTCAAGATGTATAAAAAAATAGATTGATTTTGATCATTTTTTAATATGCCAGTTGTGTTTTTTACTATAATATCATTTCAAACATGAAAGACACATTTTGATTCATACCGATTGCTTTATGTGTTGGTTTGACACGAGACTCCTTCATATATTTCATACACTTCATAAAGAAAATGTGAATCCTTTTCTTAAATTATGAATACATTCAGAACATGTATTCATATTTTTTTGTGGGTGAAATGTTTTGAGTTAAAATTCCAATTTTAAACTGATAATTGACCCTTTTAGTCCTTACGATCACAAATTTATTCATATTTAGTTGTGGTTGATTCCTAGATATCACAATTTTTTAGCGTATTATTCTTCTAATGTATCCAATAAAGAGAATATTTTTTCTTCGTTTTTTGTATGTCACATGTTATTTATGCTAAATATATTGTTTATTTAATATTAAAATACAAACGTAATTTCATAAATTGTTTCCTGTTTGATATATTTCGGTGTTGTTGATTCTTACCCATCACAAATGACTTATGTGTCATTGTACTAATTTATCAAATCCATTCAAATGTTGTTTCTCTATTTTCATTATGACACTTTTTCTTTTTAATAAAAATAATTTCAATATTAAATAAAAAGAAACACCTTTTGTCATACGAATTACATCATTTATCATATAGTGGAGGGTTGATTATTACATGTTTCAATTGAATTATTAATCATTACAATAATGTATCAATGTAGATGAATGTGTTTTTTCCATTATGAGTAGGTTGGTTACTCTGATACAACATATATTATCCCGGACATTTTATTCATATATATCAGATATTAGTATATTAACATTCATTACAAAACATAAATATCCATTCAGAGAATATATTATATCTATTTATTTTGGAAACATAGAAAAATAATTAACTAGTGCATAAGATTCTCCCATTAATTTATACTTTACTATAAAGAAACATAAATTCTAAAATCATTCTTCATAACTGAAGGTTATTAAACATAATAAAGGGTGACAATAGATACTAAATAAGTGTAAACATGGGAGACATTAGTGACAATATAAGGAAAACATAAGTAGTTAAAATTCACCTTTATACAATCTAGACCAATATAATAGTTTTCATTATCTAAGTTGGATCCTTGAAGTCCATTCCCTCAGGGGCTGGATCTATTTTGAACAAACCTCCCCAATACAAACAAGGTAATTCACCTATAAAAGAATTCAATTAATTTGATATTAATAATAATAATAATTAAATTAAAAATAAATATGAAAGGATCCACTACTTATATGGATGTCACATCTTCACATTGTTTTTTATACACTCTTCCATTATGTAAGCTTACCATTCATTACTAAAAAAATCCATATCATTTTGTGAATATGATTCTTTTTTAGTAATATTAGTTCTAAAAAATATGATTACACTATGGATTAGTAAGTATTTTAAATTTAATGGTTATAATTTTCAAAAATAATTTTATAAGGATGCTATATAGTTTTTAAAATATGTTCTCTTTCATAAATTTTCAATCATAAAAACCACAATCATTTCCATTATTCTTTTTTGGACACATTATAATCATTGATAAAAATATGTAATTTGTTATGATATGGGTTTTAATAGTGAAATATTATTATATATTCTCTGATACATGTCTATTTGTAGTACTTTTCAAGTTTCTCTTCATTATCCCCAAGAATATTTCTATGATTTAGATGATATTGATGCACTGCCCAATCATTATAGAATACTCATTAAAAATAATATAAATTATAGAACTAGATGTTTAGTTCAAAATGTTGTGATTTATTGTAATACAAATTTACAAACTCTATCTTCTATTGTCTGTTTTTTTTTTCATTTGTTTAATCCAGGATATAAATCAGTAGAGGGACCAAATTGACCGCAATGAGCATCCAATGATGCGTAAACACAAAAAAAAATACATGTTTGAAAGAAATGAAAATATATTTTATATGATTAAATTTTATAGTTTTATGATTTCATCATTGGTATATGGAAGATTATATCAACTATATTTATTCTTTTAAATTATTTGAGAATGCCTGCATGTATTTCAATTTCATCTATAAAATATTTTTTTCCTATAGAGGAGATGTGAGGACTAACAAGTACAAATTTTTGTTCATGAGGAAATCATTTTGGTTTTTTTCATATATATTCGTGTGAAAAATAGGAAATTTGTTAATCCTCACTATCATATTGTATCTTCTTTTGGAAAATAAAATCATAAAATCATTCCTCTTTTATACGTTTTCAAATGATCCCCCAAGACATTAATAATTTATTATTTCACTTATATTATCTAAATCAATGATGATTGGATCAGCCCCTCCACACATATTGTCATCAAAATTAATTATATCAGTACACGATTATTTCAAGTTCATATTCACATGATCCAATAGTGATAATGAATATGGATAGAGAATGGTTGATATCATGCATTTTTCAATAGATTATTTTTGTTTGTTACTTGATCCATGAGATGGTTTTTAGATCTTGTTTTGTTTCAACCAATCCCATTTTCCATCTGTAATAAATTTTATTAGTTCAGAACATTTTCATTACATGATAATTGTATATCTCAATAAATAAATTTGAAATTAATACCTCTTATAGAATTGCATTTTTAAAAGATTTGAAGACCATTCATGGAATTTTATAAGAGCTTGTTAAACCATATGAAAAAATTATTCATCAATTAGAAAGGGAATATCAGTGATCATCTCATGGGATACATTAGTTGACAAATTGAAAAGACCTCTTTATAGTTTTATATTCTGTTGCATGCCTTTATGGATACTCAAAAAAATTTCCCTCACTTGAATGCGATGGGTGGGTGATGATAGATTAAAATCATAGATATTTTAAACCTTTATAATATAATTATTGGAAATGTATCAGTGTCTATCTAATTCACATTTCAAATAAAAAATTATTCAAACATTTTTTACCTCATCTAAGAAAGGTTTTTGAGGGGAATGGAAAAACTCAAAGATACAGGGGGGTAGGATAATTATGTTATGGGTGTTATATATTTTTTTTCTCTTTTCATCCCCCCATTAGTGTTTATAACATCTATCTTGGACATTGGAATGGTTCTTCATGGATATCTACTATTTCTCTTATCCTTTTAATTTCACCACTTTTATCATCCTATATATTTTTTGTGGAAAATATTCTAGGTGTCACCCAAAACCTGGTAGTCTTATGAAACCATACTGTTTCAGTAGCATCAAGGCCAGTAAATGTATATTTGCATCCAGTGTTGGTGTTTTTGATTACTGGGACTATTTTAGATACAAAATATAATGAAATTCGTAATAATAATTATGCTATAGTTATTTAAATCAAAATATATTTTTTATGTCATATTTACACAAAATTCATACAATTTTTTTTGTCTATTCATATATATATATATAATATTTATTTATATGTGCCTTATTTCATTGTTCGTGGCATGATATAAAAGTGGATTTTGATTTGGATTCATTAATCTACATCTAAATTGATGAATATTGTTATGGTACTGTTTTATATCACCCAAAAGTAATAAAGTAGATATAAAATATGTTCTAGAATTTTTCAACTAAACTGTACCCCATCCATGATTTACGGTAGGGGTATGCTAGTTTTGCATCCCATTCCTTATTTTTAGCACTCAGTTGTTGTTTCATATATAATGAACAACTAATCAAAGTAATGAATACATGTATCATCAAAAACCATATTACCAAACACAATGTACATGAAAAGAATGCTCAGCCTAATGGACAGTAAACGCATCACATGCTGCTTGGGATATTTGGCGTGCTTAAACAGTAGGTTGGTGTAGGTTAATTTTCTCTTCAAGATCATTACAATTATATCTCATTAAAATTGTTGTAATTACATTTTTAATCCTTGCATTATCCCATTATACACATCCTTGTGGGAGTCATCTACTATACATGCACTCTATAAGGGATATTGATTATTGAGTTTATGTTTCAAAATTTTATTTTTAGTAAATTAACAAATTCTTATCATAATGATACAAAAATATCTTCCAACATTAATTTCATTATACTGGTTACAACATTATTCCATTAATGTACATCAATCATCATGCATTGTCGAGTGAAAACTTCAATGTAAATACTTAACATGGCCATGTTGGGGTAAAAATGTTTCCTATGCGTATTTAATTAGACCAAAATATTTATTCCATTCGTTATCGTCTTAATGATTTTTTTTTAAAAAAAATAAACTACAAAACATCTATTTTTATGGGCCACTAGTGCTCCATCACCAACCCTTACATTGGATTAAATATCATCAATATGTTCTTCTTGAAAACTAGCATAAACATGTGAGGAGGGTGGTTGTACCGCTACACAGGGAGTAGAAACATGTTGTCAAACTTCTTGTACCTCCACAACGGTTGTACTAGCAGGATTAGAATTTTTTTCTTCTTCTCCATAACAAGTAGTAATAGGATGAGAGACCTTTTGTGCATTGGTATTGGGATAATCAAAACATGTAGATATCATTATCTGATGAAGACCATAATCATTTAATTTAAATTACATAAATACCTCATCAAAAAGATTAAAACATAATGTGACATGATGATTTTTATAGAAAATATATAATCTAATTATTCAACAATATTTTTCAATGGTTGAATGGACGTGAACCGTATATCAAATATCGAAATCGGTTCACAATGTTATCCTATAACATAAAAAACATCGTCTACATTGTGACCACTATGAAATGGTTATACATGGTGGAATTTTCATCTAACACTTCAGTGGTTTTGTTATATTGGAGAACAACTGACTAGTTTTAGTTTCCAGGATCTAGAACATAAAATACGTGTATTATATGAGATTCCATTAGAAATGGTTCGTTATTGTAACCTTCCATACTGAAATTATATTTAATGAATTCCAATTTATATATTTTGACATCAATCCTATTATCAACCAATTTTTATAGAAAATTCAGCCCTAGGAATTTCGTATAATCCAACTCCCATATTTTGATGATGCCAAATAATGACATATTCACATGAATTATATTTTATATCATTAGTAGTAGAAACATTCATCGCTTCATCTAGAAGTGTAACTATATTATTATTCATTGTATTATTTTTATCATGTTCATTAGTATTAGATGTATAAACATTAATTACATAAGAATTGTAAGATAACACATACACACATGGTCCTATAAATTTCGCTTGAGGTAATTCTGAAATTAGGTCCTGAAATTTATCTAAATCCTTAAAAATATGGCCATGAAACCATCCTATATACTATTGATTATGTGTATATGAAATCTATTTTTCATACCGTGATGGAATCAAATACCTATGAATTTCTTTTTGGGATTCAACATATGGATCAACATCCAAACTATTATGTAAAATGTAAATATGGGAATGGTACTGATTTGTAATATTGATTTTTAAAACCTCTCTTAATAAATTACTCCACCCGCAAGTTTCCCAATGTGATGACATCTTGGTAGACAAATTATTTCCACACCAGACCGGTATTTGGTACATAATCCAACGTCTTTAAAAATATATACCTCCACCATACAACCATCTGGACGAATTTGATTTTTTACATAAGAATTCAAAATAATCATATAGAATTTAAAGGGGTACATACATATATGGTGTAGAAGACCACATAGTTGATTCTCTCTCACTAATTGAAAAATAAAATGATATATTATTTCAAATAATTTTAGAAGGATGAACATTTCCAATTCATATAATATGAATGAAATTTTACTTTCCATATTCTGAAATTTAACCAGGTCTATAACATTACTCCAAATAGCATTGAAGGAGAAAAATATGATTGTTAATGTATGATAGGCATTCTTGGAAAATATGCATCATAAAACTATAGGAATTATATATTTCAAAAAAATAAAGTATTGTGATTTGAAACACAATAACATTAAATCACATAATAAATAAATTTTCTTGATATTAAATGAATTCAATTCTAGAATCATTACATCAATTATGAAGTTGCAAAATAGTTATCTCTCATACACTGAAAGGGTGAATGAAAAATAGATAATAATGGTTTTTTCACCCTTCACTAGTTTTAACTCGTATTGATTTCAAATTTCAACAAAGTCCAACAAAGCATTAATTCTATCTATTTATTTTTTGGGAACATTAAAAACACATCGATGACACTATAACATACATTTTATCCGATAAGCATGACACCAATAACATGTATGATGTATATACAATTCCAATATGGTAATTAAATGAAATTGATCACTTTTTACAACCAGTTTCAAAAGGGTTTTAAAAAATGGTTTTCCAAAATTATTATACACACCATTTAATTTCACAAATTTTTGATAACTTGTAAGTGAATACGATGTTGAAAATTATTCTGAACTTCCATCGAATGATTTCTTCCAACATAAATACATATTTTGTCGGGGTACAAGTTTTTTATTTCCTAGAAACACATTTTTTGATTAATGTATCAATCTAATTGACTTTGTTCCCTGTTCTCAACAAAGAAACCTCTAGATTATTTATGTTATATCCTAGAAAATTTCTATAATAAAGAAACAGATTTACTATCCCATACAACATGTATCAAAATGTTCAATATTCAATTCTATAATAATAACATATTTTTACACATAAATCCCATAATAACTTCAAACCCTTGATCAATGGAGCCAAATAAACTTCAATATCATTACCTAGTAATTTTGGTCTCGATATAAGCATAGATAACATGTTGTATTTTCATTTCAGCCATTTCCAGGAGGGATGTTATAATTTACCAACATAATTATCAATGAACTGTGAGTGATGGATTGAAAACAATAAGGATACTCTCTATCTATATATAATTGAAGATTAATTGTTTACTGCTCATTTCCAAATTTAGGATAATCATGATCAATTATGTTCCTCTAATGAGTGTATATCAGTTGATGAAGTTTTTCATATATAATTGGTGTATACATCTTCCACATTAATTTCCATTCACTCCCTTCACTTCTAAATTGGTTCCTAATCTTTGGAATGATTAGAAGGTAAAATACAACATTCATAAGACCATATTCATCTTTCTTGTATCGAGAGTCACTTCACATTGCGCATTATTAAGTTATTTTTATTTCGCGTGACACAATATACAGTCATTTCAGTAGGTTTGTAGAATTTCATAGATAATACCCATCGAGAATATCATTATTTTGGAGTTGTATGTTCAACTCGGGAGCTCATTATCTGTTGGTATCAAAACATTAAAGAGAGAAAGTAGTTCTGTAAAACTGGTGTCACTATATTCATTTTATTTTTTTCCAAATTATACAGCTTTGATATGACAAAAATTGTTGTAAATTTAGATAAACCATCACACCATGATTTATTTTCATGACTCTTTATGTTATCAAATAAATTTGGTCATTCGCGATGTTTATCTTCAACTATCATCATCATTTTTTCAATGTAATCTTTATTATTATTCACATTTGTAATCTCATCTACAATATGGAAATATTTATTGGAAACACATGTAATCATATAATATGAAACATTAAATTTAGTGTTATCCCATTCAATACAGAAATTTTATTTTTCCTTGTGTTTATTCTAAATTTTATAACTTCAATCGATTCTGTGATAGATCATGTGTTTTTTCAACAACTCAAGTCTATTTATTCGTCAATAACTAAAAAATTAATACATACAAAAATATAAACATGAATGATAATGGAGAAACTACATTTTATATGTCCTTTGTAAACTATTTTGAAATTCACACACTAAATACAATTAAAAAACCGTCCATTCACCCAAATTACACAATAAAATAACAAAGAATTTTTTAAATAATCGAATAAATTCTAAAAACTCTTTCACAAAACTATGAATCCTATTTTTAAATAATTTAAGGAATCGTCATTACCCAATAGACTTTATAATTAAAAATGAGTGATAAACCTCTGAATTTTTCAAATTTTCATTTAAAACATCCCACATCACATTTAAAAACCTATTATTAAATACACTTTCCAAAAATTAAAATCAAATTATGAAATCCAATTAGGCGAGTTTGAAAACACATGGCATTGAACACATGTCCATGTCAACTATTTAGATAATTTTAAAGCTATTTAAAACTAAAAGTGGGAATGTTGAACACATTTTATATTTTAAGAAACATTTCAAAAGAATTAAATCATTATAAAAGATCCACATAGTATTTTTCACAAAGACATAAATCCCAAGACAATCACATTATAAATTATATATATAACACTCATCAATTCTTTCAAAATCAACCATTGTTGTATGATTCAATAAAATTATTCCAATGGTTGGTGTAATAATAATAATTTCCCTAGGAATTTTTTATTGTGCACCCCACCATTGGATATCTCTTATAAATGATTCTTTTTTCTCGTTATATCAATTATCCTTCACCACAACACTAGAGTCCTGGTAGATATCTTCAATAGTAAATGACCACACTCTCAATAATGAAATACTTGTGTTATAGTACAATAAAAACACTACATTATGCCATTTATCCATACCTCACACAAAATTAATTTGAAAATTGCTTTATAAATAAAAAAATTAATATTTATAATCATGAACACATTACAAAATCAGAAATATTGTATGTGTGATTACTTTCACACAAAATAATTTCTCTATTCCAAGCATCACTATAAGAATCTATGTTCATTTCCTAATCATTTTCTATACATCATATCTCAAATAAATGTAATAAAACAACTATAGAATTAAAATAATATATGGAATTATTTTAAATAGTATATTTTATGATATCATCAAAAATTACTTTATAAATGGCATTGAAAAGACTAGTCAATCTAAAATCCCTAATAAAACTCATATCAATAACCTCTATAATCAAAGTGATGAGAGTTACATTATAAATATCTAGATAATTATAACCACTCCAAAACTCATTCATGAGGATAACAACGTCATTTCCAAAAAAATAATCTTGAGACATTAAAATAAAATTCCATAACGAAAATATTGGTAAGATAACTTTTATGGTCCAATCAACCAAAATGGAATGAGCACTTTATAATATTGAATATAAATATTTAATAATTCGTTAATATAATTTTAAAATGTTGTAATAAAATAATAATTTATATTTTTAGATATAAGATTATGCTAAAAAAGAAAATATGATTTGATAATCACTTAAATCATATAATCTTTTCCATTGAGGGGATTAACCATAGAGTGCTTCTGGGTGGAAGGATTCATTACATGTGATTTTATTGTTATATAAGTGGGGTGTCTAGATACTGTATCATATAGCTTCAGACAGGTAGGGCTAACAAAATATATAATTCCCTTATAACTCAATTTCCCCCTTAATAATATTATAAATGTATTTTCCTCTGATGTTGTGTTATCATCGAAATATCATAATTTTTTGTGGTGTGGCCATAACAATATTATCATGTTTTTGTTATTTATTGATCATTTTCATGGGGATGGGGGTATTTTTAAAACAATGAGGTTACTAGAACAGGAATATAGAGATTTGATGTAGTGACATAGCTGTAGTTTTACATTAAGGTTATGGCATATCAGGTTAGAGAATTTTTTCCAATTCAGTTATGTTCTAGATTTGCATTAACCATGTTAAAGTTTCAGGGGATTAATTAATGATTTTTGGGTTTCACAAAATTATTTTTGATGTGAACCAAATCTAACTATTGGAATATGATATTTTTATAATTCAACTATAAGTTACCAAAAAGTGGTATTAATTAATTGTTAGATATCATATGGTGAATATTATATCAAGGCTTGATAGAATGTATTGGATTGAAGAATACTATGTTTTGTCTAGTGAAGTTCTTTATTATGATTCCATAGAATTTAATTAGTAACATAGTGGTGGGGTAATTATATTTGGTAAGGTGTGGACTAATTTTCAATGGTGGAGGATTTATAATAGAGTGGAAAGCTGCCATGATACCATTGGAGGTTTTGAAAAATACATTGATTTTTGAAGTATTCATAAGTGAGGTGTTAAGATGAATTCAGAAACCATTAGATGAAATAATTTGGAAATTTTTTAAAAGTTGTGTCTAATAGAATATGGATCCAAGTGTCAAGAAGGAAATTCGTCAATGATGTTGAGAATTAATGGTGGATGTGTAGTGGAGGTAGGGTTCAAGGAGATTGATTCTTACATAATCAAACAAAGAACCAAAATGAAAATACGTTCTACATGAAATATTGTTGGGGATAGAATAAAATATCATGAAAACATTCCTTCAATCTAGAACCTATTTTCACTCAGTTGTGGTTATCTACATGTTCATTACAACTACCTCAAAACAATGACAGAAAAGTAAAAAATCGAATTCGGCCACACTGATGCGATAAAATTATTGCATTAATGTGGGGATCTTAACAAAAGAGTCTAACATATTGAAAAATACCCTTTTTATAAACATGTTAAAATAAAAACAATTTCATAACATTCTTCACATTACATTCATAATTCAAGGATGCATTTTATAAACACCAAAAGGAATCCAACAGATACTAAAACCCCATTTCCCATTGATAAATCCCTTTTTCAATGCATTTTAATCATTACATATATTTTGATAAAACAATTCTCACCATTAAAAAAAGGAATTAATCATTAAAAAGGAATACCACCCAAAAGAACATAGTAAATATAAAACATTCTTGTTGAAGAACAAACTTTCATCACATATTTATGTCAAACAATTTCCCAAACATGTTTTTCACAACATAAATAATCCATTGAACAAATATTAGAAAATAATAAAGCATAAAAAATAATCTAATTATGTGAAAGCATTGAATCACCCACCTCACACATTTAAACAATTGGAAATCTATCATAAACCACATTTGTTCCTCACCAATACACTATTTTGAAAAGAAAAAAACTGAAACATGAATAGTTTCCACAAGAACACAAGATCAGACCTAAATTACTAAAATATAATTTTAGTGAAATAAGAACTCCAAAGAGGGTAATAGAAAACAAGGATAAATCTTATGAAATTTGAATTTGATGATGTTTCCTTGAACAATCATAGTTATAACCACCAAAATATTGTAGGATGTGGTCTTTATGAAATCAGGGATGGGGATTGATAGTGAATGTGGGTCCATGTTTGAGGTTGGTGTGCAGTGGGGGAGGGTCATTGACGGAGGAGGGTTTGTGGTGGAGGAGGGTCCATGGCATAAGAGGATCATCGGTGACGGAGGTGCATCCATGACCAATGAGTTTTTAGAGATGAGGAGTGTTTGTGACATAGAAGCATTCATGACATAGTAATGTCCATGGTGGATGAGCATCAGAGGCAGACATGCATTCGCGGTGGATATGGGCTTGCGGTGGAGTATAGTTTTCTGTAGACGATAATTCATGGTGGAGTTGGTGTCTTCAGTATAGGGGTTGGCTTCCACAAGAACATGAGGAGTGTAAGAATAAAAGAGATTGTTCATGTTTCATTATAAAGGATTATGAACCTTTTATGAGTGAAAGATAAAAATAGATGTTAAAGGTATGTTTTGTCTACTCTAAAATTGAAAGCGTTGATAAATGGTGTCTTTATAAACATTAAAAAATCACTGACAATAATATAATTCAACTTATTTATTTAAATTATTAAATGTTTTTATAATTTTAGATATATTATAAATTTATATATTTATTTATAATTATAACTATAAAAAATACATATATTTATTTATTTTGATAAAATTATAATAAATATAAATATTTTATGTATAATCATGGAAATATATTTAATAAATATAATAATTATATATATTAATAATATCATGGATATATATAACTATATTTTGTGTAATTATATATTTTTTTATATAAATTTATATTATTATAATTATAATTATAAATTAATAATTTCTTTTATTTATTTAAATAATTCAAAAATTATAACAAATTTATATTTCTAAAATTTATAAATTTATTAATAAATATAATAAATGCATTTAATATCATTTTATAACCATTGGAATAAGTCTATATTTATTTATATTTATACATTTAGATGTAAATATTTTATTTTATTTATCAATATTTGTATATATTTAAATATATGTGTTGTTAATTATATAAAATATTATTTATGAGAAAAATAAATATATTTTTTAAAAATTAATAATTACATAAATACATATTTATTTATTTATTTTAAAATATATATATATATATATATATTTGTAATTAAAAATTATAATTGATAAATATTTAATTATTGTTGTAATTATATTTATTTATTTAAATAATTATGAAGTTATTAATAAAATTATAAAATTATAAATATTTATAATTAATATATTTATTATTATTTCACTAGACCAGTATTTTGGATTCGCAAAAATCTCAGAAGAAAGGAAATATAGAACTTCTCATTCCAAGTGGTGATGCTATTACAAATTATCTTGAACTATGTGTGTTTTCTATTGTTCTGTGACTATTTCTTCTAAGGGGTTTAATCCTTTAATATTGGATGGTTTTTCTCTTGGTTTATAAAGATTTGGGGTTCAATGTCTTCAGAATGCATATCGCTTGGTAGAGGTTTCTATCATATTCTATTTTCATGTGAGGAGCTGATGCTGAGAGCATGGGGCCTGGGATCTGTTTGACATAATCATAGATTTCATCATTTTCTAAAGTGGGATCCAAATTACAATATTCATTAATAAAGGTTCTCATATGTTTAGGTTTAGATCTAGAGATATGGCCTTAATTGGATTTTCAAGAATCCTACAATATAATATGATATTTCATTAGGTATTGGTAATTAGATTAAGATGGATAAAGAGACTGATTTTCTGATATGATCATTATGAACTCCTGCTTGTGGTAATTTATCTCACCTCCACCCCTATGTAAATTGTTTTTATCCACACAAAAGGATTAATTATAATTAAAAATCTTTTATGAAATGATTCTTGCTTTCTTCTTCAATTGTAAGGTAATATAGCATAAGAGATCCAACTACTTTAAGAATCTGTTATTTGATTCATGTTCTCTGTATGATCATGTTGGTATTATATTTATAATGAATTTAAGGTCCCATTCTGGTAATTTTGGGTGGCCATAGATGCATAAATATTCAAAGGATGATCCATATTTGGGTGTTTGGGGTTTCCTTTCTTATGGTTAGTATGTGGGCCATGTGTCTATTAGTTTTCCCAACACTACTCATGATGTCTCACCTCAAATGGATAGGTCCCTCAAGTCATAGTCTTTCTTTAAAGAGGAAGAAAAGGCGGATAACTACATTCATGAGGCTGAATAATTTTTTATGATTCTCTTTTGAATGATAATGACTTGGAGATGAATGGTATGGATACTAATTAAACTGTTCTATCTTCCAGCAATGTTGGTTGTTCTGCGGCTGGACCATCTTGGATCCATGGTCCCTTGGGTGTTACTTTTTCATAGGTTGGAAGGGGTGATCATCCATGTTTTCAGGAAGGTGAGTAAAATTATATGTTATATGTAGTGATAGTTGCTGCAATGGATGCTCCTGGCTAGATGGTCTCTGATGTGATGACAGAAAAAGGATGATTTCAGTTGGTGCATATCCGGAAAAAAAGATTTGGATAGAACATGTATCATTTAAAGCCTAATGTTATAGATGTAAATAGTTTTGAAAACATGACTCAGTCAATATGGATCCAAATGATGAAACCATAGTATCTAGTGTGTTGTTTGTTGAGGAGGATGTTAAGAGTGAACCTGAAGGAACCCTGCTACCTAAATCTCAGAGGTGGGGTGGGCACCAGAATGTCTGAGGTTGGGGACACCATTGAGGTAAAGCTTGGGGGCATGGATAAATTACATGGTCTAAAATCCATCATACACTGGAGAAAGAAAGGATTATGGAGATTTACTATGTGATTCTCAATCAAAAAACTCTGCACTCTAAGTGGGAATAAATCAATGATAGTGGTGGTTCTGATTATGGTTGTAGGGACGATAATGATCTTTGTAATCCATATAATTCTATAATAGATGAAGTAATGCATTTTCATTTGTCACAATACCTTACCATTTTTATCTATTTTCTTTTCATTATTTTTAATAAATGGTAAGGATCTCTCTTCCTCTGGCTATATCATTCGTCATAATTGCAAATAAAGTTATTTATAAAGAATTTATATATATTTAAAATTTAATAATAACAAATATAATAAATATATATTATTTAAATATGTATAATATATGGTTATGAGTATTTTCTAGAATATATATAATAGTTCGTATGGGTAATAATAATTAATCTTTCTTTTTCCAGGTTACATAATAAAAAACGAGTTAACACATTTGGAAAACATGAATAATTATAAGGGTGTAATGTGTAAATGTATATGCATGATGATATATAACATATATGCACATCTACACAAGCATGATCATTATATTTATTAGTCAAATTAATCAGAAACATATATATATATTTAATAAATTTAATTATAAATATACCTATATAAAATTTTACATATATATATTAATTATAAATAAAATAATTTCCAAAAATATATAATAATTATAAAACACATAATAAACATAATAAATATAAATATAATAAATATAAAGAATCTAATATATATATTTACTATTTAATGAAATTTATAATAATCAGACAATTATTTAATGATAAATTTATGTTTATAAACTTTGAAATAATTTTTTTAAATCATGATATATATATATTATTATTATTGTTGATATATATATATATATATATATTAATTATATACCTAAATTTTTATTTAATGTATTCATATAAAAATTATTTTTGAATATAAATATTACAATTTTATATGAATTAATAATATTTTCTATAAAAAACTCAGTATGAAAAATAGCGCTAAGAAATATAACCTTTATCTGTGATAAGAAAAGTGATGAAAATGGTAGATTTATCATTACATTTTGTTAGCACTAATAAAGGACACCCTTTTATCAGTGATTTCTATTTAGCACTAATAAAACCTGGCCTGTTGTGGATGGTACTGAATGACTCGGGCCTGGCTAATTTGACAGAGGATGAAGAGAAACACCAGCATTAATATGAGGGTCATCTATAGAGTTTGACATGTTGGGGGTTGACCAACTTAACATACAATACTCATGTAAATTTCCTTTGAGGATAGAACGCACACATAACCTAGGTGGCCCTTTATAATGGATGTGTTTCTAGCAGGTGAAACTATCACCGGTGCTTTGGAGGATTTTCAAATTGAGCTATTTAGCCAAGTCTACTTTAGGGCCCATGTGAGGGAAATATGTCACATGTAAGAACCTAGTGATTTCATCCACGATGAGAAATTAAATGAGGGAATTTACCACCACCTAAAGGGTGGAGGTGTCATGGAAATGTGGGGGATGCATGTGATCTAGATCCAAACAAACATAAAGCTTTCTTCATTGCTGACTAGCATATCCCAAGACCGAATTTTGATCGAGAGCCACCATTTCTAATATAAATGGTCTTCCAAATACCATTCAATAGTGAAGTTCCACTATGAGAAGAGATGGATAAATAAGGATCCCTATGTAATATATGGTATAACGAATTTTTATTGCATCAACCCAATCATACAATAGATAAAAAAGATGACTTTTATATTTTTCAAGAATCATTATATGGTCCTCTTGAATATTCCAATTTTTGGTCTCATCTCATAGACTCGCATAATATTTAATATATTCTAAAAAATGAATTAAATATTCTCCCTTATAATATAGCTGAAATCACCTCATAAAATTATCCACTGGTTCTCCACAACCAGATATTTCTCTGTGCATGATCATGTTTTCATGGATGGATCCTATTCACATCATCTAGAACATCCCAAATATAAACGATCAATATCACTAACTGGTCTGAAACATATTTAATCACCGGTAATGATTATATACAATAATATTTTTATCTTTACTAGTCTTTGACATGAATATTAGTTGGTTAATTCTCACATTTAAATGGTTTTTAACTTATAATGTTTCTAGTAAATTATTTAAATAATACAAATAATCATATAAAATACCAGATGCATTCCAATATATTTTATATATTTTCCATTCATCCAAAAACACAATTTCATGTTATTTTTAAATATAATTTCAATAATCATCTGATTTATGGACTGTTACCTTGAAATTGTCATCTCTACTGTTAGGAAAACATCATCTCCCTTTTTCTTATTTAAATATATCTTAATAAAAATTATAAAAGTTTCTTCAATAGAATCAAAATCAAATTTATATTTAGTTTCTATTATATATGAAATAACCTGATTTAGTATTCATTGAAACCCACAACCCATTCTAAAAAATAAAAATAAAATATGTATTTAAAAATACATTTGGGTACATAGAAAGTAGTGGATTGTACTATGAATATATATACCTAAAAATATTAAAAATAAAATTGAAAATAAAAACTAAATATAAAATGAAGATAATATTAGAAGTGAGTGAACAATATAAAAAATTAAGTATGAATTATACAAAGATGTTAAAGTAGTTGATCATGGAGATATATTGATATATGAGGATAAAAACCTGAAATAAATAAATTGAGACACATGAATAAATAGTTCAATGTTAAAAGAACAAAATAAAATTGAAATTTAGAAGATAGAAAATATAAATAATTTCACAACCCTCTCCCCAAAAATTTCTACACCTCCTCATCCGGTACTGCGAGCCGGGAGATAGTGACACACGAGTCCTGTCTACAGTAGGCCTTGGGTTGGTGACTAGCCATAGGGGTATAGTAAACAAGAAGATGTGAGGAATTACCTTGTAAGAGAACACATGTGAAAGATATATATAAGATATAAACAAATTAAATCATTATCAAGATCTAATATAGATTAAAATACAAATTACACATATGTAATGCCATTAATGAACTACAATAACTAGATGTAAAACTACCAGTATGAAAAGAAATGTAAAGACAAAAGTGAATACAAAGCCCAATCGGCTTCATCTAGACCCTATGCTTGTACTAATAAACCTGATCTCCGACCTACCCTAACTAACCATAAATATGTTCATATACAATTTGGCCGAGTATAATATTATACTTAGTAGGATCTTTATTGGAGCCTCTTTTGAAAAGGCTAAATAAATAATTCTAATGCACTATAAACAACAAGAGAAAAAACTCATCACATAAACATGTATACTAAGATCCTAGCCTCACCATGGATACTCTCAACAAGTATCATGTAAAAGAGAATATAATATAATAAATAATATGAAGGGAAACCCTCTACTACTTCCCTACTTCTTTTCCACTCTTCCCCAACTTCGCATGTCCTATCCATCAATCTCCCTAAATGCTAGCCCAAAAACACCTGGGCAAAGCACGGCAACATACACCCCATGAAACACCCCTCTACGTCCATATAACAATAAGTAACTTGGTCATTTACAAGAGCCAATACAATCAGTTTAATGTGTACCATGAATTAGGTATTATACCGCAAGCCTTCAAAACCAATACATTGAGTATGTATCATCATCACATCACATACAACACACATAATACATATTTTAGTCCTCCAGAAACTATACATAGAATACATGTTTTTGAAACATCTAGAATAAATTACATACCTTTACACACATATATGTTAAAAACTTATAGTGGTTCATACCATCACATGTAACTACCAATGGATGGGAGTAGGGCCAAATAGAGTAGTCCGATATCCTTAATTCCATCAGGATGTTCGGGAAAATAGTATAGGGCTAGAATTCCTAGGTTGTTAGTTGTCCTCACCGATAGGGTAGAGTAGAATATAGAAACATAGAAATTTCATGAAATAATAGAGATCACAATCATACTATGGGAAAAAACAAGTATCATAATAAACTACAGCTAACGTCTCTCCAACATTAGGCTGCCTCTGCAAAGACCAAATAACAAATTAGCAACGAACCATTTAAATAATTGAATTAAATTTTTTTATTCACTTTCGTGAGTTTCACTTTATGTTAATCAATTAATATATAATAAATTTACCATTATCATTTTCCACATTACATTGAACTAATGTTCCATACCCTATAGACATAAGAGATCTTAGTCCACGACTTATCAGAATTATATCCTCAACATTATATACTAGATATATCGGACCCCATTGGTTAAAATTTTATTATTTTATTAACAAAATTACATCCAAATTACTAGGTACCGTAAGAAAAATCCTAAGATACAATACATGTAAAACAACACAGAACATATATTTGACTCAAGTAGTGGGGAAGGGGAAGAACATATACAAACAACTTCTTCATCAGCCAAATAATTGATTCAAACATGAATACATCTACTATGACAATGGTTAAGACCAGAATCAACACAATATATCAACTCTAATGTCCTCCCCGACACCCACATGCATATGTTAATTCATATCATCATCACAAACACGAAATAATACCACTAAAACCATACCTCCACACCCCTCATAACACAAAAGGCCTCTAGGCTCATCCATCAAAGGCTCATGTCACATCTAAGACTCCCCACACCATATACCATAACAACCCTCCACAATTATTACTACCACTCTTATATCACATCAAATTTACAAGGAAAAAACATCGGAACTGGCATCTTGGCCCAAAAAGAATTAATTTATCTTTTGCACACAACGAGATCTCATGGCTCCGAAGCACATGGAACCTATGATTTACTAGAAATATGAAACATAGGAACATCAATGACATTATATTTTATCACAAAACTAATTATTATTCTACCCTGAATTATCTGATTCATTGTCATGTATACTAACTATGTGATACATTAGAAACATGTAATGAAAATTATCAAAAATAAATTGAAAAATTAATTTAATATGTCTTGAATTATTTTATAAAAATCATTAATATGATTGAGGTTCATAAACAAAAAAATTACACATGAAGAATTGAATCAATTTTATTACCATCAAATTTCTCAAAATGGAATTTATTAAACATACCTATGAAATATTATTTTCAATTAACTATTAACTAATTCTGGATTTATGTTGTAAAATAATTTCACATTATTCTCCTGGAATAACATGTACATAATATATATCGAACTATCTATAAATTCAAGGGGGAACATGTTATCATGGTCCAGACTACAACATCACCATGCGATCAATACCACTTCTTTAATCACATTTGAGTCATTATTAGGTTAATATCATTTAAATAAAACAACTAAATCTTTCAAGATATATGATTTCACAGAATTAAATAGACCAGAAACAAATCCAATACATCATAATGGTGTTATAAATATTCACATGAGAATGGACCAACACTATAGATCCTGAATACATCACCACCATGACTGAATCCACTCGAGAATTCTACATGAAAACAACACCAGAAAAAACAACAAAAAATCCAGTAGAAAATAGATATTATGAACCATCACGTGTAAAAGTTGATGAAGAGAAAATAGATTAATGAAACCATGAAAATATAGGTAAAAAGTACCATGGATCAAAGATAGATTAAATTTTGGAAGATTGGTGTTGATCCATTAAGAAGGAATCCATAAAAAATTTATGAAAAAGATTATAGGTTTACCTAGAATGAATTATAGATAAACTTCAAGCATAAGGTTATGAATAACCAGAGTAGAAATAAATTCATAAAACAACAATATTGTGTGGAATTACCCGATTTTTAATCCCCATACACATCGTATAATACTTAGGGTTCAGTTTCGGTAGAAAATTTATCACCTCTTATTTTTTTTTTCAAACCCCATTTCATTACACAATATGAAACCCACTTTCATTTTCAGTAAAAACAATACACATAGTGAAATATAACTACATTAATGTTTTAGAAAATGAACTACTTTATACATCCTCTATTCCACCTTTGAGAACATCAGTCTTTTGAAACATGCAAAGGGTTTATCCATGTGGATCTAAGCCCTTATATTAGATACCTCTAAAAACATTCTCAACCCCAATAATCATCAAAAACAAACTCAAAGTGGAATTATAATGGGGTTATCCCAATATCCCCCCATGAGATACCTCTCATTGATTTCATCACCACCAAAGATCAGTCACCACCATCCAAGAACAAGGGGGTCAACATGGTGAGTTGCTGAACTAATCATTAAGTCCTTTCCACATACAATGGGAGAGTATAGCCATCTAACCTTCAAAATGTAATCATTCAAATCATGTGGAATACCCCATGTATCATCACCTCCCATGAAAAAATACACAACATGTAACAAGAGAGATAAAGCCATATTAAAATCATGAAAATGTCTTAAAACAAAAAAATTAATATCAATACAATAAAAGAGATAATGGCCAAATAGCTCAGGGTATATAGGGAGTATCCATGGCTAATGTTCCTAGGTACTCTACTCTATGCCACGGTGCCACTAAAAAACACAAACCAAGGATATAACACACATGAAGAACACATTCTAATGGATTTCATGAGTCTCTACAGACCAGTCCTCAATTGTTGCATCATCATCTACATAGATCTCACCCTAATCGAAGATTTAAGAGTCATCATAACGATAACGATGTAGATACAACACATGAAAAACATCATGTATATGGATGATCTGCAGAAGAAGTGTTATCTAATTGGCCTGACTCCAACATCAGCCAACACTTAGAAACAACTGACAAATCAAAGTTAATGTTTACTCCCATGGAAAAACCTTCACTTCATATGTAGGGGGTTCACAATTGAGAACACATGAACCCTAACATACAACTGTAGTGGTATACTCCTATTATTAGAATAATATTTCTAATGTTTATGTGCTACCATCATCCAATCATGAATCACCAAAAATATATCTGTTGTATTAATTACCAGTTCGAAACTGAGAATTTCTCTTTCTCCAACACTATTATAGCACAAGACTGAATGAAATTTTTATCCTAAAAAGGCTTCGAATGGATTCATATCGACGTTGGAGTGAAAAATATTTTTTCAAACGAGCTTCTCAAAGTGATGTTTCCTCATCCATGAACCTTAAAATTTCAGAACACAATAGTGAAACATGTATTCAAGAGTTTAGAATTGGAAAAAATTTCCAACCACCCATCTATGATAAAAACCAGTTAAATGAAATCAATAAGAAACAAATGAATTTTTGATACCACACCACAAATAAGAGGAAAAAATGAGGATCTTGATTTGAAATGTTCGTCCTCAAGACTCTGGGGAGTTTCACCTCCTCCTCTAGATACTACCTCGACAAAATAACCAATGTGCTCAACTCCTTGATCCCTATATCACAAGATGATTTAATCAAATGGTCTACAACCACCCATATAGATCCATATCATCCATGAGCTCGAAGAAAAAAGGTAATAATGTCTTTCGAAATTTCTTCCCACATCTAGTGAGAAATATATAATGCCCATAGAAACCCATTGGGAAAATCGTTCATGACTATCATCTTCTAGCTGAAGAAACGTCCTAACACAAAACCGACAAACATGTTCTTAATCCTAGGACACCAAAAATGACCTCTCATGAATCAATACATATTTTTATACTATTATGTACAAATAAAGTTGTACTGTGGGACTCTCATATTACCATCCCACACATCACAAACGGAACAAAATTCATTCCTTGAAACAACACTCGAAGTTGATCATCTTTAGATTGATTATTAGAGGCCACATCACCGACAACATGGTCTCTCCAAACCTCCACCTCATGATCCATCAACTAGGACACATCCATTGTCACTCAAGATATGACTACTCCATCATCTTAACAATACTACATCTTCTCCCAAATTCATTAATATCTACATTCAATGGTGAATTTTCTACCATAACATTCCATGAATCAAATGATTGCTAATCTCTATCACATCGCGAATTCCTTCTTGGTGCATCAACCAATACAGTCCACATTCCATGTGTATATAAAATCTCTACGTCATAATGTTGTATGAAATCCATACACTCACATAGGCACAAGTTCATGAACCATGGGGGAAAATTGTCCCCAAACACTTATGATTGTTGAAAAACACAAATCATATGCTGATGAGGCAATGTATCAACCACTTTAGTGAAAACACCACTGCTTCCAACTAGATAACATGGGTTCCATTGTTATTCTCATGGTGGAAAAATATACCAAAAACTCTTTTGGTTGCTGAAAAACAAAAAATCACATACTGATACAACAATGTATCAACCACTTCTGGGAAAACACCACTACTTCCAACTCAATAACAAGGGTTACATTGTTATGATCATGGGGGAATAACTACCAAGACCCATACCTAATGATTTATCCCAGGAACATGAAATGAAATACTAACCATACCATGAAATATCATAGAAGATATCTATTAAATATCCTTCTGATTGAAGAAACAGAATTTGATCATTGGATAACATATAATTTAGATACTCAAATGAGTTCAGATGCTGATCATTCAACAAGAACACCGAATCCTTTCTAGGAAACACTGTCAGAGGATTCACACTAGAGAAAAATCAGATATGAACCTCTTATAATAGCCATAAAGACCATGTAAATCTCATACCACTTGAAATATCTTCAGGTTTTCCAAATACATGACTACATATAACATTGACGTATCAACAACTAGACCCTGATAGGATACTGCACGGACCATGAAAATGAATTCTTCAGCTCAAAACTCACACTTTGAAAACATCCCAAATAAATTATCATGTCTATGATCTCACGAAACAACGGGTATATTCTATTAATTATACTCTTTATATATGTATTACACACAAATTTCATTGATGAAAACCACTTGGAAATTATCCATGAACTCAAGGAATATATCGTTCATTAACCCCAAGATCACATCTATAGAATTCGTCACACCTAATGACATCACAAGAAATTATAATACCCAGGATGACAACCATAAAAATTAATGAGGATATCCTCATCCATTACATTTATTTGATTATATCAAGAACACAAATTGATCTTTGGGAAGTAACATTCACAATTCAATTGATTGAATAAATCATCTATTTGTGGAAAAGGGAAATAGTTGTTCATTGTCACTTGTTTCAAGTGATGATGTGTGATGCACAACCACAAAATATCGTTATCATTATTTACGAACAAAATTTTAGAACACCATAGTGGAACACTTGTCTGAACAAACCAACATCATAAAAGGCCATATATTTGTATATGTAGTTCTCAAAACTCATAAGGAACTCTCCTTTATAGAGACTTGGAGATAAGGGAGACTCATGGTTGTAGTTCAATAAGGAATTGATCACTCGTCTAGGGGGTAATGAAACAACCACCTCTAGGAAGACATGAGGTTAATCTTTTATGATCCTTATAACCGATGATTGATGGATAATGATGAATTCATCATATTCTCATCCATAAAGGATGACTCAGTTAAAATATTCCTCTACACCATCCAGGGGTCTCACTCACCAACAAACACAACTGGCCATCAATTAAAATTGATGAACAAAACGTTATTCCTTAATAAATCCATGATAGCCTAAATCGAACACATCAAATCCATGTTGAGGATAATTTAATATTCTTGTATCTATTTTTTTTATAATTATGAGACATAGAGGCCTCCTCATTGAAAAAAAATTTAGTCCAAGAGAGGAACAATGAATTATAAAAATAAAAGCAAAATAGTAGAAAAATTTATCCTCTAACTGGCGTTGTCAATTCCAAGGTCATCGAAAGTCTCTCAACCTCAATGCATGCGCCCATGTACAAAAAGTTAAATTGAATGACATCTGGATCACGTGGTGTTGGGAATGGTAAATTCTAACGCTCACCACAAATTCTCCCATTGTCTATCCGACCCTTTTGATGAACACCTCTATAGACACACTCTTTTCTATGAGGAATGAGAGTGTATATGGGTTGGCTTATTACTTCTCCAAATAATATTTGTTGATTGAAAACTAATAAATCAATTTAATACTACCTCAGCTAGAAATAATTCAATGGATGATTATCGATAGGAATAATGGACGCACACTAAATGCTCAAAATGGTCATCCACTCTCTACTGAGGACCTCATCATCTATTAGAAAATGAATTGTCTGATAACCTTGAATAGGTCTACGATCCTCTACCAATGGAGGACAAAGACATTGAGGGATAAGACCTACCCCTAGCTGATTAGATACTCTTATATCCCGCCATTTGGGAACCCCCAATGTTACCTCAACATCATGATGAATCTAACCAAATCCACTCTCATGATGATCAGTTTTTGGGATATTTCCTCTTGATAAAATAAGATCTCTCCAACAAATCGAGTTATATCTTCAACATAAATGAGATGTCTTGGTGTTGGATCAAAGGACACAAAGCCTCATTAAAATGACTTCCTTGGTATCCTCATCTGGGAATTGGATTGAAGAATATCATAGAAGGATTTTCAAAAAGACCCTAAACTATCTCACACTTGATCTCCCATTTAGTAGGGTAAACATTTTTAGGGGATTAAACGACTTCATAGTCGATGAATGTATCATGTATCTGAACTAGTCTTGTAACTCCTCTCATGAGGCAATCGAATACTCATTATCCTTAATGAATAAGAAATTACACTCCCTCGCTACCCCACACAACATCGTCACAACCAACGATACCATGAAGTCCTTCTGAGCACAGATCAAAGTGAAGGTTATCTAAATCCTCTGAAACTAGATAACTATGAATGAATCATAAATCGAGCCCCTATACCACTAAATATGATGGTGCTAAAATTCATAGAGAGTCCTCCTCCAATTTTGGTTATTAGCAAAATCCACTCTATGGCGATCTTCTAGCACAACATGATAATCTTCATTTTTGATAAACTAAAGAGGACACCAACCGAGATCCATAATTGGAAGTGAAAAAATAGTTAGTTCTCATCAACATGGGATATATAAGACTTTAATACTAATTAATTATTTTATTTTGATCATTTAAGGTTATCATATCCCAATGAATACCCATTCAAACACTAGTAGAGAGAAGAATTATGCATGATCCTTTCCTAGTTCTTTACCATGCTTCCAATATCACTTTATATAGTTTCCAAAATATGCTTAATGGTACATGAATATGATAAATGGGGCTCCAAATACTAGTGTTTCAATTGGTGTCTAGGTTTTATTGTTCTCCCTAAACATAGCTAACCTCATTTCCCTAAACACCCTTGTGACTTCATCTATGAATAACTAAAAACTCTATCATATCCACCAACCAAACCACTGCTAACACTCTATTACAACCCCTACCGACATTGTGTACCCCTCCTAGGAAGGCGATGGGAGAAGACATATAGTAACACCTGAGTCTAACCTCCCTTAGTAAGCGGATTGGAAATGACCACTAATGGTATACTAAACACCCAGATGTTTGGCATTTCCATTTAAGAGAACATATGTGAACAAGAGAGATAAGATATACACAAACTATCACATTCTCATACTTCAATATAAAAAAATCCTAAGTAATAAAATGTAATGTCATGTATGATCTGCTACAACTAGAATGAAAAATTCATGTATGCAATGAAATTTAGAGATGACATCAACCATGAAGCAGAAACAACTCTTGTTAAACCCCATTCTAGTAGTAACTAGCCTAATCTCCATCATGATTCAACTGAACTAAAGAATCGTTTATATATAATAGGATGTTTATAACATTATACTCTGTAGTATCCTTCCCGAGCACCTCATGCATGGAGTAAAGATTGCATTTTATAAAACATGTAACACCAAGATAATATATCTTCTCACCTAGATGGTTATATTACTTTCCCCACCTCACCATGGTTGATATCACCATGTATCCCATACAAGAGAATTCAATATAATAAAGAATATCATGGGTACCTTTCAAAAACTTCTCTAATTTTTTTCTTCTCCTCTCTGACATTGCATGCCCTAAGAATCTCTCTCTAGAAAGGATAGCCCACACATTTATAGGTGATGCACCAATGCATCCACCTTGTGGAACAAACAACGATGTCCATATAACCAAAATTCACCAGGTTTTTTTAGGAGCCACCACAACCATTATAATGAGTATCATATATCCATTATTATACCTCAATACATCAAAGTGCATTACTGAGTAAGAATCCTCAAGCCATTGCAACCTACACACATTATACTTATTATAGTCCAGATGAATTTATATGAAAAATACAAGTGTGTGAAATTATTATAAGACATTACAAATCTCTACTTATATATACATGGAACTCTAACTGCACTGGATACCACAATATATAAATACCACGAGAATATAGTGGGGTCAAAGTGGGCTAGTCATCAATCTTTCCTACCACTAGAATGATGGGGAATGAACACTCTAGGGTTTCTAATCTCCAAGGTGTTATTTTCCCTAAATAATATAGTGGATTAGAGTATATAAAGGAAAAAATAAATGAATTAATAGAGCACACTACCCCACTATAGGGATAATGTAGTCTCAATATCAAATTAAACTAATGTTTCTCGAACTCTCGACAACCTTAGTTGAGTTCAAATATCCTATAAGCACACAACCATTTGATGAAAACAATTATATTATTTTTAATCTTGTTTCGTTAGTTTGACTTTAAATTAATTAATTCATTAATAATTATTAACCATCAACATTTTACACATTAAATTACAATAATATTCCAATCCCTACATGATTATTCATGTTGAGTTCATGACTTCTCTAAATTTAACCTTAACATTTCATCCCAACAATCTATAACCCCATGGGTTAAACATTTAATAATTTATTAACAAAATTAATTTTTATATTAATAGGTTCCCAAAAAAAACATCACAATATACAAAACAAGGCATACAACCAAGAACATCCATCTACCTCAAGGAGTGGTGAATTTAAATCATATAAAAAAACATGTCTATCATTGAAATAATAGTATTCAAAAATCATGCAACTTCTATAACAATGAGAATACTCTACATTAACATATTCGTTCATCTAAGATGTCCTACCTAACAGCCATATATAGGTCTCGACACATCATGTCACCAGATGTACCAACTACTGCCCAAACAACTAGTCTTCCTACCCCCATACAACAACATCCCTCCTAGCATAGCCACCCAAGGTTCACATCACATCCATGCTTCCCCTCCCCATATAAAACACCAACCCTCCAGGATGAGCCATCCCAAGATCACATCACATCATTTTATGTATGAATCAATAATTTCATCTATTATATCATCCCTAAAACTATGAAATAATCCTTCACACATAATGAGAACTCATGGATCCAATGCAAAAGGATCCTGGAATTTAAATGCAACATGAAACATAGGAGAATCAACGGTATTCTCTTATATCACACAATTTATTCTTATTCTATCTTAAACTAACTGATTCAATATCATAAGTTCCAATGAAAGCCATACAATTCCACTATATATAACAAATATAAAAAATTAATCAATAAATTAATTTAGCATGTCATTAATTATATTATCAACATGAATGACCATGATTCATGTTTATGAACTAATTAAATTGAACATGAATTTTGGAATCAAATTGATTATCATAAAATTACAAGAAAAACAACCAGATTAATTAAACAAGACTCTTCAATATTTTAGATAATTAATTATCAATTAACTTTTAATTTTTTTCCTTTACTAGTTTAACATGCTACTTCAGGAAAAACAAGATAGCACACTATCTAGAAAATTAATAGGCAACCAATTATCATATTATAAAGACCATTATTTTCATGAATTCAATAATAATGTTTAAATGTGTTCATGTAATTATTTTGTTAATTTCATGGTGACCAAAAATTTAAATCATGTTACCTATATGATTTCACGTAAATAAATAGTGAAGTAATGAATCACATAACTCAAAAGGGTATTAACAGTCTTCAAACAATAATAGACCAAGGATACATATTTGGATCACCACTCCAGCAATAGTTTCATCCACCAGAGGAAACTATGAAAGAACTTCCCCAACAGGAAACCAACAATGTCTATCAGAACATGGAGATTATGTTCTATCACATATAAAAGTGGAAAAAGAGGAAACAGATCGAGGAAACCACGATAATATAGGTATAACAGACCTTGGATAAAAGAAATATTGATGAATGGAAACTAGAGACCAATAAATGAGTATTTAATCACCAAAACAATAAATATGGGGTTTCCATGTCCCCTGAAATGAGAGGGAGAACTATTACATTCTTAGGGTTATGAATAACCCAAGAGAATAAAAATGTTAAAAATTGAAATACCAGGAGAAATTATATGATGTTTATTACCATACCACATCATGTAATCCTCATTCTTCAGTTTCACAATAAATTTTTCACCACATATTTTTTTAATTTCAAACCTCGAATCATTAGACATAATGAAATGCACTTTGAGGTGGCGTAAAACCTATACACCTCATGATATCACTTAAATTCTAGCTTCAATCAATAGAAATACTCAACAAATCCTCCAAGCCTCCACTAAGAACCTCAGTATTCATAAACATGTAATTTCTCTATCTATGAGGGATTAGAACCTTAAAAACATGAATCGAAAATCATATGTTGGATAAAGTGAAAATATAATGAATTATGAACGAAGAAAATTATAAACAGAATAATCATGAAGCAACAAGTGTTAAAATAAAAATTAAAAACATTATCAATTAAAATGGAATTTATCCAGAGATAAATATGAAAAATTATTATAAGTATAAGTATAAGTAAAAAAATTTATATAACATCAAAAATAAACAAGTAAGAAATATAATCCAATTAAAATGGATAAAGTGAAAAACATATATATTAATTCTGAAGTAAAATAGAGTATATTTATAAGTATAAATCATTTAAAAAGATAACATAGACTTTTAATGTAAAAATAGATGATTAATTAAATATTATTATACAACAATTGAAAAAATATAAAAGTATTATTAGAAGTAAAAGACACCAGAGTGTTTGGAAGAATAATCCAAATGTAACAAGTATTGAATAAGTAGAATATTACAAAAAACAGGTACCTATAATCTAAAATAAGAATGAATATATGAATGAATACAAATAAAGTTATAGAGGTATGAATTTCGTATAATTATTAGTAGGTTTTGGAATCCATTTTTCAGAAGAAAAGATATAAAAAATTATAAATAGAAATATATCCAAACTAAAAAATGAGAAGAATATATTGATGTATCACTAGATGATTAATAAGAATAATATTTGATAAATATTCTAAAATTTTAGGATTTTTAAGAATTATAAATTCGAATAAATGGATAAATAGACGACCATTATAAAAAATAAAAATTCATATGGTAAAATATATTGAATATTAAAAATAAATAAGATAAGTAAAAGTAAAAGAAGAAATAGATGTAAGGAGGATGTTGATTATATATTAAAATAGATGTATATGAAAAAATAGTATAATAGTAAGAATATAAATATATAAGTTTAAAAAAATATGAATAACATCCAAAAACCTATGATTAAACGTAACCATACAAAAAAGTGTAATAAATCCAATAATTGTGGATTTAGATATGTATGTAGAATCTATTAAAATATGATGTAGAAAAGTATGATTCTGTTAAATAATAAGAAAATGTATACAAAATACGTAAGAAAAATCCAAAAAATATATTATTGAGGACATAATAATATGTTGTGGATATCAAAATAATATAATATATATATATATATATAGTTGAATTCAACAACTAAATTTCTAAAACCATTGAAATAAAATGTATAAACAATTGGATAAAAATGAATATACTAATGAAAGAACCAATATATTGAATACAAAATATACAAAAATAGAGGTACACATTGAGATAATGGTACTGTATTAAGATCATTTAGAGGAATAAAAAAACATGTAATATAAGTCGACGAATGTGACAAAATATAATAGAATAAATTGATGTAAAATAACGTGAAATGTTTATATATATAAAATAAGAATAACAAGTTGATATATATATATCTAAATAAAAACAACATACAAATTAAAATTTTAGTTGAATAAATAATACCATGAGTATAATATAAAATAATTAATAAGAAAAAATAATAAATGTAAAAAAAGAAAATAAAAAATAAATGAAAATCAAGAACTACAATGATTAAATTAGAAAATATTATAGAATTTAAAATAAAATGTGGGTGTTAAGTCAAAAAATAATTAATAGAAAATATAATAGCTGTTAAGGAAGAATCAATTAGATAGATAAAAAATATATAATAAGAGAAGATAGAAAAAATGAAAATATAGTAACTAAATAATAAACCAAGAAGAAAAATCTATTCGGAAACATCAAAACTAAAATATAAATGTAAAATCTACATTATAGAAAATGAGAAGAAAAAAAGGGACTTCATAAAAAATGTATTATAAAGGAAAACACATTATAATTTACTAAAAAAATCTAAAGATTAATGTCATGATTCAAGAACCAAAATATAAAGTTGATGATTCAACGTAGTCATAAATTAGAAATAAACTATTATAAAATTTGAAAATACTAATGATGATCCACAAATAGAATCTAATGTGGAACAAAATAATTCAGAAAAAACCATTGAAATTAATAAAACAATTTTATAAAGAAATCATTAATATATGAGAATAATATAACGCCAAAGTATATTTAGAAGAATAATTTGAAAAAAAATAATGAAACTAGAAGTTAGAAGATAAATAAAGTATAATTAAATAATTGTGAAATTAATTAAAAACTCAAAATATAATTTAAACAATTTATGTACACAAAACGTGAACGAATCATGTCATTATAATAAGTATCTAGTGGTCCAAAATATAATATAGAATTTTTGTATAATCATAATTTCTAATTATATAATAAAAAAATTTATCCATTAATAAAATATAATCTATAATGAAATATTTATAGCTAAAATAGAAAAACTAAATCCATAAGTTTATTACTATTGATGTTTATAGGGAATACAGAGCACAAGTTTAATAAAATAAATAAATCAAGAGTTGTAAAATAATATGAACTTGAATAAATATTATTAAAAATAAGTAATAAATAACATGAGTATAACAAAAAAGCTAAAAATGATAAGAAAAACTATAAGAGAATGAATATGTATATCTTTTAGATCAATGAATAATTAAATGGAATTATTTTGATAGATCCATGACCCCTATAAAAAATTAAAATAATATATTGTTTTCAAATCCAAAATTAAACAATGAATCAAAATTTAATTTATAAGTGGAAATTTATGTGAACAAATAGATAATTTAAATGAAAAATCTTGATTTTATAAATAAAGATAGATAAAATTAAAAAATTCTTGTTAGTAATTGGAAAAATAATCATTAAGTATAAAATTATAGAAATATGAACCATAATAAAAGAACAGAATCCAAATAAATTATGAATGAAACTGATGTTATAGGAATATAACTATAATTATTAATCTGGAAATATAATTTTATATAATTGAACCCTGAATATAAAAAATGAATATAGTATTATAAATAGAATTAATGTCAGTAATAAAACTAGATTTATAAGCCTAAATATATGAATAATTTGAATAATAATCTAAATATATGTTAACAATGAAGAATCTCATAATTCAATATATATAATGATGAAATAAAAGATATAATTAAGTAGTTATAGTTCCAATTTTCTCTGTAGAAATAAGTAGTGACTCAATTTTGATAAAAATAGATGTAGAATCATAAGTATACATAATTAATAATCATTAAAATAATTTATATGATAATAAATTATAGGGGAATAAAAATTAATTTATGTTTAAAAAGAACCTTAGTAAAAAAAGGCAAAGAAAATATGAGTGATTATAATAGAAATAAACCCTGAGAAGAAGCAAAATTTGAAATAAATAATAAAAACTTAATGTAGAAGTTGATAAATAATATACATGTGATGGATGAAATATTTATTAAGAATTAAAATACAACCAAAATTATTGAATCCTATATAGAGTAATTAATATATATATATATATATGTGTAAGAATAAATACTCTGTAGATGTATAATAAATACAATAATTTGAGGGAAAATATAAAAACCTATTCTAAAACATAAAAGAATAAAACTACATTCTTGAATCCTGATGATACAATAAACAATAAAATTAATTAAATGGTATAAGTAGAATATATAATACATAAAGAATGAGATAAAATCATAATTTAATAATAAAGTAGATGAAAATTACCCATATGAAAATCATGATTCCCACAGATTAATAAAAAACTAGTCGAAATTGAACAAAAATCAGTGAAATTGACTAATTACATACGAATAACTACTGTTTTGAAAATATATCACTAAAAAAAGATTAAATTGAATAGTTTTAATAAAAATCGTAGAGTGAAAACAATATAGATATATATTCATATATGATAAAAATTGATGTATTAACCTGAAGGTAAAAAATATATTAATAAGAAAAATTTACATCAAGAGAAAAAATCAATTATTATGAATAAAAGAACAAGATTGAGAGTTATAAAAACAAGAAATTTACAAAATACAAATTCTGAAATAAAAAAAAATTTATATGTAAAATAAATTTAATTATGTGAAAATCTAAAATATTCATTAGTATAAGTATTGGAAATGTTTACATGTTTTACAATGTTCATATATTTGGTCCAAATAACAATTCATAGTCAATACTCTCAAGATATCTCAACTTTATTTTAATAAATCATTGCTTATCAGTTATAGGGATTTTTATTTTACCCCATCTCTTATGTATAAATTTTAGATAAAAATGAGAATATTAAGAATAATATATGGTATATGTTTCTCCGGGAATTCTTAAAGTATTTAAGAAGTGTACTTCAAAAAATTGTTTATTTGGATTCACGTACAATAAACATAGTGCTGACACACAATAAACTTATCATTTTGTAAATTGCTGATTGTAGTAAATATTTATTTAAATATGGAAAATAATTATTTTTAACATCAAATATGGATATGTGGGTTCAGGATATTTCATTTGGTATTCAAAAAAGGTTTAGATAATTTTTTTAAATGATGATATATAATTATTAGCATTAAATACCATAAGGAGATATCCATTAGTATTAGAGAATCATTTAATTAATTAAAAATTATATAACATATGGTTCACATTTACATTATAAATATGTTTAATTATAAAACAGAATTTCATTAATTTATATTTAATATAAATTTAATAAAATAAATTAGAGTAAATTTAATAATATATTTATCAAAGCGTAAAAATTAAAGGGATCAAATTTGCATATGAGAGATAAAGAGATGTTACTTTCCATTTTATGTCTATTTTTTTATAAATTAACATTATTTACATATAATCAAAAAAATTATTTTTTATTTTGTTAGAATATAATATTTAAAAATTCATTAAATTTTTAATTATATTACGTAATGATTTTTTTTCAAAAAATTCAAAATGATTTTATTATAATACCATAAATAAAATTAATATAAAAAACTATGACATTTATAATATTTTCTGAGTTAATATTGTAATACGAAAAATAATGGAAAAATATATTCAATATGAATAATTAAATTAAAATATGACAATACATATAAGAAAATACCATTACTATAAGTTTATTATCTAATGGATTGATATCTAAATATATCATAGATATAATACAAAATATGGTTATAAAATAAAATATAAAATATAAAATAATGATTCTTTAAAGGAAATACTATGATAATTGAATGAATCATATGTGAATTAAATGATTGTGATTAAATATGTATATATTTTATTATTAGAGAAAATTTAATCATTAGTGATGGATTGGTACCCATAGAAAATATGAGTATTAGTATAGAAACATGGATATTATAATATAAAAGTTACTACATTTGATTACGATTAAAATAATAGAATATGGAAATTAATATCATTGATATAATAATAATATATATACATAAAAATAGAATTTATTTATATTTGTATTATTTGACATAATATTTTCAATATTTAACAAAAATTATATTTATTAAATAAAAAAATTATATTGTTTGTAAATGAAACTCAATAAGAAATATTTTTTTCTTTAATATATTTGGTTTTTTATTTCGAAATTATTTTTTAAAAAAATATTATTGAAATTTAAGATTTGTAACGCCCCGACCCCAGTTACCCAGAGTCGGTGCATTATTACATAACATTGGCATGATCACAAGAAAGATCAAATCTCGAATGACCGATTGGTTTAGTAGCCTTGGAAACACTAGATATATTTATAAGTTTTACATTACATCATAAAATGAAAAACAACTACAACAACATAATGTTTCCACAATCCACACTATTAACCCCTCATAAAATCCCTGCAGGTCATTCATAACTTACTTCTTCACATCCTGGGAAAAATAAAACATAGAAAAGGGGTGAGCTCAAATGCCCAGTAAGGATAACAATATAGCGGAAACTTTCATAAATAAGAATAAACATTTAAGGAATTGCATTACTAAAACAAAAGCCTTTTAAACTTTAACTTCGACATAGTATGGCAAAAGTAAAATGAAATAATGCCATTTACTTATTTACATGGATATTCTACTAATCGAATAATCACATGCAAAAATCAATAACCACTTTCATAATGTTGGAATGCATAATGCCAGACTATCATAACCACATAGCCAAGGCCTCGTGCCAAGACTACAAATAAGATTTTGTCAAGGCCTTGTGCCAAGACACTAGTTTGTCTCATGAGATCTACCGATGCATCGAGGAGCTATAGCGGGCTCCACCCGTCCCTTATTAAGTCCAATGCATTCCCATATGAAAAGGTTTAAACATAACATAAAAATTCGTATTAAAACTAGCATACGAAATGTCAATAATTTCACCATAAACTATGAATGGTATAAAAATAGCACATCCATAGTCAAACATATCACAAAACCTTTAATATAGAAGTTTTGTATCATAATAAATCAACTTCAAATAATCTTAAAATCCATCAAAGAATGTTGATGTAGATGGAATCAAATTTTTTTTTAAAGAAATATCTCCTTTTATTTTGAAATCATTTAAGATCCATATAAAATAAAACATTTTCTTTGAAAATATTCTTATAAGCTTGTAAGTAAAGCTTTGAAGATTTTATAACGGAGTAAAATAACCGCACCCGCCATATAAGTTAAAAAAAACATTCTTACCTCAATTCTGTCGAAAAGGTTAAAAAGGACCTTGTTTTGAAAACGACGGAAAGATTCCTTTATAAACCTCTTATAAAATGTCAAACAACGGTATAAATGACTTTAACCCATATTCTTGTAAATAGTAAAAATGTTTTGAAATACATCTTTAAGAAAAATGGATGTGGATGATAAAGATATCCGAGTAGATTATTACGTATAAACAACCTCGGATAATGAAGAGATTGTGAAATAACCCTTACCTTGTACTTTTCCTTTGTTGGGGTCGGTTAACCTCCTGTATAATGGTTAAATAATTGATATTAAATTATACAAGAATAATATACATTAATATGATATCATATATGATCTTTTAACGTTGCTTTATTAATAAAATCTTAGTATTATCGTCGTTTCATGTGATAATCGATTCGTTCTTCTTAAATGTTTGGTTACGTAAGACATGTTTGTAATGAATAGATTAAATCTTATTCATAATAATAATGATATTAACATCATTTTTAACCCTAAAATGAGAATAAGACTTGAATGGATACGATGGAGGATGGATCTCACCGCGTTCGTGGAGACGGTAGTCCGTACGTACGCACGAACGCTACTTCCATTTAATTTTTATTTTAAAAGAATTGAATCCAAATGATACATAGGTATATTACTATTACATTATAATATAATATTTTATATATCTTACTTAAGTTCATTAACACCATCCTTTATACGTTCCATGTGTGGTATGAACGAGTCATATCATTTTAAGGGGGCGGTAGTCCGCACTTCCTCAAATGAAATTATCGTATGTATATACAACATGAAACGAATAATGGTATGAAATAAAATGGAATTACAGAAGCTTATATATAAAATATATATCATTAATATCATATTTAATTACAGTTCCATCATAATGGCCACCATGAGAGGCGGTAAGATGTATTTGAACAATCATCGTTTCGTGAGGCGTTAGTTTGCCATCCACAGAAACATTATGTTCATCATCCATTAGATGGAGTTTTCTGTATGTGTAGTTTGAATCCTTCTTATAACAACATCCTAGTATATTTAGGATACTGGTGTTGTTACAAAATAAAGGAAATAAAAAGAGTTTGGGGGTTGGAGAAGCAAAATAAAGGAAAATAATTTAAGAGAAATCGTTACCTTTAATTTAGGTAACTCACTTTGGTTGGAACCAAAGGACTTCTTGAAATGATTTCTGCCTAAGGGGAAGCTTCAAGGAGGAGGAGAGGAATGTGGGGAGCTTAGATGGGCAGAGTTTGGACGAGCCAAGTGGCTTGAGAGGTGTGAGGAATGAGTAGAAGTGGTCTCCTTTTATAAGGGAGAAGAGGGGATCTTTAGGAAAGAGTGAAAGTATTACTTTATAATATAATTATATTCGGTTTATAATGGTCCAAAAATCATTGAGGTCGAAGATAAGATGACTAATATTCTAAATAACATCAACCAATAAGAATTGGACAGGTTTTAGATAATATTTTAATCATTATAATCTTATTTATTTAAATGATTTATTAATGAGGTAAACATTGCATCATTATTGTGTCATTAATAATTTAAATTATTTGATGTCTAAAAATTATAAATAAAATATCATTATGTAGGAAATCTTTTTATCTTTCTAATGAATATTTATAATCGAAAATCCAACATGTATAACCCTATGTAAAAATTGTTCTTCTAAAAGCTGTAAGCTTATGCCATTTTTATATTTATTTTAACTTTATTAATATAAAGTGTCCCTACCACATACAAGTGGCTCCAAGGGGTCCCCAAATTGACCCAAGGATGCTCATGGTCGGGTATGTGTCCACCAATAAGGTTAGGACACGTTTTAGGGTAATTTTGTATTATTATAATATTGTTTTTTAACCCTTATTTACCGGATTTACCCTTAACCATGGTAAATAAAATATTTACCACAATAATTATTCAAAATGTCTAAAAATAAAAGTTACATATTTACACAATTTGGACATCCTGATTCCAAATATGGAATCCATTTTTCTAAATTCAAAACACAGAAGTGGCAGAAATTAATTTAAAATTAATTCCCGCTGTCAAAACAAAAAGCGTGTTTTTAAGAGGTAATAACTATCAAAAGATTGACACTTGTTTATGTTCGGTTTAATTGTAAAATTATGTCCAATGACCAACATTATATTAAATGGTAAAAATATATTCTAAATATACTTTAAAACCACTCAAATTCATAATTTATCACTATTAATTATTTTGATTAAAAAAGATGTTTTTAATTAAAATTCAGTAATTTTCACTATTCATCAAAATATGAAAGTTATCCGAAATGTACCAAAATTTCACCTTAGGCTAAATTAGATATTCCGAATCCAAAAATGAAGTCCATTTTCAAATATAAAATATATATAATTTCAAAAAGTAGGTATTACTATTCATAACGGCTAGTTTGATTAGTTATGGTGTGTTAGAACTCGGGGTTGCGTACAGCACACGCTATCACATTATTCAAAGAGAAGCGTACCGTAGAAGCTTGGGGTGTTACATTCTACCCTCCTTCAAATAATTGCATCCTCGCAATTTCTAGGGTATTACTGCATAAAAAGACTCGGGTGGTTCTTCATCATAAGTTCCTCGGGTTCCCACGTTGCCTCTTCCATCTTATGATTTCTCCACAAAACCTTTACCAGACGTGTCGTCCGGTTTCTCAGTACTTGTTCTCTTGTATCAAGAATCTTGACGGGCTCTTCACAATAAGACAGATCGGGTTCCAGTTCTAATTCCTCATAGGTGAGTACATGCGTTGGGTCAGGCATGTATTTTCTCAACAGAGATACGTGGAACACATCGTGAACTTTGGAGAGACTTGGCGGCATTGCCAATCGGTACGCTACAGCCCCAATTCGTTCTAGAATTTCGAAAGGTCCGATGTACCTGGGACTCAATTTACCTTTCTTACCAAAACGTATGACTCCCTTCCATGGAGATACCTATAGGAAAACATGATCACCGACCTGAAATTCCAATTCCTTCCTTCGATTATCGGCATAGCTCTTCTGCCTACTTTGAGCTGCTTTGATGTGATTTTGGATTACCTTCACCTTTTCCACCGTTTCCTCCACCAGTTCTGGGCCTACAAGTTTTCTTTCACCAACGTCATCCCAACAGGTTGGTGTACGACATCTCTTTCCGTATAACGCTTCATATGGTGCCATCTGAATACTTGAATGGAAGCTATTGTTATAGGAAAATTCTACCAGAGGTAAATATTGATCCCACATACCCTGAAAGTCAAGTGAGCAAGATCTCAACATGTCTTCTAAGGTTTGAATAGTCCGTTCTGATTGTCCATCTGTCTGAGGGTGGTAAGCAGTGCTCAAATGAAGTTTAGTTTCCAGGGATTTCTGAAGACTTTTCCAAAATCTTGAAGTAAAACGGGGATCACGATCAGAAACAATCGATAGGGGTACTCCATGAAGTCTCACAACTTCATTAATGTATTGTCTTGCTAGACGTTCCAGGGGTAGATCTTCTCTTATAGCAAGAAAATGTGCTGACTTGGTAAGACGATCAACAATAACCCATATTGCATCGTTCCTTCTAGGAGTTTTTGGTAGCCCCATGACAAAGTCCATCGTAACATTGTCCCATTTCCACTCCGGTATGGGAAGAGGTTACATGACTCTTCCAGGCTGTTGCCTTCCAGCTTTCACTTGTTGACAAACCATACATCTTGACACAAAATCAGCAATCTCCCTCTTCATGTTGTCCCACCAAAAATGTTCCATCAAATCTCTATACATTTTGGTGCTCCCAGGGTGTATAGAGAAATTGGAAATATGAGCATCATCCAGCAATTCCCTTTTTAGATCAGGTATATTGGGAACACAAAGTCTCTTCCCGAATTTCAAAATTCCATCTTCATACACAAAGTCTCTCAATCTCCCATCATTCACAGCTTTAATCTTCTTTTGGAATTCTTCATCATCGGTCTGAGAACTATTAATCCTTTCTAGTAAAGATGGTTTGGCAACCATTTGAAAAAGCATTGATGTTTCACCTTCCCTGGTTATTCCCATGTCCATCTTCACTAGATCCATAAAAATTGGATCCCTTTCAATTCTCATATTGTTCAAAACTCCATGGTATTTTCTACTCAAAGCATCTGCCACCTTGTTTTCCTTCCCTGGGTGGTAGTGTATCGTACAATCATAATCCTTGAGTAATTCAAGCCATCTCCTTTGCCTCATGTTGAGTTCTTTTTGTGAGAAAATATACTTCAAACTCTTGTGATCAGTATAAATCTCACATTTTTCACCATAGAGGTAGTGCCTCCATATCTTCAAAGCAAAGATCACTGCTGCTAACTCGAGATCATGAGTAAGATAGTTTTGTTCATGAATTTTCAACTGTCGTGATGCATAGGCAATAACTCTATCATTCTGCATAAGGACACAGCCAAGTCCTTTCTTCGATGCATCACTATAAATAACGAACCCATCATTCCCCGATGGTAGAGTCAATATAGGAGCATTGAATAATCTTCTCTTCAGTTCTTCGAAAAATTCTTCACACTCTTTTGTCCAAACAAATTTAACCCCTTTACGTGTGAGCTTCGTTAATGGGTTAGCCAATCGGGCAAAATTCTGGACGAAACGTCGATAATAACCTGCCAAACCAATAAAACTACGTACCTCAGTTATACTCGTAGGTGCTGGCCATTCTTGGATTGCCTTGGTATTAGAAGGATCAATAGAGATTCCATCTTTAGAGACAATATGGCCAAGAAAAGAAATCTCCTGAATCCAGAATTCACACTTGCTAAACTTCCCATATAATTCATGCCTCCTCAGAGTCTTCAAGATAATGCGCAAGTGATTTTCATGATCTTCGTAGGTTTTGGAGTATACCAAGATATCATCAATAAATACCACCACAAATTCATCAAGATACTCCTTGAAAACTCTATTCATCAGATCCATGAATACAGAGGGTGTATTAGTCAATCCAAATGGCATTACAGTAAACTCGTAATGCCCGTACCTGGTTCGAAATGCTGTCTTCGGAATGTCTTCCTTCTTCACACACAACTGATGGTATCCAGATCGAAGGTCAATCTTTGAAAAGTATTGAGCTCCATGCAGTTTGTCAAATAAATCATCAATACGAGGTAGGGGATACTTGTTCTTTATCGTTATAGCATTGATCTCCCTGTAGTCGATAGATAACCTCATAGATCCATCTTTCTTTTTAACAAAAAGAACAGGGGCTCCCCATGGAGAAACACTAGGGCGAATAAATCCCTTATTACTCAATTCCTCTAGTTGTTTCTTTAGTTCGACTAACTCTACAGTGGCCATTCTATAAGGGGTCTTCGATATAGGCCTTGATCCAGGAATCAAATCAATGGAAAACTCAACTTCTTGTTCTGGAGGATGTCCAGGTAAATCTTCCGGAAATACATCTACAAATTCTTTCACAACAGGTACATCCTCTATTTGAACATTCCTTTCCTCTCCGATAGTTATTTAATTCTCTTCCTCCCCAATAATTGAATTAAGTTGAGCTACTGGGGGTGGATCTAAATAAGAATTAGGTGGTGACGATTCTGCTCTAAAAATAAGGTGTTCCTTATCATTATCATCAAGAATCTTAGCCTATTTTTTCTTACAATAAATCTTCGCATCATAGTCCGAAAGCCAGTCCATACCGAGGATTATATCAAACTCAATCATAGGTATGACGATGAGATCAGCAGATAAAGAAAATTTATGTGCTCTAATAGGGACTGATTCACAAAACTTTGTTGCAACGATACTTCCCTTAGGAGTTTTAACTGACAACTCCCTTATTAAATCAAATTGGAAATATCTAATTTTCTTAGCAAACTGGGAAGATATGAAACAATGCGATGATCCAGAATCAAATAATTCATTTGCTAAACTTGAGGAAACCATTAAATTACCTGCCACCACGTCTTTCAGAGCTTCTACCTCAGTAGTAGTGATAGCATAAGCCTGGCCTTGATCCCTTGGCCTTTTCTGAGGTAAGTTCTCCTGACGCTTAGGGCATGCATTTTCATAATGCCCCATCTCCCTGCAATTGTAGCACTGAACGTTGGTAGCTTCCTTCTTCCCCTTGCAATCATGAGTTTGGTGGCCTTTTTCACCACACTTGTAACAGACTCCCATTCCCTTCAAGCAAGTACCGGGGTGTTTCTTCCCACATTTACCACATGATGGATATTCAACCTTTCCTTTCTTCCCCTTATTTCAATTCCCAGATTGATCAGCAGGTCTCTTCCTCTCTTGCTTTGCTTTAAAGTCATAAGACATAGAGAATTCCTTTTCGGTCTTGATAGCACATGAGACAATGTCTTCGTACGATGGAAAGGATTGTGAGACTAATGCTCGACAGAGAAATGGTGTTAACCCATCAAAGAAACGATCAATCTTACTTCTTGGGTTGCGAATATAATCTCCAGCATACCTCGCTAACCTTGTAAATTTAGCCTCATATTTGTGACATTCTCATCCTCCTTTTGTCTCAGACATAGAAATTGTCTTTCCATATCTGCTCGATGGTCGCGAGGAAAGAATTTTTCTAAAAATAGATCTTTGAACTCCCTCCACTCCATATTTGATACTTCATCATCTTCCTTCATGTTTTGAATCAATGACCACCGTTGATCAGCATCTCTAGTGAGGCGGTAAACTGCCATGATAACTTTTTCCCTTTCACTGCTCCCCAAAGCCTGAAATATTTTCTCTAGGGAAAATATCCATTGCTCAGCTACTAAGGGATTTTTATTCCCATTGAACGTTGGTGGTTGTTGCCTCATGAATCGATCTAACATTGATCCTCCACGCTGCGGATCAGGGTGCTCCATACGGGTAAGGTTATTATTCATAACCTGAGTAAGTTGTCCCAGTATGGTGATTAGCTGATCAGCACCGGTTGCATCACCAGCCCCACTATAATTATCTTGAGCAGGAGGGCAATCCCTACATGGAGTGCGTGCATTGATACGGTTTCCATTTCTTCCAATAGGCGCCATTTCTAAACATTGGCATAAACTAGATCAGTTTATGAATCAAAATACATAATCCCATACTTATAAAACACTTAACATAAATTGAACTATTTATGGATATAATCCATAATCATAAAAATGTTTTCTTTGAGGAAGTATATACTCATAAACCCTTCATAATGATTTGTAAAGATAGTGAGAGTTATCCTAAGCATATCCCCCGGGAGTGTCGTAACCAAGAGTGCAGCAAGGCCCGTTGTCGTGCACCAGTTCCCGTTCGAGTCTAGCTCAAAGCGGTGTTTTCGGGTTTTACCCCTAGGTACATCTGTGCCAGAGCCGCCTATACCTGCTCGTATCCAGATAGAGATGTATTGCTCGGAAAACTCACAAAATCTCTACAATACCAAAATTCTAGGAAGTTCTTCTATACTAACCCTCAAAGTTCATCTTAGGTCTACGTGCTCTAATCAGAGTTTATCTAAATCTAGCTTCCAAGGTTTGTACTAAACTTCCTCTGATACCAACTGTAACGCCCCGACCCCAGTTACCCAGAGTCGGTGCATTATTACATAACATTGGCATGATCACAAGAAAGATCAAATCTCGAAAGACCGATTGGTTTAGTAGCCTTGGAAACACTAGATATATTCATAAGTTTTACATTACATCATAAAATGAAAAACTACTACAACAACATAATGTTTCCACAATCCACACTATTAACCCCTCATAAAATCCCTGCAGGTCATTCATAACTTACTTCTTCACATCCTGGGAAAAATAAAACATAGAAAAGGGGTGAGCTCAAATGCCCAGTAAGGATAACAATATAGAGGAAACTTTCATAAATAAGAATAAACATTTAAGGCATTGCATTACTAAAACAAAAGCCTTTTAAACTTTAACTTCGACATAGTATGGCAAAAGTAAAATGAAATAATGCCATTTACTTATTTACATGGATATTCTACTAATCGAATAATCACATGCAAAAATCAATAAGCACTTTCATAATGTTGGAATGCATAATGCCAGACTATCATAACCACATAGCCAAGGCCTCGTGCCAAGACTACAAATAAGATTTTGTCAAGGCCTTTTGCCAAGACACTAGTTTGTCTCATGAGACCTACCGATGCATCGAGGAGCTACAGAGGGCTCCACCCGTCACTTATTAAGTCCAATGCATTCCCATATGAAAAGGTTTAAACATAACATAAAAATTCGTATTACAACTAGCATACGAAATGTCAATAATTTCACCATAAACTATGAATGGTATAAAAATAGCACATCCATAGTCAAACATATCACAAAACCTTCAATATAGAAGTTTTTTATCATAATAAATCAACTTCAAATAATCTTAAAATCCATCAAAGGATGTTGATGTAGATGAAATCAAAATTTTTTTTAAAGAAATATCTCCTTTTATTTTGAAATCATTTAAGATCCATATAAAATAAAACATTTTCTTTGAAAATATTCTTATAATCGTGTAAGGAATGCTTTGAAGATTTTATAACGGCGTAAAATAACCGCACCCGCCGTATAAGTTAAAAAAAACATTCTTACCTCAATTCTGTCCAAAAGGTTAAAAAGGACCTTGTTTTGAAAACGATGGAAAGATTCCTTTATAAACCTCTTATAAAAAGTGAAAAAAGGGTATAAATGACTTTAACCCATATTCTTGTAAATAGTAAAAATGTTTTGAAATACATCTTTAAGAAACATGGATGTGGATGATAAAGATATCCCAGTAGATTATTACGTATAAACAACCTCGGGTAATGAAGAGATTGTGAAATAACCCTTACCTTGTACTTTTTCTTTTTTGGGGTCGGTTAACCTCCTGTATAATTCTGAAATAATTGTTATTAAATTATACAAGAATCATATACATTAATATGATATCATATATGATCTTTTAACATTGCTTTATTAATAATATCTTAGTATTATCGTCGTTTCAGGTGATAATCGATTCGTTCTTCTTAAATGTTTGGTTACGTAAGACATGTTTGTAATGGATAGATTAAATCTTATTCATAATCAGAATGATATTAACATTATTTTTAACCCTAAAATTAGAATAAGACTTGAATGGATACGATGGAGGATGGATCTCACCACGTTCGTGGAGACGGTAGTCCGTACGTACGCATGAACGCTACTTCCATTTAATTTTTATTTTAAAAGAATTGAATCCAAATGATACATAGGTATATTACTATTCCAGTATAATATAATATTTAATATATGTTACTTAAGTTCATTAACACCATCCTTTATACGTTCCATGTGTGGTATGAACGAGTCATATCATTTTAAGGGGGCGGTAGTCCGCACTTCCTCAAATGAAATTATCGTATGTATATACAACATGAAACGAATAATGGTATGAAATAAAATGGAATTACAGAAGCTTATATATAAAATATATATCATTAATATCATATTTAATTACAGTGCCATCATAATGGCCACCATGAGAGGCGGTAAGATGTATTTGAACAATCATCGTTTCGTGAGGCGTTAGTTTTCCATCCACAGAAACATTATGTTCATCATCCATTAGATGAAGTTGTGTGTATTTGTAGTGTTAATCCTTCTTATAACAAAATCCTAGTATATTGATGATACTGTTGTTGTTACAAAAGAAATGAAATAAAAAGAGTTTGGGGGTTGGAGAAGCAAAATAAAGGAAGATAATTTAAGAGAAATCGTTACCTTTAATTTAGGTAACTCACATTTGTTGGAACCAAAGGACTTCTTGAAATGATTTCTGCCTAAGGGGAAGCTTCAAGGAGGAGGAGAGGGATGTGGGGAGCTTAGTTGGGCAGAGTTTGGACGAGCCAAGTGGGTTGAGAGGTGTGAGGAATGAGTAGAAGTTGTCTCCTTTTATAAGGGAGAAGAGGGGCTCTTTAGGAAAGAGTTAAAGTATTACTTTATAATATACTTATATTCGGTTTATAATGGTCCAAAAATCATTGAGGTCGAAGATAAGATGACTAATATGCTAAATAACATCAACCAATAAGAATTGGACAGGTGTTAGATAATATTTTAATCATTATAATCTTATTTATTTAAATGATTTATTAATGAGGTAAACATTGCATCATTATTGTGTCATTAATAATTTAAATTATTTGATGTCTAAAAATTATAAATAAAATATAATTATGTAGGAAATCTTTTTATATTTCTAATTAATATTTATAATCGAAAATCCAACATGTATAACCCTATGTAAAAATTGTTCTTCTAAAAGATGTAAGCTTATGCCATTTTTATTTTTATTTTAACTTTATTAATATAAAGTGTCCCTACCACATACAAGTGGCTCCAAGGGGTCCCCAAATTGTCCCAAGGATGCTCATGGTAGGGTATGTGTCCACCAATAAGGTTAGGACACGTTTTAGGGTAATTTTGTATTATTATAATATTATTTTTTTAACCCTTATTTACCGGATTTACCCTTAACCATGGTAAATAAAATATTTACCACAGTAATTATTCAAAATGTCTAAAAATAAAAGTTACCTATTTACACAATTTAGACATCCTGATTCCAAATATGGAATCCATTTTTCTAAATTCAAAACACAGAAGTGGTAGAAATTAATTTAAAATTAATTCCCGCTGTCAAAACAAAAAGCGTGTTTTTAAGAGGTAATAACTATCAAAAGATTGACACTTGTTTATGTTCGGTTTAATTGAAAAATTATGTCCAATGACCAACATTATATTAAATGGTAAAAATATATTCTAATTATACTTTAAAACCACTCAAATTCATAATTTATCACTATTAATTATTTTGATTAAAAAAGTTGTTTTTAATTAAAATTCAGTAATTTTCACTATTCATCAAAATATGAAAGTTATCCGAAATGTACCAAAATTTCACCTTAGGATAAATTAGATATTCCGAATCCAAAAATGAAGTCCATTTTCAAAAATAAAATATATATAATTTCAAAAAGTAGGTATTACTATTCATAACGGCTAGTTTGATTAGTTATGGTGTGTTAGAACTCGGTGTTGCGTACAACACACGCTATCACATTATTCAAAGAGAAGCGTACCGTAGAAGCTTGGGGTGTTACAAGATTTATCTTTGGAATCAAGATAGTATAATTATTTTATAGTAAATTTTAGTTTGTTACTGAAAATAATGAAATATATGGAAAATGTTGAATGATTGATATAATGGTTATATAACCATTCAAAACATATGTAACGCCCTAACCCCGGTGACCCAGAGTCGGTGCATTATTTTAATACATTGGCATGATTAGAAGGAATCAGGTCCCGAAGAACCGATCAGTTTAGCAGTCTTGGAAAATAGATTACATACATGTATGATATATTACACTTTATAACATACAAAAAAACATAATTAATTCTTTATGAATGCCATTGTTCCCTTGTCTTAACCTTGCATATCAATCACAATACACCTCTTTGAATCCTGGGAAAAATAAAACACAGAAATGGGTGAGCTCAAATGCTCATAAAGGGTAAGAAATACAACATAAACATTCAAAAATAAGCCTAAACACTTGAGGCAATGTAAAACCACACAAAAGCATTTAAAACATGAACTTAAACATAGTATGGAAAAAATAAAATCAAATAATGTCATTTACTAATTCACATGGATATTCTACTAATTGACTAATCACATGAAATATCAATAACCACTTTCATAACGATGGAATGCATAATGCCGAACTTTAATTTCTGTGTCAAGGCCTCATGCCAAGACCTAAGGTATAACTGTAACCCAAACCCAACCCGGAGAGCCTCTGTAACCGGACTCCAACCCGGAGTGCCTCTAATAACTGGACACCAACCCGGAGTGCCTCTAATAACCAGACACCAACCTGGAGTGCCTCTAATAACCGAACACCAACCCAGAGGGTCTTCTTAACCGGACCCCAACCGGGAGGTCTTACTTTAACTGGTCCCCAACCTAGAACATATTATCCCAACACATTCATCTTAAGAAGAGGATGAAATATAACACAAAAATTTGTATAAAAACTAGCATGAAAAATGTGAATTCTTTACCCATAAACCATGAATGGTATAAAATAACACATCCATAGTCAAACATAACACAAAACCTTTAATACAATATAGTTGATTCGTATCATAATAAATCAACTTAAAATAAGCATAAAATCCATCAATGGATGTTGACATAGATGAAATCCAAACTCTTATTAGAGAAATATCTCTTTCTATTTGGAAATCATTTAAGTGTCATATATTTATAAATAAAACATTTTCTTTGAAAATATTCTCATAATATTGTAAGGTATGCATTGAAGATATTATAACCACGGAAAATAGCCGCACCCGCCATATAAGTTAATAAAAACATTCTTACCTTAATTCTATCGAAAAGGATAAAAAGCACCTTGTTTGGAAAACGATAGAAAGATTACTTTATAAACCTTTTATTAAAAGTCAACAATGGTATAAATGACTTTAACCCCTATTATAGTAAATAGTAAAAATGTTTTGAAATACATTTTTAAGAAACATGGATGTGGATGATAAAGAAGTCCTAGTAGATTATTACATGTCAACAACCTCGGATAATGGAAAGATTGCGAAGAAAACCCTTACCAATTAGGTAACATTCGAAACATACCACCCACGAAAGAGGTATCATACAATGAATATGCAAATTGTAACATCCCAGGTAATTAAAGAATAAATAATTTTCATATTTATTAATATTTGAGAATTAAATATGAATTTTAATTAAAAGGGGTTGCTATGTTCGATAGCGTACCCGATACACAACGATGAGTTTCTTTGAAACTTACGTAGCACACTAGTAATATAATAATATTATTTTAAATGTTAGTTAACAAGTAGCCGTTGTACTGGCGGGAATGAATAGAAATAACTAAAATATGAATAGATATGTTTTTAGGTGTTTTTACATTTACCCAATAAAAGACAAAGGCTTAAAATACGGAAAGAGTTCAATTTTAGGCTTTTATACTCTAATTTTCACTAAAGGTTCACTTATCACCTTTTAATGGTGAACCGTCATTAAATATAGTTTTGATCACTCTTATACATTCTTTTGGACCAAATAAAACTTTTATTAAGAATCGGGATATCAAATTTTACTTTGTGTAATTTTTGGTACCTTTCTGATAAAGTTCATTTTTTTTATGAATAGTGTAAAATGTTGCATTTTAATTCAAAACCTCTTTTTGATCTAATTTATTTATATGATTAGATTATCTTTTGAATTGGTTTTAAAGTGAAATTAGAATATATTTTTACAATTTTATCCAATGGTGGTCATTGGAATCAATTTCGATTTGAAATTAGACTTAAACTGGTGTCAATCTTTTGATACTTATTGTTTTGTAAAAACACGCTATTTGCTCTGGCAGCGGGAATTAATTATTAAATTAATTAATGTGACTTATATGATTTGAATTTTGTAAAATAGACTTCATTTTTGAATTCGGAATATCAAATATAGCTTAGGGTGAATTTTTGGTAATTTTCTGAAAAACTTCAATTTTTGATGAATAGTGAAACCACTAAGTGGTAATCAAGCAAACTGATTTTTCAGTTAAATGAAAGTTTACCACTATTGTGTATTGAATTTTGAAAATCCGACATACATGGTTGTCATTAAGAAGTAAAATGTGGTTCAATGAGATTATAATAATTTTTTGGTGAATAGTAACTTATTAAGTTTTTAATCGCGATTAGTGGTAATTAGTGTAGATTATGGTATAAATAATACTTTAATAATATAAAATGACCTAGACACATGTCCCAACCTCATTGGTTGTGTCATGGCCGACCAAGACAAGCCATGGCCTAACTTGGGGACCCCATGTATCCACTTTAGTTGGAAAATGACAATAATATATTTTTATTTAATGTTAAAGTGAAAGTGACACAAACATAATATGTTTTGCGAAAACAATTTTTAAGTGGGGTTATACAAGCCCAAATTTTGATTATAAATAGTCATTGGAAAGATAAAAAGATTTCCTATATCATAGTATTTTTTTTATAATTTTTAGACATTAAATAAATTAAATTATTTACGACATAATAATGATGCAGTGATGACATCATTATTTAACGATTAAAATAAAATGGAAAGATAATGTAAAATCTAAAACCTACACATGGCCAAAACCAATTGGATGAGTGGATTTCGAATCCTTATCACCTTATCCACGAATTCTATCAATGTGGGACCTTTTAAAACCGAAACACATTTTCAAACAAAGTTATATTTCTTTACTTTCCAAAAGTGCCCCTCCTCTCCTCTTATAAAAGGCCCCCACCTCTACCCCATTTCACACACTCTTCAAGCCTTTGGCTCGGCCAAACCCTGCCCATTTGCTCTCTCCACATTCCTCTCCTCATCCTAGAGGATTCCCTTTGGGCAGAATCCTTTCAAAAGAAGCCTTTAGGCTCAACTCAAAAGGAGTTACACTTTTTAAGGTAATTCATTCTCTCATGTTCATTTGTTTTATTTTGCTTCTCCAACCCCCTAAACTCTTTTTATTTACTTCTTTTGTAACAACACCAGTATCTTCAATATACTAGGATGTTGTTATAAGATTTATTTGAGCTACACTCTCACACAACTACATCAAATGGTTAAAGAACATACGGTTTCCGTGGATGGCGAAATTCTGCCTCCCGAAACGATGATTGTTCAATACTCATTTAACACCTTCAAAGGTGGCCATTATGATGTCACTATTTTTATATATGATATGTAATATGTTTATGTTTTACTTATGCTTCTGTATTTTTCATTTGTGTCTTACCTTTATGGCTTCCATTATGGGTATACGCGATATCTTCACTTAAGGAAGTGCGGACTACCGCCCCCTCAAAGTGATGTGATTCGTTAATGCCATATGTGGGACGTGTAAAGGATGGATTTAAAGTTATTATATATGATGTTATACTGGAATTATAATATACCTATATATATCATTATCATTTATTTCCATTAAAGTATGAGATAGAAATGAAAGTAGCGTTCATGCGTACGTACGGACTACCGTCTCCATGAACGGTGCATTTCATTTCTTATCCCCAAATGTAATGTACTATTAAAAGTACATGTATATAATGGATATATAAAATTAATGATATATCTAAATGATGAATATAATTCTGGAATTAAAATATACATAAGTCTCATTTAGTTTTAATTCTGTTAATATGACAAAGAAATGAAAGTAGCGTTCATGCGTACGTACGGCTTACCGTCTCCATGAACGGTGCATTTCATTTCTTACCTCTAAATGATTATGTAATATTTTAAATACATGTATGTACTGGATATATATGAAATATATGATATCTACATCATGAATACCATTCTGGATATAATGAAACATTGACCAAATTAACAACATGTAAGTGTAAGAAGTCTATTTTTGACTTAAGAACCAAATACCGACAAAATGAACATTATTAACTTAAATGATTTCATGATGTTCATAACATGGTATAAAAGAAATAATGAACTTGGAAAAGATTCATAATCAAGTAGAGATTAACTAAAGTTTATTATTCAGGAGTTTAAAGAACGGTCGGGTCAAGTCAGATACGAGGTATGGGAACTTCTTAACCCAATTTCCATTCTTTGGGTTAATCTCCTACTTTCAAATTATGTCATTATGTTATTATGTCGTATCTTGTATTGGTACTTTATTTATGTGTACTTATAGTAAATACACATAATGTATCTATTTTATTTTAAAAATTATCTTTGTATGGGATTTCGTCTCAATCTCCTTTCGTTGAGGCATATTTTGTTTTATACACAACCTTCTTTTATACGGTGTATAAACCCCTTTGACTTTTACGTTTATTCAAAAGGAATCTTTTTATACGAAGCGTTTACCAAACGACAAAAGGGAATGTTTTTGTCGTACGTATGCGGCGACAACGACTTCTCCGCCGTCGTAACCGTTATTTGAGTTTCAGCTTCTTCTACAAGCCATTCCTTATTTTTAAAAGAAAAATAAATACCATGTTTTACTTTTCTTTTATTTTGGTATTGAAAATGGTTTTCATAATATTTTTTATATCAATGTGTGGTATTGATATCTTGTGATTGAATGGTGGAAATTTTATGTTTCCTTTATGTATGTTTTATGTGATATGATTATGTTATGGTTCTTGGGCATTATTATGAAGACGGGTGGTTCCGTGATAAACTAAGGGCGGGTGAGCCCGTTATAGCTCTCCAATGCATTGGGTAACGCGAAGGAGTGAAACGTTAAGGTTTCTCCGAAGAGATTTTAGGGAATATACTGTGATGGGTATTCCAAACGTAACCAAGAGGGTTACTCCCTATGTAAGAATGTTATGAATGCCTCAAGTTACCTTTATGTCTTATGGTTTCTATGATTTATTCATGATTTTATGAGGCATGTTAAAGTGCCTATGTTTTATGGGTAAAGTATGATTTCATTCTTATGTATATATGAACTCATGTTTCCTTTCCATGTTTTTTTTATAACCCATACTGAGTTTTTATGCTCATCCCAAGTTTTTGAAATGTTTTTCACAGGTCAAGGGAAAGGTACATGATAAGATGATAGAGTCAAAGATGTGTCAAGAATTAATCCATGTTTTATTTTAAATGTGTGTTCCATTGATGGGAATGAAGAATACTATCTTTATGTAACCACTTTGTTTATATGTGGAATGTAATGCAAGTCTTATGATCTAATTCTCTAAAACTCTAAACCCGAAAAGATCCTCAATGTGTAATCTTGTAATAACTCAAGATTAAGTAAGGTTTAAGGCTGGGGCCTTATAGTTGGTATCAAAGGTCGGTTTAGACAACTTTAGGAGTTAGAAAAGTGTTAAATTATAATATGATTGAAATGATATAGCATTTACGGATTACCATGTTGCTTCGCCTAAGATATTTCCATGTTCAGAATGGTTTTCCGTAGGGGAAACAAAGCAGCTATGTTGGGACGACATCAGGAGGAAGACAACCTTCCAAATCAGCAACCTGAGATGGTTGGAATCGGAACTGAACAGTTTGTTGCAGTGATGGCACAGTTGACTCAGGCTATAAATGGTGGTGGTATCCATGCACGAGATCAGCCAGATCAACCGCATAGGAACATGTCAATGGTGGAACATTTCATGAGGCAACATCCCCCATCATTCAGAGGATCATCTGACCCTGTGCAAGCTGAAGGGTGGATTAAAGCACTGGAGAAGATTTTTGATGTCATGGGGTGTTCAGACAATCAAAAGGTTAGTCTTTCTATTTATCGTCTGGAGGGTGAAGCAGATCAGTGGTGGTCTATGGTTAAAAATATCAGGGATGCCGATGAGATTGATTCTCTTGACTGGGATGAATTCAAAGTTATGTTTCTTGAGAAGTATTTTCCTAAGGCTGTTCGACTTAGGATGGAAAAGCAATTCTTGGAATTGAGGCAAGAGGAAGACTCAGTGGCTGCCTATGAAGAAAGGTTCACTCGATTGGCAAGGTATGCTCCAAATTTTATCCGGGACCTTGATAGTAAAATCAATCGTTTTTACTCAGGATTAAAGCCAAAGTATCGAAGGGCATTGGCTTCTCGTGAGTTTAAAAGTTATGAAAAGCTTGTTCGATGTGCTGAGAAGGTGGAAATGGAGTTTGCCGATGACCAAGTGTCCTATAACAACCAGCAGAAGAAGAGACCGAGGTTGCAGGAGAATGGTAAGAATTCTTCAAAAAGGTCTGATGGTAAGATAACTAAGTTTCCAATTTGTGATAAATGTGGCAAAAGGCATGCTGGGGAATGTCTTTTGAATTCTGGGAAGTGCTACCGATGTGGTAAGATGGGACATAAGGCTCGTGATTGCACTGAAAAGGATCAAGGTGAAGGTAAGAATAAATTTGATTTACAGTTAGTGAAATGTTATAAGTGCAATGAGATGGGTCACTATGCAAACGAGTGTCCGACAAGGAGATTGAGTGATGGGAAGCAGCTACACTACAAGCAGAAAGGGGTGGTAAAATCATTTGCAACAACTTCAGCAGATGTTGGGCCATCGAATGAAGTGGTGTCAGCTCCAGGGAGCTCAGTATTTTTCGAAGATTGACTTGAGGTCGGGGTACCATCAGTTGAAAGTAAAAGAAGCAGATGTTCCGAAGACCGCATTCCGTACGAGATATGGCCATTATGAATTTGTAGTTATGCCTTTGGGGTTAACAAATGCACCTACTGTATTCATGGACCTTAAGAATAAAATTTTCCATGAGTTCTTGGATAAGTTTGTGTTTGTGTTTTGAGGTTTGTGAAGAGGTTATGTGTGCCTTGTGATTCACAGTTGAAGAGAGAGTTGTTATGTGAAGCTCATAGTTCTCCGTTTTCAGTTCATCCGGGCAGTACTAAGATGTATAGAGATCTGCGGGAGTATTACTGGTGGGATGGAATGAAAAGAGATATTGCTGATTTTACTGTGAAGTGTTTGACTTGTCAGCGGGTTAAAGCAGAGCGGCAGTTACCGAAAGGGATGCTTCAGCCTTTACCAGTGCCAGAGTGGTAATGGGAGAATATATCCATGGACTTTGTTGTTGGATTACCAAAGACATCTCGAGGTAATAATGCAATTTGGGTTATTGTTGATCGCTTGACTAAATCTGCTCATTTCCTTTCTATACGAGATACTTTCTATCTAGATCAAATTTCCCGTTTGTATCTTAAGGAGATAGTCAGGTTACATGGAGTTCCTCTCTCCATTGTATCAGATCGTGATCCCAGGTTTACCTCTAACTTTTGGAAAGGCCTTCAGAAGTCGTTGGGTACTGAATTAAATTTTAGTACAGCTTTTCATCCTCAATCAGATGGGCAGTCAGAACGAACAATTCAGACATTGGAGGATATGCTACGAGCTTGTTCTATGGATTATCAGGGAAGTTGGGACCAACATCTTTCTTTGGTTGAGTTTTCATATAATAATAGTTTCCATTCGAGTATACAGATGGCACCATTTCAGGCATTATATGGGAAGCGGTGTCGAACTCCAGCTTTCTGGGATGAAGTGGGTGAAAGAAAGTTGATGGGACCAGAATTGGTAGAAGAGATGGCAGAAAAAGTTCAGTTGATTCAGAAACACATGAGAATAGCTCAGAGTAGGCAGAAGAGTTATGCAGATAACCAGAGGAAGGATCTATCTTTCGAGGTACACAATGTTTTTCACGTTTCGATGTTGAGAAAGAATATGCCAGATCCATCTCATGTTTTGAGTCCAGAGGTAGTTCAGCTGGAAGAGAACCTATCTTATGAGGAACAACCGGTCCAGATTCTTGACCACAGGGAGCAAGTGTTACGGAATAAGGTGATTCACCAGGTAAAGGTTTTGTGGAAAAACCACATGATTGAAGAGGCAACATGGGAATCTGAAAATGCTATGAGGGATAAATACCCCCACTTATTTTGATAAGTGAATAAAATTGCGAGGACGCAATTCCCAAAAGGGGGGAAGGATGTAACATCCCAGGTAATTAAAGAATAAATAATTTTCATATTTATTAATATTTGAGAATTAAATATGAATTTTAATTAAAAGGGGTTGCTATGTTCGATAGCGTACCCGATACACAACGATGAGTTTCTTTGAAACTTACGTAGCACACTAGTAATATAATAATATTATTTTAAATGTTAGTTAACAAGTAGCCGTTGTACTGGCGGGAATGAATAGAAATAACTAAAATATGAATAGATATGTTTTTAGGTGTTTTTACATTTACCCAATAAAAGACAAAGGCTTAAAATACGGAAAGAGTTCAATTTTAGGCTTTTATACTCTAATTTTCACTAAAGGTTCACTTATCACCTTTTAATGGTGAACCGTCATTAAATATAGTTTTGATCACTCTTATACATTCTTTTGGACCAAATAAAACTTTTATTAAGAATCGGGATATCAAATTTTACTTTGTGTAATTTTTGGTACCTTTCTGATAAAGTTCATTTTTTTTATGAATAGTGTAAAATGTTGCATTTTAATTCAAAACCTCTTTTTGATCTAATTTATTTATATGATTATATTATCTTTTGAATTGGTTTTAAAGTGAAATTAGAATATATTTTTACAATTTTATCCAATGGTGGTCATTGGAATCAATTTCGATTTGAAATTAGACTTAAACTGGTGTCAATCTTTTGATACTTATTGTTTTGTAAAAACACGCTATTTGCTCTGGCAGCGGGAATTAATTATTAAATTAATTAATGTGACTTATATGATTTGAATTTTGTAAAATAGACTTCATTTTTGAATTCGGAATATCAAATATAGCTTAGGGTGAATTTTTGGTAATTTTCTGAAAAACTTCAATTTTTGATGAATAGTGAAACCACTAAGTGGTAATCAAGCAAACTGATTTTTCAGTTAAATGAAAGTTTACCACTAATGTGTATTGAATTTTGAAAATCCGACATACATGGTTGTCATTAAGAAGTAAAATGTGGTTCAATGAGATTATAATAATTTTTTGGTGAATAGTAACTTATTAAGTTTTTAATCGCGATTAGTGGTAATTAGTGTAGTTTATGGTATAAATAATACTTTAATAATATAAAATGACCTAGACACATGTCCCAACCTCATTGGTTGTGTCATGGCCGACCAAGACAAGCCATGGCCTAACTTGGGGACCCCATGTATCCACTTTAGTTGGAAAATGACAATAATATATTTTTATTTAATGTTAAAGTGAAAGTGACACAAACATAATATGTTTTGCGAAAACAATTTTTAAGTGGGGTTATACAAGCCCAAATTTTGATTATAAATAGTCATTGGAAATCTCAAAAGATTTCCTATATCATAGTATTTTTTTTATAATTTTTAGACATTAAATAAATTAAATTATTTACGACATAATAATGATGCAGTGATGACATCATTATTTAACGATTAAAATAAAATGGAAAGATAATGTAAAATCTAAAACCTACACATGGCCAAAACCAATTGGATGAGTGGATTTCGAATCCTTATCACCTTATCCACGAATTCTATCAATGTGGGACCTTTTAAAACCGAAACACATTTTCAAACAAAGTTATATTTCTTTACTTTCCAAAAGTGCCCCTCCTCTCCTCTTATAAAAGGCCCCCACCTCTACCCCATTTCACACACTCTTCAAGCCTTTGGCTCGGCCAACCCCTGCCCATTTGCTCTCTCCACATTCCTCTCCTCATCCTAGAGGATTCCCTTTGGGCAGAATCCTTTCAAAAGAAGCCTTTAGGCTCAACTCAAAAGGAGTTACACTTTTTAAGGTAATTCATTCTCTCATGTTCATTTGTTTTATTTTGCTTCTCCAACCCCCTAAACTCTTTTTATTTACTTCTTTTGTAACAACACCAGTATCTTCAATATACTAGGATGTTGTTATAAGATTTATTTGAGCTACACTCTCACACAACTACATCAAATGGTTAAAGAACATACGGTTTCCGTGGATGGCGAAATTCTGCCTCCCGAAACGATGATTGTTCAATACTCATTTAACACCTTCAAAGGTGGCCATTATGATGTCACTATTTTTATATATGATATGTAATATGTTTATGTTTTACTTATGCTTCTGTATTTTTCATTTGTGTCTTACCTTTATGGCTTCCATTATGGGTATACGCGATATCTTCACTTAAGGAAGTGCGGACTACCGCCCCCTCAAAGTGATGTGATTCGTTAATGCCATATGTGGGACGTGTAAAGGATGGATTTAAAGTTATTATATATGATGTTATACTGGAATTATAATATACCTATATATATCATTATCATTTATTTCCATTAAAGTATGAGATAGAAATGAAAGTAGCGTTCATGCGTACGTACGGACTACCGTCTCCATGAACGGTGCATTTCATTTCTTATCCCCAAATGTAATGTACTATTAAAAGTACATGTATATAATGGATATATAAAATTAATGATATATCTAAATGATGAATATAATTCTGGAATTAAAATATACATAAGTCTCATTTAGTTTTAATTCCGTTAATATGACAAAGAAATGAAAGTAGCGTTCATGCGTACGTACGGCTTACCGTCTCCATGAACGGTGCATTTCATTTCTTACCTCTAAATGATTATGTAATATTTTAAATACATGTATGTACTGGATATATATGAAATATATGATATCTACATCATGAATACCATTCTGGATATAATGAAACATTGACCAAATTAACAACATGTAAGTGTAAGAAGTCTATTTTTGACTTAAGAACCAAATACCGACAAAATGAACATTATTAACTTAAATGATTTCATGATGTTCATAACATGGTATAAAAGAAATAATGAACTTGGAAAAGATTCATAATCAAGTAGAGATTAACTAAAGTTTATTATTCAGGAGTTTAAAGAACGGTCGGGTCAAGTCAGATACGAGGTATGGGAACTTCTTAACCCAATTTCCATTCTTTGGGTTAATCTCCTACTTTCAAATTATGTCATTATGTTATTATGTCGTATCTTGTATTGGTACTTTATTTATGTGTACTTATAGTAAATACACATAATGTATCTATTTTATTTTAAAAATTATCTTTGTATGGGATTTCGTCTCAATCTCCTTTCGTTGAGGCATATTTTGTTTTATACAGAACCTTCTTTTATACGGTGTATAAACCCCTTTGACTTTTACGTTTATTCAAAAGGAATCTTTTTATACGAAGCGTTTACCAAACGACAAAAGGGAATGTTTTTGTCGTACGTATGCGGCGACAACGACTTCTCCGCCGTCGTAACCGTTATTTGAGTTTCGGCTTCTTCTACAAGCCATTCCTTCTTTTTAAAAGAAAAATAAATACCATGTTTTACTTTTCTTTTATTTTGGTATTGAAAATGGTTTTCATAATATTTTTTATATCAATGTGTGGTATTGATATCTTGTGATTGAATGGTGGAAATTTTATGTTTCCTTTATGTATGTTTTATGTGATATGATTATGTTATGGTTCTTGGGCATTATTATGAAGACGGGTGGTTCCGTGATAAACTAAGGGCGGGTGAGCCCGTTATAGCTCTCCAATGCATTGGGTAACGCGAAGGAGTGAAACGTTAAGGTTTCTCCGAAGATATTTTAGGGAATATACTGTGATGGGTATTCCAAACGTAACCAAGAGGGTTACTCCCTATGTAAGAATGTTATGAATGCCTCAAGTTACCTTTATGTCTTATGGTTTCTATGATTTATTCATGATTTTATGAGGCATGTTAAAGTGCCTATGTTTTATGGGTAAATTATGATTTCATTCTTATGTATATATGAACTCATGTTTCCTTTCCATGTTTTTTTTATAACCCATACTGAGTTTTTATGCTCATCCCAAGTTTTTGAAATGTTTTTCACAGGTCAAGGGAAAGGTACATGATAAGATGATAGAGTCAAGGATGTGTCAAGAATTAATCCATGTTTTATTTTAAATGTGTGTTCCATTGATGGGAATGAAGAATACTATCTTTATGTAACCACTTTGTTTATATGTGGAATGTAATGCAAGTCTTATGATCTAATTCTCTAAAACTCTAAACCCGAAAAGATCCTCAATGTGTAATCTTGTAATAACTCAAGATTAAGTAAGGTTTCAGGCTGGGGCCTTATACAAATACACTTAAATTAAAGTATATTACACAAATAATAAAATTATGGGTAGTACATACACCACAGAAAAGGTAATAGTGGCAATACTGCATGAATCTCACGAGAACAAGGAGTGAGATGAAAACCCCTTACCTTGTACTTTTCCTTGGTCGGGGATAGGTTAACCTCCTCTTCTTCGGGTTCTTCCTTTTGATTTGATCAAAAGGGCTGCTTAGGTTGGATTTCTGATCAAAATAAGGCCTCTAAGTTATAGTGAGAGAAGTTGAGAGAGTATTTGTTCAGGGGTTGGCCGAACCAAAAGGCTCTGAAAGTGTGAATTAGTGAGAAGGGGGAGTGCCCTTTTATAAGAGGGGTGAGGGGCACCTTTGGAAAAGCAAAAATATTAATTTATAATAAATTCATATTTGGTTTCTAATGGCTCCAAAGTTTTTTATTTAAATTTTAAGTTGGGTATGGGTCGAAAACCACTCAACCAATATAATTAAGATAGGTTTGGGTTACTATATTAACATTATATTTATGTATTAACTCTAAGTTAATTAGTTTCACTTTTACAATATCTATTTTTATTTTTATATTATATGGTTAATAAACATACTATATACATCCATGCAACCCCCAAGTGGTCTATTAATGATACACCTATCATGATATAATCCTTTTTTCCGAACCATAGATTTTTAGGAATTTAATATCAATTAATAATATAATATTTGTTTTAAAAACTCTTTTATGTCAATTTTGACACTATTAAATAGTTGATTTTTGTAAAACTCATAACAGAATTATTAATTAGAAAAAAGTAAATTAAATCAATCCTAATATGTCATATTATCCTAGAAAATTAGTTTAATTCATTAGTAGTTTCAAATTATATTTATATGTGTATTTATATTATCAATTATTTTAATTGTTCGGTATTATTATAATTACTGCATCATCATTGTGTCATACAGAAATTAAATTATTTAATGTATAAAAATTATAAATAAAATATCATTATGTAGGAAATCTTTTTATATTTCTAATTAATATTTATAGTCGAATATCCAACATATATAACCCTATGTAAAAATTGCTTTCCTAAAAAATATATGCTTCTGTCATTTTTGTATTCATTTTAACTTAATTAAAATAAAGTGTCCCTATCACATACAAGTGGATCCATGGGGTCCCAAAATCGACCCAAATATTACCATGGTCAGACATGTTTCAACCAATATGTTAGGACACGTTTTAGTGTAATTAGTTATTATTATAATATTATTTTTAACCCTTATTTATCGGATTTACCCTTTAACCATGGTAAATAAATTATTTACCGAAATAATTATTCAAAATGTCTAAAAATAAAAGTTACCTATTTACCCAATTTGGAAAGCCTGATTCCAAATATGGAATCCATTTTTCCAAATTCAATACACAGAAGTGGTAGAAATTAATTTAAAATTAATTCTCGTTGTTAAAACAAAAATCATGTTTTTAAGAAATAATAACTATCAAAAGATTGATAGTTGTTTATGTTCGGTTTAAATGTGAAATTATATTCAATTCCCCACATTGTATTACATGGTAATAATATATTCTATATATAATTTAAAACCACTCAAATTCATAATTTATCAGTATTAATTATTTCAATTAAAAAAGTTGTTTTTAATTAAAATTTAGTAATTTTCACTATTGATCAAAATATAAAAGTTATCTAAAAAGTACCAAAATTTCACCGTAGGCTAATTTCATTATTCCGAATCAAAAAATGATGTCTATTTTACCAAATTCAAAACTTAAAAGTTGCATTTATTAATTTTAAATTGATTCCCGCTTTCGAAACCAAAAGTCGTTTTTTTATGGAATAATAACTATCAATAGTTTGACACTTGTTTATGTCTAATTTCAAAGTGAAATTACATAAATTGACCATCATTGGATTAAATAGTAAAAATATAATCTATTTATACTTAAAAAGCATTAAAATTTATAATTTAACAATATGAATTATTTTTATGAAAAATGTCATTTTCAGTTAAAATATAGTATTTTTCAGTATTCCCACAAATATGAAAGTTATCAGAAAAACACAAAAAGATTATTGAAAATAAATTCTTATGTCTCGTTCTAAAGAAGAAGTTGATTTTTTCAAATTTAATATATAAAAGTTTCAAATATAGGAATTAAAAAGGCTTCGCCATTAAAAGGCGATAAATTTTCATTTTGTGAAAAGTACTTCTTTTATCTGAAAAAAATGAATTTGTTCATCAATCATTTCATAGAAACTCATAATATGGATTATAAAAGTATAAGTATTATATAAAAATTTAAAATTTAGTTAATACTACTCATAACCTCTTTTGAATGGCTTGTTCGGTAAGTCATGGTGCGCTTGAACTCGGTGTTGCGTGTAGTGTAAGTTATTGAATTATTTTGATGAAATAACACACTTTGAAATCTTGGGGTGTTACATTATCACCTCCTTCAATAAATTGTGTCCTCGCAATTTGAAATTTTTCTTCGAAAATAAAAGGTTGAAAATAGAAAATAACATTGTGGGAAAACCCACATCGGAAATTGGGTTAACAAAATTTAGTCTTAATAAGAGGAAAAGAGAAATGAATGGGTCCCCACCAAATTATGATCTCTATTTGAAGAACATTGGTGGCAATTAGAGACATATAATTGGAGGGAAAACGTAAATGTTTATAGATAGTGATTGAGGTCATCAATCACGAACAAGTGTAAAATTTAGGTCCATAAAGTAATCAATCTATGATGATTTAAAATACCATCAGTTCAACAAAACATAAGTTATTAAGATAACACATTATTGATGTTTCAAAATATCATAGCTGAAATCCCACATCGAAAAATGAATTCATGAGGCCACTCTTTAACATAAAGAGTGGTAATTATAAATATTACTGAAAATAACACATACTAGGGTTCCATTAGTAAAATATGGATATGGAAGAGAAATATAACCATCAATTATCTGATGGAGAGTGGAAGAGAACATGGTTATGAAAAGGCCAACAATCCCAAAGCCATATATTAGTGATGATATAAGGTACCATTTAGGACAACATTTTTGTTCTATGTTCCTTTTCTTAATTATGTTGAATTTATTTATGATATTGGCTAAGATCATAAGGAGATATACTTACTTTATAATTAGAGTTTTATCCATTAATAAATTTCTACAACAAACTCATCTTTCACCCCAAAACATAATACAACTCAAAAATACTATATTTATCCAAAGCGTATAGGGTTCCAAATATAATGAATTTATAATTCACATATCAGATCCTTTATGAAAAGAAACTATATTATACTACCCAGGAACATCATATAGAACAATGGTACATGATAAATCCCATTTGCACTATGGTTTTGGGTTCAATTTTCGACAGGTTGTCACACGGTCTGTGTGTTGTCCTTTTATAAAAATCCAAAAATAACTTTTCAAACGTAATCCATTCCAACCTTTAGACTTATCCAAAATACTATTATCCAAACTCATAGTCCATGATTTACAAGTAAGTTAAACATAATGAGGATCCTTTTTGCCAGGTAATAACATGTGAACGCCTTCCTCATATATTCTTTTACAACACCGCAACATCCTGAATTACCAAAATCAACCATCTCTTATTCCAAAATCACTACCTTGGTATCAGAACTATATTATGGTTTATCATTCTCTCAACCATAAATTTTCAAAAATTTAACCTGCTATTGAGTCACTTTTCCTTATTCCACACAATCTCAAGTCCTTAATGACATAGTACTGCAGTACAATCCCTATATGCTCCATAATTATTATAGGATGTACATTGTTGATACAACACTCAAATGACATAATCAACATAAGAATTATAATCATTCCTCTTCATCTGTGGTAGTATCATAACTTGATTATTATCCGATAGCATCATTTGCGGCATAGTCTGACGACTGGGACATAGGTTCGGGTAGTGTCCAAACTCCTTGCAAATGAAGCATTGTACATTTTAAACCATTTTATTCCCCTTGTAGTCACGTACTTTGTGCCCTTTTCCTCCACACTTATAACAAATACCCATTCCATTAAGGCAAGTTCCAGGGTGTTTCTTCCCATAGTTATCACATATGGGAATATTATTCTTTTCCCTATTCCCATTATCCATCTTTCTCTCTTCCCTCATTTTCTTCTCTTTCTTCCCTCCAAAGCCATAGGACTTAGTAAACTCTTTACTTATCTTATAAACACATGATATTGTTTTTTCATATGATGATAATACATGGGACACTATTTTTCTTATAAATTTTTCCATAAGACCATGTCAGATATGATCCTTCTTTCTCATTGGATCAGGTGCATTGTTGGAGTTCTCATTCATTCTACTGGGCACCATTACTAAACAATAGCATAAACTAGGTCAGTTTATGAATTACGATGAATAATTCCAAACATGTAAAATACCTAACGCAAATTTAACAGTTTATGGATATAATCCATAATCATAAAAAAATTTCTTTGATTAAGTATATACTCATGATCCCTTCATAATGGTTTGTAAAGAAAATGAGAATTATCCTAAGGATATCCCCCGGTAGTGTCGTAACCAAGAGTGCAGCAAGGCCCATTTTCATGCACCAGTTCTCGTTTGAGTCTAGCTCAAAGCGGTGTTTTCAGGTCTTACCCCTAGGTACATCTGTGCCAGAGCCACCTCTACCTGCTCGTATCTAGACATGGATGTATTGCTTGGAAAAATCACCAAATATCTACAATACCAAAATTATATGATGTTCTTCTATAATAATCCTCAAAGTCTATATTAGGGTTATGTGCTCTAATCAGAGTTTATCTAAATCTATTTTCCAAGGTTATTGATAAACTTCCTCTGATACCAACTGTAACACCCCGACCCCAGTGACCCAAAGTCAGTGCATTATTTTAAAACATTGGCATGATTAGAAGGAATCAAGTCCCGAAGAACCGATCAGTTTAGCAGTCTTGGAAAATAGATTACATACATGAATGTTACATTACACTTCATAACATAAAAAACAACATAATTAATCCTTTATGAATGCCATTATTCCCTTGTCATAACCCTGTATATCAATCACAATACACCTCATGGAATCCTGGGAAAAATAAAACATAGAAAGGGGTGAGCTCAAACGCTATGTAAGGGTAAGAAATTCATTAGAATCATTCAGAAATAATCATAAACACTTGAGGAAATGTATAACACACACAAAATCCTTTAAAACATGAACAAAAACATAGTATGGAAAAAAAATGATATAATTCCATTTACTTATTCACATGGATATTCTACTAATCTAAAAATCAAATTCAATATCAATAACCACTTTCATAATGATGGAATTCATAATGCCAAACTTTAATTTTTGTGTCAAGGCCTCGTGCCAAGACCTAAGGTATAAATGTAAATGGAACCCAACCTGGAGAGCCTCTGTAACCAGACTCCATCCCGAAGTTGCCTCTAATAACCAGACACCAACCCTGAGTGCCTCTAATAACCGGACACCAACCCGGAGTGCCTCTAATAACCGGTCACCAACCCGGAGTGCCTCTAATAACCGGACACCAATCCGGAGGGTCTGCTGTAACCGGACCCCAACACGGAGGGCTTACTTTTACTGGTCCGCAAAACGAAACATACTAGCCCAACACATTCATCTTAAAAAGAGGATGAAATATAACACAAAAATTTGTTTTAAAACTAGAATGCGAAATGTGAATACTTTACCGATAAACCATGAATGGTATAAAATAACACATCCATAGTCAAACATATCAAAAATCCTTCAATACAATATAGATGTTTTGTATCATAATAAATCATCTTCAAATAAGCGTAAAATCCATCAAAGGATGTTGACATAGATGATATCAAAACTCTTAATAGAGAAATATCTTTTTCTAGTTTGAAATCATTTAAGAGTCATATATTTATAAAATAAAACATTTTCTTTTAAAATATTCTTATAAACTTGTAAGGGAAGCTTCGAAGATTTTATAACTGCGGAAAATAGCTACACCTTCCATATAAGTTAAAAAAACATTCTTACCTTAATTCTGTCGAAATGGTTAAAAAGCACCTTGTTTGGAAAATGACATAAACATTCCTTTATAAACCTATTATTAAAAGTCAAAAAGGGTATAAATGAATTTTACCCGTATTCTAGTAAATAGTAAAAATGTTATGAAATAAATTTTTAAGAAACATGGATGTGGATGATAATGAAGTCCTAGTAGATTATTACGTATAAACAACCTCAGATAATGGAGAGATTGCGAAGTAAACCCTTACCAGTTTGGTAACATACGATACATTCCACCCACGAAAGAGGAATCATACAATGAATATATAAATACACATAAATTAAAGTGTATTACACAAATAATACAATTATGGGAAGTACATACACCATTGAAAAGGTAATAGTTACAATATGGCATTAATCTCCCAGGAATAAATAGTGAGATGAAAACCCCTTACCTTGCAATTTCCCTTGGTTGGCGGTAGGTTAATGTCCTCTTCTTCAGGTTCTTCCTTTTTATTTGATCAAAAGGGCTCCTTAGGTTGTCTTTCTGATCAAAATAAGGCCTCTAGGTTGTAGTGAGAGAAGTTGAGAGAGTATCTGGGCAGGGGTTGGCTGAACCAAAAGGCTTTGAATGTGTGAATTAGTGATAAGGGGGAGTTCCCTTTTATAAGAGGGGTGAGGGGCCCCTTTGGATAAGCTAGAAATATTAGTTTATAATAAATTCATATTTGGTTTCTAATGGCTCCAAAGTTGATTATTTAAAGGTTAAGCTGGGTATGGGTCGAAAGCCACTCAACTAATATAATTTAGACAGGTTTGGGTTAGTATATTATCCTTATCGTTAAGTATTAACTCTAGGTTAATTAGTTTCACTTTTACAATATCTCTTTGTATTTTTATATTATATGGTTCATAAATATACTATATACATCCAAGATACCCCCAAGTGGTCTATTAATGATACACCTATCGTGATATAAGTCTCTTGGCATAACCTTAGATTTTTAGGAATTAAATATCAATTAATAATATAATATTTGTTTTAAAACTCTTATGTGTCAATTTTGACACTATTCAATAGTTGATTTTTTTAAAAATCATAACAGAATTATTACTTCAAACAAAATTAAATTAAATCAATTCTAATATGTCATATTATCCTAAAAAATTAGTTTAATTCAATAAAAGTTTCAAATTATATTTATTTGGGTATTTATAATATAAATTATCTTAATTGTTCACTATTATTGTAATTACTACATCATCATTGTGTCATACATAAATTAAATTATTTAATGCCTAAAAATTTTAAATAAAATATAATTATGTAGGAAATCTTTTTATATTTCTAATAAGTATTTATAGTAGAAAATCCAAGTTATATTACCCTATGTAAAAATTATCTTGCTAAAAGATATATGCTTGTGTAATCTTTGTATTCATTTTAACTTAATTAAAATAAAGTGTCCCTATCACTTACAAGTGGCTCCATGGGGTCCCAAAATCGACCCAAAGATGTCCATGGTCGGATATGTTTCATCAAATAAGGTTAGGACATGTTTTAAGGTAAATTTTTATTATTATAATATTATTTTTAACCCTTATTTATCGGATTTACCCTTTAACAATGGTAACTAAATTATTTACCGAAGTAATTATTCAAAATGTATAAAAATAAAAGTTACCTATTTACAAAATCTGGACATCGTGATTCCAAATAAGGAATCAATTTTTCCAAATTCAATACACAGAAGTGGCAGAAATTAATTTAAAATTAATTCTCGTTGTTAAAACAAAAAGCGTGTTTTTAAAAAATAATAACAATCAAAAGATTGATAGTTGTTTATGTTCGGTTTAAATGTGAAATTATGTTCAATGACCCAAATTTTATTACATGGTAAAAATAAATTCTAAATATAATTTAAAACCACTCAAATTCATAATTTATCACTATTAATTATTTCGATTAAAAAAGTTGTTTTTAAATAAAATTTAGTAATTTTCAGTATTCATCAAAATATATAAGTTATCTGAAAAGTAAAAAAATTTCACCCTAGGATAATTTGGTTATTATGAATCCAAAAATTAAGTCTATTTTACCAAATTAAAAACATAAATGTTTTATTTATTTATTTAAAATTGATTCCAGCTTTCGAAACCAAAAGGCATATTTTTAAGAAATAATAACTATCAATAGTTTGACACATGTTTATGTCCAATTTAAAATTAAAACTAGGTAAAATGACCATAATTGGATTAAATAGTAAAAATATAATCTATTTATACTTACAAACCATTAAAATGTATAATTTAACAATATAAATTATTTTTATTAAAAATGTCATTTTCAGTTAAAATATAATATTTTTCACTATTCACACAAATATGAAAGTTATCAGAAAAACACCAAAACATTATTGAAAATAAATTCTTATGTCCCGATTGTAAAGAAGAAGTACATTTTTTCATATTTAATATATAAATGTTTCAAATATTGGATTTAAAATGGCTTCGCTAATAAAAGGCTGAAAATGTCATTTTTTGAAAAATACTTCTTTTATCTGAAAAAAATGAATTTGTTCATCAATCATTTATTAGAAACTCAAAATATGGATTCTAAAAGTATAAGGATTATATAATGTTTTAAAATTTATTTAATACTATTCATAACCTCTTTTGAACGACTTGTTTGGTAAGTCATGGTGCGCTTTAACTCGGTGTTGTGTGTAATGTAAGTTATTGAATTATTTTGAAGAAATAACACACTATGAAATCATGGGGTGTTATATTCTCCCCTCCTTCCATAAATTGATTCCTCGCAATTTGAAATTTTTCATTGAAAATAAAAGGTTGAAAATATAAAATATCTTTGTGGGAATACCCACATCGTAAATTTGGTTAATAAAATTTAGACTTAATAAGAGGAAAAGAGAAATGAAAGGTTCACCACCAAATTATGATCTCTCTTTGAAGAACATTGGTGGCAATTAGAGACATATATTTAGAGGAAAAATGTAAATATTTATAGGTAGTGATTGAGGTCATCAATCACGAAAAATTGTAAAATTGAGGTCTTTAAATTCATCAATCTATGATGATTAAAAATACCATCGGTTCAACAAAACATAAGGTATTTAGATAACACATTTTTGACATTTCAACATATCTTAGTTGAAATCCCACATCGAAAAATGAATTAATGAGGCCACTATTTAACATAAAGAGTGGTAAGTATGAAGATTACTGAAAATAACACATATTGGGTTTCCATGTAGGAAAATATGGATATGGAACAGAAATCTAACCATCAATTATCTGATGGAGTGTGGTAGAGAACATGGCTATGATAAGGCCCACAATCCCAAAGCCATAAATTAGTGATGATATAAGGTACCATTTAAGACAACATTTTTGTTCTATGTTCCTTTTCTTAATGATGAGGAATTTATTTATGATATTGGCTAAGATCATAAGGAGATATACTTACTTTATAATTAGAGTTTTATCCATTAATAAATTTCTTCCACAAACTCATCTTTCACCCGAAAACATAATACAACTCAAAAATAGTCTATTTTTCCTAAGCGTATAGGGTTCCAAATATAATGAATATATAATTCACATATCAGATCCTTTATGAAATGAAACTCGTTATACTATCCAGTAACTTCATGTATCACAATGGTACATGATAAATCCCAATTGCACTATGGTTTTGGGTTCGATTCTCGACTGGTTGTCACACAGTCTGCGTGTGGTCCTTTTATAAAAATTCAAAAATAACCTTTCAAACATCATCCATTCCAACCTTTAGACTTATCCAAAATAATATTATCCAAACTCAAAGTCCATGATTTACAAGGATGTTAAACATAACGAGGATCCTTTTTTCCAAGTAATAAAATTTGAACGCCTTCCTCATATATTCTTTTACAACACTGCAACATCCTGAATTACCAAAATCAACCATCTCTTAATCCAAAATCACTACCTCTGTATCAGAACTATATTATGGTTTATCATTCTCTCAACCATATATTTTCCAAAAATTTAACCTGCTATTGAGTCACTTTTCATTGTTCCACACATTCTCAAGTCCTTAATGAAATAGTACTACAGTACATTCCCTATATGCACCATAATTATTATAAGAAGTACATTGTTGAGACGACACTCAAATGACATAATCAACATAAGAACTCTAATCATTCCTCTTCATCTATGGAAGTATCATAACTTGATTATTATCCAATTGGATCATTTGCGGCATAGTCTGACGACTGGGAAATAGGTTCACATAGTTTCCAAAATCCTTGCAAATGAAGAATTGTACATTTGAAACCATTTTATTACCCTTGTAGTCACGTAATGTGTGCCCTTTCTTCCACACTTATAACCAATTTCCTTTCCATTCAGGCAAGTTCCAGGGTGTTTCATCCCACAGTTATCACATATGGGAAAATTCTTCTTTTCCCTCTTCCCGTTATTCATCTTTCTCTCTTCCCTAATTTTCTTCTCTTGCTTCCCTTCAAAGCCATAGGTCTCAGTAAACTTTTTATTAATCTTATCAACACATGATATTATTTCTTCATATGATGATAATACATGGGAGACTATTTCTCTTATAAATTTTGGCTTATGACCATGAAATATATGATCCTTCTTTCTCTTTGGATCATGTGAATTGTTGGTTTTCTCATCCTTCTACTGGGCACCATTTATAAACAATAGCATAAACTAGGTCAGTTTATGAATTGTGATGAATAATTCCAAACTTGTAAAATACGTAACGCAAATTCAACAGTTTGGGGATATAATCCATAATCATAAAAATGTTTTGTTTGAGTAAGTATATACTCATGATCCCTTCATAATGGTTTGTAAAGAGAATGAGAATTATCCTAAGCATATCCCCGAGGAGTGTCATAACCAAGAGTGGGGAAAGGTCTGTTGTTGTGCCCCAGTTCCCGTTTGAGTCAAGCTCAAAGCAGTGTTTTCAGGTTTTACCCCTAGGTACATCTGTGCTGGAGACGCCTCTACCAGCTTGTATCCAGACAAGGATGTACTGCTCAGAAAACTAAAAATATCTACAATTCCAAAATTCTTCAATGTTCTTCTACACTAATCCTCAAATTCTATATTAGTGCTATGTGATGTAATCAGAGTTTATCTAAATCTATTTTCCAAGGTTATTGCTAAACTTCCTCTGATACCAACTGTAACGCCCCGACAACAGTGACCCAGAGTCGGTGCATTATTTTTATACATTGGCATGATTAGAAAGAATCAAGTCCCGAAGAACCGATTAGTTTAGCAGTCTGGGAAAATATACTACATACATGAATGTTACATTACACTTCACAACATAGAAAACAACATAAATAATCCATTATGAATGCCATTATTCCATTTTCTAAACCCTACATATCAATCACAATACACCTCATGGAATCCAGGGAAAAATAACACATAGAAAAGGGTGAGCTCAAATGCTCAGTAAGGGTAAGCAATACAGCGGAAACTTTCAGAAATAATCATAAACACCTGAGGCAATGTAAAAAACACACAAAAGCCTTTAAAACTTGAACTTAAACATTGTATGGAAAAAATAAAATGAAATAATTCCATTTACTTATTCACATGGACATTCTACTAATCGAAGAATCACATGCAATATCAATAACCACTTTCATAATTATGGAATGCATAATGCCGAACTTTAATTTCTGTGTCAAGGCCTCGTGCCAAGACCTAAGGTATAACTGTAATCGGAACCCAACCCGGAGAGCCTCTGTAACCGGACTCCAACCCAGAGTGCGTCTAATAACCGGACACCAACCCAGAGTGCCTCAAATAACCGGACACCAACCTGGAGTGCCTCTAATAACCAGACACCAACTCGGAGTGCCTCTAATAACCATATACCAACCCGGAGGATCTGCTGTAACCGGACCCCTAGATGGAGGGATTACATTTACCGGTCCCCAACCCGGAACATACTATCCCAACACATTCAGCTTAAGAATAGGATGAAATATAACACAAAATTTTGTATTAAAACTAAATGCGAACTGTGAATTCTGTACCCATAAACCATGAGTGGTGTAAAATAACACATCCATAGTGAACATATCACAAAACCTTCAATACAATATAGATGTTTTGAATCATAATAAATCAACTTCAAATAAGTGTAAAATCAATCAAAGGATGTTGACCTAGATGAAATCAAAACTCTTATTAGAGAAATTTATCTTTCTATTTTGAAATCATTTAAGAGTCATATATTTTTAAAATAAAACATTTTCATTGAAAATATTCTTATAAGCATGTAAGGGAAGCTTCGAAGATTTTATAATGGAGGAAAATAGCCGCACCTGCCATATATGTTAAAAAAACATTCTTACCATAATTTTGTCGAAATGGTTAAAAAGCACCTTGTTTGGAAAACAACAGAATGATTCCTTTATAATCCTCTTATTAAAAGTCAACAAGGGTATAAATGACTTTATCCCATATTATAATAAATAGTAAAAATGTTTTGAAATACATTTTTAAGAAACATGGATGTGGATGATAAATAAGTACTAATAGATGAATACGTATAAACAACCTCGGATAATGGAGAGATTGCGAAGTAAACCCTTACCAATTTGGTAACTTATGAAACATACCACCCACGAAAGAGGTATCATACAATGAATATGTAAATACACAAAAATTAATGTGTATTACACAAAGAATACAATCATGGGTTTTACATACACCACACAGATGGTAATAGTGTCAATATCGCATGAATCTCACGGGAATAAGGAGTGAGATGAAAACCCCTTACCTTGTAATTTTCCATGGTTGGGGGTAGGTTAACCTCCTCTTCTTCGGGTTCTTCCTTTTGATTTGATCAAAAGGGCTCCATAGGTTGGCTTTCTGATCAAAATAAGACCTCTAGGTTGTATTGAGGGAAGTCAAGAGAGTATTTGTGAAGGGGTTGGCCGAACCAAAAGGCTTTTAAAGTGTGAATTGGTGAGAAGGGGGAGTACCCTTTTATAAGAGGGGTGAGGGGCACCTTTGGAAAAGCTAGAAATATTAACTTATAATAAATTCATATTCAATTTCTAATGTCTCCGAAGTTTATTATTTAAAAGATAAGGTGGGGATGGGTCGAAAACCACTCAACCAATAGAATTTAGATAGGTTTGGGTTACTATATTAACCTTATCTTTAATTATTAACTCAAAGTTAATTAGTTTCACTTTTATAATGTCTCTTTGTATTTTTATATTATATGGTTAATAAACATCCTATATACATCCAAGAGACCCCCATGTGGTCTATTAATGATACAAATATCATGATATAAGTCTCTTGGCCGAACCTTAGATTTTTAAGATTTTAATATCAATTAATAATATAATATTTGTTTTAAAAACACTTTTTTGTCAATTTTGACACTATTCAATAGTTGATTTTTCTAAAATAACATAACAGAATGATTAATTTGAAACAAGTAAATTAAATCAATCCTAATATTTCATATTATCCTAGAAAATTAGTGTAATTAATTAATAGTTTTAATTTATATTTATTTGGGTATTTATAATATCAATTATTTTAATTGTTCACTATTAAGTTAATTACTGCATCATCATTGTGTCATAAATAAATTAAATTTTTTAATATCTAAAAATTATAAATAAAATATCATTATGTATTAAATATTTTTATCTTTTTAATGAATATTTATAGTCGAAAATCCAACATATATAACCCTATGTAAAAATTGTTTTGATAAAAGATATATTCTTGTGTCATTTTTGTATTCATTTTAACTTAATTAAAATAAAGTGTCCCTATCACTTACAAGTAGCTCCATGGGGTCCCAAAATCGACCCAAATATGCCCATGGTTGGACATGAATCAAGCAATAAGGTTAGGAAACGTTTTAGGGTAATTTTTTATTATTATAATATTATTTTTTAACACTTATTTATCGGATTTACCCTTTAACCATGGTAAATAAATTATTTACCGAAGTAATTATTCAAAATGACTAAAAATAAAAGTCATCTATTTACAGCATTTGGACATCCTGATTCCAAATATGGAATAAATTTTTCCAAATTCAATACACATAAGTGGCAGAAATTAATTTAAAATTAATTCCCGTTGTTAAAACAAAAAGCGTGTTTTTAAGAAATAATAACTATCAAAAGATTGATAGTTGTTTATGTTTGGTTTAAATGTGAAATTTTGTTCAGTGACCCACATTGTATTACATGGTAAAAATATATTCTAAATATATTTTAAAACCACTCAAATTCATAATTTATCACTATTAATTAATTCTATTAAAAAAGTTGTTTTTAATTAAAATTTAGTAATTTTCACTATTCATTAAAATATAAAAGTTATCAGAAAAGTACCAAAATTTCACCCTAGGATAATTTCGTTATAAAAAATCCAAAAATAAAGTCTATTTTACCAAATTAAAAACATAAAAGTTGAATTTATTAATTTAAAATTGATTCCCACTTTCGAAACCAAAAGATGTATTGTTAAGAAATAATAACTATCAAAAGTTTGACACTTGTTTATGTCCAATTTCATAGTGAAATTACTTAAATTGACCATAATTGGATTAAATAGTAAAAATATAATCTATTTATACTTCCAATCCATTAAAAATTATAATTTAACAATATAAATTATTTTGATTAAAAATGTCATTTTTAGTTAAAATATAGTATTTTTTACTATTCACACAAATATGAAAGTTATCAGAAAAACACCAAAACATTATTGAAAATAATTTCTTATGTCCCGATTCTAAAAAATATGTTTATTTTGTCAAATTTAATATATAAAAGTTTCAAATATTGGATTTAAAAATGCATCTCCATTAAAAGGCGGTAAAATTTCATTTTTTGAAAAATACTTCTTTTATCTGAAAAAAAATGAATTTTTTCATCAATCATGTCTTAGAAAGTCATAAAATGGATTCTAAAAGTATAAGGATTATATAAAGTTTTAATATTTTGTTAATACTATTCATAAACCCTTTTGAACGTCTTGTTTGGTAAGTCATGGTGCGCTTGAACTCGGTGTTACGTGTAGTGTAAGTTATTGAATTATTTTGAAGAAATAACACACTATGAAATCTTGGGGTGTTACAACAACAATCACGATGTTAATAATAGTTATTTTTTTCAAACTTTTATTACATATAATCCTTGTCAAAAATTAGATCACCCTATTCATTTTTTCATAAAAATATATAATATTTACTATTTCATTCTAATATACAAGTCCTTCAACAATCAACACTATATTTTACATCATATAAAAAAATCCATTCATAATATTCTACACACAAACTAAAATCTACTAATAATCCCACCCGATCTCATGTACTCCCATTTGGAAATGTTTTTATTTCACTAGTGAACTAATATTAAAGGTGGTGGTTTCTTAAAATGAAGGGGACTTCAAACAAGAAGAAATATCTATTATTTCTAAATATTTATTTTTTATTATATATATATATGTCTTAATTTATCTAACTATCATAAATATAATCATAAAATATATTTTATAATTTTACTTTCAATATAACATAAACATAAAATATTATATAATCTTTATTTGTAATCTATTTTGTAATACTCTTTGTATAGTTGTTTTTAGAACTTATATGGATGAAATAGTTATATTATTATCACTGAATTTATATATGATTGAAAAATTTATAATCATAAAAATATTTTATTTTATATAATTTTATTTTTTAAATGATGCAATTAAATTTAATATAATTGCATTAATTATCCCTTGTATTACCACTTCATCTTCCTTGAATTGTTAAATATAAATAATTGATTTTATAAACATGAATAACAAAAAAGGATTGATCATGGATCATATAAAATCATGAAACTATCATGGATATTTCACCCTAAAATTTCAATAGATGAGGAACATGTTATCAATTAATGGATCTTGATATCAAAACATTAAATAGAGCCTAACAATTTATTATGGAAAATTATGCATTGTATCGTAATGTTAATAAATAAATTATAGTAAAATAACTGTTGAAATAAATTTTAAAAATAATATAAATGAATATAAATATTTTTTAAAATAATGTTCTAATAAATATAACATTATTATAAGGGATATTATAGTATATCCATGATTCTCATAGTAATAGAAAGTGAACTCACGTTTTATCCTATATCATTTAGATTAAAAATAAATATTTTTAACATATATTAATTTTTGACATCAATAATATCCTTCAAAATCATATTATTCCATTTCACATTTATTATTTTATAATCTTCATTTCACTATCCACTTTTTATTGAATATGAAATTTTATGTTAAATTATAACTACTTCATCATAGAATTTACTTTGTTTTTTTACTATTATTTTTAATATGAAATTTTTTTTCGATTGAGAATTTTATATTCCTTACATTTTGTTTATTTTTTGGAATTTTTATAACTTTTTATTATTTCATAGAACATTTTTTGCTAATTAATATAAAATTATGCTGGTAAGGGGGATCCATCTCCACATATTCTCATGAAAATCTATTTTTTAAAAGATTCCATTTATATACATATATTCCATAAGTACAATGGTGGTAAGGGTTTACTCAGTCTCTTACCATATACTCTTTTGGATAATTTTATTTCCCAATAAACTAATTTTGTTTTATATTTTTTATATTTCATCTTATAATATGTATTTTTTTTTTACATTTTTTGGATATAGTTGTCAAACTTTTCTCTCAATGATTGGATATTAATACATTCCATATAATTCATATACGGTAAATAATTTTCAATCATTTCATTATTACTTCTTATTATCTATTATTCATTCTTTTATTTTTTTAAGAAATAAAAAAGCCTACTTTAACCAAGGTTTTTACCCTATTATTTGGTATTGTTATGTGACCATGTTCTATTACATTTTTTATCATGTTATGATTGACGTATGGTAATTATCTGTATATAATTTATATTCATGTATATAATATTTTAAAAGAGTTAGAATAATAATTATATTATCCCAAAATCCATTGGTAATGTGAATATATCATTAGACATTTTATATAGTGCATGAGGCTAACCAGAAACACACATCGGGATCCAATGATAAAATACACTCTTCAAACAAATTCATTGATAAAAACTATAATTCCCCATAGTTGTGCATATTAATTTTGAAACAAATAAATATATTATTTAATTAAAATGCAATTTATATTTTACGTTTACAGTTTTAGAGAGTTTTTTAAAACATATACTAATAAAACCCATTTTATTTTCATCATGTACTCATTTTCCCTCTATAAAATAAATTTATTAATCCATAAGAATATTTCAACATATCCTTAAATTCTTCCAAATGGGATACAGTTTTTATCCATATTATACATAGTAGTTTTTTTTCAAAATATTGTTATATGTGAACTTATGAAAATTGTGACTTTATAGGATCAATATGGTTAACTGCTAGCTTTAAAACCAATTAATAAATTCATATAATCAGAAAACATAAGAAAATTATACACAAAAAAAGAATATATATATATATATCATACAACATATAATATAAAATGGTATAAAAAATCAAAGGACTCATGTACTAAGGAAACATGAGTGAGTAAAACCCAATTCCTGAAATAATAATAATTTCATATGAAATATTATAGGAAACTATTATAAAAAAGGAAATATATAATAGTTAAAATGGAAGGATACATATAATAGAAAAAATATCATAGTGGATAAGGATTCAACCCCCATCCCCACCCCCATTCTAATGAAAGTGTTGACAATGAAAAACTACTTGATTTTGATATTTGAGTTGGCATCACAACTTGATTGTCATAGTTCAATAATAATTACATAATTGATTAATCAAATTATCTTCGGAGATAAAAATCCTTTAATAACTCATTGGGGAGTTATATAGGACCCAAAATGTCATTATCCATACATAAGAGTTCCACATGAAGTTAATAATTCATCATAACATAAAGAACCAATGGAATTAAAATTGGTTTCATTCACATGACACAAATTAACCCATAGAAATAATGTGGGTTTCATATAATTTTCTAATGGATTTACATGATAAAAACATTTATAATTCCATAAATAATCATAACATGATAAACCCCTTTAAAATAAGTGTGTATCCATATATATTATGTAATATTCTAGGTAAACATAATTTAATCATTATAATAGAGTATACAATATTTAAAAAATATATATAATGATTATATTGTTTTAGTAAAAATTTATTTGATCTATCGATGTATGTAATTTAGGTGAACACAATTCAAATAAAAAAAATGGAAATATAGAATTCACAATTAAAAAGAATTATAATAATAGTTATTCCTATTCAAGGTGAATGGTTTTTTGATTAATACTAATTTATGGATAATTTTCATTACATAGATTTCATAAAATATCATCATTATAAAAATTGGATGTTATAGTTCCCATTCAAAATATTTTTTTTCATAATAATGAGATTGGAAAACAATTCAAAAAAAGATTTTTAAAGGATTCATCAATAATGGTTCATTGAAATAAATATATAAGAATTTAAAAATTATTAATTCTAAGATTAAAAAAAAATTCTAAAAAAAATCGACAATAGATCCTAGAAAGAAATAATGTTCACTAAAAGAAATTTGTGTCAATATAAAACATTTGATTTTTAAACGGTGGAAACCCTTTATAATATTTTGAAAAATATTTTGTCAAATCCAAAATCCTAATAATAATAACAAAAAACATTGTTAAAATAGGATAATTGAAATATAGAAGTCACGTTATTAAACATGTAATTCACCTTGTATTTTAAATGAGAACATTAATGGGAAAGTAAAAAATGGACAATGAGGGGAATCCATCATTATGGAGGATGAAAATTATTAAAAAACATTATATAATCTTTGGTAAATAAATTATTATGAAGATAAAACATTTAAATTAATGGTTAATTTTACTCTATAGAGGAAGATAATGTACCAGAAATTAATCAATTAATGTCAAATAATCCAATTTAGGAAGAAAGAAGTTGAAGAGGATGAATTAAAACTCAGTGAATGGAGTTGTGATAATAGAAACCTATTCTACTAGGGTATTGTTTGAATAAAACCCCTACATAAATATAATATGACAAATACATTTTAACCCCATGAATTAAATTATTATGGTAAAATACATTTATTAGGTTGTAGAAATATCATTTCAAGGAAAACATGGTTTATAAGTATAAATATGTATTATGGGATGAAAATATTATATAATAAACCATTTCTATGTATCATAAATTAGTCAAAGTCACTCTAAGATCATATATAAATAAAATAAATATATTAATTACTAATTTCAAAAATATTTACACGTTTATATTGTTATATAAGATATATTTATAATTATTCGCAACATTTACATTAGATATTTTTTAATAAATTTCAATATATAGTGTGAGTGGTCATGATTATTTTGAACTAAATCTATTATGATTGTATTATTTTTAATTCATCATTGAAGTTTAACCATTCTAATATTACATACGTTACATTATTTGTTTATTTATAACAATATATAATGATATAATTTTTCTATATGGGATTTCAATTTATAATAAAAAAAATGAATTCGATGTGGAGCATGTTTCAATGATTCGTATAGTTCAATGGGTGATTCATTAAACAATGAGTGTAATTATTATATTATAGTTCCTAAAATATAAAAAATAATCATTTACAGATTTAAATTATATATTATATGAAAAAATATTCACATAGTCATCTATGATTTAAATTTATATCATTGTCCACATTGGGCGTCAAACCATCCAATACCAGAACATATCATAATTAAGGGATGATGGTTAAGTGATTTAGATGTAATATTTATAAACATGAAAAATAATGATATTATTTCTTTTTAAATATTGTTAAATATCATAATTGTGAATTCATAGTAGAATTATATAACTGATATGATGTTAATACATAATATGATGAAAATTATATTTTCTCATTGTATAATAAATTTGGTAAATTGAATTTATTATGGTTGTTTATTTCCATATTTGAAATATGTTTTAAAAATTTACTTATTATATGTATAGACCCTGAAATTTCATGTATGTTTTTTAATTATATGTTAATTTTACGAGTCCGTGAAAATTGACGGCGTGTGATTCTGAGGCCCAGTGTGCCAGGAATTAATTTTTGAACTTTTTTTAATGTAAGTTCATTAAACATGCATGTGGTTTTTTGTAACATTTGAAATGGTACCCAGAATTGAAATCTGAGGGCCCTGTAGAACTCACAACACTGATATTATCATAAGATGACCATCTCCTCGACCATAGTAGCTCGAGGGTAGAAGTATGTTTTTTAACTTCTCGTGGAAGAATAGAAAAAAATAAAAATATTTAATATTTTTTTCTTATAACCAACTTTAATTTATGGAGTTGGGGAAAACAAGTGTTTTATTTATCAAAATTTTGTATTCAATGTGGGGGCCACCTGACATTAAACTCCCCATTTAATGAGGACCATTAATTGAGTGGTTATAAAAGAAGTGTAACCACCCATTTAATGAACTTTTCTATTAGATGATTTCAATTCCTTAAGTTACGATCTTATTATATCTCCTCTTCTTGGAAATGAATTTTGGTTTGCTAAAGAATATCCTTGGTGGTAGAATGTTCTCCAATGAAGAACAACGACCATCAAAGATTGATTATCCGATGAACCAACGAATGAGCCTGGGATCAAAGGTGTTTGGAGGGCGCGACGAATGTTGACTTCTTCGACATCTTTCTTGCATGAACACCAACAAACTAATGAAGTCATGTTAGTTCTTTGTTTTTTGTCATGAATAATTCATGAAATGATTTTTATCAATTTAAGGTAGAGGGTACATGCCAAACAAACATGGTATGATCCCTCCGCATTTTTCATTTTTGACGTGTTCATCACACTGCGAGTGAGAAGGGCGGCACACACCCGTGCCTCTAGAAGAAGGGATGGTTAGGGTCGTCGAGTCACAGTAGTGAACCTGAAGGGTGGTCGACACCTGGAGGACCGCGGTTCGAGTAGGCGGAACACCGGAGGGTGGCCAGCACACTGGCCTACAACACTACAGGGTGGAGTCGGTGACCGCGCCACCACAGTAGGGATCAACGTCCAAGAGGCTGTTGTGGGAACTGCCGAAGGCCGACCATTTTGAATAGAGTTGGACCCACGAGACCCACGTGCAGCTGATAATGGAACTGCTGAAGGCCATTTGGTGATTAGTGTGGGGGGTGTGTGATCCTCCTCCCCCCCCCCCCAACCAGCAAGGCGGGGCCGCCCTACGTGGGTTGGGATACACCCAGTGGGTCGGGCTGTGTCGTGCCCAGTGGGTTAGGCTAGACCTAGCTGGTTGGGTCGACCCAAACGGGGTTGGGTCAGGCTGGGTTAGACCGGACCTAAACTAACTTTAACCCATTTTAACTCTTTTGGCCATAACTTTGGCACTAGGAGTCCATTTGATGAACCATATGCGGCACAAGAAACCATGTAGTGAGAAGATCCTTTTTGTATACCTCACTTGTGATTTGGATAATGTTGGGGTACAATCAAGTTGGATCGAGAATGAATCCAACCGGGCCCTCAAGGATAAAATAATAATAACATACATACCATGTGTCTGATTGACTCAATTTTTTTTGCATTGATACCCCTATGATGTGAAGGTCCGTTGGGATACATCTTCCTGGGGCTTCATGGAAGTTGGATTATTGAAAAGTGGATTTATGAGCAGACCCAATCAGAGACAAGTGAGATTAGTGCGGGAACCCTATAGATGGATCTGACAATGTAATGATGATGTACTAGGATAATGGGTGGGTCTAATGATGTACTTACAATGTAGTAGGATCAAATGTGGGTCTGACTATGTATTGATTATGTACTAAGATCCTTTGTGGGTATGACCATGTACTGGCAATTTTTTAGAATCTTTTATGTGTATGATGATGTTCTAATGATGTACTAGGATCTTATGTGGGTCTGATGATTTACTGACGTTGTACTAGGATACTGAGTGGGTCTGAAGACATACTAAATTTGAACTAGGATCATGTGAGGATCTGATGGTATACTAGGATCTTATGTGTGTTTGACGATGTACTAGGAGCCTGTGTGGTTCCAAAATTTGGGATCCTTCGTGGGTATGCCTCTTAACAGAGCAAGATGATTCAGTAAATAAATCTAATCATCTCTACTACTGTACATATAAATAACTATTGTGAGCTGAGTTCACACCTGTGTGGTTCTTTCTGTTGTGGTAATATCCTGGTGGAATTCTTCTGTGTCACAATCCTATGTGGTATCTATCTTTATGTTATTCCTTCCTTTGTAAAATAGTTGAGTTTTGGGATTTTGGGTGGGACCCTGTTTTTCCACATGATCGAGATAGGTATACTGGATAACATAGGAATATGTGTGGGTATATACCTAAGTATGTTTGTCAGTTGATTTCATGATTTATGGTTTAACCTTTGTGGATTTGTGAGACCTTGAGGGTCTCGGGGTCCCTACTGAGTATCGTTATACTCACCCCTGCATAGGATATGCCTTCACCTTGTTTTGTTTGTTGTTGACGACAAACAACACTGATTGAGGCTGAGGGTACCAGGACTGGATGGTGACTGGAGAGGGACCATTCGGAATGTCGGTATGCAGAGGAGACGGGAGGATGTGGGGTGATGAAGAGGTGACCTGTATATACACTTCAGGTAGGAAACATAGAGAATGGCCTAGTAAGTGTATTTCTATTTGTTCAGTTGTATTTTATTTCAGTTATACTTGTACCATTACTATTGGGATTGTATTATGGACCCTCTTAATTTTAGCACTCTATTTTCTATACAGTTTACTTATGATCATATCTTGTTGTGTGTGTGGATTCATGTGTTTACTGGATATAAAGACAATTCCTTCAAGGTTTTTAGGGAATATGATTTTTGGTGCTATTCACCAGCCCCTGGCCTATGAGTGGTGGGCTTGGTGTAGTCACGACACATGCTCCGGGGGATGGGTTGTTACAAATTGGTATCAGAGGAGTCACTACTACCATAGAACATAGGACTCTGAAAATTCTTTTAATGAAAATTGTGTTATGTGTTGTGGGTTTGGTTATCCATTTAGGGAAGGCAGTGTTGGTGTGGCGGCCAACGAATCCATATACCATGACTCTAACTTCTGATTTCAGACAAAGTACTTGAAAAACATTATTGTGTGTGTCTTTTTGAAAGTGTTTTCTTTGTGATATCTTTGAGTCAGTTCACTAGGTATATCATATTTATCATGGAACACATGTTTCTTTTCATGTTACCTACACACATCCATCCAACGTGGGTATCAGATATAGTATGCTCTGATATCACACCGAGCGACGAGGACTCGGTGTTAGACCCTCTTTCAGTAGAGGAACCAGCAGAGGCACTAGTGGTACCGTTACTAGTTGGACCACTAATTCCACCAGCTCTAGTAGCAGAGGGTTCATTCTGCTTGAGTGGTTTTCACATGATCCCGTTCCAGAGGCCAGCTTGGTTCAGTGGAGAGATGGACCCCCAGACGGTAGAGGATTGGCTGGAGGATGTGGTGAGAGTCCCATGGCTGTTAGGGACACCAGCTGATCTCATGGTGATCCATACCGCCAACATTCTATAGGTAGATACCGGAAGATGTTGGATCTTGATTCTCCAAGTCCATGATGAGATGATGCTTTTCTAGGCATACAATGAGATCCTATTTCGGGCAGAGTTTGTCTCAGAAACACTTCACGTAGGGTGCATACAAGAGATTCTTCATCTACAGCAGGGCAACATGACTGTGGCTCAGGACATAGCAAGGTTCACTGACCTCTCGCGCTACTCCACTAATATGGTATGAGACCCATTCATCACGGACCAAACCATTGAACAAGGACTCAGGATGTAGATCAGGGCTTCTATGATCTCAATTACCATCCCGAAGTAGGCTGGGGAGTTAGAGAGAGCCCTCTTAGTAGAGAGATATTTTGCTGAGTAGTCCCCAACTGCAAGACCCACCACCAGTCATAACGTAGCGGAGACATCGGTATCTGGTAGTAGATAGAAGTCTCAATGGTCCAATAGGAAATGACCTACAAGTGGACGACCATGACTCAGGATCAGTTATATTGGATTCCAGAGACAGAGCCATTCATGAGAGAAACATGTAGTGTTTCACATATGGCGGGTAGGGTCACAAGGCTCGCAACAATCTGACCCGTCGTGTTGATAATCAGAAGAAAGTCGAAGGACCACCAAAGTAAAGACCGAGGTTTGACCCAGGAGGTCTGCCGGGAGCAGGCAGATGTGGAAGAGGATCAGACCGTGGAATTGTTGGTGGGAGACAATTTGAGATGTTACCGCCACCACCAAGTGGTCCACCCCAACTGTAGGGAGTAGGTGGAAATGGGAAATCTCAACTCCAGGAAGCTGAGGCCTAATAATATGGTGCTCTAGAGATGATACGTGATATGATCTGTTTCTACTATAGCATAGATGCAGTACTTATAGACATAGCTTCTAATCATTCATTTATTTCCACTGCCCACGTTCGGAGCTTAGAGATTCTGACAAAGCCGTTGGCTCGATTCATATGGCTAGATACTCCTACGAGAAAGGATTCGATGATTTCACACTAGTACCAGTAGTGTGAGCTTACTATAGGAGGTGAGATATTCAGCTGGAATCTCGTAGTAGCTGCGTTGACTCGTTATGACTTCATCTTGGGTATGGATTCATTATCTATAGTCCATGCTCAGATTGATTGTATTAGGAGAAAATTTTTGTGTGTCCACGCGGATGGGACCAGTTATACCGTCACTGGCAAGAAGGGAGGCTTTGCAGTTCACTATGGACTTATTCGGAGGAGAGTACATCCAATCACTAATCAGTGGTCTAGCATTACCCCCAAAACATTTGATGTGGAGATTACAAGCTATCCTGTAGTGGTGGACCAATACACAGTTGTTTTCCCTGATGATGTTACGGTTCTACCTACTCACAGAGAGGTGGACTTTTACATTATCTTCTGCCCCTAGAAGTCACTAATATCCACATAAGTGTATCAGATGGCTCTTTTGAAGCTTCATTAGCTGTGGTTATTGCTAGAGGACTTATAGGGGAAGGGATTCATTTGGATCAGTGTTTCTCTTGAATAGCCCTGATTTTGTTCAACTAGAATTCAGATGGGAGCTTGAGGCATTATTTTTACTATAGGTTCCTGAACCAGGTAACCGTGAAGTGTAATTATCAACTCTTGAGTATTGATGCCCTCTTTGATCAGGTGAAGGGAGAATAGTGGTTTTCAAATATAGACCTCATAATATGTTATCACAAGCATAAAGTGAGAGATAAGGATGTACAGAAGATGGATTTCAAATTCTAGTATGGCCATTATGAGTTATTGGTTATTTTTTTCGGTATAACGAATTCCCCAATAGTGTTAATGGGACTCATGAACATGATCTTTCAGCCATACCTTGAATACATTGTGGTTTTCATCATTTATGACACTCTGATCTACACGACTAATGGGGATGAGCATTCCAATACTGTGCAGATAATTCTGGACACAATCCGAGAGCACCAGCTTTATGTTAATCTCTAGAAGTTCCAGTTCTAGATATGAGAGGTTCACTTTCAGGGACATGTCATTTCAGAGGCTGGAGTTGTAGTAGATCAAGTGAATATTGAGGTCTTACTTTCTTGGGATCCACCAAGGAGGGTGACAGAGGCACATTGTTTAATGGGATTGGATGGATACTACCGGAGGTTTCTTCCAGATTCCTCCAGAGTTACGGCATCTTTATCAGCATTTAAGAAGTCGGGGGAAAATTTGGTTTGGTCGTAGAGATACCAGTAGAGTTTAAAAGAGTTGATGCTGAGGCTAACTAGTTCCCCCATTTTGAAGATACCGTATTAGGGCATAGGGTATGTAGTCTATTGTGATGAATTAGGGACCAGAAATGGATTTTTCCTCATGTCATAGTGAGAAGTTATCACATATAGTTTTCAATAGATTAGACAACATGAGAAAAACTAAGCTACTCATGACCAAGAGTTAGTAGTAGTGGTCTATGCCTTGAAAATGTGGTGAAATTACTAGATGGGTGAGCATTTTTCAGTCTACATAGATCACTATAGTCTCTGGCATATCTTCTCACAGAAGGACCTGAACCTGAGATCCCGACGTTAGCTTGAGTACCTTCAGGACTATGAATTCGAGAAAGTCTATACATCTAAAAAGGGGAACATTTTAGCAGATGAACTCAGCCAAGGATCTGGCATACAAGATCATGGTGAGGCGACATAGGAGTTAGACTCTTTGCAGATATCCTCTGTGGATCGAGATGGAGCATCTTTTCTTCAGTCTCTTATAGTCACTCCCCCACTTATTCAGCGAGTCAAGGAGGCGTAGAGTAGGGACACTAACTATGAGGCTCGATGTGCTCATATATCTATACGACATTCAATTGATGGATTTTCTAATGGTGGGGATCACAGCATCCTTTTTAGAGGACATACAATGGTACTAGTGTCACTTCGGGAGGATGTGTGGAGGAGGTTCCAAACATCCCCTCTAGCAATACATCTAGGAGTAGTGATGATATATCAGGATCTCCAACTATAGAAATGGTGGATGGGAATGAATAAAGAAGTAGCAGATTTTTTCTCTTGGGGCCTCACTTGTCATTAAGTAAAAGAGGACCATCAGGTACCAACAGGCATAGTTCAACCATTAGAGTTCCCCGACTAGAAGTGTGACATGATATCCATGGACTTCGTGAAGACATCCAAGTACATGCAGGGGTCATGATTCTATATGGGTGATTTTCAACTGAATCACAAAGTCATCCCTCTTCCTACCGATCAGAGATCAGAGTTCAGCAGAGAGCATGGGACGCCTCTATATGTAGGTGATTGTGAAGATCCATGGAGTACCCTCAGCAATTGTCACTGATCGTGATACAAGATTCACTTCCCGACTAAGGAAGGGGTTTCATGAGGAATTCAGGATACAACATTGTTTGAGAACCACCTTCTATCCACAGACGGATGGCCAGACTGAGCGGACCATCTAGACCCTCGAGGACATGCTATGTTCTTGTGTACTGATGATGTAGTAGGATCATTTGTGGCTCTGAAAATGTTCTGAAGTTTTACTAGTATCATGTGTGGGTATAATGATGTACTAATGATGTACTAGTATCTTGTGTGGGTCTGATGATATTCTGATGTTGTACTAGGATCTTGTGTGGGTCTGACGAAGTACTAACATTGAACTAGGACCCTGTGAGGATCTGATTTTGTACTAGGATCCTCTGTGGGTCTTATAATATACTTGGATCCAGTGTGGGCCTGCAATTTGGGATCCTCCATGGGTCTACCTGTTAATAGTGTAAGATGATTTAGTAGTTACATCTAATCATCTCTACTACCATACATATAATATAGCTAGTTAGAGCTAATTTCGTACCTGTGTGGTACATTCATTCATGGTAATACATTGGTGGAATTCTTCTGTATGGCGCACCTATGTGGTACCTACATTTTTGGTATTCCTTCCTTGGTAGAAATGATGAGCATTGGGATTTTGGGATCAACCCTATATTTCCACATAATTGAGATGGGTATACTTGATAACTTAGGAATATGTATTGGCACATACCTATGTAATGTTTTTATTTGATTTCATGCTTTGTGATTTATCTTTTGTGAATTTTTCATACCTTGAGGGTCTCGGGGTCCCTAATGAGTATCGCTATAATCACCCCTAAATTGGCTATGTCTGCACCTTGTTCTATTCAGTGTCTCGGTACGCCGAGGAGACGGGTGGACAAGGAGTGTTGAGAAGGTGATATATTCATAACCTTCAGGTAGTAACCTCGGAGGATGACCAAGTAGATGTGTTTATCTTTAATTAGATATATTTTATTTCATTTGTACTAGAACCTTTACTGTTGAGCATGTATTTCGGCCCCTTATAATTTCAGAACTCTTTTTTCTATAAAGATTACATCTTTTAAAATATTTTTGTGTGCTTGGTTGTGTGTGTTTACAGGATATAAAATCAATGCCTTCCCTGTTATTGGGAAATACAACTTTCGATTCTATTAACCAGCACTTGTCTTATAGATGGTGGGTGTGGGGTAGTTAGAGAACGGGCCCCAGGGGACGGGTCGGGACAAATTGGTATCAAGGGATGTGGTTCTAATGTAGAACATATACTCCAATCATTGTTTTAATGGAAATAATGTTAAGTGTTGTGAGTGTGGATATTAGTTTAGGGAACACAGTGTTGATGCGGGGGCCGATATAGCCATACACCAGGACTCTGAATTCTGATTTCTAGCTCAGTGCACGAAAACCCTGATTGCGTGTGTTTCTTTCAAAGAGTTTTCTTTGTGATCTAATTGAGTCAACTCACTAGGTATGACTTATTGCCCATGGTGCACCTTTTTTCTTTTCAGGATGCCTTCACGTAGACATCCAGCTAGGGTACAAGGTATCGTACATTCTGATAGTCGACTGAGTGAGGATGCCTCGGTGCAGGGCCCTCTTCCAGTAGAGGCACCAGCGGAGGAACGATCAGTACCATTACCCATTGGGCTACCAATTCCACCAGCTCCAGTAGTAGATGGAGCACGTCGCTTGAGTGCATTGCATAAGTTCCATTTTTAGAGGCCACCCTGGTTTAGGAGAGAGATGGACCCACAGGCGGTTGAGGATTTTCTGGAGGCCGTTAAGAATGTCTTCTGATGTGTAGGGACACCAACTAATCTCATGGTGATCCTTGACACCAACATTTTACATAAAACATCAGGAAGATTGTGGATATTGATGCTCTATGGTCACGATAAGGCGACACTTCTCTGGGAAGACTCTGAGAGCCTGTTACTTGAAGATTTTGTTCCATCAACTCTTCACATAGGGCGCATATAGAAGCTTCTTCATCTGCAGTAGGGTAGCATGACTGTGGATCAATACTCAATGAGGTTCACTTACCTCTCATGATACTCCACGGATATGTTAGCAGACCCATTCTTCTAGGCCCAAACATTTGAATAGGTATTCAAGTGAATGATCATTTCTTTTATTATCCCACTCAGTATCCCGACATTGGCGGGGGTGTTAGGGAGATCCATCATAGTGGAGAGTTTTCTTGCTGAGTAGTCAGTAGCTGCCAGACCCACCACCATTCATCACGCAGCGGAGTATTCTACAGCTGGCAGCAGAAAAAAGTCATAGAGGTCCAAGAGGACCCGACCTATCGGTGGAAGACCACCTAACTCAGGACCAGCTGTGTGGGGTACCAGAGACAGAGCGAGTCATGCGAGTAATAGGCAGTGTTTCACAAGCGGCGGACAGGGTCACATGACACATGACTGTTCGACCTGCCATACCGATGATCAGTAGACAGTCTAAGGACATCACAGGTAGAGGCTGAGGTTCAACCGAGGAGGTCCGTAGTGAGCAGACGGACGTGGCAGAGGAGTTGGTCGTGCAGCTGGTGGTGGGAGAAAATTCGAGATGTTACCGCCAGCACCCCTAGGTGGTCCACCCTGACTATAGGGAGCAGGTTGATAGGGGAAAGCTCATCACCAGGTAGATGAGGTGGAGATGATATGATGTATTATCTTTGTTAACTCCACCATAGCTGTAGTACTTATAGACATATATTCTAGTCCTTCTATTATTTCCATTGCCCTCGTCCGGAGCTTGGAAATTCTAATGGATCTTTTGGCTTGATCCTTATGGCTAGAGACTCTTAGTGGAGAGTTTTCAATGATTACACACTGGTGTCGGTAGTGTGAGCTTACTCTAGGAGGTGAGAGCTTCAGTAGGGATCTCATAGTAGCAGCGTCGAGGCCTTATGATGTAATCTTGGGTATGAACTAGTTATCAACAATCCATGCTCATATTGACTATATTAGGCAAAAGTGTAGTGCGTCTACATGGATGGGAATAGTTTTACCTTCATCGGTGACAACGAAGCCTTTGTAGCACATGATGGACTTACTCGGAGGAGAGTGTAGCTGATCACTAATCAGTTTGCTAGAATAACCCTCAGAGCAGTTGATGTGGAGAGTCTGAGCTATCCTATGGTGATGGACCCATATGCAGAAGTTTTCCCAAATGATGATCGGGTCAACCTCCATGATGAGAGGTGGAATTTTATATTGACTTGTACCCTGGGACGACACCGATATCCACAACAGCATATCAGATGGATCCCATGTAACTTCGTGAGCTTTGATTTCAACTAGAGGACATATAGGGGAAGGGATACATTCATCCTAGTGTTTCTCCTTGGTCAGTGCTGATTTTGTTCACCATGAAGGGGAATGGGAGATTGAGGATTTTTGTTGAATATCTGCACCTGAACTAGCTAAAAATGATGAAAAAGTACCCAGTCCTGAGGATTGATGACCTCTTTGAAAAGTTGAAGGTAGCATGGTGGTTCTTGAAGTTTAAACTCAGATCAACCTATCACCAGCTAAGAGTGAGATATGAGGATGTGCTGAAGATTACTTCCAGATGTCGGTTTGGCCATTATGAGTTCTTGGTTATGTCGTTCGGCGTAACAAATGCCCCAACAGTTTTCATGTGACTCATGAACAGGATCATTCAGCCATACGTTGATCCCTTTATCATGGTCTTCGTTGAAGACATTCTGATCAACTCATCTACTGAGGAGCATGCCTATCATTTGAAGATAGTTATGGACACACTCTGAGTGCACTAGATTTTTGGTATGCCCTCGAAGTGCCAGTTCTGGATCCGAGAAATTCACTTTCTACGACATGTCATATCAGATGTAGGAGTTGCAGTAGATCCAGTGAATATTGAGGAAGTACATTCTTGGTAGCCACCAATAAGTGTGAAGGAGGTACATATTTTCAGGGGATTGGAAGGATACTACCAGAGGTTTGTGCTAGATTTTTCCAGAGATGCATCAACTTTATCAGCATTGATGAATAAAGGGTAACCCTTCATTTGGTCGGAGAGATTCCAACAGTGTTTTCAGAATATAAGGCAATGGTTGACTACTACCCACCTCATGAGGCTACAAGGGGAGGGTGTAGGGTACGTATTGTACTGTGATGCATTAGGGACCGCACTCAGATGTGTCCTGATGTAGGAGCGAGCAGTGATCGCATATGGTTCTCAACAATAGAGACATAATGAATAGAACAATTCTATACATTAAATAGTGTTATAAGAACTAGTCTTCACCTTGATGATGTGGCGACATTACTTAATGGGTGAGCGTTTTACAGTCTACTCAGATCAAGAGAGTCTCAGGTATATCTTCTTGCAGAAGGACCTGAACCTGAGACAATGACATTGGCTCATGTTCTTCCATTACTATGACTTAGAGAAATTCTATAATTCTGGGAAGGGGAATGTTGTAGAAGATACATATATCCTGATATCTGTTATATAGCTGCTTAGTGAAGCAATGGAGCAGCTGGTAGCTATGCAGATATCTATTGTGGATCGAGATGGAGCAGCTTTTTTTAGTCACTTACAATCACTCTCCCACTTCCTCAGTGAGGCTGGGAGTCAAAGCATGAGGAGAATGATTTTGAGGCTCGATGTGCATAGATATCCATAGGATAGGCAACTGATTGATTTTTTGAAGTTGGGGAGTACTTCATTCTTTTCAAAGGACATAACATTGTACTAGTGTTTCTTCGGGAAGAATTGTAGAGGGAGTTCCAAAAATCCCCTCTAGCATTATATCCAGAAGTAGCAAAGATGTATCAGGATCTCTGACAACCACACTGGGGGCCGGGAATGAAGAAAACAGTAGCATATTTTGTCTCTCAATGCCTCACTTGTCTTTAAGTAGAGGCAGAGAATCAGGTACGAGTAGGCTTAGTTCATTCTTTAGAGGTCCATAGTGGATGTGTGACATGATATCCATGTACTTTGTGATGACTCCCACTTAATCCAGGAGACATGATACTATTTTGGTGATTATTGACTGAATCACCAAGTTGGCCCACTTCCAACTGATCAATGTTCAGTGTTCAGTAGAGAGATTAGGATGCCTCTATTTTCTAGAGATTGTGCAGCCTCATGGATTACCCTATACGATTGTAACTATTTGTGATACGCGATTCACTTCCCAACTATGGAAGTGGTTGCAGGTGGATTTCTATATTTCGTTTTATTAGAAATCTACCTTCAATCCACATATGGATTTCTAGACTAAGCTAACCATTTATACACATTAAGAAAAGCTACGTGCTTGCATTCTCAACATTGATCAAAGCTGGGAATATCACTTGTCATTGGTGGAGTTTGCATACAACAACAAATATCACTCCACCATTGGGATGACACCCTTTGAGGTGTTGGACGAGTGATCTTACAGATCACCTCTGTGTTAGAATGACCTAGGGGAGTCATCAATCATTGAACAAGATAAGGTACGAGCTATCACGGAGAAATTACAGGTTATGTAGGGGTAGATGGAGACTGCATAGAGCGAGCATAAGCATTATGCCAATTGGAGATGGAGACCGCAAGAATTCGAGTATAGAGGACATGTGTTTCTATGGTTCTGACCTTAATGAGTATTGTAGAGATTTGGCTGGGTTGGATAGTTCTCTACGAGGTTCATCGGGCCCTTCCATGTCCTTTGTAGAGTTGTCATGGTGGCTTACCTCCTTTCTCTTCCACCTCAATTACACGCGGTCCATGATGTCTTCCACATATCCTAGCTCAGAAGATACGTGCATGACCCTTCTCACACCATCGACCATGGGGAGTTGGACACTGATGAGGGAGAGACGTTTATGGAGGTTCTAGTAGATATTGAGGATCGACAGGAGCTCATCATTCGTGGGTGGTCGATACCTCTCATGCGCGTTCATTGGCAACATGGGAACCATCATGAGTGCAATGGGAGCTGAGGCTCAGATTCATGTTCATTACCCCCACATGGTTTCTTAGATTGAGTTATGTATTATGGGGATGTAAATCAATGTAGTGGGGAGAATGTAAAGACCCAAATATTCCATATAAATTTATTTTAATTATATGGGAATTTTACGAGTCTGCTAATTTTGAATGCGCATGATTCTATGGCCCCGTGTGCCCAGAATAAATATCTAAACAATTTTTGTGTACCTTCAGTAAATGTGCGAGTGGGTTTTTGTAACAATTGAACCGGTTCTTGGAATTGAAATTTGAGGGAACCGTCAAACTCACAACGTCGGTATTCTCTTAAGAATACCTTCTTCTCAACCGCAGTATGTAACGTCCTGAGTCTGGATCCCCTCCACTGGTTCCCCGTACCCGGTTCACCACATGAACTCAAGCGCGTTTCCCCGAATGCCAGAGGTTGCCGACTAGCAGCGAGGGCCTTGGTGAGTCAGTGGGGAAACTATGCCCTCATTTGGTAAGTTATTCAATGTAAGAATACATCATTAAACAGTGGAAGTAGTAAACAACATGCATAACAGCAAAAACCAAATAGTGGACGCTATATAGATATATAACTATGATGGCAACGATGTAGCAGGTACAAGTATCTAAGTAAAACAGCAAACACAACATTGTGATTAAATAAAACTGAAACCAAGTGCAAAAGAAAAAAAAATGTACGCTCCTCAGCATCACGCGCCATGGCTCAATCCCATTCTCCCCAGCACCTGGTGCAGTCAAGATCCTGAAGTAAAAGGGAGCTAGCCCTTGTCTATACCTGTGGCAACAAAGTCTGCTTGAGCCCAAAATCATGGCCCAAACAGGGTGTGAGATACAATCCAAGTAGGCAATCACAAAATGATTTGTGCCTAATAGTCAATTAATACATGGCAGTAAATAAATAAGAAGCACTAAACTGAAATGTACAAGCAGCTAAAATCCACAGTTCTAACAAGAAAAGTACACAAGTAAATGGCCATCAACAAAAGAGGAAACAGGTAACCCTCTGGGCATCTCTCACAGTCTAACCCCTAAGGTACAACCTATAAGTACTAGCTACCCTCTGAGAGGCACACACAGTCTCACCCCTCTAGTTCAGCTATGTAAAAAGCATACTCTTTGGGGAATCACTCACCGTCAATTCCCCCTATAGTCTTGTATCGTGCTACCGGCTCTCTGGGGAAGCATTCAACGTCAATTCCCCCTGTGGCCCATGTCATTGATCTGCAAAATCTCTGGGGAATCACTCAACATCAATTCCCCATATAGTATCGCATCATATTAAAAGACACTCTGGATAATCCCTTCCATCAATTCTCCCTTTGGTTTACTACTCTAGGTTCTCACAGTCCCGAGTGAATGGTAATACATGCTCAGCACACATGTACATCATCCAAGTAAACCTCAAGAACTACTTGGCTATCAACTAAGGCTCAACATCTTAAAAAGTAGCAGTTACACTATCCTACAACTAAGCCTGGCAACTGGAAAAACGCCATACAGGCAGAACAAGAATGATAAAGAAATCTAAGCACAGAATAAATTACTCTACTCACAAGCATAAACCTTTACTACAACAATCAAGCAAACATACAAACAGCAGGGCAAAATAGGAAACCCACAATTCCCCGCCCAAGGGAATTTGTGGAATTTGAATAAAATAATCATCAAATTTCTACGTAAAGGCACAAACCACATACCTCGATCCTAAGAGATCTATATACACGAACCTCAATGATATATTCCCTTTATAAAGGCATAGATCAGAGAAAATGTACAAAATGTTCAACCCACGATAACATGAAAACGAGGAGAAAACAAGAAACAAGGCTAAAGTAGAAGGAAGAACTCACCGCTGCGATTCCAATGCAATCGACTGTGCTCGAAATGGATAAAGGATGGCGAGGTGGGAGCTCAGAGAATATTCGGTCGTACAGTTGCATCTGGGCGGATGAAATCTGAAGAAGAAGACGTATCTGGGGGTAAGACGCGACACCGGTCCGTTTAATGAAAAAAGTTCACAGCATGTACTTTTTGAATACATGGGGTGTACATCAATTTTCCGTACTCCAAAATAACTGGACTCTACCTCATCCTTACACACCGTATGTGTGGCCCGTACACGGCCAACACATGGATTCGAGCCGAAACAGAGTACACGGCATGTACTCCAAAAGTACACGGTGTGAACTTTTGAAATTTCTAGAAAATTAATTTTTTTTCAAAAACTACCGAAAACGAAAAATTTACCTGAAAAGAAGATTTGGGTTCATACAAACTCCCCCCCTTAAATAAATACTTCCTCGATTTTCCCTAACGAGGTGGAAAAAGAGAAACACTGAACAGCTCCGGCCATTGCGATCATACATCAGCCTCCCTCTCCCAGGTCTCGTCATGTACTCGCCCAAGCAGCCATAGCACCCGTACCAGAGGAACAGACTGCCCGCGAAGAACCTTTGTACTACGATCAACAATCCGGAAAGGATGCTCCTAGAATGATGCATCCGATTCAAACTCAACATCCTCACGATGAAAGATGTGAGAAGGGTCTGAAAAGTAACGTCAGAATAGAGAGACGCGGAAGACATCATGCATGGACCGATACCTCTGAGGTAGCTGTAACCGATAGGCAACCGGCCCCACTCTCGCCAAGACCTCAAATAGCCCGACATACCACGCTAAAAGCTTACCCTATCTGTGAATCCTTTTGTGTCCCAGCCTCGGTGCGACACGTAAGAAAACCTGATCACCGACCTCAAACTCCAGAGGTCATCTCCACTGATCAGCATAAGACATATGTCGAGACTACACTGTAGACATCCTCTTCTGAATCAGATCTATCTGCTCTGAAGTCTCTCGAATAAGATGAGGTCCGAGCAAAGTTGCCTCTCCTACCTCCAGCCAGCATAAGGGTGATTGGCATGGCCTACCGTACAAAGCCTCGTATGGTGCCATATGAATGGTTTCCTGGAAACTATTGTTGTAGACGAACTCCGCCAGGGGGATATGCTTTTCCCAAGAACTGCCAAAGTCTAGGATACAATATCTGAGCATATCCTCAAGCACCGGGATCATACGCTCAGACTGGCCATCATTCTGGGGATGGTATGTTGTACACAAAAGAACTTGTGTACCCAAGGCCTTCTGAATTATAGGTCAGAACTGAGTGGTGATGCTCGCATATCTGTCTGAAACAATAGAGCATGGAACTCCATGCAGATGAATGATATCTCTGATGTAATTTCGTCCCATATCACCGACACTGAAGGTCTCCTTGATCGGTAAGAAGTGGGCAACCATCGTAAGCTTGTCGACGACAACCCAAACAGTATCGTTCCCTTGAGGTGATCTCGGCAACCCGGTCATGAAGTCCATCACCACATCGTTCCACCTCCACTCTGGAATGGGTAACTGCTATAAAAGGCATGCTGGTCGCTGATGCTCTGTCTTCACCTACTGACAAGTAGGGCATCTCATGAATAAACCAGCGACAACCTTCTTCATACCTAGCCACCGGTATTGGAGATGAAGGTCCTGATACATCTTGGTGACGCCAGGATGAACTGAACAAACATAGGAATGTAAATACTGCATCATCTCCTCGCATATGTCTTCTGGAACCCATACGCGTCCTTGGAAATGCAAGATCCCATCATTTCCCACTGTCCATCCATGAAGAGGGTCCTCTCTTGACACACTCTCCCACAGGGATAAGCCTTCGGAGTCTGATAGATGCCTCATCTGTACCCGATCAAGTAGTGTGGTGGTAATAGCTACAGAAGATAGAAATGTCTTTCCCTGTCTGTTGTGCACCTCCAGATGCATCTCAGAGAACAGAGACATCAGTTTCAACTCACAACTCCCTCCTAATCTTTCTGAATCTGAGTTCTCCTACTCAACGCATCTACCACGGCGTTGCCCTTTCCCGGTGTATTGGCAAGCTCGAAATCAAAAGATTGAAGATACTCAACCCACCTGCGCTGCCTCAGATTCAGATCACGTTGAGTGAAGATATACTTGAGACTCTTGTGGTCAGTGAAGACCACATAGTGCTCTCCTAGAAGATAGTGTCTCCAACAGCGCAAGGCATGAAAAATAGTAGCTAACTCGAAATCGTGCATAGGGTAGTTCCTCTCATGTAGCCTCAACATCCGAGACACGTACGCAATATATCCACCTCTCTTCATAAGAACAGCTCCTAGCCTGATACCAGAATAATCATAGTAAATAGTGTAGCTCTTTCCTTACTCTGGCAAGACTAGTATCAGTGCTGACGTTAGCCTCCCCTTCAGCTCCTGAAAGGCTAACTCACAAGAATCTTACCACAATAACTTCGACCCCTTCTTGGTCAAACCTGTCAAAGTTTCTACTAGATTAGAAATGTCCTGAATTAAGCTTATGTAGTATTCAGAAAGCCCTAGGAAGCTTTATACCTCAAAAACGTTCTTTGGCTACTCCCAGGAAACTACAAATCTCACTTTCTCTAGGTCCACAGATACTCCTGCCTCCGAGATGACGTGACCCAAGAAGTGAATCTGATCCATCCAGATGTGGAACTTCGAGAGTTTATCATAAAGCTGATGCTCTCTCTATGTACTCAACATGATATCAAGATGTGTGACATGGTCGTGTCGAGTGTGAGAGTACACCAAGATATCGTCCACAAAGACCACGACGAAGCAATCCAAAGTATGGAACACTCGGTTCATCAGTGCCATGAAAACTATAGGCGTGTTCGTGAGACCGAATGGCATGAATATATACCTATATAGACCATACCTGCTCTTGAAGGCTGTCAGAGCTATATCTGATGGTCTAACACGCAACTGATGATAACCGGACCTCAAGTCGATTTTCAAGAATACCCGGGATCCTCGAAGCTGATCAAAGATGTCATCAATCCGCAGAAATTGATATCGTTTCTTGACCGTCAACTGGTTCAGCTTCCGATAATCCACACAAAGTCGAAGGGTACCGTCTGCCATCTTTGCAAACAGAACAGGAGAACCCAAAAGAGAAGTACTAGGTCGAATGAAACCCTTATCATGTAGCTCATCCAACTGCTTCTTGAGCTCCTGCAACTCAGGTGTGGCCATCCTATAGGAAGGAATGGACACTGGTGCCTCTCCTGGCACAAGCACAATAGAGAAGTCTACCTCATGCTCCGGAGGAAAAACTGAAAAGTCCTCTGGAAAGACATACCTAAAGCGATCCACCACTAGAGGAAAATCCATATGTGGAGTCTCCTGATAATCCAGAAAAATACTAGAAATCTGGGTCGTCACTCATCCTAGCCCATGATTCTTGAGTCCCGCCCGACTCGCCCGAACATCCCATTCGCCTCTATGATGAAAATATTCTCCCTCTGGTGAGATGAAACTAACTCTGTGGTGATAACAGTCAATGACTGTATAGAATGGAATCAACTAGTCCATACCAAGGATGACATCATCGGCTGTTATCTCTAGGACAGAGAGATCCCATAAAAAGTGATACCTTGCAACCCCGAGAGGGCACTCTCTACACTGCGTACACTAGATGTCCTCAATCCAAAAGGTGTGTCTAGTGTCAAAGAGTCGGTAGAAGAAAAGATGCAGAGTCCAATGCTCTTCACAATGGAAAAAGAGATAATTCTATACGTAGCACCATTATCGAAAATAGCTGAATAAAAAACTAAGGCTACTAAAATCGTACCTCGAATAGTAGAAGGGCTGGGATCCTGCTCATGATAAGTCTGCTCCACAGTGAATGACTGGCCTGTACTGCAGCCATGCACCCCTAGCTGTCCACTCTGAGCTGAACCTCCCTACTGGTGCTGAGGAACTGTTGGCTGACTGCCACGACCTTGACCTCCACCTCAGCCTGAATGGCCAAGAGAACTCTATTTCCCTAACTGGTGAGAGACTGGTAGGGCTGCTCATGAATGAGTAGTCATGAAATAACCCATGTCACTAGATTCTTGTGATAAAACCTGAGAAAAACGCTGAAGATGACCCATGTTGCCGCAAGATCGGCACTCCACAGGGTCCCTCTCCCGCTGCGGCCTCATGTTCCCTGACCGGCCACACTGGTAGAATGTCACCCCGCTGCTTGATGATGCGTCTCGCTTCCTATAATCACCAAGTGTAGGCTCCCTACGACACTTCTTTCTATCATCTGAAGGAAAACTAACTCTGCAAAAAGAACCGCCCTGGCTCGCGCTCTAGAGTCTCCCAGATTGTGCTCCACAATCAGTGCCTGGTCGACGATGGATGTAATGGAAGTTAGCTGGACGATTATCACTAGTGAGCGAATCTCCAGCCTTAGTCCATCCTCAAACTTCCTCACCATGAACACCCCACTCCCATCCTGATGGGGTGTAAAAAGTTGCAGCTCAGTGGAACAAGAAGAATACTCCATGACAAATAGAGTACCATGTTCTAAGATCATGAAATCCTGGGCTCGATTGGCCCTCAGGGTCTCTGGGTAGAAGTAGTCATAGAACACGCAATAAAACTCCTCCCAAGCCATAGCCAGCTGCTTACCCGCCTGTGAGATCACATCCCACCACCTCTTGGTGGAGTCTTGGAGCATGTAGGTGGCGAGCATGACCCACCTCTCTGGAGGCGTCTCTAGATACTCGAAGATAGTCAACATGGATTCCAGCCATGACTCTACAGCCTAAGGTCCTCCCTCCCCCGAGAACGTGGGAGGATGCTGCTACTGAAAGACCTGCTTCAAGTCTTCCAAGGACGAGGTATGAGGCGGTGCTCCCCGGAAGGCCTGCATCATCATCATGAACCCTTCCCTAAACTGCGCATCAGTGCCCATGACTGGTACAAAAACTGGTGCCAAGGCTATCTCGGCTGGGGGATCGGCAGTAAGTCTCTGATCCGCCTTATCTTGCGTCTGATCACTGCCTGACGATAGACGTACGACTAGATGACGTATCATAGGCATAGCTCTGAAAGATCAATAGCACAACTTAGAAAAGGAAAACAAGGATAGAGAAAACATGAGTACAAAACTGAAACAGGGGAAGAAAAACACACATGTTTACAAAACATGACAACACGACATGTATTAAAACTACACGGAGTGTCTTTTTATGCCACTGACATGGGCATGTACTCCTTCCCTACAAGTCATGCACACATCAATCTACATGGTGTGTTGACCCACTCACACATCATGTACTTGAAAACTATTACCATGCCTGAGTCTCCTTACATGGCTAACCCACACAGTCCGACTCAACCTGAGGCTACACGGCGTTTTCGAAACAAACACATAGTGTACTAGACAAGGATTTGGTGGCCCGTGTTTTTAAGCACACGGCCGTCTACACGGTTGGACCTTACACGGCGTGCTCCGAACAAGCACGACATGCATAGGTGAAGGCGACACCATCCCGTGTTGTTCGTGACATGGCTGGGTACCTAGAAAGACTACACGACATGTTTCGAACAAACACAGAGTGTGTAAAGGAAAGGTAACGCCGACCCGTGTTGTTCGCGACATGGCCGGGTACCTGGACAAGACTACACGGTGTGTTTCAAACAAACACAGTGTGTGGAAAAGAAGGGTAATGTTGGCCTGTGTTGTTCGTGACATGGCCGGGTACCTGGAAAAAACTACACGGCGTGTTCCCTACGGACATGACGTGTTCTACCCGAGCTTCCCCGGCTCATGTTGTTAGTGACACGGCTGGGTACACGGCACCGAACTCACATGACATGTTGCAATGGTACACGGCGTGTTCCTGAAGTTACTCACACGACACCGTGTTCTGATCACACGATCAGTGAAACGGCCTGAAAATTACATGGTGGGTATCCAAAAAGTACACGCCGTGTATTCTGGGTTTTTCTGGGCAGTAACTCAGAAACTGCGCAGAATTCCAGAAACACTAAAACAAGGGAAAAGGTGCAAAATTCTGATCCGTGAGGGCCCATAACTCCTCAAGAACCAAAATTCGGCATTCATTTTAAGCAAGTAACAAAAAATAGTTTTCTTATACAACAACAGAGAATCTATCAATCATCTACCACATCACCATGCATAATCTACATAGAGCCTATCACAACAGCATGAAATCGCTAATACACCCTATATGGTATCGAAATAATGCATGACATGTAATTTCTACATGTTCCTATATGATGCATGAGATGGCATACCCTAATTTCATCATGATGCGATAAAAATATAACTGAAATATAAAACAATAACAACACAAGTCATACAAATCACTCTAGGTGAAAATATACAAACCATAAAATCTAAAAACCAAGAAACTACAATTAACAAGGTAGTATGGATTTTCCCTGTACATGGGTTAGCTACTCCTGAGAATAGCTTAATGAAAAGTACCAAATCCGTATTATCCCTGATTAAAGTCTCCAATCATTAAGAAAGAGAAACTAACTCCTCTAATACCACTTTGTAACGTCCTGAGTCCGGAGCCCCTCCACTGGTACCCCGATCTCGGTTCGCCACAAGACCTCAAGCATGTTTCCCCGAACGACAGAGGCTGCCGACTAGCAGCGAGGGCCTTGGTGAGTCGGTGCAGAAACTATGCCCTCATTTGGTAAGGTATTTATGGTAAGAAAACAACATCAAATAGTTGAATCATAAAACAACATGCATAACACCAAAAACCAAACAGCGGAAGAAATACAGATATATAAATATTATGGCAATGATGCAGCAGGTACAAGTATTTAAGGAAAACTGAAAACACAAAAACGTGCTGAAATACAACTAAAACCAAGTGGAAAATAAAATCAAAGTATGCTCCTCAGCATCACGAGCCACGGCTTGGTCCCTTTCTCCCCAACTCCTGGTGCAATCAAGATCCTGATGTATAAGGGCGCTTGCCCTTGTCTATCCCTGCGGCAACAAAGTCTGCTTGGGCCAAAAAGCATGGAACAAACAAGGTGTGAGATACAATCCTTGTAGGCAATCACCCAAATATTTGTGCCTAACAGTCAATGAATACATCGCAGTAAATAAATAAGAGGTAGTAAACCGAAAAGTACTTGTAGCTACAATCCATAGTTGTAACATGCAATGTACACATGTAAACAGCCATCAACAAAAGAATAAACAGGTAACCCTCTGAGTAGCTGTCACAGTCTAATGCCTATGATTCAACCTATAAATACTAGCTACCCTCTGGGAGGCCCACACAGTCTCACCCCTCTGGTTCAGCTACATAAAAAGAAGACTTTATGGGGAAGCACTCACTGTCAATTCCACCTATAGTCTCGTTTCATGCTAAAGGATCCCTGGGGAAGCACTCAACGTCAATTTCCCCTATGGCCCATGTCGTGGATCTACAGAATATCTGGGGAAGCACTCAACGACAATTCCCCCTATAGTCTTGCATCGTATTAAAAGACACTCTGGAGAATCTGTTCCTTCAATTATCCCTTTGGTCTACTACTTTAGGTTCTCACATTCCTGAGTGAAAGTTAATACATGCTCAACGTGCATGTACATCATCTAAGTAAACCTCAAGAACTACTTGGCTATCAACTAAGGCTTAGCAGCATAAAAAGTAGCAGTTCCACTATCCTACGACTAAGCATGGCAACTAGAAAAATGCCAAACAGGAAGAACAAGCATGAAAAAGCAATCTGAGCACAAAATAAATTACTCTACTCACGAGCGTAAACCTCTACTACAACAATCATGTAAGCAGGCAAACAGAAGGGAAAAACAGGAAACCCACAATTCCCCACCCAATGGAATATGTGGAATATTCACAAAATACTCATCAACATTCTACGGAAAGGCACAAACCACCTACCACAATCCTAGGAGATTGATATACACGATCCTCAACGACAGATTCCCCATAGAATGGCATAGATATGAGAAAACACACGAAACATCCAACCCATGATAACTTGAAAATGAGGAGGAAACAAGAAACAAGGCTAATGCAGAAGGACGAACTCACCACTGCAATTCCAATGAAATCGACCGTGCTCGAAATGGATAATACACGGCGAGGCGGGAGCTCGGAGAATATTCAGTCATACGATCGCTTCCGGGTGGACGAAATCTAATGAAGAAGACGTATCTGGGGGTTAGACATGACCCCGGTCCATTTAATGAAAAAAAAGAAAGTACACGGCATGTAATTTTTGAGTACATTGCATGTACTTCAATTTTCCTTACTCCGAACTAACCGACCTCCACCTCAGCCTTACACACTGTTTGTGTGGCCTGGACACGACCAGCACATAGCTTCGAGCCGGAAAAGAGTACACAACGTGTACACAAAAAGTACACGTCCTGTACTTCTGAAATTTCCAGAAAATTCATTTGTTTCTCAAAAACTCTAGAAAACGAAAAATGTACCTAAAAAGATGATCCGGGTTCTTACACAGTAGGTCAAGGGTAGAAGTTATATTTTCAAGATCTCGTGGAATAATAGAAAATAAAATTAAAATATTTGACAAATTTTATTTTTGTTATAACCCTATTTTATTTTTGGTGGTGGGAAACACAAAAGTTTTAATTGTCCATATTTATATTTCAATGTGGGGCCACTCGACTATAAAATCCTCATTTAATGAGGAGTATTAAATAAGTGGTTAAACAAGAAGTGTAACCACCCATTTAATGATATTTTTTATTAGATGATTTTAATTCCTTATTTAAGAACATATTATATATCCTCTTATTTGAGTTGAGTTTTGGGTTGACAAAAGAAGTTCCTTTGAGGGAGAATGTTCTCCAATGGAGAACAACATCCATCGAAGAGCGATTATCCAATGAACCAAATAACCGAATAACGAGCTCAGGATCATAGGCGTGTGGTGGGCGTGATGAATGTTGACATATTTGGCTTATTACTCATGCCAAAACCAATGAATGAATGAGGTAGGGTTCGATCATTTATTTTCTTCATGAATAGTTCATGAAATTCCTGCTATCTATCTAAGGTGGAGGGTACGGGCCAAACAAACACAGCCTGATCCCTCTGCTTCTTCCCTTTTTGACACGTTATTCTCACCGAATGGGATATGGGAGATGTGCACCCGTGCTGTCGGAATAAGGGAAGGTCGCGGTCATCGATCCGTAGTGGTGTAGCCGGAGAAAGGCCGACGCTCAGACAACAATAGTTCGTGAAGGCGGCACACTGGAGGGTGGCTGGCGCACCGACCGACCGCATGGCATGTTTGCGACAGTGACTACACCGCCCCTATAGGGAACAGTAGCAAAGCGGCTACAGTTGGAACTGAATAGTGCCAAATGCATCGGTTGGTCATGTAAACACGGGTAACATGATCGTGGGTCACCATCTGAGAAAATGGTCGCGTCCTTCCTGGTTGTGCCGGAAAGAGGAAGTCTTCCATCATTTTACCGACCATGGAGGGGCAGCGCACAACGCACATGTAACACCCTGACCTCAGTTACCATGATTCGGTGAATTATTTTAATACATTGGCATGATTACAAGGAATCATGTCCCAAAGGACCGATTGGTTTAGCAGTCTTGGAATATAGATCACATACATGAATGTTACATTACACATTATAACATACAACAAAACATAAATAATCATTTATGAATTCCATTATTCCCTTAGAATATCACTGCATATCAATCATAATAAACTTCTTGGAATCCTGGGGAAAATGAATCATAGAAAGGGGTGAGCTCAAACTGATAGTAAGGGTAAGCAATACAACAGAAGATAACATAAATATTATGCATGGAGAATAATTGAAACCACATGCCTTTACCAATAATAAAAATTAAATACATTTATAGAAGGAATATGAGATGAGTAAACCATTCCATAATAAGACATAATCATGGGTATTCTACTAGTCAAATGACTACATGAACCGTCAATATTATTTTAATAATGAAGGAATGTATAATGCTGGATATTCTGAAACATTTTCTCAGGGCCTCGGCTGAGTTGTCTAAAAATGATTAAGGCCTCAGCCAAAACCATCTATCAAATTAGGAAATGGCCTCGGCCAATTCCACATCTAGTTGTCTCATGAGACCCACTGATTCATCTAGGAGCTATAGTGGGCTCCACCAATAACGTACTAAGTCCAATACATTCTTCTTATGAAAAGGTTGAAATATAACATAAACATTCGTATTAAAACTAGCATACAAAATGTCAATACATTAACAATAAACCATGAAAGGTATGAAAATATAACATCCACAGTCAAAAATATCATATCTCATACAATACAATATAGAATATTGTAATATAATAAATCAACCACAATCAATAATAATATCCAATAAATGATGCTGACACAGTGAAAAATGGAGAGTAGAACATCATGAGAGAAATATCCTTTTTGTAAAATCATTTAAAAGTCAAAAATTTATAAAGGATGTAAATTAAAAGATATTTTTTAATCAAATTGTCCCATAACACTTTGAAACGTTTAAAAATAATTATCATTTCAAAACATTCACGTCCATATAAACAAATCCTTCAAATCATTTTGAAAATATAGACAATAATGATAAATATTTACAAAGATAAATCATTAAACCAATTAAAATTATGATCTTGATAAAGAATACCTTAAACAAATCCATAAAATATTCATTTTGAAATCATTTTTATAAAAAATGGTCATGGATGATAAAAATGTCCCAGTAAATACTTGCACAAAAACAATCTCAGATAATAAAGAGATTGAAGAATTAACCCTTACCTTGTTCTTTACCATGGTCGAGGGAAGGTTAACCTCTTATATAATGGTGAAACAATTATTATTAAATTATAATAGAATAATATACATTAATATGATATCATATATGATCTTTTATCATTTATTTGTTAATAATATCTTAGTATTATTGTCATTTCACGTGTTAACGAATTCGTTTTACTTTATATTCTTTGTTATGTGAGTCATATTTATTATGGATGGGATGTTTCATATTAATATCTATAATGATATCATGTATTCAAACATTATTTTTAATTATCAAAAGAAAGTTAGTCTTGAATGGATCCGATTAGAAATGGATCTCATCACGTTCGGGGAGACAATAATCCGTACATATGCACAAGAGACAATATCATTCTTTTGATATTAAAATAATATATAATTTGATGATATATCATATATACAGAATCATTATAATGTTATATTCATTATTATCATAAATTAAATATCATTATTATACCAATCAAAATAATAATTAATTGAATAACAATTACAACATGACGTGGAGATGGTAAGCCGTACGTATGCATGTTTGGTGACATGTCATTAAAATGATGGATAGTATAATGAATATGGTTTTACCATATTTATAATAACATCAAATTATATAGATGATACCGGGGTTATTATTTTATAATGTAAATAACAATGAACGAAGAAGTGGAAGAAGAATAGAACTTGAAAGAGGGTGGTGAAATTATTACCTCTTCTTTGGGTTCTACCTTTTTATTTGATCAAAAGGGATCATCAATATGGCTTATTGACTAAGTTAAGGACTGTAGGATGAATTTAGGTAAGTTTAAAGGATATTTGTGTAGGTTTTGGCCAAGACAAATGGATTTGGAGATGTGATTTTGAGAGAATGGGAAATTCCCTTTTAAAAGAGGGGGAGGGTAACTTTAGGAAAAGATTAAAGAATTAATTTATTATACAATCATATTCAGTTTATAATGGTTAAAAAATGAATTTATTTAGAGCCTTAGGTGTTTATGGGTCAGAATAATCTAAAAAAATAGGTTTTAGACATGTTTGGGTCACTATATTAACTTTATATTTTAGATTGAACTCTTTGTTAAATAGTTTGTCATTTACCATGTATATTTGTATTTTTATATTATATAGTTAATAAACATACTATATACTTTCAAACGAACCCCAAGTGGTTAATTAATGATTAATTTATCATTATATAAATCCTTTGGCCATACCTTATATTTTTATAAATATAATATCAATTAATAATATAATGTTTGTTTAAAAAACTCCTTTATGTCAATTTTGACACTATTTAATAATTGATTTTTCATAAAGTCATAAAAACTTTATTAATTCAAAAAAAAGTCATTTAATCAATCCTAACATGAAATATTATCCAATAAATTTCATTGGATGGCAACAAAAATTCCAAATTATATTTATTTTAACATTTATAATACCAACTCGTTGATTATTTCATTAATAAGATAAATACTGCATCATTATTGTGTCATATATAAATTTTATTATTAAATGTATATAAATTATAAATAAAATATCATTATTTATGAAATATTTTTAGCTTTCTAATTAATACTTATAGTTGAAGAGATAACAAGTATAACCCTATGAAAAATTGCCTTACTAAAAGATATATGCTTTTGTAATTTTTTTATTTACCTAAACTTCATTAATATAAAGTGACATTATCACTTAAAAGTTGCTCCATGGGGTCCCAAAATCAACAAAAATATTCCCATGGTTGGAAATGTATCATCAAATATGGTTAGGACACGATTTAGGGTTTTTTAAAATTACTATAATATTATTTTTTACCCTTATTTTCGGGATTAACCCTTTAACCATGGTAAATAAAATATTCACCGAATTAATTATTCAAAATGTCTAAAAATAAAAGTTACCTATTTACTAACTTGTAACTCCTGACTCTAAATTTGGAATAATTTTTTCTAAATTCAAAACAAAGATGTGGGATAAATTAATTCATAATTAATTCCCATTGTCAAAACAAAAAGTGTTTTTAAGAAATAATAACTATCAAATGATTGACACTTGTTTATGACCAATTTCAAAGTGAAATTAAATATAATGACCAAAATTAAATTAAATGTTAAAAATATTATCAAATTATACTTCAAAATAATTCAAATTTATAATTGAACACTATAAAATAATTTGATTAAAAAAGTTGTTTTTAGTTAAAATTTAGTATTTTTCACTATTGTCCCAAATATGAAAGTGAACAGAAAAAAACCAAAATTTATCAAAACTAAATTTTTATGTCTTTATTCAAAAAAATAAGTTTATTTTGTGAAATTTATATATAAAAGTTTCAAATATTGGATTTATAAAGGGTTAGCCATTAAAATGCTATAAAATAGCATTTTTTGAAAAATACATCATTTATATGAAAACAATGAATTTGTTGTTACATTAATTTAAGAAACTCATAATATAGATTCCAAAATTAAAAAAGATAATATAAAGTTCAAATTTCAGTTAATACTATTCATAACCCCTATTGAACATGTATTTTGGAACGTCGTGGTGCGCTTGAAATCAGTGTTGTGTTTATTGGAAGTTATTGAATTACTTTGAAGATATAACATACTATGAAATTTTGGGGTGTTACATTAATACCTCCTTCAATAAATTTCTTCTCACAATTTGAAATTGTTCTTCAAAAATAAAAGGTTAAAAATAGAAAATACCTTTGTGGGAAAACCGACATCAGAAATTTGGTTAATAAAAATTAGTGTTAAAAATAGGAAAAGGGAAATGAAAAGGTCACCACAAAATTATGATCTCGATTAATAGAAAATTGGTGAATTTAAAGAAACATAATTGGAGAGAAAATGAAAATATTTATAGGGAGAGATTGGGGTCAACAATCATAAAAAAGTGTAAAAATTGAGGGCCTCAATTACATCGATCTATGATGATTTAAAATATCATCATTTGCACAAAACATAATTTATTTGGATAACACCTTTTTGTTTAAAATATTAATTTTATTGTAATAAAAGAATATATAATTTTTGTAATATTCATTTTTGTAATATTCATTTTTGTAATAAAATATTCATTTTTGTAATATTCATTTTTGTAATATTCAATTTTTGTAATATTCATTTTTGTAATATTCATTTTTGTTTAAAATATTCATTTTTGTTTAAAATATTCATTTTTTCTGTTTAAAATATTTATTTTTGTAATATTCATTTTTTGTAATATTCATTTTTTTATTCATTTTTTGTAATAAAATATTCATTTTTTGTTTTAAGATCCTTTCACTAATTTTTAATAATTAATTTCTTCCTAGAATAAGAGAAGAAGAAAAATATATAATTTACATGTACAGTTCCATCCTTCAACTAATTCCTATCACAAACTCATCTTTTAATCCAAAAGATTTTAAAAAAATATTTATTTATCCAAATATTATAGGGTTAAAAAAAATAATGAATTTATAATTCATTTGTAAAACTATTAAAAAAACTAAATTATACAAACCAGTACATCACACAGTACAGTCATAGGTGATGCACCCATGTTTCTCTTCTGTTGCGGGTTTAAGTCTTCGAGCCTTGTCGGACGTGACAGGCTGCTGCCCGACCTCCATGTTGTCCTTTTTGTGGAAATCCAAAAATAATATCAAATTAATCATATCCAAAATACTTCCGTCAAAACTTACAGTCCAAAATATATATGGAAGATAAAAACAATGAAGATCCTTTTTGCAATGTAATAACATGTGAACACCATCATCCTGTATTCTTATAAAACACTACAACATCCAAAATTACTATAAAACCTTATTGATTACATTCATTCTACCTTATTACGTATAGAATACTTGATATACTCCTTCTATACAAAAATTTTGTAAACTAAAATAATTATGGAATATACAAATCATTAATCTGTTTTATTGAATTCAAGATTATCCAAAATAATTTATCCAAATAAACCATCTCTTATTCCAAAATCACTACCTCATTATCAGGACCATATTATGGATTACCTTTCCTTCAACCATGTATTTTCTAAAAAGTGTATCTTACTATTAAGTCACTTTTCATAGAAACATATAATCTCAAATCCTTAATAAAATAGTATTGTAGTACAATCCTTATTTATCTCTATAATTCATATAACCAGTATATTGTTGATACAACATTAAAATGAAATAATTCTATAATAACAACATAAGAACACTAGTCATTCCTCTTCATCTGAGGTAGTGTCATAACTTTATTATTATCCAATAACATCATTAGTGGTATACTCTGATGACTAGGAAATTGATTCACGTAATGTCCTAACGCCTTGGAGATGAAGAATTTTACATTTGAATCAATTTTCTTACCCTTGAAATCACTTACTTTTTGTCCTTTTTCTCTACACATATAACAAACTCCCATTCCTTTCAAATATTTACCAAGGTGATTATTTCCAAATTTAACACATATGGGAAAAAAATTCTTTTCCCTCTTCCCTATATAAATATTTCTCTCTTACATCCTTTTCTTCTCTTGCTTCCCTTCAAATCCAGAGGACTCAGAGAATTATTTACTTATCTTATTAACACATGATACTATTTCTTCATATTCCATGAATAAACGGTAGAATATTTAGCTCTTAAATGTTGATTTAATAACGTAAAATATGCGATCCTTCTTACTCTTTGGATCATATCTATTGCTGGAGTTCACATTCATTATATTGGGCGCCATTTCTATACAATGACATACACTAAGTATGTTTATGAATTGCAATGAATAATTCCAAACTTGTAAAATACCTAATGTAAATTGAACAATTTATTGATATAATGCACAATCATAAAAATGTATTCTTTGAGGAAGTATATACTCATAAGCCCTTCATAATGATTTGTAAAGAATATTAGAATTATCCTAGGCATATCCCCCATGAGTTTCGTAACCAAGAGTGCAGCATGGACGATTGTCATGCCCCAGTTCTCGTTGGAGTATAGTTCGAAGTGGTGTTTTCAGGTTTCACCCCAAGGTACATATGTGCCAGATCCACCTCTACTTTCTCGTATCTAGAAAGTGTTGAATTTCTTGGAAATCATTAAAAATCTATACACTACCAAAATTCATTGATGTTCTATTATACTAATCCTCAATGACTATCTTAGGGTAATGTGATCTAGTAAGATTTTATTTAAATCTAGTTTCCAAGGTTATTTCTAAACATCCTATGATATGAACTATAACTCCCCAACCCCATTTAGGAAGATTCAATCCATTATTTTAATACATTGGTATGATTACAAGGAATCATGTCCCGAAGGACCAATCAGTTTAGTAGTCATGGAAAATAGAGTACATACATGAATGTTATATTACACTTTATAACATACAACACAACATAAATAATCATTTTAGAACTCCATTATTCCCATAGCTTAACGCTACATATCAATCACAATACACTTCTCAGAATCTTGGGAAAAATGAATCATTGAAAGAGGTGAGATAAAATGCTCAGTAAGGGTATGAAATACATCAGAAGATAAAATAAATATTGATCATGGTGAATAATTGAAACCACAGGACATTACCAATAAGAATAAATTAATACAGTAAGGGAATGAATATGAGTTGAGTAAATAATGCCATAATAAAACATAATCATGGGTATTATACTAGTCGAATGACCACATGAACTGTTAATATTATTTTCTTAATGAGGGAATATATAATGATAGACCTTCTGAAACATTTTCTCAAGGCCTTGAACAAGACGTCTAAAAATGATTAAGGCCTCGGCCAAAACCATATAACAAATTGGAAAAGGGACTTGGCCAATTCCACATCTGGCTGTCTCGTGAGACCTACTGATGCATCGAGGATCAATAGCGGGCTCCACCCGTAACTTTCTATGTTCAATAAATTCCTCATATGAAAAGTTTAAAATATATCATAAACATTTGTATTAAAACTAGAATACGAAATGTCAATACAATAACCATAAACCATGAAAGGTATAAAAATATAACATCCACAGTAAAAAATATCATAACTCATTTAATACAATATGTAAGATTTTATTATAATAAATCAGCCTCAATCAAAAATAATATCAATTAAAGGTTGCTGACATAGTTGAAAATGATGAGTTAAACATGTTGAGCGAAATATCCTCTTTTTAAAATCAATTAAAAGTCACACATTTATAGAGGAAGTAATTTAAAAGATATTTTGGTATTCAAGTGTCCCATACAACATTTAATATTTTTAAAAGAATTATCACTTTCAAAAATTCATGTCCATATAAATAAATCGTTAAAATCATATTGAAAACATGGACATTAATTATAAATATTTAGAATGATAAATCGTTAAAACCTTTAAAATTATGATCTTAATAAATATTACCTTTCACAAATCCTTAAAATATTCATTTTGAAATCATTTTTATGAAAAATGGACATGGATGATAAAAATGTCCCAGTAAATACTTACACATAAACAATCTCAGATAATAATGTGAATGCGGAATTAACCTTTACCTTGTACGTATCCTTGGTAGAGGGAATGTTAAATGATTTTATAATGGTTAAATAATTGTTATTATATTATACATTAATAATATACATTAATATGATATCATATAGGATCTTTTAACATTGCTTTGTAAATAATATCTTAGTATTCTCGTCGTTTCAGGTGTTAACAGATTCGTTTTCCTTTATATTATTTGTTCTGTGAGTCATATTTGTTATGGATGGGATATATCTTATTCATATACAGAATAATATCAAGTCTTTAACCATTATTTTTAATCATCAAATGAAAATTAGTCTTTAATGAATATGATGGGGAATGAATCTTATCGCGTTCATTGAGACAATAATTCATATGTACGCACGAATGACAATATCATTCTTTTTATATTAAAATAATATATAATTGGATGGTATATCATATATAGAGAATAATTATCATGTTATATTTGTTATTTACAGAAATTACACATCATTATTATACCCATCCAAATAATAATGTATTGAATAACAATTACACCACGGCATGGAGACGATAAGCCGTACATATGCACGTATTGTGACATTTCATTCAAATGATAGATAGAATAATGAATATGGTTGTACCATATTTATAATAACATCAATGTATATAGAAGTTTCTGGATTTATTAATTTAGATAAGAAATAACAAAGAAAGAAGAAGTGGAAGAATAAAAGAACTTGAAAGAGGGTGGTGAAATTATTACCTCTTCTTTGGGTTCTTCATTTTGATTTGATCAAAAGGTAACCTTATGTTGGATTTATGACTACCATAAGGTCTTTAGGACAATTTTAGAGAAGCTTGTAAGATATATGGGCATCTGTTGGCCAAGCCAAATAGATTTGGAGGTGTGATTTTGAGAGAAGGGGAAGTGACCTTTTATAAGAGGGGTGAGGGTCACTTTAGGAAAATATTAAAGTATTAATTTATTATACAATCATATTCAGTTTATAATAGTTCCGAATGAATTTTTTTCGATACTTCGGTGGTTACGGGTCGAAATAATTTCAACCAATAGGTTTTAGATTGGATTGGGTCACTATATTTACTTTATCTTTTAGATTTAACTCTTAGTTAAATAGTTTGACAATTACCATGCCTCATTGTATTTTTATATTATATGGTTAATAAACCAAATATATTCTTCCAAACGAACCCCAAGTGGTTAATTAATGATAAAAATATCATTATATACGTCACTTGGCCAAACCATAGATTTTTAGGAATATTATATCAATTAATAAAATTATATTTGTTTTAAAAACACCATTATGACAATTTTGACACTATTTAATAATTGATTTTTGATAAAGTCATAAAAACATTATTAATACGAAACAAAATAATTTAATCAATCATAACAAGTCATATTAACCAATAAAATTCTTGGGTGGAATCAAAACTTTCAAATTATTTTTATTTTAACATTTATAATACCAACTAATTGAGTATTACATTAATAAAGAAAAATAATGCATCATCATTGTGTCATAAATAATTTTACATATTAAATGTATAAAAATTATAAATAAAATACCATTATGTAGGAAATATTTTTATATTTCTAATGAATATTTATAGTTGAAGAGAAAACATATATAAACCTATGTAAAATTGTTTTACTAAAATATATACACATCTGTCATTTTTGTATTTTCTTTAACATAATTAATATAATGTTTAATTATCACTTACAAGTGGATCCATGGGGTCCCAAAATCGACCCAATGATTCCCATGGTCGAAAATGTATCATCAAATATGGTTAGGACATATTTTAGGGTAATTTAATATTATTGTAATATTATTTTTTTACCCTTATTTACCGGATTTATGCTTTAACCATTGTAAATAAAATATTTACCGAAATAATTATTCAAAATGTCTAAAAATAAAATATACATATTTACACAACTTGGAAATCTAGATTATAAATATAGAATCCAGTTTTTTAAATTTCACATACCGAAGTGGCAGAAATTAATTTCAAATTAATTCCCGTTGTCCAAACAAAAATCATTTTTTTAAGAAATAATTTTCAAAAGATTGACACTTGTTTGTGTCCATTTTCAATGTTAAATTAAATATAATGACCAAAATTAAATTAAATGGTAAAAATATAATATATTTATATTTCAAAACCATTCATATTTATAATTTAATACTATAATATATTTTGATTAAAAATGTTGTTTTCAGTTAAAATTTAATATTTTCCACTATTCACACAAATATGAAAGTTATCAGAAAACACCAAAAATATATCAAAACATAATTATTATTTCATGATTCTAATGAAGATGTTTATTTTGTAAAATTGAAAATATAAAAGTTTCAAATATTGTATTCAAAAAGGGTTCTCAATTAAAAGGCGGTAAAATTACATTTTTTTAAAATACAACATTTATATGAAAAAAATGAATTTGTTCTTACATTTAGTCTACGAATCTAATAATATGGATTCTAAAATTATAAGTATTATATAAAGTAAAAAATTCATTTAATACCATTCATAACCACTTTTGAACGACTATTTTGGTATGCTGTGGTGCGCTTGAACTCAGTGTTTCGTGTAGTGAAAGTTATTGAATTACATTAAAGATGTAACGTACTGTGAAATATTGGGGTATTACAGTGCCGCCGAGAGGAGAAGGTGCTGGCCGTTTTGAACCGAGCGGGACCCGTGGCTCCCATGTGCATCTTGCAACCAAACTTCAGAAGTTCGTTCGGTGGATGAGGTGGGAAGCACGTGATCCCCCCACCCCACTCGCGAGTGGATAATAGATTGGATGGTACTGCTATCAAAAATTATCTATTTTCAAAGAAATGAATTTTAATCAGTGAAAAAATAATATAAAAATGAATTTAGAAAGTATGGGCATTGACATGTGGTCTTCCATTGTTATTTAAAATATTATTCATGCTAATACATGAAATACTTGGAATGAGCCAGCTAAGACAGCTTATAATATTAAATTCTATGCTAGGAATTCATTATATTATTCTTCAGGACATGATAAATTCAATAGGAATTCAACATGTAAAACACCCCATGAAACATGAGATACTTTAGATTTTTGACATGAAGGAACAACTAATGTTAAGAAGATGATACTTAACATATATAACATTAAATATAATAAATTTATGATGAATCCTGATGAACATATCTATGACATGTATATCAAGTTCAATGAAATTTTAAATAATATGATCTTCCTTGGAAAGGAAGATACTAATAGGGAACAAATCATGCGAGTTCATAGATGTCTACAAGACAAATAAAGGAGAAATCGAGTGTCAATAAGAGAATCTTGTGATGCTAATAAGTTTCCAATCATGGAAGATTTTATTATAGTAAATCAACGTGAATCAAGAATAATATACAATAAAGAATGTTTACATTCTTGAAAATAATCAGTAAAACTCCTTGAGATAAATTTTAATTTTTCCTGAACTCATTTAGAAGACTCAAAATTCCTAATGTAAATTATTTATTAAGATATTATTGAAGAAAATATTCTCATTCCACTTTAACACATTGAAAAGGAATTAAAATTTTAATAAAATCGTGTCAATAAAAACAAATCCCTAAAATGAAATTGAAAATCTTGACATTAAATAAATATATTTAGACAAATAAATCCTTAAAACATATAAAATGATGATCTAGTTAATGAATTCCTTTCATAAGGTAAAAAAATATACCTTTTGAAAAAATTTCATAAAAAATGGACATCAATGATAAATATGTTCCAGTAAACACATACACATAAACAATCTCATATAAAGATAAGATTGAGGAATTAACCATTACCATAGGTCTGATACACCCCGTACATATCCGAAACAAATGTATAATATTTTAAAACATTCTATTAATATATATTTGAATGATAATAATATTTTTAATTTCATATGTTATTCTTTAATGACATTATATTACCCATTTATTAAAAATTCCATGTTAATGCCACATTTCGGGTAATATTCACCACATTTATCGTACATGTTTTGACTTATTATTATCGATAATATAACATAGATCATGATTTAATTACTTCTAGAATTTATGATATTTTTTTATATATCTTATATATTCATAATATAAATATATTTAATATATAGATATATGAAATGTAATACATCGTTCATGGAGACTGTAGATAGTATGTACGTATGAATTTTATTTCCGTTTTCTAATCATATCGAATGGAAATAAGTGAATGAAATATATGTACTTATATATAAATATATATATTCTACTAAAATAGACTTATTATTTCATACATTTCATAATTATTCTCAATATATATATATATATATATTAAAATCATTCATGGATGGTGGATGTGGAAGATGAGTCTCATCGTGTCGTGGATACTGTAAGCTGTACATAAGTACAAGAAATGATATCAATTTAATAAGGGCTAAATGATATGTAAATATATGTTATATTAATTATAAATAATCTAGATATTGTCATATTAATTATTTATTCCTTTTATACTCATCATTATACTAACCGAAATAATTTTATTTTGGATAAAAATTACAGCATGGCGTGGAGACGGCATGTCATACGTACACATACATGGTGATATCATTATTCATAGGATGGATAAAATGAGGAATATATTTATACCTTGAATATAATAACAAACATGTATATGGATGATACTGGATTTATTATTAATATTTGAAAACTATATAAAAAGAGAAAGAAGAAGAAGAAAAGAAGTTCGAATGAAGGGATAAAATGATTACCTTTTTTCAGGTTTCTCCATTTGATTTTAAGAAAAAGGACTCATTAATATGGTTTTATACCACAAGGGTTTTCCCTAGTATAAAGTGATGGGAGATGATAAATGATTTGGGTAGGTTTGGCAAAGCCAATGTGCTTTGGATGTTTGAATAATAGATAAGGATATGTGCCATTTTATAAGATAAGTGACGGGCACTTTAGGAAAATCTTGAAATATTAATTATAATTTTATTTTATGTATCAAATAGTTCTAATGTGAATAATTTAAACATTAATATGTGAATGGTTCAAAATTCACAAAAACAATATTTTTCACACATGTGTAGGTAATGAATTAAACAGCATCTTTTAGATATAACCCTTAGTTTAAAACATTAACTCTTACCATGTCTTCTTGTATTTTAATTATATTTGGTTAATATAGTTACTATAGAATACCTAGAAAACCAAAATTGTATAATTAATGTTATCTTAAACATTATATAATTAATTTCTACTAATTATATATTTTTATGACTATTATAACATTTAATAAAATAGTATTTGTTTTAAAAACTCATTGTCGTCAACATTGACACTATCTTGTAATTAATTCTTGTTAAAGTCATAAAGTCATAATTTTTAAGAACCAAAGGAATTAAATCATCCATGATATGTTAATTTCTTCCATAAAATTTATTAACGTAATCAATATGTCCAAATTAAATTCATTTTAATATTTATCAATTCATTTATTTGAATATTTCATTGATAAGGTAATCACTTAATCATCATTGTGTCATAATGAAATATTTTTATTTAATGTATAAAAATTATAAACATAATACCATGATGTATGGAATATATTTATATTTTTAATGTCTATTTCTAGTCATGGAGATCAGTTACATAACCCTATATCAAATGATAGTTAGAAAAAGATAACAGTTTATATTATATTTCCCTCTTCATTAAATTAAATATTTTAATAAGAAAATTTCACACCCATGTGGCTCCATTGGGTCCTAAAATCGACCCAAGGACCCCCATGGTCAGAGAGATCTCATAAAATATGATTATAACATGTGTCAGGCTAGTTTTATATAATTATAATATTATTTTTACCATTATTTACTGGATTTACATTTAAACTATGTTAATTAAAAATAATTACTAAATTCACTATTCAAAATGAATTTAAAAGGATCCTATTAAAAAAATATGGATCGTCATATTCCAAATATGGAATCTACTTTTCCAAATTCAAAATAAATAATTGGAAAGAATTCATTTAAAATTAATTTTCATTTTCAAAACCTGAAAGTTGGTTTTTAAGACGTAAAAACTATTAAATGATTGACATGTTTTTATGTTCAATTTAAATGAAAAATTACTTCAAATGAACTAAATTGTATGAAATGTTAAAAATATAATCTAATTATACATTAAAACCAATAAAATACAAAATCTAACAATATAAATAATTTAGATGAAAAAGTCATTTTCATTTAAAATGTAGTATTTTTTATAATTCATTAACAAATATGAGTAATCATAAAAACACATAAAATTTATCCAAAATAAATTTTATTTTCCATCTTATAGTGAAATATTTAATTTCATAAAATTTATTTTATAAAATTATCAAATATTGGAATTAAAATGTTTTCTCCATTAAAATAGAAAAAACTGTATTTTTTTTGAAAAATACGTCTTTTATCTGAAAATTTGTATTTATCTATATATTATGTATAAGAAACATATAACATGAATGTTAAAATTATAGGGGATATATAAAATTCCATAATTGGTTATTAAAATTCATAATTTTTTTTAAATGGCCATTTTGATAGGTTGAGGTTTGCTCGAAATCGGTGTTGCCTGTAGCGCAAGATATTGAATTATTCAGAGGAAGATCACTATAGAAAATTATGGTGTTACATTATCCCCTCGTTCAATAAATTTCATCCTCTAAATTTAAACTAATGATAGAAATATAATGTTTTTAGGTTTTTAAAAATCCCACATAAAAATTGATCAATGAGACCTCTATTTAAAAATTATAACATTTATGTTTGAAGGTTAAAAGATATAACAAATACATGGGATCCATGTAAGAAAAACACGTATATGAAAAAAGAATCTAAACATCATGCTCTAATGTAGAGTTATAGAGAATGTTATTAGGAGAATGTTAATATTCTGAAAGCCAGAAATCTGTGATGATCCATGGGACCATTTGATTCCTCACAAAAAAAGTACTAGGAAAACATGTTTGGTTTTATGATCCTTTCATGAGTGTTGTAGAATTAATTTACTTCATAGATTAAGAACACAATTAAGAATACTTAATTTATATGTAGATTTTAATATGTTAACTAATTATTATTACAAAGTCATATTTTTATTCAAATGATTATAAAACTAAAAAATATTCTATTTATAAATTCATATATGCTTATAACATTGAAATAAAGAAAACTATGATATGCTAACCTTGTACTTCGTGTAGGCAAATGGTAGGTGTTAAATATTTATCGCACTTCGGCTTTGGGTTCTATTATTTCACCTTTATTTGATCTAAGGGGTTGTTTCCTAGCCTACGGGTTGACATTTTTCTCAATCAATATTATTATAACAATATAAAAAAACTATAGAAATGTTTTATCACAAAGAAAGACTATCCAATTTTCAAATTAATCAATTCCAACGTTTAGAGAAATCAAATATACTACTATCCTAACCCAGTCTAAAAGGTATCTAAATTTACAAAAACAATTGTATCATTAGATTACCCAAACAACATAATGTTTCCCATATTATGACATACTGAATAGATCATTAACATCATCATTTTAAATCAACAATAAAACCAAAAGGTACTACAGTACAATACCTATATATATAGATATTAAATTCTTCATATAACCAGAATATAATTATTGAATCAAAACACAAATGAATTAATTATTCCACCTTGACAGTAGTAATAGCATAGTCATGAACTTGATTTATTTTCATCTTCAGAACTATATTTCATTGACTCTTAAGACATTCATGGGTATATAGTCTCATATCCTTGCAATCGAAGAACTCCACATTACCCAATTCTTTATTTTCCATGCAATCATGAGCATGGTGGCCTTATTATCCACACTTGTAACAAGATCCTATCCCTGATATGTATGTTTTATGATGTTTCTCTCCGCAGTAATTTCATGATAGAAAATCAACCTTTCTCTTCTTCCCCTTTAATTTGATTCCATCATGGGAATTCCCAATAGCCATATTATTCTCCCACTTCCCTATAATGTCATTAGACCTAGATAATTCCATCTCTATCTTAATGGAACATAAGGCTATATCTTCAGAGTATGAGAATGTTTGGGAGAACATATCTCTTTAATGGAATGGTTTAAATCCATAAACTAATTGAAACATATTATTTCATTGGTTATATATGTAGTCTATAGAATATTTTTCCATATTTGTGATGCTATCCTCATACATTGTAACAATATCATCATCCTTTTCATTGAGACACATAAACTACCTTCCCATATTATTTCATTATTCATGAGGAAAGTATTTTTCTAGGAAAATATTGTTAAACACCTTCCTTTCCATATTTACTAGTTCATCATCCACCTTATTATTGTGAATTAATGACCACTATTGATACACATATGTTGTGAGATGGTAAACTACAATGAAATCTTTCTACCATTAATTTCTCCCAAATAATGAAATAATATCTCTATGAAAAAAATCCATTTCTCACCATAAAATGGAATAGTAGTCTCATTGAATGTTGGAGGTTTTTGTCTCATGAAACAATCTAACATTGGACCTCTATGTTGTGGATCACAATGCTTTGTATGGGTAAGGTTGTTATTGATATCCTGAGTAAGCTTTCCTAGTACGGCTATATTTTATTCATCCCCAAATGGATCCCAAACATCACTATAATTATTTTTTTAGATGAGAGAGATACATAAATAGGTTAGGTTCGTTGATAGAGTTTCTATTCCATAATATAAGAAAGATTTCTATGAAATGTGGTACACCAGATTATGTTATAAATCATAAAGAATAATTCAAAAGTAGCAAAATACATAACATAAACAAAAAATTTTATGAATTTCTACTACATAATAATAAATATTGTTCTGTTGAAACATAAATTTACTCATAAATCCTTCATAATTGTTTATAATGAAAATATGATATATCCTAAGCATATCCTCATGGAGTGTCAAACCAATTGTGCAGTTATTCCCATTGTCGTATAATAGGTTAATCCAAGTCAAGATAGAAACACCTATATTGGATTTTCACCCCCAACATACATTTGTCCCAAAACCACATCAACTAGTAGTATCCAGACATGGATTTATTTCCTGGAATATTCTTGTAATCCATTATTTACCAAAATATTAGAGGGTCTATATATACTTAATGTCAAGGTCTATCATAAGGTTATAATCCAAAATATATGTTTTCTAAATCTATTTTCTGGGTTGTTTCTAAAATAATTCCACAGATACCAAATGTAAAGCCCCAACCTGTGAATCCTAGAGCTGGTGCATTATTTTAAAAAAAATTCATGAAAACAAATAATCATGTCCCGAAGTACTGATTAGTTTAGTAGTCTTGAAAAATAGATTACATACATGAACCTCACATAACAATTTTTAAGATAAAAAATTGAATAGACACTCCTTTGAGAATGCAGCTATTCCCCTAGATTATTTATACATATGAATCATAAAACACTTCCTAGAATTAACCCTTACCATAGGTCTGATACTCACTGTACATAACTGAAACACTTGTATAATATTTTCAAACATTATATTAATATATATATATGTGTGAATGATAATAATATTTTTGATATCATATATTCTTCTTTTATGAAATTATATTACCCGTTTATTAACAATTCCAAGATAATGCCACATTTTTGGTAATAATCACCATGTTTATCGTATGTGATTTGAATTTTAATTCTAAATCATATTACATAGATCTTGATTTAATTGCTTCCAGAATTTATGGTATTTTTTATATATCATATATATTCATAATATAAATATATATTATATATAGATATATGTAATGTAATACACCGTTCATGGAGACGGTAGACCGTATGTACGCATGAATTTTATTTCTGTTTTCTTATCATATTGAATGGAAATAAGTGAATTATATATATGTAATTATATATATATATTATTAAAATATACTTATTATGTCATAAATTTCATAATTATTCTCAATATATATATATATATATATATTAAAATCATTCAAGGATGGTGGATGTGGAAGATGAGTTTCATCGCGTCGTGGAGACGGTAATATGTACATAAGTACAGGCAACGATATCATTTTATAAAGGGATAAATGATATGTAAATATATGTTATATTAATTAAAAATAATCTTGATATTTTCATATTAATTATTTATGTCTATTATACTCATCATTATACTAATCCAAATATTTTAATTTGGAATAAAAAATTAAAACATTGCGTGGATACGGTATGTCGTGCGTACACATACATGGTGATATCATTATTCATATGATGGATAAAATGATGAATATAGTTATAAAATGAATATAATAACAAAACAGTATATGGATGATACATGATTTATTATGAATTTTTGAAAACAATATAAAAAAAGAAAGTAGAAAAAGAAAATAACTTCTAAAGATTGGATAAAATGATTACCTTTTTTCAGGTTTCTCCATTTGATTTTAACAAAAGGACTCATTGAGATGGTTTTCTAACGCATGGGTTTCCCTAGTATAAAGTGATTGAAGTTGTTAAATGATTTTGGTAGGATTGGTAGAGCCAATGTGCTTCAGATGTTTGACTAAAAGAGAAGGGTATGTTCCCTTTTATAAATTAACTGATGGGCACTTTAGGAAAAGTTTGAAATATTAATTATAAATTGATTTTAGGTATCAATTATTTCCAAAGTGAATTATATAAACATTGATATGTGAATGAGTAAAAATAATGAAAAAATATGTTTCACATATAGGTAGGTCATGAATTTAACAGTATCTTTTTGATATAACCCATAGTTTAAAACATTAACACTTACCATGTCTTATTGTATTTTAATTATATATAGTTACTATTGGTACTATAGAATACCAAGAGAACCAAAATTGAACAATTAATTTTAATTGAAACATTATATAAGTCATTTTAATGAATTATATTTTTTATGACTATTATAACATTTAATAAAATAGTATTTGTTTTAAAAACTTATTATTGTCAACTTTGACACTATTTCATAATTGATTCTTGTTAAAGTCATTAAATAATGATTATTTAAAACCAAATGCATTAACTCATTCCTAATATGTAAATTTCATCCATAAAATTGATTAATGGCATTAATATGTAAAAATTACATTCATTTTAATATTTTCAATTCATTTATTTTAATATTTCATTAATAAGGTAATCACTTAATCATCATTGTGTCATAATGAAATATTTTTATTTAATGTATAAAAATTATAAATACAACACAATGATTTATGATTTATTTTTATATTTATAATGCCTATTTATAGTCATAGAGATCAGTAACATAACCCTATATTAAATGTTATTTAGAAAAAGATAACAATTTATATTATATTTCCATTTTCATTATATTAAATATTATAAAATGTAATTTTCATACCAATGTAGCTCCTTTGGGTCCTAAAATAGACCCAAGGATTCCCATGGTTAGACAGATCTCATAAAATATGACTATGACATGTGTCAGTCTAGTTTTATATAATTATAATATTATTTTTTCCATTATTTACCTGATTTACATTTAAACTATTGTAAATAAAAATAATTAATGAAGTAACTATTCAAAATGAATTAAAATAAAAGTAACCTATTAAAAAATATGGATCGTCTGGTTCCCAATATGGAATCTATTTTTCCAAATTCAAAATACATAATTGGAAAGAATTAATTTAAAATTAATTATCATTTTCTAAACCAGAATGTGGGTTTTCTGAAGTAGAAACTATTAAAAGATTGACATGTTTTTATGTTCAATTTAAATGTCAAATTACTTCAAATTAACTAAATTATATGAAATGAAAAAATATAATCTAATTATAATTTAAAACGAATTAAATAAAAAATCTAACAATATAACTATTTTAGATGAAAAAGTAGTTTCACTACTGGAAAAATGGATAATAGCGGTGGGTTATTTGCGACGGGAATTATTCCCGTCGCAAATATTATAGGGAATGGCTTATTTGCGACGAGAAATCATTCCCGTCGCAAATAAGCTATTATTTCCGGCGTGTTTTTTTACCCGTCGCAAATGGTTTGGCCCGAAATCCACGCCAAACCACGCGAAGTTTATTTGCGATGGGGTTTTAACCCCGTCGCAAATAACCAGCGGCGGTTAAATACTATTTGCGAGGGGACTGCAGTCCCGTCACAAATCTCCCGGCCGCAGGGGTAATTTGAGACGAGCCCGTCGCAAATAACAGTTTTAATGACGCCCATAATTATATGTCGACGGGGTTATTTGTGACGGGATTCCCATCGCAAATAACCGCATCGCAATTAATGTAAAATATAAATATTGCCAACCATTTCAGTTTTCCCACTCTGAACTTCTTACGACGATCAGTTGTAAAAAAAAATTTCCAACTTCGACGAGTCAGTTGGTTGCGTCATATATCTACAGAGGCTCGACATTGACATCATGTTTATGGTTTTTACCTGAATTTTAATTTAATATTTATTTTAGTTATTTTGTTTATTTATTTTAAAATTTTATAATTTTTTTTTCTGATTCCTAATTAGAAATAATTATGAATAACTATTAATAAATAATAGTAATTAGAGACAATAAACACTAATTAATTTAAAATCGTTAGCTGTAATTACAAATAATTAGCAGTAATTATGTAAAATTATAAATAATTAAAAATAATTAATAATAATTAGAAATAATTACCATTAATTAGTAATAATTAATAATAATTACCAATAATTATCAATAATTACCAATAATTAGTAATAATTTACCATAATTACCAATAACTAGTAATAATTAGTAATATTTAGTAATAATTATCAATATTTACTAATATTTACCAATAATTGCCAATAATTGTCAATAGTTTCCAATAATTACAAATATATACCAATATTTAATAATAATTGCCAATAATTGTCAATATTTACCAATAATTTTGAATGATTACCAATAATTAGGAATAATTATCAATAATTAGGAATAATAACCAATAATTAGGAATAATTACCAATAATTAGTAATAACTACCAATAATTATAAATAATTACCAATAATTACCAATAATTACCAATAATTAACAATAATTACTAATAAATAGTAATAATTAACAATAATTACCAATAATTAGTAATAATTAACAATAATTAGTAATATTTAGTAATAATAACCAATATTTACCAATATTTAACAATAATTTCCAATAGTTGTCAATATTTACCAATAATTACAAATAATTGTCTATATTTACCAATAATTAGGAATAATTACCAGTAATTAAGAATAATTACCAATAATTAGGAATAATTACCAATTATTATGAATAATTACCAATAAATAGGAATAATTACCAATAATTAGGAATAATTACCAATAATCCAGAATAATTACCAATAATTAGGAATAATTACCAATAATTACCAATAAGTAGTAACAATTAATAATAATTAGTAATAATTACCAATAATTAACAATAATTACCAATTATTAACAATATTTACCAATAATTGCCAACAATTACCAATATTTACCATTAATTAGAAATAATTACCAATAATTAAGAATAATTACAAATAATTATAAATAATTACCAATAATTAAGAATAATTACCAATAATTAGGAATAATTAACAATAATTAGGAATAATTACCAATAATTTAGAATTATTACCAATAATTAGGAATAATTAGGAATACTTAATAATAATTAACAATAATTAGTAATAATTATCTATAATTACAAACAATTAACAATAATTACCAATAATTACCAATAATTACCAATAATTAGAAATAATTACCAATAATTTCCAATAATTACCAATAATTAATAATAATTACAAATAATTACCAATAATTAGTAATAATTACCAATAATTACCAATAATTAGTAATAATTAACAATAATTATCAATAATTAGGAATAATTACCAATAATTAGGAATAATTTGCAAAAATTAGGAATAATTACCAATAAATAGAAATAATAACCAATAATTAGGAATAATTACCAATAATTACCAATAATTAGTAATAATTACCAATAATTACCAATGCATAAATATAATTACCAATAATTAGTAATAATTAACAATAATTACCAATAATTAGTAATAACTACCAATAATTACCAATAGTTACCAATAATTGCGAATAGTTGTCAATATTTACAAATAATTACCAATAATTGTCAATATTTACAAATAATTAGGAAAAAATACAAATAATTAGTAATAATTACCAATAATTAAGAATAATTACCAATAATTAAGAATAATTACCAATAATTAGGAATAATTACCAATAATTAGGAATAATTAGTAATAATTAGTTTATTGGAATAAACTAGCATGATCATTATCTTTCTCAATTATCTTTTCATCTCTCTGTTAGTTTTATGAAAACTTCTATCTCCACATGTAATATTATCATTCTTTTTCAAAATTATCAACCTAATCACAGATGGAGAGGTGAAAGTGAATGCAAATATTACATGTGGAGACATAATGTTAAACACACAGATGAAAAAAGAATTGTATATAATATAGAAAATTATATTATTTTAATATTAATAATAAAATATACTAATAATGTAATAATTTTATTATCATATAATTAATATTTATGAAAAAATAATATTAGTAATATTAAAAAAATTATATAATATTAAAATTATCAATATTTGTAACAGTTTTTGCTTTATTCTTAACATGTTCAATTCTTAAAGAGTCAATTTTTAGGTCTATCCCAATAAAAAGTTTGTGTCAGTAATTTCTGATGTAAACTCTATTATTATCCATGCTTGAGTTTTTTTTTCTAACAAATTATTCAAAACTATTAATTCTTTTATATTTTATTGAAAAATATGGAACAATGAGGTCACCAACAGTCCTTATTAAATGACCACATTGGATAAATCAACATAGAAATCCAAAAATTTCTGGTTTAAATACGGTATATATAGAGGGTGTAGGGACTTTTTTATCATTTACGACATCAAATCTAGAATTTTTTTTCAGAAGGAACAATAAAATTCCCTTGTATAAAATGTGCATTGAGAACGTTTGACACGTTTGACAAAGTAGGGGAACATCTCTTGCGTTTTGGTTTTCAACCAGATTATGTTTTTTCTTATCAACACGGTGAACGCAGTTCCAGAGTAGGTGATACCAACATGATTCTGGATCCATCCCAGTTTCAAGATTTAGTACATGATGTTGCAGGTTCATCTGTTCAACATAGAGAAACTCCGGCTGATATAACATCAAATCCTGAGTTGGCATCATCTGAATTTTATGAGTTATTGAGGTCTACTGAGGATGCATTATATCCTGGCTGCAAGATAAGAAAAATAAAAGCAGTTGAAATATTTATGCTATCAAATCAGATAACGGAATGCCAAACACTTGTTTTGACCAGATATTTTCTTTCCTTAAAGCACTGTTACCCGAAGGAAATGTTTTTCCAGCAAATTACTATGAGAGTAAGAGGCTGGTTCGAAATTTGGGACTTACTTTTCAGAAGATTCATGCATGTTTAAATGACTGCATTTTATATTATGGGTAAAATGAGTCGTTGGATAGTTGTCCCACATGTGGGAAGCCAAGATATAAAGAAGGGAAACATGGGAAGTCTGGTTTGATTCCTGTAAAATAATTGAGATGTTTCCCTCTAACATCTAGACTACATCGTTTATTCATGTCTAAGAATACATCGATAATGATGTCATGGAATAAAGCGAATATTTCAACCAGAAAAAGCTTGAATCATCTAGCTGATGGTGATTTATGGAAACATTTTGATAGAGTGAATCCATCATTTTCTTTAAAAGTTATAAATGTTCGACTGGGCCTTTCCACTGATGGTTTTTGTCCATTCGGATCTTATTGTAGTCAGTATACATGTTGGCCTGTTTTTTTAACTCTGTACAATTTACCTCCATGGATGTGGATGAAGGTGCCCTATATCTTTTTGACTTTACTAATTTCAGGACATCTGAAGAAGAATATTGATGTTTATTTGAAACAATTGATTGATGATTTATGTTTATTGTGGTGTACTGGTGTCAATACATATGATGATGCTACAAGACATAATTTCATACTGAGTGTAGCATTGATGTTGACAATTAGTGAATTCCTGGCTTATGGGATGTTATCTAGATGGAGTACAATGGTCAGAAATCATTTCCTTACTGTATGGGAGAGAATAAATCATTTATGTTCATTCATTGAATGAAACCTTGTTATTTTGACAGTCATTGCATATTTCTTCTAGCAGATTATCCTTTACGCAGAAACAGATCTCATTTATGAAAAGGAACAGTTGAAAGGGATGGACCTCCAAAAATTCTATCAGGTTCAGAGTTAAAACTAGTTGTATTCTCATTACCTCCCACCAATTTTGGTCCCCTAAAAAACCATCTGAAAATTTCTATTTTTAGGAAAGAACACAATTGGATTAAACGTAGCATATTTTGGGATTTTCCATATTGGTCTGATTTGTTGGTCCGCCACATGTTGGTTATCATGCATATTGAGAAGAACTGTTTTGGTGATTTGTTTCATATAGTTTTGGATATGCCAGGAAAGAGCAAAGACAATGTAAATGTACGTTTAGAGCTTTTCAAAATTTGCAGGCGTCCAGAACTGGAACTGTTTGAGAATGTCAGAACAAAAAGGTTACTAAAACCAAAATCATCTTATACACTATCTAAAGAAAACTGTTTATTATTTTGTCTGTGGATTGTAGATTTGAGACTTCCAGATGGATGTGCTTCTAATTTGGGTAGATGTGTAAAGAATGGTCATATTACTGGATTAAAAAGTCATGATTGTCATGTTATAATGGAAAGACTTCTACCCATTGGATTAAGAGGTTTGTTGAATTCTATTATTTTGGATTCCATAAAAGACATGTCATATTTTTTTCGGGACATTTGTACGGCTACAGTAGAGTATGATGCTCTATGCAAACTTGAAAAAGATGTTGTTGTAATTATATGTAAACTGGATAAAATATTTCCACCATCTTTCTTTGACTTAGTGGAACATTTGATATTAAATTTTCCATATAAAGTTAATTTTGGAGGACTCGTACAGTTTCGATGGATGTACCCATTCAAAAGATGCATGCAAAAATTGAAAAGAAAAGTACATAACAAAGCATTTGTTGAAGGATCTATTGCAGAAGCTTTTTTGCAAGAGGAAATATCTTTTTTCTACTCCCATTATATTAAATATGAGTATCCTTCAAAACACAACCGAATGGGATGGAATGAGAGGAATATTTATGAAATCAATAATCAATTATTTGTTTTCAACCAGCCAGAGCTTGGTTTTGGTGGAGTTCATAAACGCTGGATTTCGGATGATGAACATCACAGAGCTCATATGTATGTTCTGCTCAACTGTGAAGAGATGACATCAATTGTAATGTAAGGGTTTATATCACTTATTATATGATTTATGTTATAGTATATAACATTTTTTTTATAGGTTGTATGATAATCATATCAAGAAATAAAATTCACAAATTAAAGGAGCTGCTCTTGATGAATTCCAACAGAAAAATTTCTCTCATTGGTTTCAGAAACTGGTAACATAAATTCTTTATCGTTTAGCAACTCATTCAATGTAAAGTTTACTATATTGATAATTATTTCACATATTTTCAAGTGTCTCGAAATGCTTATAAAATTGACAAACGGCTGTGTATATTGAGTAACCCACCATCCAAACTTGTTAAAAATTATAATGCATATGTGGTGAATATATTTCGATTTCATTCACATGCATATGGGGAATCATAAAAACAATGAACAGTGGAGTTAGCTTGAGAGGATCTCATCATCGAGAAAATTAAGTTTACTTTTGTGGCATTCTTGATGAAATCATTGAACTCTGTTATCTTGGACAACATTACATAACCATGTTCAAATGTCAGTGGTTGGATATAGAGAGAGGCGTGTGTGTTCATCCGACTCATGGAATCATCGATATTAAATGTAAAAGTGATCTCACAATAAATGAACCATTCTTATTGTCTCAACAGGAACATCATGTTTATTACGCAGTGTACTGTGCTACGTCAAAAGACTTGACTGATTGGTGGAGTATAATAAAAATAAAAATTCCAGACAATCAATTTAGTCAGAGAGAATGTGCTTTCACTGATTTGCAAGGAATTTAAATTTTTCAAGAGAGTACTCAAAATCAATCTTTTTTACAAAGAGACATGACTATCGATGACGACACACAACATTTAAGAGTCAGTGATGACTATGATGTTAATGATGTCACATATGAATTTGAAATGGGAAAAGATGAAGCAACTAGAACTCGAATGGATAACGATGATTTTGAAGAGGAATATGAAGATGACATTGACATATATGAAGATGATGATAAAGATGAGCACTGATAAAATTACAGGGTGGTTATATATAATCATAACTAATATATATGTATATATAATAGTAATTATCAATTATTTAATAACAACATTAACATTTTCTATTTATGATGGACGATGACGCATTTCATTAGTTGACAGATGCTGACATTCCTTTCGATGCAGATGAGTTGCTGGCAGATGACCCTCAGCCTGTAGACGCTTCAAGGAGTACGCGGAGGGGGCGCGGTCTTGCACGATTGATGATTCCTGACGCCATACCCCAGCGACGTCCACATCTTGGGTTTGATCCATGCACACGAGGTGTGATAACATGTGTGATAACATCTGGATTTGACTATGATCTCATTAATCTATTCACATAATAAATGTTTATTATTGTTTTAGTTTTACGCATATACCAGTCGGACAGGGAAGCTCTATTTTTTGCAACTATTTCTCTTAGCCTTGGACCACATGGGAGTAGATTACCATTGATATGCAGCGGGCCATGTTCGGCCATTGGTTGGTATGTATGCAAATAAATAATTTTTATTATGAAAATTATTTCATTTCTAACTTTATATTTTGATTTATTTGTAGGGTTTATGGTATCCGATCGAGGATACCATGTGTGGTGCCATCCACAAGGCATGGGAGGTGTTCATGCGTGATCGCTTTCGACAGTTTTTGCACAAATTGAGTAGAGCGGCCATAATGAAAGCAGGAGTATCAGTTTTTGATGACTCCTGTAGAGCGCAACGACCATAGTACGTTTCATCCCACGTATGGGATGGATTATGTGTGCACTGGTTGAGTGATGCCTTTTAGAGGATATCATCGGTGGGGAGGCAGAATCGGGGGAGACAGGAGGTGACTCATCGAGCTGGGAGTCGTACTTCCAATACTCATAGACAACATCTGGTACGTATGTTATTTATAAATATTTTATATAACTGTAAATATTAATAGTTTATTTTTTATTCTTAGAGGATGTCAAGCACCCCGATATTACGGAGTAAGAGGTATATCGGAGGATGTATAGTGATCCTGCTACTGGGGAGCTGAGAGGTGATCGTCAGCGTCACATCGTGGTCAGTATTATTTGATTTCAAGTTTAAAAATTAACTGCCTATAATATATTTACAATTTTAATTTTAAATTGCAACTACAGGAGTCATATGAGGCTGCAGCGTCACAAACCCAGCCTGAGAGTCAGGCCGAGTCATCAAATCAGACCAGTGGTCGTCAGTTTGATGAGTCGGCAAGGATGCAGTCCACCCAGTATGCCTTCGAGAATGGCCGAGTCGTTTGTATTAGCTCTCGGCTGACTCCCAGAGATTATTATGGCAGTGTTGCGATGTCGGCATCCAGCTCGAGAGGAGCCCGTGCATCTTCTTCTGCTACACAATATGAAGATCAGTTGCGATCTCAGACTGCACTGATAGAGATTCTCCGACATGAGTAGGAGGAGATGCGTTTGCATCAGCAACAACATGAAGTGGAGCGTCGACGCCAGCATCAGCTGTATGAGGAGAAGATGAGTCGGTGGTAGCAGCAGCAGCGGGAGAAGATGGAGTACATGCGCCGACTCACTCGTGTTTTAGGGATGGAGTTTCCTCCACCAGAATCTATAGATCCCCCCTCCCCCTCCACCCTCCATATTAGTGTTTGTTTATATGTTATAATGTTTGTGAAATCAAAATATGAATTTTTTTCTATTTGTAGTTTCTCTCTCATTATAAATTATATATAATATTATATTTTGAAATAACAATATTAATATGAATAATAATATTTTTTATATTTTATAATATTAAATTTTATATATATATATTAAAATTTTATAATATTATAATTTAATTATATTTTTTGTAATATTTGAATTATTTTAATATTTGAATGTATTAAAATTTTATTAATATTATATTAATTAAAATAACATATTAATATTTTTTTATGAATTATAATTCTAATATTATTATATTAATTAAAATTTATTATTAATATTTTATTTTATTTTATTTTGGAATTACAATACTATTATTATTATTTAAATTAAAATAATTTATTAATAATTTATTATTTTTATTTGTGTATTATAATTCTATTATTATATTAATTAAAATCATTTATTAATATTTTTTAATTTTTTTATTTTTGAATTATAATTGGATTATTATTATATTAATGACAATAATTTATTTTTAATTTTTTAATTTTTTTATTATTTGCGAAGGGATACATTGACCCTCGCAAATAGTATTATTATAATATAAATTAAAATAATTTATTAATATTTTTTTTATTTTTTTAAAAAATTATTTGCCATGGCCCCATCACAAATAATTTTTTAAAAGATTTTTTAAATATAATGACTAATATTTGCGACGAGAATATTTCTTGTTGCAAATAATACCTTTAACAACGGGCCCGTCGCAAATAATTGTTGTTGTGACGCCGTTTTCCGAAATATGCTATTTGCGACGGACCCCCGTCGCAAAAGCACATTAGCGACAGGATCCCGACGCAAATGGCCCGTCGCAAATTTCCTTTTTTTTTCAGGAGTGTTTTGATTTAAAATGCAGTATTTTTCATTATTAATTATCATATACAAGTAATCATAAAAACACATAAAATTTATCCAAATTAAATTTTATTGTCCCACTTATATATAATGATTAAATTTCAGAAAATTAATTTTATAAAATTATCATATATTTTAATTAAAAAGGTTTCTCCATTAAAAGGAGAAAAAAAAGTATTTTTTTAAAAATACATCTTTCATCTAAAAAATTGAATTTGTTTGTATATTATGTATATGAAACATATAATATGAATGTTAAAATTATAGGGGACATATAAAATAACCAAATTAGTTATTACAATTCATAAATAATTTTTAAATGGGAATTTTGATAGGTTGTGGTTTGATCGAACTCGGAGTTGCGTGTAGTGCATGATATTAAATTATTAAGAGGACGCATACTATAGAAACATAGGGTGTTACATTATCCTCTCCATAAATAATTTTCATCTTCTAAATTTAAAATCATCATTGAAATCTAATGTTTTTACATTTTTTAATACCTTATATGAAATTCCACATAAAAAATGGATCAATGAGACCTATAATTTAATAATAAAACATTTATTCATAAAGGATACAAGATATAACAAATAATATGGTTCTATGTAGGAAAACATGTATATGAAAGAAAAATCTAACCATCATGCTCTAATCGATTGTGATAGAGAATGTTATTAGGACAATGTTAATATTTTGAAACCCATAAATCTGTGATGATCCAATGGACCATTTGATTCCTCATAAAAAAAGTACTAGGAAAATATGTTTTGTTTTATGATCATTTCTCTAGTGTTGTAGAATTAATGTAATTCATATATTAGGAACACATTGAAGAATACTTAATTTACATGTAGAGTTTAATATGTTAACTACTTCCTATAAAAAGTAATATTTATATAAAAATGATAATAAAACTAAAAAATATTATATTTATCATATCATATAAACTTATACCATTTAAATATTGAAAAATATGTTATGCTAACCTGGTACTTCATGTAGGCTAATGGTAGGTTTTATATCATTATCGCACTTTGGTTTTGGGTTCAATTCATACTCCCTTATTTGATGTAAGAGGTTGTTTCCTAGCATATGAGTTTTCATTTTCCTCAAAGTATATTATTATAACAATATAAAAATAATAGTAAACATGTTTTATCACAAAGAAATACTATATAATGAATAAATTAATCCATACTAACATTTAGAGTAATCCAAAATACTAATATTCAAACTCTATATAAAAGGTGTCAAAATTTACAAAAACAATTCAATCATTAGATTCCCCAAACAATATAATGTTTCTCTTATTATGACATAATTAATAGATCAATACCTTCATCATTTTAAAACCACAATAATACTCAAAGGTGTTGTAGTACAATACCTATATATATATATATATATCAAATTCTTCATATAACCAGAATATAATTATTGAATCCAAACACAAATGAATTAATTATTCCACTTTGATAGTAATAATAGCATATACATGACCTTGATAAATTTTCATCTTTTGATCTATATTTCATTGACTCTTTAGACATTCTGTATAGTCCTGAAACCTGACGTACATAGACATTACATTACATTTGCAGAATACTTAATACAAAACAAAAATAGAGACGCAAGGATCGTAATAGTTTAGTGTCTTTGGAAACATGCAACATAATATTCTAATCGTGGTGAAAGATCTTCAACATCTCCCATAAATATATTCCAATTTTTTTCTTACCTAAAACCTTTCTTTATATCCTGGGGAAAAGAAAACATATAAAGGGTGAGCTCAAATGCTCAGTAAGGGTAAGGATGGATAAAATAAAACAAATCATATACATTTGAACATAAAAACATGAACATAATGTTTAAACATCAAAAGATTGAGCAATGACATAAAACATGGAAGTACATAAGGCATAGATCATAAAGAAACATTAAGAATGATAAAATAGCATGGGAATAAAACATGAAATTGTGGAAACCATTCATCACATGGTATGATTTTTATTGTAGCCAAGGCATTGCTTCCAAGACCATCTTCGTGGACAGAGTCCCTTTCTGAATCGAGTACACTACTCGTTCCAGTCCTATATTACTAAACCGGTTTAACTTGTCGTTCCAGCCATGTCTATCTCATGAGATATAAATCAATACCCAATGAATTTGAGGGAGATATAGGTCCCACCCATCTCATAATGAAATCATTCTTACTTGTGCCACAAAATATACAGACATCATTCATAATAACCCAACAAATAAAATGGGTTTCATAAACATCATCCCATCATCACATAATCCATATAAAAGAAATGGATATCATTTCATAATAAGAAAAGTGAAACCATGTAAATCATAGAGACATGATACATGAAACATACACATATAAAATAATCTCATCTTAGATGGAAAAATGATTATGATAAAACACTTGAAATGAATTCGTGAGGAAAATATCCTTTCTTCTTCAAAATAATTTTCATATCACAAAATTCCATGAAATTTTAAATGAAAAGGATATTTTTGAAAATAGTCATGAAATTTTTTGGAGGAATATTCATGAAAATAAGTCTTTATAAAACCGTAAAAATCCGTTCACACCGTATAAGGTAAAAATAATATTTTTCTCGTACAATTGTCCGAAAAGTCAAAAAGTACCTTGTAAAAGAAAGATTCCATACATACCATGTAGTAAAAGTAAAAAATGGGTAAAAAGGACATTAAAAATACATGAAACCATTTTTAGGAAACATGGACATGGAAGAGAACAATAATCCAAATAAATACTTACGAATAAAAAATCTCGGATAAGAACGAGATTTGAAAAGTTACCCCTTACCTTATGTCTGATATGATTCATACGTATCCGAACCTCTGGTATAATGATTTATATATTTTAATTGACTTATTAAAGAATCATATTCATTTTTATGATATCATATATGGTTCACTTATGACTTTATATTACCCGTTCTTTTGTAAGTTCCATGTTAAAGTAGCATTTTGGGTAACACCGTTTCATTTGTCGTACATGTTTGGACTTGATGTTCTTGATATTATTACTTATAACCTGATTAACTTAATTCCAGAATTTAAAAAATGATTTATATATAATATATATTCATCATATACATATATATTATAGATAGATAAAAGGAATGAAATACACCGTTCATGGAGATGGTAGGTCGTACGTACGCATGAACGCTGTTTTCGTTTCTTAATTGAATTGTATGAAACTAAATAGATGACATACATATATGTATTCATAAATCCAGTATCATTATAATTTCATATATTTCATTATTATTAATTATATAAACTTTATGTTCATTCATGTATGGTAAACATGGAGAATGAATCTCATCGCATCGTGGAGACGGTAGTCCGTACGTACGAACGAGCGATGATATCATTCCCATGATCGTGTAGTTGTATTGAAGTGTATGTATAATATTTAAAAATCAATATTGCTTTAAAATAATCATATATCGTTATTTATTTACACCATTATAACCATCCAAGTATGGTGGTGTTGGAAAAACAGATTACACCACGACGTGGAGACGATGTTCCGTACGTACGCACGCGCAGTGATTTCGTTTTCCTTAGGATGGATATAAGGTGAAATATTGTTGTTTCATACATATAATGACCTATTAGTATATTAGTGATACTGATGTTATTAATTCATAATGAAACAACTAATGAAGAAAAATTTGAAAAAGAAATAAAGTTGAAAGAATTGGTAAGAGACAATTCCTCTTCTTTGAAGCGCCTCTTTAAGACCTCCTTTTAGGGCATTAAAATTGGACTTTGAAGAAGACCAGGACTAGTAGGATGCTTCTAGAGAAGTGGATAATAGAATTTTTGAGGGGTTGTCTAAGCATGAAGGCTCAAAGTGGTGTGTGGAAGAGAGGGAGGAGGTGCCCTTTTATAAGGGAGGAGAGGGGCACCTTTGGAAAAACTAAAAATATTATTTTATTATAAAGTCATATTCGGTTTTAAATAGCTCAAAAATGATTTATTTCTAAGATTAGGTGGGTATGGGTCGAGATCCTTTCATCCAATAGAATTTAGACATGTTTAGTTTTCTATTTTAACCTTATCATTTAGATTTAACTTTATGTTAGATAATTTTACTTTTACCATGTCTTTTTGTGTTCTTACACTATAAGGTTAATAAACGTACCATAACAAGACAAACTAACCCCAAGTTGTTTATTATTAATATATATAACCATATCTAAGTCATTTGGCCGATTCGTAGATTTTTTGGAATAAAATAAAAATTAATAATATAATATTTGTTTTAAAAACTATTTTATGTCAATTTTGACACTATTTATTAATTTATTTTTTTGAAAATCATAACAGAATGATTAGTTCGTAAAAAGTTAATTAAATAAATACTAACATGCCATATTTACCTATAAAATTATTTTAATTCTTAAAAAGTCTCAAATTTCATTTATTTTGGTATTTATAACATCAATTATGTCAATATTTCCTTAATAAGATAATTACCGCATCCTCATTGTGTCATAAATAAATTAAACCATTTAATGTCTATAAATTAAAAAATAAACTACCATTATGTAGGAAATATTTTTAGATTACTAATGAATATTTATAGTCAAATTTATCTTATGAATAACCTTATATTGAAAATGATTTACTTATTAAATGTTGATTTGAACTATTTTAACACTTCTTTTAATAAATTAATATTAAATGTCCTAATCTAATACAAGTGGGCCTAAATGGTCATATTTAATTCCTTAGTTAGTTTTTGGTCGAATTACACTTATCCAATAGAATTGAGACATGTTTTAGGGTAATAATAATATCATTTTTACCCATAATTACCCTATTTACTTTTAACCGTGTTAAAGAAAAGTAAAATGTTACTATTCACCCAAAATTATTTTCATCTCATTGAACCAAATTTTACATAATAACATCAACCGTGTCCCCTAGATTTTTGAAATTCCACTCACAGACAAGGTAAAATTATGTTTTATGAAAAATTCAGTTTTTTAACTACCACTTACTAGTTTCACAATTCATCAAAAAATGAAAGTATCCAGAAAAATACCAATAATTAGGCCTAAGCTATATTTGATATTAATAATTGAAAAATCATGTATATTTTACCAAATTCAAAACATACCAGTTTCATTAATTAATTTAATAATTTATTCCCATCGTCAAAACAAATAGCAAGTTTTGAAGAGATAATAACTATCAAATGATTGACACTTGTTTATGTCTGGTTTAAATGTGAAATCTCATTCAATGAAAAACATTATATTAAATAGTAGAAATATATTCTAAATATACATTAAAACCACTAAAATAATTAATTTATCACTATTAATTATTTTGATTAAAATTTTTTTAATTAAAATTTAGTAACTTTCAGTATTCATCAAATTATGAAAGTTATCCGAAAAGTACCAAAATATCACCCTAAGATAATTTTGATATTACGAATCCAAAAATGATGTCCAATTTGAAAAATAAAATATACATATTTTAAAAAAGTCGGTATTACTATTCATAACAGTTAGTTTTAATAATATTTTAATAGCATATCGTTGTTTAGTGAAACTCGGTATTGCGTACAACACACACTATCGAGGAATGTCGCGATTGCGTGTAATGAAAACCAAGTTAGGGTTGCATGTTGTGAAAGACTCCTTTGTTATATCATAATCCAACCATTTTTATACATTGAATATATATATATATATATATATACTCAATGTTGCGTAGAATGACTATTATCAAACGAACTTCAAATTGTGTGTAACACAATCTAAGAATAGTGTTTCGTATACTGCAAGCTAATAATGTGTTGGGTATAGCACAAGATAATTTGTTGTATCATAAAATACATGACATCAAATAAATTAAAAAGAATACCTATCATAAAATATCGGGTTGTTAAATTCTACCCCCCTTAAAATGAATTTCGCCCTCGAAATTCGTCAGGGTTATAAATGGTTTTCTACTTGAAAGATTCCTTAATTGAAATCCACATCATCAAATGAAAAACCAAAACATAACTTTACAAACTAAAGTATGAAACGTAACGGTTACCCAAATTAACTAATCACTGGGTTTCCACATAGGATAACATTGTTGAAAATATGGATATGGAAGAGAAATATAACCATCATGTTCTGATGGAGAGTGGTAGAGAACATGGCTACGAAAAAGCCTATAATCACAAAGCCATAAATTTGTGATGTTCTACGGTAACATCTGATTCATCATATATGAGGGTACTAGGACAACATTTTTGGTTTTCAAGATCATTTCCCTAAAGTTGATAAATTAAAAGAAATACTTACATGATTTTGGTACAATCTCACTATTTTTTGGGAATTGAACAATTTCCACTTCATCTCTTAAAGAAATGAAGTTGAATTTGTTATTCATGAAGCGTTAGCCGATCGTGTGGTAGAATGATGGGTCATTCCATTTATTTCAAACAAAAGGTTAGAAAATGTTATCAAATATACATAAGTCCATCTATTGTGTGGTTAATTGTATACGATTCCAAAAATGGACTTATTCTTCAACTATCAAACTGATTAATAAAATTAAACTAATTTCTACTCACCAAGGACTCTCTGTAGGCCAGTGGTATGAGATAAAGGCCTGCTGCACTTCAGTTTTGGGTTCAATTCCCACATCCTTGTCTAACGCGATGGACTATCGTCTGTCTTGTAGGTTGTCATTTTTCTAAAACTACATTATAATAACATTCCTGCAATAATATCGATTAAAAGTCATATCCTTAAACAATACTATCTGATGTCTTACATAACCCTTTCTAATATTTAGACTTATCCAAAATACATCTGTCCAATCTAATATTTTACAAAAAATGATTACTGGAAATGTCACATAACATGAATGTGAATAACAACATTTTATCAAATGATATATCTTGTTGGTCACATTCTAAAAATGTGAATTCCTTAATCACATGTTCTCTTGAAAGAGAAAATACCTTTAAAACATGAATACTGTCAAAAGGTAACTCTTTCCACATCCCCAAATTTCTATATACTCAAACCATAATTATTCCCTTATATCAGTCATTACTGTCAAACATTTAATTTTCTCCTTATCTCTTCATTATGCGCATATCATCTTCTTTCCAAAAATATCTCAATGACTTTCCATGGTTACAAGTACCATAAAATTATTTAAAACCACAATGGACCAATACATAAATATTCCAATATTCCACGATACTATATACAACAATATTTAAGAATCCCATTACATAAACACTTAATCATTCCACCACCTCATTTTCATATTCAAAATCGCAAATAGTGATCGCATGTGACATCCCTTTGTCCTTTTCCTTAAGTGGATTCTCATGCCAATCATCATTAACCCTTGGATTAGGGCATTTATTAGCATAATGACCCATTTCATTGCACTTGAAAAATTGAAGTGTTGGTGGTGCATTCTTTGTAGTCTTTTCTTTACCATTAGTAACCCATTTTCCATTACTTCGACACTCAGCCGCTCGATGACCTTATTTTCCACACATAAAACATTTTCTAGTCCCTTTAAGAAAATATCCACCATGCTTCATTCCACACTTTGAGCATAATGAAACATTCATATTATTTTCACTATTATTCTGAGCTTTCTCCTTAAACCCTATCTTTCGTTTCTTGTCAAAACCATGAGATGGATATGTTACACCAACTTCTAGTTATACCTTGATAGCACAACGCACAATTTCTTCATTGCTATTGAAGTCACTTATAGCTAATTCCCTTCGAAGAATTGGTTTTAAGCCACTGAAAAATCGATCAACTTTACTTTCAGGTTGGATGATAAAGCCAGATGCATTCCTTGCAAGTCTTCTAAAATTCGCTTCTTATATACCAACAGATTCATCATCCTTCTTCATAAGCTCAAGAAAATCCTTTTCCATCATTTTTCGAAGAATACGAGGGAAGTACTTTCTGAAAAACATGTTCTTGAACTCATCCCATTCCATGGACTCAATTTCATTCATGGTATCGTATTCTTAATAAGATTCCACCATTGATCATCTTCACCTTACAAATGATATACTGCTAAGATGACTTTGTCATGTTCAAGTCATTGAAGAACTGAATATATCTTTTCAGTGGTACTGATCCGTTGTTCACCAACAAGTGGATCAGATGACCCACTGAAAGAAGGTGGACATTGCCTCATGAAGGACTCAACAAAATATTGTTCCCTTCTCTGCTTATTTGGAATCCCATAATGATTCATAGATTGTGTAATTATAGCAATCAGATTTTGAACTCCATCTCCCATTACATTGGTTTGTTCATTAGGGAAATCATTGCATTGTCCATTACATTGATCAACACGGTTCCTTCGGGTTCCAGCCATCGTCTAAAACCCAAAAAGATTAGTGTGAGAGGCAAAACTCATGTTAGGGAAAACAACATAGTAAAGGGGGAGTAACTTCAATATCTAACATCTTTGGTTTAATTCATAGATCATTATCACAATTCTAGGACTATAACCTATACTTATACTTAACCGTAGCGACATCCCTAGACATACCTTATGAATATATTTAGGGATCTCCCTAATGCATTCACATCTTAGTTTACAAAGATTAACCAAACCTTTCCTCTGATACCAACTGTAGAGACCCGAAGCCTGACATACATGAAAATTACATTACATATGTGGAATAATTAATACATAACAAAAACAGACACACAAGGACCTTAATAGTTTAGTGTCTCTGGAAACATGGAACGTAATATTCTAATCGTGGTAAAATATCTTCAACATCTCCCATAAAGATCTTCCCCTTTTTTATTCTTACCTAAAACCTTTCTTAATATCCTGGGGAAAAGAAAACATATATAGGGTGATCTCAAATGCTCAGTAAGGGTAATAATGGATAAAATAATACAAATCATATTCATTAGAACTTAAAAACATGAACATAATTTTTAAACATCAAAGGCATGAGCAATGACATAAAACATGGAAGTACGTAAGGCATAAATCATAATGAAACATTACGCATGATAAAATAGCATGGGAATAAAATATGAAATTGTGGAAACCATTCAGCACATGTTATGATTTCTATAGTAGCCAAGGCATTGCTGCCAAGACCATCTTAGTGGACAAAGTCTCTTTCTGAATCGAGTTCACTCCTCGTTCCAGTCCTGTATTACTGAACCGGTTTAACTTGTCATTCCATCCATGTCTATCTCATGAGATATAAATCTTTACCCAATGCATTGGAGGGAGATATAGGTCCCTCCCATCTCATAATGAAATCATTCTTACATGTGCCATAAAATAAACATACATCATTCATAATAACCCAATGAACAAAATGGGTTTCATAAACATCATCCCATCATCACATAATCCATATAAAAGGAATGAATATCATTTCATAATAAGAAAAGTGAAACCATGTAAATCATAGATACATGATACTTGAAACATACACATATAAATTTATGTAATCTTTGATGGAAAAATGATTTTGATAAAACAGTTGAAATGAATTCTTGAGAAAAATATACTTTCTTCTTCAAAATCATGTTCTTTTCACAAAATTCCATTCAATTTTAAAAGAAAAGGATTTTGTTAAAAATAGTCATGAAATATTTTGGAGGAATCTTCATGAAAATATGGCTTTATAACACCGTAAAAATCCGTTCACGCCGTATAAGTTAAAAATAACATTTTTCTAATACTTTTGTTGGAAAAGTCAGAAAGTTCCTTGTAAAAGAAAGATTCCATACATACCATGTAGTAAAATAAAAAAATGGATAAAAATAACTTTAAACATACATTAATCCATTTCTATGAAACATAGACATGGACGAGAACAATAACCCCAGTAAATACATACGAATAAACAATCTCAGATAAGAAAGAAATTGGAAAATTTATCCCGTACCTTATATCTGATATGCTTCGTACGTATCCGAACCTCCTGTATAATGATGTAAATAATTATATTGACTTATTATATAATTATATTCATTGTTATGATATCATATATGCTTCACTTATGACTTTATATTCTGCGTTCTTTTGTAAGTTCCTTGTTAAAGTAGTGTTTTGGGTAAAATCGTTTCATTTTTCGTACATATTTGGACTAGTTGCTATTGATATTATTACTTATAACCCGATTTACTTAATTCCAGAATGTAAAAAATGATTTAAATATAATATATATTCATCATATAGATATATATTATAGATTGATAAAAGGAATGCAATACACTGTTTATGGGGACGGTAGGTCGTATGTACGCATGAACGTTGTTTTCATTTCCTTATTGAATTGAATGAAACTAAATAGATGACATAAATATATATATACATATATCCAGTATCAGTATTATTTAATATATTTCATTATTATTCATTATATAGACATTATGATCATTCATGTATGGTTATCATCGAAAATGAATCTCATCGCGTCGTGGAGACGGTAGTCTGTACGTACGCATGAGTGATGATATCATTCCCATGATCGTGGAGTTGTATCAAAGTGTATTTATAATATTTCAGAATAAATATTTCTTTACAATAATCATATATAGTTATTTATTTACACCATTATAACCATCCTAGTAATGTGGTGTTGGAAAAATAGATTACACTATGGCGTGGAGACGGTATTCCGTACCTACGCACGCGCATTGATTTCATTTTCCTTAGGATGGATAGAAGGTTAAATAAGGTTGCTTCATACTTATAATAACATATCAGTATATGAGTGATACTGATGTGATTAATTCATAATGAAACAACTAAATAAGTATAATTGGAAGAAGAAATAATGTTGAAAGAATCGGTAACAAACATTACCTCTTCTTTGAAGCGTCTCTTAGAGACCTCCATTTAGGGCACTAAAATTGGGCATTGAAGAAGTCCATGACCTATAGGATGTTTCTAGGGAATTGGAGAAGATAATTTTAAGGTTTTGGCAGAGCATGAAGGCTCAATGTGCTGTGTGAAAGAGAGGGAGGAGGTCCCCTTTTATAAAGGTGGAGAGAGGCACCTTTGGAAAAACTAAAAATATTATTTTATTATAAAGTCATATTAGGTTTTAAATAGCTCCAAATTGATTTGATTTGATGCTATGGTGGATATGGGTCTAAATCCTCTCATCAAATAGAATTTGGACAAGTTTAGGTTAATATTTTAAACTTATCATTTAGATTTATCTTTAAGTTAGATAATATTACTTTTACAGTGTCATTTTGTGTTCTTACACTGTAAGGTTAATAAACATACTATAACAAGCCAAACGAACCCCAAGTAGTTGATTATTAATATATATAACCGTATCTAAGTCATTTGTCTAAACCGTAGATTTTTAGGAATAAAATAACAACTAATAATATAATATTTGTTTTAAAAACTATTTTATGTCAATTTAGTCAATATTTAGTAATTGATTTTTGTGCAAATCATAACAGAATGATTAGTTCAAAAAAAGTTAATTAAATCAATAATAACATGTCATATTAACCTAGAAAATTAGTTGAATTCATAAAAAGTCTCAAATTACATTTATTTGGGTATTTATAACATCAATTATGTAAATATTTCATTAATAAGATAATTACTACATCATCATTGTGTCATAAATAAATTAAATTATTTAATGTCTAAAAATTACAAATAAAATACAATTATGTAGGAAATATTTTTATCTTTTTAATTAATATTTCTAGTAGAATTTATCTTATGTATATACCAATATTAAAAATGATTTACTTATTAATCTTTGATTTTAACTATTTTAACACTTCTTTAAATTAATTAATATTAAATGTCCTTATATAATCCAAGTGGGTCTAAATGGTCATATTTTATTCCTAAGGTTGTTTTTGGTCGAATTACACTTATAAAATAGAATTAAGACAAGTGTTAGGGTAATAATAATACCATTTTTACTCTAAATTACACTATTTACTCTTAACTGTGGTATGTAAAAGTAAAAGTTACTATTCAAAAAAATTATTTTCATCTCATTGAACCAAATTTTACTTACTGACATCAACCGTGTCTCCCAGATTTTTGAAATTCCACTCAAAAAAGCAGTAAAATTAAGTTTTATGAAAAATTCAGTTTTTTAACTACCACTTAGTGGTTTCACTATTCATCAAAAAATGAAAGTTTCCAGAAAAATACCAAAAATTATGCCTAATCTATATTTGATATTATGAATTCAAAAATTATGTCTATTTTAAAAAATTAAAAAAAAATCAGTTTCATTAATTAATTTAAAAATTAATTCCCATCGTCAAAACAAATTGCATGTTTCTACGAGATAATAACTATCAAAAGATTGACACTTGTTTATGTCTGGTTTAAATGTGAAATGTCATTCAATGAACGATGTTGTATTAAATGGTAAAAATATATTCTAAATATATTTTAAAACCACTCAAATTAATAATTTATCCCTATTAATTATTTCGATTAAAAAAGTTGGTTTTAATTAAAATTTAGTAACATTCACTATTCATCAAAATATGAAAGTTATCTGAAAAGTAACAAAATTTCACCCTAAGATAATTTCGATATTAAGAATCAAAAAATGAAGTCCATTTTGAAAAATCAAAATTTAAAATTTTCAAAAAGTGGGTATTACTATTTATAACGGCTAGTTTTAATAATATTTTAATAGCATATCGTTGTTTAGTGAAACTCTGTATTGCGTACAACACACGCTATCGAGGAAGGTCGCAATTGCGTGTAATGCAATCCAAGTCAGGGTTGCGTGTTGTGCAAGAATCCTTTTTTATAACTGAATCCAACCATTTTTATACATTTAATATATACATATATATACTCAATTTTGCGTCGAATGACTATTATCAAACGAACTTGAAATTGTGTGTAACACAATCTAAGAATAGTGTTGCATGTACTGCAAGCTAATATGGTGTTGGGTATAGCACAAGATAATTTTTTGTAGCATAAAACTCTTTGACATAAAATAAATTAAAAATAATACTTATCATAAAATATCAGGTTGTTACACATTCATGGGCATAGAGTCACATATCCTTGCAATCAAAGCACTACACATAACCTGCTTCTTTCTTTTCCATGCAATCACGAGAATGGTGGCCTTATTCTCCACACAAGTAAAAAGATCCGAACCTAATAATTATATTTTAGGATGTTTCTCTCCACATTAATTTCAGGATGGAAAATCAACCTTTCCCTTCCTCCCCTTTAATTGGATTCCATTCTTAGAATTCCTAATAGCCATCTTCTCCTCCCCCTTCCCTTTAATGTCATTAGACATAGAGAATTCCTCCTCTATCTTGATGTAACATAGGGCTATATCTTTATAGGATGATAATGTTTGGGAGAATATATCTCATTAATGGAAAGGATTAAAACCATTAATTAATCGATACATCTTATTTCATGGGTTACATATGTAGTCTATAGAATCTTATACTATGTTTTTGAAGCTATCCTCAAACATTATAATAATATCATCATCCTTTTCCCTGAGGCAAATAAATTGCCTTCACATATTAGATCATTGATCAAGAGGAAATTTTTTTTCGAGGAATTTATCGTTAAACACCCTATATTCCATATATACTAGTACATCATCCACCATATTGTTTTGAATTAACTAACACTATTGATCCACATATCATGTGGGACAATAAACTATATTGAAATAATTTTAACTTTAATTTCTCTAAAATAAGGAAATAATATCTCCATGAAACATATCCATTTCTAAACATCAAATGGAATAGTAGTCTCATTGAATGATGGAGTTTGTTGTCTCATGAAACAATCTATCATTGGCCCTCTACACTATGGATAACAATGCTTTCTATGGGTAAGGTTGTTACTGATTACCTGAGTAAGATTTCCTAGTATATCTATATTCTATTCATCACCAAATAAATCCCAAACATCACTATAATTATTTTTTAGATGAGAGAGAGACCTAAATAGATTACGTTCATTGATACAGTTTCTAGTCCATCATATAGGAAGGATTTCTATGCAATGTGGTACACTATATTAGGTTATGAATCATAAATAATAATTCCAAAGTAGCAAAATACTTTACATAAACTAAAAATTTTATGAATTTATAATACCTAATCATAAATATAGTTCCTTTGAGGAATAATTTACTCATAAATAATTCATAATGGTTTGTACTGAAAATATGATATATCTTAAGCATATCCCCTTGGAGTGTCAAACCATGTGTCCAGTAATGCCCAGTTTTGTATATTAGATTAACCTGAGTCAAGCTCGAAACCCCTATATTGAATTTTCACCCCCAACATTCATTTGTCCCAAAACCACATCCACTAGTAGTATCTATACAAGGATGTATTTCCCGGGATATTCATGTAATCCATTATTTACCAAAATTTTAGGTGGTCCATCAATACTTATTCTCAATGTCTATCATAAGGTTATAACCCAAAATATATATGCTAAATCTATTTCCACCGTTTTTTCTAAAATGATTCCATTGCTAAAAAATGTAACGCCCCAACCCTTGAATCATAGTGTGGTTGCATTATTTTAATACATTTTCATGAAAACAATTAATCATGTCCCGATGGATAGATCAATTTAGTAGTCCTGGAAAATAGAATAAATACATAAACCTCACGTCACAAAAGATAAAAAAGAGCATATATAATCCTTTGAGAATGCAGGTGTTCCCCTAGATTAACTATACATATGAATCATAAAACACTTCTTGGAATATAGATAAAATATAAAATAAGAAAGGGGTGATCTCAAATTATTAGTAAGGATAAACTATATAGTAGAAGCTATAAAAAATAAAAACATATTTTTTAGAAAAAACAAAAGCTATTTAAAACATTATCATCAACATAATATTTCATGATTAAATCCAATAATTCCATTTTAAACATTTAAATGGATATTCTACAAGTTCAATCATCACAGGAAATACAATAAATAATCTTATAATAAGGTAATGCAAAATGAAAAACATCTTAAACTTATTTTGAAGGAATCGACCAAGACACCATACGTAATTGGGAAATAAATTATCCAAAGCCCAAAAATATTTGCCTCATGAGAATACCTGATGCATATAGGGGATATAGTGGGCCTCTCATGACACTTACAAAGTCTAATACATTCTTCCTATGAAAGGGGTAAAACATAACAAACATAACTATTCGTATTATAAATAGCTTACGAAATTCCAATACATTAGCCATAAACCATGAATGGTATAAAAATAGGAAATCCAATGACAACATCTAATAACTCATTCAATAAATTATGGAATATTGTATAATAATAAATCATCCTCAATCAATTATAATATCTAATAAAGGATTTTTATAGGGTGGAAAATAATTAGTAAAAATCATTGAGAGAAATAATCATTTTTCATTGGAATCATTTAAAAGATGGAAAAAGTATAATGAATGTCATTTAAATTTAATTTTTGAATCAAATTTTCCCATACCACATTGAATATTTTGAAATGAATTTACATTATAAATCAATTATGTCCATCTATATAAATTCTTAAAATCATTTTGAAAACATGGATTGTAATTAAATTGTTTAAGAAAAAAATTAGAAAACATTTAAAATTGTTATCTAGTTAAAGATTCCATTCCATAAAACCATGAAATATTTCTTTTTATTTTTTAATGAAACATGGACATGGATGATATAAATTTCAAAATAAAAAATTACACATAAATAAACTCATATAACAATGAGAATTTGGAATTAACCCTTATATAAGGTCTGATACTCTCAGTACGTGTCTGAAACTCCCACATAATTTTTTGAAACATATTATTAACTTATATTAGAATTGTAATAATATTTATGATATAATATTTTATTCTATTATTACAATATAATACACTTTTATAAACAATTCCATGATATTGTAGCATTTCGGGTAATAATCACTTTTTCTATCGTACATGTATTGAAATTTTATTTTCAAATCATAGTACATGGATCCTGATGTACATACAAAAAAAATTTATAATATGGTTTCTATATAATTTTTATTCATAATATAAATATATATAATATATAGACACATATATGAAATGGAATAAACCATTCCATGAGACGGTATTCCATACATATGCATGAATGTTGTTTCTATTTTCTTATTGTATTGAACAGAAGTAAGTTATTGACATATATGTATATATATATATATCTATATCTATAGTAGACTTATTATTTCATATATTTCATAATTATTCATAATAAAAATTTTATATTCATTTATTGATGCGGGGCATGGAAGAAGAGTCTCATCGCGTCATGGATATGGTAAGTCATACCACTGCACGAGCAATGATATCATTTTCTTAATTATTAATTTATATATAAATATATGGTATATTAATTATAAAGAATTATTATCTTGTCTTATTAATTATTAATTTCAATTATAATCCTCATTATACCAATCCAAATAATGTAACGTGGAATAACAAATTGCACCATGTTATGGAGATATTAAACCGTATGTATGCACACCTTGTGATATTATTATTCATTGGATACCTAAATTGATGAATATAGTTTTACCATGATAAAAATAACATATTAATATATGTATGATACTACAGTTATTACATTTGTATGGAAAAAACATAGAAATATAATGTAGAAGAAGAAATGAACTTTAAAAGATGGTATAAAATGATTACCTCATCTTCAGTTGTCTCTTATTGGTTTTAAAAAAAAGAATCATTAATGTAGTTTTATGAAGAAAGGGTGGACTGTAAGATGAATTAAGGGATGTTGGGAGGATATTTGGTTAGCTATTGGATGAGATAAATGTATTTGGAGGTTTGAATAAAAGATAAGTTTAAGTATAATTTTTAAAGAGACGTGAGGGGCACTTTAAGAAAGTAGTCATATATTAAATTATTATTTATTTATATTAAGTAAATAATGGCAAGAAAGTGAATTATTTATAGAGAAAAATGAATATGGGTCTAAATCTTCTCAACTAATAGTTTTTTAGACAAGTTTAGGTCTTAAATTTAACCTTATATTCGGGATCTAACCCTTAGTTAAAAATATAAACTCTTACCACGTCTTCTTATATTTTCATAATATATTATCACTATAGTTACTATAAAATCACAAGAGAAAAAATTGTTGGTCACTAATGGATTTTTTAACATTATATAAGTCATTTGGATGATTTTATGAATTTAGGACTACAATATAATTTAATAAAATAGAATTAGTTTCCAAAACTCATTTATGTCTATTTTAACACTTGTTAGTAAATTTTTTTTTTTTAAAGTTGAAATTAAATTATTCGTATGATAATAGGAATTTACACAAAAATAATATATCAGTGGACTCAAAATAATACTTTTTTGGCTTCATGATGTCAAAATTTCAATTTTTAAATATTTATAAATTCATTTAATTGAATCATTATTTAATAAGGTAATCACAACATCATCACGGTGTCCTAGCTAAATATATTTATTTAATGTATAAATATTATAAATAAAATAAAACAATATAGGTAATATTTCAAGATTTCTAATGACTATTTATAGCAATAGATATCTGTTATTTAACCCTATGTTATAATAGTTATAGAAAATGATTCATTTTTATGTCATTTTTCTTTTTCATTAAATTTAATATTATAAAATGCCATTTTCACAGACATGTGGCTCCATGAGGTCCTAAAATAGACCCATGTATTCACATGGTTGACAATATCTAATACAATAACATTAGTAACTGTGTTATTGTTTTTTTAATATTATAATATTATTTTTAACTTTATTTACATGATTTATCATGTATCCATGGAAAATAAAAATATTTACAGAATATAATATTCATAATGTCCAAAAATAAATGGTACATAATTTCAAAATTTGTACTTGCTTATTCCAAATATAAAATCCATTTTTAAAAATTCAAAACTCAGAATTGAAAAGATTTAATTTAAAATTAATTCCATGTTGTCAAAACCAGAAAGAGGGTTTTTAAGAAGTAGAAACTATCAAAAGAATGACATGCGTTTATGTTCAAATTAAATATAATATTACTTACAAGGACCTAAAATAAATTAAATTATAAGAAAATAATCTAATTATAATATAAAACATATATAAAATATGATCACACTACATAAATAATTTAGATGAAAAACAGTTTTGAATTAAAATGCAGTATTTTCCCTTTTCATTAAAATATAAAATTTATCAAAAAACACAATTAATTTATCAGAACGTAATTTTCATGTTCATACACTAAAGAATAATTTAAATTAATCAAATTTTATATATATAATTTTCAAATAATGGATTTACAAAGCTTTCTCCAATAAAAGGTGGAAAAATGTTTTTTTAAAATAATTCCTCTATGTGAAAAATTATAATTTTTCCTTATATTATTTCTATGAAACACAAAATATAAATGTTAAAATCATATGAGATATATATATATTTCTAAATTTTTATAATTTTATTCAAACCATATTTTTAAACAGGTAGTATGTTAGTTCGTGGTGAGCTCAAACTCGATGTTTCGTGTAGCAGTAGATATTGAATTATTAATCAGAATCACATCGTGGATGCTTGGGGTGTTACAAAGAATATTTTTTTGGATAAATTAACATATAGAAACATCAAATCAATTTTATTATTATTAAAAAATACATATGCTTTTGGGAACAATAAAAATATATTTTTTAAAGGGATATTTTAAAATATTTAATTATTTAAATATTGCATAATAATGAATTTTTGAAAATATGATATTATTGTTTTGAAAATGTAAAGAATAGCATCAAGAAAAAAATTCCATTTGGAACAAAAATTCAATAATTTTTTCTTGAAAATTCATAATGGTTATTTTAAAAATGTGTGGTGGAAGATAAAATATTTAATATTGAAATGATGGAAATCCTTTTTAAAATTTAGGAATTATATTTTTCCAAAAATCCATCCTAAAATGAGTAAAAAAATATTTTTTAATAGTGGATAATGGAATCATGGATGTAAAATGAGACAAAACATAATTATATATCCATTTAAAAGGGATAATATTAAAGATAATGAAACTTTTTTACAAGTATGAGATGTCATCATTATAGAGGATGATAATTATTTTCCTCAATGATATAAGGCTGGGGAAATAAATTATCATAATAGGAAAACACCCTAATTAAATATTCATTTTTATCCATATTAAGAGATTAAATATAATTATTAATCTATTTAATGTGTAATAAACTATCCTTGGGTGAAATAATTTCAATGGTACTCATTAAATCGTGATGAAGGGTGATTGGTTAACAAAAAACCATTCAATATTGGTATCATTTTAATCAAAATCCATTTTAAAAAACATATCATTAATATCCAATCTCATAAATTAAATGAATGTGGTAATAAAATTAATTATAAATTATATAAACTACTCCAAATAAAACATGGTGAATAATATGAAATAAGATTTAATAGTCAAAATTTGTAATAAGATCCCCTTAGTTTTTTCCCATTAAGTATAATGGAATCTATTCTCCATTATGACATGAACTAATATCTAATATCCAGTTTAAAATAATTATTAACATATATTACGTGTTATAAATATTATTTTATTTTATTGTTTTTATTTATATTATTTTGTTAATATTTATTTTCAATATTGGTTGTGAGTAATCATGATTATTTATATTTAGTTTTGAAGTAGATGTATTATTATTCATTATTATCAAAAATTTACACATTAATAGATCATTAATGGTATTATTAATTGATGATTTATAATTATTTATGATTTTATAATTTAATTCTATGATGTTTGTCATTACGCTAATTAATAATTAATTTGGCGATGAGAATTTTATGATGATTCTTAGAGAATAATTAGTGTTTTCTCAGGCACCATCCAATTCGTTACCTCGGTCATGGGAAGATGTGGGGGGCATAGCTCTCCTCCGGATATCCGACTTCTATGGTGTAGGGTTCAGTGGTCCCTGCACCAGACCCTCCCCCCCTCGGTGGGGGAGGAGGATTTTCTGACGCACGTTGATGTAGGTAGACCCCCACTCTTCGCACCCTTTTTGAACCCAGAATGCATTCCTCCCTTTCCCCCGATCGCTGTTTGTCTGAAGATCCCAGATATGTTCAATGGAGCCCCACAGTTGTGGATTTCAAATCTAGAGTTCACTAATGCATTCTCTTTTCATAATTTGACACTTATTCCTATATTCAAGTAGTTTCGGCCATCGGTCTACCCCTTTGATCACTTCGTCATTGGTTCTGGGGGAATGCACAAGCGCACGACAGTGAGGCTTCTCGACTCAAGACACATCATTATTAGGTTTTCCTTTGAGGATGATCAGAGATAAGCATGGTCATCTGTGCCTCGTACCTGCAACAATGTTCATTTTATTCTCTTCCGAAGGACATATGATTTCCATATATTATGTGACTCCCCTAAAATGGCGGTATTACTATGATTTCCAGAACTACCTATTTCGTTCCAAAATATATCAATTATTTTTATGATTGGAAATCTCCTTAGTCGATATATCTGTTTAGATAGTTAGACTAGGGATGTTTGTCATCTGATTTCTCCAAGGATTTGCGTTGAAGTCGATATGTCAATGTCGCGGGTGGAGTTATTGTGGTTTACCATAGGTGAAGAGTTCCTCCATAAGTAGCCAGTCATATTTGAATCTTAGTCTGGGTTTTGTACGCAGTGCAAGAAATTGGGGAATAGTTTGGAGGCTTGAAAGAGCGGGAAGATGTTTCGAATGGAGTTAGGACTGATTCCAGAAGAGGTCCCAGTTGTTGGTTTTAATATGTTTGTGGCCGAAGTTAGTGGATAAATCTCAGGTTGTGAACTGGTTGAAATAGATCAACATCACAAGCAATATACTGATATGCTGAATTTTTAGGAGGATGTCAAGGGGGTGTCTAATCATGCCAAGGACACGTCTAAGGATACAAAATGTTTTCAAATTTTTGGTCAGTTGAAAAATGATATGAGGGAGGGGAATCCTACTAGTGCTATGGTGATACAAGGTAATACCACAGATTCAAGTGATGTAGGAGTTGCTGGTAGGCTGAAGAATGATCATGTAGTGGCCTAGGGTGAGGGCATTGCTGGAGATTCTCATTCAAATGCCATGGTGGTTGTTCAATTGGAGGATGAGCGAGTTCCCATGTCCCCTGGTGTGGGTTCTTATCTGAAGGCAGTCCGATCACCTGTCGGAGGACAGGCTGTGGCCACTAAGATTCGAACTAGATCAGGTCCTAGAAGGGAAGTGTCTGATATTGAGCACAACAGTCGTTTTTATGGTTTGACTAATGATGATCTAGTGTAGGAGCCTGAAACTGATCAGAGTGGATACTCTATGGAAGAACAGTAGGTCAAGGGGAGTGTGACTAGTGATGGGTACAAGAAGGGCATATGTAATGAGAAAAAAGATTACTCATATTTTCCACCTCCCATGGAGACACGTTCGGCGAAAAAATTAAACTCATAATAGATGGACGATGATTCTATTGATAAAAAATTGTATAAACATATGAGTTTGGATGAAGAAACAGTTGAATAATTATTATTTCTTAATGCTAATAATGAAGAAGCTGCTAGAGCAACAACATGGTCTTTGAGGAAAACTTTTAATGAGGAACAGTAGAACTGGATCAACAGACAAGACATGATTTGATTTGGGGGATTTAACAGTGGGACGATCAATCATGAGAAGTATGTTAAGCCTTGGGATAAATTGACATTAAGACTTGAAGATCAAATAACGGTTGAACGGGGAACTCGGGTACGAAATATCTCCTAGAATCTATTTAGGGATTTAAATTCGGTTAGACTTGATTTGTCTTTTAATGGTTCAGTTAATTCCTTTTGTGTCTGAACACATGGTTTCTCACTTTTTACAAAAAAGTGATTGGAAATAAAAAAATTTATTTTCAATAAGTTATTTAGTGTTTTCTTAAATATTTATTTAAATTTTTATATTACCATAAAACAATCATTATTTACTTAATTATATCTTATGTTACTAAAAATTAAATTTATATAGTAATCCATGATATAAATTGTTATAATTGTTCTAGTAGGTTGTGAAACCAATATAACCAAAACATATAATAAATAATCAAGGATTATAAAGTTAATAAGTTGTAATATCATTATAATAATAGGATAATGATCTTATTTAGTGAGTATTTATGTCCCATAAAAAAATCATAATGAAATAAACAAATAAGATAACTGACATGATGTTATTTAAAAATACAATGAAATAAGTTTTTTATATTGGTATGATGTTTTTGCAATGTGGTATTTATAACCATTTTTTTATTTCTAATTATATTATTAGGTTTTCAAATTTTAATTTTCAAAAGCATGAAAATTTTATAAAATTTATATTCATCCATGAAACTAATTCTTATAAAAAAACCATTAATGTGGATAATTAAATATGAAATAAAAAATTCCAAGGTGGGGATAGTTTTCACATATTCATGGAAAATGATTTAGATTCCCATATAATGGGATAAAATATTAATATAGTTATTAATGAAAAAATCTCCAAAAATTTATAAATATCACAAATATATATTAAATTATATGTTATGATCATCCTTTTATGGTGGTCAAGGATTATGTGGTATGTTGTGTTATGGAGTTGGTAGTTTATAGAGACACCCAATTTTCATATTTTATATTCTTACAAGAAAATGTGAATTGGTAGATAATAAATTTACATTTAACATTAATAATTTAGATATATATATAATATTTTATTATAATATCGATAATTAAAATCACCCTTGAATGATGGTAATGAACTAAATTTATTCCAATTTGTTGAGGTGGTAGTCCAAAAATACACAAGATGAACATTCTATTGTATTTATTAGTAAGTTAAAAAGAAAAAAAACATGGTTGTGACATAAATTTAATAATATAATGATATATTAATTATTATAATTTAATTATATAAATGTTTTTTTCAAATTATTTTAACTGTAATATTATGATGAAAATATTAATAATGAGGTTTTACATACTTCAAGTGTTTATGTTTTCTTTGAGAAATCCCCTTGTAAATAGAGGCCTCAACAAATATAATGAGGACATGAGGTATAAGTAAGTGGGATAAGGTTCTAGTTTGGTAAAAATGTCATAAATTTAGTAATTAATTTATGCGAAATGTGTAAGAGGATGCGATTTACGTTTTCCCTTTTATATGTCAGGATGATAGAATGTTTTGATACACCCATTAATATTTCATTAGTTACAAACTTTTTTATATTCATTCAATGAATTTTATGTCTTGAACATCTCAAATTAAAACCTCTACATTTATTAAAATGATACATGTTTTACTATCACATATATTATTTGAGTCTATAAATACATCAATAGAAACAATATCCATTTATAGTTAATGATTTCATTAATTGAATTAAATTCGTAATAGTATAAAATTAATTCTTTTATTTACTCTATATTTACATTCGTTCGAAATATAATTCATGATATAATTTATAACATTAGAGTATCTTTTATTAGCATTTACCATAGCATTGATTCCATAATTTATTTCCTTTTTTGATAATACATTATTCATAAACTTTGTATCTATAACATATTTCTCTACTGGTTTATCATATTATACCACTATATACACACCTTTATGATAGTCAATCATTAATTATTTTAAATAATTCACAGATTAAAATTTATTTTGCAAAATGATATATTATTGTTAATAAATTGAGAATTTCATGGTTTTAAATCTTGAAGGATATTACATCATTCACTAAAAATGATTTTTTATTATCTATTTTATCTAGAGATGTATTTGGTTTTCATCATTTTTATGTTCATCACTAGTTTCAATATTTTTATTTAGTTATATATTTTTCATTATAAAATTCTAAAACTTATTAGATCAAATCATAATATATATTATAAAAACAAATGTATTTTTAGTTTACTATTCTTCTTAACCATAATCATTATTTCCATTATTTGAGGTATTATAAACTATTTAGTTTAACTCATAAAAACATGTTTCTATTCATCTTATATGATCATATCGTCAAATTTACATTCGCTAAAATGAGAAAAATCATCCTCTTCATATAGAATATTTTGTCTTCTTATTGATTTGTACAATTTTATACTTCAATATGTGGAAAAGCTTCCATTATTATACACATTTATCATTATTTATTTTCAAAATGGATTTATTAAATTTATTATGATTATTATATTACTTTGAATATTAGTATGAAAATTCGATGAAAAATATCACATATTGAGAAAATTAAAATACTGAAATGGAAATCTTCACATAAACATTCTGTTTCCATTCCAAAATACGTTTCCAATAATCAATATCAAATATTTTTAATTTATCTAAACCTAATCATGCAGAAATTATTCTTTATTTTTTATTATTAGTAAATTATTTATCAAAAAATGTAACGTTTTTCATAGTGGATCCATATCACATTTATCCTTTAACATTTGGATTTCACATAAATTTAATTTACATCTCTTCTCAATTATTTCCCAAATTTTGAATAATAAACTCATTCATCAATATAAATATACTTTTGATAAATAATTGATAATATTATTGTTGTTTTTAGTGGATACAAACCTATAATAGTATGATCTAATATATCTAGACTCATCAATATAAAATATTAAATCATGTAAAACATCTAAATATAAAATAATATAACATTTAAATTTGAGATTCCTTTATAATTTTGTAATTAATATAACCCATGAAGAAAAAAAATAATAAATTGAGTTAAAGTGGTACTTTTAATCAATAGTAGACCTTAAAAGTGTTGCCTAAAATATTACAACATAATATTTTTTGTGTAGCCTTATTCTCAACCAATAAAGACCGGTATGAGGAGGTAAATGTATATAAAATCATATTCTAAGAAAATAGGAGTACTATTTGCCACATTATTTATGGAGTATTGGGGAGAAAAACAAAATACATTGAAACATACAAATAAAATTTTGTAGTAAAGATTACAAAAACCATTTTAGTAGAAAATGATAAAGTGATACTGATATACTATGATGAATACCAATTTGCGCATGTTTTTAAATAAATAAATAGTTTTTTCAAAGATATAAACAAACAATAAATATTATTATAAAAATAAATTAGTTTGGTTGTGAGTTTTCTATGAATAAAAACATGAAATATTTTAAATTGTTATGGTATTCAAAAACTATTAAAAAAATCACCAAAGTAAAATTAGTGATAATATATTATAGTATAAAGGAGCATTCTACTTAGGTCAAGAGTTCATTTATCATTTAAGAAAATTTATAAATTCTCATAACTCACTCTTTTATATACACAATATTGTAATGACGTTTCCAAAAATGATGGAATTTTACATTTATGGAAAATTATTATTTAATGAATAGTCTAATTTACACTCAAATATCAATCTGGGTTAAAAATATTTTGAATAATAAAATAATTTTTAAATATATTCAATTTAATGAAATTTAAAATAAAACATATAAATGGATTCTACAAAAAATATACATTTTTAAATAATAAAAACTAATGGCCTATGAAGAATATACTAGGGATGATTTTTTATATAATCATGGATTTAAATAGGAACAATGTATATTTATTATCTATTATAATGAAATATAAAGTTTTTTTTTATTTTTTAACCATTACAATTAATGTTTTAATTAATATTACTAGAAAATTGCTAATGGAATAATATATTTCTGATGTAACCTATCGGGGAAAACATAAACATAAAGAAATTAAATATCCATAAATATATATATTTCTTTTGATTGAATACGATATGGTTCAATGTGAGGTTATTAAAAATATGACCAGTAATGCATAAAAATAAACACAATGTTCATGTGTTATTTTCTAAAGAACCCACTAGATATATATTTCTTATAGGAAATGCAGTTGAATTTGATTTCATAAAGATAAACCTACTTCTTAACTTGATGGAATCTATATACATTAATCAATTATAGAACGTGGATGACCCAAATTATGGTGTATAAGCAAGTCTAATAGGTGATTCAAAATGAAAAATGATAGGTATATGGTCAAGTGTCAAACTATTAAGATCTCCTGGTTCTGAATGGTTTTGAAAAATAACATTACATTTTATAAGAAAAACCATCTAGAAAAAATATATGATTAATTATGTATAGTTTCTTCATTATAAAGAATAATTTTTTTTAGTTAATTTACTATGTGAAAATAAAATTAGAAACCATTGATTGGAATATTTTGAATTACATGCATATGATACAAAAACATGTTTTTATTAAAAATTTCTAACTCTAGAAAAATCATGATGTGTTATACTCCGATAATATAGTGCGTTCAATATTGACCAAAAATCTATTGTAACATTGAGTAATAATATTTTTTATATAAATATGGTGTTTGAAATTCATGAATAATAACATGATTATATGATTCAAATTTTAATCTTTTATATTCCATTGAATTTTCAATCAACATGTTCTATATGGATAAACTATACAGTGGTTCTATATTTATTTTGAAATTAAAATATTCATATTTTCCAATTAGTATATAGATTCAACAGATTTCAATATGATTTCTCAACATTGACCCTTAATCATCCAATATGATTACATTATTTATAGTTAATTGATAATCCTTTCTCAAAAATTTGATCAACATTTTGGTTCGAGTGAACTTCAAAATATATGTCGTCATTTACTATTTCCACATAACATATATATTTTTTGATTACATAATTCTATAAAATTTAATTTCAACACAGTATTTTTCATCAAATTAATCTTTATTAACAAAAATTTTTTACTTACTCGTTTATTGATTCATAACATTATGTGATATTTCTCAATCACCCTATCTCTTCTTCTGAAAGACACATCCCTATTACATTATAATATAAATCAATATTTTTGGAAATTCATCTTACAAATGTGTATGTATATAATGGTTTTCCATTTCGAAGAACATTTCATAAATTCCATCAATAAATATATATATTATCTTCTTGAAAACAATATAATCACTTATATAATCAATAAGACAACTTGTAATGATCAATAATTCCTTAAATATTGTGAATAATTCATCTACGATTATATCATAACCCATATTGAGATATTTATATTTCAACATCAATAATATGAAACATATCTAGAATCACCTTCATATTGTCTAAATTGAAATTTTATATCTTATCGCAAATTTCAATTGATTTTTCATCCATTATATTTTAAAAATCTCATTACCAAAAAAAATATGGTTTAATATAATATTGAAAAATAAATCAATTCAATAATTTAAATTTATATATTTTTGTCATTGAAAAACCATCAATACAAATAAAAATCAAATAGATTTAGAAACTATTAAATCTAGGTTAATTTAAATAAGATATGATTGAATTTTCTATTTCCATATATATTAATTATTTTCATCAAAATTGGTAATTATATAATATTACAATGAATTGATGTTTCAATGTTCATAAGAAAAATTCAATGCCTAATTCATCTTACATAGAAATAAAATTTTATCTTAACACTATAAAAAATAATCATAATTGGATTGAAAAAATCCCTGATAATAGTTGAATAGATGCAGAAAAATTGTGAAAATTCACAAATAGGAGGCTGTGAATCATTTAATTCACTATTTTACATTTTTCCACGAAAATAACCTAAAATGGAAAATAATGTACACAATAATATAACTGTATAAATTTAAAATAAACTCCAAATCATAAACATATAATCTATAGTATTTTATACATGGATTAGAACTAAAAATGAATCTTGAAATCCTAGTCATGATTTGAAAATCTATTTATTTAAATCCACTAGAATCAATTTGGGATAACAAATGAGAAAAGGTTTTCTTTATAATCATGATTAAAACATGTATGTGTTGTTAATTTTAATATTATCATACAAGAATAAAATATATATAACAAATTTTTGATAAAAATTAAATTATTAATCCAAATTAATCTTCAATAAATTTTTTATTGTTCTTCATATTATTCTCATTCTTATTATTCATCGTTCTATTCTACATTCTCAATTGAAATGAATCTCACATATATATCTTTATCTACATATTCTAATATTTGTGTACCCTATGATATACAATAATATCATTTTTATAGTCTAATATATCCCATGACAGTTTTAATTGTTCCAGGTTCAAACTCAAACTCAAAAACATCATTCGAATTCTATTTATATACTTTCAATTCATATTCAATCCTTGAGAATGACCATTCTTTATTTCCATCATCTAACATAATTAAAAGAATTAATAATTTGATATGATTTTCCCTATGAAGTATAAATTTGGCCACATCATCATAATATAATATTTTGGAATCCCCAAAAAATCATGACATGTGTTAATACATCATGATATGACTATTCAATATTGATATTATTAATACTCCAAAATATTCTACCATTTTAGTGTGACAAAATTATCAAAATAAAATCTATATTTTAACCTCAACACCCCATATATATATAATCTTATGGAATAATATAATATAATAACAACATGATATAATATATACTCAAGTGTGGTTTATTACATTATATAATAACTCTATGAAATCTCCTAAAATAATTAAATCTTGAACCTGATGGTAACAAACCACAGTGTGACATCCATGTCCTAATATTGTTGTAAAAACATCATCAGAATTAATTTTTATAGAATAAACTTGTACATAACTTCAGAATTTATTTTTCCACTTGAATATATATTCCTTGTGTATAAATAATTATATAATGGATGAATCATACTCATCTACACTTAGAGAAGGATCCATAACCATTTTCGAATGTCCATACTCAGCATCTCTTTATATAGACTCTATATAATTACTATAAACCTAACATATCATTGGATGAAAAAATAATTATTCTAAAATAGATCCACTCATATAACGATCAAGGAACTGTTGATATTAATTGACTTAAAATATCCTTGTGTTTAGTTTATATAGGATGAAGTAAACATACACAAAGTTCATTCTCATCGACATTAATCACTTAAAGGTGTTATCATGGTGTGATCATATATATAATGTTGTAATCTAATCTATATTAATATAAACTCCTCTAAACATAAATATATTAACTCCATACTTATTTAATCCATCTCAAGAAATTTTAATAGCGTTTTTTTATACTGACTCCATTTTATATGTGTTTCAATAAAAGTTATGTATTGAGTTAAAAATCCCACACAAATACCAATTCTATTTGATCAATTATCCATTACATATAACTAATTTTTAAAAACAATGGTAAATCTACATTGGTAACAATAAACTAAATAAGTTCAAATCCACTTTTTAACTAACTATAATATCTATTCCTAGGCTCAACATATCGTAATTTTATAATGAATCCTTAAAAAATTGGATTCACATTGAAAACCCACTATTCAAAGTAAACGATATATTAAAAATTATAATATATTAATGATTCCAATGATTTCATTACAATTTGAATCATTAAGAACACAAGTTTCTACTAGATTCCCACCATATGACTTCACATCCTAGATAAGTTTATGGAGACATTCACTCATTATTCACCACTATATCAAATATCTAATTAATAACCAAATCACTAACACATCATCCCAAGAAACAATTTTCATCATGATTTGAATCCCATAAATTCATTCTAAATCATGGTATTAACCAATTTTTTTACATCAAAAAATACTCTATTAATGATTGGTCATTCAAATATTCAATATTTGAAATAATTTTTTTTTTGAAAAAAACGAATTTTCTAAGTAATTTAGTTATTCTTTATGCATTTTATAGTATGAAAAATATATATTAAATTTATATAAGAAATATAAAATGAGATGAAATTGAATATAATATCATGATTCAAGATGTGATATCCCTATACACAATGATATAAGTTCAAGACATGAGTGTAGGACATGAATATGAAAATGGTTGAAAATGAAGAAAAAAGATATGGGAAAGAAACAATAATACCATAACACCAACATTAAGAACATGAATAATAATTATTTTATGAATTGATATCTAGTCATAAAAAAATCCAAGGATTATAGCCCCATACATGTATAGTATGAATGTAACAATGAAACCATAAACCTTGGTGATGAAAAATTTTATTTCCTAAATTATTGAGAATCATTGAAAATAAAAAATTGTTTACAATGGTAACCTAATAGATTGACCTAATATAAATTAAATCCTATAATTATAGAAATAATTCATCATTAGGGAAAAATAAATTCTAATAAATAATATATAAAGGTAATAATATAGATGATGATGATGATATGATTTTGGGGAGATGTATTTCAATATTATAGAGCCCTTAACTTTATTTTCTCTACAAAAATCATCAGTATTTTCTCCCACCTTATCATATCTAAAATTATGAATGATTTAATATTTTTACCAATGTTTAATTTACAGGGAATTATGCTAATTTAAATACTAGTATTATGATTATTTCATGTTGTGTTTCCCTATTCCAAATATATTCTTCCCATAAATCTTATATTATTCATTCATGACAATTTCATTTATATTAAACGATTGTTCTGTATTGTGAATTATTAATTCAAAATTAAGTATAACCATTGGAATTTAATTTATTATATGTTTATAATTTGTTCTAGGGTACCTATTTTTTAACTAATTGAAGTATATGACCACTAAAAAGGGATTTTGGCGAGGGGGATACTAATTACCGAGACAAAGACTATTTTAGAGGGAAATATAAATAAAGATCCTTAAATACATTAATACTTGATCTGTGATATTATATGCTTAGTATTTTTTCCATATAATTCTCTACATTCTATATAATTACATTCTCAAAATATTATATTAAAATTTCTGCATTCATTCAGAATTTATGTCATCAGTATTCAATTTATTTTTAATTATATAACCTATCCTTATGATATATATCACAGGACGTATGATATCCTATTCTAATTAATATTATTTATAATTAATTTCACATCCATTCAAATTATAAATTTATAAATTTGGTATCCTAAAATATTTAATTCCATCATCAGGATGTATCATTTTTCTTGGTATTATTAGGAACATGTAAGGTGATTATTTGAATATAATAACTATGTAAAATTATATTCTAATATCTGTATGTTCATTGATTTTAGTTTTGGTGTTTCTTTTATATTATTTATGTCATAGTGTTTTTTTATGTTCATGCTGAATAATGTAAAAGACAAAGCCCCATATCCAATTTTAAATACAAATGTGTAACCTATCTCAAAAAATTGAAACACTCAAGAAAACGGTTCATGCAATATACAAATGGGTGAATGAAATAAAAATACAGACAGATCAACGACACTTGAATATACATGATCTGATTCATTATGTAATATTAGACTCCTATATAGAAGGGTTGAATCATATATAGAATTACTAAATGAAATCATATGTTTCCAAGGAGGATACAAAAGAAGAATATTATTTTGAATATGAAATATAATATCAAACCATAATAGTCCAACATAAAGCTACCTCTATGTTAACTCTTCTTTGTGATTCTATATTTAAAATAGGCAGCAAACATCAAGTTAAATTCAACCTCACATATTCTGATTTAGGGGAATAAAAATAATAAGAATAAGAAGATGATGATAGGATAACTACAACATTTATCATTAATGTACTATAATATATTGTAATGATTCATGATATTAAAATTGAAGAACCTCTTATTATATTGAACATATTTGTATATTTTTATTAAGATAAAATTATAGAAGCATCAGCTGAAAAATTAAAATGTTTTTGGTTAAATCAATGAGATCATTATAATATTTGATCCAAAATAGATAATGGATAATGAAAAAGGTAATTACATTGTTTAAAAAGATATTGAATTATTTTTTATTTCCATCAAGCTATGTATATTTTTGTCACCACCTTTTATTTTCAATCTAAATTCTATTAATAATAGAAAATCTATACCAGATGTGCATCAAAGTCATGATTCGAAAAACCTATGATAGTAAATTTTTATTCAAACAAAAATAAAGTATGGATGGTAATGATCAATTTGAAGATCAAAAATGATAATCTCCCAAAAAGTAGAAAATTCTTTTTTTGTAATTTATAGAACATTAAAATATATTATTTTTATATGAGTTAATTAAATATTAGAAATTAAGTCATGGAATATCGGTTTAATTCACCTTATATTGTTTATATATATTGAATAGTGCTTGTTCATTGAAGTTTTTTTTATAGATTTGGGTTATATTTAAGTAACAAGGGGAATCATTTGATGAAAATAAAATTCATTGTAAATGATGGCTATCATTGTAAGCTAATATAAGAGGTTGTCTGTTCACATTGTGATTACCAAGTACGTATACTAAAATATGGAAGAATAAAACCACCAAGGGAGTCCTATAAATAGATAGTTTTGAGTCATAGAACATCAATTAAATAGTAAATTTTGTGTTTTAATTTCATTATTATATATTACTCACCTAAATTTATAATTATGATATGTTAATTTAATAAATAGGCCCTATAAATAATTTTTGATTAATTTTAGGATCATGGAGAAGAAAACTAATTAAGATAACCACAATTCCATGTTATCAAACTATTTTTCAATAAATTTTAATTTCAAATTAGGGTTAATGTAATTTTAGCAAATGAAATGGGATTCTGGAGTAGAAAAGTCATGATTTTGGGGGATTTGGGAATTTTTGTTAGTGGATTTTCTATGAGATTATCATTGTTTTTAATATCATAGTTTTTTGTCAAATAATATTTTATTATTATGTATTCCCGTGATTATTTTTCCATATTAAATGGTCTCATTATAGAGAGGATTATAAGCTTAATATTTCAATTTTTATAATAAAACTATTTTTTCTGATAATCAATTTTTTTTCTTCTCAAGCATTCTCTGCATCTTATTGAATATATTATTGTAAACAAATACATTTAAGCTAATTGATGAAATTTTATTGATTAATAACATTCCCATGAGATCCAACATTATATTAAATCCAACATAACCCATAAAATCACAGACTATTCTCATTATATATGATCAATAAATCAATCCTATAATCTCATTTCCTACAATATTTATTGTATTTTTTAGGATTATCAAAAATAAATATATTATTGATATTTTTCCGTAATATATCAAAAGTGCATAATGTAGTAGTTTATTATGGGATGTTTTCATGGGAATTTCATAAACGGTCTTAAATTACCATTCAATGTAATTTATAATACACATTTATAGAAAAATTATAAAATTATAAATAAAAAATGGGTTTTGTTTTAGGGAATTCAAAAATCACTAATTATTGACATATTATCATTTTATATCTATTAGAATTTTTTTTATGTTTTCATATTTTGTTGGCTGATGGATGTGAGATTTATCCAAACTATAGCATTTAAAAATTTGATAATGGAAAAAATAGGGTGTTTCACTGAATTTATTAATTGATTAAAGACCTTTATTTGAGTTTGGAGAATTAAAAGATATTATTAACAAATTAGATAATTTTTTACTAAAATTTTATTGAGTATCTTAATATATAATAATGAGATATCCTATTTTTGAGATTTATTAATTTTAAAATCATTTACCCACTATCCCGAAAGATGCCAATACAATTTATCATAATGGGGAAAGGATAATGATTACATAAAATTTTTTATCTACAACATTGAGAATGTGAATACATGATAATCTTATTTTACGGTCAATGATTTCAGGTATGATCATAGAACGATTTAAGTAGTTACCTTGATTGAGGAGTGAAAATAAATAGAGTGATATAAATAAAAATTAGAACTAAGATTCATAAAAAATTATGAAATATGAATGAAAAAGATTGCAGGAATGGCTAATTCAAAATATGATAATGATATTACATCATTGAACTAGTTTCTTTGAAAAATGAGGAGTTAATTATTTATAACCATTTTTTGATTGAAAATATGTTTCCCAATTTAACCACAATAATCTATGTTATTTCACCTTATTTCATTATATATTGAGTATCCATTAATTATAAAATATTATCCCATATTAATGTGTGGGGGGATTTAGTAGAACAATTTAATGTTTTTCATTTATATTTGAAATACATTTTTTTTTCATATAACTTATCTTCTCCTATTTAGTTTTTTATATAATTTATTATAGGAATAATTAAAATTATCTTTGGATTGGAATCAAATATATGACATGAAATTGAGGAGAGGATCCTGATTTATTAGGTGAGAGCCGCATTCACATTGTTAGAAGTAAATGACATTACTAGAATATATAAAGTTGATGTTGGGAGAAAAATAAGAAAAAATGGAACTATAAATAAATTGTTAATTCCATGAAACCCACATTAATGAAATTAATGTTTATCATCTTATGGTATGTGCTATAGATATTAAAATAATGTAGACTGCAAACAATTTTTTATAGTGTGAATGTAACATTCATGATGTGATACATTGTAAAAAATGTTGTATGTTCTATTTTTTTTGATAATAATGACCAAATATCAAATTTAATTGAGCATGGACCACTAATATTGACCAAGACATAATTAATGGATTACTTTGTGGAATTAAATCCACATAAGGATAAATATAGGCCTATAAATAAGAGTGGAATTTTCTGATGTCGATAGGGATAAAGAAGGATACATAAGGGGAGGTGATGTTATGATATAGAGTCCTTTATCTTGCCCTATTTTTGAAAATCATTAATATTTCATTTTATATTTTCCACACCCTCTCATATATAACAAGATGGGGTGTTTTGTTTTTTTCTAAACATGAATTTAAATACTAATTCAGCTAAGGTAAATTTTGGTTATATAAGTGTTTCATGTTTGTTTTTTTTATTCCAATTTTATTCTCCACTTATATTTTATTCATTAATAACATTTATATGAAATTAAATGTGTGTTTAGTAATTCGATACTGATATTAAACATTTACCATACTACTTAGGAAAGTATAGGTCATATGTGTAAATTTTTTTCAGTTTACAAACCTTATAACTAACTGAGGTACATATCCTTTAGAAAAGAGGTTTATGTGAGATAGAGAGAGATAACCCAAACAAATGGGATATCTTAGAAATAATTTGGATTATAATATGAATAAATTATTATCCTTAATAAACTTATTACAAAAACAATGAAATTATGCGATTAGTGTTTTATTTTTCTTTATTTCGAATAATGTATCTTTAAATCAATGCATGGTATTTTAGATTTCAATATAATTAATCATTAATAATTTATAACATTATTATTAATAAAATTTTAATTCTATAACTATCCATGTGGGATAGACATTGTGGAATGTGATATCTTATACTAATATACTGTATATTTGTTGTTTTTTATTTCCACAAACATTATAATTTTGTTAATTTAGTATCCATGAGAAAATTAATGATTCCATTCAGAGGATTCATACACTAACATGTATCCCAAATCATATATCATAATTTCTATAAATATGTTCTAATGTATAACACAACATCTAATGCCACCAAAAATTCAATTTGTTTATAAATGTCATATCATTAGTTAAAACCATAATACTCATCCCAATGCATGACCACACATTTTATACACCAACACAAAACCCATTTAGATTCACTATTACCCCAACATCCTAACACCTAATTGATATATTAACTAATATCTTACAATTATTTCACATTCTAAAAACTACACATGATTTCTTGGCACTCCTCAGAAAAAGAGTCACCTATAATCAACTATGCTTTTATTCCTTCTAGATTACTATTTACTAATTGTAATCAATTTCTAAATATTTACTTAGAAATAAATTACCATTCAAAAACCGCACATGGAAACTATTTTTAAAATAACAACTTTTACAAAACAATATTATTACAAAAATATTTAACTTAAGAAAATATATCTCTATTTTAATATTCAAATAAAATTAAATAAATTTGAAATTTCATTTTAAAAGTACATACACAGGTATATTTCTAGAACATTTAGTTTTACAAAATGAATTACATCATTTTTTTAGGAAAACAATTCAGCTGAATAATTTCAAAGGAGGTTAAAAAATTATTAGCTCATATATTATAAAAATCATTCTTGAAAAAAAAAACAATAATCATAAAAACATATTTAAAAAATCATAATGATTATTTACAAAAAATGGAAGGTTTTATCCATATAGGAAATACAATTTTAGGATAATGGATTAATCTAATGGAAGGGGGAACTATAGAAGAATAATTTATAATGTCTTTGATATTAATAATGTAATCAATGTTTACAAGATTATAATTATTGCGTAGTTGATGATTAAAGATAAATGATGAAATTAGAATTACTCCCTGAAAAATATAATTAGGGCATCATTGAAAAGAACAATGAAATTATTTTTGTTTTTTTTCAATGAATTTGTAAATTTTTATGGTGTTTTTTTAAATAATGAATAATTTATTTTACATAAGGTGTAATATGTATGTTTTTAATTATTGGGTATCTATATGTTGGAAATATTTATCAGAAAATAATGTTGAGGATGTGATTGTCATTAAACCAGCTGATGGGGATTCAATGCAGAGTTTAGTAGAACCATTATAATATTTTCTTCAAATGAATTTTTTCATAATCAGATATTGATTCAAAATATGCATTTCAGAATTTATTATAATTTCATTAATTTATGAACAAATATCATTGGATTAGGTTAATTCTTTTATAATGAAATGCCTTAATATTCCATTGTTAGGTACTAATCCATAATTGATGAATATGGATGAATGTATGGGGATGTACTAGAAAACATTTGGTATCATTTAAATGTTCATAGCCAAGAACAATACTCAAAATATCCAGGAGGGTAATATTTTTTCCAAACATATAAATTATCAATTTGATATGGTTGATATGTTGAACATAAAAAATCTAGTTATCCATTTATGGAGGTAGGTTGGAATAAGGATTTCTAAGGATAAACTAATGAAACATCACGTCGTCTTGTTCAAAACAAAAATATGTAATTTGGAATTGATTAAGATGATATATGGAGATATGAAGTATGTTTTGATATTATTTTGGTCACCCACTAAATCATGTTATGTGATAATGACAACAGTGAGAAACTCCATTAGAAAGAATGGAGTTTTATTTTTTATTTTTAGGGACATGATCATGAAAAGGGACTTCATTTGGAATGTAATTAAGGGATATTATAGAAATTATTTTTCTACCAATAGATGATGATGTTTTTTAGAATGTAACTTTAATATAAAATATAATAGAAGTATTAGTTAGAGATGGTTTAACACTATGGATTGTGTTTCTATGTGTTGGTATGTCTGATAAAAGGTCACATAATGAGAATTGTAATTAGGGGAGAGTGAATCCTATCACACAGACATATTTTACGTGGTTTTATGAATAATTTTATTTGGAGATATGAAATTATTATAGGTATGTTGTTCAAGTTCACTTGAGTCTTGGATCATAATCTCTAGAGCTTCATTTCACTCAAAATACATGAAAGGGAGTGTGAGGTTCTATACATACAAAAAACATGATAAAATACATATTATGGAAGATAAATATATTTATAGTTATGGAAATGGAGAAGTTCCTCCTAGGATAAGGAAGAATGGTTATTTATAGTTATATGGATTTCTTAATATAATAGGATTTAGGAAAATTTATTTTTAATTTATTGATAAATAATGCAGTTTTCTATTATATATTCATAAATAGTATGGGGAAAATTTCACATGGATTCATGGTGGAGGAATAGAGGATGAAAGATTGAAGATTATAAATGACAGGAGTATCAAAATCAGAAATAAGTGAAAAATATGTAACACCAAAAATGTTTGGAATAATCATTTGGGACACTTAAGTGGGAAAGAGATGATGATCTGAACTAGTAACAGTGTGATAATGCTAATATTATTTGAGAATATTCCAATTAATGAATGTAAAAATTAATTCAAGTGGATGTTTTCCATTAGTGTAAGTTGTTCTAAATTGAAGGAATAGAATTTAATTTTAATTCATTAAGATATATATATATATATAGGTTACATTGATTTCATTAACAAATAAAGAAATTATTCTATATAATCCTCATCATAATTTCAATATAAAAGGTTTGTGAATTCATTCTAAATAAAAAGTATGAGGTATTGGTATCCTTCACCCGATGGAGAGAAATTCTGTAAATAGATACTGGTTGTAATATTAAATTATTATGTTTTGATTATGGTTTTAGAACAGATGTGGAAGGTCCTGAATATAATTTAGATAAAAATTAATACTGTTGGGAATACTATTCCATGTACAACCGAACATAATAGAGCCACAAAGTGGAATAACCTGACATATCTTGATAATATAAGAACAATGATAATTTTTTTTAGATTCACATGAAGGGTCGGTCACATTGTGTGTAAATGGTTTAAATATAGTAGGAATGACCAGAATGGTAAAGTGTTCATGTTTATGAAACACATGGAAGAAAATAAAAATAAATATAATTCATCATAGTAAATTTAAAGAGTCTTTTCATTGATTTCATTGATATAGTCTATTGCGATTTTTATTATTGTAAAAAATAATTATATTTTTTTATTTATCTACTGTATTTAAAAATTAATTTCATTAATGAGAATTTATTCACAGACATTCATATGTTTTGTCTAAAATGTAATGAGTACAAAACAATTTAGAAAAGTAATTAATGTTAAAAAAATCCAATTAATGGATGGAAGTAATATTCTTACGGTTGAAAAATATACATTGATTAATAAATAAAAGATTTTGGTATCATTAAAAATGTTGATGACTATGGATTATATAATCAAAAAACTAATATTGTTAAGGTATTTCTAGAATTATCTATTGATATCATAATGCTCAGTAGATAATGATAACAATAAAAAATGATATACCATAATTAATTTCTTTAAATGTTGGGATGGTTATACATTTTGAAATACATGAGTATAATATCATATATACAATGTATAATGATCAATAGAGATAGAACACGATTTTATTTCATCTGGGTTAGAACACATATGTTTGATATTTTTTAGATGTTTATCATGACGAATAATAAATATATTTTAAAATAATTTATTTCATGTTTTTATTTAACATCATTCTCATAAATTTGTTTAATAAATTCAATTTTATTATTTTATAATTTTCTATATATTTTCATATTTGGAAATTAATTATTAATTTGGATTTAATATGGAATAAACTCAACTAGTTATTTTTTGACTAAATTCAAATTTCCATCATCCATATTGATACCTCTTCATCAATATATTTGAGAACAAAATTTAAATTACATTATAAATAATGAATTATATTCATGTAATTAATGATTCATAAGTATGTTATGATGATTTGGAAAATAATTATTGACCAAAATTTAGATATAATAAAATAATAACTTTTTTAGGAATAGGCAGATAAATTCATGGTTTAGATAGTATTGATCACTGAAAGCATAATTGAGAATAATGTAGTATATAAATTTATAATGAATTTTTTAAAGTGAAATAATAACATTATATATACGAATGAATTCATTTAATGTAATAATAAAAAAGTGTAACTTAACATAATTATATAATTTGATTCAATTCTATATGTGATGATAAATAGTATTTGTAGTTAAGGAATACAGAGTTAAACTATGAAAAATTAATGTTTGAATTAACAACAGATATAAAGCTATGACTAATATAAAATAAACCCAATATTATAATATGTTTTAGTATTTAAATTTAATGACTCATTTCATTTTGGGTTAGAAAAACAATGAATCAGGATGAACTCTAATGAGATTTCAAAATATTTATATGATTGTGTTTTAGTAATATTAAAAATATTAAAAATAATGTTTTTTAGGTTTTGGAGATAATAGAAATTACTAGTATAATTTCGTTGTAATGATGTAATTATACTATTTTTATTTTAATACACTAAATCTTGATAAAATACACAGGATATTCCAAAATAAAAATAATGGGAGGAGTTGTGGGATTGTACCACCTCCTAGAACAAATGTATCCCAGTTTTCTAGTAGAATTATACTAAAGAGATCCAAATAGTATGGTGGATGCTTTAACACCCACTTAATGTGGGGTAATTTTCATCCCCTTAGGTTATAATTATAATTAAAACCTAATTTCCTTAATAATAACCATGAAATGTCATACCTTTCCTCCCATATATACATATCTCCCACAATATGTCTACCTCTTATCGTGCTATGTATCTTGTGTATTTAATGAGCCAATATTTTAATTTCTCTGCCTTTGGAAATTCTAAATTCATAGGCTTGTAGACTGGTGTTTTATTCTTTTATTAGCACCGCTCCGTCATAGTTATGGCATCTTTGGATTTTCTGTTTTTTAATTTTATTTTCTTAGATAAGGATGAATCAAGACTATATAATGGATGATATAACTCATATAGGAATGATTTATATGCTCCTAATTCTATTAAACAATATAGCATTTGGTTTTTTTGGTATTGTAGTATTCATATGTATGTATTTTGGTTTGGGAGATATAACTATGGATTTGGACGTTTTTAATTTAAGAGGAATATATGGTAGAGTCTTCTAAGTTCATAATGGATATTTAAATATAATTAGACTGAAATTATTATCTTAAAAAAACTAAATTTCAATGGGGAACTATGAATAATTATATTTTTTGAGCCATGAAAGGGTCCCTAGTCATGAGAATGTATATGAGGATGATTTTAAGGGAATTATTGGAGTTATTATTCCATGATGCTTCCATTATATGTGTATCATCAAAAATTAAATGGGACTATGAAATTAATTGGGTTTATTGTTATCTTTTCCATATACATGAGATTTTTTTAAGAATATTCCTTGAAATAATATACTCAGATGGATTACAATGTGTGGGGAAATGTTTTACGTGAAGTTGAGTTGATGGTTCACCATAGAGATGGGGTTGACTATATTGTTACCACATTGATTAGTAAATGGTAAATCATTCATTATTTGTATCAAATGATGAACTAGATGGATTTGTTTTGTGTATAATTGTACTTGATTATAATATGTTTTCAGATACTAATGGTATTGTATTTCTTATATGATTAGGAAGGTCATAAACACGGGTTTTCATGAAATTCATGTTAGTAATAATATGACAGTTTTAGCTTATGCGGCTAAGAGTTATTGAGTTTTATACCTCTCATGGTGGTTATGTCATGTATCAATGAGCTAAGTAATGTGTTTCAAGAATTGTAAAGAATATTAATTGATGAATACCATATCAGAGATATGTTTTTTGATATGTATTTCATGTTTTTTCATCATTATAATCGTATATTTGACATAATGCATCCAGTGTAGTATTCATTTATTCCAATTTTAAAGTGGTTTAGATGTTAATAAACAGTAGTAATCCCTTATTCTCATCCTAGTTTATATTTCTTATGGATACTTGTCATTATAAACCTAAAAGGATTGAATAATATATTCTTTTATATAGACATGGGTCACTATATATCAGCTTTCAGGATTCAAAATATTTCACAATAATGTGAAGTTTATTTTAAAATTTTTATAAATCATATGATTTACATAAAAAAATTGGATCTGAAGGACTTGACTAGCATAATTTTAGTAGCATCTAGACATAACTATTCATGGCTATGCTAGATATAGCTTGGTAATTCATCCAGTATATCATTGATATGAATGAATTCATTCTTTATCACTATCTAAAGAAGGATGCGTGGAAACAATTATTGTATTTGTAATCACATGATTACATGACCTATTTTCATACCAGTTATTTGTTATTTATTTAAATATTTTAACTTATATACACACATACTTCATATTATATTATACTTGGGGACCTAATAAGTGATTTCCTAGTATGTTTTATATTTACAGCCTATATGAGAACCTCTGTTGGTCTCGTGATCATATGTATAATATTAATGTAAATGGATACATTTTGGTATATGTGACTAGGCTAAAACAGCTCTATTGATATTATATATTTTGTTTCATAATAATGCCTTAGACTGTAGAATACATGTATCTTTTTTTTATATTCTTTTATATGTATACATATAAATTTCATTCTTAATGTGTAATCCCCCAAGTAGTAATAATTCATACATTAAATCATACTGACATTTTATTATATCATGTTATGTTTGTATAATTTAATTTTGTTATCACATCCTATTAATACTATATTCATACTCTAATATTTTGATTATGTATGTTTATAATAAATATTTTTATTTATATGTTTTTATTCTTGATGGTATATACATTCAAACTATTTTCGAAGACCACTAATACTAATGGGTAACCACTAGTATATAAGAAGTCATGCCTTGGGTGGGCAGAATTCTATGTCCAGTAAATATTCTACTAAACCATATTGAAGATAGTAAAAATATTCTTATTCAATTACTGATATTACACTCTGATTTTTCTTATGGTAGATAAACATTAAACTAATCAGAATGCTGAATAATAGTTGACTTTTTGTGTCAAAAACAACTATATATTAGATTTCAATGTTATCAAGGATGAATGATTGTGGTTACTATTATCTAACTTATAGTTTATTTATTAATAAATTATGAGTTATAGGCTATTGATATATTAATTTACTGTTGTATCATTATGGAACATGGTAGGTGTCCTTGAATCATACTGGGAACATATTTTATATGATGTGTTAATGATTTAGTATGATTTAATTTATTTTTGTAGAAAATTTACTTAGAAAAATATTTGGGTAAATAATTGTATTTAGAATGTATTTCGATGAAGTGTTTCCTAATTAATTACAACATTAAAAATAAATTATTAATTATATAACTATTAAATATATTGGGGAAAATCAAATATTTAAAAAATTGAAAATCATTTTTTAATGTTATTTTTGTTATAATTTTTATTAAAATAATGTATAATGATATCTCTTTTGGTGGTTTAGGGAAATATATTTCTAGGTTATGGATTAATATAATCAATATATTATTTTGATATAGTTTATTATCGGCATGATATTCTTGTTCTAGTTATAAAACATTGATTTGGTTGATTTGGCATGTCTATTTCATTAGTTTAGAAAAATATGACTCTTTGTTATGTGGGTCAGGTGAGTAGTAAAAAAGGAAAGTATGTAAAACATTCCATGTTATTGGTAAAGAGTTATTTGGTATAGGGGTTAGTCAGTTTTGAAATTCCTTGTATAAATGTGAATGAGTATCATTGGAGGTGTAACATACATATCATAGCATAACCTCATATTCTAATTAGAATAATTAATAAATGGTTACCCTTTTATAATGTTTGAGACCATATTGAGGGAGGATGATAATATATTACTTGTATATGTTATAGATATTTTATCCATATATTATAAATTTCATTCAACATTATAATTGAGGAATCTTAATTGTATTATTATATGATATGATCAGTGTATTATCATAATACAATGTATAATCGACACCTTTAACATAGATTTCTGTTGAGTTGTGGGATATGTCTCTAATTTTTTGTGGTCATGTTGATATAGAGTCAATAAAATATATTCTTGTAGTTTATATATCCTTTAATAATGGATTTATAGATTAATTAATGATAGATAACCAGGAAATTCAGGTCTTTCATGTACAGTTCTATCTATATCACAATGAATAAATTTGAACGTGGGATACATAAAATTGGATTGGAATATCTAATTACTTTTTGAACTTATTGGTATTATATAGGAGATTAAGTTGAATCTAACCATTACTAAATTGTTGGGTAATGAATATGAATAGTGTAGCACATTTGAGTTAATAAGGGGATGATGAAGAATCATTGACTAAAGTACTAACCCACTTATACAAAAATTTATTACTACATATATAACTACATAAAAAAATTACTAGTGTTTATAGATAAATATCAATAAAGGAAATCATTGAAATTGTATGCCTATTAATTAAAATGGTTTCTCTATTTCATTTCATCATTAAATGAAAATAATTTTACTATGTAATGCTACATGGAGATAATGTACCAAAATACACCATACAGGAATTTATTTCCATCTATTTTTTTACACGTATATGTTATTATTCATTAATGTGTTCGTAGTCATTATAAAGGTTCTATTTTTTATATAAACAGCCTAATAAAATTTGTGTGGAATAAATGAAATAGTAAATATTATCTAATGTGAATCAGGGAGAAGGGTGTAAGTTAACCTGCTTTGATATTCAATCATCCTCATAACTAAATACAAATTGTAATTTAAAATGATTAATTGGCCAATGTTTGGGGAACATGTTCCGACAATATCCAATAAAATTGAAGGAGATGTCACATTGATGTTTATATAATATATATATTCATGTTCTATAAGAAAAATCATTACCATGATTTTTTATTTTATTTGAATGTGATTGAAGGTCCTGGTTTTTATTGATTTATAGTAATACATATATAATTTTAGATATTTAAAATAATTTCAATTGGGTATTTAAACGGATAGCATGAGTGAGATATAAGTTGACTTTTTTTAGATTTTAGTAGACATTTTATACAACACAATGTCCCTAGATACAATAATATGATTCAGAGGATATATTTTTAGGTCTTCTGGTGTTCACATGATGAAGATCTGGATAAGAATATATTTTTTAATCATTATTTAATTTTGTATTAAATAGAACCTATATTAGGTTTTCTTTTTCACAATCACATGTATCATAAATAATGGAACCTATTGGTTTATGAATGATATATCACCTAGAATACGATTCTATTTGCAGATGAAATTATTTTTGTTCCTACTAAACAACTGGGATTGAATTATTTTACCATTCTTTTATTAAATTCGTTCCTAATAGTTACTATCATTATGTAATTTATTGTAGAAATAAAAAAATGATTGTGAATGGTAATATTGTAATGATATCAAGAAGAAAAATATTATAGTATTATATATTTTAGTGGCTAATTATTTATCAATCCCTATAATATGTTTATGATCAATTGGGGATATGGAATTTTTTTTGATTATTTTATCATTTAAGGCATTAAAATTTCTATGAGGAAATGAGTATACAGAGTATGAAGCTATATATATTTTAGATGAATATATTATAATGGAGTATTAAATTAAAATTTTTATGAATAGTTATATACAAAGAGATGGGGTTATTGTAAGATAAATTATACTGGAAATGAAAAAATGTATTATTAATTAAGGGTATATATTTTAGGTAAGGGGTGGAATCCTTGGAATTTTTTATATACACAATGTCCATATCCTGTATGGAAGTAATAATGATATATAGAATATTATTTTGATGGGTAAATTAAATGTTGGGTGATGATTGTGAATAATTATTGGTTATTATATTCAATATTGTGGGGATTATATATTGAGTAATGTTATTATATGTCAATGAAATATTGAGTTAGGAAATAATGTAATAGTATTATAGCCACAAATAATTTTATATTTTTAATTTTAGTGATAGAATAAGATTTTTTACTTTTTAAAACTATAAAAATAGATTTTTTATAGGTGGAAAGGTGGGAATATAAGATCTGGTCAATTCATTCAATGATGATGTAATTAAAATCCATGTATCATTCTATATTAGGTTCTACCGATGGTATAATGATTACTTAGGTAGAGATGTTCCACTGTATAGGGAACCATGATCCTAGTGGGCCACTAGAATTATAATGATGAGACATTTAGAAAATGATTCTTCTATCAAGATACAATTTCATGCCCGATATTATCATCTATTTAAAAATATTATTAAAAAAATATCCAATTCTCTTATCATTTTCACATTTCTATATATTCTTCTCTTCTTTATCACATTTCTCACTTTCCCCTCAATCCTTCTCTATATCATAGTACCCCATCTCCATTATAATAATAATTTCATCTTATATAGAGGATTGATATCTGTAAAACAAACATAAAATACACCTTTATAAGAATTGTTTTTCTTCACCACTATTTTATCATAATTACTCTATTTTGGGTGTTTTATTATAACCCTTAATTCTATTAATTTAGGACACATAATGTTATTAATGTACATATAGTATGTTATAAGATAATCAATGTTAGTGGACCCTTAAATATTCAGTAATAAGTTATGAAATATTTTAGAAGTATTATATACCAACCTGAGGTTTTGGGTTATGGTGTCTTTAAGGGGTTTTGAAAATATTCTATTTTTCAAGGAAAATTAGACTGAGTATCCTGTAATTTTAATATACATTTTTCTCATGATTGATTGATTTTATGTTCACATGGCCCTGAAATTTACATGTGGTGCTAATATGAAATGAGAATGTTCGATCAAGAATGGTTTTTTGGTTATGGGGAAGAATATAATAAACCCAAAATTGGCTATTTGGGTCAATTTAGAATTTTCATCCAATGATTTCTACTTTCAGGATTTTTTATTGAGGGTTTTCCTTTGGAATTGTCTGGAAAACCCCTTTTAAAAAATGGGGAATATGTTTCTGAATTCAAATTAACGATCTAACAAAGGAAAACAATACACTCATTTAATGGTATTTTTTTGAAAATTATCTTGGTTGGTATTAAATTATGGATTTATTGAAATGATATTTCTAATCAGTAAAAAAGTGTAACATCCTGTCTTTTTAGAAGGAATCACAGTGATGGATATCATTGATAACGTACCTCGTCAAGCTTAAACAGAAAACTAAATATTATTATTTAATATAGAACTTATTAACTTGATTTTAGAATGGACATAATGGATAGTATTAAATGAATTATGAAAATATGGTATATACATATTTATAAAATAATTCAGTTTTTTACTAAATTAACATAAAAGTAAACTAGTATAAAATTGAATATAAAAGATGTGTTTTTGTGAAATACTTTTTAAATGTGAATAATAATTTTCATAAAACTATCAAATCACACTTCTATGTTTATATTAGCGAATTATTAATTCAATTTTTTTTAACATTAATCATATGTATTTTCTAGGCATTACGTAGGAAAAAATACAACTTTACATAAAAAATGAGTGCCTCTCTAAAAATGTGGTTTACAACCTTTTGATAGAGAACAATTTTTAAATATAATTTTTCCGATTTAATATGATTAATTTGTCAAAATGAAAATATTATTTGTAATAGGGTAATCAAAATTTAATGTTTTTGAAATTTTGTAGTTTTTTGAATGAAAAATATCTAAATGAATAGTTAAAAATACAAAATTTTAATTCAAATATGCTTTTTTGTATAATTTAATTATATTTTTAGCTTATATTATTAATTGGATTTAAAAAATAATTACATTATATTTATTATTTAATACAAATTTTTCCATAGTAGGTAATTTGAAGTTGAAAATATATCTAAACGCATGTCAATCATTTGTCAGTTTAATCTTTAAAAAACTCATTTTCTTATTTTGAAAACATGGATTAATTTAAAATTAATTTCTAAAACATTTGAATTTTAAATTTAGAAAAATATATTAAATATTTTTCATCAATGGGTATAAATTATTTAAATGGAATACATTAATTTCTGTGGATATTATGAATTGTAACTACGATATTTTTTTTAACGTGATCAAATGTAAATTGGGTAAATTAAGGATAAAAACATTATGTTATGGAATATAAAATTACCCCAACACCTGACAAAATATTATAGGATGATTAAAAGTTGACCTTTATCTCATATGCATCACATTTGATTCATTTAATGGACCTTTTTTCATGAACGTGATATGACTATTATTAAAACAACAGAATATGACAACATGTCACCATCTTTTTGTTTATCAGTATAATAATTTTAATATAGGGATAATCATGATAAAACATAAATCATAAAAAGTGTATTGAAATTTTATTAAATTATCTATATCACTGGAATCTGTTTAAAATTTTATGATATTAATTAATTACAATAAATATTTACACAATAGTGAACCGAAAAATATTGTATTAATAAAAATAAAAAATAAATGATATGAGAAATATTAAAATTTTATAATTCATATTTATTAGTGTACTCATTGAATTTTAAGAGGTTAATATGACATATTTTTATTCTATTAATTTTTTCTGGTTTGAATTTATCTCTATGTTTGGATTTTATTTAAATTTAATGAATTGAATAGTGTAAAAAATGCCACTATTGATATTTTATAAAACAAATATTGTAGGAAAATATTTACAACTTATGAAAAATATTTAAAAATAAAAATATTGATTTGATAAGGTCAAAATATTATTATGTGTCTATTTTTGGGAAATTCACCACATAGACTTCATATTTATATCCTCTTAATATTTAAAATATTGTTAGCACAATTAAAATTAAAAGAGATAATTTTAGATTAAAATAAAAATATAATTATTAAAATAAAATTAATACTTGTCTAAAAATAATTAGATGAGAGTATTTAGAACCATATTCATCTTATATTTAACTTCACTCATGTTGGAGATATTTTAATTTAAAATTTACATTATATTAATTTAATATTTTAAGATATTCCATGCTGCCAATCCCCTATCGATTAAAATAGAACTCACTATTCCCTAATACACACAATTATAAGTCCATTATATTCATCCAAGATATACCCAAACCCCATCCTAATAGCCCTACTGATATTCTTGTGGCCTTATATTATGATTAACACCATCCTTATAGGGGTTATGGTGTTCTCCAAGAATGATCAAGTGAATAATATGTATCATTTACGTTATGTATTTCTATTTTATTTTATATTTCACTTCATTTGAAACTCCTCCATCAAAAATTAAATAAAAACTCCAGTATCCTAAATATACTGATATATTATTATGTTAATAAAATCCCTTAAATCCATTATTAATTTAACAAAATAGGAAATGAACTTTTTCATTGTGTGTATGGAAGACTACCACCTCACAGACAAATATAGATCATTTCCCATCAACATCATTAAATACCGGTTCTAATGATGGAATTAAATGTTCATATTTCATATAAATGAAAAATTACTTATTATAAGATAATAACATATCTATAATGTTCTTACTTTCTCTGAATATAAGAATGATAATGGCGTTCATGCGTACGTGTGAACTATCACCTCCACGAAGCGATGTGAATCATTTTTATTCACCACATTACTAGTATGATATATATAAATATATGTAAAATAACATTATTATGTAAATAATATTATGATCAATATGTAAATATAAAACAACAATTACTTTTTTTCCATAATGATCAATGAAAAATCAAAACGTTAGTCATGAGTACGTACAAACTACTATCTCTATGATTATAACATTGTTTATTTTTATTAACCATGCATGATGACTAGATGTAAAGATATAATTGTTATAGGAAATGATTATTATTTTAGTGATGTAATTCTATAGATGTTGGACTTATAATTACATAGACAATTTAAATCAAAACATGTACATTTTAAACTCAATTATTGAATATCGACAAAATCTCTGATATGAATTTCAATACTAATGTAATTTTTATGACATGGTAAAAAGTGATATAAAAGGAATAATAAACTTGAAATTGATTCTCATGAAAATATAAATTAACATAATATTATTATTAAGGAAAATGACGATTATACCTGACCAGTCAGACTCTATTTAAGGGACATCACCTAAATCTACTTTAATTGAGGCATATTTTGATAATATATTATACCTTATTTTATAATGTTTATTATAAAACAGTTTGACATTTAATTTTATTCTATGGGTTTCAAATGGAATCTTTTTTGTATGAAGACATTTTTCTCAAGGACAAAATGAATGTTTTTCATCACATATGAGGGTATAATGATCTTTCTGCTGCTGTGACCATTCTTTGGTATTTGGTTTCCTCAAAAACCATAATTACACAACAAAAGTATATATCGTATACCATTTATACGTTTTTTGGTATTAAAAATTCTTTTGAGAATGGATTGATGATATCGTTATCTTGAAATGAAATGTTGGTATTTCATTGTGGAAAGGTGATTTTTTCAATATTATAATTTATGCGTCCTGACTATGTTTTGGTACTTGCAAATTATTTATATATATAGTTATTTCCAAGATACATACTTGGTTGGTAATTTTTTGATAGATCTTTAATGTGTTTGTCAATTAGATAATGCCTACAAGTTGGGTTTCTCATAATCGATTAAGGGAATATACTATGATGGGTTTTTCAAACATAACCATGAAGGTTACCCACAATATATCATTGAAATCTAAAATGTAATTATGATGTGGAAGAAATAAGTTACCTTTAGGATTTATTATTTATATGAGTTTTTTATAAATCCTACGATCTTATGCACTATGAGAAAGAGTTTATGCTTTAGTGGTGGAATGTATGATTTTTGTGAAAATACTTTCATGTGTTTAAAATATTCATGGGCTAAGGGTTTAATTTATTATTTTATATCCCTTTTAGGTATTAATGTTCTCATTGCATGTTTTTTAAAATTATTCCATAGGTTTTCTAGAGAAGTAATATAAAATAATTATTTAATATTAATGCAATGAGTATTTTTATCCTAAAAATGAAATAATGTTTTATTTTAAGGTGTTTAATTTTCTGATAAAATGGATCACGAGTAGAAGTTTATACCTAGTAAAAGTAACTAATTATGTAATATGAATTGCATAATACACTATAACTTAAATAATAAAATGATAATAAATGTGAAGACTTCGTTTTAAAGAATATTATGTATTGTTTAAGGATGAGTCCTTACAGTTGGTATCAGAGGTCGGTTTAGTTAAGTTTATAGGTTATGATGTGATCTAGTTGTAGGCTAGAGATCACTTATATCCAAGAGGGTTATTATCATAATGAGTATTTTTGAGGATTATAGTAATTTAGATATATTTGATACAGACATAAATCAAATAAAATATACTAAGGTTGACCGATTTGAGTATTATAAATTTTTTATTTTATTATCTTTACCCTATCATGTATTCTTATTATAATAAATAACTTTATTTTGAAGTGATGTTAATTTTAGTATATTACTGATCATTTTTCATGATGAAAGGAAATATATCATTCACAACCTTGTTATGACTCCCTGATTACGAGATCATCATTATAATTGAATAATATTGTTTGAATTATTTTGACATCATTTTGAGTATTCATATCACATGAACACAATTTTTTGGGTTATCCAACAGCTACGCACTTCTAAACCAATTTTATGGGTCATGATATATTTTTCATATTATTTAAAGATATCATCTTTTCCAAATCTACCAACAACTAAAAATACTGAAGTGCAGTGAATGTTTAAAATTTGAATATAGGAAAACATGATAAAAGAGAAACGGATCATGATAATCCTAATATCTCTAGTCAAGATATGATTTTATTTCTTAAACATAAATATTTGACCATCATTGGATTGATATTTTTAGAAAATGAGTATATTTGATCTGTATGAATTACGTATTAATAAATAAGGTGGAAATTCATTATTAATGTACTATAAATAAAATCAAATGGTTTATATGTATACTTAAAAATTATTCAAGAGTTTTTGTAGATTTAAGGATGATTAAATGATTATATCAACTATTAATAATTTTTTAGTTTGCGTACTTTTTTGGAGACTATAATTGATTTTGTGTTATCAGTATCTTTTCATAAAAAATTTTATTTTATGAAGAATTACCTTTTGTGGAAATATTACTAATAACCATTAGGGTTCATATTATCTTGGAATTTAATGTAATTAAGGGTTATTGTATTTTGGGTTTCAAAATGAAAGGAATTATTTAATATTTGGGGATAAAACATGTTGTAGGTATTTTTAAAGAATTTATAATATTTTTGAAATTTCATAAGAATTATGTAGTTTTATAAAAAAAAGGCAAATTGAATGATCGGTGAAAACTTGTCACATCTAGTAAGGCTACATGGACCGAACCAACAATAAAATGGAGATATGGGATTATTTCCTACCAAAGGACTATGTGATGTACTTGGATAGTATAAAATGTTATTTTAAGTTAAAAAAATTTATGGAATAAGAAAACATGGATTTGGGAACATTATATGATCATGGAAAATGGAATACTATGAGATTTAAATTATGTGGTAATGGTTTATTTCTTTTTTGAATGAATCTATGAATGACTTATGTTGGTACATGTTATATATGGAAATATATTGAGTTTCATAAATATTATTTGTACAATTATTTATTTTGTGATACTTTAAAAGTAATTAATGATATTTGAATATAAATGTTGAAATTAATCATGGTGATTTATGTGATAAAATTAATCTAATTTTTTGGTTTCAATATTAATTTTGATTATTTTGAGGAATATTCAGTACATATTTTTATTAGATTCTCTATGATGAACTTGGGTATTATTGTTAAATTTTGGAGATTAAAAGTACTCCTTCTCTTTATAATTGATTCTTCGTTTTGGGGGAATTAAGTAATTAGATACTAAAAGATTTGTATTTGGTTAAAGTCTAATAAAATGGGAAATATATATCCTATTTTATGGATTATTTTATTATCTATAATTTGATTCCAATTATTTAGGTGTGACTACGTCATCTTAAATACTCATCGTTTGGAGAAAAAGTTATCTTTGTGGTGGAATTTGATTAATGGATGAAACTATACTTGTCAAGTATGTATATTTCCTTATGTTATTATTCTAAATACTAAAATTATTCCCCATATTTATGAAAAGGAACATAAAACAAAAACATTTTCGGTTTACGATTCCAACTGCAATGGAAAAGACCATTATACCCATCAAAAATTTATAGCATTGTGATTGTTAACTTTTTCTAGAAAATAATTTATATCACTCTCCAAATAAACATGATGGTTATGTTTTCTTCCATATTCATGTTTTCCTATATGGAATCATTGTATGTGTAATCTCAACTGGCCTTTGTACTATAGCTTCTTTAATTTAAATTGATAGTTTTATTAATCGTTATTTCAATGTGGGATTGAAATACTGATATTTTAAAAAGATATACCTTACTTATCAACCCTGAAAACAAATTGAGAGGAAGAAATTTCAAATGTATTGGAGGAGAATGTAATATCATGAGTTTCAAAATAAACATGATGTTCAATAGAGTATATGATATGCCACACCTTGTTTAAATGAACATCTAAATATTAGTACTTATTATAGTAGTCATCTCCTAACTGTTAGACTGAAGGTAGTGAAAAATAATTAATCAATTATGAATAATATATTTAATCATGTTTATATAATTATTTTCACATTACTAAATTAACATGAAATCGATCTAGAAACCAATTATATATAAGGGATGTATTTTTCTAAAAAACAATTTATATTTGATTTAAATTGTTTATAATATAATAAAATTACTCTTTTTGGATTATATAAGTGAAATATTAAATCAATATAATGATTAATATTAATCTATTGTATTTTCAAGTCATTATATAGGAACAGATACAATTTTACGGACATAATGAGAGTTTTTCTAAAAATGTAGTTTTACCACCTTTTGATGAAAAACACTTTTCATATCTAGTTTTAGTTTATTTTATATATTAAATTTGAAAATATAAACTTCATATTTTGAATTGGGATATAAGTATTTACTTTTGTTTAAATTTTGGTATGTTTTTCCAAAAATTCATATTTAAAGAAATAGTAAAAAAACTAGATTTTAACTCAAAATTGATTCAACGATTATTTTATTGATAGTTATCATATATTTTTGATAAGTTTTAAAGTATAATTACATTATTTTTTATCATAAAATTCAATTTTTTCCATTGTAGGTAATTTCAAATTTATATTATATATGAACACATGACACTATTTTGATGGTTTTTACATCTTAAGACATATTATCACATTTTCACAATAGGGGTTAATTATATATTAAATATTGAAACTTATATATTTTAAATATTGAAAAAATGATTTATTATTTTGAATTAGTGTGTCCAAATTGTTTTCCCATAGATACTATTGGCCATTGTCTCTAACTATAATGGTATTCATTATCACAAATCATGTCATATATTAACATATATCTTATCTAATGTAAAATCCTATATTATGGGAAAACATTATCTTGAATTTAGATCATTATATTTTTATAAGTATTAAGGTGAGATTATCTCTAAACATGTTTTTAATTGATTATATATGTGTCATTATCATAATATCCATTTTCTGAAATTGTTGAATTGCACGACAGAAAAAAAATATAAAATTATGTATGTATGAGTCACTATCACTGATAGGTAGATGAATCACTGTCAGAAATATGTCTTATTGATAGAGATATCAAATAGGAATATTTTTTATGTATTTGAATCGGAATCCATTGGAAGGACTCAATGTTGGACATGACATTGACAGATAAAGGACTCACCATTGTGCATGCTACCAACACAGATGGCCTACCAAAAGTTCAAGTGACCGATTGTTGCATGGTGATTCTAATAAAAGGACTCAAAATTAGAAAAAATGAGTCACCAAAGGCGCAACTGTCTAACCAATATAAGGAAGGACTCACAGTTGTTTTGTGTGTCACATAAATAGTTCTAAATGAGTCACTGATGCCTGAATAGACCCATAGCACAAATGAATCAGTGATGTCCCGAGTCAATATCCATGATGCACAGAGTTTCCAATAATGATTAAAAGGACTCTCTGATATAGAGGTTACCTAATAAAAAATGGAAGATTATAATAGACCAATTAAAATTATTAACCTATACTTATGACTCACCAATAATTAAAAAAACAATTTTTAATTTATTTATTTAAATTGATACATAATAATCACATTTAGACAAATTAATGTTTGTGATGTTATTTAAGGTTTTCTATAAGATATTCATTAAATTGTATGTGGTACATTTATGTAGGGAGATCTTCGTGTCTTCTGGCCTCGAGGTATAAAAGAATTTAATGTTGTATTGTGTATACGTACAAAAAATTAGCAAGAAATGATATACTGCAAACTCCTATAACTCACGATATTACATAAATATCTCAATATCTCAAAGGAAGTTAAAATGAGATGATTAATAAGATAAGATAAATTTGGTGAGCTTTCCTGGACATCCTAACAACAAGAAGTTGAACACTTCACAATCCTAGAGGAAGCCTAAGCATAGATACTATGATACTCTGTTTTAGAGTAGGCATCTAGAATAGGACTCAACATTTATTTCCACTACATCAAACAAGTTGAGAGCTTCACTGAGTATCACAATGATCCTTCTAAACCTAACACAACATCTGTAGCTCTGTTGTGTTCTTTTATTTACATTTTGTGATTAGTGTGTGTATCTCTCTATTACACAAACACTTTCTCATGTTCATAACTGGAGGATACCTGATATCCTCAAACTAATATTCATTTTATCCTTTTGTATCCCACCTCAAATTGTGGAAGAGATCATGTGTGACAGGGTTGTTTTTTCCCCATCAAGAACTATGGTAGAGGTCAAGTGTTATATGCACAGCCCTGAGTGCTATTGTGAACCCCGATCTACGGTGTGGATCAAACATTTTGTTAATTTAAATTTATTGAATGTAGGTGATCACAAAGTTGATAGGACTAACTTTCAGCTTGAGACTAAACTTCATTTTTATATTCATGATGCATAACTATTAGTTTTACTCTATTTTACCACAAATTTCATCAAACTAAATTGAACTCTGATAGTTACATTATCAAGTTTTTTTAATAGTTTTGAACCGTTAGATTTGTTTCCAATGTTATATTAATAATTTTCTTAGTATATCTGAGAACTAATCAATGATTTAAAAAATTAATTGAACATTCAGGACTCATATAAATTCACTACAAACTAACATATATTATATTTTTAGTTTGGTAAATTTTCAACGATCATATTTTAATAGAAAATTTTCTAGATACTCAATTCACACCCCTATTCAGTAATCTACTGTGACAAACATTTGGTATTAGAGGGAGTTTTGTTTTTGAGGTTTCAATTTTCATGACATTTCAAATATTTTCAAATATTAATCTAGTTTTATTTCAAATATCATTACATTTCGGTTATTTCTAAATATTTATCTCCTTAAAATATTTTCCAAATTTTATTATGGAAAATATACTGGAAGGTGATGCTACAAATAGACCACCATTCATTAATGGATCCAACTATTCCCAATGGAAAATAAAGATGAAAATGAATTTAGAAAGTACGGGTTTTGAAATTTGGTCATCAATTCCTGATGAATATAAGATGCCTATTAATTCTACAACTACATGTTATGAACCAACTAATACTTCTTATAAAAATATTTGAAAATCCATGAATTCCTTACATTACACTTCTGTAGATGAGTTATTTAACAGAATTTTTTCATGTAAAACTGCCCATGAAATTTGGGACACTTTTTCTGTTAAAGATAAAGAAACTTATTGTGTTAAGGAAATGATACTAAACATACATATTATTAAATATGATAACATTATAATGAATCCTAATTAGCTTATTTCTAACATGTATCTCTAGTTTAATCAAATAGTGAACATAATGATCCCATTATGAAGAGTTGTTCCAGCCAAATAAAAAATCATGAGAATTACCAGATTATTACATGATTGATGGAGATGATCCTATCTCTAATCTAGAAAATCATGTGACATCAGAAAATTACCAGTCAAAGAATTCATTATAATGCTTATGGTGTGTCAAGAAGAGCTGGAATTCAACAAAGAAGAGGTGGATGAACCTAAGAGAAAACATGTAGCCTTCAAGACTAATAACTATAAGAATAAGGAAAAAAGTGAAGGTGCTAGACTCTGTTGAAAGCTCAAGTACAGATGGATCAATATCTAATAGGTATGGAGAGATAGATCAGTTGGCTATATGATTAATGAAATTCTATTGAAAGAAGATGTTTTTGAGGAATCCCAATTACAATGGATGGTATAACAACAATGGAAGATTGAATAAAGACTGAAAGAAAAATGATAAATCATAAGTGGTTGTTTTCATTTAATGTAAGAGTAGAGTACATATCAAATGTGACATACAAAAGATAAAATACAAAAATGATGTATGAAAATAAAGACAAGAAGTATAGAAAAGGCATGAAGGCCACCTGATGTTTTTATGAGGACAACTGTTGGGAATTAACATCATGTGATGATGAGAAAGATGAAAAGTCCAATATGTCTTTTATATCAATCACATATGAGGTTAATTCTGACTCCCCTATAGATAATTTTTATTATTCGAAAAATGATTCTAAATATGAAAATATGACAAGTGATGAACAATTTGAATACTGTAATATGTTATAAGGGACATTTAATGAAATAAAAGATAAATATAAAATCTTTAACGAGACAACATGATCATACTATAACTGTTAAATCTAAACATCGAATTAAAAAGGAATAGAATGTTCACCTATTAAATTAAATAAATGAATTAAAAATGTCTAATAAGAAATTATTGAACGATTTAGAAAAGTATACCATCAGTGAAAACATTGTTACTCAATTTCTTGGTAAACAGATAGTTCATATGTACACTTATAGTATTGGATATCACCCTAGATAAGGAAATATATCTAAAACACACTTAATAACTAATTCTTAAATAAGTGATCTTTTACCTAAAACTCAAAACTATGCTGCCAGTACTAGTTCTGAAACTTCCATTACTAAATCAAGATTTTCTATACCTAATAGAGTCTATTATTCAAATATGGTACATAATTCATATATATAATCCATGAGTAATACTTGAATATAGGATCTTGTTAATGTTGATAAATCTGATGATCAAACCACATATAGCGGAATGATTTGATTTTTTCACTACTTAACTTCTAGTAGGCTAGATATAATGTGTAGTTTATGTTTGTGGCCCAGTTTTCATACTAATCCCAATGAACCTCAGTTAAATTTTGTTAAAATAATTTTCAATTAACCCAAACATATTATCAATTTAGTATTTTTTTACCCCAAAGAAAAATCATTTGATATAGTCAGTTATTCTAATGTATGTTTTTTATTCATGTTAGATAGAAAGAGAACCTCTAGGACATGCTACTTTTTTGGAAAGTATTTAATTTCATAGTATATTATGAAACAAAATTTTGTTTCATTATCTACTACCAAAGTAGGATACATAGCTGCTGGTAGCTGTTTTACACAAATTTTGTTGATCGAACACACTATTGTAGACTATGGATATCAATTTATACATGTATATATAAAATGTGAGTACACAACGGCTATTACCATTTCTCTGATCCCAGTTTCCAAAAAATAAAACATATTTATGTAAGACGTCACTTTTTGAAAGATCATTATCAATATGGTGATATCACATTATAATTTTTTGGAAATGAATATGAGTGTGCTGATATACTAAGAATTCCATTTAACTCTGAAATAAAAAATTACATTAGACATGAATTGAGAATCATCAATCAACAAGATCATGTGTTTTCCTGTTTGTTACTATTTTTCTTGTGAATTTATCATTCTATCACAGTTTTCATTCCGACATTGTTTTAAGGCTGATATCTTTATCATGCTGACATCATTGTCGTGCTGACACTGTTAGTGTTTCATAGATTCTATCATGCCAATATCGAGGAATCATCCCTTTTATATGGTTTATGTATTTATCAAAACAACATTGTTTTGTTAATTATAGTGAAACCAGTTCATGATTTTTCAATTGTAAAATCTCAAATCCCTAAATGATATAAATTTTAATCGATTCTCTCTACTCCCTTTAGCGCTACTCTCTCTCTATTTTCTACAATTCCTTTTCTCTTCTCATTAACATTCACCATCTATCCTCTATATTGAAATTATTATAATGGTGTGAGTAAAGATATATCTAGAAGAGGTTTTGTCTCATCCACCCAAGGGAAAAAAACTGGAATCATGCAATCGTTCGGTCCAATAAATCCTAATATGGTAAATTGTTTTGTTACATTAGAGAAAGTGGTTTTGGTGGAATGGATCTTGGAGAGAAAATATGTGTTAGTGAATGTTCTAGATGACCATGGATGGATTTAATTTTTCAAAAATATTGACGAAGTCTTTTAATAGAAGCTGGTATATGAGTATTATATGGATATGGTACATTTTTATGAAGGAAGTTATGTTGCAAGGGTGAAATCGATTATGAAAGAGAAGGGAATGTTGTTTTCTTCATGAGATTTTGAAAAATGTCTTATGGTACCTCATGAAATAAGGTTTAATGATTAACAAGTTACTTATGCTACTGAAATTGAATTATTCTACTATGAGACTTCTTTGAATGATCTTATGGGGAATTAAGAGCACAAGAGACCTGCTACCTTAGAATTGAATGGTGATAGAAGAATTTTATTAAAGTTTATTCAGAACTAGATTTATCCTAGGAAAGTGGAAATTCCTTCTCTAGAATATCATGATTTATAATTTGTTTATTTTCTTCAAAAATGTGTTAAATGGAATCAATGTACATGTCCAATGGTGAACAATAATGAGATTCTAAATCATTTTTGTAAGTAAATTTCTCTTTTCTATTCAAGAATGATTTCAACTATGCTGAAGGAAAAAGGCTATGCAAATAAAGATGAGGATTTTTTTAGTTATCTAATTCAATTAATCTACTTATGCTATGACATGTGGTAAAATAATAAAAATAAATTGGAACCCATGGTGGATGGAATGGGTTGGTGATGATGATAGACTATATGTGAAGTTCAATCCACTATATCATCAAGTTAGACAAAGGGATCTAGAAAATCCTGGTCTAGACCCATATGAAAAATTAATCTACTATTCAGTTGAAGAAGGGGATCATGCTACTCATATTATAGATTTGGGATAACCAGTTGATGATCGGAGTGAACCTAACACTACTAGACCATCAGAAAGAGTCTCAATTGGACAAGCAAGTCCACCTATAGATCTACCCTCTCCTGATCCTATTCTCAAATCATATCGTAGTGAATAAACTGATGTTGAAGGTAGCATAGAGTATATTAGTTAATCCAATGGAGAATAAGATGATGAGAAAGAAGTTGGGAGTTGTGAAGATAGTTCAGAATTATAAGGGGAAGAAGAAGATGAAAAATTTGATGATTAGAAAGAATGAATATGGTAATAATGAATAAAGCATTAAATGTTTGAGTGATAGGGATTCTAGTCACCCTAATAAAAACCAAGATGCAATGATTATGGAATTTTTTGAAGCAAATATTGGTGTCACTACTGATTGTGCTGTTCAACAAGAAATTTTTTCCCCAGATGAACCTGATACTGAAGTCGTTTATACTGCGAAAATAACAGATCATAAGGAAATGGAACCTTTATTGCAAGCATAAACCGAAGGGGGGAGAATCTTCCCTAAGAGATGACATTGATGGGGGAGCATCAATTACATGTTGCTCAAGCTGATGAAGAGAATTATACATAATGAGTATGGATTCATACTATTTCTCATTTGGATTGTGATATTCCTACTGAATGAATGGTTATGTATCATTTGGAATAGATTTTGAATATTAAGAGGATGAAATTGCTTCCCTTCCTACAAAGGAACTTATGTATGAGACCACTTTGAGAAACTATGTCACAAATGAATATTTTTTTCAATTAAAGGAAGAGATATGCACCATGATAAGACACTCAGTAAAATCTATATTGGGATATAAGGTTTAGGAATCCTGAAGAGAGAATTATAAAGTAACTGAGAATTTGAAAACAATCAGATATATGGTTGATGGTGTAAAGCACACTAGTTCTTCTAGTTCTAATTCTGATTCATCTAGTCTATCTCAAGCTGATGTTACTTCTATTTCGAAGAAATTGATAAAATAAATTCAGCAACATTGAATCACAATTGTAGAGACAATTGTGAAAATAAATATCAAGATTGTAAATGATGTGAATTACTTGACAACTAAGATCAATTAGTTACCCAAATAGTATAGGAATACTATAGAAAATTTCATGAAAGTACATGAGAACCATGTTTCTCATTTTAATGCACTTGAGTTTTTCAGGCTAAGAAAAGAATATCAGGATCTTTCTTCCTCTCAACTAGATTAATGGCCTGCTCCACCTGGTCAGTCCTCCCGTGCTACAGAAATTTATAATATTAGATCAGTGTTGAAATAGGAGAAGTATGAATTGATTTCATGATTTATCAGTGATTAGGATACACAATATAAGGTGCATGGTCATTTGAAATATTATACTTGGAGTGCTTCACACAATTAGGAAAATCTGACCAATATTATTAATGAGTTTTTCTCCAAATTCTGCACAAGGAACCAAATGAACTGTCTATTTAAAAACATGGCCACAAATCTTACTCTCCCTCCAGTGAAAAAGCCATTAATGATAAGATTCATATGCTCATATAATTTTTTCACATAATGGATATGTTTATAGAAAACAAGGATGATTTTAAAAATGATATGGAATATGGTGGAGAGATCATTGATGAATTCATAAAGCTGTGTAAACCATATCTCTAGGTCCAATGTGAAGCCATTGTGGTTCCTCATGCTTCACCTCTTCACCCTGCAGGTTTTGTGCCTGATTCGCCTCAGATGATTATTTTGTAGTATTTATCTCACATCAAACTAGTTATCATAGAAACTGTTCATCCCCAGATTCATTCTCATCATAGACGTTCCCTTTATTCAATAGGTCCTGAAGGAGTACCCATACCTCATATCAAAATTCCACTCATATCCTCTTGATTTTTATCCCAACCCTCTTTATGAACATTCTATTGATCTTTTTGATAAGGGGAATTTTCCCCTTGATCCTACCATATAGTATGGACTGATTTCTATTTGCTAGGGCCGAGTTATTGTATGTCTTATTTTATAGTGTACTTTGTTTTTTACTACTATTTCATTGTCTCTACTATTCTTATAATTTTTAGTTTTTCCTCATACCAATTTTTTCTAATCCCAAAATTGGGAGAATTTTCTTTCATGAATTATTAAAATTGGGATACATTTATTCAACCTTCTTATGTGATTATAATTCTCTAATACCTTATAAAAATATTCTCTTTGATATATTATTAAAACTATTTACAATAATAATTTTATAGTGGTACTCAATAATTCCATGATTTGTGATAATCAAATATGAGAAATTGTTGGCCCATATATATTATTACCCACTATCCCTAACTATAATTGTTTTAATTATCACAAATCATGTCATATGTTGACCTATATATTATCTTATTTTAGATATTATAATATGAAAAACATTATATTTAATATAATATCATTTCATTAATATAAATATTGATGTGTTCTTATGTCTAATGAAGAATTTAATTGATTATCTATGAATAATTATGACGATTTTCATTTTGTATCTATTTTAATTATAAGATAGAGAGGACATCTAAAATTGTTTATGTATCGGTCACTAACACTGATAGGGCAATGACTCACTGTAAATGATATATCTTATTGAATGACAGATCAAACAAGAATAATTTCTATATATGTGATGCTGACACCATTGGAAATACTCGCCGATGGACATGACACCAACAGAAAAATAAATCACCATTGAACATTCTATGAGTGAAGAAGACTTACCATTATTTCAAGTGACCTACTGTTATATGGTGCTTAATATGAAAAGACTAATTATCATTTAAATGAGTAAATGTTGTCTCAACTGTCTCACTGGTAGAAGGAAGTAATAACTGTTGATATGGGAATCACACCAATAGTTCTAAATGAGTAACCAATGCCCAGACAGACCAATAACCCAAATGACTTACTGATGTCCCGAGTCACTGAAACTGATGCCCATAGTCAATGATATCAATAAAAAGAACTCACTAATAAAGATATTGTCCAGTGATGACTGACCGGTGAAGATAGTCCAATTCTAATAAATCAAGGATACTTAGGACTCAAAAATATTCATGTAAACTGTTTCTAATTTACTAATTAAAATATATATCTGAAGGTGATATTTTGACAAATTAATGTTTCAATAATTATTTAATTTATTTGTAGGACAATTAAGAGATAGTACGTGGTACATACAAGTGGTTAGATCTTCATTTCTGCTGGATCTCGAAGTATAAAATAGGTACTTGCTGGATTATTTATATATACAAAAACATAGCATGAAATGATGAAATGAAAACTCCTTTAACTCTCAAGCTTATGTCAAAAATCCCAAGAATTCAATGGATGATCATACAGGAAGATCAACAAGAGAAGCTCAATTTGTTGGGATGACTTGAACATCCAAACAAAAAGTTGTTGAACACTTCACACTACTTGAATAAGCCATAACACAAAGACTATGATACTCTGTTTTGCACCTTCCATCAAGAAAAAAGACTCCCTCTTCATTTCCACTACATCAGTAATATCCAAAGCCTCACTGCATATCACACAAGGCCTTATGAACCTAAATGTACAGATTTATATTTTTTGTGTTCCTTTATTTATATATTTTGGGAAATGTCTTTATATGTCTATTAAACACACACTGACTCTTATGAATCACTAAAGGATCCTTATATCATTTATCTCACATTATTTTCATCATTTTGTATCCCATATATAATTGTGGAAGAGGTAATGTGTGACCTGGTTGTTGTTTTTCCCATGAAGAACTATGATAGATGTCATGTGAGACCTTGATGGCCTAGTGTTCTATTGTGAAACCCGATAAATGGTGTGGATAAAACTGTTTATTAATTTAAACTACTTTGTGGAAGCTGATCACCAGGGGGAGAAAACTAATTCTCTGATTGAGACTGATCAACTTATTTATATCTGTTGTGCTTACCATTTATTTTTACTCTGATTTGTCACACATTTCCCAATACTAAATTGAACATTTATAGTTAGTTTAGCTTGTTTTTATACTAGTTTTTAACCTGTAGTTTAGTTATAAAAGTTATATTAATCAAAATATTAGTATATCTAAGAATTAATCAATCATTAGAGGAATTAATTTAACTTTTAGGACTCTTATAAATTCACTACAAACTGACTTGTATTATATTTTTAGTTGGGAAAATTTTTAAAGAACCAATTTTAAAAGATATTTTTATTGATTCTCAATTCACACCCCTCTAGAGTAATCTACTCCAACCGACACATATAATTTTAATAAGATACTTTTATTATTTGTATGTTATTAATAGTAACTATGAAAATTTTTAATATACATGGTTAAAGGTAAATTCGATAAATAGAGTTAACAAACATTTTGACAAGGAATATAAAATTAACCATGCACCTACCAAAATAAAATTGGATGAATAAAACATGACTCTAATCGCTAAAGGATCAGTATTGATTCATTTAATGGAATTATTTCTATGATTGTGATATAAATATTATTAAAACAGAATATATTGAAAACATGTTCCCCTCTTATTTCTTATATGTATAATAATTTTTATATAGGGATGAAAATGATAATGCATAAATTGTAAATAGTCTAAAAAAATATAATTATATTATCTACATCATGGATTTTATTTAAAATTTTTAGAGATTAAATAATTACATTAAATATTAACACAATAGTGAAACAATATCTACTTTATTAATAGAAATATCAAATTAATGATATGAAAAATAATAAAATAAATATAATTAGAATTAATGATTAGACTAGATGAATTTTTTATGTTATTATGACATATAATAAGTATATTTGATGATTTTTGGTAGTTATCTCAATGTATGTTTTTTATTTATGTTCAGTGAAATTAATATTGTTAAAATTGACACTATTGGTAATTTTTAAAAATATTATTTTATTAAATAATTAATAAATCAAAAAATAATCAAATTATTAAAAATAGATATGATAAATTTAAAAATTTATTATGATTAAATTTATGGTAATGTGACCCAAAAAATTTAATATTTATAGCCACTTAATATTTAAAATATTGTTACCATCTTTAAAATTAATGATGAATAATTAAGGGTAAAATAAAGAAGAGAAGTTTTAAAATAAACACAATACATATATATAAACTATTTGATTTGAGGATTTTGAACTATCCTAATATTATATTCTACACAACTCTTGTTTAAGTCATTTTCATTTAAAAAAATTATATTTAATTTATATTCCAAGAGTTTCTAATTGTTACTCTCTCATCTCCAATCAAAATGTACCCAATATTCTCTAATACAATCACTTCTAACAGAATTTGGCATGGCCTAGATCCACCCAAACCCCTTCCCAAAATTCATACCTACTTTCTCAAGGAATTATTTAAGGCAAAACACCCTCTTTATAGGTGGCAAAGTTTTCATCAAAAGTAATCAACTCAAGAAGAGGTATCATTTTCATTAATTATTCCTGTTTTACTTCGTCTGCAACATCCTTTAAATATTGTCCACCAATGATAAAAAACTAACATTTTTATCTTCAATATACATATATTTTATTTTTTTAATATCATCTCCAAAATCCATCTCTAATTTCATCAAATGGGAAATTAACTTTTCATTCTTGTATAAGGGGTACTACTACCTTGCAAACCGATATAGTTTGTTTCTCATCACTGTCTTTAAAGACTATTTCTATTGATGGAATTTAATGTTAATATGTGATATTAATGTCATATTACTTATTGTAAGATAATAATATATCAATTACATTCTTAATTTCCATTCATATAAAAATGATAACACCATCTGTGCATACATGTGAACTATCACCTCCAAGAAGTGATTTGAACCATTTTTATTCACCACCTCACCTTAATGATATATATTAGAATATTTGAATGATTATTACGATTCAAAAATATTATTATCATTATAAAAATATAAAATATCCATTACATTATTTCAAAAACTATTAATGAAAAATGGAAACCTTACTCATGCGTATACATGGCATAATATCTCCATGATTATAACATTGTTCATTTTTTAAATCAATATTTAATGATTATATTTAAATGTATAATTGATATAAAAAATTATTATTATTTCATTAATTTTATTATATAGAATATGGAAATATAAACACTTGGAAAATATATTTTATAACTTGTTCATTTTTGACCCAAGTACCCAATATTGAAAGAACGTCCAATATGAATTTAAAAAAATATGTCATTTTTATAACATGTTAAAAAGTAAAATAATAGGAATATTAATCATGAAAAAAATTCTCATTAATCAAAAAAATTAACCTAATTTTATTATTTAGGAATATAATGAGTGTACGTGATGAGACATACTCAAGGTAAGGGACTTTGTCCCAATACCCGTTCATTGAGTAACATTTTGATAATATAAAACTCTTAATTTTATACGATGTATAAGAAAACCCTTAGAAATTTAATATAAATCTATGGTTTTTAAAAATAATACTTTTTATATAAAGGGTTTTACTATATTACAAAAATAACTTTTTAACATGGGTGGTGATAAAGACCTTTCTGTCACTGAGACCATTATTTGGTATTTGTCTTCCTTTACAAGACATTATATTTTTAATCAAAAATTAAATATCATATTCCCTTTTTAGGTTTTTATATTGAAAATGGTTATTAATAATGGATTTATTATATTACTATCATTAAATGAAATCTTGTATGTGAAAAATACAAATGTTATTTTTCGAATATTTTTGATTTATGTGCCAGGGATATGTTATGGTTCTTGGGAATTTCATTTTTATATCGGTGGTTCTATGAAAAATTGATGGTGGGTGAACTGATGATTGATCTCCAATTAATTGGGTAATGATGTGGAGTAAATAAGTTGGGATTTTCTTAATTAATATGTAGAATATATTTTGATACATATTCCGAACGTAACCCTTATGGTTACCACCAATGTTGCTATGAAATATACAATGTAATTATGATATGGATGACACATGTTACCATTATGATTTATAATTTCTATTAGTTTTACTAGAATCGTTTAATTTCATGAGGTTTGATAGAGTGTTTTTGTTTTATGGGTGAAAAGTGTGATTTTGATAAAAAAAATCATCGGTATAAAATATTCATGGACTAACTATTTCATTTATTATTTTATATCCCCTACTAATCTTTTTGATCTCATCCTGTGTTTTTGAAATGTTTTACACATGTTATATGGATGGGTATGAGAAAGGAAGAAGTCATGATAAATTTTATGGATATTTGTTTATCAAGAGGAAGAAATAATGTTTTTTATTTAATAGTTTAATTTTGTGAAAAAATTGATAGTGAGTAAAGGTGTCTACTCTATAATATTTGAGTAATTATGTAATTGTAAAGGCATAATTATCTAAAAATACAAACCTATAAAGCTCCATAATTCTATTAATTTATTTAACACATGATTATGTAATGTTTATGGTTTTGGACATATAATAAGAATATGAAATTAATTTAAGATATATTTTTTCTTGCAAGATACACGATGGGTATCCCAGCATGGTCCTTTAAATAAATTATTCAATGAAATTAAGAGCATAGATATGTGTTTTATCTCAGGGTATATTGATGTTTTTTGAAAGATATTTGGTTCCCTATGTTTTTAATTCAATATTTCGTTATTGGAATTAACCTAAATATTTTTAAACAGCATAGGAGTGGTTTATATTAGTTTATATAGAAAATTAAAAGTATATAGTAGGTCCCTTTAGAACAAATGGGATAGTGTTCCTTTAACAGTGAGGTATTTAATATATTCAATAATTTATGTATTGTGTTTCAAGGATTGTATTTGTTTGATAATAGTTAAAAAAAATCATGACTATTTCCATACATATCCAAACAGGACTCATGATTTCAACTGTAACGACCCGAAATTTGGAATAAATCTTGTTTCCTAATTTCATGTGTTATTTTTTTTATATACTCAAAAAAAATGTTTTATTTGATAAACATGATTATAAATAAAATGAGACCATTGGTTTTTGAGTGTTATATGACCATCGGTCAATATGATCTCCGTGAACAAAAATGTTTTGATTATTGTCTCTAAATTTAAGTAATATTGGTTAATTATTATAGAAAGAAGATTTGATGGCCTCACCTAGTAGCCTTGGGCCGATCGAAGCCCATCTAACAGAGCTTGGGAAGGAGGTAGCATCATTGGGCTTTGCTCTGGACCAAATCCAAGCCGAACTTCATCATGTGAAGCTAGAACTGAATCGCCTTCGCGAGAAGTTCAAACTGATAGAAATTACTACTTGGGCAATGTTGACTGAGCCACCCCAAAATTCTATCACCCTAGCACACCTTACTCTTAGGTCCTATGCTGGTATTATAAGGGGTTATGTAACGAGACCGTAATTTCCTTGTGTAATCCTTGTTTTAAATAAAAATAGGGATTTCTTCTTATGATGAAGTTTATGAATTTTCAAATGACTGGATAAAAATAGTATGCATATTTTTGATGAATTTTCAAAAGGATATTTTAAAAAAATGTTTGTGTAAAACTTAAATAACTTAAAATGTGTAATGATTCTCAAAAAATGGTCTTCTACAATTATGTTCAGTACGAAATTTAGAGTCTAATAAGATCAACATGATTTTTGATGAATAGTAAATTATGAATAGTGATTTTATGATTAGGATTAGTAATATGACCAAATGGATTAGTAATCTCACTTAAAGAAATTTTTAAAATAATCTTGGCACCTTGATTAAGTAATGTGATTCAATAAAATGGTTAAATAACGGTTTCATAAATTATTATTCAAGTATTAGTTTTTTCAGGTGAATAGTGTTTTTTAATTAAAAATTTAATTAAAAATAATTAGAAAATTATTTTTATAAAAAGGACTTTATTTTTGAACTCAGAGCATTGATATTATGTTATGGTAATTTTTGGGGATTATTCTGAAAAAAATGAATTCTCGATGAATAGTGTTTTTATTTAAAAATTTAAGTAAAAATATTTGGAAAATTATTTTTATAAAATGGAGTTCATAAATGTAATTAGAGCATCTATATTTAGTTTAGGTGAAATTTTTGGATTTTTCTGAGAAAGATGAATTTTTCACTGAATAGTAAAAATGCAGTTTTAGGGTTTCGGTATGTTTAATGAAATCATAGATGTGTCATGATGATGTCATGAGTTATTTTAAGGGTTGGCCGGCCAAGGGTGATGAATTATTGTTTTGGGGGCCCCATGTGGCCTAACTCCATGATAAATGCCAAGGGAGAGCACATGGGTTTGAGAAAAGCACATGTGAGGTGTCCCTTGGCCATTAATGCCTTGTCCCCTCAATTTCCCTATAAATACCAAGCCCTCCTCTCATCAATTCGACTCCCCACTCTTCCCCAACGAAGTTCTGGTCTCATTACCTCCCAAGGAGTCCTCCCAAGGTGCCCACAAGCCCTCAAGGTCCCAACCTTTGAGGTTTAAGAGTTGCATTTTAAGGTAAGGGATCCGACCCCTCTCTTTCTTTTCAAGTGATCTCTTTTATGTCATTCCTTTTGTGCTCCATGTTCTTATTTTGGAGGATGTTCTTTTATACTCCTCTTACTGCCCTTTTTATGTTCATATGATGAAATACCCCCTCTTACTCTCATCATTTCGTTTTAAGAATGTTTAAGTGGCGCCGTTAGGCTGCCGAATTTTCAAGGGATTCATTCACCTTTCTCTTTTTCAAAGTTCTACTTTCATGTCAAGTCATTCAAGTTCATTTTAGTTATGTTGGGGTATGATCTCTATATTTATCATACTGATATTTTATGATAATATTATGAGAGACCCCATTTTATCTCTTCAATTCAGTATTTTGAAGTTTTAAGTGGCGTCGTTAGGCTGCCGAATTTTTAAGTGGTTCTTCACCCTTCTCGTTTTGAAGTTCTACTTTCATGTCAATTATTTCAAGTTCCTTTATATTATGTTGGGGTATGATATCTATATCTATAATACTGGACTCTTATGTTCACATGATGAGAGACCCTATTTGACCTTTAAATTCAATTTTGTTGAAGTTTAAGTGACGCCGTTAGGCTGCCGAATTTTCACAAGAGAAATCTTGTTTTTTTTCTTCCTTTCATGTTCTTCATTTCATATGGTATATTTTCAAATTTCAGTACCATGTTCTTAAATCCCTTATATTTTGTCCCTCTACTGTTTTATGGGTCATTTATGAATGTTTGACCCATGTCCCCTCTCTTCTCAATGTTTTCTAAAACCTTGTAACATAGTCGTTATGCTGCAGAATTTTCGTCTCAAAGTGTCTCTCTCTCTTTTCTAAAAATTACATTATGTTAAAAAGTGAATACTCAAAGCTCTTATTTCTACAGGGGTATTCACATATATATCAAAATGTTCTATTTTAAATTCTGGGATTTACATACATGAAACCCTCTTTCTCTTTCCGTGGGTTTAAAGTGACGTAAAGATCACGTATTTAAAGCAGTTTTTAAAACGTTGTGATTATGAAATGAAACCCATTTATTTTATGCTATGTGGGTTATTTATGATATTTTTTATGATGATATATGTGGCTCACATGATAATAAAGGCAAATTTAATGGTGCGCCCTAATAGCGCTCCAATGCATTGGGTAATGATTTAACCACTAGAGATGACAATTTTCACGATACCTTGGTGAATAACCTTGGTAATTTTCAAATGACACCTTGGGGATGGACCTTGGTGATATGTTCATTATTTTCTATGTTAAATGATGTAGCCACATATTCAAGTTATGAAAAATGTTGATTTTATTATGAAATGCCTCATGATTTCTTTCTCATGCCTTAATGTTCTTTTCATGTCATTATTGAAGTATATCAAGTTCACATGTAAATGTTCCTCTTGTTTCCCTTACTGGGCCTTCTGCTCACCCTTTATTTTGATGTGTGTTCCCAGGTTTTGAGATGCAGTAATGAACCTAGGATGAACTTGAGGAGAAGCCTTTCAAGTGTTTAAGAAGAATGTTTTTTTTTCTTTCATTTATTATGTTCCTGGTTTCCAAGACACTAAACCTTAAAGATCCTCGGTTTTGTAAAATTTAATGAAAGTTTATGTGATGAAAAGGCGGGATTCTATAGTTGGTATCAAAGGATGGTTTAGTTATTTGTGGAAATTAGGATATAAAAACTTTAGGAAGAACCCTATAGAATAGTATAAATATAGGAAATCTTCCTGGTATTTTGGTGAGTATTGAGTAAGGGGTTTCCAAGAAAATACATCCCTGTCTGGATACGAGCAGGTAGAGGTGGCTCTGGCACAGATGTACATAGGGGTAAAACCCGAAAACGCCGCTTTGAGCTAGACTCGAACGGGAACTGGTACACGAAAACGGGCCTTGCTTCACTCTTGGTTACGACACTCCCGAGGGATATGCTTTGGTAAATTCATAAGCTTAGTATGAACCATTGTTAAAGGAACAAAGATAAATTAAATTAAAGGTTTACATAAGAATATATGATCATGGATAACCTAGAAGGGAATCTAGGGGATCACAAGTTAGGGTATACTTTACTTCTACATGTTATCCTTAGATGCTTTAAGATTCTTTTCATGATTATTGGCTATGTATTTAAGCCCCTAACTATAGCTTCTTTTCTTAGTTAATGGCGGGAAATGGAAGAACATGTCCCAACAACCAAGGTGATAGGAAATGCTATGATTGTCGTATTAATACGACCGAGATGATTAGGGGATTAAAATATGATTATTATTTTAGAAGACGTTCACTATTTTGAGGACCATATATGATCAAGGTAAATAGATTACTACGGTATTTTCATTGAGGAGTAAGGTTGATTTATATTTTGATTAATCAATGAATTTAAGGTGGACTTATAGTAATTTAGGTTACTTACGGGGATGATTAACCTATCTTGGGTAAAATATGTTTAGGTTAGCTATTTTTGTTATAAGATGTTAGGAGTGGTTTATGTTGTTTGGAGATGAACAATGAAGTTTATTTTGGAAGACTATGTTATCAAGTCCTTCTTGTATTTGGGTTTCAATCTTAGTTTGGTTTATTTAGAGGAATTTTAAGGACTGTTATTTATGGAATGGTCTATGATGAACTTTGGGTATTACCATGGAACATTGAAGATTTAAAATTAGTTTCCATTACTATGGGATTCTTCCATTTTGAAGAGTTGTTTAACCTTACCCTTTCTGTTTTGGGATAATGTATAAAGATAGAAGAAATAGAGAGTTAATCTTTTATGGATTATGTGATTCTCTAGAAGATGATTCTTGTGTTTTGATGAGACCAAGTAGTTTTGAATGCTCATCGTTTGGGGGAAAGGATTAGTTTTGGTAAAAACTTATTAACGGGTGAAACTCTACATTAAGGTAGATATATTTCTTTATGTTTTTGTTCTATGTTGTAAATGAATTCCTAAAAATTATGAAAAGGAACGTAAAACAAAAACGTTGTTGGTTTACGTTTCCTACTAGGTAATCAAAGACTACTTACACACATCATAATTTTGGGATTTTCTGGTGGTTAAATTCCTCCTAATCATGTTTTCTATCACTCTCCTTTAGAACGTTACCCTTTGTTTTTTCCTCCATATCCATGTTTCCTACATGGAATCCTAGTATGAGTAAACTCGGGTGGCCTTTGTACTTCCTTTTCTTTCTTTTAAAGTAATAGTGTTACTGACTCTTTTTCTGATGTGGGACATTCAATGAAATTTCAAAAACCAATTTAAAAAATTGCGAGGACGCAATTTCTTAAGGGGGGAAGATTGTAACGACCCGAAATTTTGAATAAATCTTGTTTCCTAATTTCATGTGTTATTTTTTTTATATACTCAAAAAAAATGTTTTATTTGATAAACATGATTATAAATAAAATGGGACCATTGGTTTTTGATTGTTATATGACCATCGGTCCATATGACCTCCGTGAACAAAAATATTTTGATTATTGTCTCTAAATTTAAGTAATATTGGTTAATTATTATAGAAAGAAGATTTGATGGCCTCACCTAGTAGCCTTGGGCCGATCGAAGCCCATCTAACAGAGCTTGGGAAGGAGGTAGCACCATTGGGCTTTGCTCTGGACCAAATCCAAGCCGAACTTCATCATGTGAAGCTAGAACGGAATCGCCTTCGCGAGAAGTTCTAACAGATAGAAATTACTACTCGGGCAATGTTGACTGAGCCACCCCAAAATTCTATCACCCTAGCACACCTTACTCTTAGGTCCTATGCTGGTATTATAAGGGGTTATGTAACGAGACCGTAATTACCATGTGTAATCCTTGTTTAAAAAAAAATTGGGATTTCTTTTTATGATGAAGTTTATGAATTTTCAAATGACTGGATAAAAATAGTATGCATATTTTTTATGAATTTTCAAAAGGATATTTTAAAAAAATGTTTGTGTAAAACTTAAATAACTTAAAATGTGTAATGATTCTCAAAAAATGGTCTTCTACAATTATATTCAGTACGAAATTTAGAGTCTAATAAGATCAACATGATTTTTGATGAATAGTAAATTATGAATAGTGATTTTATGATTAGGATTAGTAATATGACCAAATGGATTAGTAATCTCACTTAAAGAAAGTTTTAAAATAATCTAGGCACCTTGATTAAGTAATGTGATTCAATAAAATGGTTAAATAACGGTTTCATAAATTATTATTCAAGTATTAGTTTTCTCGGATGAATAGTGTTTTTTAATTAAAAATTTAATTAAAAATAATTAGAAAATTATTTTTATAAAAAGGACTTTATTTTTGAACTCAGAGCATCGATATTATGTTATGGTAATTTTTGGAGATTTTTCTGAAAAAAATGAATTCTCGATGAATAGTGTTTTTATTTAAAAATTTAATTAAAAATATTTGGAAAATTATTTTTATAAAATGGAGTTCATAAATGTAATTAGAGCATCTATATTTAGTTAAGGTGAAATTTTGGGATTTTCTGAGAAAGATTAATTTTTCAGTGAATAGTAAAAATGCAGTTTTAGGGTTTCGTTATGTTTAATGACATCATAGTTGTGTCATGATGATGTCATGAGTTATTTTAAGGGTTGGCCGGCCAAGGGTGATGAATTATTGTTTTGGGGGCCCCATGTGGCCTAACTCCATGATAAATGCCAAGGGAGAGCACATGGGTTTGAGAAAAGCACATGTGAGGTGTCCCTTGGCCATTAATGCCTTGTCCCCTCAATTTCCCTATAAATACCAAGCCCTCCTCTCATCAATTCGACTCCCCACTCTTCCCCAACGAAGATCTGGTCTCATTACCTCCCAAAGAGTCCTCCCAAGGTGCCCACAAGCCCTCAAGGTCCCAACCATTGAGGTTTAAGAGTTACATTTTAAGGTAAGGGATCTGACCCCTCTCTTTCTTTTCAAGTGATCTATTTTATGTCATTCCTTTTATGCTCCATGTTCTTATTTTGGAGGATGTTCTTTTATACTCCTCTTACTGCCCTTTTTATGTTCATACGATGAAAGACCCCCTCTTACTCTCATCATTTCGTTTTAAGAATGTTTAAGTGGCGCCGTTAGGCTGCCGAATTTTCAAGGGATTCATTCACCTTTCTCTTTTTCAAAGTTCTACTTTCATGTCAAGTCATTCAAGTTCATTTTAGTTATGTTGGGGTATGATCTCTATATTTATCATACTTATCTTTTATGATCATATGATGAGAGACCCCATTTGATCTCTTCAATTCAGTATTTTTAAGTTTTAAGTGGCGCCGTTAGGCTGCCGAATTTTTAAGTGGTTCTTCACCCTTCTCGTTTTGAAGTTCTACTTTCATGTCAATTCTTTCAAGTTCCTTTATATTATGTTGGGGTATGATATCTATATCTATCATACTGGACTCTTATGTTCACATGATGAGAGACCCTATTTGACCTTGTCAATTCAATTTTGTTGCTGTTTAAGTGACGCCGTTAGGCTGCTGAATTTTCACAAGAGAAATCATGATTTTTTTATTCCTTTCATGTTCTTCATTTCATATGGTATATTTTCAAATTTCAGTACCATGTTCTTAAATCCCTTATATTTTTTCCCTCTACTGTTTTATGGGTCATTTATGAATGTTTTACCCATGTCCCCTCTCTTCTCAATGTTTTCTAAAACCTTGTAACATAGTCGTTATGCTGCAGAATTTTCGTCTCAAAGTGTCTCTCTCTCTTTTCTAAAAATTATTTTATGTTAAAAAGTCAATACTAAAAGCTCTTATTTCTACAGGGGTATTCACATATATATCAAAATGTTCTATTTTAAATTCTGGGATTTACATACATAAAACCCTCTTTCCCTTTCCGTGGGTTTAAAGTGACGTAAAGATCACGTATTTAAAGCAGTTTTTAAAACGTTGTGATTATGAAATGAAACCCATTTATTTTATGCTATGTGGGTTATTTATGAAATGTTTTATGATGATATATGTGGCTCACATGATAATAAAGGCAAATTTAAGGGTGCGCCCTGATAGCGCTCCAATGCATTGGGTAATGATGTAACCACTAGAGATTACAATTTTCACGATACCTTGGTGAATAACCTCGGTAATTTTCAAATGACACCTTGGGGATGGACCTTGGTGATATGTTCATGATTGTCTATGTTAAATGATGTAGCCACATATTCAAGTTATGAAAAATGTTGTTTTTATTATGAAATGCCTCATGATTTCTTTCTCATGCCTTAAAGTTCTTTTCATGTCATTATTGATGTATATCAAGTTCACATGTAAATGTTCCTCTTGTTTCCCATACTGGGCCTTCTGCTCACCCTTTATTTTGATGTGTGTTCCCAGGTTATGAGATGCAGTAATGAACCTAGGATGAACTTGAGGAGAAGACATTCAAGTGTTTAAGAAGAATGTTTTTTTTCTTTCATTTATTATGTTCCTGGTTTTCAAGACACTAAACCTTAAAGATCCTCGGTTTTGTAAAATGTAATGAAAGTTTATGTGATGAAAAGGCGGGATGCTATATCAACTATTATAATAACAACCATTAATCATAATGTTTCATTTAAAAGAATATCCTCATTCTTTTTAAGACTTTTTTTTAAACTCAATGGCATAAATAATTACATGGTTTAATATTTCTATTTAATATTACATGCAATCCAATTAATTTTATCGATATATTAGATAAATTAATTATACCAATTTTTTCACATCATATTCCTATATACATGTATATCATAACAAATATGATAAAATAAAAGAATATTTTAATCTCTACATTCTTGAAAATATAATAAAATTTATTTATTATTTTTCATGTGAATAACTCAAATTAATTTTTATTTTCTGTATACAACCATCATTAAAATTTAATACTTCAGAAATTTTAGTCGATTCCTTTTGACTAGGTTATTTAAGACATTGATTGCACAACTCAACATACTATTACAATGTATAATAACCTGATTTTTCTACTTCCCCCACATGAAATAATTTACCACATGTTCATTAAATTTAATATTAAACAATGACATCCAATATAATATTTTCTATGTATTTACCTTTTGAAAAAATTCACTTTATTTAATTTCTCATAATACATTGGTTCAATATGTAAATTTTTTTCTACCAACAAATAAAAAAGTGTATTATTTAACAACATCATTTTTAACACCAATCATGGTTGATAAAAATATCTAGAATCTGAGTATCCAATTATTCCCAGATAAAAATGAACCATTATTGAATATTTTAATGTTATTGAGAACCACATTTTCCCTTATCCAATGAGATGAACATACACTATTCTGAATATATAGATGGTCCTTTGGAAAATATTTCATATAAACATTTAGCATATGAACATTATCTTTACATTTTCAATGTTAATTAAAAAAATTGAGTATTAAATTCATAGTCAACTAATCTATGAATGTATAAAGTCTAATATCTATACAATAACATAATTGGTCTAACAAATCCAGTGATTTTTATAGCACCTTATTTTCACTTCCAAACTCATAGACTTCCTCAAAACTTTAATCACTTAATTCTATAGATCCATATAAAATTAAGATTTTTTGAATATTTTATATTCATATAAATACCTTTAATTGTAATAATATATTATTTTCCATGTGAAAATATATAAAAACACAATATTAATAATAATAATGAAATTTTTCCAAAACCAATTGTTTATATCAAAATTATGCCATTATTTATCCACCAACATTTTTACTATTTTTATGATTGATTTTGAGAACGATTTTTTTAATTAACTCAAATTGTTTGATATTATATTATAATTTTTATTATATTTTTGAACTTCACAATTTTTGAATATTTTTTATTAAAATTGTAATTTCATGTTTTTTTATGTTTTTTTATTTTATCTTTTGATTCTATAATTATCAATTTTCATGTGAATTCCATATTTTTTTATTTCATTCCACAAAAAAAAAATATTTTAAAAAAATTCTATTTTAGTTTTTCATCTAGGAAATCTTGTTGCTTTTATAATCATAAAAAATAAGATTCATTTTTAATTTCAAAATTTTCCTCATTTGATTCTTGAAGTTGAACAAGAATTTATTTAGATGAATTTTTTACACTTTAAAAAATACTAATAAATTTAAATTTAAATTTCATTATATAAAATATTATCATACATATTATTATAAAATTATTTTTATGGTAAGAAACACCATTAAAATATCAATGTCGTTAATTAAATTTGATTATGTTTGATATTTAATGAATTAATATTATCAGATGTTTGATATTCAATACTCAGATTCATTATTTATTTATTCTATATATGGATATTTTAATTGTAATCCTTGAAATAATGATTTAAAAAATTCAATTTCATTTTCATTATCCTTATCAATGACATTATATTTATATCTATTAAAATTTTCATCTGTCACTTTAGAAGTTAATAGATTCTCCCCTATTTCAAATTATATTTCTCATGTATTGAAATAATCATCATCTTCAAAATTTAATCAAAACAATAATTCATTTTAAATTAAATACTATGAAATTTTTACATTTACATTTTAAATGAGATTTTATTTTGCTAAAAATCAAGGATTTGAACTTTCAAAAACATGTACATATGTTATCATTATATTTACATTACTATTACTTCAAAATTGGGTAATTATACTAGAATATAAAAATATCCTCTCATTTAAATAACATAAATTGAAAATACTCATGGTCCCTTACTTTATCATTTCTATTTAAACATGAGATAAATTACATAAACTTCTTATGTTTTACTGAATCAACTTCATTAACATAAAACTATTATTATTATTACCAGATTTCTTAGTGAACATTCTCGTGGTATATATATTTAAATATATTTTTCAACCTTTCTCATCTTTATTATTGTTTTAACATTGCTAATTTCATAAGAAATTTGAATGCACAATAACTCATCGAATTATATTTTGCGAACATCATGGTCATAAATTGGTGATACCCTTGTTAACCAATTTATCTAATATGAAACATAGTAATTACTTGAAATTATAGAATATATATGAGAATTTATAATTATTATTTTGTGATTAAATAATTAATTAGATATTATAATGAATTAATCATCAGAATAAATTTAATAAAATATATATATATATATTTAAATTTTTCAGGGAATTATTTTTTATCTAAATTCATTGACATTAATTCCTTAAAATATAATTTTATTCTTAACCTAAATTCCATTTTATTCCTTAAACATCATGAATTTAATAAAAATTTTCTCTATAAGATATGAACATATTGTATTCTTTTCACATAATAATTTTCACGATTCTTTATATCTATAATTGTAATAATTTTATATTGTTTATGAGAAACACAATTATTTTTTGGAATATCTTGAAACATCTATAAAATTTCATATTTGGTATAATAGTATCATATCTTTCCAAAGTTGAAAGTTATTTTTATAAAAAAATTAACATGATTATTATTCAGTTACTCAAATAAATAAATCAAACATCTTATAATTATTAAATAAACCCTGTTCCAAAACCATGAAACATGATAACCAAATACATGACTTCATTAAATTAAAAACCTATACATATATTGATAATTTGTTAAAGTCTCACACAATCAATGACGATTATTGGATGTAAATCAGTGAAAAACATATCATCATTCAATTTTATGATTTATATTAATGAAAACATCATCACTTGAATGATAAATGATTCACATTGTATTTATATCCAAAATAATAGAATAAAACCCATTATACTATGTTCACCACTGAAAATGAATGTCGATGCTAGTAAAATGACATTAGAAAATCGTGATCAAATGAACCATACGTATAATCATGCTAGATTAAATGACCTAGGATTTTACATATTCACCGAATTTATTAAAATTTATTTTTACAATATATAGTGCCCCCATACTACTCAAAATCATAGAATTGAAAAATAACATGATTTTATTTTAATACCAATGAATTTTGTAAGTATTTAAACATTAAATGGAAAGAAAATTTCTTCTCTTCTCTCATTTTCATCTTTCATGCAGTCCTTTTTTTCTCATCTTCATGATATTTAATATCTTATATTATTAATTTTTTTATTTATATTTCAAATTCATTCCATACATATATGGTTATATGACATAATAATTCTCATTGAATTTTAAATTTCATATTCAGAATTCCAAGCCAATATTATCGTATATCTTTTCATTGTTAATTTTCAACATCTTGTTCAATTTTTTACATTTCATTCCCCTTTTTTGTTGTTATGATATTATTAGTATTAATTATGATATTTTTTATGATATATAATATCAATCATCATGAAAAACACAATAATCTACATTTTTAAACTGAACATATTATGGTGATATAATCCATGGAGATTTTTCCACAACCACATTGACCATATCGTTTCATTTTGAAAACCATAGACAAATAAGGAAAATAACATTATTCATATTATTTTTTTCTTATCCTATATTAAAAAAACATTACCCATATTATTTTATAATGGAACTAGAACACAACATTTTTATATTGAGGAAAAACATTTTTATTCCTCAATTGTGACATGTGGGGTCAAGATATAATGTGGTTAGCTTCCTAAATACCTCCAAAAAATTCTAAAAAAAATTACATAGATACATAATAAATTAACTACCAATTTTAATTACCTACATAATACATTTTTCTGGAATATGGTCCAAGAAAATGATTCCTTAGACAAATGATATTTTAGGATAATGTTCACTCATTGATTTTTCAGACTCTAAAATCTCTTTTAATCATCATCAATATTCTGTCATAATTCAAAATGAAATTAAACAGGAATAAAAAAATGTTCCATTGCATAATGATGAATGTAAATAATGTGTTAAATATAAAATACAACTAAACCTAAAACTCTTTTAATTAAAAAAATCAACAACAAAAGTTATTGTTTTAATAGTGTTAATAAATTAAGGCGGTGAAATTTAGTATGTTATGGTTATATTCATCATTTCAGGTGTTATAATATTACTCACAACTTTAATATTTAATCAATATAATCTATAATGATATGTTTATTATTATTGGAAAATGATATTAAAAAGATTAAAATATTATATCGATTTTTCAATGTTCAAAAAATATATATGGATAAACCAATATTTATATAAGTCTTAAACATTATTAACCATATATTATATAAAAAGCAATTGTTTTTAATTTTAATTTGAAATATTTATGTGTAAAATATGTTTCCAAAGTGGTATATGTAAGTAGGATAAATAATTTATATGTGAAATGTTGAGGAATATGTTTGTTAAATAGATTATCATCATACACTTTTATATCACAACTCTAAGTTAAATCTTCCATTTATCTCAATTTAAGTAATACATAATTAGTGTGGATGAAGGATTACCTAAGGTGTTAGGTGATATATAAATCTAATTGACACCTCATGAAGAATTATTATGATGGAAACTTCTCTGGGATAACCCTTAACCACACATGAGGAATTGTTTGGTATTTTCATTAGTATAAAAGTATGTATATCATTATTTTAAAATTTGAAATTAATGAATCTGATGGAAAAAGAGAATAAATAAGAAATTGTTATTAATAGAAAAAAATGACGTTGTTTTATGATGTATTCGGAAATAATTTTCATTTATTCCAAAAGACTATAACAGACATGGGATCGTTTGACCCGTGGCGTTTCCAAAGGGTGGATGGTTTAAACTATGAGAAAATCTATATTAGGGGATAAGATAAAAGTTAAAATAATATTTATAGGAAAAAACTATATGATTTTAATATAAAATATAATTAATATCTATTGGATACTTTATAAATAGTATATATTTTAAAAATATTTCTAGATATAAAATTGTAAACATTTTTCTCCAATGATCATAAATTATTAAATAAATAGTACATATTAAATACATTATTTTTTAATTTATTTTACATAATCCAAAATTATTTAACTATATTGTATCAATAGTTCAAATATATTGTATTTAAATAATGTAAAATTTTTATATGGATTTAAAATAAAAAATAATTATTTAATTCATTAATTTTATATTTTTATATGAAAGAGCCTACATTTTTTACATTTAAATGGTGAAATTCGATAATTTAAGAATTTTAATATAAATATAATTTGTTAATATTTATAATGGATATCCAAAAAATAATTTATAAAATACTCAATATTTTATAATATCATTATTTTTGAACTGTTTATAAATTCATATATGATGTCTACATATTTTATCTACAATGAAATTTTTTTTAAATCCACCTTAAATTTATGAGTATTGTTGGAATAAAAAAAGGTAATATATAGAGTATTTTGTGGAGTAAAGGCCCAAATAGAGATTCAGGTGGGCTGGAAAGATAAATGTCGTGTAAGATTGAAACTCCCAATGAATACATGGGGACATATCTTCCCTCAGACCATTGATCATAAAACCTCATACATATTGAAATCCAATAACATTATTTTCCAAACCCAACTACCCTTTTCAACTAATTTGTAGATACTAGGTTTATGATTACAATCTCCATGAAGCAAACATTCAAAAAGAACATATTTTGACATGGGAATATAGAAATAAAAAATATTCATTATAATATGAACAAATGGGTATCCTTTATTCTGAATCATGACACACTTTTTGTCAGAGAGATATATAAAAGCATATATTTTTCATGAAATGCTCATAAAATATAACATAAATTATTTATATGAAATTAATTATTTTATTAATTTTCATTACATTATCCAAATTTAATATCATATTATTGAAATTTTATTAAATTTTTTTTAAATATACGATTATTAAATAATGTAAATTATATATATTATAAATATGAAATGGACATAAAAATATAAAATATAAAAAAATTCATGTTTTCTTAATTTATATATTTTGATATGAAAGAGTTTATATATTTTTAATTTAATTTGTGAACCCTAATTTGTTTAAAACTGTTATATAAATAAACAGTTATTATATTTTCATGGAATATCTAAAATACCATTTAAAATTTAAAATTTATTTATTTATGAAATACTTATAAATTTAATTCAGTTGTCTAATTTTTTTCTATAATCATCTTATTTTAAACAGCATTATGGTTTTGAGTGTGGTTGGAATCAAAATAGAGAATACATACACTTTATAGTCACTTAATGTCCTGTTGTAGGATTTTGGTGATATGGAAAAATAAATGTAAAATATGCATAAAATACATAAAAATTACGTAGGAACCCATCTTCCCATCAACTATCAATATAGAAACCCAATAATGACATGAATTTTGATCAATTGTTAACCCAATGCCACTGACCTCCCTCAAGAAATCTTCAAATACAATGTAATACAACATCCTTTCTAAGAAGAGGAAACTGAAAAAAAGATAGCTAGACGTTAGAAGGTATAAATAGGAATAATAAGTGTAAGTGTATCCAACATGCTTCATTTAATAAAAGTTCAGATATAGTGTTTGATAACTCTTGATATTAATATTTTAATTTTTTTTAAACACTATTTATAAATTAGAATATTAATTATTTAGATTAATTGCATTATTTTTAATAGATTTAACCTATGGAATACACATTTTTATATATTTGATCAATGGATTAAATTAAAATGAAATATATTATAATTTTATAAATAATATTTTTAATTTATAAATATGAAATGTTTATATTTAATTATATTATAAACGATTTCATCTTTTCATTGATTGTATTTTATTATATGAAAGTGTCTTTCTATTATCCTTATAAATGATGATATATGAGGTTTTTTATAATATTAATTTTAATATAAAATATTTTTATTTACATAGAATATCAAAAAATGTATTTATAAATTAAAAATTGTTTATAATTTCCTTATTTATGAAATTGTTATAAATTCATATCTGATGTTGAAATTATTTTTAATAGAATCTACCTTTTTTAAATCCACATTAAGATTTATTGTTTTGTTGGAATAAAAAATGGAATATACAAACATCATAGTGGGTTCAGTGAATAAGGTTGGATTTACTTGATCCAAAAGGATACTCATCGTGTATGTGATAAATTCCAAACTTGTAAGGGGAAACTCAGATTACCTCCATCCCTAGATAATGTAACCTGATAAATAATCTAATTTTGATTAGTTTTTAAAATAATCCTTCCTCCCTCTCTATACCGATCATAATATACAAGGAAAAAAATGGTATCATATCGGATGACGAAACTCAAAAAGTAGACGACTATATAAAAGAAGGAAGAAACAAGTAATATAGATTGTAAGAGGCCTCGAAGGTGGAATTTTACATAGCTTTACAATACTGTATTTCCATATTGGGGACATAAATAATATATAATTATTTTGCAATGTTCATAAATTCAATTATGAATTTTTCATATTAAAATCTATGTTTTATAATTTATTAATCCAAAAAAATAATTTAATTGTATATATATGATTTTTAGTTTTATGAAATTTATAATATTTAATAACTAATCATTGAAAAATTTATATAACAAAATATTATATATTTTTATAATTATTTAAAATATATATTTTTCGAAAACAATATATTTTAATATGAATGAGTTTATATATTTCCTTTAATATAAAGATAAATGAGGAATTCAAAATTGTAATATAAATATAAAGTATTTTAATTTACATTGAATATCATAAGAATAATTTGTATATTCTAAATTTTTTATAATTTATTTATTTAGGAAATTTTTATAAAGTCTTATTTGATGCATAAATAACTTATCTAATGACCTAGTTTTTTGAAATCCTTATTATGGATTCGAGATTAGTATAAATCAAAAAGGAAAGTAGAGAGACTGCATAGTGGGGTTATGGAACAACGTGACCTTCAAGAGACACAAAAATTAGAACATCGTACAAAATTGAACCTCTTATCTAGTTCATAAGAACCCAACTTCAATACTAAATGTGGTAAAAAAGAATAAATAACAAATTTGGAATCAATTTTCACTCAAACATACCACACTCTATCTGCTAATTTCCACATAGAAAGTTAAAAATGAACATATCTGGGATGGAGAAAAAATAAAAAAATATGGTAATATATTTAAAGTTATAATTAAGAAATATTGAGTTTATGAGGAAACTGGGGGTGACTTTTACTACGCTTCATTATACAGTTTCTGTTAATGTTAGATATAAATCGTTTATTTTTTTTATGAAATGTTCATAAATTATAGTATGAATTATTAATAATAAAAGAATAATAACTAAAATTTATTTAACGTGATCCAATGTGTTAGTGAAATATTTGATCATTGGATCAAATAAATATAAAATATATCATATCTAAATTGTTTGAATTTCATACATTATAAATATAAAATTATTATATCGATTTAAAATATTAAAAAATCATTTTTTTCATTAAATATATATTTTGAAATGAAATGGTATTCATTTTTTCTATTTAAATAATGAAATTTGAAAAGTATATAATTATAATATAAATATAATATTTCAATTTTTAAATGGAATGTGAAAAACACATTTTTAAATGATAAATTATTTACAATATATTTTTCTATGACATGTTTATAAATTCAAATATGATGTCGACATATTTTATCTACAATAATCTTTTCTTTTTTATATCCACATTATGGTTTTATATACCATGAGAATAATAAAATGGAATAAATTGACTCCATAGATGGGATGTGGCATTAGGTAGGCTTTAGGTGAGCTAGATTGATAAACATCAACTAGGGTCGCATCTCCCAAAACACAACAGTGAATGAAGTGTACCTCCAATATGATGCAATGAAACTCGATAGATAACTAAATATGTAACCTCTTTTCACCCAAACTAACGTCCCTATCTATATTGATCAACTCTTCCTTGGTTAAAAATGACATCATCTGGGACAGAGAAACCCAAAAAATATATTGTTGGATGTAGAATGGTATAAATAAGCATGGATAAGAGTATGATGCATTAGGGTATGACTTTTACTAAGAAACAAGATATCCTATTTTGTAATGTGAATATAATTTTTTTTATTTTTTATGAAATGTTCATAAGTTGTAATAGGAATTGTTTATATTAAATGAATTATTTTAGATTTTTTTTTAACCTGTGACATTTTTTTGGAAATATTTTTTTAATGGTTTAAATAATTATCAAATATATTATATTTAAATAGAATTAAAATTTTAAATTATTTATTTGAAATGATCATATTCAGTTAAACTATAAAAAAATTAATGTTTACATTAATTCTATATTGGGTTGCGAATGTATCTGTATATTTTAAATATAAATGATGAAAATTGATGATTTCATAATTTAAATATAAATATAATGTGTTTACATTTACATAGATTACCGAAAAATTCATTTCCAAAGTATAAGTTAATGATAATTTTTTTTATTTATTAATTTATTATAAATTCATATTCGTTGTCTAAATATTTTATATAAATTCCTCTTTTTTGATATTCGCATAAAGGTTTTCATTTTACTGTTTATCATAAAATGGAATACACAAACTCTATAGTGGTGTAAAGGCATATGGTAGACTTCTGGTGAGTAAAAATGAAAAACACCACATTAGAAAAATACTCACAACTAGTTTGTGGGAAGCCGAATTCCCTCCAACATGATGTTGAAAACCAGATAAATATCCAAATATGGAAATGATGTTCACCCAGTCCTACCTCACTCTATCAAGGGATCTCTAGATATTACCTTAATCATGACATTGACAGGGAAGGTGACACACAAAAAGACGAAATCCAAGTGTAAGAATGGAGAATTTAGGAATATTTACTGAATGTGGAACAAGGGGTAAAATTTACTAAGGGTCATGATATCGTGTTTTTTAATAGATGATATTATTTTTTGATATTTTTTTTTGAAACAAACATATATCATCATAAATTTATTATTTTATAAATTTCTTAAAATATTCTAATAATGTTTGAATATATTTTATCTATGGTTTAAACAGATATACAATAAAAGATATTTCATAAGTGCATTTTTTTATTTTTTTTTATTCTGTAATTTTCATAAGAATTTAAAATTTAGAAAAAATCATTTTTTCATTAATTATATATTTTGACATGAAGGATTATATATATTTTTAATTTTCATGATTGAATATGAGTAGATCGTAATTATAATATAGATAAAATGTTTTCATATTTATATGAAATATCCAAAAATTATTTCCTAAATTATAAATAATTTCAAATTTATTTATGATATGTTTAATAATTAATTTATCATCAATAAATATTATATCTTGGATCCTTATTAATGCCTATATAAAGGTTTTTAGTTTAGGGTGGATTGGAAAAAGGAATACATAGGGAGAATAATTGGGTCATGGCACATGGAGGGATTTGGGAGAACTATAAATGTAAACACATCATATACATGAAATTCAAAACCGAACATTATAACCCATCTTCCATCCATCCCACTACCTTGAAACCCAATATATACCGAAATTATTAAACATCATTCACCAAAAACACCACCCTCTATCAACTGATCAATATATACAATGTGAAACATGAGGATGGTCAAGAAAGAGACAATTGAAAAATAATGGATAGAAGTAGGAATTTAGAAATAATGATGATTAACTGAATTAGTGTCCATGGGGAGATTTTTACAAAGTATCATGATACAATATTTAGTAAATTTTTTATAAAAATTATATATTTTTAATGTAATGTTCATAAACTATATTTTTTTATATGAAATAGTCTATATATTTCTATTTAAATGATTAAATATGGAGAGTTCATATTTGTAATATATATACATTATGTTTATATATTGATATAACAATTAAAAATTTATTTCTAAATATTAAATAATTAACAATTAAATGATTTATACATTTATTATAAATTCACATCTGAGGTCAAAATAATTTATCTTGAATCACTTTATTTCTAATATCCACATTATGTTTGGGAGTTTAATAGGAAAAAAATGGGAAAACATAGAAAATATTGATGTGTGAATGCAGAAGACTGACTTTATTTGGGCTATAATGAAAAAATATTTATAGACCCAAAACTCTCAAACCACAAAAAATAACCTTACTTACCTCCAACCAATTTCAAAAAAACCTTTTAAAAACCCAAATTTGGAAATGTTGTTCACCCAACCATATTAACATCTACAAATAGATCTCAAGATACCAAGAAGAATATAAATTTTAGAGGAATGATTGAATGGATGAAAAGAAGGTCGTATGTGAGAATGATTAGTTAATGAAGATTGATTTGAAGTGGAATTGGCATATTACATTTTAAATATGTGGGGATATGGTGCTTGAAAATTCTATATAATTTCTTTTTATTTAGTTATATAAAATTCATAAATTATAATATATTTTTTTTAATATTATGTGAAATATTTTAGAAAATTTTTTAACATAAACAATTTTTTTTGATATTTTTTATAAATGGTTAATATAAATACAAAAAATATGATATCTAAAAATTAAAAAAGTAGATTATTTATATGAAATTTTCATATATATATATGAAATATAAATGATTATTGTTTTATGAAGTTATATATATTTTTATTAACTATTATTTTGGCTTTTTCCTGTATATTATTTAATATGTGTTATATCTCAAGAGTTTACAATGGATATAAGAGTGGGGTGATTTTTTGTTTAAAAAATAAAATAAAAGAAAACATAAAACCTCTTAAAGAAAAATAGAAAATTCATCAACTTTTTTCTGATAAAAGTATCACAATGGGATGTAGCTAGTGTCCAATAAAATTAGAGTAGTTTATTAGTGTAATAGTTACACTGATAAGGTATTCTGTTAGAAATAAATGTATAGAACCTAAAATTTTAATGAACATGCATAGAATAAAAAATTCTTATAAACAAGATTCCAAAATTATTCTATTAGTAATAATCATGTAAAAGATTATAAATGATTTTAGACATTATATATAAGAGTTAAGGTAGTCATAAATTCTAACTAATGATATACAGATTTTTATAATCAACAATAATTTCCGTATATTTCTATAGTTAGATATTCTTCAATCTAATGGATATGTACCAACATAGACTTCCAAACCCCTATAAGAACTCAATATAATGGATTTGTATCAACTCTATCATTATTATACAAGATATCCCTTGATATGATTACTGGTTCGAACTCTATTTTTGTATCCCTAGAAGCTCTTAATCTGATAGATCATATTCACAATCTTATTATCCTTGGAATCCCTCAATTGGTACTATGATCATACACATTATTCAACAAGTAGATTGTTTTAAGGAATAAACTTCCCTTAACAAGAATTATTACAAAATTATATCTCTTAATAATTAAAAATACATATAATGTTTAGTTGATATGGTGAAAATAAATAGTTGGATTGAGATTATAATTAATCAAATACCAACTCTTCAGGTGAACTTATGTTTATAGTGAATATCGAAATGGTAATATTTATATGATTGTTTCAATATACATGAAAATATTACACTTTGAAATCTCATAATGATTCTGATATTGAATTTGGTATCTATAAATGAGTTGAAATTTATTTTTCATTTTTGGAACCATTACAATGCTATTCTATATTACATACGAGTGGTATAATTCTAATAATATTGATTTTATACCTTATGTAGTATGATGTAATTATCTATTAGTTATTAATATTATAATATTAAAAAAGGCAATTCTTGTGTATTAGTAATACTTCAATTCCTATGGTCAGGAATGTTTTAGTTTGATTATATAGTGATATGTCTAACCACCTATCAGAACAAAATTCTCTTAGATGTAATGGGTTCACCTTCAGAATGATGGACCTATTGAATAATAAATGATTATATAAATTACATCATAGACCTATATCAATGTTCCTTATCAAATAAAGTTTCCATTAAAAAAATACTAAATATCATGGGAAATGTGAATATAGTAAACATAATATTCAGAAGGTTATTTTTCAAAATCTAAGGACTGAAAAAAATTTACGTAAGTCTTTCAACTCAAAAATATCCCCCATTTTAGGAAAGAACAAAATAACAAACAAAAAATGAACTAATTATCCATGAAAAACATATATCCCTTTATTTCATTATGAACATCAATGATATAATACATATTATAACTCCCCCTTATTACATGACTTCATAATGATCTAATGAAAAGTAGTGTTAGATATATTTGATTATACCATTCAAGATAATAACACCCTTATAATCTAATTTTATTTTAATATTCTCCATCAATTATCCTTCAATGATTCTTTAATACATCCCTTTATTTTGAATTATATCCACCATATACATATCTCCAAAAAAATTCTCCCACTATGTGATTTTAAATTGTTCTAAAGAAATTAAATAATCACCTGAAATGTTAGAAAATTAATAATAGAAAGACAATTTTATTTGAATTAAATAATCACCAGTAAGAATAAAAAATGTTATCAAATCCGTTATTGACATCAAAAGTATTCAACCAATATCTATAGTACTCATAATCATAACTATCTATGATAGGTTGTCAATTGGGATTTAAATTCTCTAATGATTTAACATTTTGACAAGCTTCATAAAGTCAATTGAATATCATATTCTAAAAACATGTTAGTGTGAAAAAATTATAATCATTTATTTTACTAAAAACGTAATAAAAAATTAGTTAATAGAATAAATTAAATTGAATAAAAATAAATTAGTATAAATTTCACTGATACCAGTTGTTGGATCATAAGTATTTATAATGGATATAATAGGGGTGAATTTTAGATTATATATATAACAAAAAGAAAAATAAAAAACTCTTATGTAAAAAACGATCATAATCATTCACTATCTGGTGTTTAGAGTGTTATAATAATATCAAGGTTCTATTTGATTGAATTAGAGTATCTTATTGGTTTCAAATATTCACCAATAATTTTTTTAATGATAATAATGATAAATGACTTACTAATTTACATTCATATAAGAAAATAAATCTTTTATAAATAAGAGATAAAAAAGATTACAATAACAATAATTACAGAAGACCATAGAGAAGAAAACGTTTTTTATGTCATCATTTTTTACGTCAGTTATATATAACCGACGTGATAATCTTTGAAATGCTATTTTTTACGTCGGTTAAAAAACCCAGCGAGCTTATTTTTAACGTCTGTTATTTTAATAACTGACGTTACAAATTGAGAGCGTTTTTTTTTACGTCGCTTATAAATTAACCGATTTAAAAAACAATCAGTAGAGAGTTTTTTACTTCGGTTATCTAATAACCGACATAAAAAACAAGATATCGACGGGTTTTTTACAATGGTTATTTTATAAGCAACATAATAAATGCGGCTCTTGAGACCTTTTTGATGTCGGTTATTTTATAACTGATGTAACAAAACTATCTGCAGAAGTTTTTTACATTGGTTATTGTATAAATGACATAAAAAATGAGATATGGGCGGGTTTTTTGGGTCGGTTATTTTATAACTGATGTAAAAAATGCGGCTTCTGAGACATTTTTGACATCGGTTATTTTATAACCGACCTACGAAAAATAGATGCATAAGTTTTTTATGTCGGTTATTGTATAACTGACGTAAAAAACATCTCTTGATGATGTATTTTTTAAGGAGTTTATTCCATAACCAACGTAAAAAACCAACACGCAGATTTTTTTACGTCGGTTATACAATAACCGACCTAAAAATAGCCATATGTGATACATTTATAATGTCGGTTATTATAATAACCGACATTATAAATGTAAAGAAATAGTTTATAACGTCGGTTATTAATTAACTGATGTTATAAAACTTTTAAAGAATTAACAAGCCCCGTGGACTGTCATTTAGGATTTTTTGATCGACATCTGTGGGCTCGTCTTTCTCACGCAGTATTCCCTAATTGGTTCGTCGATCTAGATGTGTTAAACTCTTTTTGGCTTCATCGTTTATCATCTTTACTCTCCTCAGATCTATCATATCAACTCACAACACTCAAGTAAGCCTTCCATGAGTTTATTTCGTTCATTTTTTCACAAATAGTCTATATTTATGTTTTGATATTTTTTTGTTTAAACTAGTTAAGATTCATCCATTTCGAACCCTATTACATCATTTTTCATATCGTTGGCACCGGACATCCATTTTTATCTAGAGTGTCTTGTTTTTGTATTTCATTATAATTTTTTTTTGATATATTACCTTTCATTTAAGGACTCAAAATCCTTCTATGTTGGAAACTTTTGTGGGGTTATTTATTTAAGGACTATGGCGCGATTAAGGAAAGACTTGGAATATTTCTTCATTTGACTGGTTTTAATTTCATTATCAAAAAGAAATTCGAGGTATGGTTGATTCATCCTGTCCTTTTATCCTATATTTCATTTAACACTCAAGTTCATCTAACAATTTTGTAGTTGGATAACCAATAATGTTTATGTGATTAGAGATTTAAAAGAAAATTTCATCATATATAGTGAATCATTTTTTTGAGTTCTTATCATAGTATAGGAATCAATCATCCATATTGAAGATGACATTTTTTTAGAAAACAAAAACCATTAATGTAAACCATTTATCATTCATTAATTGAACTAAAATAAATATTTACAGATGAGTTTTAATGGAACATAATAAAATATATATTTGTCATTCACCCTCATAGAGTCTAATAAATCTATGATAAAACATTTTTTTTCTTTAATGGAAACAAAATCACTTTTACCCACTTTGTATTTTTAGAAGACACTAAACTCTTTTATAATTTCACCCTTCTGGGAAGTATTAAATATCATTATATCACTTTAAAAAGTCAAAATGTCATAGAAATAGCATGCATCCATATTGTCTTATAAGACTATACTATAGAAAATTATACAATTTTTAATATTATTAGTTATGATAAACTCTATCATAACATCATTGTTATATGTTTATATAAATGGAAATATCACAATTCTCATGAATTTAGTTGAGAATAAAGATAATTTTATTATTATTTTTAATATAAACATGGGTAAATTTACAAAAAGAATGTGAAATTGAATAATGAATGTTACTTATATGTATTTCACAATATTTTTTGATTTTATGTCACAATACTAATTGATGATCAAATACAACAAATAATTGCACCACCAACCAATGTGAAACCAGTGTATTGTTCTATTCTAAAAATTAAGGATTCAATCAATGAAATTGTGATTTATTTAGTTTTTAGAGTTTCTAAATCAAGATACTATATTCTATTTCAAATGGGTATTTGTTTTTTTATGATTCATGATTTTATTTGATGTAGGTTTTTCTTTTTCATGGATTACTTCATAATGAGGTCTCCATTTATTTGATTTTGTGTTTCCTTTGACACCCCCCCCCCTCAATAATATATGATCTCTCAATGCCATTATTTCTCTAATTTTTATCTCATAAACATTTTGGATTTGGTGGTTGATTACAGAAATATTTATTCAAATATTTAAGCTAGATTATATGGATTTTTTAGGATTTTATTGCTATTTTATGCCTCTTTATTTACTATTCGATCCAATACTAAGACCCTTTATAGAAAGAACAATTTCATAAGAAATATGATTGGACTCTTCATCATATTTCATGAAACATTTTTAATAATTTCACGTTTTTTAAAAATAATATGTTATATCAAAGATGTGGAAACGGTTGGTCAAGAAATTCGTAAATGGTGCCTGGAGACTTGTCATCGACAGATCGGGCAAGCGAAGCGGTGGTGGAGCAAGTTATAGATGCAGTGGGCATGGAAGGCATTGGAGCATGGAAAGGCAGTATGACGATGTACGAAATTGACCCTACCAACATGTATATAGTTTCTGTCTGGTGGGTGGGGAGTTGTCCAGGGGGATGTGGGGCTGTCCAAAGGGTTGGGGGGTGTCCAGTGCTGTGTCCAAGGGGGTAGTGGGTGGGGGGGTGTTGTCCAGGAGGGGTGGGGGTGATGTCAAGAGAGTTGGGGGGGCTATCCAGGGTTTGGGGGGGCTGTCCAGAGGGTTGGGGGTGTCCAAGGCGGTGGGTGGGTGTGGGTGGTTGTCCACGGGGTTTGGGGCCTGTCCAGAGGGTATTTGGGGTTGTCCGGGGGGGGGGGGGGGGGTGGGGGTGGGGGGGGGGCTTTCTAGAGGGTTGGGGGATGTCCAGGTGGGTGTTCAAGGGGTAGGGGTGGGGGTGGTGTCCAAGAGGGGTGGGGGTGCTGTCTAGAGGGGTGGGGGCTGTCCGGAGGGTTGGGGTGTTCAGGGGTGGTCCACGGGGGTGGGTGGGTGTAGGGGGTTGTCCAAGGGGTGGGGGCCTGTCCAGAGGGTTTTGGGGTTGTCCTGCGGGTGGGGGTGATTCACAGGTTTACTCCATTTTATCCAATTTTCTATCAACTATATAGGCTCCATGGTTTTCTTTGATTAAATAGAATTTAAAACTATTATATATAACTATATTTTGTTTTAAAAATAATATTCATGATTATTTTTTTATATACCCATAGATTTGTTTTATATTTTAAATTTTTTTACATTCAAATTATGATTTTTTTCATATATACATATATTTTTCTTATCATAAAAATATATATATTTTGTTGATATTTGTTATAGGTAATAATGAGTCAAAGTTGGATTATGGCACATTAAATGAGAAAAGAATTTGAGGAAGGTGTTGATGCCTTTTTGGAATTTACAAAATGAAATGTTCCAAGTAGTGACATTTTTTCTGTCTGTGCATGAGATGTTTGAATATGAAGAAGTTGAAAAGTAGAGAGATAAATGATCATCTGATTTTTCATGGTTTTAATCTAAGTAATAGCTCTTGGATTTGGCATGTTGAAACTGGACGGAATGTCACTGATGATGATGATTCTCAAGATGGTAACTCCGATGGAATTGAAGAAATGATTCATGATATTGTAGAAGAACAAATTGAGATAGAACTGATAGTTGCGCGTCTATATGGTGATGCTGAAAAACCATTATATCCTGGTTGTACAGATTTTACAGTTTTTTCGGCAGTGTTAAAATTTATTAACCTGAAGGCGAAACAAGGATGGAGTGACAGAAGTTTTACAGAGCTTCTACAATTGATGAAAGAAATTATTCCAAAAGATAACGATCTTCTAGATTCACATTACAAAGACAAAAAAAATAATATGCCCGATGGGATTGGGATACAAGAAAATACATGCCTGTCTGAATGACTACATTATATATAGGAAGGAATATGAATTTCCTTCAGAGTGGCCTAAATGTGGGACATCACAGTATAAGGTGATGAAAAATCACAGGCTGGTGTAGATAATACAAAGCTCCCTTCAAAGATATTTTGGTATCTTCCTATAATTAATCGTTTCAAACGTTTATTTGCTAATTCACATGATGCAAAAAGGTTATGATGGCATGATGACGAGCGGGTATGTAATGGAAAAATATGTCATCCATCTGATTTTTAACAAAGGAATAAAATTTATTCGCAGTATTCTACATTTGGAAATGAAATTATAAATCTCAAACTAGGGTTGTGCACAGATGGAATGAATCCATACCGAACCCTCAGTAGCACACATAGTTCATGGCCTGTTTTATTGGTAATTTACAACCTCTCTCCTGATGTTTGTATGAAGCACAAATATGTCATGTTGAGTATTATGATCTTGGGTCCAAAGCAACCCGGCAATGATATTGATGTTTACTTGTCACCGTTGATTGATGATTTGAAATTGTTATGGGCCGATAGTCTTAGGGTGTATGATTCTTATAAAATGGAATATTTTCAACTGCATGCAATGCTTCTGTTAACTATAAATGACTTCCTAGCGTATGGAAATTTGTCTGGATACAGTGTTAAAGGGATAAAGCATGTCCAATTTGCAAACAACAGATGTCATATTGTCAATTGCATCATGGGAGGAAAACAGTGTACATGGGACATCGAATGTTTCTGTCTATGGAACACCCTAATAGAAGACTAAAAAAGGCATTCAATGGCTCAAAAGAATTTTATACTACTCCAAAACCTTTATCCCTTGATCTGTATTTTGATAGGGTGAAAAACCTTGATGTAACATTAGGAAAGACACAGAAATCTTTTAATGATAGACATATTTGGAAGAAAAGGTCAATATTTTTGGAGCTTCCATATTTGAGATATCATGAAGTTAAACATAATATTGATGTCATGCACGTGGTGAAGAATATATGTGATTCTTTGATTGGAACATTGTTAGATATTAAAGAAAAGAATAATGATGGGTTGAATGCAAGATTAGACAAACAATCAATGGGAATACGTTTGGAGTTAGCTCCCACCCCTAAAAGAAGTTCAACATTTCTTCCCCCGACTTGTCATACATTATCGAAGAGGGTGAAAATTATCTTTTTTCAGTGTCATCATGATTCCAAATTGCCTCAAGGATATTCTTATAATGTAAAAAAATTTGTCTCATTGGAGGACTTGAAGGTGATATGTATGAAATCACAAGATTTTGACGACATGATACAACAAATTCTACCAGTTTCATTGCATGGAATATTGCCCATTCGTGTCAGAAAGACTACAATGAAGTTGTGTTATTTTTTCAATTCAATTTGTAACATGGTTATTGATGTGAATTATTTGAATTTTTTTAAAAAGGATGCAATTTTTATACATTCTTAATTGGAAATGTATTTTCCTCCAACATTTTTTGATATAATGGTGCAATTAATGATTCATCTGGTTCGAGAAATAAAGGATTGTGGACCTGTATATCTTCGTTGGATGTATCCTTTTGAAAGGTATATGAAAATATTAAATGGGTATGTTAAAAATCTATATTGACCTAAAGACTCCATTGTGGAAAAGTATCTTACTGAGGAGGTAGGAGAGTTTTTTACGAGCTACATGGCTGCAGCGCAACACATAGGTTTGACTCCATCTATCCATGAATGAGTTAATAATGAGGGAAAGGCGATTCACGGCTTGAAAGTCAAATCATTGTCAGCTAAACATATGAAGAAGTTAGAATCATACATCTTTAATAACATAGCTGATGCTCCACCGTATATCACATTTCATATTAATGAGATGAAAAAATTTCATCCAGAGAAGAAAGAAATGTGGATTTTGAATGAGCACAACAAAACGTTTTTTTAATGGATTAAAAAGAATTTTCTTGGTAGATCATATGTATCAGAGACATTAAAATGGATAGTGAGTGGTCCATGTTTAAATGTTATAACATGGTCCGGTTATGACATTAATAGTTATACGTTTCATACGAAATCTCAGGACAACAAAAGTGCACTTCAGAATAGTGGTGTATTGGTGTTTGTAGAAGCAATGCATTTTTCGAGTGCTAAGGACAAAAACCCAATTTCGGAATCATGTGCGTATTATGGAGTGATTGAATTCATATGGTTGGTTGATTACTTTAAAATTAATGTTACCGTTTTTAACTGTAAATGGTTTATCGGTAACAACAGTGTCAGACACGATGAATTTGGAATGACAATTGTTAATCTGAATAGATTGGAAGAAACAACTGATTCTTTTGTAATGGGAACACATGCAAAAAAAACATTCTATGTAGTACATCAATCAGATATGCAGTGGGCTATTGTTTTACAAGGGAAAAAACAATATGTTGGTGAGGATGAACTTGATGAAGATGCTGATTTATGTGAGATCCCTACATCCATGGAAGTATTAACATAACATAATGATGAGAATGTTGAGAACATAGTTTATGCCATAAGGAATGATCACGCCAAAGGAATTTGGGAAAACAATCCATTTATACATTTCTAAAATTACAGGTAACATATGTTTATTTCTTGTTTATATTTATTTTTTTCATAAATGTTAGATACTGTATGTTTTTTATTTATTAAAACATGTTTTCAAACAAAATAAGTATATGTTTTTGTTTGTTTTATGTTTTTTAGTTTACTTTATCATGTTTATAACCATTACATGATTTATATATCTATTATTTTTGTTCACTGACAGTTACTTTACAATGTTTACCAAGTTTACCAAGTTTACCATATTTACCATGTTTACCATCTTGACCATCTTGACGATCTTTACCATATTTACCATCATTACCATATTTACCACTGTTTAACATGCTTACCATATATCCAATGTTTACTATTATGTAACTTAGTACACTTTTCTATTTTCTGATTAATGTTGTATTAAAATATATGAATTTGTATATTTGTGTACTGATGTTTGTTTTTTGTTTTTGATTTGAAGGATAATGACAGATCATTTAGATGATCAACCACATGATTCTGGAGATGACCATATTGTTGGTCATACCTCTGGGGATGAACATTCACATGCTCCTATTACGACAAAGAGTTTAAAGGTTGGTAAACGTGGGTGCACACGTTTACCAAAATTATAACTTGCTCGTATGTAGGATCAGAGGATAGTCATTGAGTTTGATGATGATGATGATATTCCTAGATGTCCGAATGAAAAAGATTTTATGAGTTTTGTAGCAACTCAGGGTAAGAGCAAAGTAAGCATTTTTTATGATGATTGGAGATTTCTGGATAAAGTGATAATATCTCAGTTGTGGAAGATGATTTTAGTATAATATTTTGTCATTGTTTGACTAATTCTTTTAATGTTTCTAGTATATATAATATTTTTAACCTCTTCTTTATTAGATGACATTTGATATTCCTGACACTGGAGGAGTCAGAAAGAAATTCTTATCATTGCCTTCTAGGAGATGGAGGGATTTCAAATCAACCCTCTCATATGATTTCGTTTATGGTCATAAGAGTCATGACAATCCATGTCGTATATATCCTTTTATAGATGATGACACATGGAGAAAGCTTTTTGAAAGTAGAAGTAAAGAGTCATTTCTGGTAAGGGCAATGTAAAATTTTATAAACTTTCTTATATAAATTATTTTATTAATGTTTTGTTAATGATTTCTTATTCTTAAAATACAGTAAACAAGGAATGATCATCAGGAGATCCAATCTAAAAAGGTATACCCTCATAGTTAATCTCGGGGAGGGTATTCCTTATTGGAAGAACAAATGATGGCAGAAAAATTTCAAAAACTAAGAGCTGAGTCTTAATGCTCTGGAGAGGTGGCCCCTCCACCCACTCTATCTAGAAATGAAAAATGGAAGAGAGATCAGAAGGGAAAAAGGCAATATCATTCGGAAGAATCGATAATCATAGCTGAGAGGATTGTAAGATATCTATTTTATTTATTTACGTTATCTATTTTCTTTATATAATTTCAATCATTACAGAAATGTTCAATTAATTAATACATGAATCCCTTGAGAAGTATAATTTAGAGGGGACATTTACAGCTACTGGGAGGGAAGATATTTTATTTGCAGCATTGGGAAGGCCCGAACATCTTGGTCGTGTAAGAGGATATTCGACAGGTGTATCGGTAAGAAAAGTGTTTCCACGTTCTTCAACTTCTAACATTGAGGGGGATTATATAAAAAATAGAATCCTTGGAGTCTGAATTTCATCATATTAATGCGACGATGGAGGACGTGATTAGAGTGTCGGTGCAGTCCTTGTTTGCAGAAATGCAAAGACAATTTCAGATTGCTGCTCCCACTCCTCCACCTCCCCCTGCAGACCCCATTATTTATCCTCCCCCTCCGCCAGTGCTCCCACTCCCCCACCTTAGCCTGCGGACCCCATTTCTTATCCCACACCTCTGACAAAACTTCCTAATTATTGTGAGTTGTATTTTGATGATTCTCAACATCATATAGAAGCATATGGGTTGGAATATTTTATAGGAGATACAATTCATCATCAACAATTAGAGGTATAGAATCAAAGGGTTACTGTATAGATATTATAGATTGATCAGCTAGGGTACCAATACCTACAGATGAGGTGGTTACAGTTGGACAGAGTATCAGCCATTTTTAAATTTGGCCATCCAGACTTCTTCGACTAATTACCATAGAGATATGAATTTTATATCTTTTATTTTAGTTTTTATTAAAGTTGTTTTATCAATTGAAAACTAATATATTTTTCAATTTATTTTTACAGGAATACTTCAATGGTATAGAAATACTATATAGACAACAACAAAGAAAAATGGTTATGACATCAGATACAGATTCAAATGGTCTTGACAGATTGTAAAGATATTCATATTTGTTTGTAGGTCATTATGATCTTACAATGGAAGATCATGTTTGTGGATGTGAAATAAGTGTGGGTATTATGAAAACTGATATCATGGAGCTTGTTACTGGAGATAAGTTGGTCATCAATGTGGTGAAAAGTTTTTCCATGTAAGTCTTAACACCTTTTGCCTATGTTATATTTATTAAAAATGTATACTTATGTATGTTTTGTATTAGGTATCTTTATAAAATTTGTGAGAGGAATGAGCTGAAAGATTTATATAGATTCATGGACCTGCAATTGATATCCCCTAAAGCATGTGCATTGAATGAGGAACAAATAATGGTTTATATTACTGAAAGACATGAAAATAATATAGTGACACAATGTTGGATGATGCCTTTTTGTGAGAGGTATGAAACACATTTCCCTCAAAGAGTTAATTATCTTTTAACATAAAAAACCACAAACGTTAAGTATCCTTTTATCAGTGATCATTGAATGTTAGGGTTTTTTTCCCAAGGGAGAAATCATTTTATTGGATATGCTATGTCCATGCTGATATGTGGGAAAGATTTAAGAATATATTTGAAAATTAAGTTACAATTTCTCAATATTTTTATATATTATAATGAATTTTAAATTTACCCCATTCGTATTATTTTCTAACAGTGCATGGGCCTACTTTCAAAAAAACACAAAGAAAAGAGGTGAAACGATCAAATATGTAAATGCGAAGGTAAATATCCATTTATAATGTGTACCTTTTGATTTATTACATAAAAATAATATATTGAATTTACACTCATTCAAATAGAATTGTCATGAACAACAAGGCATAATCAAATACGAATATTATATGTTATGATTTATATATGAAATAACAACAATTGGGACAATTGTGAATTCTGAACTGGTACGATTTCCTCTTAAACATTGCCATAATATTTTAAGTTGATTTATTCATTATACATGGTAACTACTTTCCTTTCCATTTTTAGCTTTTTGATGCCCCTCACACCCCGACCGCGGATGTCTGTAATTGTTCTCCTTTCTTGGACCCGGTTTAAATTTTTTCAGAGTTTAATTGCGATTGGTGGGTTTGCGCTGGTGCGCGGTCACCGCATCGTTAGCGGTGACCGTGCGTTCAGCCTGGGTGACAGTGTGTTCACCCGGTGTTTTAAACATTATAATTTTTATGTTGGTATTTTATTATTAATACCTTTTTATTTGGGTTATTATTATTGTATATATGTTTATATATGATTATATATATATATGTATAATAATGTATGTATATATATATATATAGATCTATATATGTATAAATATATATATATGTGTAACATCATTAAATTATTTTATAATTATTATTGTAAATACGTGATCAAAATAATTATTATTTAAATTAACTAGTTTATTATTTATTATTATTATAAGTTTTATTATTATTATGTATGTTTTATTATTATTAACATTATAAGTTTTATTATTATTATTATAATTATTATTATTATTATTATTATCATATATAAATATATATATAAGCATAATCAAACCCTAACCCTACCCCTACTCCCGTAGCCGCCACCCTTTTCCCCCCCTCTCTCTCTCTCCCCTTTCTCCTCCTTCTTTCCCGCGCCTGGCCGTTCCCCTCCCCCTGCACCTCGCTGATCCGCAGCCTCCCCTCCGGTGATCCGCCTCACCACGCTCGCGCCAGACCACCGCTTCCAGCCTCCCGGTATACTCACCCCTCCCCTTGTGCCGACCACCGGCTTCCGCCGCGCCCCGCACCCAGCCGCCTCCCTGGCTTCCGCCCCAGCGTCCCGCTTCACCCCCGTCCCGGCCCTGCATCCTACCTCCAGCATCCGCGACCTCCCACTCTGCAGCTCCTCCGCCGGCCTCCATCTCTGGCGCATCCCGCCGGCGTCCCGACCTATGTGCTTCCCGACCCCCTGCTCGCCCTCGGCCAGCCCGGACCCCCTGCTCGCCCTTGGCCAGCCCCGCCGCCCCCTTCACCACACTGCGGCCGCGCCCACAAGTCGTCCCGGCTCCCCCGGCCAGCCCGCCTTCCTGCTTCCCTTTCCCCACGCGTCGCGCCTGGTCTCCGGCCCCCCTCCACCTTGTGTTATACCCAGCGGTAGCCGCCGCTGCCATCCCCGACCCCTCCTCCGACCAGCGGCCTAACCCCCCCCACCTCCGGTATGTTTTCATTTTATTTTATTTATTTATTAATTTAAGTATTATTCTATTATTTTATTCCTTTTATTTATTATATTCATGTAAGTATTTGTTTATTAATTAATTAGTTTATTTATCCATTTAATAATTTATTTATTTCTTCATTTTAATATTTGTTGTATATTTATTTATTTATTCATTTGGATCTTTCTTTTTATTTCTTTAAGTTTTTGTTAATTATTAATTTACATATTTATTTAATTATTTATTTACATATTTATTTATTTATTTATTTATTTATTTATTTAGTTATTTATTTATTCATTTTTTTTGTATTTGTTAATTAGTTATTTATTTATTTATTCATTTAATTATTTGTCAATTAATTAATTCTTTATTTGTTTACTTATTCATTCATTCATTTAATTATGTTTTATTTTGTTTTATTACATATTTGTTTATTCTTTTGATTATTTATTTATTCATGTATTTATTATTTACCTATATATATTTATCTTAGTGTTTTTATTTAATTTTAAATAATACTTTTTTCTGTCGCGGGCTGAGTAACGTGTACTTTTAACTGTTCAGCGTACGCAGTTAGTCCGCAGGGGTTCGTTCTACTTTCCGTTGGAGTTCTGTCGCATCCGCTCCTTGTTTGAGGTAGGCGAATTCACATGTTTCCTTTTCGAATCACTCTGTTTGTACTTGAATTATTTTAAATTGATTTTATTCCATGATTCGCATGTTTATTATATCCTTGCGTGACTTATTTTGGTGATTTAATATCCATAGTTTATTTGTTCGAAAAATTAAGTTTGAAGCAATTATTTTTCTATGTTGTTATAGTTGTACACTAGATGGTATCTTGCACCTGTTTAGGCATTGTCAGTTAAGGTGGAACTAAATGTATGTGTTTCTGATGTTATCGTTGGTGGTCTGGAGCGGTGTTTTCTTTTTGTAAAGAAAGAATCATTCTTGGATCTTATTGTCCTGGGCTGGTTAGTTTTTTGAAATTTAGTATCATTTGGAAGTGTTGTCGTGTCCCTTTGCAGGTTTGACGCACCATTGGATGTTGACACTTCCATGGGTGCACCAGGTGCACACATGGATGTGCCCTCAAATGAATATGGTGTTTGAAATTGTTACCATTTATTTTTATTTATTTTTATTTTCTCGAAATCTCGACTTTTCTAAATGGTTCTTGGTTTCAAAATTTTTTCGCCTCTTTTTGAGACACATCGAACTTGTTTAAAAATAAATCTACGAAAATATGCCCGTTTGGCCTTTTATTTAATACAAAATAAGCGCTTGAGTTTCTGAAGAAGATATTGTGAAATGCTCATGTAAAGTCATATCATTTGGTAAAAACTGAGTGCTCGATTGGCGACTTCAGGTATTTTTATGAAGTGGTTTTTATAATTAAATGGCATGAAGGCCCGGTTGGCACTTTATTAATTGTGAAGTGATTGTATATATATATATATATGCGTACTTGTGAGGGCATCTCTACAGGGGGACTTCCCTTCGAGGGTTGTCGTGTAGCGATGTCTGTGTAAGGGGTTGGCAAGTGTGGTGAGATGAGTCACGCGTGCGTGGGCCTCCCACTTACACAGTGTTACAAAAACCACCATGGGTTCCTGGACGTCTTGTAGATTATCGAGTGAAGGTTTCTTGCTAACCCTGATTAGACAGGTTGGTACCCCCTGGAGTTGTGGACAGGCCAGGAGGGATGTGCCACTGGTTGGCTATTAGGGCGGCTAGTTGGTTATTGACTATGGAGTACCACGCCGGCAGGTAGTCTGAACCCGAGTACGTCCAGGGGTTTTCTAGGGTTGTTTAGGATCACCCATGGTTACTTTTTCACCTTGATTGTTTACTTTCAGTTATTATTTACAGCTTATAGTGTTACTTGTGTCCTTTTGAACTACTATCATCTTGCATCACTTGGTTACTTTCTGTTTCACTGGTTTGCCTTCAGCCTGTACTGTTTACCTGTTCCTTGTTAGCACAGTCGTAGTATTATCTGTATTTGGTTTTGTTAATAAAAACAGGAAATGGTTTTGGAAGTGATTTATAGTGTGCGTTGGGTTTTCAAATGGGGAAAACATTTTGTTTATTTTTAAATGTGAAAAATCTATTTTATAATTGTATTTTTCAAACCTGTGTCAACGGATTTCTTGGGAAAGGAAACATTTGGATTCAGTGGTTTACATTGGCTTACCTACTGGGCATTTTAATGCTCACGCCTATATTATCATTTCAGTTGCAGGTCTTCCCTTGATCAGGTCTTCTGTTTTGAGTCGCTCGGTGTTGGAGTGAGGTTGCTCTCTAGTTGGGTGGTGACCTGAGAGTTCACATGGAGGTACGTGGTCGTGTGGCTTTTATTTCTTTTCTGCTGTTAGTGTTTATTTGTTCTGTTCTACTTGCTTTTGTTTGGGCTGAAATCGTTCCCAATGATCAAATTTTAATGCCCGACACTTGTTGCATCCCGGGGGGATCGGGAACGCTCCTCGGGACTTGCCGCGGGCCGGCTCGAGGGACCGGTTCAGGGTCGACCCGGGCTGGTTCGTGACAAAATGGTATCAAAGGCAGGTTCTTGTTATTTGGGTTGTTCGGTAGAAGGAGATTAGGACTGTCGGAACTCGAGGGGTAGGTGCGGGAAGAGCGTCACGTACTCTTGCTCGCACTGATCTTCGAGTTACCAGGGGTAGTTTGGGAATTGTGTCCTTGTCTTTTATGGTTTGTCTTGGATTGAGAGATGACAATGGAGGCAAGCCGACGTTACGTCATGATTTCACATGGAGTAGTGACCCATGTGGAGTCCGAGTACATGGTTTCAATTCCTCCTAGTGGTCGACGCTGACTTGGGACATGGCCCACTACCATGTCGCCAGATTGAGCGTGACTACAAGTCCCTCATTTCAGTGATTGATGCAAATTTGGATGTTGTTTTCGTTTTGGTCTGTGTGAGTGCATAGTTGGAAATGAAAATGGGTTTTTGAAAATTGGACTGGTTTCTTTTAAAGGACTTTAAATATATGAAATGGGTTTTAAAACTGAAATCTCTTGATTTAGAAATCTGTTGTTTTCTTGAAACTGGTTAAGAAAGATTTGGGTTGAAACCTCAGTTCCTCTTTATGAACGTCTGCACATGTGTGAGAATGCACGGAAAGTGTGTGTTGATGCACTTATGAATGGAATGTGGATAAAGACATGTGCAACGGGTCATGGGAGTACCTGGGTGTGTTTGAAATTTAACGTTTGACTTTGTTTTCTAAACTGGTTTTAAGGGGTAAACGGTTTTGGAAAGTTTTGGTTTGAAAGTGGGTTGGTTTTGGAAAGTAGTCTTGAGAAAAAGGGTGGTTTTATAATCTAAAATAAAAGGGGAATGTTAAAAAGGAGATTTTATTTTGGGTTGTGTTGTATTTGTTTGGTCCTTGTGCGGACTGTTTTTGATGAAGGCGCTTTTATTGATGTTGCTTCGATTTGATGTTGGTTTTGGCCTTCTGTTTTATATGTCGCTCAGGAAATGCCGCCAAGAAAGGTCCCTAAGGATTCTGATAGGTCATGCCCAGTTTTTGGTCCTCCTCAGACCTTGCCTATTCTCCATGGTGATCAGGGTCCGTTAGAGGAAGTAAAATGGCTTGAGGAAGTGGAACGTTTCTTTAGAATTTTGTGAACTCCCGAAAATGTTAAGGTTCGTGCAATTATGAAGTTGTTCGAGGGTCCAGCTATGGACCAGTGGAAGGTGGTTGCCCCACCATCGACGCAAGTTGAAATGACGTGGGATGTCTTTAGAATTGTTTTCATCCTATGGTTTGTACCTGAGGAAGTGAAGCTGGAGAAAAAGAGGGAGCTTGTGCATATTCAACAAGGCCAACAGACGGTGAAGGCATATGTTGACCATTTCAAGGAACTGATTTACTTTTCTCCATATGTAGTGTCACATGAGCTCATGAAGGTCTCTCTTTTCACTAAGGGTCTTCTTCCAGAGATCAAGGAGCGAGTCCTCCCTTCCAAAGACCTTTGTTTCGAGAAGCTGGTAGAGGAAGCATTCTTGGCTGAGTTGGTTTCCAGTGTGCGGGTGGTTAGTACTTCAGCATCCCCAGTTTTTCGTAAGAGTTCCTCCTATGGTGTGGAAAATATGCCAGAGATACCTGTTCCCAATGAGTTATCCCCTTTGGTCCCATCTTCCAGTTCATTAGATCGTTCGATGGTATTCTTTCAATGTGGTCGTTTTGGGCATTTAAAGCCGTCTTGTTGCAACCCTCCGAAGACGTGTCATCGATGCAGTTTTCTGGGTCATCTGGAAAAGTTTTGCAGGAAGCGTCGCATGAAGAGGACGCTGTGATGGGAGAATGTCAGTACCTGACTGTGAGGCAGAAGATGCTTCAGCCATCAGAGCCCCAACCACAGGTCTTGGGGTAAAGCTCACGCACAGTCAGGAGTCCCCAGGGGTGTGCAGCCTTGGTCCAGGTTTTGGGTTCTGTGTTAGTAGTGGAACAATCAAGATCTTTTAGTACTTGTTTTTCTTCTATTAAGTTTTGACGTTATTGTATGTTCATTGTTTTACCATGGGGTTATCATGGACTTGTTCTATTACAATCCAAGTAGTCTGGTTTATGTAAATGTGTTGTTTTTCTAAAAAGTGACAATGGACTTGTCCTATGATAAATCTAAGTGGACTTGTCGTGTGGATGTAATATTCTAAATCGTGTGTCCTTATTAATAGTGTGTTTGGTCCTTGTGTGGGTTGACCTCGTTGTAGTTATGATATCGTATGTGGTTATGTTTCGTGGACTTTAATGGATCATGTTTCCGATTCGATGTCCGGTTAAGTCTTTTCTGTGGGTTGTTCCTAGTGTTGAGGTTGTTGACTCTGGTCGAGGATTTATTGTCTTGACGAAGGTGTTGTTTTAATCGTGCTATAAGAGTTGGTTTTAATTGGTTGGGAGTTCCCACGTCGACCCCCCCCCCCCCTTTCCTAGGGTTGTCTATTTAGATGGTCAACTTTTCTGCACAAGTTGAGCTCTTGTGGTGGGGAGAACCCTTCGTGTTCTCCCCTCAATCTCGGACCCCCGTTTTCTCTTGAATCAGTCGGGTGTGACCTGTGCTGAGTAAGTTCATCCCCGATATTCTCAGTTCTCTCTGGTTCCTTTAGTTCCGTTGGGGCATGGACTTAAATCATGATCGACTTTTGGCCTGGTGACTTTCTGGGGGCAGAAAGTGTCTGTGGTGGGGAGAATTGTCACACCCCGACCGCGGATGTCTGTAATTGTTCTCCTTTCTTGAACCCGGTTTAAATTTTTTCAGAGTTTAATTGTGATTGGTGGGTTTGCGACGGTGCGCGGTCACCGCATCGTTAGCGGTGACCGTGTGTTCAGCCCAGGTGACAGTGTGTTCACCCGGTGTTTTAAACATTATAATTTTTATGTTGGTATTTTATTATTAATTCCTTTTTATTTGGGTTATTATTATTGTATATATGTTTATATATGATTATATATATATATATGTATAATAATGTATGTATATATATATATATAGATCTATATATGTGTAAATATATATATATGTGTAACATCTTTAAATTATTTTATAATTATTATTGTAAATACGTGATCAAAATAATTATTATTTAAATTAACTAGTTTATTATTTATTATTATTATAAGTTTTATTATTATTATATAAGTTTTATTGTTATTAACATTATAAGTTTTATTATTATTATAATAATAATAATTATTATTATTATCATATATAAATATATATATAAGCATAATCAAACCCTAACCCTACCCCTACTCCTGTAGCCGCCACCCTTTTCCCCCCCGCTCTCTCTCTCCCCTTTCTCCTCCTTCTTTCCCGCGCCCGGCCGTTCCCCTCCCCCTGCACCTCGCCGATCCGCAGCCTCCCCTCCGGTGATCCGCCTCACCGCGCCCGCGCCAGACCGCCGCTTCCGGCCTCCCGGTATCCTCACCCCTCCCCCTGTGTCGACCTCCGGCTTCTGTCGCGCCCCGCACCCAGCCGCCTCCCTGGCTTCCGCCCCAGCGTCCCGCTTCACCCCCGACCCGGCCCTGCCTCCTACCTCCAGCGTCTGCGGCCTCCCGCTCTGCAGCTCCTCCGCCGGCCTCCATCTCCGGTGCTCCCGCCGGCGTCCCGACCTATGTGCTTCCCGACCCCCTGCTCGCCCTCGGCCAGCCCGGACCCCCTGCTCACCCTCGGCCAGCCCCGCCGCCCCCTTCACCACGCTGCGGCCGCGCCCGCAAGTCGTCCCGGCTCCCCCGGCCAGCCCGCCTTCCTGCTTCCCTTTCCCCACGCGTCGCGCCCGGTCTCCGGCCCCCCTCCACCTTGCGCTATACCCAGCGGTAGCCGTCGCTGCCATCCCCGACCCCTCCTCCGACCAGCAGCCTAACCCCCCCACCTCCGGTATGTTTTCATTTTATTTTATTTATTTATTAATTTAAGTATTATTCAATTATTTTATTCATTTTATTTATTATATTCATGTAAGTATTTGTTTATTAATTAATTAGTTTATTTATTCATTTAATCATTTATTTATTTCTTCATTTTAATATTTGTTGTTTATTTATTTATTTATTCATTTTGTTCTTTCTTTTTATTTCTTTACGTTTTTGTTAATTATTAATTTACATATTTATTTAATTATTTATTTACATATTCATTTATTTATTTATTTAGTTATTTATTTATTTATTTAGTTATTTATTTATTCATTTTTTTGTATTTGTTAATTAGTTATTTATTTATTTATTCATTTAATTATTTGTCAATTAATTAATTCTTTATTTGTTTACTTATTCATTCATTCATTTAATTATGTTTTATTTTGTTTGATTACCTATTTGTTTATTCTTTTGATTATTTATGTATTCATGTATTTATTATTTACCTATATATATTTATCTTAGTGTTTTTATTTAATTTTAAATAATCCTTTTTTCTATCGTGGGCTGAGTAACGTGTACTTTTTCACTATTCAGCATACGCAGTTAGTCCGCAGGGGTTGTTCTACTTTCCGTTGGAGTTCTGTCGCATCCCCTCCTTGTTTGAGGTAGGCGAATTCACCTGTTTCCTTTTCGAAGCACTCTGTTGGCACATGAATTATTTTAAATTGATATTATTCCATGATTCACATGTTTATTATATCCTTGCGTGACTTATTTTGGTGATTTAAGATCCATAGTTTTTTTGTTCGAAAAATTAAGTTTGAAGCAATTATTTTTCTATGCTGTTATAGTTGTACACTATATGGTATCTTGCACCTGTTTAGGCATTGTCAATTAAGGTGGAACTAAATGTCTGTGTTTCTGATGTTATCATTGGTGGTCTGGAGCGGTGTTTTCTTTTTATAAAGAAAGAATCATTCTTGGATCTTATTGTCCCGTGCTGGTTAGTTTTATGAAATTTAGTATCATTTGGAAGTGTTGTCGTGCCCCTTTGCTAGTTTGACGCACCATTGGATGTTGACACATCCATGGGTGCACCAGGTGCACACATGGATGTGCCCTCAAATGAAGATGGTGTTTGAAATTGTTACCATTTATTTTTATTTATTTTTATTTTCTCGAAATCTCGACTTTTCTAAATGGTTCTTGGTTTCAAAATGTTTTCGCCTCTTTTTGAGACACATCGAACTTGTTTAAAAATAAATCTACGAAAATATGCCCGTTTGGCCTTTTATTTAATACAAAAGCAGCGCTTGAGTTTTTGAAGAAGATATTGTGAAATGCTCGTGTAAAGTCATTTGATTTTCTAAAAACTGAGTGCTCGCTTGGCGACTTCAGGTATTTTTATGAAGTGGTTTTGATTATTAAATGGCGTGAAGTCCCGGTTGGCGCTTTATTAATTGTGAAGTGATTGTATATATATATATATGCGTACTTGTGAGGGAATCTCTACCGGGGGACTTCCCTTCGAGGGTTGTCGTGTAGCGATGTCCGTGTAAGGGGTTGGCGAGTGCGGTGAGATGAGTCACGCGTGCGTGGGCCTCCCACTTACACAGTGTTACAAAAACCACCATGGGTTCCTGGGCGTCTTGTAGATTATCGAGTGACGGTTTCTTGCAAACCCTGATTAGACGGGTTGGTACCCCCTGGAGTTGTGGACAGGCCAGGAGGGATGTGCCACTGGTTGGCTATTAGGGCGGCCAGTTGGTTATTGACTATGGAGTACCACGCCGGCAGGTAGTCTGAACCCGAGTACGTCTAGGGGTTTTCTAGGGATGTTTAGGATCACCCATGGTTACTTTTTCACCTTGATTGTTTACTTTCAGTTATTCTTTACAGCTTATAGTGTTACTTGTGTCCTTTTGCACTACTATCATCTTGCATCACTTGGTTTCTTTCTGTTTCACTGGTTTGCCTTCAGCCTGTACTGTTTACCTGTTCCTTGTTAGCACAGTCGTAGTATTATCTGTATTTGGTTTTGTTAATAAAAACAGGAAATGGTTTTGGAAGTGATTTATAGTGTGCGTTGGGTTTTCAAATGGGGAAAACATTTTGTTTATTTTTAAATGTGAAAAATCTATTTTATAATTGTATTTTTCAAACCTGTGTCAACGGATTTCTTGGGAAAGGAAACATTTGGATTCAGTGGTTTACATTGGCTTACCTACTGGGCATTTTAATGCTCACGCCTATATTATCATTTTAGTTGCAGGTCTTCCCTTGCTCAGGTCTTCTGTTTTGAGTCGCTCGGTGTTGGAGTGAGGTTGCTCTCTAGTTGGGTGGTGACCTGAGAGGTCACATGGAGGTACGTGGTTGTGTGGCTTTTATTTATTTTCTGCTGTTAGTGTTTATTTGTTCTGTTATACTTGCTTTTGTTTGGGCTGAAATCGTTCCCAACGATCAAATTTTAATGCCCGGCACTTGTTGCATCCCGGGGGGATCGGGAACGCTCCTCGGGACTTGCCGCGGGCCGGCTCGGGTGACCGGTTCAGGGTCGACCCGGGCTGGTTCGTGACAAAATGGTATCAAAGGCAGGTTCTTGTTATTTGGGTTGTTCGGTAGAAGGAGATTAGGACTGTCGGAACTCGAGGGGTAGGTGCGGGAAGAGAGTCGCGAACTCTTGCTCGCACTGATCTTCGAGTTACCAGGGGTATTTCGGGAATTGTGTCCTTGTCTTTTCTGGTTTGTCTTGGATTGAGAGATGACAATGGAGGCAAGCCGACGTTACGTCGTGATTTCACATGGAGTAGTGACCCATGTGGAGTCCGAGTACATGGTTTCAATTCCTCATAGTGGTCGACGCTGACATGGGACATGGCCCACTACCATGTCGCCAGATTGAGCGTGACTACAAGTCCCTCATTTCAGTGATTGATGCAAATTTGGATGTTGCTTTCGTTTTGGTCTGTGTGAGTGCATAGTTGGAAATTAAAAGGGGTTTTTGAAAATTGGACTGGTTTCTTTTAAAGGAATTTAAATATATGAAATGGGTTTTAAAACTGAAATCTCTTGATTTGGAAATCTGTTGTTTTCTCAAAACTGGTTAAGAAAGATTTGGGTTGAAACCTCAGTTCCTCTTTATGAATGTCTACACATGTGTGAGAATGCACGGAAAGTGTGTGTTGATGCACGTATGAATGGAATGTGGATAAAGACATGTGCAACGGGTCATGGGAGTACCTGGGTGTGTTTGAAATTTAACGTTTGACTTTGTTTTCTAAACTGGTTTTAAGGGGGAAACGGTTTTGGAAAGTTTTGGTTTGAAAGTGGGTTGGTTTTGGAAAGTAGTCTTGAGAAAAAGGGTGGTTTTATAATCTAAAATAAAAGGGGAATTTTAAAAAGGAGATTTTATTTTGGGTTGTGTTGTATTTGTTTGGTCCTTGTGCGGACTGTTTTTGATGAAGGCGCTTTTATTGATGTTGCTTCGATTTGATGTTGGTTTTGGCCTTCTGTTTTATATGTCGCTCAGGAAATGCCGCCCAGAAAGGTCCCTAAGGATTCTGATAGGTCATGCCCAGTTTTTGGTCCTCCTCAGACCTTGCCTATTCTCCATGGTGATCAGGGTCCGTTAGAGGAAGTAAAATGGCTTGAGGAAGTGGAACGTGTCTTTAGAATGTTGGGAACTCCCGAAAATGTTAAGGTTCGTGCAATTATGAAGTTGTTCGAGGGTCCGACTCTGGACCAGTGGAAGGTGGTTGCCCCACCATCGACACAAGTTGAAATGACATGGGATGTCTTTAGAATTGTATTCATCCAATGGTTTGTACCTGAGGAAGTGAAGCTGGAGAAAAAGAGGGAGCTTGTGCATATTCAACAAGGCCAACAGACGGTGAAGGAATATGTTGACCATTTCAAGGAACTGATTTCCTTTTCTCCATATGTAGCGTCATATGAGCTCATGAAGGTCTCTCTTTTCACTGGGGGTCTTCTTCCAGAGATCAGGGAGCGAGTCCTCCCTTCCAAAGACCTTTGTTTCGAGAAGCTGGTAGAGGAATCATTCTTGGCTAAGTTGGTTTCCAGTGTGCGGGTGGTTAGTACTTCAGCATCCCCAGTTGTTCGTAAGAGTTCCTCCTCTGGTGTGGAAAATATGCCAGAGATACCTGTTCCCAATGAGTTATCCCATTTGGTCCCAGCTTCTAGTTCATTAGATCGTTCGATGGTATGCTTTCAATGTGGTCGTTTTGGGCATTTAAAGCCGTCTTGTTGCAACCCTCCGAAGACGTGTCATCGATGCGGTTTTTTGGGTCATCTGGAGAAGTTTTGCAGGAAGCGTCGCATGAAGAGGACGCTGTGATGGGAGAATGTCAGTACCTGACTGTGAGGCAGAAGATGCTTCAGCCATCAGAGCCCCAACCACAGGTCTTGGGGTGAAGCTTGCGCACAGTCAGGAGTCCCCAGGGGTGTGAAGCCTTGGTACAGGTTTTGTGTTCTGTGTTAGCAGTGGAACAATCAAGATCTTTTAGTACTTGTTTTTCTGCTGTTAAGTTTTGACGTTATTGTATGTTCATTGTTTTACCATGGGGTTATCATGGACTTGTTCTATTACAATCCAAGTAGTCTGGTTTATGTAAATGTGTTGTTTTTCTAAAAAGTGACAATGGACTTGTCCTATGATAAATCTAAGTGGACTTGTCGTGTGGATGTAATATTCTAAATCGTGTGTCCTTATTAATAGTGTGTTTGATACTTGTGTGGGTTGACCTCGTTGTAGTTATGTTATCGGATGTGGTTATGTTTCATGGACTTTAATGGATCATGTTTTCGATTCGATGTCCGGTTAAGTCTTTTCTGTGGGTTGTTCCTAGTGATGAGGTTGTTGACTCTGGTCGAGGATTTAATGTCTTGACGAAGGTGTTGTTTTAATCGTGCTATAAGAGTTGGTTTGAATTGGTTGGGAGTTCCCGCGTCGACCCCCCCCCCCCCCTTTCATAGGGTTGTCTATTTAGATGGTCAACTTTTCTGCACAAGTTGAGCTCTTGTGGTGGGGAGAACCCTTCGTGTTCTCCCCTCAATCTCGGACCCCAGTTTTCTCTTGAATCGGTCGGGTGTGACCTGTGCTGAGTAAGGTCATCCCCGAGATTCTCAGTTCTCTTTGGTTCCTTTAGTTCCGTTGGGGCATGGACTTAAATCATGATCGACTTTTGGCCTGGTAAATTTATGGGGGCAGAAAGTGTCTGTGGTGGGGAGAATTGTCACACCCCGACCGCGGATGTCTGTAATTGTTCTCCTTTCTTGAACCCGGTTTAAATTTTTTCGGAGTTTAATTGCGATTGGTGGGTTTGCGACGGTGCGCGGTCACCGCATCGTTAGCAGTGACCGTGCGTTCAGCCCAGGTGACAGTGTGTTCACTCGGTGTTTTAAACATTATAATTTTTATGTTGGTATTTTATTATTAATACCTTTTTATTTGGGTTATTATTATTGTATATATGTTTATATATGATTATATATATATATATATATATGTATAATAATGTATGTATATATATATATATAGATCTATATATGTATAAATATATATATATGTGTAACATCTTTAAATTATTTTATAATTATTATTGTAAATACGTGATCAAAATAATTATTATTTAAATTAACTAGTTTATTATTTATTATTATTATAAGTTTTATTATTATTATATAAGTTTTATTGTTATTAACATTATAAGTTTTATTATTATTATTATAATAATAATAATAATTATTATTATTATTTTTATCATATATAAATATATATATAAGCATAATCAAACCCTAACCCTACCCCTACTCCCGTAGCCACCACCCTTCCCCCCCCTCTCTCTCTCCCCTTTCTCCTCCTTCTTTCCCGTGCCCGGCCGTTCCCCTCCCCCTGCACCTCGCTGATCCGCAGCCTCCCCTCCGGTGATCTGCCTCACAGCACCCGCGCCAGCCCGCCGCTTCCGGCCTCCCGGTATCCTCACCCCTCCCCCTGTGCTGACCTCCGGCTTCCGTCGCGCCCCGCACCCAGCCGCCTCCGCTCCTTGTTTGAGGTAGGCGAATTCACCTGTTTCCTTTTCGAAGCACTCTGTTGGCACATGAATTATATTAAATTGATATTATTCCATGATTCAAATGTTTATTATATCCTTGCGTGACTTATTTTGGTGATTTAAGATCCATAGTTTTTTTGTTCGAAAAATTAAGTTTGAAGCAATTATTTTTCTATGCTGTTATAGTTGTACACTAGATGGTATTTTGCACCTGTTTAGGCGTTGTCAATTAAGGTGGAACTAAATTTCTGTGTTTCTGATGTTATCGTTGGTGGTCTGGAGCGGTGTTTTATTTTTGTAAAGAAAGAATCATTCTTGGACCTTATTGTCCTGTGCTGGTTAGTTTTATGAAATTTATTATCATTTGGAAGTTTTGTCATGCCCCTTTGCAGGTTTGACGCACCATTAGATGTTGACACATCCATGGGTCCACCAGGTGCACACATGGATGTGCCCTCAAATGAATATGGTGTTTGAAATTGTTACCATTTATTTTTATTTTCTCAAAATCTCGACTTTTCTAAATGGTTCTTGGTTTCAAAATGTTTTCGCCTCTTTTTGAGACACATCTAACTTGATTAAAAAGAAATCTACGAAAATATGCCCGTTTGGCCTTTTATTTAATACAAAATCAGCGCTTGAGTTTTTGAAGAATATATTGTGAAATGCTCGTGTAAAGTCATTTGATTTTGTAAAAACTGAGTGCTCGCTTGGAGACTTCAGGTATTTTTATGAAGTGGTTTTGATTATTAAATGGAGTGAAGGCCCGGTTGGCACTTTATTAATTGTGAAGTGATTGTATATATATATATATATATGAGTACTTGTGAGGGCATCTCTACCGGTGGACTTCCCTTCGAGGGTTGTCGTGTAGCGATGTCCGTGTAAGGGGTTGGCATGTGCGGTGAGATGAGTCACGCGTGCGTGGGCCTCCCACTTACACAGTGTTACAAAAACCACCATGGGTTCCTGGGCGTCTTGTAGATTATCGAGTGACGGTTGCTTGCTAATCCTGATTAGACGGGTTGGTACCCCCTGGAGTTGTGGACAGGCCAGGAGGGATGTGCCACTGGTTGGCTATTAGGGCGGCCAGTTGGTTATTGACTATGGAGTACCACGCCGACAGGTAGTCTGAACCCGAGTACGTCCAGGGGTTTTCTAGGGATGTTTAGGATCACCCATGGTTACTTGTTCACTTTGATTGTTTACTTTTAGTTATTCTTTACAGCTTATAGTGTTACTTGTGTCCTTTTGCACTACTATCATCTTGCATCACTTGGTTACTTTCTGTTTCACTGGTTTGCCTTTAGCCTGTACTGTTTACCTGTTCCTTGTTAGCACAGTCGTAGTATTATCTATATTTGGTTTTGTTAACAAAAACAGGAAATGGTTTTGGAAATGATTTATAGTGTGCGTTGGGTTTTCAAATGGGGAAAACATTTTGTTTATTTTTAAATGTAAAAAATCTATTTTATAATTGTATTTTTCAAACCTGTGTCAACGGATTTCTTGGGAAAGGAAACATTTGGATTCAGTGGTTTACTTTGGCTTACCTACTGGGCATTTTAATGCTCACGCCTATATTATCATTTCAGTTTCAGGTCTTCTCTTGCTCAGGTCTTCTGTTTTGAGTCGCTCGGTGTTGGAGTGAGGTTGCTCTCTAGTTGGGTGGTGACCTGAGAGGTCACATGGAGGTACATGGTCGTGTGGCTTTTATTTATTTTCCGCTGTTAGTGTTTATTTGTTCTGTTCTACTTGCTTTTGTTTGGTCTGAAATCGTTCCCAACGATCAAATTTTAATGCCCGACACTGGTTGCCATCCCGGGGGGATCGGGAACGCCCCTCGGGACTTGCCGCGGACTGGCTCGGGTAACCGGTTCAGGGTCGACCCGGGCTAGTTCGTGACACCTATACTGCTGAAGACATGAAACACTTACAAGGGAGTGGTCAAATTATATTAAAGGTTTTATTGAATTTTATTTGTTTGTAATGTAAAATTTAAATTTGAATATTGTCTTTGTAATTGTGTATTTGGAAGTTGTTTAGGTTGGATAATTTTTTTGAAGTTGACAGTGTAAGTTTTGAATGTTATATATGTCAATGTTTAATTTTTCTCTACATCTTGTTTTGGTCAACTTTTGATGGTTTTTCTGGTATGGATTTTGTTCTGTGGGGGAGGGGTTCCAAGGGTGTGGGGGTGTGTTTAGTGGGGTTGGGGGTGTCTAGCAGTCTGGGAGGGCTGCCCGGTGGGGTGGGGGGGGGGCAGTCTAGGGGGGTGGGTGGGTTGTCTAGGGGTGTGGGAGGGCAGTCCAGGGGTGTGGGAGTGCTGTCTAGGGGTGGGAGGGTATACATGATGATGGGGGGTTGTCCAGGGGTGTTTGGGGCTATCTACGGGTGTGGTGGGGGCTGTCAAGTAGGGAGAGGGGGTGAGGCGATGCTGTTCAGGCGGGTGGGGGTTGTCGAGGTGTGATTGGGGCTATCCAAGGGGTTGGGGGGTAGTCCATGTGTGTGGTTGGGGCTCCAATGGGGTGGGGAGGGTTGTCCAAGGGGTATACATGAGGGTGAGAGATACAATGGGGTGGGGGAGGGTTGTCCATGGAGTATACATGATGGTGGGGGCTCCAAAGGGGTGGGGGAGGGCTGTCCATGGGGTATACATGAGGGTGGGGGCAGTCTAGGGGGGTAAGTTTTTTATCTTATCAATGTAAATGCTTAAATTCGATCTCATTTTGTTTTTCTAGTACGATTCTTGATTTGTATTATTTTTGATTCTTGGTGGAGAGCAGATGACTGCATTCAATTTTTTTTAAAAAAATTGGGTTTATCCCGTTGGTTATTTAATAACTGACGTGATAAAAGGACTGGGTAATGGTTTATCACATTTGTTATTTAATAACCGACATGATAAAAGGCCTGGGAAATGGTTTATCACGTCGGTTATTAAATAACTGATGTGATAAATGGCTGGGGGAATGGATTATCACATGGGTTATTTATTAACCGATGTGAGAAACCCCCCCCCCCCAGACAGGTTTAGAACGTCGGTTATTTAATAACCAACGTGATAAACCATCTCCCGAGAGTCTATTACATCAGTTAATTAAAAACTGAAGATAAACATGGGTCTGGGGTTTATCACGTTGTTTATATAATAACCAACGTCATAAACCCCCCTCCCCCCAGTTTATCACGGTGGTTATATAATAACTGACGTTCTAAACCTGTCCGGGGAGGGGGGTTCTCACGTCGGTTAATAAATAACCGACGTGATAAATGATTTCCCAGGCCTTTTATCACATCGTTTATTTAATAACAGACTTGATAGACCATTTCCCAAGCCATTTATAATGTCGCTTATTAAATAACCGAAGTGATAAACCCATCCCATTTTCTTTATCATGTTGGTTATAAATTAAACAACATCAAAAAAATTGCGATTTTATGTTTTTGAAATCAGTTTTTAAATAACTAATGTCAAAAACATTATTTATAACGTCTCCCGTATTAACGTCGGCTAGAAACAGATGTAAAAAATGAAAAATAAACGATGTAAAAAACGTTTTCTGCACTACTGTGATATTATAAAAATTATACACTTTAACCTTAATTGTTAATATAGTTATGAAACATAAATAATGATATCCACCATTGTGGTATCTACTTTAAATGAACTCTATTTCAATACCGGGAGATCCCTTGATCTGTCGGATCTTGTATCAGCTCTATCTTTCAATCCCATTAAATCCCAAAATCCCATGGAATGGTATCAACTTTATCTCTCTAACCCAAAAAATCCCTCGATACGATGATTGATTTCAACTCTCCCTTCATATCACTGAATGCTCTCAGTCTGATGAATCATATTTGATCTCTTCCTATCCCTGTAATCCATCTCTATGTAAAATGACTAGACACACTATTACAAAAGAAAATAGTTCTAATGAATATAAAATCCTTAAAAGGATTTCTTATAAAATCAACTCACTAATGAATTACAATGATTAGGAAAACTATATTTATGAATACAATCATTAGAATACTTGAGTTGAGAATTCATCCCATCCCTTCTCTTCAAATGACCTTTTATTTAAAGGAAATCATCAAATTGGTGTATTTCAGTGTTTTTTCAACATCATCAAAATAGTTTCATTTTCACAGTTAATAATGATCTTGATCCTGAATAGGAAAACTATGAATGTATTGTACATCATCTTTCTGATGTTGTTGAGATTAAAACCATTACAATTAAATTATATATTCCCTCATACAGATATAATTTTAATCACTTTTATTACAATCATTTTGTTGTCTGATTGAATTTAATAATGATTATAAATATGATAAACTAAAAAAATATCATTTAAAGGTATTGGTACTAATGACATTTTGATAATCATGATTTTTTTTAATTTGATAAAGAATATATAAGGCTAACCACTGGTCAGAACAAGATTGAGTTTGATGTATCATAAACACAATCAGTCTGATGGATCAAATTGAATAATAAAATATTTTATTCATTTTACCATTATAATTGTTTCAATTCTAGGAATAAAATAATATATTCTAAAAAACATAAGAAAACAATTGTGAAATATATTGTTAGAAAACATATTTTTACAGATTAATTTTTGATTTCCTAAATTAAAGAATGGAAAATTATTGAGAAGGACTTTTAACTCATCATTATAAAGAGTTCATAATTATAATATAGATATAAATAGTTTATATGTGAATATAATATGAAAAAGAAATTATATTTTATCTTATTTTAAATTACTTTATTTACAATATTTTTATTAATTCTTAAATGATTTCTAAATATTTTACCTCAAAATCTAAATTTTTCTAGAAATTAGTTTAAATATTTTAGTTATAGTGGGTATCAAAAGAGGGAATACATAGGCTCTAATGTGGGTTTACATAATAAGGAGGGATTCAAGTCATCTATTATGATAAACAACAACTAGGTGTGAAAATCTCGAATCATACATTTGAACACCACATCCATCCAACTTGTAGACATGAAATATGATAATTACCTTAATTTTGAATTGTTTTCCACCCAAACCTACGACCATCTATAAACTAATCTCTAGATACTAGGATAAAAATGATGTCATTTGAGAAGGAGACACTCATAATGGATATGGGTTGATGTAGGAATGAATAAAGAAGGATCATTCAGTGTTAGAGGAACAAAAAAGTGGATTTTACTAAGGTTCCTGATATAATGCACACTATTTATAGATATAAAAAATATATTTTATTAAATTTTCATAAATTAGAAAATGAATATTTCTTATTAAATTAATTATTTTAAATGTTATTAAATTTATTCCATTTTTTTGATATATTTGATCTACTATTTAAATAAATAAATATATATGATAATAAATGATTTAAAATATTTACATTATTAAAAAGAAATGTTAAATTTAATTTGAAATATATATGAATCATGGTTTCTTTAATTATATATATTAATGTGAAATAGTCTATAATATTTTTTTAAAACAGTTAATATGAAGAATACATATTTATAATATTAATATAAAGTGTTTATATTTACATGAAACATCACAAGAAGAATTTATAAATTTTGAAGTATTTATAATGTCATTATTAATGAAATGACTATAATTTCATATATGATAACTTAATATTGTATCTAGAATCCTTTTATTGAAGTACACATTTATAGTGTTTATTGTTAATCAAGAAAGGGAATATATAGAATACATAGTGGGGAAAAGGAACAAGGTATGCATCTACTGAGCAAAAATAATATGCACTATGTACACACAAATCTCCCTACACTAGTGTGGGAACCTGGTTTCCCTACAAACTGAAGTCATGAAACCCAAAAAATTAAAAACATTTGAAACACATTTCACCTAAGACATCAACCCTCTTCATAAAAAAAACTATATAGTTGGTAAAACATGATTTCCATCAAAATGGAGAGGGTAAAAAAAAGATAGTTAAACATTTTTTGCAAGATGTAAGGAAGACAGGGTGTAATAGGTATAAGTGGGTAAATTTTATTGAGTATTTTGATATGGGGTTTACTAATGATAGATATTTTTTAGTATTTTATGAAATGTTCAAAAATTATAATATGAATTGTTTATTATAATTATGTTATTTGTAGATATATATATAACCTAAGGAAAAATAATTTGATATATTTTATCAACTGTTTAAATAATTATTAAAAATTGTTATTTAAATAATGGAATCTTTTTACATTATTAAAATGAAATTATAATATCGATTTCAAATATTTGAAAATATTATTCTCATTAATTTTATATTTTTTATAAGATAGAGTCTATATATATTTAATTGAAATGATGAAATATGAATAATTCATAATTTAAAAATAAAATAAAGTTATTTTATTTAAATGGAAGATAATGAAAATAATTTCAAAATTATATATTATTTAAAATTATCATTATTTAATTAATGTTTATAAATTTAGATTTGTTGTCTAAATATTTTATCTGCATGAGATTTCATCTAAAATATTTATTTTATTTTTGAGGATAATGGGAATCAAAAAAGTAAATAAACACACTCTATAGTGGGGTCATGTAATAGGGTAGGATTTAGGTGATATAGAAAGTTAAAATATTTTTCGGTTTGAGACACCCAAATGGTATATGAGAAACTAGCTTCCCTCCAACACATAATCATGAAACGTGCTAATAAAACAAATTTGGAAACATGATTCTCCAAATATAACAACCCGTTATCAACAAACATATAGATACCATGTAAAACATCATTCCATTTGGAAACTCAATATTAAAAATGGTGTCAATCAGATGTAGGGATGTTGAAATACAAGAAAATTAAGTGTCAGAGGATCAAGTGGGTGACATTTACTAAACTACATTATATTATTCTTGTTAATTATATATAAAAGATTTATAATTTTTATACAATGTTCATATTTTATAATGTGTGTGGTAAATTTTAATTTATTCTTTTAGAAATTTATTTCGGCTATGAATAAATTATTTTGACATATTTGAGCAATGAATTATGTATATCTAAAATATACTACATTTAAAAAATGTTACTTTTTCAATACATATATGGTCATTTCATATGGATTTATAATTAAATAAATTTATTTTTTAATTAACTATATTAATGTAATGATAGAGTCTATATATTATCCATTCAACTGGTGAAAATTATAGAGCTTATATTAGTAACATAAATATAAATTATTTATATTTACATTAAATTTAAAAAAATTCATTTCCAAATTATAAATGAGTTATAACTAATTTATGTTCCAAATTTTTATAAATTCAAATTTGATGTCTAAAAAATTTTATAATTTTTTCCAAATCAACATTAAACATTAAAATAATGTTGGAATTGGAAGAGGTAATAAACACACTCAATTATGGGGTTAACACATTAGGCGGGATTTAGGATATTTGGATAGATAAACAACACATAGAATTAAAAATCACATCATGTCTGAGCATTCAAACACATCCATACAAACTACCATAATAAAACCCAATAAATCCCCAAATTTGGAAATGATGTTAACCCAAACCAACGGCACTTTATTAACTAATCTCTATATACCTTGTCAAACAAGATGTTTATAGGGAAGGTGATAGTTAAAAAAGGGATGACATATGAATGTATTAATAAGGAAGATTTAGTATAAGTGGGATGGATTAGTGATAGTTACTAAGAACCATGTTACCATTTATGATAATTCTATATATAAAATTGTTACATTTTTTTTACAATTTTCATCAATTATAATATTAATTTTTCTTATGAAAATCACTATTTTCAAAATTTATATAACCTTAAACATTTCTGAAAATTTTATAAAATTTATTAAATAGTTATAAAATATATGAAATTTAAAAGAAATAATTTTTTTAATTACTAATATGAAATGTTCATACTGAATTAAAATATAAAAATTTTGAGTTTTCATTAATTATAAATTTTGATATCATTGTGACAATATATTTTCCTTCTAAAATATAGAATATGAAGTGGTAAAAATATAATATAAACAGATAGTGTCTATATTTACAAGGGATATCCATAAAATATTATCAAATTTAAAAATTCTATATAATTTATATATTTTTTAAATGTTTAGAAGTCCATATCTCGTTTCCAGATATTTTATATCTAACCATAATTTTTTATAAACCACTATAATATTTTGATTTTAGTGAAAATTGAGAATGGAAAAATATAAAACCCCTTGTGTTTCATGTCCAATAAATAAATAAAATATTTGTATTTAGGTAAATTATAAATTTAAACACTTTTGGTTATGAAAATATGATCCAATATGCCAGAAGTAGGTTCTCTCTGACCGGTGGCCATGTAACCAGATAAATAGAGGACATTGGAAAAATTGTTCATCAAATACTACTACCCTATGTGTACTAATATCCATATACCATGTAGAACATGATTTCGTCCTGGATGGACACACTCGGAATGAAGACATACATACATGTGATGGTATAATTAAAGGTGGAGTATAATAGTCACCAACAAGTGACCTTTACTATTAGTTGTGAAACAATTTTTTTTGTAATGATGGAAAGAATTTTTCCCTCTACATTTCCCAAGTAGTTGTTGTCAACTCCAGCTAAGTAAATTTTGTCATGTTTAGTGACCCGAACATTGAATCAATCATTGAATGTTATCACCCACGTGAATCTACTACCAATAGATATAAAAAATAAGAAATACCCTAATTCTAAATTGTTATTACCCCAAATCTACCGCTACTTATTTATTGATCTCTAGATACCAGTTAAGAATGACACCAATTCGTAAGGTGGCACACAAAAATTATAATAACCTATATATGAAGGTAAAAATAATATGTGTGGATATTTCAATATTTATTACTATAAAGTTATATTTTATGTTTTTATATATTTTTATGTAATAATTTTATTATATTTATTATATAAAAATTAAAATAATTATATTATATAATGATCCAAGAAATTGAATATTTATTTCAACAAAATAGTCCTAATATAATTTTATGAAATTCCAAAGCACCAAGAAAAGACATTAATCTCATAAAAAATGATACAAAATTTTTTAATCATACATCAACTCTTAAATACCATGAAACCCCATGAAAATTCATCATCAGTTTGTTTTAAACATCATTATTTATCATCATATTTCACACCAATAACTGTATCAACATATTTGTTTTACCCACCTTGTCATGACATGTGTACAATGATAATGATCATATATATCTGGCCCACATCGGATCAAGTGTTTAACCAATGAACCAAGCAGCAACACTTAGGAGTAGAACTAAGATTCGAAGACAAAATTAAAATCCTCATTACATTAACTATGAATGAATCCAGATTAAATATTTTGAGACACCTCATCGGATTATAAAACATTTAATGAATTTTATCAAATGATGAACATATTTTAATCTAATGAAGACATATTATATAATAGATAATCATATATTATATATATAGTTTGGTAAAAAATATATTTTTCATAGATAACACATTAAATTATTACATATAATGTTTTTTATTTTACAAATATATTTAAATAAAAATATAATGATACATGAGCCCAGGTACTTTCATGGGATTAGGAATCTTCCTATCCAATTCAGCTAAGAGCTGTAGGATAGAATCTAATTGTACACCATCAGTCATATATTTATCATCCACCAAAAGCTCAAATGAATAAATGATCTAGTTGAACTACCAATGTTAGTTTAGTCACAATCATCAATAGTTGGTGTCAAATGATTTTCATGTTTGCAATGAGAAAAAAAACATGTTTTACCAAACACAATAAAATGATTTTTCCCTAAAATTTCAATTTTGATATATTTTTTATTTTTTATATATTCCATTTCAAACTAGTTTTAACCTAGAGGAGTAATTTCTTCCCCAAATCCACAACAAAAATTTTGAAAATTCCTTTCTCTATATAATTACATTATAATATTAATAAATTTCATGAAAATAATTTTTAAATTTTTAATTTAAATATTTTATTATTTAATTGGTAATTTAACATAAATAGTAATATATTAATTTCATTTAGGGGTATTATAAAAAACTAATTACAATTTGTAAAATATAAATTAAATGGTGGAGGAGCGATTCCCACATTTTAGACATGGTCTGATATAGTTATTTTCATAACCTACTAAAACCATGTTGCGTTAAACTGGTTTTAGGTCACCATCCTCTCAAATGAACCAATTCCTAATTAATTTATAATTAGAAATTCTAATGAAGGAAGCTTACATAAACATGAGGGGGGAGATAAATCTCTCCTTTAAGTATCATATTGAGCAAGAAACTGTCATGTGTGACTATAAAGGTTCTCTATATAGTCCCTCTAGCAACTGATAATAATGAATCAAATGAGGGAGCTCAAAACAACCAATATGGAAGCTAGAATAGAAGCTCAAGCCAAATGTATGATGAATGATCATCCTCTATATTTTATACATCTTGTTTGGAAATAATTAATAGACCCACATAATAATATGATCCTTAGCATGGAATGTACCTATACACATATTTATATATTTCACATAATTCTTGATATTTTATAACATATAATAATTTATTATAGATATTAAACCTGTAAAAAATGCATACAATCTGTGAATAAATTAAAAAAATGATAATCACATTAAATAAAAAAATTATAATGAATGATACCATGGTGATGGATCAATTTTAAAAATACATAAATAATGAATTAATAATATTCTTCAACAGATAATGACAGAATGATACAAAAATACCAAATGAGTTGTGAACTGTGATTAAATTGTAACATGATATAAATAATGAATGAATATTTTTTTGTTAATTATTTTTAAAGAATTAATTTGTGTAAAAGATGCTATGATAATGAGTTGTAATATATTAATGAGATTACACATATTTTATTCTATTGAATGATACATATATATTATTATATATATAATATTATATAGCGATTAAATATATAATTTTTCAATGATTTTTAATTAATGAAACACAAATTTATATATTAAACACATATTTTATAGTATTCAAGAATACACTAAAATAATTACAAATACAAGAGATATACATTTTATATTAGTCATATTTCATGTTTTATATTGATTCAAGATTCCATAAACTGCCTATAATACACAAATAGTTTATTATATAGACAACACAATAATTATATATCATAAAAGTAAAATTAAAAACACACTATATCTATATGAAACGTGTTGGACATTCTGTGTAACTGTACCAAAATCAATAATCATATCTCATAGAATAGTATACTATCATCCTTTTGTGACTCCCTGTTATGACATATGATTTACTACATGTATGATTCTAATTATATATCATGTGTGTGATAGGTATTATATTATCTTTATGTGTGATCATTCTACTACTAGATTGTATGATGATAAGGACATATGTTAGTCTATGTACAAAAAATCATATGTCTATTGTTTTTGTGATCAATCTACCAATGTTTGTCTAAAATGTAAATTTGAATGTTTGATCAATATAAAATAATTTCAATTATCATTCAAATATAATATATGTTAAATGTTGGATCAATATTCAATTATTACATAGAGAGTATATTTAATTTTATACTATGATATATGAGGTATTGAAAGTTCGATCACTCTACTATAGTAACAATATAGATTAACAAAACCAAATTCATTCACATATCATGAAAAATAAATAAAAAATTACAGAAAAATTCATCCATAGTAATATTTAAAAAATATTTGTGATTATTACATTCATGTGGAGAATTATTTATTTTTCAAAAAGGCCTAGGGTGGTCAATATGGTAACTTTTTGAAGAACAATTCAAAAAATAATGACCTTTTTTTGATTGATAATATATTTGAAAAACCCAATTTTCACCATTGTGTAGTATCGGAATGGACCTATCTCATCTAAATCATTGTAAAAATTCCATTGTTTGAGGTGTTCTAGGAGGTTACAGTGACTCAATACATGATCTTTTCTAGTGATACAATTTACCTACAGTGTGTGCCTTTAGTGAGTAATGTGTTAGTTGGTGAAATCTGTGAGTGGTGTTGGTAACTCATTATTGGTGGGTAACATTGGTATATCACGTCGGTCGATTTATTTTCTAACCTTATGTTCGTATGTCACATTGGTGAATCACATCATTAGGTGGAGTCAGAGGGTCAGGTGTCCTGGGGTAGCATCAGTGACTCGATCTTAGTAGGTCTCATCAACGACAGGTGATGGTGGGTTTCATCTGTGATTCAGGCATCGGTAGGTGGAACTAGTGAGTGGCATCAGTGATTTTGACATTAGCAAGTGGCGTTACTGACTCTTGTTAGTGAGTAGTGTCGATGACTCATGTCAGTGACTCACCCATCATTGAGTCATTTAAAATGTTGATAATTTCTATCCTTCCCAATTTTTCTAGTTTCACTTATCATATGTTTTATTTAATGTAACATTTTTTTAAAACCATTTTCCCATTATTAAGTAGTTTAAAAGGATATTAATTTTATCCTTTCCTTATGTCTATAAAATGGCCATGCCCCATGGTCTTGGCCATGACCTAACTTTTATGTACTATGAAACCATCTCTTTTTCCTTTATATTGGATATGACCTTCTCTAAAGCTGAGATGCTCTCTTCCTTGAACCATACAGTTTTATATTGGTGTGCCAAAATAATTTATTTCTTGAGGAGTCATATATTTTTTTATCCATCAATCTAATTTTCTCTTAGTGTTCTTCTTGTTTCATGCCTGAACCTCCATTTTTTGCTTGAGGAAGAGTTGGTATATCCCTATTATTCCACGTAGGGATTCCTTCATGTTTATTTCAATTTGGTATCAAGCGAGGAAGATATAATGATTATGTTTTCTTATAAATACATTTGGATCCTCTTAAACAATGTAATATATGAGTGGCAGGGAAGATGATTATGTTGATCGCTTTTTTTTATCTGGTATCTTTGATCAATGTGGTATTTCGTTCTTCCATTAAGGCATATGAAAATAATGGTCATTGGTGGTCCTTGTATTCACACTGGTGATGATTTATAATAGTTTTGGATCCCCTATTGAACTGTTGAAATTTTGAAATTGAGTAACCATGTAAATATGGTATAATAAATTGATTCCAAAAGATTAACTTATTTTATGATCACCCATGAAGTTTCAAAGTGGAAATAAACAACTATTTTTGGTTAATTATGAATAGTCTTATCTTAGTTGGTGTGGTTGTGTGATGTATTTGGATATGCTCTGTTTTGTGTCTTGTGTGGGTTGTGTAGTGTAGTAGCTGGGATTATGGCTGCAATTATAGGGTTGTACATATGGTGTAATGAAATATCATGTTGAGAGATTGGTTCATCATTGAATAGATGAATGTTTTTAGTTGGACTACATATGGGCCATGTTGTTGTTATTGGAGAAGCGGGGCAGAAAATGGTTATTTTCCTGGGAGATTTAAATTTATGGTTGTGATGAGGTGTGTTGCAGGGTTTGGCTATATGTTAGGGGATTTCATGTTGAGTGGAAGGAAATGGTGATATGAATTTGAAAATGATAACGGTTGTTGTTGGATTGGGTTCTATGTGGGAAAGAATAAATATGTGTGGTGTTTTATAATATTTTTCTTCCTATATTTTGCTTGTTTGTGATGAAGGTTGTGTGTTGTGGCTATTAGTTTCCCCTGTAGGTATGGAATATCTAGTAAATTAGTAAAAATATCAAATTTATGGGTGTTAAAAACACAATATTTTATCATTTTACGGAGTTACAATTGTTCATCCTATTATGTTCATGTAAGGATATTAAAAAAAGTCCATTTTGTGGGTTGGTTATTATTTGGAAATCCCATAGGATGGGATGAGGGTTTGATACTTATATATATACATTTAGTTTATTGTGATTTCTATATGCACCACACCCTAGTTCTGCACCATGTGCTGAACACCCCCATTATTATTGGGTCGGGTGTCTTTCCCAAACATCTTGGTGGGAGGATAGATGGATGGCCAACTGCACTTCCCTTGTCCCTATTCCAGGTTTTTATAGCTAAAGATTCTTTGAGCAAGTTATAGGATGAGGGGCCTTGCTGTGTGTGGGATGGATGTGACAAGTTGTGTTAATCTTTATTATAGGACTAGTTTTGAGGCCCAGGTGTGTACCGGAAGGATGTGGTGTGGTATGTTTGAACAAAGTGGTAGCTTTAGGAGTTCTGTAATTATTGTGGGAGAGCAGATAATCAATAAGAATGTGGTGTTGGGTACCCTATCTCCGATGTTCTCTATATTAACTTATGTTACTTGTGTTACTTAATCATCTTGCCTTTGGTGAAGATGAGGTGGTTAGTATACCATGTTAGGATCTTTTGGTTTCTATTGTTTCTCATGTGGGTACTAGAATGCTTCTATATTTTGAAAATGGGACAATTTATTTTCTTATAGAGTACAAATTTATGCTTACCTAAGTATATAAAACTCTTTTTGGGTTTCTATGATGGAAAAAGGGACGGTGTTGGGCATTAATTTTTTTGATTCAGGGACAACTGTTTTGTCACTGCTTATCATGGTTTTTGGTATTAACATTTGGGATAATTATTTTGTAACAGTAATATTTTTTAGACATACATATCGGAAGGATATCAGCTTTCTTTAATATAAATGTCTTGGAGATTTTTTTTTCTCGATACATATTATCTCTTGATCAATGTTATTATAAATAGGTTAATTTCGCCCACTTTTTGAGATTTTTATAACATTATAGCTCATCTCTACGCTAGGGCCTACTTGAGGTGGGACTCGAGGGTCATTATAACTCTTTCTCCATTACCAACTCGGGAGTGGAATCTTTGGAGGGATGAGGTCAGAACAAAATGATATAAGAGGTCGTGTGTGAGAGATAGGATAAATTTTGGTATTTGGAATAGGGATTATTTAATGCGTTGATAGGGAAAAAATGTTAGGTGATCATGGTGTGTGACATTTCTTAGGGATGACAGGTTAGGAAATGGGATTTTATGTCCCCCAATGATCTAATGTAAGGACTCTAATCAAACCATGTGACTAAGATAGATTGCACAATTTTCATGGAAGAGACCCAAGAAAATGTACATGAATGATGATGAATTTTTTTCTTATCTGAATAATGAATTTGATTAAATTTAAAAAATAACATTATTAAAATAATAATAAATAAAATTCTATACTACTCGGGGATATGAATTTATTGTTTTTTATTTATCTATATAAATTATTCATTTTCCGCATGTAGTACAAGAAGTGGAGGTGGTGCATTCCGACCCATTTGATCGATGACAGATTGATCTAGTGAAGGAGGATGACTATTAGAAGATAACATTTCACACATTCCAGTGAAACACATTGGGAATGTATGATGGTAGTGTCTGAAACAAGTATATAGGGAGTTTTCTCAATGGGTATGATGTCATATTTTTCTTGATCCAGGATCTATCAGAGTACCAATTTTATATGGCAGTGATCTAGATGTGTGGAGTTATGCGTTAGTGGTGGATGCTTAACACATGTGTGAATAAAGATTATGATGTTTTGTGGGTCAATATCTAGATGGAGTTCTGTGCATAATTCATTTCATCAACCATGAATGATGAAAAGACGAAGGATTTACTCTCACTCCAATGAAGGAGTATTTCAGTATGGTCAATGTAGATCAAATTCAAGGATCCTTTCATTTTATCCTAATATTATTCAGGATGAGGAATTTCATTTGAGAGACCTCTAGGAGGAAATTCATCCATCTCTCAAGTACGCCGTTACCCCTTTACCTTTCCATCATTCCTATACATCCTTAAGAAATAAGAGGAGGATGAGAGAATGCACTCAAGAAGATGTCTAAAGTAATATGAGAGCCAATAGGGTTCTAATAAGGGAATTTCTTTCAGTAGCAGGACTCAGGTGTCAGGGCCTTTGATGTTCTAACAAGTGGTGAGGTGACCTAATTAGTTTCTTTTTCGATTATATGTTCCTTGACCCTATACTATAAGCATTGTTCTGTTGTGGTTTTTATTCTGATTCCATTGGAATATTCTGACTTAGTTCACATTGGTCCTTCAATCTCAATATGGTGGAGGTGGGAATCTTCATCACCTACCATAGTAACACTTTTCGGCACAATAGTTCCATTATTAGGGACAATAGAATAATTCTATAATGGGGGGAGATGCAGTAGGTAGAGGATGACCTCAGGGCATTCCTCAGGGACCTTGACCTAAATATGGTTGGTGGGTTAGTCATAAACAGAGGGGTAGAGGAGCTGGGTGTGGTCAGTTTCATGATGTAGAGGTGGCTGTCCCAATAGGTCCATAGATCGTTTGAGGTATGATTAGATTATTCAATACTATTACATGTTCATTTATTTATTTGAGTGCTTCACATTATTTTTTTCCACCCACTCTATCCCATTATTTATGCCATGAAATAGAGTGTCTTCTCATGCCTCTAGTGTTAAACATCTTGTAACACTTAAGAGTATATTTTTTGACATATTCCATGGATGTAGACTGATTATTGGTTTACATCACTTTTTTCAGGATCATTCTTCTATTGATTCAACAATACAATGTCATTATCAGAATCAGCTAGTGATATTATGTAGATGTGGTAATAAAACTATTTAAAAGGATAGTTGTGTTTTCAGGCATAGATGGATGGAGTAATGATTTCATTAGAGAGAAGAAGTGTCTAGTAGAAAGTGACTGTGTATTGCATCATATCTCATTATTGGATAAAGTATTAATGGAATTATAGGATGATGAGATGATTGAGGATCCCAGAGTTATTGGGATAGTTTGTTGATATTTTTTCCAAGGAGGCTGTCACTCTACCCCCTTCACATTGCCTTTATTTGGGGATTGATTTGAAACTCAATTCTTGTTTGATTTTGATGGAACTCTATCATATGAAACCTTCTGATTTGTGGGATCTTAGGATTCAGATTGAAGACCTGATACAGAAGGGTTTTATCTGACCTAGCGAGTTGACATGGGTTGATGTGTTCTTTTTTGTGAAGGAGTATGATTGTCAGTGTTTTTGCATAGACTTCTGGAGGTTGAATTACGTAATGGTCAAGAATTGTTAACCAATATCAAGGAAAGATGATTATCTCATCCCACATAGGGGAGAATGTTGGGTTCCTATGAATAATATATGGTATGGGTGTCACCAATTGAGGGTGAAGGAGGGTGACAACCTGAAGACTTCTTTTAGGTCTAGGCATGGGCACATCGAGTTCGTGGTTATTTTGTTCAGTGTTACAAACACACGGGTCATCTTCATGGGACTTATGAACATTATATTTTAGGATATTATAGACCAGTTTGATATCATACTCATCAATGAAATTTTAATTTATTCAAAGTCAGAGGAGGATCATATTGAGCATCTCAAGAATATATTAGAGGTTATTTTATGACACAACATCTGTAAAATGTTTTCCAAGTGATATTTTTGGACACTGGAGGTACACATCGTTTGACATGTGGTTTCATATCATGGAATAGCAGTGGACCCTTCAAAGCTAGACACAATTGTTTTGTGCGTAGCACCCAAGAAGGTTGCATAGGATTGTAGTTTCCTTGGTCTAGAAATATATTACCAGATATTTGTACCTAATTTCTCTTGAGTTGCAACTCCATTGATAGATATGACCAAAAAAGACCAGGCCTTTGTGTGGAGTGAGCAGTGTCATACTTTTTTCAATTTTCTAAAGGGGATGTTGGTTAGTGCTCCATTACTCTAGTTTCTAGAGGAAGGGATGATGTTGATGGTGTTTTGTGTTTCTTCCCATATAGTATTGGGGTTCAGAACAATTCTAAAAAGTATGTAAATAACAATTATACCCATGATCAAGATCTAGAAGTTGTCATGATTTCACAAATGTTGTGGTGGAATTTTTTCATTGGGAACTCATTGTGGTATTCACGGGTCATATTTCATTTAGGTATATCTTTTCATTGGGAGATATGATTATCTGACATAGATGGTGGAGGTATTTTATTTATGATTATGATTTTGAGATCTCATATACCTCCAGAAAATAGAATAATGTGGTTGATGCTTTGAACATGAAGTTGTTGAAAGAGTTAGTTTTAGAATATTCAAACACATTGAATGTGATGGAGTAGTTGGTCTCCTTGTGCTTACATTCAAGAATAGATTTTGGAAGAGGATGTATGTTTTATATTATAGTGAGTCATATTTGATGAAGTAGTTGAAGGAGTCTCTACAGGGAGACTTGAAGGAAGATGTAAAGTGTGATAACATTGTCCAAGGTGATGAGATAGAGGGATGGTTAGAGGATAATCATAATCTGATTTTATTTTATTAAAAGATGGTTAACCTAGTAGCGATGCATGAGGGAGTTCTCTCTGTGTTTCAGAACTCATCCTTAGGAGTACATCCATGAAATTTTATGATTTACCATGCCTTGTGGAAAAATATTTGGTGTTCTCTAATGAAACATTTGCTAGAAGTGTTTGTGGAAAGGTTCCTATTGGGTGAGAATTTAGAATGATGATAACAGTCTTACTAGTGGTTTTTTACATCCCCTAGATGTCCCCAAGTGGTAGTGAGATAAAAACTTGATTGATTTATTCTCATGGTTACCTAGTGATCAAGGATGTTGTAATGTTATCTAGGTATTAGAGGATTGGCTGATGAAATAGTAATTTTTTTTTGGAATTCAAGGAATCAGGTGCAGTGGATACCATGGAAAGGAGGTATGTGGATGAATTGGGGAAGATAAAATGAGTTTTCAGTGGTGGACCCTGTGTTCATGAATATTTCTTCTCATTTTTTGAAACATAGTTTTGGCATAGAAAGAGAGATTTCACCAAGGTTCATCGGACACTTCGAGGTGTTTGGTTGAGTTGGTTTGGTGGCATACCAGTTGGAGTTTCCACTACAAATAGAAAGGATTCATGAAATATTTTACATCTAATAGATTCATTGTTATTTTTATGATTACCCCCATTAGATCGAATGCGAAGAGTTGGATATCAAGTATGATGTAATGTTTGTGGACAAGATAGTGGACATCTAGGATCATCCGAAGAAAATGTTTGGTGGAAGAACCATTCCTATTGTACCATTTTTTAGAGGCATGGTGTCTTAACCGAGAGTACTTTGGATAGTGTAGCACAAATTCATAAACAATACCTAGGGTTGATCCATGATTTTTTTTGAAATATATTTCATTGAAATGGTTGAACCTTGTTTGATATGAGATGTGTTTTTTCTTATTATATAATGTGATATAATGTCCAGACATATTAATATGGGAGGAACTAATACATAATAAATTTGAATCGTTGTGGATGAAATTAATCCCTTTCAAGATTATCAGTTCCACCAAACAGGACTGTATCTTGACAGGGAGGAATGAATTCCTTGATTCATGTGTTCGGGACGTGTGGAATTTGGTGATTTTGTGGTGTGTATTGTGGTTTGATGGGGAATTATATTTCAAATTAGTGGTTCATATATTTCAAGGCTTAGAATCATATTATATGTAACAAAAGGTGTTTTATCCATTATAGGTATTTCAATGGGTGCTTGTTCATATGAATTTCTTTTGGGTTTTGTTTTGAATTCTCAAGGATGAGAATAGTTTGAGAGGTATATGATGTAATGGATCAGACCTCTCCAATCCATTTGTTTTGAAATAATCCAATTTTTAGATGTTCTTGGAAGTCACGGTGACTCATTTTATGAGTTTTTAAATTTTAATGTTTTATAAACATTGACTGGTATTGATGAGTCCGCAAGTTGTTGGTGGAAATGGTTACTGGCATCAGTGAATCTTGTTATGTGGGTCTTATTAATTAGCCACATAATTAGGTTTTCTTGGTGAATAATATCATGTTATCTCTACTGGGAGGTCACATCAGTGGCTTGCATTGGTAGGTGGAATTAGTATGTCAAGTTTCGGTGGGTCACATCGGTGACTCGCTGCTGGTAGGTCACAACATTGGCTTGCATTTGTAGGTGGTGTTAGTTAGTTAGGCATACATTGGTGGAATTAGTGAGTAGATTTGGAGAGTCATGCATTAGTAGGTTGGATCAGTGAGATGTTTCAGTGATTTTTTTTTCTGTGAATCAAGTTGGTGAGTCACCCACATGTGACTAATTTCCAATAAAATGTCGTTTCTATCATTTCCTAGTTTTTTCAATTTCACCCCACTGACATATTATTTGATTAAAATTGAGTTCCAAAATATTTATGATCACTTTTGAAGCTTTTTCAAAGAATATTAATTATATTTTTAATATTATCATGCCTCGGGACTGACAAATGGACAAGACTCATAATATTAGCCAACACCTAACAATTATGTACATTAAAACCATCATCATTATATAGTTACAGTTTCTAGAATTTTATGAACATCAATTCTTCTCTTCATTGAACCCTTACATTTTCACTTATTTATCGCATATCCTATCTTTAATGAGGAGTATCATCTATGATTTTTCAATCGATCAAGTTTTTCCTTGGAGTTTTTCATGATGATTGTGCAAACCTCTATTTTTTCAATAAGGATGAGTCACTGAACCTCTATTAATCCATGTAGGTATTTCATTATCTATATTTTAGTTATGTATCATGTAGGGGTGGTTATAATGATTATATATGATTGGGAATATAGTTGGATCCTTTTATATGAAATGAAAAATTAGTGGAAGGGATGAGGATGATGATGATCGTTCTATTTTATATGTTCTCTTTTATCTATGTTATCTTTGTATTTGGATATATTAAATCTAAAAACCATTAATGATTCTGGTATTTTCTTGTGCATGAGTGATGATGTATGAATATTGTTGATCACCTGTTGAACTGCTGATATTTTAAAATTGTTTATCCAAAAAAATGGTTATATAAATGGATTCCTCAAGAATGTAAATATTTTTTGATCACCAGTAAATTATCAATGTGGAATTAGAGAACAATTTTTTGTTATGTCTGAATAATCCTTGCTCTAATGGTGTTGTTGTGTGATCTATTTGGATCAGTTAAATTTTTTCCCATATTGGTCGTGTGGTACTATGGCTGGGAGCATGGCAATGTTTATGGGTTGGTACAAAAGGTGTAATGTAATCTCAGGTGGAGAAATAGGTTGATAATAGAATTTATGATCATATAATATTGTGGGAATACATCTAGGTTGTATTGTGGTGGTTGGGGTAGTGAGGATGATGATGGTTGTGTATGGGGAGATGAATGTGTTTGGTCATGATAAGTTGTGTTGCAGTGCATGAAAGTAATTTGCAGGTTTTCTTGTTTTGAGGAATGACAAATCATAATTAATTTGAAGAATAATAAAGGATGTAGTTGGAATGTGTGCTATATGGGGAGGAAGAGTAAAGTGGGGTGTTTAATCATAGATTTCCTCCTCTGTTTGTCTTGGTTGTGAGTATGGTTGTGTGATGTGGTTGTTAGTTACCCAGGAAGGGATGGAATAACTGATTAATTTTTACCATTGTTACATTGATTGGGTGTTAAGAGTATTTATTTAATCATCATGGGGAGCGACCATCAATCATCATGTTACATGAATTTATAGGTATTAGAAAAGGTAGTCTTGTGGGATGGATTTTTATGAACCCAATAGGTTGGTTTGAGTGTTTGATAACTGTATATATATACATATATATGTTTTTTTGGTGATTTCAATACACACCCCACACTAGTTGAGAACCATGATCTGATCACCCCTATTGTTATGGGGGAGGTTTCATTCAAACACATATAGGTAGTATGATGAATGGTTGGCCACCAGTTCTTACCTACTCACTCTTCTATGTTATGTTATCCCTTGATTCTTCAGACAAGTAGTGGTGTTTTCCTCCCAAGTGTGTGTGAGCGAGTTGTGTTTTCCCAGTTGTCTTCAGGATGTGATGTGTTGTTCTTTCCCATTTGTTTTCAGGATGTCATGTGGTGTGGGGCCTATGTGTCTGTAGGAATGATTTGGTTGTGAGGAACATGTGTGTGTTTTCGGGATGTGATGAGCTTCCTTTTCCCATATTACGAAACTAGATGTGTGGCCAATGTGTCTGCAGGGGGGATGTGGTGTAGTATGCTCAGAAGAGATGAGATCACCAGGATGTCTGCCATTAGGGTTTGAGAGCATCAAATAAAATGAAATTTTGTTCCATATACCCTATCATCTATGATCTCTATATTACCTTGCATTACTTTCAGTATTTTTTTAGCGTGCCAATAGGGTGTATGGTGTGGAATGTATAACTTGTTAAGGGATTTTTTTTCTATTGTTACTAATGGGGGGAATTAGTATGTTTCTCCAATAGCACAAGAGAGACGTTGGATTTTCTTACTAAGTTTAAATGTATGTTCGCCTTATGTATATTATATTATTTCATGTTTCTAGGAGGACTATGGGGAATTAGCTGGGAATTACAAGCTCAGACATTGGGACAACTATTGTGTCACATCGTAACCTTGTTTATTGTATTTAGTTTGGGAAATCATGATTTGTATGTGTTATATTGTTTTATAATGCATATAGTATGGATTTTGGAATTCTATAATATATATTTCTGGAAGTTTTTTATTATTGATACATCTTATCTATTGATACTAGTGCGTATAAAATGGGTAATGCCTCCCATTTGTTAATATTGGTATACTGTTGGTGTTGGTCTCCACCCTGGGGCATATTGGGGGTGGGGATCAAGGGTTAATATATAACTTTCTCTATTTTTATCTGAGGAAATAAATTTATGGTGGAAGGGGTTCCTGACCTGAACCAATTATAGAAAACATATAAATTACTAAAGTAGAAATAATAATGTCACATTACCTAAATTTTTTTAAAAAAAACTACTTATAGCACTTAATACTTATAAAAAATTATTACGGATAAAGATATATATTATGAAACGTCAAGGAAAATATATTAAGTAAAATTGAATTTCTATAACTTAATATTAGTTTTACTATATTATTTATTGAACATGTTCATCTCTACCACTATTTTATTGAATTTTGGTAATAATTTATGTTGTTTTTCAGAAATAGAATTTACATCACTCAATATTAATCAATATCATCCCAACAATATCATCTAAAAGAATTTATTAGTATGTGATGAAACTATATCAATAATATATTCATTATCAAAAGAGATGAATCCAAATATATATATATATATATTTATATATAATATGGGTAATCTCTTCATATATGCCTTCCACATTTTTGATTTATCCATTTATTTAAAAATATGACAAAAACACTATTCAATTTTATTAATAGACAAGCCATAACTAAAGTGGTATCCTAATACAGGATGAATCACTATAATACCAATCCAATAGTGGTAGATTCATGATGAATCCCCAAATGAAATAAAGGGAATAATTTTGAAAATAGTTAATATAAGAACCTATTTCATGAATGAAATGAAGTATAAAAGTATGACATTGAGAAGATAAGTGGTAATAAAAAATTAAATTCTCTCTTGAAAATAGTCAAAAACATAGACTTTTCATTGAATGAGGTGATTATCTAATAAATTTAGTCATAAGAATAGATTCTTTATTGATAAATCAAGGTCACAACAATATGACATGTGATTATTAAATATTGATTCATGTTACACAATTATTAAACAAAAACTAGGATTATAATTTCTCTATATAATTTATAGTGTTTATAGTATCCAATAATTGATATGATCAATGTATGAGAAACAAGAACTACACATTAACAGTAAAATAATTGAAAATAGTGGACCGACTATGAAAGAAATTGAATTTAATTGAATGAAATAAAAATAATAATTCAGATAAATAATACAAATTGATTTGTCCAAAGAAATATTAATTGAATAGTTTATTTACTCTATTTTTCATAAAACATCCTTTAATAAGGTCAATTGTATATCTAAATGATTAAAAATTGAACAATAAAAAATTATGTGTTGATTTTTATAAAATTTATTAAAATTAAGAAATCATATTCCTATATATAATAATAATAATATGTAAAATTTATTGATATAAAATATATATGTTTTGTTAAAATTTATGAAGCATTAAATATAATTAAAAGGTCACATATACATATATTTATAATATATTTGAGACAATTATGATTAATGTAATAATTGGTATAACATAATAAGAATCTAAGAAAATATTTTAATAGTATTATGTACTAAATAATCATGGGATGACCGACCAATGTATAACTGAAAAACATGTTATCATAAAATTATGTTATATAATATTTAATATTTGTTCTTTATAGTCTTCATTGGTGATCAGTGTGTCATACATTAATCAAATTATTTATGTAGCTATGTGTCTATGTGACAAATGTTACATATCCTAATCCATGACCCCCCCCCACAAGCTTGTGAGTAGCATTATAGTAAAAAAATAATTCAAAATGTTGCATTTGATTAGAGATATTTTATTATAAATAAGACTTATGGTTGCCAAAATATTTGATAATAGAGACATTAGGAGTCCTCCATAGGTTTTGGATGGTTTAACATATAGTTAAAATAAATTATATAGAAAAATATTCAAGTTAAATTAAGATATATTTATTGGTAACATACTAATTCATGGTAAACATTTGATAATGTTTTATAAAAACATGAAATGTTTTTTAATGTTTTTATTCATTTTAATAATATCATTATCAATATGATTTAATTGTGAGATCATTTATATTGATCAAAATTTTTTTACTATTTTTTCACCTACCAATGTGAAAAATATTTTTAATGTTCGATAATAAATATATGTGAATGGATATATATATATATATATATATATTATTAGATATATATATATAGTTAAAATTACATGTTTTAAATAATCATAACTATCCCATACATAATTTTTAGAAATCATGTATGAATACTAATATAGAGTTGACCATATAATTATTAATTGAAATTTCATGTTTTATATTTTTTATCTTTTCATTTAATTTAATATAATTCAATGATCATGAGATGAAATACTAATGTATGATTTAAATTGTATGTCTTGTTCTTTTATCTGTTATATAATTTATAATAATTTCATATTTGATACCTTATTGATGACCTAGATTCTATCCAGGTATCTAATTATCTAAGGAATTATGTGTTTTAATAATTGGAATGTTTCTCAAAAACTAAATCTCCCTCACTATAACGTGAGTATCAATGTAATTAAATAGATCTTGAGAATAAGTCTCTATGTTTTAAGATAGATTTATACATAATTCCTAATATGATACTATTGGTTGCTAATGGATGAGATAATATGCATCCTTGGACACCACTGTACGCTTTGGTTGGTTGAACAAATAATGATAAACAAATCAAAAAAAATCATGATTAAGTCACAATTATTGAATAAAAACCAATTTACACATTTTAAACATTTCATGTTGTAGTGTATAATGTTTTATTAATTATTTTCATTGTAATCATGTGTGTATCAATAAACTAAGACTCTATGGTATTTTATACTAATCAGGGTTCCAAATATTGTCTTCCACAAGAATGAATAGAAAATACTAATTAATGTTTGACATTAAATTATGTTTTTTTGAAGTTTAATATTCTGTTAAAACTAAGTGTTGTATAATCAATTCGGTTAGTTTCCTATCGACATCATCAACATACATAATGTCAATGGAACACTAATTATCATTTTTTCGATGATGAGTAGTATATGGATGCATCACATTTTCAATAAATATGGTAGAAATTAGATAATATAATTATATATATTTATTTCAGATATTGATGTGGTAGAACATAAAACTATAAAACTGTGATATTTAATAGGAGTGTCACTCATCACATTTATAGCTCTGATCTGGCAGAGTGAGGTACCTTTGACCATACCTATTTTCATATAGCAGTGACAGAGCTTGTTTTCATATGGATGGGATTTATCATGGGGTTTAATTTTATTTCCTATACAATGATTATTGTATTGATATTTATGTATATGTTCCAAGGGACTCCCCTATAATGAAATAATATGTGGAACAAGTGGAGGGTGTTTATTATGATCATCATGATGGTCCTTTAGTTCCTGTTTCAAATGATCCATGGCCACATCCAATGGTCTAGACACAAACACAGTTTTCTATCATAACATATTTGGTAATAGATCTAGATGTCGACTGGCTTGCATTATAGAATATATTTTCCACTGATCCATTTATATTTATTGCATCGGTAAAATCTTCTTCACATGTTGAGCAGATTTGTAGTAAGTATCCACTATCCTTGCATCCATGATAGGGTACATAGGGATGAATTGTTGATCCACCACATGTCCCACTAGATGATAAAGAGTTTGGATCAAGGGATGATACATACAATTTGCATACTCCACAACATAGAAAATGATATAAAATATGAAAACTCATTATATGTACACTTGATTGTAGAATGGATTAGCATCCTGGACATCGATGAAGATTATATCGAATCATGTTATATGTTTTTAAAATATTTAATATAAATTAAAAAAATAATAATAATATATATTTTGTTTTGTACAAAAAAAATTCATATAATTAAAAATTCGTTAATTTATTTTACAATGATTAAAGAACATTAATACTAATAAATCAAATGGTGACAATAATAATTACTAATTTTTAATTATATTTGTACATAAATATATGGTTATCCATGTCATGTATAATATATAATTAGCTTAAATATATTATTAATTAATAATATTATTTTTATTTTTATATCTATAAATATTATTTTATTTATTATATATGTAATTAATTATTAAAAAATTATAGAATTAAAATAATTATTAATAAATAAAATATTTATTAATAATTTAATATTATTAAATACTAAACAGAAATTCACAAGTACTTATGAATAATAATTCTTTAAAAAATATTAATATTAATAAAAAATATTATATTATTAATTAATCAAATATATATTTTATAATATATCATAACATATTTAACATTTATAATTATTAACTAGAAAATATATTTCTCAATTAAAAATATTTTATTTAAATTATTCTATAATATTTAATATCAGAATGTGTATTAATTAGTTTTTAACAAAATAATATATTATTATTTACTGATACATATAAAAATTGATAATATATAAATATAATATTTATTAATTAATGATTAATAAACATATAAAATACTTCATAATGATTTTTAATAATATTCTATAAATATAAATCATGAGTTTTGAATTGGCTTCAAACCTCCATAACTCGGTTCGAGAAAATAGAACATAATTCACACTTCTTAGATAAATAAAGCGGCATGAATGACATTCACACCTCCCCTGATATTTTTTTTTCTAAGTTTGTAAAATACGACCCCTTTTCATTATTTTTTTCATTTTAAAATCACCATCACCCCAAACCATCCATTCATAAATCATTTAATGCTTTTTATTAATATAAATAATAATAATAATAAAATTATTATGGTATAATTTTAATGTGTTATATAATTAATGATTTATTTATAGTCTGACAATCTAATCATTATTATGATTGATTCATGAACAATGTGGGATATATAGTTTTAATTCATGGAGGTATCTCTGGGTTTCATGATGTAACATCTCTCATGGATGTTAGAATTATATTTATATTTTATATTTTATTCCTATTTTTGAAAAAACCATCAATGTATGTGGAAGGGTTTACAGTAATATAAAAACATAATGGAATTTGACATAGAAAATTGTTCAAGTACATTTTTATATCATTATTGTTGTTCCACATAATTTTGAATTTAACTGCATTGGTTTTGGTATCCCTATTAATTGATTCTTTTACTTTTTATAAACATGAAGAAATAAAATGGTATCAAGAAATAGGTTATATAACCCTTTGGTGATGTAGTAGCTGATGAGTGGAGGATCCCTCCCTAAATGTGATAGATCATTATCCATCTCCCAAGGTCATCAATACTAATCTCTAATGTTATTTTGAATACGATGAATCAAAAAATCAATACTTACCTCTAACCCCTTCACCATAGAAGTAAATTTTCTATTCCAAACCTGTGTTTTCATGTGTGTTATTAATTCTTTTATAGGTTGGACAATATTACATTCCTTTATTTTTAATGTATATCTAATATTCTTTATTAATGATTCCATAATATCATTTTTATTCATTTTTTCTCATATGGTTTGGGTAATATGTAAGGGGATAAAATAAGAACACCGACAAGATTGTGGTGTGAGTTGGATGATTGGAATCCTCATCAACAGATGTTTGATTGTCTTAATGGCTTTGATTCACCTAATAATGATAAAAAAAATTTTAAGACATTTTTCCTAGTGAAATGATTAATTTATTAGGGTTACAATCCAGTATCATTATTCTTTTGATCGGGGTTATAGAGTAAAAGCTTCCATGTCCTTGTTAAACTAAGAAATTAGTTTTATAACCTTAATATGATCATATAGATGACATATCCTGTCAATCCTTTCAATTGGCCTAAAATGAAGTCACATTTTTAAATTGATGTAATATTTGAAATAATAATTAATTTTTTTATATTAAATCAATATATTAAATTACATTTATATATGTTAAAATATAATTCCCATTTTTAATAACAATTAGAATAATGATAAATTAATAAACATATAAACATATATAGATACACATATATGTGTATTTATAAATATAATTTTATATTATAATACGCCATTAGTTAATTATAAGTGTAACAAATAAAATTATTTAAATATAACTTCATTTAAATAACTGAAAATAATATATATTAAAAATATCTATATAACTAATATATTTAAAATAAATTCCAACACATCTAATTCCAAATAATACATTTTCATAATATTAAAACATGTATCATACATATGCATTGATTATGTGGTCACACCCGACTATTAGCCTATGTGATCATCCATCCAAAATACATCATATCAAAAAATGATAAGTAAGTATTTACAAGGTACCGTAGCATTGTTGTATTATTATAGTAGCTAGAATAGTAGTTGTATTGTAATAGCTACACTATTCACATAAATATTTTTCTTATACCATTAATTTTTCTCATTCTGGATGTAGGGACGTCATGCCATCAATGGAATATGGCCATTAGGGATTACAGGACAAGCGTGGAAGCTATACAGGCCATAGGGCTTTTATTCCATCAATGGTGTGCCTCATGAGGTTCATATGGAAAAATTTCCAAATCAGTGGAGAGAAATAAGGATAGAAAAATTATCTGTGGGGGTGAGTTAGGATTGGTGGTATATTGATGAATCAACTAGTATTAATTAGTAAAGGACTTTTATTAGGGAGGATGCAATGTCAATCCACAAACAAGAAATTCAGGTCATTAAAAAAGGTAAAAATATATATGAATGAATAAGTGAATGTTTTGGTTTAATGTGGGGTCTTCCACTTGTCACGTTGATCATGTAATAGAATTTGTGCAACTAGGTATCTAGGAAATTTAATATTGAGGGTTTTCATGTCATCCAAGGGTTTCCTTTAAAAATAGTTAAAACATAGATATTATAAAAAATAAATAATATTGAATTTTCTGAGAGCAAGTAACACAATCATTATCATAATAATAAGATACTTTTTTTAAATTAAAATAACTAAATATTTATATATTAAATACAAAAACATCAATAATTATGTTCTGAAAAATAAAACTACCAATATTTTTATTAAATTATCCATAATTGATTTTATTCTATTTTTTTCATTAATTTTATGTTAATGATTGTAATCATATAGCATATTATTAATATTTTATTATTTTCATAAATGTGTTTTTTATTTTTCATTTATGATATGTTTATTTTGGATGGATTTTGAATTACATTAAATATTTAAAAATTTACACCATTATCATAATTCATTTTAAAAAGATCATTTTTTTTATTTTTAAACATAAGATTAATATGTGAATTAAAATTACTTTTTAAAAATTAAATATTAATGTTTTAGGTAACATGAAGAATTATAATTATTATTTACAATTTAATAATATAAATAATAAAAATAAATGAAATATAATATTTGGAATAGATTAATATTAAGTAATCCAAAAATTACTTTATGATTAAAATTTTTTTAATTAATTATTACATTGAGCCTTAATATCGTTAAAACAATTGGTTTAGGACTATGCATTCTTATTAATGTACTATGGAAGGTGGGGTCACTGATAGTGCCTTCATACATAAATTTAATAAAGTGTTTTGTAATGACTCCTTTCATTATAATTTATGTGACACTTGTCTCCCTTATAACCAAAATGCATTGTTTGGTAAATATATTTACAATATCCCTATTAAGAAAAGATAAAAATTTGAAAATATTTTTAAGTAAAACCAGTTATTTTGTAATTAAAAATTCAAAAAAAAGTGAAAAAAGAATAAATGTACCTGGGAAGGTGGGGTCACTGATAGTTCCTTCATACATAAAATTAATCTAATGTTTTGTAATAATTCTTTTCATTATATTTTATATGACACTTCTCCCACTATAACAAAAAAGAATAGTTTGGTAAATATATTAACAATATCCAACATTAGATAATATAATAACGTGGAAATATTGTTTTTGTAAAACTAGTGAGTTTGTATTTTAATATTGAACAAAAATATATAAAAAGAACTAAAGACAAATATTTGGTTCAAAAGTGACCAAGATCCCAAAAAAAACCAACCTACAAAATAAAATCATTTTTAAAAACATTCATATGTTCAGTTTAATATAATATACCAAACAAATATGAAGAAAATAATAATAAATCCAGAAAAATATTATAGAGGATTCATGTTGAAGAAATTGTTATAATATCTTTAATATCTATATTTGATTGACATTATTAATCCACCAATGTGGTGTAAAATGTGCACAATTATCCTTCCTTCCAAATGGTATGGAAATACAACCTTGTAACAAAAAAATTGAATTTTTAAAAACCCCCCAACAAGATCAATGCATGTTAGTAAATAATTCATGTATTAGATAAGACTCATGTGGAGAAAAAAAAATTTCTTTATTTTTTTAAAATATAGTGAAATGGGTGATTATAACTCATAAAAAATTTAATATTAATATTTTTATAGTAGAACTCATTCTCCTAATTCTACATGTAATGAATTTCTATAATTGATAATCATTATCAGGATGCATGTAGAGATGATAGTGACCCCTAAAACCCATATTCAAAAGTCCATGAATTGATGAGTATCACCAAGGGTATAATGACCCATGTATGTGATGCACTCTTTGAATATATTCCAAAAATATAAAAATTCACAAATTAAATCCATACTATAAAATAATACTGAAATTATTTGATACTTATGATATAATAAATCATCACCTCTATAATAAATAATACAATAAAGTGAACTCTTATATTAGAAACAACAATATAATCCTTATATCTATGTAATTAGTGCCCTAGTAGATCAATGAAACAAAGTATAGAAATTTAAAAATAGATTTGTTTATATATGGGTGAGCATAAATGTATAATTTTTTGAATTATTTTCAGTAAGTATTGAGATAATGTTGAATTATAAAAATTCATTAGTGAAAAGACAGTTGAACCTACTCATACCTATGTATGGTCAACTGACAACCAAATTCCCTGAGGCTCACATACCCAATAACACATCTAAGTATATTAACATAATATAAACATAACTAATTAAGAGTGAACATTACAAACACATCCCTCGCTACTTTTTTATTTTCACACCCCAAATATATACCACCTATGCCTTAATCCATTTTTATCTTCATATTTTCAAAACGACAAGATAGACTATAGTTATAACCACACATCCATATTCACAATAAAATATTTGTAGTAATAACCTCATATAATTTTCCATCAATGTTTGGCATACCAATCACTAAATACATCAACAATGTAGCCTCCTCCTACCATGTATGATCCTAACTATGTGTCATGTAATCTATCACATCACTATCCCAAGAGGGAATCATGAACATGAAGGACAATAATCTCATGCCATCCTCATATCATTCACATCACCAGCATGTAGTCATATCAACAAGTATATTACAGACTATTACCCTAATACATTAAATCATCTATGAATTTACCGATTTTTTTTAATCATAACCCATAATATGTATGAATTGGGAGAAGGGAGTTGGGAAACTACACGAATAATTATTTTAATAATGGTTTATTTATTATTGATTCGATGTTTTGAGAATCATGTCATAATTTCTATAATTTGTGATGTACCACAAAATAACCTCCAAGTGAAACTATTTGGGAAATATTTATAAATCTAATGTACGTACTATTAGGAAATATTATTTGCGATGAAAATTTACATCTGTTAGAATACAATATTTATGATGGATTTATAATTCCATAAAAAATATCCAATATAAATAGGACATAAAATATTCATTCAACAAATAATATGAATATATACTAATGTATTAACATATTCTTGTTAATATAATAATAAATTTTACAAAAATGAATAAAATTAAATAAAAAGAGTTATTTTTACATAATTAGAACATAATAATAATGTGTTATCAAAATTAAATTAATGTTTAATTACAAAAATAAATATTAAAAAGTAATAAAATTTTAAAAATAACATAAAATAAAATTCCAAAAATAATCATTTGATAGAGTATTGAAAAAAAATATGTAGGGGAAAGGATATATAGAGTGGGGGAGTCATAGACTAATATTATTGTTAATTTATTATGATGAAATATTTAGTCACAAAACATTTACATTATTGATTACATGTGAAAAATACTTGTGATGTAATTGACATCATTCTTGAAGTATTATACATCATCAACTGTTCTCCCTCTTAATTTAAAATATATTTATTAAGATTGGGTTTTCCATAAATAATAATTCATGAGTACATTTTTAACGACACTACATTTATTCATTTATTCATTATAAGAAAATTATTTTGGTTGTGTTATCAATTCCATATAGAATAATCCTTTCGGGATAATATTATTTTCAAGAAGATAATCATTCAATAAAAAATTATCCATTAACACATATTTATTTTTGACAAAATACATATCTTATTGAAAAGGTAGATTCCTCCCTTCAATTTTGATGTTTTCTCTGTAAATATATTAAATTTCAATGTTTTCTCCCTCTATTTTACTATTTTCCATCTCCCTTCCACCTTTATCAATTGTTTTAGATTCATCCCTGATCTATAGATGATGGGGGGATCAAAATTAAGGTTACATTGATGTTTATATTGAGGTTTTTTCCTTTTTGGGATTTAGGATAAAGACTTGTGGCATATTTTGGTGTCTTATGTTGAAAATGATAACTTCAAACTCATTTTATATCTCCTATAATTGTTTGAGAAACTATTTAATTGTTTTATTATTTTATACATTTAGAGAATTGAGTTTCCAAAAATGAATTTACATCCAATGCATGCACATTTCTATGTCTCATGAGTGATCAATAATGATTCCTATATGAATTTAATCCATATAATGCAATTGGATTCTATGAAAATATTTAAAATAACTATCTTCGTTGTATTCCATTGGTATTTAATTCTTTTAAGGTAGTTATTTTGTAAAAAGTTGGCTTATTCACCCATTAAAGTAATATTTTTTATCATATTAATAATATAAAATTATTTAAAATGGGTTTAATGGTAATTTTTTTTTCCAAATAAGTTTCAATAAATATTATAATATAATTACTCTCAAAATATACTTCATATAAGATTTCAAATAGTGTGACTTAGATTGGAATTCCAAGCTTGTTTTAATACGTGGTATTTTAGCACATTAAAATGAATGATTTAAAATGAAGCCCTTATGACCCTATTCTACCCCTATATTTTTTTTTCACATCTATGTATGTTGTATTATTTGTTTGGCTTTTTAGTGATAGTTAAGGTATTGGCTATTTTGAGTAATAGTGTTGGATGTGAGGTGAATTTTTTTATAGATGTTTTTAATTTTACTGATTCTTGATGAACCCAATATCTCAACTTATTATCTCAAAACATGATGTAATAGTATTAATAGGATACTAGGTAGGGATTGAAATAATTGAAATCTCAATTATCATTGATGTGTCGACTAGGAATACTTTTCCAATAGGTTTTAGGAGTTTGTGGAATTGATTATGCTATACTAATGTTGTGAGTTAGTGGACTTAATTGTGGCATGTGGTATTAGAGTATTCCTATGTGTTTTTTCCAAAAAGTTATATGGAATTAAAGGTTATGTTATGGGTTCATTATTATTAGGTAAGGTTCTATGTCAGTTGCTAAGATTGTGATAAATGTGTACAAAAAATAATCTCCGAACACTAGGATTGTATTTGTGATGAATTTATGAGGTTTTTTATTTTTTCATCCCTGTGTCCCAGGTTTATTTTGTTATTACATTGAACCTCTTAAATGGTTCTTTCCTTTTTTGTCCATCTCATTTATCATGGTTCCAAATTTTAATATTATCCATTTTAGTATATTTTCTTGTGATTTAAAAATGTGTTTGGAAATATAAAATTATTTGATATGAAATCTTTTTTCTTTTTTCGAGGAGTGATTGGAATTTTTTGGTAAGAACAATTAAGGAAAAGTATTTGTCATTAAAAAAATTTTGTGTGGTTTTAAAACCATGGATTTAGTTAATCATGTAAAATTTTATAAATAAATTTGTTTTTAATGATGAATTAGAAACCCATTAGAAACTAAAAATAATTTTTCGTCTAAATGAATATTTTATAGGGGGTGTTATATTGATGTTTTTAAATGATTAAATATCATAGTTGTTTAATAAATATGGATTTAGTTTGTGAAAATCATTTTCTACGTTATTTCCCCCATTAAATTAAATAGTGGAATATGGATTATAAAATATCCTTGATGGCTATTTATTTATTTATATAAATCCTTAATATAATATTATTTTATTATGTTATCAAAAATGAGAATGTACAGATTGAAATATTAATGAGGATTCAAATATTCGATGATTAGTTTCCTAGAAGTCAATATAAATCATACCTATTGTTTTCATATATGGCTCCTGTTAAAATTTGTTATCATTATTTTTGTCTATTTGGATATATTTTGGGTTTAGAAGGTAATTTTGGGACATTCAGGGTCTCATCTGGGAGATTTAAATTTTTTAGCATTGGGATTTTTTATCGACCAATTTTTATATGTACATTATTCATTTTATTTATTTGTTCTCTCCTCTATTGTACATACATTTTTATTAGTTATATAATTTATATTGGATGTTTATTACTTCTTATATATTGTTGAGTTGGTTTATTGATATTTTTTTCTATAACGCCTTTATGTTTTTTTAGAGGGAGAAATCTTTCTAAGAGGGTGTTTTGTTATACCTGACCACTAGTTTCAAGCCTATGAAGATCTGGAATTCCCATTGGGATTGTGGGGAGTTATGTCGATTTCCAATTTAGATGGAAGGCTTGGATGGTTCATTAAAAATAGTATTCGACAATAGTTTTCAGAGGGTCATAGGTTCTATATGTTCCCTGTTATTTTCTATGGTTATTTAATGATATGGATTTTTGGACATTAGAGGTTCATGTTGACAGGGTGATATATTCTCATTCTCACCCTAGGACTTGAGTTTCTATGAGTAGCCTCAATTTTTTATTTGATGTATGTGTTTAAATTTAATTAATTTTTTGATTTTGAATTGTTTCCTATTTGGGTAATGATTTTATCCTCATTGAAATAAATTATTATTCCATTGGGGGTCATATTTTATGTTTTGGTACAAAGATGTTTAATATAAGAAAGGAGGGAGACCATATTAAAATAACAAAAAATCATTGTGGTAACCAAACACTTGAATCGAGGAACATTTTATGGACTATTTCATTATTTTTTCTCTGTTTTCAACCATTAGGCCATATCAAGAATAATTTAAATCCATGTTGGTTTTTCTATTTGGAAATAATATTGTATGGATTTTTTATTGTGGTTTGACCATTGGAAGAGGGTCAAGGTGGGTCTTGTAATACATTAGAACTATTGGAATTTATTTTGGATCCAGATCACGTTATTACTTAACTTATGCGGCTGGGTGTGTGATGTGAACATTGTCCTGTGAGTATGAAAATATAATTTTACGAGAGAATTGGTTATGGTTTTAGATGAGGCATTAGATCTTATTAGAAAAATAAGGTTTGGTTTCATGAAATATTTTTATGCAGTTGATTTATTTAAAAAATTATTTATATAATTTATGATTAACACAGTGGAATATTATTCAATTGGTTTAAATATATGATGTGTATTGACACAAATAATAATATTTAAAGCGGTTTTCTATCATTTTAACAAGAGTTGTTGATATTTTAAACTTGTAATAAATAATTTTTATGGTTTCAAACATGGTAAATATTTGAAAAGGGTGAATTGTTTTAAAATATTTCGAAATATAATTCTTTTTTGTTATGATATGTAAAAGGTAATTGTGTTTAAAAACATGATGATGTGTTTTTTTAAAACTATTTTTATATTTTTCTAAAATGATCAATGTGCATAGGATTTAGTTGAAAATATAAAATGGATTTACATTGGTTTTCATTACAAGATTTGAGGATCTTATGAAATACATTTCTATTTTTAAAGAGTTATGTTTTGAGGTGAATTTCTTTTTTTATTTAGTTATGGTTGGATTCAATCCTTATTTGATTTTGGGACTGTATGATTTGACTCATGGGTCATGACCATGTTGGGATTAGGTTTCATGATTTATAGACTCATCCTTATATATAGATCATGAGGGATTTTAATTTAATTAAATGTAGGGTTTTCCCATCAATGATTTCATAACACTTCCTATACTCTAGGAGAATTTGAATGTGGTATCTATTGTTATTTTTAGTGAGAAATAAAATTATTAATGGTAATATATATTAGTTAGGTATCATGATAATTGTATGGGTAGTGGTTTGGACATGTGATCCTTGGTTATATAGTTGATGATGGGAATATTCACTACAGTTAGATATATATATATATTATTGATTTTCATGAAATGGGTATTTTATATTAGTGTGTAGGAATCACTGAGTAGTCTTACAATTGATCTTTCATTTATTATATTTTTTTTAAATGAGTTGAAATATATTAGATTATAATCATTTTTATGTTGAATATTTATATATTTAATGGATTAATATTTTATTAATCCATTCTCAAAGCATGAATAAATGAAGGATCCAATGTTGATTCATTTAGGATTATAAATTATATTACAATATGATGGGCGTGGTGTGGTGAGTTTTCTTCATGATTGGAAAAAAATCTGAGATACTCATAAGATCTTTTCCATCTTATACCTTTATGTATGAGGATCTAGTAGATCATAGTTGATTATTGGATACCACAATAGTTATAGGTGATTAATATTTTCATGTGGATAAACCCTAGTTATGGAATTATTTTTTTTCCACTCTGTGATTTACATAAATCATATTAAATTATGATATATTCAGTGAAGGGTATTTTTTTTTATTCATCAATTATTTTTATAGAACTTTTTATAAATTTTACATGATAGAACCCCATAATTCAGTTAAAATCAATTCACCATTATCTATGTATTCTTATTAGAGTTTATGAATGCCCTATAGTTTTTTAAATTGAACCAATGATTTATATATACAATATCATGCATTTAAATGATGAGAAAAAACATTTTTATTAGGGTTTTGATTAAATAGAAAAATAAATTCAATGCATTGTTGGGATAGATAATGGATAGTATTTCATTACCCATAAATAGCTATCATGAGTAAGGGTAACTGAGGAATTACTCGTAAAAAAGGATTTGATGTGTTATTTTTTCTCAAGATATTCAATTCAACCATTCCATCAATTGAATAAAAAAAATTATCCGAAAATGATTGCCGATCCTATTTGTGTAAATTTATATTATAGATAAATACCATATATGAGATATTTCATCAAATATATGACGTTATAAAAATGTTTTTAAAAACCCCGTTAAAAATAATTAACACTTCCAATAATAACATAAGTAAAAAAATCATTTATATCAAATCATTTATTTTCATAATTCAAACAATGGGAAAAATATAAGAACCATAATGTATTACATGAGAAAGAACCATTTTATAGAGACTCATACCTCATCTAGTGTTTAAACATGGTCACCACTGAAAAAATGTTTTGAAATGAAGATATTGAGTCCTCTCAAGTGAGTAACCATATGATGAATCATTGACTCCCAATAAAAATAGTTATATTTATCCATCAAATCCCATTATAGAATAAAAACATGAAGGAGGCAAGATATTGAAGATAACACTCTAGAGGGGAGTAGAAAAGGATAGGAAATCTAAAAATTACATGAATAGATCCACTATGGTCGAGGGAGAATCACAAGAAAATGAGATGGTTTGGTTAGGGAAAGGCTAGGATGAGTTATCCTAAACCCCTTTTATTATTATAAATTCATGTTTGCGTGAAATGTGATTATGTTATATTTTGAGATGGAAATGCCATGTTTTATTGATATGAATGTTATAAGAAGTGTATACCTTATAACCTATATTAATTAAATGATTATGCTTTGGGCCAGGGGTAGACTGAGGGATATCCCCTATGACACAGCTTCGGGTTAGGGGCAGACCGTGAGAGCTCCCCTATTTAAATGATACAGCTTCGAGCCAACGGTAGACGATGAGAGCTCCCCTATGTTGCAGTTTTGGGCTAAGGGTAGATTGTGAGAGCTCTCTTGAATAATTATTAAACCTTCGGGCCAGGGATAGACCCTGAGAGTTTCCCCAAGGTTGGGCCAAGGGTAGGATCAAGAGCGCTGCGCCTGGTTTAAGGACGTCTGTGAGTTTCGTCCCGGTCCTACCCAACCATCTTCAATAGAATTAGCTTCCCGGTAGACATGAGAAATAATTTGATTCATAGATCGAAGGGAGTCAAAGCAGTTCACCCAATGATTATAATGTTTCCATGATATATGACATGACAATTCTCTGATGGTAGAGACAATAATAGTCGAGTTACTTTAAAACCAAAGATTATTCCATCCACGATGTTTGGCCTACTCCACCGCAACAATAATTCCCAGCATCTCAGCTTCAATTGAAGAAGCAATACTATAGGAGCCATGGAAACCACCAATCACCTGACCATGATGATCCCTATAAATGGATCCACACCCAGATGGTCCTGAATTTTCCTTCGAGGAACAATCCGAATTAAGTTTCATCCAACCAAAAAGTGGTTCTTTCAATAAACTTCAAAAGTACCATATGGAGGACTGAAATTTCATTTGATTCCAATTCAGGCAAGAACATAAAAATCATGAATATAATTGGTGCAAAAATGTTTCTTAGGTAATCTTACCACACACATCACAACAAGGATGTTTGGGAAAGCAGCAGTTTATGAGAAAGACTGATTCCCATGAAGAACATGATTCCTTGAAGACCATATATAATGCAGTAACTCAGAAGAAGAAACCTGAAATAAGTCCAAAAACACTGAATAAGGATAAAGAGACTTACATATCTGAATAAACTTTGTGATGGATTTCATCATAGGAATTGAGACTTCAAATATGTCTTCCAGAGCCTTCCACATTGAGGCAGCAATAACAGAGCAAAGAAAAAAATGATCAACATCCACTCTGTGTTGTTGAAAAAGAACACATGATAAACATAAAGAGATACCACAATGCTAATGATTACAATCTGTTGGTATCTTTCAGTGTGCAATTCTCTAGACCAAATTCGAGCGAGATGTTCTAATGATGTTTTTGTGAAAATTACACATCCAGTTTGTTTCCAAGATACAATTCAAAGAGAACTCATAATAATGATTTTAATAGAGAATGCCATTAACCATAGGTTCCCATGCACAAAAATCATTCCTATCAGAGAAATGGTGATTATTAACAATGATGGAAATGTGGCTAGGAAGACCCTCAATGTTCTCAAGTTGATCATTGATAGTAATGTCCAAATCTATGTTGCTATCATCCTTCACACGGTCAACCAGGGGATTTTCTGTCCATTTGATTTTCCAAAAAATAATGGAAAAATTATTCGAAACTAACTATCTGGAATGAGAATAAATTAAAGAGAAGATTTACTTGAATTCTGGCCAAACAGAGGGGTCATGATGATAAAAAGAACCAATCTTTAACCTATTCAATAATTTTTCATGAAGAATGTTTATGGCATCAGAATTTCTATTAAAAAGTATCCAAATGAAAGAAGCATGAAAGAAATCATAAAATAGAAAACTATATAGGAATAAATAAATAAAAATTAATTACATGATGTGTTATTATGTTTTTCACTTATTTAATAACTAATAAGTAGTTCTATGTTTTTTTCCTTTCATGTATGTGTCAAACAAAATGGGTTTTCCATAGTATGTTTGGTAAATTAATGAACTATTCATTTCTCATACTTATATAGAATGAACATTAAATAAGAATGTTCGAAAAACTTATTATAAGAAATATTATCAGATTTTATAGCATTCACACATTTTACATTTTCATTTGATAATTAAATAAATATTATTGAATAAATGTTGTCTGTTTTATAAAACAAATTAGACTTATCGTTAAACACAATTCATTTAACATCTTGAAATTTTTAAAATTTTCATCATAAATTTAATTTTGAATTATTATTTAATTAATACTGAAACCATAAACATATATTTCATTAGAAATTATAATAGAATTTTATATTCTAATCTCAAAGAAAAATTTTACCCTTCCCTATGAATTAAAACCAAAAGTAAAAACACATCCATCATATTTATTTTATAATACATGTTCTAATATATCACCAATTATGTGTCTTGAGAATCCGTTTTCTATAAACCAAACATTTATTATAACTCTCCCAATACACATTTAAAAGAAAAAATTATTTAAGAATTCTCATTACTCATGAAAATATGGGATTGATGGGATTATCTTATGAATTATTATGAATAAAAAAGTATTTCGAACCTTTATTAATTTGAAATATATAAGATAAATATATAGAACATGTATCAATATTTAATTTAAAATATTATGCATATCTCAAGGAGAAATAATTTTCATAGGGACATTTCATATTACATCTAAAATATGTTGTATTTGAAGTACACCCATTACTTATTTTAACTATGAAAGTCAAATATATTTTGGTAAAATTATTTTCATTACTATGGAAAGATTCTTTTTCATCAATTTATTAAAACTCATAAATTTTTTAAAATTTTCACTACATTGAACAAAAATATAATGATCTAAATTTAATGATTAAATCTGATTTCAATGATTTTCATTATTTTCAATATCATTATGAAAATTCATTTCATCTAGTGCATGAAATTTTGACAGTAATTCATCCTCTCCTTTTAATATTTAATTTCCAATAAGGGAATTTTTTAAATTCTATTTTTATATTTTTAGAAATTAATCATAACAATTTTTATCATTTTCTACATATTTTTTCTAATTATCATTTTTCATAAGAACAACTTTATATTGATTCTTAAGTTTACTATGTAATCAATGACATAATAAACATCATATTCTAGTTTTAATTCATATTTAATAAATTCATCTAATATAAATTCATAAAAAATATATTCATATGAAGAATAATATGTTCAAGAACATACATGATTTCATGATGTCATTTTACAAAATAAATACATACTTCGTTCAGATATAGATTCTTTACCAGTACTTGAATTTTCAGTACAACTCTATTTAGGTTTAAATAAATTATTTATAATCTTACAATCCCTAATTTTTTACTTTTAGTCTTAAGAAATTGGGAATATTATATTCCATCTACCTACAATATTAATAAATTAGATCATTAGCCTCATTAACAAGATAATTGCATTTATTTTAAACCTTGAGATCAAAATTTGGAAAATATTATTAAAATCTTCATCAGAATCCTTACTTCATTTGATATCCTTTCTTTACATGTGTTATATCATTCATGGTCATACTCCATAACTCAGAATCATCATAGTAAGTAGGAATATTTTATTTTAAAGAACATTTATTTTATTTATCTTCTTAATAAATATTTATTGTTCTAATTTATATTGTAATAATGAACCTATATACTCATATAGTTTATATTCATTGAAATTATTACCTGCATCAATTAGAGCCTTTTTATAATGCCACTTCTTAGGATGTTCTCTATTAAATCATTCAACATGGAAATGTTTGTATATTGTTTCTCATAAAAAACATAAAACATACAATACTATTGAATCTGTGAAATATTCGATTAATAGTTTCATCATAACATAATTTAAATTATTGATATTTATCTCTTAACATGACCAAATTAGTTATTAAAAGGTTATTTTATCCAATAAGTGTTACATATTCTTTTCAAATGTCATCATAATTATTAAATGTAGATTCATGACTATAGACATGTACATTTCTTTTTATATATATTATATTAATTACCTTGCATATAGAACATATGTAACTACATCATTCACTCCTAATGATTTTGGTTCACCATTGATAAGATTTTATGTGTTTTAAATGAATTTCCTATGATCAATGCTCTGTTTCTTTATGAGTTTTTCTATGTGGGATTAGAAATATTGAGTCGTTAAGATATAATTGAGGTGGGTTTGAGGTATCTATCTCACATTTAGGCTTGTTACTACCTTTGTATTAATGATCAACTGCCTAGAAAATTAAGGAAATAATATTTTTATCAAAATAAATAATAAATATATAAATATATATCGAGCTTAGAGCTAGGCTCTGATACTAGTTGTTTGAATGGAGATAATATGACCAAATATCCAAGTGGGTGTGGTAATTTTTCGTTTTAAAAACAAAATAATGTTTTAATGGTTATAATATATGATTAATAAATTTTTTTTAATGCATAGAAAATAATTGAAATCAACAAAGATTATTTTTAAATTGGTTTGAAATATAATTACTATAATCTATTATTCACCCCTCACATGAACTACGAGTGAAGACACCGACTATAACCAGAATAATTTAATAGTATATTATTTTTTTCACTTGGTGTTAAACAAAATCTAACTGCCTTTTACCTTGATGGAGTAAACCTAAATTTATATAAATTTTCTATATGGAGGTAAAACTCAAATAGTATGCCTTTTCACCTAGAGGAACAATGTAATGCCTAACATTTTCATGGGATTCACAACCGAAAATACTAAATTTTAATGGGTAGTATGACATGATACAATTATGTATTAAAAAATATGTAATTAATTAAAACAACATTAACATATCAACACTTCAATCAGGAGAATGTTAAAAAAAGAAGAAACTCCCTTGAAAGAAGAGATCATATTATTATATTTCAGATTAGTGTACTAGATGACAACCAATGTCAATTTCACTTGTACCATTAAAGAATATCATCAACATTGTTTTTAATTGATCCAGATTTATTGAAATAATTAAATGGAATTCATATATTCATAGTAGATTGAATGCCCGAATTATGTACTTGTTTATATTTCCCAATATTGTATGTGATAGATTAATTGAATAAATATAAAATACAAACCCATGTGGGTTACTTTGATAATTTTTACATGATTTAAATAGGTCAAATTCTAACCATTTTTAATTTGGAACTCACATTTTCCCATGAAATCAATTTTAAACAACAACCCATATGATAATCATTCAATAATACATGAAAATATTCAAAACAAAATTCCATAGTATTTAAATAATTTTATATTATTTACGTACTAATTAAATCAAGATATATATATATATATATGAAAAAATGTACAAAAATTAGAATGGTGAAGTTATTTATATAAAAACCCTTGTGCTTATATAAAATAATGCAAATTAATTATGTTGCCAAAGATTGTACATAAGTTATGATCAATAATATTTGGTCACTTTATTTTTGTTCTTGTGGTCATTTTAATTTTCATAATGTGGGAATCACATTTTTTTCATGAAGTAGTTATAGACTTCACTAAATATTGACTCATATTAAATTCCACACATCGTCAAAATTTCTCTTAATTTTAGATCTATACTTTGTGAAATTTTTTATCACGGTCCATTCTGGACTATAGAAAAATCTTCACTCATATTTAGTTTCATACTTTATCAAATTTCTATTCACCATTTGCTCTAGTCATTAGTAAATTATCACTCATGTTATGTTACGTAAAATTTAAAGAATTTAGTTATGGTATGTTCCAAAAATTTCCATCTTTTAACTCTTGATTTGTTCTAGATTTTGTTGAATATTCAGAAATGGTCAGCTCGAGATATTGTGAAATTTTCACTCGGGGTTAGAAATATTTTTTAAAAATTATGTTACCATAGTTGTAAAAAATAAAATTTTGATCAGGGTCAGTAATATACACTTTAAATTATCCATTGTGTATGGAAAAATAGAATTATTTGATTTTGCCTAAATATTTATAAATTAGACCCAATATCTAATTAAAATGTAATAGGTTCATATGGGGAACTAGTTTCTTAATGTGCCTATTCTTATTATGGATTTCAACTAGATAGGATATTTGATTCTAAGAGCTCATAGGTAGGTATTGGGTTAGTGCTTGATCACCAGTTTTCATAGCTAACCCCATTTTACCATGATGTTTTGATTGAATTTTTATTGTGATTCATATTTTATTTATTTTAGCTTTAATTAAATTTTATTATGTTCTCTTCGGTTTTTTTATACATGTATATATTCTCAAACATTGGGGTGAATAATCAGTGGAACAAAATGATCCAATATATTACATAGCCAAATAAACTTTTGTATCTTTATCGGATGGTAATATGAAATTATCTATGGTTATTTCTATATTTTTTCATGGTCTGTATGATTGGTTTTTCCATCTATGTATCTCCAATATCCAAATTGAAATTTTATTTTGGGTTCCACTATGTTTAGAAACTATTCTTAGTGAAATTTTTATATAATTTGGTTTTATGTCTAATAATGATTTAAAATGAAATGTGGGTTGAAATAGTAAATTTTATTTTTAAAATTAATTAATATGGTTATCTTTAAATTGAAATAAAATTGTTATTATGTTAAATGAATCAGGTCATATTTTTAGAAAAACATGAAATGTTTTAAAAATATTTTAAATATATGTTTCCTTTTTTAATAATTGATGTCTATGATTTTAAATTGGTTTTAATGGGAATCAATTATATTGATATTTTAAGGGAGGAAAATGGGATTACATTAGGATATATAAATTCAATAGAGGGGGTTTGAAAATGATTTTCGAGGAGTAATTAGTTTTTATTTTTATTTTTAATTATTTTGTATGTGATTTCTAATTATATTCTTGAGTTGTTTGGAAATGTGAACTATTTTGGGTTATAGTATTTTAAATTTGGACTTGATGGCTGTGAATATAGAATGTTATGGAGAAAAATATTAGTTTCATGAAATATTAATGATTTTAATGTGAGAATACTTATTTTTTTGAAAGGGTTTTCCATTTGTCTTATTATATTTAGTTTTGTATTATTTTTGGTAACCATGTTTTCTTTTTAGAATATGCCACCAAAAAATGTATTGAGTGTTTTTGGGACATTTATATTACCTATTATAGAGTAATTAACAATTATGTTATTAAGAAATTACATTCTTGGGTTTGTTTATTTTGGACCCTCTTCAATTTTTCTAGTGCTTTGAGTCACTTCTAGGTTATGTTTCTGAATAGTCAATGGGGAATGTGATTCTGGAGGATGTTATGTGATGATTGTTTTAGAGAGGTCTAATTTTGACTAAATAGTCATGGGAAACTCTCAATGTGAGTATTTTGGGTGATTTCGATTAATTACACCTGATTTGATATTATTCTCGAGATTGTGTTAGTTTGATTATTGTATATATATCCTTGGTTAGTGATTTGGATTTTTTTCCCTAGGTTTCCCTTAATTTATTTTTGAAACTGAAGTGAAACTCATGGAAATGATGAATTCGAATACTCATGATTTATGACTCTTTCCACTAATTCCTAGATAAAATTTTGTCGATGAGTGTGTTGGTGTGTCCTGTGTTATGGAATCATAAGGGTTTTATTTAGTTATGACATTCATTGAGAAATTTTTTGTAAATACTTTGACATATTCAATTTACTCCCTTCTTCCATCCTCCCATATTTTCCATTGTTGTTTCTAGTATTAATATTAGGTTTGATACCTTAGATAAATAGTGTTACTTTTGGTGAGGTTTTTTCTGAACATTTAGTCACGAGTTCTACATTAGTCCCCTCAGTTGAAAAAATTTGTTTTTTATAGAAAATATTTTTTAGTGTCCTTCACTTGTTGATTAATGTGGAATCGTTAAATGATGTATAGATCCACTAATATTTTTCAAACCTTTTCCACTTTTGATCAATGTAATTAAGTTTCATGTGTTAATTTTTAGATGTATGTAGAATCCTATGTTTTCATAGGAGGTCGAGTGGTTTGGACATTGCTGGTGGTTTCTTTTACTCGTATATATCTATATAGTATGTATTACTTCATGTTCTCAATAGATTTCTATGGGTAGGAAATTACATGGTTTTGTGACATTCCATTTCTCATACCGCATTCAATAATTATTTTATTTATTTAAATATTTATATTTAAATTTCAATGGTACGAGTCAATTACTTATGGAAATATTTTAAAAAATATTCTTTTTGATTGTTACATAGTGGTCTCACGTTTGTCCAATGAATTCAACAATCATGTTGGTTGTCCTATTTTTAGAGAACACTATTTTTCTTGGTCTGTGTATATTTTTAATAACCTATAAATCAACTCTTTGGGTGTCCCAAGTGACTAGTGTAGTTCACATGGTTGGTTTATATCTTGGCATATCATATATCCAAACCAATCATCTTTTTAAGGAATTGAAATAATAATATTAATAATAATATAACCTAAACCTCCTTCAATTTTAACCTCAATTGAGCCCTCCAATCTGTATCCTACCTTCTTGTGTACCTCCATATCCTATGGCTCCATTGATCATCATCATTTTCATCCTGATATGATGTGAGATCATATTAGAAAATTGTTTCAACCCTTAGAACTTCTTTTATATTCCCTTTATTCCAAACTCTTTCCATCCCCTTATTTCTCCATTATTTCTGTCAAACCATAGGTGGGGTATGCATCCAATTACATAAATTTTTGGGCTTCTATAGTGTGTGATCTCTATCCTGAGTTTTTTTCAACTACAATTTGATTATTATGATCTATTGTAATTTTGATGAGGTATGACATCTATATTAACATTTTAATATTATATTCTTTGATCGGTTTTCCTTAAAAATTTTGTTATTGATTATAATATTTCTAATATGGATGTTTATAAAAAACAGAAGTGCGGATTATATTTGAAATTTGTTTTATCATGGTTTCCTTCATTAATTGCTTCTGTATTTGGAAAACATATTTTTTATTTCCCTAAAAAATATTTGTGATGATCTTTGAATATGTGCATTCAAATGAGAGTAAATATATATACAAAAATGTATTGCATAATTGTACCCAGAGTTGTTTCAAATACAATTATCGGGATATTATATATATTTAATCTCGATGTATAATGGTCATGTTTTAGACTTCACAATACATATATATATATAGACACACACACACACATATAGAATTATTAAATTCACCTAGTAATATGAAAATATTTAAATAAAAGAAATATGTGTGTGTGTGTGTGTGTGTAATTGTTTATGGGAACAACATGAAGGAAGCCTTATGGATTTTAATTTGGGTTTCAAACACATTTTCAAACATGCCAATAAATTAATTATAAAATAAATGGTGTATGCATGATTGAAAATTTCTAAATCCATTCTTAAAGTGAGATTCACTATAATGGATGCTGAAAATTTTATCGTATTTTGTGGACTAATAATATATATGTTTGAGATGTTGATATTTTTATATGTATTTGGTTTTACATTTTTACTTATAATAGGTTTGTGGATGCCTTATGTTTAACTTTAATTTCAATGTGATTGAGTTTTTCTTTTCACTACAACACATCAAAGATATATTTCAAATATGGGCTTGGCACACAGGAACCCTAGGTACCTAGCAAAGAAACCTATGATAGGTATGTTGGATGAGGTAGAGAGGATTTGAACTATCCTCATAAAAAGGATTTCCATTAAATTGTATATATTTTTTTATGTAATTTATATTGATCAAGCATTGGTAAAGATATATTTATGGATTGATCACTATGAGTATGAGGATCCTAGGTCCTCGATTACCATTGAGAATATGGGATTAAATTTTTTATTCTCTTATTTCACATATTTATATGGAACTATATATAAATGTAATTTTATTTTGGATACTTTTTTAATGTTTTAAATAATAAAAAACTTCTTCTATTTATTATATTATTTTTAACTCGGTTGTAGTTTTATACTGTTATTTATCATATGATGTTTGATTTATATTTTCCATTTTACAGCTACTATTATTATTTAACATTAAACTTTTAATGACTAGATATATAACCTTTTGGTAATATAAATTAATCTTTAATGGTTTAGGAACCAATATAAAACTGTATTTTATATTTTTTCTAAATTTTTCAAACCCTTATGTAAAATTAATTTATATTCAACCTAGAATGATACTGTATATTTAATTTAAGATTATTCTTCTAAAAAGGTGGTACTTTACCTATTGGAAATTTTTATGATCATTATATATTTATATATATACAGATTCACGTTTAACTCTTGATCATACTCAAAGAGATAGATGACCTACCTCAGATGGAGGGTAACCTCGAGTGATGGGGGGAACATTTTTCAGGTATCTTACATGTTATATTTATTTTTTCACTTCTCACATAATTTATGTAGTAAATTTTATATTATTATAGGTGGAGGGTTGATATAAATCTGTTTGGCCAAAAAAACAAGATTATAGAGGTATCTTTTTTTGGTTTCATTACCGTATAGAACATGGGAACTAGAGGTGAGTTGAGTGTTTGTTTGATTTTTGTGATTTCTACTCTAATTCCATATTTTTATTTATGATTATCTATTTTTATATGTTAAATATGACCTATGGATGGTTTATGATGTTTTTTAATGAAGCAGTACTTCCTAAGTGGTTTTCCCTTGATGACCAAACACTCATACTAGATTATAGTGATAGGTATATGGAATACCCTATGGAGATTCTCATAGTCTAACTCAAGTGTCTGATAGTGGGATGTCTGAACATGGGTTGTGATAATGTGGAATTATATCTCTAGGTTATTAAGTGGTCATATGTTCTTAATGAATCTACTATTATTTGGTATGTTAAAAATATGATAGATTTGATTTCAAGTGCTCATGAGGTAAGTCACATGTTTTTTTCTGCTCACAAATGCTCGTGGTGAATCCTGACATATAAAGGTTGAATGGGATTTATTTTTAAATTTGCATTATATTTTATTATTTTAATTGTTTTTTATTTTTTGATGATTTAATTAATATTCATGTGTAATATTATGGGTTTTATAGATATTATTTATAATTTTTTTGTCAAATGGAGTTAAATGGAAGACGCTAATAGGTCACATGGTTTTACAGACTGTGGGGTTATAATTATATAATGATCAAAGAAATACATTTTTATTCTTTCATCATTGGACCAAAGTTTGTTAAAATTGTAGTTCCACCATCATAAAACCATTATTCCATTATTAATTTTATTTTTTTTCTTTGGGTTTGGAAATTATTTTGGTTGACATGTTGATATGTTTTTAATTGAAGTTCAATGATGTTTTAAAATGAAATTCATTTTAAATAGTAAAAGTGTGTATTGAAACTATTCACACAAGTTTTGATTAAAATGAAATAAAATAAATTATTTGTTCAAAGACCCGCATGATGTTTATAAGAAGAACAATTGAAGTTCTAGAATGATTAGAAATAGATGTTTTATTTTTTAAGAATGGAATCTATGAATTCAAAATATGTTTTAAGGAAAATCCAATGATTTAAAATAATAAAAGAGACAAATTAATAGATTATATGTATTAAAAATGAATTATTTTAAATAATTTAATATATAGATTTCTATTGAAATTCCATAATTATAATTAAAAAATAAATTTTAATAATATTTTTTTGTATAAAATTTCATTATATGAATATTTGGAATTTTTACCAAAAAATTATTGTCCCATTAGAGAACCACATGTGTTTTCCTTATCAACAGAAGAAAAAAATAATCCTTGATTGTTTTTTCATTTCATCAAATGTTTTACAATAAATTTTTTTTACTGTTTCAATTTTTTTTCAATTATATAAATGGATTTAATAGTAAATCCAAATGGAAACTAGAAATATTTCTTGAAAAAATTTGATATTCTAATGTTGGGATATTGAATTTTTTTAAATGTTTTTTTTCATCTTTATTATTGAAAATATTTTAGTATTCAATTGGAGATTCTGTTTTTTTGTAGTTTAAATATGGCTGCCAAACAAATATCTATAATTTTTTGGCCTTAGAGATTGACTATTTTTGATACATGATTGATTGCATTATTACATTTGTCCAATCTTTGGTTCATTACTTTGGGAACACTGTTTAATATTCATTGGGTTTGTGGTTCATTTTTTTTGTTCATGAATAATTTTTGGGGAATGTCATTCATGAGGATCATACATTATGTGGTTTGTAGTGAGGTATAATATTGACTGTCTAGACATGGGAAACCCTCTAAGTTAGTATTTCTGGTGAATATGATGTCTTCCACACGATTTTATATTATTGCTATGCTATTGTCGGCCTTATTATTTGCTAGATCATTAGGGTATGTTATTTGTATTTGAGGTCTTAGGTTTCCCTTAGTTTATATTCACCATCTGAGTGGGGTCTGGTGTCTATTTTAAAGATGCATTATCTTGATTTTGGAAAATTTCCATTTATTGCATGAAAAACGTATAGTGATGAATGGATTAGTGTCCCATGTTTTAGTGAATCATCAGAGTGTTCTTTGGTTTTTTCAATCCATGAAAATTTTCATATATAAATCTTGTGGAATTATATTCTATTATATTTAATTATTCCCTTTTCTTCATTTGTTGGTGTTGGTATTATATTTTTTGTGTTAAGGAGTAATGTGAAAATTTAACGGAATTTTTATATTCGTTGTTCTCATTGGGATGTTGAATATTTGGGAGTTTTTAGGGTGGTATATTTTATTGGTCTATTTTTATTTTTTGTGCCCACCTTCCTAAGTTTCCATAAAATTTTGTGAAATAAATGCACATGGTGGGGAGAATTTTCAAATGAAATACAATAATTATTTATATATTTATGTATTTTAATTTACATTTTGGATGTATGGGTCAAATAATTTGATATTTACTAAAAATCAATTGGTGTCACACGATTTGGGAGAATTTTTGGAATGTCATATTAAAATTAGGAAGGAAGCATTTTTTTAAACAATGGTATTTGTAACACCTAGGGAACATTTTTCAAAACTATGCATCCCAACAACATAAGTTTCCCAACTAACTAGTATTGACCAAATTTTTACCAGATTATTTTGGGAAGCATGTGTCCCATCCATGAATTTCATCCAAACATTAAATAAATAAATAAATAAACATAAACCCCCATCTATTGTAACCTCGTGTGACACCCCATTCCATATTGGGAAATCCATCTCGCATGCCTCCCACTTATCCCTCTTCTCCAATATTTGTTTTTTTCATGATTCAGTGTGTGATCATTATGGTTAAGTGTTTTTCCACCTCAAACTTCATATTTTTAAATAAGTTCCCTTGACTGACTCACCCCTTTTATTGTGATTTTGAAAAACTACAGTTGTGTTCGACTTCGGACTTCATTCAGTTTGGGTTTCTCGAGTGTGTCATATCTATATTTGGTCATCTTCAACCTGTATATGAGGTTTTCAACATATCCACATTTGGATGAGCAATTTTTAACCCATGTAACATTTATGTTTAAAAAACATTGATCAACCGACCTTTAAATAGTTATTCTTGATGACAAATAATTCCACTGTGGATGTTTATAAAATATCCAATAAAGTGATTTTGTTTCAAAATCTATATTTCCATGGATACTATGATATATATCTTCTTAATTTAGTGATATTTTTATTATTTTTCCTTTGGACATATTTTTTTTTTAAAATTGAAAATGTGTAGTACAATATCTCCCGAGTTTATAATTTTCTTATGATTTGGTAATATAATTTCAAAGTGATGATTTTTTTTATTCTATTTCAGTTTTACGTCAAATATTTCAAATTTATTTTTATCATTTATATTAAAATATTAAATAAATATAACCTCTTTTACATTTTTACACAATGATGTTTGAATATGTGCATTGTAATGGATGTGTATATATATATATATATATCCAAGTATTCCTAAAGTGTCTCAATATATATTATTTATTTCCCAAATATGTATTTGACAGTTATGCTAATATGTATGAGTATAAGCACACTCAGAAACTCACACAAACACACACACACTCATATATCTATATATATGAAATAGAACTTATTAGTATATTAGGATATGAGTTTATAAAGTAAGAAAAATATTTTTGCCTGTGTAATTTTAAACAGGTAAAAAATAAAGGAATTATTAGGTATTAACAATTTATTTTTACACATATTTTCATCATTTCATTAAAGTAATTAAAAAATAAATATTATATAACTATTTGAATGTTTTTAAATCCTTTCGAAAAATTGAGGTTCACTAACATCAGTCTATAAAAATTAGTGTTCTTTATTAGAAATAAATTTTATATGATGAAAATGTTATTATTACTATATGTACACGTGCATTAGTAGTGTGGAAAGGATAACTGATGATTTATTTTTTCTTTGTTTTCCATGTGATTTAGTTTTCAACTTATTATTACAAAATATCTAATGTATTCTAGTTATGGAAATTTCCTAAAGGAACCTTGAGTAATGTGGGAGGTAGAGTATGATAAGAATTCTAGATGACATGTTAATGTTTCAGACTATGTCCCGAGAATGAATATGCTATAACATTTACTAAAGAAACTATGATGTGATGGTTGTGGATCATGAATGAGTATGAATATATTCTTGGATGGACCACTAAGAGTGTGGGGATCCTAGGGACCTAATCACAGTATATTATTAGTGTTTTATATTTTTATTATTAATTTTTTACTCTAATTTAAATAGTACAATATTTAAAATTTATTTTTCAGGTTCATTTACTATATTTAAAATGTCAATAATAGTTTTCACTTTATTTTATTATATGTTGTGTCATTTTCACGAATTTCAATTCTATTATCCCTCTAATGATGGTTGATTCATGATCCCTTTTTTAATATTATTGTTAACCCTTTCACATTCTATTGGTATCCACCAGTAAACTCCATTTTTATGAACTTTTAATAAATTATCAACTATTTTAGAATCTTATGTAAAATTGATATTTCATATTATTTTAAATAATTTTCAAACCGATAGTGTGTCATAATTTATATCAAAACATGAAAAAATGGATCTTTATTTAAATGTTGATAGTTTAAAAATGGGTGTGGTGGCCTAATAAAAATCATTATTCTCAATCCTATAAATATATTTTGCATAATATTTATATTTGGATTTATCAAAAACTTAATGACATATCATTTCAGATGTAGAGTCACCACTGGTCATGATGGAATACATCTTCAAATATATCATTTTTTTATATATAAGGACCCAGCCTTAAACCTTACTTAATCTTGAGTTATTACAAGATTACACATTGAGGATCTTTTCAGGTTTAGAGTTTTAGAGAATTAGATCATGAAACTTTCATTACATTCCCCATTTAAACAAAGTGGTTACATAAAAGACAGTATTCATTATTCCCATCAATGGAAACATATTTAAAATATAACACGGATTCCTTCTTGACACATCCTTGACACTATCATCACATCATGTACCTTTCCCTTGACCTGTGAAAAACATTTCAAAAACTTGGGATGAGAATAAAAAGATCAATAAGGGATATAAAAATATGGAAAGGAAACATGAGTTCATATATACATTAGGATGAAATCACACTTACCCATAAAACATTGGCATATCAAATCATGAATAAATCATAGAAAACATAAGACATAAAGGTAACTTGAGGCATTCATAACATTCTTATGTAGGGAGTAACCCTCTTGGTTACGTTTGGAATACCCATCACAGTATATTCCCTAAATCGCTTCGAAGAAACCTTAACGTTTCACTCCTTTGCGTTACCCAATGCATTGGAGAGCTATATCGGGCTCACCTGCCCTTAGTTTATCACGGAACCACCCGTTTTCATAACAATGCACAATAACCATAACATAAATGTGTCACATAAAACATGTATAAAGGAAACATAACATTTCCACATTTCAATTACAATATAACATTTTAGTATATTGAAATAATGAATCCATTCAAAAAGAAACCATTTCCAAAACCATTTAAAAAATTTAATAAAGAGATTATTGAATCAAAGTGTCCAATACCACCTTGAAGATTAAAATTTTAAACCATTAATATCCATATAAATAAATCCTTTAAACCATTTTGAAAACATGGATATTAATAAGAACAAATAATTAAAACATTTAAAATGATATTTTGGTTAAAGGGGTTTTTACCAAAATTAGAGACACCTGAATACAATAATTGAGAAATAACATTTAGTCAGAACTTTATAATATCATGAGAATAAATGGATTCATGATATAATACTCCAAAGGACAGTATATACACTATATAAGAGTGAATTGGTTCAGAACAACAATGAACCCTCAATAGAAATGTCAAATGTGATGAAATCCCTTATAAAGAAGGTATCCTTAAATTAAGGACAAATCAATCTCAAAAATATGTGTGACAAATATAAATACACCCAATATAAGTGGATATTATGTGTAAAACAATAAAATGTCATTCACACATATTCAATGGATGACATATTCAATGACTACATGTTGAACCCAAAGAAATCTAAATTGGGTTAAAAAGTTCCCTTGACAGCCTAATGGCATCACATCAAAATGAGTTGATGAGAGATAAAAAGTGTATCTCATCACTTGGACATAAAATTTACATCAATAAAGATATATGAGAACATATCCCAACATAAAAATATGTAAATTAAAATACCCAACAAAATAATTCTTTTAAAAAAAGAGGATGGTGAAAGGTTCCCTTACTGACTTGGGTATCTTTCAAAACATACACCCCATGAAAGAAGGACAATAGAACATTGATGTAAATACTCATAAACGAAATTATATTACACAAAGAGTATAATAATGGGCAGTACATACACCACTCAATGGAATTTGTTGAAAATGTAGCATAAATCTCATGGGAATAAAAGTGAGATGAAAAATCCCTTACGAAAACTCAGCAGCCTAACAGTGCCACATAAAACCTCTGAATATGGATTGATGAGATCAAATAGGGTATCTCATCACATTAAAATAAAATGTAGAGAAATAGGAATATAAAATAACATCCCCCAACATTACAAAGAGGAGCTTAAAAGAAGTGACATAAAGGAGAGTACTTAAAAAGAAAGAGAGAGGTTAGATCTCTTACGAAAGTTCGGCAGCCTAACAGCGCCACTCAAAACATCCAAAATGGATTGATGAGAGAGAATAGGGTATCTCATCACATTAACATAAAAATTAAAGTATGTTTAACATAAAATATCATCCCTATAACAAGAAAGATGAGCTTTAAAATGAATGACATAAAAGTGTGTACTTAAAAAGAAAGAGAGGAGTAGGATCCCTTACCTCGGGTCCGACTTAACTCGATTGTTCTTTAATCTCCTAAATTATAAACTTGAGTTAATATCTAATTTCTTAAGAACCTTTTCCATGTTCATTATTCCTTTAATATAAATTATTGACATGTTATAAACATTATGTAATCATTTATGTTAATAATGTTCATTTTGTCGGTATTTGGTTCTTACGTCGAAAGTGGACTTCTTACAATTACATGTTGTTCGTGTGGTCAAAGGTTATTTATATCCAGAATGAAATTCCTGATTTGGATATCATATATATTATATATATCCCTCATATAAATGTATTTATAATACTACATAATCATTTAGAGGTAAGAAATGAAATGAACCGTTCATGGAGACGGTAAGCCGTACGTACGCATGAACGCTACTTTCATTTCTTTGTCATATTTATGGAATTAAAACGAAATGAGATATATGTATATTTTAATTCCAGAATTATATTAATCATTTAGATATATCATTCATTATATATATCAATTATATACATGTACTTTTAATAGTACAATACATTTGGGGATAAGAAATGAAATGCACCGTTCATGGAGACAGTAAGCCGTACGTACGCATTAACGCTACTTTCATTTCTATCTCATACATTAATGGAAAGAAATAATAATGATATAGAGGTATATAATAAATCCAGTATAAAATCATATATAATAACATTAAATCCATCCTTTATACGTCCCATGTATGGCATTAACGAATCAAATCACTTTGAGGGGGTGGTAGTTTGCACTTCCTAAAATGAAGATATCGCGTATACCCATAATGGAGGCCATAAAGGTAAGACACAATTGAAAAATAAAGAATCATAAGTAAAACATAAACATATTATATATCATATATGAATATAGTGACATCTTAATGGACACCTTTGAAGGTGTTAAGAGAATGTTGAACAATCATCGTTTCAGGAGGCAGAAATTCGCCATCCACGGAAACCGTATGTTCTTTAACCATTTGATGTAGTTGTGTGAGAGTGTAGCTCGATTAAATCTTATAAAAACATACTAGTATATTTAAGATACTGGTGTTGTTACAAAATAAATAAATAAAAAGAGTTTAGGGGGTTGGAGAAGCAAAATAAAACAAATGAACATGAGAGAATGATTTACCTTTATAAGTGTAACTCCATTTGATTTGAGCCTAAAGGCTTCCTTTGAAAGGATTCTGCCCAAACAGAATCCTCTAGGATGAGAATAGGGATGTGGAGAGAGTAAAGGGTCAGGGGTTGGCCGAGAAAAAGGCTTTGGGAGTGTGGGTAATGAGGTAGAGGTGGGGGCCTTTTATAAGAGGAGAGAAGGGTCACTTTTGGGAAGTAATGAAATGTTACTCTATTTGAAAATGATTTTCGGTTTTATAAGGTCCCACATTTATATAATTCGTGGATAAGGTGATAAGGGTTCGAAATCCACCCATCCAATAAGTTTTTTACATGTGTACTTCATAGATTTTACATTATCTTTCCATTTTATTTAATTCGTCAGATAATGTTGTCATCGCTGCATCATTATGATGTCATAAATAATTTAATTTATTTAATGTCCAAAAATTATAAAAAAATACTATGATGTAGGAACTCTCATTATCTTTCCAATTACTATTTATAATTAAAAATATGACTTGTATATCCCCACTTGAAAATTGTTTTAGTAAAACATTTCTTGTTTGTGTTATTTTTACTTTTACATTAAATAAAAAGTTATGTATGTCATTTCATAACCAAAGTGGCTCCATGGGGTCCCCAAGTTGACCCATGGCTTTTCTTGGTCGTCCATTACACATACAATGAGGTTAGGACATGTTTCAAGTTCATTTCATATTATTAAAACATTGTATTTACCTTAAACTACACTAATTACCTCTAATCGAGATTAATGAAAAAAAGTTACTATTCACCAAATACTTATTTTCATCCCATTGAACCACATTTTACATAATAATGACAACCATGTATGTCGGATTTTCAAAATTCAATAGACATTAGTGGTAAACTTTCATTTTACTGAAAAATCAGTTTGCTTGATTACCACTTAGTGGTTTCACTATTCATCAAAAATTGGAGTTTTTCGGAAAAATACCAAAACTTCACCCTAAGCTATATTTGATATTCCGAATTCAAAAATGAAGTACGTTTTATAAAATTCAAAACATATTAGTCACATTAATTAATTTAATAATTAATTCCCACTGTCAGCGCAAATAGCGTGTTTTTATAAAACAATAAGTATCAAAAGATTGACACTAGTTTAAGACTGATTTCAAAGTGAAATTAATTCCAACGACCACTATTGGATTTAATGGTAAAAATATTTTCTAATTTCACTTTAAAACCAATTCAAAATATTATCTAATCATATAAATAAATTATATTAAAAAGAGGTTTTGAATTAAAACATAACATTTTTCACTATTCATTAAAAAAAGGAACTTTATCAGAAAGATACCAAACAATTTACACAAAGTAAATTTTGATGTCCCGATTCTTAATAAGAGTTTTATTTGGTCCAAAATAATTTTTAAGAGTGAAAAAAACTATATTTAATGATGGTTCAACATCAAAAGGTGATAAGTGAACCTTTAGTGAAAATTAGGGTATAAAAGCCTAAAATAGAATTCTTTTTGTATTTTAAGCCATTATATTTTATTGGATAAATTTAAAAACATATAAAAACATATATAATCATATTTTAGTTATTTCTATCCATTCCCACCATTACAACGGCTACATGTTAACTACCATTTAAAATAATATTATTTTATTATTAGAGTGCAACATAAGATTCCCAAGAAACTCATTGTTGCGTGTTTGGTACGCCATCGAGCATAGCATCCACTTTAGAGTCATATTAATATTTTATTCACAAATTAGGATAAATAAGAAAATGTCATATTCTTTATTTACCTGGGTTGTTACATTATATCTAGTTTGTCTTCCAGTATTGTCCACATAGTCATTTTTTTTGAATGGTGTGTAGAAATAACTATAGTTTCCAAAAAGGCATATATATGTGAATTTTAGGGAATATTTTCCTAATATATCAAGGATAATGGGGGTGAGATGATTGTTCATTTTTTATTTTGCTTACTATTTTTTTCTATATTTGTTGTATTTATTCTTATAGGTCTCTGGCGTGGATGTATGAATTACACACAATTAATTAAATATTATTATTATAATTTATACTTCTTATTTAATTAATATTTATACAAGAAATCATTCCCAAGTGGTTCTTCATTAATTGAAAGAAAAATAAGCCAGACCATGGTTATCATGGATGCCCATCTCGAATTATCTTGGGATATATCATGTTTCTAACAATGTGATGTATGATGTTGTTTTTAGAAAAAAATTGTTTCATATGAATAAGTTCTTTAGTGGACCATGGTTATTAATGTATCCCATGATATTTGGGATGTCAAGTATATGAACGATATGATTGTTGGAGCTCAGTAGGTATTACATGGGTTGGTATCGGATCACCCTAAATAATGATGAATAATGAGTTACCAGGGGATATTGGTATTGAATTTTGAATTTGCTCCTTATTTGATGTTTTAGGGATTTTAATTTTGAGTTGATGACTTTATGATTTATTTGTGTTTATATGGGTTTTATAGGAATATTTAAATAACTCGTGGTGAAATAGAAGTTGAATGGTAGACATGGATAGCTTTAATGTCTAGAAAAATTACGTGGATCCCATTCACATTGTTCTAAGAAACACATTGTTATTATTTCATGTTTTGACCATAGCATTTCAAACCATGTGGTCTAACCGCAAATGACCACTATCCCATTCCAAATTTTAAATTATGTTTCATTGAATTTGAAAATAAATTTGTATGACATGTTGATATTATCTAGATTAATTTTCAAATATTTTTTTATAAAGAAATCAATTTCTAAATCGTAAGAGTGAGTTGTAATAATTGATGGGGATTCTCATTGGAATGAAATAAAATTTATTTTTTCTACATGTCCTTGTATGATTTTTTTAATATTAATTTTGGATGTTTTAAATTATTTTAAATACATGTAGAGATTGGTTTGAAAAACATTTTGTAGTCTCCTCAGATAGTTCCAAAAAACCCATTTTTTTATTTGTAATTTGACCAAAAATAGTCTTATCTTGTGAACCAACCAACATATGTGAACTAACCCCATTAGAATTTATATTTTGTTATTTTCTCTTTGGAAATTATTTTATATGATATGTTAGTATGATTTTTTTTATATAAAATCATATTTTATAATGAAATATGGTTCTAAATTTTAATATGAAGTTTAAATAAATAACCGGTTTGGTAAAATAATATATATTTAATTCTATTTTCAAAAAATCATGTGGAATTTTCTAAAATGACATACTATGTTTTAATAATAACTTAACAAGACGATTGATTCTTTTATAATGCACTTGTGTATTTCAAATTGGTTTTAATTGGCACCATGGAATACAAAATTGTAATAGACTAAAATCTATTTTCATTGTGCTTCTGAAATTAACATGTTTAGTTTTGAAAAAAAATATTAATGTATGAAATAATTTCATTGTATGGGTTTTGATTTTTTTATCATATGATTGTTGTTTATATTATTTTGTTGTTGTTTGGAAACATGAATTATTTGTTTTAGTGTTTTTGAATTTGGTATCAATTTATTAATGGCTATAAAAATTAAATGCATTATGTAAAACTAATTTTTATGAAATGATAAATATTTTAATGTTTGGTTTTTGGATTATTTTAAATGTGATTTTCCATTTGAGTTATTGTGATAAATTTTTATTTATTTTGGGGTCTCTTGTTTCATGTTATTGAATATTCATTCCAAAAATGTATCGTGTTTATTAGGCCTTGGATATTTCTTATTATAGAGTTTCAACTGATTGTGTTCTTAAGGGATTATTTTCATGTGTTTTTTTCTTGAGGTCCCTCTGAAAATTTATGTGGTTTAATATTCTTTTGTTTTATGTTCATGGCATTTTTAAAGTCAGTTCCCTAGAGAATAATTATTTAGTAATTGATTGCATGATTTTCATTATTAATAATTTTTTCAAATAATGTTATTATTGTTTCTATGCCTGAAAATCAAATGTGATAATCAATTAGGAACATGTATCTCAGTGAAATGTTTTAGAAGTTCTCTATTATAATTAGAAGCTTTTGTGTCACAAAATTGTACTTCAACATTTTTCCATGGATGTATTATATTTTATGATGGGACACAGATGATACATACTACTAGGGGTAGGGGTCTCATAAAATAGCGAGAAAACTTCTAATAATGTTAACCCTTGACAATTCTCAAGATATGAGCGTAGTTAAAAAAACCATAAATAGTAAATACTTATTTACATGTTTTATTTTATACTCATTTATAATGATACAATTACTAATCATTAGACATTAATTCCATAATTAATATATATCATTTATCTTGTAATTTATTGTATTTATATAAACAATGACTACATATGCTCATGGTGGTGTAGGATACATTGGTAACATCATGAGTGTTGTTACGTTAATAGTATATATGAGAATGAACTTATCCGTTTTTTCCATTGATAAAAGTTTATATTTCATTCTCTTTGATAGAAATAGTACATCCCAAAAAATTCATATCTGTTTTATTTGTTTTGGAACATCATTTTTTTAAAGTCAACGAAATAGATATTGATCATATAGGTTGATGAAACTGTCATAGAAGCTATTAAAATATAGATATCATGACGTGGTATTATATTACATGGTAAATATTTATAGGACGTTTGTTATCATTGTGATATTAACTTATTTAACTATGGAATTCTAGATGTGTTCTTAGAAGCTATCTTTGGGAATTAGGTTGTTGTGCCTAATTCCACATAGAAAGAATCTAGGGAGATTATACAGTGGGCGTATCTATAGTCAATTCTTAATTAAATTGATGAATATAATAATTTGTAATAAATAATATTTATTCATGTTTGGTTTGTCAAAATATTTAATCCCAGGTTATTCATCCAAATAATCATGCATAATAATAATATTAAATATTTTTTTTAGTATGTAAAATTTAATATTTTTTATATTTTTTATATAATAATGTAGTGACATTTATTTAGTAAATAGCCATTATTTGAATATTAGTAAAATTCAACGATGGAAACAAGGTCGATCATAATTATTCAGTTAGAAATGCTATTATTGATATACATTTATATTATTAATGTGCTTCCAATGTCATGAAAATTAGAAGAATATTATTATTATTAGTGGACATGGGGTCAATTATGATTATTAATGATGGTTAAGGTTTGGGTGCGATTTTCCTACCCTAAACCAGATAAAATAAATAGATAATTATATAAATATATATATCTACCATATTTTGTAGGAAACGGGTAGATAGAGACTATCTCAATACATAGTTATAGATCAAGATATCTTGAGAATAAACTCACTTTCTTCTCTCCCATTTATTCATGAGAGAACCTAGATCCTGTCTTCAATAAAGAAGAATACTACTTTGATCAACCACGAACACCACAAGTGATTAGGATCAGTTGTTCTAACTACCTAAGATTATATGGAAACTCTCTGATATAATAGTCCACATTTGGATTACATATAGAGTTATTATTCAACTAGATCTAGAAGTTCAATGATAGTGTGAAAAAAATAAGTACATAAAATCAGAAATGAATAAGAATAAAAATTTTGAGGTAAATATATATCCATTTAAAATTTAGGTATAAATTTCATGTGATGATCCTACTCTTATTGTTTCAATGTATTAATTTCGTAAATATATATAACATTTTCATTTGAAATGATTATTTCTAAAATGTAATGAAATTATTACATGCTATGAAACACGAAAAGAATAGTGGTTCATATAATCACATGATACATCCCCTGGTCCCAAAACCTATATGCTAGTTAGTGAAGAGTGTTATTATTAATGATGTAATGTGTTGATGGTTGTAAAAACACATATATTTTGATTGTAAACATGATAATCCATCACTGTGATTATGATTCCACACATTGATCCTATAGTTCCATGATGGCGATAAAAAATAAATTCCTTGAGATCATCAATGAAAAAAGAATTTACTTTTGATGCTATTAACTATCTATTCAGAAATAAATTATTAGTTTCATGTTATGATGATTTTATTTTGGTTAATGAATTTTTATATATTCAATTATACTAAATATTTCATTGCACATGATGTTTTGATCATTTAATGAAACAATTACACATGATTTAAAACTAAAATATGGGTTCAACATACCGTCAAAGGACACATACACTACATCCAAAACATACATACTAGTTGGTGTGGAATTGTATTTGTGAGGATCATATGAGTCAATGATTGTGGATATGTATGATTTTTATTGATATACATGGGAAACCCTGTGTATTATTATTTTGATCGACTATGATGGACTCCACGCTCATCATGTTTATAAATGGGCTTGAGTTGGGTAGATTATTATGGAGATATCAATGGTCGTTGATTTGGATTTCAGGTCAAAGCATTTAGATTTTTTGTTCATGATACTGGAATCAAGCCTAGATCATTTTTTAAGACACATGCTCATGATTTATAGCTTGGTATAGGAAATAATTAGATTGTTTTTATTTCATTCCATTAGAATGGTTACATAAATCATTTCAGGTATGATGCCCTTTTAATTTTTAGACACTCCATATTTTACACTGGTTGTTGTAGTTTTGATACTAAGGATAATACCATAGAGATAAAGTGAAAATCTTAGTAGGTTTTTTGAGGATCATATATTCATGAGTTTTGTATGATTCCCCAAATTTAGAAACACAAGTTACATTTTTTAGGTAATTTATTTGAGTTTCCTTACATTGTTGATTAACTAATCTAGTGGAATCCTCAAATGGTTGGGATATAAAATTTGAGTGGCACACATTATCATCAATAGAACATCTATTTTGGGTGAGAAGAAAAAATTTGGATATACTTGTTGATTCATGGGACTTCTTATCTGGATGATAGGGTTGTACTATTTTGGTTGCTTTCTTTTTATGATCTAAGTCTCCTTGGTGTGTCTTCCAGAGTGTGTTCGGTGGATTTCACTGGGTTGAAAGGGTAAAAGTGTGGATAATTATCATGCCTAACCCTAAAATAATAATTAAAGGATTCATTTTTCTATTTATTATATTATTGATAAGGACACAATCATTTTATTTTGGAAACATAAAAAAATAATTAATATGTTTGTGCGTCTTATAGTATGTTCTCATAGTTGAAAAAAATATGTGTTATCCATTTAGTTATTAAATTTTTTAAATAGAAGTTTTTTTCATCATTGAAACAAAATAAATTAATATTTTCTTCTCCTATCTCTAGGTCACAACTTACATGTTCTTATAACATGGTTGGTGTTTGGTTTTTCAAGAATGTGGCCAAAATATTCACCACAAGGATGTCTTGAAAAAACAAATCAACAACAACAATAATATAAACTCCAAAACCCACATCCCAATCACCATTGAACGACACCCCCTCCCTTCCCTGACCACACGTCTCACAAGCCTCACCATTCTACAGATCCTTTGGTAATCATCATTATTCCTCCAAAATTATTGGCTAGTAATTTTAATAAAATGTTCTATCCTATCCAAAATATTATTCATTCCTATTATTCATTCCAATTTCTCTCCCCTTCTATACCATCATTTAGATCAAACCCACTATGACTTTGATTTATGATTTGTTATGATTATTGACTTCTAGGTGTACGAACTCCATCCAAAGCCGCATTCAATACATATTCAGGGGTTTTATCATCTCTCAATTTGCATGAGGTATTTCCCCCCATGCACATTTTATTTTTAGATACTTATATTGGTTTGAATGTGAATTTTATTCTTGATGACTAATAATACAATTATATATAATTAAATAATTCTAGAGGAATAATTTTTTTTTCAAATATCGTATTTCCATTGATTATACATTTAATTAAATTTTTCTATTGAAAAAAATCATTATCCATTACACTAAAAAATATTTGATATTATTTTTTATTGTGAAACTAGTTATTTTAATATCTCTTATATTGTTTATATATTTTCTGTGAGTTTGAAAATGGATTTTAATGAGCTCACATGCTTTATCCCAATTAAACAAACAAATTAATTTTAATTGTAATTTATATTAGAATTCTCATCTGACATTAATTTTCAATTCTTATATATATATATATATGCACCCTTTTCACATTTTCACATAATTATGTGTTCATATTTTCATTCAAATGATATTACGGATAAATATTCTCATTTAATCAAAAAAAATTTCAAGTGTGGTTTCAAATAAAATAATTTTGGGATTCTATATAAACCTTTAGTGAATTTGATGTTTATTATCATATGCATTTGTATACATATGAATATATATAAATATATATTCTAATGTTTACAAATTCCCATGGAAACATTTAATTTTTTCAATCATAGAAATATGTGTTTCTGTGTTTTTGTGTATAATAGTATAAGGACAGAAGATGATGGGAAGGTTATAAATGTATAATTTGTTTTCAAACATGGGATTAACAAGTCATTTAACGAATTTTAAACAAATGGTATAGGACCGGTTGAAATTTTTTAATGTTATTTGATAATTGATGTTTATTCCAATGGAAGCCCATTACTTTATGTTTTTTTGTGTGATGAAATTGAATCTTACTGAAATGTTATTATGAATATATTAATGTAGATTCACATTTGTAATATGGTATGCGAGGAGATGTTGTGTTTTTTAATTTAATTATTTTGGGTTTTTTTACACTACACCTCCCTGATGTATTCTAGTAATGGGAATGGAACATTGGATACATAGGTTTCAAGGTGGGTTATGTAGGCTAAGTACACTAGATGAGTTATGAGGAATAACTCTACTACATTAAGTAAAAAATTATTAAGTTATAGTTATAGTACATTTATAGGTATGGATATATTTATTGTTTGATAATTTTAAGTTATGAGGATCCTAGGTCCCCAATTACCCTAAATTCATGAGTTTTTCATTGTGAATTCTAATATTTACTCTCACTTCTATGGAAATATATTTAAATTTTCTTTTTATTTAGGTTCATTTTTTCTAATCAAAAAATAATAATCGTTAATTCCCTATATGATGTTTAACTCACATATAGTTTCATAATTATAGCTATTTTTTTATGTTCAATTTATGATTCCAAATTATATATATATTATTTTTCCCATTACATTATATTGGTGACTATTGGATCACTATACATATAGAACAATAAATAAATTCAAATATCTTTCAGAATGAAATGGTAACAATAGAATTTATACAATTGTTTAAAATATCATAACACTTATATTATATTATTTTATTTTCAAATTAACATATTTAAATATATTTAATTAAATAGTATGATCATTGAAATAAGAGAAGTTTTCTACCTTACATATTAATTTCCACTCCATAAATATATTTTTCCATATTCCTCTCGTGATCACTATTAATGTTATTGATATTTTAGTTTGGATAAAGAGTGGTGTTAGGTCACATAGGATTGATTTTTATTGTATGTCATTTTTTTTCTAATGTTACTTAATTTTTTCACAATGCCTGTAATGGAATTTTTGTTACTTTTTATGAATTTTTTATATAAATAATAGCAGATGGTTGATGAAAAGACATATAGAGGATAATATTTGGTTTTTATTACCTTGTAGAGGAGGTAGAATGGGCGGTTGAGTTCAATGTTTGTTTCCTTGTTGTGTTTAATTCATTTTCTTGTATTTTTTAATATATGATTATATATTTAAGGCATAGTTGTTTGAAATATATAAGGATCATGATGGTTTTTTTAGTTTCCACATTATGTTTTGTTATGTTTAATGAGATATTTCATTCCCAAGGGTTTTTTCCTTAGTTCCCAGAGAGTTATGTAAAGCCATGTGGATTGGGAATTCTATTGAGGACTTGTCTGTGGAAGGCATGTTCATCTGATAGAGGTATGAATAAGGTTCTTTTGTGTAAAAATTATTTTATAGGAATATGTTGTTAATTATATCTATTTTATTAATGTACTGCTTATTATTTTGGATATCGGGTAGAAGTGAGGAAGGAATGTCAGTGCATAAGATATAGGTCAAGGGTTGGTGCATGATGACAACATCTCATAAACATACATGAATAATCATGAGATTTTAGAATTGAATTGTGTATATGAGGCTTATTGGATAATATATTGTTTTTTTATATTATGTAATTTTGTTTTCTTTGGGGGTTTTTCAGTTTCTTTGATGTATTTTCAGTATTTGTGTTTTATAGGGAATGGAAGTAATGCAATAACAAACATGTCCTTGAAAATATTGAAAACCCATTTTGATGGATCCATGAAACTCTAAGTGGGTTTTTCATTATCATCTTATGGTATGTCAAAAAATATTTTCCAATAATCTATTACCACTAGACCATTCATAATTTTATTTCAGTTTCTGTAGTCATTGGATATTGTTTTGGTGATTTGTTAAATTGATGATTTTTGATTTACAAGGAATTTTTAAAGTAAATTTTTTTTTATTGAAATGAAAAAATTCAATTTATTAATTTTTAATGATTGTTTTTTCTATAATGACATAAAAATAATTATTTATTTCTATGAAACAATATAAAATTTAAAAATGACCATTTGACATAACAAAATTATTTAAAATTGATTTTTGATGCAATATGAATGGAAGTGTGTAATCTAAAATTGTTTTTAAGGGCCAATATTGATTTAAAAATTTCAATGTTAGAACCAATTTTATTTTCATTAAGACTATGAATTTATAATATAGGGTTATGAATATGATTTTAATGGTTAAATTAATTTCCTTGTATGGTTATTGAATTATTTGGAATGTTATTGTGGTTTTCATTCTTGAGTTTTTAGAAATTTGAGTTATTTTGTTGTTATAGAGTATGAAATTAAGCTACATTTTTATAAAGGGCATGAAAATTAAATTCATAAGGAAACAAAAATTATATTAATGGATAGAAAAAGATTTTGAATTTCATATTTTAACTTTTTTTGAAATGTTCCATTCATTTTTTCTGATAGTATCAAATATATAATCTATATAACTCCCATTTCAATACTTTTCACATCCCATTTATGAATCATTAATTTCTTATTGATAATAATTTTGTATGTTAATTTTTTTGAGTCTTCATCTTATACTCTTGAGGTCATAAAATCTTAGGTCCTATTTATATTTTTATTCTAATATTTTTACCTTAGGTATTCAATTTTTAGTCTTCAGTTATTTTATTTTAGATCGTGTTTTTAAATTTTTTTATTTCTCTATAAGGTTTTCAAGCCATTACTTCAAGAATTATACTAATTATGTTATATTTAATCATTATCATCCTAATATATTGATCTCTAGGTAATCTAGGCATCTATATTATACATATTCAGGTAATTCCTATTATATCATGTATATTTAGGTCTTCAGTGTCCCTTTTCCATTTATACGCTTGGTTTTATGGTTATTTACAATATCACATGTCACTTGAGACCATTGATATCCAATTATAAAGACATTAGTGTCTAGTTATATTTTTTCATTCATTTTCCCAATTATTTATCATTAATTTGGATCTTTAGCCTTAGAGTCTCAAATGATTTATTTTTTGGGTCCTTGAGTCTTCACTTTTGGGATATTAAGGACTTTATTCAGTGTTTCTTCCTTCAATTATATTCTTGTATTAACTTTAATTACTCAATATTATCTTTTCACTATTAATGGATTTCATTTCCAATAATTGGTAGTTGTATTACTCAATCGTAAACTTTTATCCTTTGACCTTCAATTAAATGTTTATGGTTTCTGTAACCCATCTTTAATATTTGATCTCGTCTATTAATTATTTTATGTCTCTATTGGATATTCGTCTATGAACATAAATAATTAATCTTTGGTCTTTTATCTCTGACATTATTCCCTTTTATATCTCTAGTATCAATGTCATGCTTCATCTTTTCCCACATTTTAGTTTCTATTTTTTGGTAACTAATTTTCATATATTGTATGTTCTACGTTAATATTATCATCGTCATCCTTATTCCCTTGTCATCGATATCCCATATTCAGTTTCCATCATGATTTCCCTCTTATTTCATTCAATTAATTCCTCCACATCTTCTATTTTTTATCCAATCTATATATCTAGTATCTGAATTTTGACAATCAATCTTCAAAATTTATATCCCTCTCGGGTCATCATCTTTTTATCCATAATATTTGTTATCTATCACCTATTTTCATCCTTTATCATTGTTTTCTACTATTTTGATCTTATATATCTATTATCTGGCATCCTTTCCCATTTTTCCCATATCCATATGTTTTTTTACTCCTAGTCCTAGTCTTTCATTTCTTATTTTCATCGCAGTTTATAGTTGGATCATCAATTTCGTATATCAATATCCTTACATTGTCTTCAATGTTTTGTTTGTTTATTAATTTATATCTCTCATTATCATTGTCTCTATAATTAATCTTAAGAAATCACATTTATATCTTATATGTAGTCTCTAATCTTTATATATGTTTGCTTGATTGTGTATCGGTCAATCCTACAACTCAATGTATATCCAATCCATAACATTTTTCATTATATTAAATATTTAACATTCATTAAATTGTAATTTTTCTATAAATAATTTTTATCAATCTTGTTATCAAACATTTTATTCGTTTTATATCTTAGTCTATGATATCTGATGTTTTATTTCAATAATTTCATATATTGTATTAACTTTTCACTTCAATATTTGATAAGTATTTCCATCATTTTTCTACCAGTAGTCTCTATCTAATGACAGGGTCTTTAATGTTTTCAATATTTGTAATGAATTTCTTTTTATCATTATTCTATATAATTTTCCAAATATATAACCCATCTCAAAACATGGTATGCTGATATTCGATATATAAAATATCTTTTTTTGGTTTCGGGTCATAATGTATTTTATCTTTTACATTATTCTCATTGTCTATTCCAAGGTCCTTGAAATTTGGAAAATATTTTATCTCTGATCGTTAACTCCCTCATCATCATTATAAATTCTCTTTTGGTCAATAGTATACCTCAATCCATATTCCATATCTTTATAATTATTCATTGGTCTATATCTACCTCTAACTTCTTTTCATTGTATTTATTCACTGGCCATTATTTCAATCTATAATCTTATTTTTTTAGTTTTAACTCTTTTATTCAAACTCTTAACACAGTTCATGTCTCTTGTATCTGATTTTCAGCCTCTAGTACCGAGGAACAAGAAAGATGAAAATGATTCAATTATAAAAACTATAGTTAAATTCATTAAACAAAAATTAATTATTTGAATTATGGCACAAAAAATACTCCATACATTCATTTTGATGTTTTATGGGGAAATAATGAATAATGAACTACAATAATATGATATTGATATGTGTGATAAAGTATTCTAATTACAATTATGTGTTTTCTCAATTCCATGATTACATGAATGTATATAATGATAATTTATTTCATCATATTGTTTTTAATTTATCTCCCATTTTCTCTATCTATTTATTTCTACATTTATTAATATATCATTCATTGTGCATTAAATATTCTCTAATATTCTCTATTATAATTTTTTTATGATTTGTTTTCTCTATCATATTATTTTCTTTATTTATTATATTTTGTTTTTTGTATAAATTATTTGTTATGCATCATTTATCATATATTCTATTATTTGATATTTATTGTATTTTTTTTATTTCAGTTTTTAATATATGGTTTTATGATGTGTAGTTTTCGAATAAAAAATTTTGTATTATATTGTATAAATTATGTACTTTGTATTTTAATTTTTTTTTGATTTTCGGATCCAAATGATGACTTATCCTGGGGTTTTTCACTTTGGGACACCACTTTTTATTCTTCCAAAATTATTTATATCTATAACTAATGCAAATTTCATTGTATTATATTTTTACGCTACATGATATGGCGTCAACGATAGATAATATTCATTTTAGTTCAGTGATTTTGGATCTGATTTCATTTCCTAATAACATTTTCACACCATTCATGAGTTTTTGTTTTATCATTTTATCTTTTATATGACTAATGTCTTAAATATTTTGAGAAATCATAAAATTTTGTAAATATATCTTCCATTTTTCAATCATAATTAAAACTATGGGCTCTAACCTTATCCATAAATGAGAAAGAGTAAATTTATGGAAATATCTCTAGTTGTTGTTAAAAAAATTGTTCATAGAAAATAATATTATGTTTTATAATGAATAATAATTTACATGATAAAATGGTTAACATCATAATATATTAGGAGATATAATCAAATATAAGAATATTTTTTTAGGAATGAGTCTTTCAAAATTTTCAATGTATATACACCTCATTTTAGACTAGATATTCAGTTGGACATTAATTTTTGTGGTAATTTAGGTACATTGACTCAATGATGGACACAGCATAAAAATATTTTTATAGGTGAAACCCTAAATTGCAATGTTTAAAAACTATTTTGGGGGTCACATTGGCTTTCAAGGATGGTTTTGTTTTAGTGTAGTAAATGATGAAAGATCATTTATCTTGGATTTTCACTATAGTTATGATTTTGTGGATGAAAGTTCTTTATTTAAAAAAGGAGATGACCATATTTTTTATTATAAAATAATTTTGAAATGATGCCAAATTGAATAATTATTTCTAAAATGTTTGAATTGAATGTTTATTTTTTATTTTAAGGAAATAACAAGTGATGTCTAATCACCCAATATCATTTATTAGTTTAGAAGAAAACGTTATTAATTATAATAGGAATATGAAGAATTTAAGGAATCAGGGTATCAGATGGTCATTCCTAATGGATTAATGTTTTTGAAATATATATATATATATATACTTCTAATTTAAGAGTATGAAATGAGTTTTTCTAAAAGGAATTAAATTTTTTTGGTAAAATAAGAATGCCAAACCAATAGCTAAAGTGAAAGGAATGTGTTTTAAATCTCTAAACCATTATATTATTGAAGATGCATAGGATAATACCATGTTAATCATATATAATTTTATAATTTATTTATTTAGTGATAGGAGGTTTTGGACCTTGTCCAATTAGGATAATTTTGAAAGAAAATCTCAAGGGTTTTTTGGGATTTATGTGTTGGGAGGTGGGTATCAAAATTGATGGTATAATAGAGACATTTGATATAATATGGAGAACATGGTATATGTTATGAGATTAAATAAAATTATATAGGAATAATTGTAATATGATATAATAGTTATTATAGTTTTTTGGTTGGAGATTGTATGTGGGATACTAAATTTTGAATTGGTAGTTTTTATAGGAGATGAGTTATTTTTGTATGTATTACAGTTGTTGATATATGGGAGGAAGATTCCCCAAACATTGGGGATAATATATTCAAGGATTGCATTTACATTAATAATCTACTTATTTATGTTCATCTATAATTTTTAGAGTTTTTTGAATCATAAAAGGTTCTGTGGACTTGGTTGGGTGTGATTTGAAATGTACCAAGAGAGGTTTGTGAGAAAATGAGATTTCTTTTTGAAGTGCCAATGGAGAATAATGAATTTTATATATTGCAAGCTGATCAAGGATGAATGTTACTTGAATATGATGACGAATTTGTATTAGATGTTATAATTCAGTCAATTGAAAATGTATAACTTCTACATGAAGTTCCATATTCTGTGAAAATACAATCATAGGGAGAACATTTTGAATACAAAGGGCTCGATAGATTGTAATGTCTGACAAAGAGAACGTGATTTGAATGAAGTGGAATGTAAAAAATCATAGTAGAAATTTTTTTTAGTTGTGTCGGTGTAGAATCAATGGGACTCACCCTCGTTCCATCGAATAATCAAAAGATATGAAACATGGGAACATCCAATAGGACATCCAAACCGAGTAAGGTACCACCAAAGAAAGGATTCAACGTTGAGTGTATGATAGTTTATCTCATAGTGTGATATGATTGGATGTGGGAATTCCAGCATGTACAATTTTCGAAGAGAGTCCCCCATGTGATGTGGGTTGTTTATAATAGGGATTATATGGGTGCATGTTAATTTTATATACATAACAATAGTGACTATTTGGGGGATGATGCATTGACCTATGAAGAGAGACCTCCTCATGGAGTTCATTAGATTTCTCCACTTTTAAAAATATTTCATATGTAATTGTATGAATAATCCAAATTTCTACCAATAATATAATTATTTTTTTTGTTTCATCGGTATTATTTGTAGTAAAAAAACTATGATCCTAAATGTGATCCAAAATCTGAATGTTTTGAGTAGTAAAACTATTCATAACATTCAACCAATAGTGGAAAAATCTATAGTTTACCAAGAGGTAAGAGTGAAAATTTATATATTCTGATCAATTTCAGATTATAAACGATATGTAAAGATGTTATACCACCTCTAGTATGAGGTATTTTACTATTGTATGATGTTATATTAAGTTATCATGGGTTTTGATTTATTTTTTGGGGTGATCCTAATGGGATTGGAAATGTTATTGATGGATTCAGAAGGTAGATCTGTTAGATTTTGTTTGGCTTAATGGGCTTGAAAACAAACGTGTTAGAGGATTTGATCCATGAATTTTTTATTATGGTATTTTTATGTTGATTATTTGTTAGGATTGGAATGATTAAAACAATTTTAGCAAGAACTTTTACGTTGGTGAATGTCTATGAAGTGATGATTGGTGTTATAGTGATCCATGTTGTTTGAGGGTGTTCAGTGTAACAGCATGAATTTTATGAAAAATATTCTTTTTAATTTCATTAATGTCTTGTGTTGTATGCTACACCAAAAGGAGCTTTCACAACACGCATCCTTTACTTGACTTGCATTACACGCAATCACGACCTTCCTCGATAGCGTGTGTAGTACGCAGTAACGAGTTTCACTAAACAACAATATGCTATTAAAATATTATTAAAACTACCCGTTATGAATAGTAATAACCATTTTTTGAAATGTTGTAAATTTTATTTCTCAAAATGGTCTTAATTTTTGGATTTGGAATATCGAAATTAGCTTAGGGTAAAAATTTGGTACTTTTCGGATAACTTTCATATTCTGATGAATAGTGAAAATTACTAAACTATAATTATAAACAACATTTTTAATAGAAATAATTAATAGTGATATATTATTAATTTGAGGGGTTTTAAAGTATATTTAGAATATATTTTTACAATTTAATACAATATTGGTCATTGGATGTAATTTCACATTTAATCCAGTTATAAACAAGTTTCAATCTTTTGATAGTTATTATCTCTTAAAAACACGCTATTTGTTTTGACGACGGGAAATAATTTTTAAATTAATTAATGCATATAATATGTTTTGTATCTGGTAAAATAGACATCACTTTTGAATTCTTAATATCAAATATATCTTAGGCCTAATTTTTGGTATTTTTCTGTAATCTTTCATTTTTTATGAATAGTGAAACCACTTAGTGGTAGTTAAAAAACTGAATTTTTCATAAAACATAATTTTACAGCTTCTGTGAGTGGAATTTTGAAAATCCGAGAGACACGGTTAATATCAAGGAATAAAATGTGGTTCAATAGGATGAAAATAATTTTTGGTGAATAGTAACTTTTTAATTTTTTTACCACAGTTAAAAGTAAATAGGGTAATTTAGGGTAAAAATGATATTATTATTACCCTAAAACATTTCCTAATTATATTGGAAAAGTGTAATTCAACCAAAAACAACCTTAGGAATAAAATATGACCATTTAGGCCCACCTGGATTAGACTCGGACATTTATTATTAATTTATTTAATGAAGGGTTAAAATAGTTAAAATCAATGTTTAATAAGTAAATAATTTTTAATATGCGGTTATACATAAGATCAATTCGACTATAAATATTCATTAGAAAGATAAAAATATTTCCTACATAATGGTATTTTATTAGTAATTTTAAGACATTAAATATTTTAAATTATTTATGACACAACGATGATGCAGTATTTATCTTATTAATGAAATATTGACATAATTGATGTTATAAATACCAAAATAAATATAATTTGAGACTTTTAATGAAATAAAATAATTTTCTAGGTTAATATGACATGTTAGTATTTATTTAGATAACTTTTTTCGAACATATAATTCTGTTATGATATTCAAAAAAATCAACTATTGAATAGTGTCAAAATTGACTTAAAATAGTTTTTAAAACAAATATTATATTATTAATTGTTATTTTATTCCTAAAAATCTAAGGATCGGCCAAATGACTTATATAGGGTTATATATGTTAATAAAACACAACTTGGGGGACTCTCGGATGTATATGGTATGTTTATTAACTATATAATATAAAAATACAAAGTGACATGGTAAATGTCAATCTAACTAACTAAGAATTAAAATTAACAGATAAGGTTAATATAATGACCTCAACTTGTCCAAATTCTATTGGATGAGAGTATTTAGACACATACTCACCTTATCTTTGAAATAAAACAATTTGGAACTTTTTGAAACCGAACTTGAATTTATAATATAATAATATTTTTAGTTATTCCAAAGGTGCCCCTCTCCTCCCTTATAAAAGGGCACCTCCTCCCCCTCTTCCTCACACCACTTTGAGCCTTCAAGCTCGGCAAAACTCTGCCAAATAATCTTCTCCACTTCCCTAGAAACAACCTAGAGTTTCTGGTCTTCCGCAAAGACCAATTTTAGTGCCCTATGATAATGTCTCAAAGAGGCGCTTCAAAGAAGAGGTAATTTCCGTTACCGATTCCTTCATCTTTATTTCTTCTTCCACTTCTTCTTCATTAGTTGGTTCGTTATGAAGTAATATAATCAGTATCAATAATATACTGATATGTTATTATAAGTATGAAACAACCCTATTTCACCATCTATCCATCCTACAGAAAAAGAAATCACCGCGCGTGCGTACGTACGAAATACCGTCTCCACGCCGTGGTGTAATCTATTTTCCACCACCAACATACTTGGATGGGTATAATGGTGTAAATAATGAATATATGACTATTAAAAATTGATATTGATTCTGAAATAGTATACATACACTCCAATACAATTCCATGATCATAAGAATGATATCATCACTCGTCCGTACGTACGGAATACCGTCTCCATGATGTGATGCGACTCGTTCTAAATGATATTCATTTCATAATGATTATATAAATGAATTGAATGAGTGAATATGATATATATTAAACTAATACCATTCTAGAAATGAGTTATCTATAACCTAAAGAGAGGAATAAGAATTTATTCGACAAAACACGCATAAGAACAAAAAGTAATAAACACCCGAATAACAAGTAGTAATGAAATATTTCTAATAATGAGCTAAGAATATGACCATATATGATATCATAAAAATAAGTATGATTATTTAATAAGTAAATAACATTATTTAAATCATTATTCAGGAGGTTCAGACACGTACAAAGCATATCGGACCAAAGGTAAGGGAAATATCACAATCTCATTTCTATCCGAGATTGTTTATACTTTGGCCTTTACTAGGGTGTATTTTATCATCCACATCCATGTTTCCTAAATATGTAATATTCTTTCCATCCAACTAAAATTTTTTAAATCCAATTTTACCCATCGGTGAGTTTTTTGTAATGGATATGAAAGGAATATTTTTTCGTTTTTCGTATGAGGTACTTTTTGACTTTTCTGACAAAAGTACAAAGAATGTTTTTTTAACTTATACAACATGAATGGATTTTTAAAAAATTATTTACAAGAAGCTTACATTACAAGTTTTAAAGTTTATTTTTAATCAACTTCTTTTATTTTAGAATTGTACGACATGTTAAGAAAGGAAAAGTGTTTCTGAAGCAGAATGGATATTTTCCTCAAGAATGGAGTTCAAGTGTTTTATCAAAATTATTTTCCATCTAAGATAATAAAAGGTTCTGTTTTTATCCCTATTATTACATTTATTTTATTATGTTGTGATGGAATTATTTTTATGAATTCCTTTATCTTATATGAATTGTTTTATGATGTCACAATGTTTAAAATTCCCATTTTTTAATTCATGGGTTATGCTATGATGTATGGTTTATGATTTTGTGGCACACATAAAAATGGTATCATTATGAGATGGGTGGGACCTATATCTCCCTCCAATGCATTGGGTAAGGATTTTATATCTCATGAGATAGACATGGCTGGAATGGTAGGTTATACCAGTTTAGTGAAATAGGACTGAAACGAGGGTGACTCGGTTCAGAAATGGAATTTTGTCCACTTAGATAGTCTTGGAAATGAGTCTTAACTAATAAGATACGATTCTCTATGATTATGTGTGTATTCCACAAAGTTTCTTGTTTTATGTTATGATTATTGGGATTTCATTTCACTACTATGATTTATCCCATGTTATGAAATTATGCTCTATTTTGCAGGTTATGATTTCTAAAATGTTATGTTCTTATGAAAATGATGTGATTGATATTTCTTTTGATTACCCTTACTAATCATTTGAGCTCACCCTTTTATGTTTTCTTTTCCCCAGGATATAAAGAAAGGTTTTATGTAAAAAAATGACGATCTTTATGGGAGATGTTGAAGATCTTTCACCACGATTAGAAGATTATATTCTGAGTTTCCAAAGACACTAAACTATTACGATCCTTGAGTGTGTATTTTTGTTATGTACTAAGTATTCCAAAAAAGTAATGTAATGTCCATGTACGTCATGCTTCGGGTCTTTATAGTTGGTATCAGAGGAATGTTTTAGTCAACCTTTGGAAACTACGATGCGAAAACGTTAGTGAGATCCATAGAGATATTTCTAAGGTATGTCTAGGGATGTCCCTAAGGATAAGTATACGTATGGGATACAGTCCTAGAACTACTCTAATGATCATAGAATTTAACATAAGATGTTAGATATTGAGGATACTCCCCCTTTATTATTTTGTTTTCCCTAGCATGATTTTTTCCTCTTACACTATTCTTTTTGAGTTTTAGATGATGGTTGGAACCCGAAGGAACTGTGTTGATCAATGCAATGGAAAATGCAATGATTGTCCTCTTGAGAAAACAAATGTTATTGTAGATGGAGTGAAAAATCTTATATATATACTTACACAAGCTATGAATCATTATGGACTTTCAAATGAGCAGAGAAGGAAACAATATTCTATTGAGTCCTTCATGAGGAAACGTCCAACATCATTCAGTGGCTCTTCTGATCCACTTGTTGCTGAACAATGGATCAGTACTACTCAAAAGATATTTTCAGTTATTCAATGTTATGAACATGATAAAGTCATCTTAGCAGTATATCGTTTGGAAGGTGAAGCTGATCAATGGTGGAATCTTATTAAGAATATGAGGCCAAGAGATAAAATTGAGTCCATGGAATGGGACGAGTTCAGGAACGTATTTTTCAATAAGTACTTCCCTCATATTCTTTGAACAACAATGGAGAAGGAGTTTCTTGAACTAAAGAAAAAAGATGATGAATCTGTTGGTATATACGAAGTGAATTTTACAAGGATTTCATGGTATGCATCTGGATTTATCATCCAACCTTAAAGTAAAATTTATCGATTCTTCAGTGGCTTAAAACCAAATCTTCGAAGGGCATTAGCTATAAGAGACTTCAGTAGCTATGAAGAAATTGTGCGTTGTGCTATAAAGGTTGAAATGGAAGTTGGTGTTACTTATCCATCTCATAGTTTTGACAAGAAACGAAAGATGGAGTTCAAGGAGAAATCTCAGAATAATGGTGAAAATAAGATGAATGTTTCCTTATGATCAAAGTGTGGAATGAAGCATGGTGGAGATTGTCATAAAGAAACAAGTAAATGTTTCAAATGTTGAATGGAAGGTCATCAGGCCTTTTAATGCCGCAATGATGGGAAGAAGTTGTCTAATGATGCAAACAAAGAAAGGGATACACAGAATGAACCAACAACACTTCAATGCTTCAAGTGCAAGGAAATGGGGTATTATGCTAATAAATTCCCTAATCCAAGGGTTAGTGATGATCGACATGAGAAACCACTTAAGGCAAAGGACAAATGGAAGTCATATGCGATCACCATTGGCGATGTTGAATATGACAATGATGTGGTGGGATGATTAAGTGTTTATGTAATGTGATTCCAGAATAATGTAGTATATAGTATTGTGGAATATTGGAATATTTATGTTTTGGTCTATTGTGGTTTGCAATAATTTTATGGAATCGGTAACCATGAAAAGTGATTGAAATATTTTATGAAAGCAGATGATATGCGCATAATGAAGGGATAAGGAGAAAATTAAATATATTCATGATCTCATGAATGATATAAGGATAAGGTTATATCATGGTTTGAGTATATAGAATTTTTGGATTTTGGTATTTGGAAAGAGTTAACTTTTGACAGCATTCATGTTTTCACTAAGGTTTAATGGGTATTCATTTTTCTAGAGAATACATCATTAAGGTATTCACATGATTGGAATGTGACCAACAAGATATAGGGGGGATAAATGATTGTATTCACATGCTTGGTTGACGACATTTCAAGTTATCATTTCCTTTATAGTATGAGCTTGGCCCAATGTATTTTAGATAATCCTAAAGACTGTAATGGATTATGTTAACCATAAGTTAGTATTTATTAAGGAATGAACTTTTTTTGATATTATTTTTGTGATGTTATAGTAATGTAGTTTTAGAAAAAGGACAACCTATAAGACGGGCGACAGCCCATCGCGTCGGACAAGGCTGTGGGAATCGAACCCACTACCAAAGTGCGACTGGCCTTTATCGCCTACCACTGGACAACAGGAAGTCCCTGTTTAGTAGAAACCAGTTTTATTATATTAAGAAGTATGATATATGAATTATAAGTCCATTTTAGGAACTATATATGATTAATCTCACTATAGATGGACTTATGTATTTTTTGATAACTTTTCTAACCTTTTGTTTGAGACAGATGGAATGACCCATCATTCTATCACATTATCTACTAACACATCACGAATGACAAATTCAACTTCATTTCATTAAGAGATAAAGTGTAAATTATCCATAGAACGACAAACTGTGAGACTATACCAAAATCACGAAAGTTTTTCGTCAAATTCCAATTTCATCAACTTTAGGGAAATGATCTTGAAAACCAAAAATGTTGTCCTAGTGCTCTTATATATGATGAATCAGATGGTACCTTAGATCATCATAAATTTATGGCTTTTTGATTTCTAGCTTTTCCATAGCCAGGTTCTCTACCACTCTCCATCATAACATGATGGTTAGATTTCTCTTCCATTTACATATTTTCACCTATGTGGAAACCCAATGATTAGTTTATTTGGGTAATCGTTACATTTCATACTTTTGTTTTTAAAGACAATTTTTGGTAATCCATTTTACGATGTTGGTTTCTATTTAAGAAACATCCGAGTAGTAAACCATTTATAACTCCGACGAATTTTGAGGGAGAAATTCATTTTAAGGGGGGTAGAATGTAACAGCCTGAGATTTTATGAAAAATATTATTTTTAATTTCATTAATGTCTTGTGTTGTACGCTACACCAAAATGAGCTTGCAGAACATGAATCATTTACTTGCCTTTCATTACACACAATCACAACCTTCCTCGATAGCATGTGTAGTACGCAGTAATGAATTTTACTAAACAGCAATATGCTATTTAAATATTATTAAATCTAGCTGTTATGAATTGTAATAACCACTTTTGAAATTTTTTTTAATTTTATTTTTCAAAATGGTCTTCATTTTCGGATTCGGATTATCGAAATTAGCTTAGGGTGAAATTTTGGTACTTTTCAGATAACATTCATAATCTGATGAATAGTGAAACTTATTAATTATAATTTAAAACAACTTTATTAATCGAATTAATTAATAGTGATAAATTATTAATTTGAGTGGTTTTAAAGTATATTTAGAATATATTTTTACAATTTAATACAATGTTTTTCATTGGATGTAATTTCACATTTAAACCAGTTATAAACAAGTGTCAATCTTTTGATAGTCATTATCTCTTAAAAAAATGCTATTTTTTTGACGACGCAAACTAATTTTTAAATTCATTAATGCAACTGATATGTTATGAATTTGGTAAAATTGATATCATTTTTGAATTATTAATATCAAATATAGATTAGGGCTAATTTTTGGTATTTTTTCTAGAAACTTTCATTTTTTGATGAATAGTGAAACCACTAAGTGGTTGTTAAAAAGCTGAATTTTTCATAAAACTTAATTTTACCACTTCTGTGAGTGGAATTTCGAAAATCTGAGAGACACGGTTAATATCAAGGACTAAAAGGTGTTTCAATGAGATAAAAATAATTTTTGATGAATAGTAACTTTTTACTTTTTTTACCACGGTTAAAAGTAAATAGGGTAATTAAGGGTAAAAATGTTATTATTATTACCGTGACACAAGTACTAATTCTATTGAACAAGTCTAATTCAACCAAAAACAACCTTAGGAATAAAATAAGACCATTTAGGCCCACTTGGATTAGATTAGGACATTTATTATTAATTTATTTAAAGAAGGTTTAAAATAGTTAAAATCAAAGTTTAATAAGTAAATCATTTATAATATGGGGTTATACAAAACATAAATTATACTATAGACATTATCTAGATAGATAAAAATATTTCCTACATAATGGTATTTTATTTGTAATTTTTATACTTTAAATAATTTAATTTATTTATGACACAATGATGATGCAGTAATTACCATAATAGTGAAAAATTAGAATAATTGATATTATTAATACCAAAATTAGTAAATTTGATACTTTTTATGAATTAAACTAATTTTCTAGGTTAATATGACATGTTAGGATGGATTTAATTAACTTTTGTCGAAGTAATCATTCTGTTATAAGTTTCAAAAAAATCCACTATTGAATAGTGTCAAAATTGACATAAAATTGTTTTTTTAAAAAATATTATATTATTAATTGTTATTTTATTCCTAAAAATCTACGGTTCGGCCAAATGACTTAGATAAGGATATATATATTAATAAAACAAAACTTGGGGGTCTCTTGGATGTATATTTCATGTTTATTAACTATATAATATAAAAATACAAAGTGACATGATAATGTCAATCTAATTAACTAAGAGTTAAAACTAAAAGATACGGTTAATATAATGACCTAAACTTGTCTAAATTATATTGGATGAGAGGATTTCGACCCATACCCACCTTATATTCGAAATAACTCAATTTATTGCTATTTAAAACTGATCTTGACTTTATAATAAAATAATATTTTTAGTTATTCCAAAGGTGCCCCTCTCCTCCCTTATAAAAGGGCACCTACTCCCCCTCTTCCTCACACCACTTTGAGCCTTCATGCTCGGCCAACCTCTGCCAAATTATCTTCTCCACTTCCCGAGAAACATCCTATAGGTTATGGTCTTCCTCAAAGACCAATTTTAGTGCCCTAAGAGGAGGTCTCAAAGAGGCGCTTCAAAGAAGAGGTAATTTTCGTTACCGATTCTTTCATCTTTATTTCTTATTCCACTTCTTCTTCATTAGTTGTTTCATTATTAACTAATAACATCAGTAGAAATCATATAATGATATGTTATTATAAGTATGAAACAACTTTATTTCACCATCTATCCATCCTACGGAAAAAGAAATCATCGCGCATGAGTACGTACGGAATACAGTCTCCACGCCGTGGTGTAATCTATTTTCCACCACCACCATACTTGGATTGGTATAATGGTGTAAATAATGACTATATATGACTATTATAAAGTGATATTGATTCTGAAATAGTATACATACACTCCAATACAATTCTACGATCATAGAAATGATATCATCACTCGTGCGTATGTACGGAATACCGTCTCCAGGATGTGATGTGACTCGTTATACATGATCTTAATTTCATAATTATTGTATAAATTAATTTAATGAATTAATATGATATATATTACACTAATACCATTCTGTAAATGATTTATCTATAAACTAAAGAGAATAATGAGAATTTATTCGACAAAACACGTATAAGAACAAAAAGTAATAAACACATGAATAACAAGTAGTAATGAAATATTATAATAATAAGCTAATAACATGACCATATATGATATCATAAAAATAATTATGATTCTTTAATAAGTCAATAACATTATATAAATCATTATACAGGAGGTTCGGACACGTACAAAGCATATCGGACCAAAGGTAAGGGAAATATCACAATCTCATTTCTATCTAAGATTGTTTATACTTTGGCATTTACTGGGGTGTATTTTATCATCCACATCTATGTTTCCCCAATATGTAATATTATTTCCATCCACCTACAATTTTTTAAATCCAATATTACCCTTCGGTGAGTTTTTAGTAAAGGATATGAAAGGAATCTTTTGTCGATTTTCATATGAGGTACTTTTTGACTTTTCCGACAAAAGTACGAAGTATGTTTTTTTTACTTATACAGCATGAATGGATTTTTAAAAAATTATTTCCAAGAAGCTTACTTTACAAGTTTTCATGTTTATTTTTAATCAACTTCTTTTATTTTACAATTGAACGACATGTTAAGAAAGGAAAAGTTTTTTTGAAGCAGAAAGGATATTTTCCTCAAGAATGGAGTTCAAGTGTTTTATCAAAATTATTTTCTATCTAATATAATAAAGGGTTATGTTTTTATCCCTATTATTAGATTTATCTGATTATGTTGTGATGGAATTATTTTTATGAATTCCTTTATCTTATATGAATTGTTTTATGATGTCATAATGTTTAAGATTCCCATTTTTTATTTCATGGGTTATGCTATGATGTATGGTTTATGATTTTGTGGAACACATTAAAATGGTATCATTATTAGATGTGTGGGACCTATATCTCCCTCCAATGCATTGGGTAATGATTTTATATCTCATGAGATAGACATTTCTGGAATGGTAGGTTATACTGGTTTAGTGAAATAGGACTGAAATGAGGGTGACTCAGTTCAGAAATGGACTTTTTCCACTAAGATAATCATGGAAATGAGTCTTGACTAATAAGATATGATTATCTATGATTATGTGTGTATTCCACAAAGCTTCATGTTTTATGTTATGATTATTGGGATTTCATTTCACTACTATGATTTATCCCATGTTATGAAATTATGCTCTCTTTTGCAGGTTAAGATTTTCAAAATATTGTGTTCTTATGAAAATGATGTGATTGGTATTTCTTTTGATTACCCTTACTGAGCATTTGAGCTCACCCTTGTATGTTTTATTTTTCCTAGGATATAAAGAATGGTTTTAGGTAAAAAAAAGAAAGATCTTTATGGGAGATGTTGAAGATCTTTCACCACGATTAGAAGATTATATTCAAAGTTTCCAAAGACACTAAACTATTACGATCCTTGTCTGTGTGTTTTTGTTATGTACTATGTATTCCGCAAAAGTAATGTAATTTTCATGTACGTCAAGCTTCGGGTCTCTACATTCAGTGAAAACCAAGTTATCTACATGGGATGGAGAAACAACTCTATTATTGGATTGTTTATTGGGAAATTTCCATATTGAAAATTAAGGATGTCAAATGGGAATGTTGGCGAGTATATTGTAATTGAGTCGAGGCAGTATAGGGTTCGTGGGTGAGTTAGTAGTGAGGAGGATAACTCTTATATATCACAGTTGTTCTTTTGTTATGTACAAGTAAAGATCGTAGTCTCTTTATTCCATGGTGGGTTCTCCATAACGAGCCATCGTCAATGGCCTCATAGTCTGGATAGTAATCAACATGTGTTACTCTAATTAAATCTTATTTCACAATTTCTCAAATGCTCATCAGAATTTGGGGAGGGTTTAGGGACTGAGAAGTTGGAATTATTAACAATTATTGGGTTTCAATTTTTTTATTTTTCTTCTGAATCTTTCCCAAAAATTCACATTTGGGATTTCAGCCCAATTATATGGATCACATGCATGAGGGTTTCCCAGGTTTTATTGACAATACTATTTCTATAGATCATATTTTATCTTGTATTTTTTGAGAGTTGTACATATTGTCATTCGAAGAATAGGTTGGAATGATGATTCTATTAGTTGTGTTAATATTATTAAAGGATAAAAATTCCTATTTATTTATAGTTTGACAATTTTTTTTGCTAAATTATATTGGAAAGTTTTTTAAATCCTCTCACCAAAAACATAATTTTGGTGAAATAATATTTATATATTGTAGTATAAACCCTTTAAGAGTTATTTGTCCTACAATAATCTAAAAATTATTCCACACATAGAGTGACAATATGAGATGATAAAATTGAAAATTATATAGAAATATTAATTTACTTTTAATTAGGACATTGTGAAAAAAGTAAAAGAAAAATAAGAGCAATGTGGTACCCATCCAATAAACCAGAATAGAATAATCAAACAAGTGAGGCTACACAGATGTGAGTTCTTGTGGTGATATTGGATTGACCTAATATGTTTCAATTTATCAGACCATATAATATTTTTTGAAGAGAGGGAGACTATGGAAATGTAAAAATATAATGAGACCAGTCCAAAAACATTTCTCAATAATTTACTCTAGGGATTTTGACACATGAGCGGGTGAAAAAATTGGAGCACCCAAAACATGTAGAGAAAAAAGATGAATGTAATAGTATAGCTATAACTATGAAAAAAATGTCAATATATACTTCTTCCATGTATGTTCCAAAATAAGATACATGAGTATTGTAATAGTTGTTTCACTAAATAGACTAGTTTTATAAGGGTGATCCTATGTAATTCTTTTTATTTATGAATGCATACAAATATAATTGGTAAATCCTTTATCGATGCTTAATTCAACAAGTTCCATATGAATATCACAATGTAATTCGATACGGAGCTAATGGAAACAATCCATATTTACAATAGTTTTTAGGAATCGTACGAGAGATATAGAGGTTTAGAAACTACCATGCTAGAAATGGAAGCACCTTAATCCTAATACTATTATTTTTGGATAAATATTGGTTTTTAATCATAGTCAGGTCCCACATTAATGATATGATGAAATGTAAGAGATATGAAATAATTTCAAAAAAATTGATTATGTATAATTCTACCATATTGATGCTAAAATATATTTACTTGTATATGTAAGAATTTGATTCACTAATTTGAATGAATATGTATAGGTGATCCTATAAGATGACATTAATTACTAACTATATACAATGAATTATTTCTATAATTTGTCAATTATTGTTACTACAAGTTCAAGATGAGTAGCTTGAAGGACCACTATAAAATTCTATAGAATATAGTTAATAATCAAATAGGTTGTTGTGAATCATATGGAAAGTGAATAGGATCAGGAACAATCATATAAAAATAGAAACACCATATTCTCAAGACTAATGCTTTGGTAGAAATGAAGGTGGTTGTCAATCATGGTCATGCCCCCATGAAAGGTATCATGGAAACAAATATGTAATAAATAATAGAGGGTTGGGCTGAAATTGAGGGTCAATATTGAATTTTAACAATGAATTAAATCATTTAATGTATTAATAAAAGGAATGGATACGTAAATTATGTTTTCATTTATTTGAAATGATATTTAGATCATAGTGGTAATGCCTAATGATACCCTATAAGTATAAGTGCATTTTGTATTACTAATAAGGGTTGAATCAATAAATACCTAAGAAGAAACCTACCCAAACATACATTATATGATGGATTAGCTATGATGTCAACAAATTTTGGGATTACTGTATTTAAATTAATAGTGATTTAATTTAAATTAAAAAATTGAACAAAAACAATTAATTATTATGTTTTGATAAAAGATTGATGTTAGGGCTACCATTGATGTAATAGTGTTCTAATGAACCTATAGTTAAATATTTTAAGAGGTATTCAATATATGAGAGAAGTGAAAAACATTTTTCACTGATTTAATCAATACAAAATTATATGGATAATACTCAAATAACATATTGTATAACTTTGATAATCCATCCAATGAATTAGATTTCAATAGTGCTCAAAATATGTAGTTATTAATGAATGTGATGAAGAAGATGAAAATAAGTCAAAAAAATTATAAAACTATAAAAAAATTTAATAATTTAATAAATCAAATTAAAAACATTGATTCCCAAAAATGTAAATATAATCAAAAAAATATACTTCCACTAATGCAAGGATCTCAATAGAATATTAAATTTGACTTATACTGGCATATTTTTTCACTAAAAAAATATGAAATAATGAAAAATCCAATGTTGTGTGAAGAATATCAAAAATAGAGGGTGAATAAATTTAAACCATGATTCAATGGTATTAACATGCTATAAAAGGGATATAATAAGTGGTTTATAAAAAATTATATATAGACAATTAGTTTATTTAGTCAACTTACATAAGAGAAAATGAACATAAAATTAAAAAATGGATGAGTAAAAAACAACTTAAATAATAAATCATCTACCCGGAATTAACAAATAAACACCACCTTAAATAAGAATTATTGGGTCCTATTATATAGCCCCATTCACTAAATATCATCCCATCAAATTATATCACATAAAGAGAGTTCGGAAAAAGAGGAATGTAGAATTTGCATTATTTACTATAAGAATCATATCTTGATTCTTCCACCATATTTACCAAAACATTACAAAATTGAAGAATACTAAATTTGGATTTGTTATATTTGTGAAATATTATATTCCATTTTTCCTCTATTATATTTCAAAATTTCATTCTAATTGGATTAGCTATATAGATTTTAGGCTGAAAATGGAATGATGTCTTTATGGGCGATGAAACCAAGACGATAATTTAATTCTCAAAATGGGATCCATGGATCTCCATGAAAACACATGAATTAACTATTGAAATATATTAATTAAAGGTTACCTATACATTTCTCTGCCTATTGTAAAAATAATTTCTTCAATGGGATTTATTTGTGTGCTATACTACAATTTCATGTGCAAAAGGCCCATTCTACATTGCCTAGAAATGTCAACATCTATTACTAAAAATTCCAATCTTCCATAATGAATAATCCATTCATCCCAAAATACATAATTTTATCAAAACTGTGATAAATAATATCCTTAAATATTAAATTCATGTAACAAAAATAATTTAATCCACAAGAAGATTATTAAATGTGCCGAAATAGATAGAATCTCAAAATGAATTTCAAATATCGTGAGAACAGATGTTCAAATTATAAAATTCACTTAGTCGTGAGATGGACAAGGAATAATGTTACTATTAAAATATAAACAGTGAATATTTTCTTATTTCCATGGGTAATCACACCCCAACTAAATCATTGAAAGTCCTGAGAAATAGGTATCCAACAAATATAAAATATAAACCAATTTTTTTAATAAAATCATAAGATTCTCATAAAAAGATAGCATTCCAAACAATAAAGAATCCGATAAAAACAATTTAACACAAAATATGTTCACAAGAATATCACAATATGAATTCCATTTCATTATTCATATTCATTGTCGTATTTCAACAAATTTTAATAAAGCATGATAATTTGTTTGGAAGAAAAAAATACATGGGGATGATTTTCTTATTATATATTAAAAATGAAGTGATAGGCGGGAATCACATTATTTATTAAGACGATTAACCAATTTTCTCTTATTATATTTTTTCATTTGTTGTTTTTTATTGTTTTTTAAACCTAAATAGATTTGAAAATAATAACTATGAGAAATAAAACTATGGATTCTAGATCCCAAATTGTTTAACACCATACATATTTTAAATTACATGATTTAAAATAGGGATATATATATTAAATCAATGAAATAAAACTTTTGAGTTACGATAACTATGTTATCGATGCCACACATTGGAATAAACTTTTCTCTATGTAGTATTTTATAATTTTTTTTGGATAATATAATTAATATATTGTTTTTCCCAAACCCTATTCTATAATGAAAGGGGCCGATGAAATCAAACTCCCAAGTTAAAATGGATATGCATTGGGGAATTTTTATTACGATGATGATAATGTAAAATTTTGAAAATCAGATCAGAAAACTGAAAATTACAGAAACTATGCTCAAGAACATAAATAGGTATTGAAATCATATTAATGTAATTAAATATAACTTTACTTTTTGTGTTCATGTTTGACAATGTAAATTAATTCATGATAGTATATTGAATTGAAATTTTCCAAAAAAGTTCATTTTTTTAAAAATAATAGATTTTTACCCCACCAACATAGAATGATAATACCCACAGTGATGATGGATAACTGAGGAGAGAGTTAAGTATTGGGATAAATGAGGGTGAGAATTAAATTTGAAATTAAATCATGTAACAAAACCACATTGTTTGTTATTTATGACCATTCAATAAAAAATTGACGGCTTTGTCTTCATGCCCCATGCAGACTCCCCAATAATAATTGAATGTTTGGTTTGAACTCTGTAAAGCTTGTTTTTAATTAAAAAATAATAAAAAATTTAAACTATTAAATCACACAAGAATAAAAAATTAGATAACACTGGAATCATGAAGGGGTTTGAATATAAAATCAAAAACACCAAAAAATGAAATTAAAAATATAAAATCAATACAGAAGCTGGGTTGCCTCCTAGGAAGTACATAGTTTATAGACATTATATGTATATAGAACCCCCTAACAACATACCCAATTACATATTCAAACATTTTTAAGATAATATTTTACACATATTCTAATAGATAAATATTGATTCATTTTTTTCAATTTGTTTAATTTATAATCTAATTTTTCCTATAAGTGGGAAAGTACAAGGAGTATATAAATGGAAGTTCCAGTTAATGTATTACTCTATACTAAGACATCCAGGATAATAAATATATTATTAGTTACTATAGATGAATGAATGACTACAAAAAGGTCATGGTTATCCCCTATGAAGTGATATTTTTGTTGGAATGGAATGATTGTAATTTTTAGTTTGGCTTGATAGTAATTTAATAAAGAAGATTATAAATTTTAATAAAAAAAATATCTTATACCAAATTTTTAAAAACATTCCTTCCGTTAAAAAATATTTTTTCAACCAATGGATTTCGATATTAGTGTCACTGGTTTGTATAGAATAAGATTTCAATATTTTCTTAAAATATTTTGTGATTTTTTTCTTAAAAATCATCAATGGATCAATATTCCTTTCACTCAATACATGATAGAAATATTACCTCTTGTAAATTTATAAATTTAGATCCCTCTTAATTTGATATCTGGCGAACAATTCAATCATCTTCTTCAACTATCTCAAATATAAATTTTAGTTCTTATTTTTCTGATCATCATTTTTTGTGAAAAAACACACTCCACATAAGGTTATATAAGGGGTAGTAAATGTAGGGAGGTCTTCCAGAAATATAATTAAGGATTTCTAGTTGTATTCACAAATGATAAAGCCTCACAAATCATTATATCGATTTTACTACAAGATTGTTCCTGAAATTCCAATTGATAAGATTTGATAAGAGTTTGAACCTAATGGACATCCCAATGATTGATCTCTATGACCATTCTTTAGGGGGTGGAAAATTCATCCATTAAAAACTAATCATTCAAGTTATTTTACATCTCATTATATATGGGGTAATAAACCATTTGTTTCTCAAATACATTAAATATATTATTTTCATCAAAATATTGATTTACTATTTTATTATTCCATGGTTTTAAGATAGAATAATATGGAGGATATTCTGTTGGCTTCAACTAAAAATAGGATTCTATATTCTCATGACTCACTAAAATATAATTTTGATATTATATGAGAAAAAAGGATGAGAATATATTGGGAGTTTATAAGATGACATAATTGTGTATTTGAAAATCATGCCAAAATTTGGTGATTCCCAAAATTTACCTTTAGGTAGAAGTGGTTTCTGAAGGATAGGAAGGGGTCAAATATGTAACAACCTATGAATAAACCTATGGACATTTACATTCTCTTGAGTATTGGTTGAATTTTTCCCGCATTGGGATTTGTTGTAGTTAAAAAAATAATTATTATTTAAAATAAAAATCAATAATAATAAAATAAATTGTAACAAAACAATTAATGATTTTGGGATGATCCAAGGTTGTAGTTAGGGATTTAATTAATGGAATTACTTTGGTTAGGGAATGAGAAAGAAATATAATCCCTATCTATTTGTGTTTGGGGAGACATTAAATGAAGGCTACAGGAAATACATCCATGGGTGAAACCACTAAGCTTCATCTATGGAAAAGATTAAATGGATGCAATTTTATTTCTATAAATTTTCAAATCACAATTTAATAGGTTCCAAATCAATGGGTTATTTCCTGAACAAAATGTACTGATATAATAAATTCAAAATTCCAAGGCTAATCACTAATTCACTTACATGATCACATTCATGATCATTCTATAGAATAGTATCTTAATAGAACCCAATATGAGTGGTAATTAATTTCAAGGAAGATGAATAAAAAAATTAATAAATGTAAAAAATATTAACCCATAAAAAAGTAAATAAATTATTAACATAATATAGTATCTTATAAACCCACAAAAAACACCATATAATCAATCCAAAAAATTGTTATCCTTGCATTGATGAATTTCTCTCAATAGAAGGTTGATTTCAACTTATAATGGTGGAATTGATGGAGTGAAAAAAGATGTAATTAATACTCCACCATTGTGTGAGGAATTTCAAAATTTTGTGGTGTGAATAAATTCACAACATTTTACTACGCTATCAATGTGTTGTGAAAAAGGATATAACAGGTGAATTAAAATTACTTTTACATAGAAAATAATGTGACTCAAAAAACAAAAAAAAAGAAATTTAACTTACAATAACAATATTAATGTGTTATAATATAATTGAAATAATAGAACATATAAACCAAATTCGATCAGCAACACCAACTTCAATTGGAACTTTAGGTTCATAGGGTTTATTTCCAATCATTCAATTTAATCCCATGTAATCAATATACTCAAAGGTTTGAAGAAAAAGAATGTAATGTAAAAAATTCAGTTTTTAAAATAAAAATGGGATCAATATTATTCACCCTATATGACATGAATATTCAAAATTGGAAAAGAGAGAATATAGAGTTTTTGTACATAGGAAATAATTTCTTCCATTAACCCTCTATTGGATTTTCGATTTTTATTCCAATTTTATCTTGTAGGTGTATTTTATTATTCAAATTGGTTGAAGAATTTTTATTAATTGAAATCTGGTCAATACTTTAATCTACAACAATGCACCATAGATATCCTTGAAAACAAATTGTGGCCACAGTTGAATGAAATATCCCCCATAATTTTATCTATATCCAGATAAAATTGGAGATTCATTAGGATTCATTTTGGGCTTCCAATCTTATATGATGGGCATAAGGAACATTCTACAATATCTATTAATTTCATAATCCATGTCTAAAAATTTCAATCTTCTATTATGAAGCATCCAGTAAACATAAATGCCAAAATGATCCAAAAAATTTATAAATCATAGAATATAATATAATATTAAAATAGTGATATTTATTTATTCCTGAAGATGGTGATTATAATTTCCAAAATTGAAAAATATTGAACATGAATTCCACATGTAATTGTAAATGATGTTCAATTTATAAAATTCTCTCACATCTATGTAATGCCCCAATTCCAGAAGCCACCCAGAGGTGCCCCATCCCCGGTTGGTCACATGGCCTCAAGCACATTTCCCCAAATGTCAAGGGTTTCCGACTAGCAGCGAGGGGCTTGGGTGTGATAGTGGGGAAACTATGCCCCCATTGGTAGATTACACAACGGAAATAAACAACACATACAATAGCAGAAGTAGAAAATATCCAACAATAGTACACAATGGAATAATAAAACAATAAACAACTGGAGCACATATATACATATGAAATAATGCATGATACATATGTCTAGGAAACTAGTCAAACAAGTCACAGTTCTAAATACCGTACTAAATCACATTACAAAATAAAATAGATGAGCAAATCCTTAACATCGCAAGCCTTGTCTTGGACCCATGCTCTCTCGTTCCAATGCAAGTCATGTACCTAAAGTGAAAGGGATTTTTCCCTTATATATACCTATAATAATATAATCTATTTGGGCCCAAAAGAATGACTCAAAGAGGGTGTGAGACTAAATCCCAGTAGGCAACCACAGAAATATCTGTGCCTAATAGTCAGTTAGTGTAGATACCCAAAGCTTGACGTACATGGACATTACATTACATTTACGGAATACTTAATACCTAACAAAAACTGACACACAAGGACTGTAATAGTTTAGTGTCTTTGGAAACGTGGAACATAATCTTCTAATCGTGGTGAAAGATCTTCAACATCTCCCATAAAGATCTTCCCCTTTCTGTTTCCTTACCTAAAATCATTCATTTAATCATGGGGGAAAAGAAAACATAAAAAGGGTGAGATCAAATTCTTAGTAAGGGGAAACATATAGAACATAAAACAACCCATAAAAATTTGAAAGCAAAAACTTGAATATGAAATTTAAACATCAAAATCTTGAGAAAAGAAATAAATCGTGGAACTACGTAAGGAATATATCATAATGGAACATCAACCATGATAAAATATAATTTTAATAGAACATGTAATTGTGGAAACCATTCAGCACATGTTATGATTTCCTTATTAGCCAAGGCATTTCTGCCAAGACCATCTTAGTGGACAAAGTCTATTTCTGAATCGAGTTCAGTCCTCATTTCAGTCCTGTAACAATGAACCAGATTAACCTTCTGTTCCAGCCATGTCTATCTCATGAGATATAAATCTTTACCCAATGAATTGGAGGGAGATATAGGTCCCACGCATCTCATAATTAAATCATTCTTACTTATTCCAAAAAATAATCATACATCATTCATAATATCCCAATGAATAAAATGGGTTTCATAAACATCATCCCATCATCACATAATCCATATAAAATAAATACATATCATTTCATAATAAGAAGAATAAAAACATGTAAATCATAGAGACATTATACTTGAGACATACAGATATGAAATAATTTCATCTTAGATAGAAATTGGATTTGATAAAACACATGAAATGAATTCTTGAGAAACATATCCTTTCTTCTTCAAAATCATTTTCTTTTCACAAAATGCCATGAATTCATAAAAGAAAATTATTTTTTTGAAAATAGTGATGAAATATTTTGGAGGATGCTTCATGAAAAAATGGCTTTATAAAACTGTAAAAATTCATTCGTGCCGTATATGTTAAAAATAACTATATCCTCGTACTTTTGTCGGAAAATTCAAAAAGTACCTCATACGGTAAACAAAAGAATGTTTCCTTCCATACGATGTGGAAAAAGTAAGAAAAGGGTAAAAATGTCTTTAAACATACATGTAAGGAAAGTAAACATTTTATGAAAAAAATTTGAGAACATATGGACATGGATAATAAACATAACCCCTAGTAAATACTTACAAATAAACAATCTCAGATAAGAACGAGATTGGAAAAGTTATCTCGTACCTTAGGTCTGATATGCTTCTTATGGATTTGAACCTCTATTATAATGATTTAAATAATGTCATTGACTTATTACAGAATCATATTCATTGTTATGATATCATATATTTTTTCCCCTATGACTTTATATTACCCGTTCTTTTGTAAGATCCATGTTAAAGTAGTGTTTTGGATAAAATCATTTTATTTATCGTACATGTTTGGACTTGTTGTTCTTGATATTATTACTTATAACCTTATTTACTTAATTACATAATTTAAATCATGATTTATTTGTAATATATATTCAGCATAAACATATATATACATATATGATAGTCCGATAAATGGAATGAAATACATCGTTCATGGAGACGGTAGGCCATACGTACGCATGAACATTGTTTTCATTTCCTTATTGAATTGAATTGAATTATGTAGATGACATATATATATATACATAAATAAAGTATCATTATTATTTCATATATTTCATGATTACTTATTATATATACTTTATAATCATCAATGAATGGTTTACATGGAGAATTAATCTCATCGCGTTGTGGAGATGGTAGTCCGTACGTACGCACGAGCGATGATATCATTCCCATGATCATGGAATTTTATAGAAGTGTATGTGTAATATTTCAGAATCAATATTAATTTAAAATAATCATATATATTTATTTATTTACTCCATTATAAACATCAAAGTAAGGAGGTGTTGGAAAAACATATTACACCACGGTGTGGAGATGATATTCTGTACGTACGCACACATGGTGATTTTGTCTTCCTTAGGATTGATAAAAGGTGAAATAGGGTTGTTTCAAACATATAATAACATATCATTATATGAGTGATACTGATGTTATTAATTAATAATGAAACAACTAAAGAATAAGATGTGGAAGAAGAAATAAAGTTGAAAGAATCAGTAACGGACATTACCTCTTCTTTGAAGCGCCTCTTTGAGACCTTATTTTTGACCACTAAAATTGGTCTTTGAAGAAGACCAGGACCTCTAGGATGATTATAGGGAAGTTTAGAAGATAATTTTTCAGGGGTTTTCCAAGCATGAAGGCTCAATGTGGTGTGAGGAAAAGAGGGAGGAGGTGCCCTTTTATAAGGGAGGAGAGGGGCACCTTTGGAAAAACTAAAAATATTATTTTATTATAAAGTCATATTCGATTTTATATAGCTAAAAATTTATTTATTTAGAAGATAATGTGGGGATGGGTAGAAATAATCTCATCCAATATAATTTGGACAAGTTTAGTTTTCTATTTTAACCGTATCATTTAGATTTAACTTTAATATAGATAATTTTACTTCTATCGTGTCTTTTTGTGTTCTTACACTATAAGGTTAATAAACTTACTATAACAAGACAAACGAACCCCAAGTTGTTTATTATTAATACATATAACCTTATCTAAGTAATTTTTCCAGATCATATATTTTTATGAATAAAATAACAATTAATAATATAATATATGTTATAAAAACTATTTTATGTCAATTTTGAATCTATTTAGTAATTGATATTTATGAAAATCATAACAGAATGATTAGTTCAAAAAAAGTTAATTAAATCGATACTAACATGTCATAGTAACCTATAAAATTAGTTGAATTCATAAAAAGTCTTAAATTACATTTATTTGGTTTTTTATAACATCAATTATGACAATATTTCATTAATAAGATAAATACTGCATCATCATTGTGTCATAAATAAATTAATATATTTAATGTCTAAAAATTATAAATAAAATACCATTATGTAAGAAATATTTTTATCTTTCTAATGAATATTTATAGTCGAATTTATCTTATGTATAAACCTATATGAAAAATGATTTAATTATTAAACTTTTATTTTAACTATTTTAACCCTTCTTTAAATAAATAAATATTAAATGTCCTAATCTAATCCAATTGGGCCTAAATGGTTATATTATATTCATAAGGTTGTTTTTGGTCGAATTACACTTATCCAATAGAATTAGGAAATGTGTTAGGGTAATAATAATATCATTTTTAACCTTAATTATCATATTTACTTTTAACCGTGGTAAAAAAAGTAAAAAGTTACTATTCCCCAAAAATCATTTTCATCTCATTGAACCACATTTTACTAACTAACATCAACTATGTCTCTTGGATTTTTCAAATTCCATTCATAGAAGCGGTAAAATTATTTTTTATGTAAATTTGAAAATTCTCTTAGAAGGTGGGTAAATGATGGTGAAAAGTTCAATAAAATTTTTATATATCTAAATTTTTTATAAAATTACTTCAATGAATTAATTTGAACTTATATAGGTATTATGTATCAATTTTTTCCTAAAATAAAATTAAATAAAATAAATAATTATTAAATAAAAAGTCGGTTTTTAAAAAGTAACCTAGTGTTTTCAGTATTCATCAAAAATTGAATGTTTTCAGAAAAATACCAAAATTTCACCCTAGGCTAATTTCGATATTATGAATCCAAAAATGAAGTCCATTTTGAATGATAAAATTTCAAAAAGTGGGTATAACTATTCATAATTGCTAGTTCATAATAATATTACAATAATATCTCGTTTAGTGAAACTTGATATTGCGTACTACACACGCTATCAAAGAAGGTCTTGATTGCGTGTAATGCAAGCCGAATCAGGGCTGCGTATAGTGAAATCTTCGTTTGGTGTTACGTATAACTTAATTAAAGCCTATTTCATTTATATATTAAACAAAATCTATACTTAATGTTGCGTAGAATAATATCCACAAAACGAACATAAAATTGTGTGTAACACTAGCCAAGAACAGTGTTGCGTATACTGCAATCTAATATGGTTATGAGTATAGTATACGATAATCTTAGTGTAGCTTAAAACACAAGTCATTAAAGTAATTAAAAATAATATTTCTCATAAAATCTTGGGCTGTTATATTCTACCCCCCTTAAAATGAATTTCAGTCTCGAAATTCGTCAGGGTTGTAAATGGTTTACTACTTGAAAGTTTCTTTCATAGAAACCCACATCGTAAAAAGGAATACTAAAACTTCTTTTAAAAAAGGAATTTTAGAAATGTAACGGTTACCCAGACTAACTGATCACTGGGATTACACATAGGTGAAAATATGGACATGAAAGAGAAATCTAACCATCATGTTCTGATGGAGAGTTGCAGAGAACATGGATATGAAAAATCCAACAATCACAAAGCCATAGATTTGTGATGATCTAAGGTACCATCTGATTCGTCAGATATAAGAGCACTAGGAAAACATTTTTGGTTTTCAAGGTCATTTCCCTAAAGTTGATGAATTAAAATAAATACTTACATTATTTTGGTACAATCTCACTATTGTTGGGAATTGAACAATTTACACTTCATCTCATAATGAAATGAAGATGAATTTTTTATTCATGAACTGTCAGCAGATCATGTCATAGAATGATCGGTCATTCCATCTATTTCAAAAAAAAGGTTAGAAAAAGTTATCAAATATACGTAAGTCCATCTATGGTGTGGTTAATCGTATACGATTCAAAAAATGGACTTATACTTCAACTATCATACTGATTAATAAAATAAAACAAATTTTTACTAACTAGGGACTTTCTGTAGGCCAGTGGTATGTGATAAAGGCATGTCGCACTTCGGTTGTGGGTTCGATTCCCACAGCCTTGTCTGACACGATGGGTCGTCGCCCGTCCTGTAGGTTATCCTTTTTCTAAAACTACATTACAATAATATCCCAAAAATTATATCGAAAAAAATTCTATTCATAAAAAATACTAACTTATGTCCAACATAAGCCATTCCAATCTTTAGGCTTATATAAAATACTTCGATCCAAGCTCATAGTATAATAAAAATAATTACTAGAAATGTTATCTACCAAGAATGTGAATAAAAGCATTTATCCCACATATATCATAATATATATCTTGTTGGTTGCATTCCAAACACATGAATACCTTAGTCATATATTCTCTTGAGACATAAATTACCATATAAAACTAGTGAAAACACGAATACTGTAAAAAGGTAACTCTTTCCACATACCAAAATCCCAATAAAATCTATATAATCAAACCATAATATCACTTAGTCCTTATATCAGTCATTAGCTCATGAATACAATCAAACATCTATTTATCTTGTTATCCATTCTTTATGCGCATATCATCTACTTTCCAAAAATATCTGAATAACCATCCATGGTTATCGGTAACATTCATCGTATACTTTCAAAAACAAAAGAAAAAAACAATAGAGTAACAATCCTTAGATGTCTCATTATTTCATAGTACCATGAGATTACTTATACAACATTACTCTTGATAAACATGTAATCATTCCACAACATTCTTAAACCATTGACCAATCCTGAACAATTCATTCATCTCACATATCATTTGTAGTATGTTCATCATCATCTACATAAATACTACTCATATGACCATGCTGATTCTCTTTATGGGATTTTACCTAATGGAATTGGTTTTTATAATGCCCATACATTCCACATTTAAAACATCTAATCATTTGTGATGTCGTAGAAATACCATTATCCTTGTCCATGGTGTTAACTAAACCATTTCCTTCACACTTACTGGATTTGTGTCCTTCATTTCCACTCTCAAAACATCTTTCAGTTCCTGTGAAACAATATCCCCGATTCCTCTTCCCACATGATTTACATGAGGGAAATAGAACTTTCTTTCCTCTATGATCATCATGAAACTCCATCTTTCTCTTAATATATGAGTCGGGAAACTTACCAAAGTTGAGATTATTGATCATATTATGAGATTGCTGATTAGGAATAATAACGATGTTTGGACTTCCATATCTAGTTTCATTTGGTTGCTGATGAAGAATATCATTCCATTGACCATCATATCCTCCATTATCGTGAATCTTCATGTTTCCGGCCATTTTTTAAAACTCAAAAATAATACTGTGAGAGGAAAAAATCATGATAGGAAAAACAAAATATTAAAGGGGAAGTACCCTCAATATCTAACATCTTAGGTTAAATTCTAGGATCGTTACTGTACTTCTAGGACTATATCCTATATTTATACTGATCCTTAGGGACATCCCTAGACATACCTTAGAAATATCTCTAGGGATCTCACTAACTTTTTCGCATCCTAGTTTCAAAAGGTTGACTAAACCTTTCCACTAATACCAACTGTAGTGGTCTGGAATTACTTATAGTGGACTATAATTGATACCTATCAGGGCACTCCATGGGTGGATACACCCCTTCGGCGGGAAACACCACCATCCCCAGAGGTAGCCATTTCCTCATGAAGCCCTTGGGCAGAGAGCCATGCTTCGTCCAATGCTCACATGTGAGAGTTCCCAAGGATCAGATACATTCCTAAATACTTTGCCTCTGATACCAACTGTAGAGACCTGAAATGTGATATACACGGATGTTAAATAACTTTTTCCGAATAATTAATACATAAAAAAAAGAAACACAAGGACCGTAATAGTTTAGTGTCTTTGGAAACATGGAACATAATATTTTATTCGTGGTGAAAGATCTTCAACATCTCCCATAAAGACCTTTACATTTCTGTTTCATTACCTAAAATCATTCTTCTAATCCTGGGGGGAAAGAAAACATAAAAATGGTGAGCTCAAATGATCAGTAAGGGAAAACATAGAGAACATAAAACAACCCATAAACATTTGAAAGCAAAAACATGATAATAAAATTTAAACATCAAAATCATAAGCAATGACATAAATCGTGGAAGTACGTAAGGAATATATCATAATGGAACATCAACCATGATAAAATATAATGGGAATAGAACATGTAATTGTGGAAACCATTCAGGACATGTTATGATTTCTATATTAGCCAAGGCATTTCTACCAAGACTATCTTTGTGGACAAAGTCCCTTTCTGAATCGAGTTCACTCCTCGTTTCAGTCCTGTAACACAGAACCGGATTAACCTGCCATTCCAGCCATGACTATCTCATGAGATATAAATATTTACCCAACAAATTGGAGGGAGATATAGGTCCCACCCATCTCATAATTAAATCATTCTTACTTTTGAATCAAAATAAACATACATCATTCATAATAACCCAACGAATAAAATGGGTTCCATAAACATCATCCCATAATCACATATTCCATATATAAGAAATGGATATCATTTCATAATAAGAAGCATAAAACCATGTAAATCATAGATACATTATACGTGAAACATAAACATATGAAATAATGTCATCATAGATGGAAAATGGTTTTGATAAAACAATTGAAATGATTTCTTGAGGAAAATAACCTTTCTTCTTCAAAATCATTTTCTTTTCAAAAAACGCCATGCAATTTTAAAAGAAAATTATTTTGTTGAAAATAGTCATGAAATATTTTGGAGGAATATTCATGAAAATAAGGCTTTATAAAACCATAAAAATCTGTTCGTGACATATAAGTTAAAAATAACAATCTCCTCGTACTTTTGTCGGAAAAGTCAAAATGTACCTCATATGGTAAACAAAACAAAGATTCCTTCCATACTATGTGGTAAAAGTATGAAAAGGGTAAAAATGTATTTAAACATACATGGAAGGAAAGTAAAGATTCTATAGAAACATTTTGAGAACATATGAACATGGATAATAAACGTAACCCCCAGTAAATACTTAGGAATAAACAATCTTGGATAAGAACGAGATTGGAAAAGTTATCCCTTACCTTAGGTCCGATATGCTTCATATGGATTCAAACCTCCTGTATATTGATTTAAATAATGTCATTGACTTATTACAGAATCATATTCATTTTTATGATATCATATATGGTTCACTTATGACTTTATATTACCCGTTCTTTTGTAAGTTCCATGTTAAAGTAGCGTTTTGGATAAAAAAATTTATTTATCGTAAATGTTTGGACTTTTTGTTCTTGATATTATTACTTATAACCTGATTTAATTAATTCTATAATAGAAAACATGATCTATTTTTAATATATATTCAGAATATACATATATATATAAATATATTATAGATCGATAACTGGAATGAAATACATCGTTCATGGAGACGGTAGTCCGTACGTACGCATGAACGCTATTTTAATTTCCTTAATGAATTGAATGGAATTATGTAGATGAAATACATATATATATATACATAAATCCATTATCATTATTATGTCATATATTTTGTGATTACTTATTATATATACTTTATAATCATTAATGAATGGTAAACATGGAAAACGAATCTCATCGCGTCGTGGAGACGGCAGTTCGTACGTACACACGGGCGATGATATCATTCCCATGATCATTGAATTTAATAAAAGTGTATGTATAATATTTTAGAAACAATATTACATTATAGTAATCATATATAGTTATTTATTTACCCCATTATACCCATCCAAGTAAGGTGGTGTTGGAAAAATAGATTACACCACAGCGGGGTGACAATATTCCATACGTACGCACGCGCGGTGATTTCAATTTCCTTAGGATGGATAGAAGGTAAAATAGGGTTGTTTTAAACTTATAATAACATATCAGTATATGAGTGATACTGATGTTATTAATTCATAATGAAACAACTAAATAAGAATATTTGGATGAAGAAATAAAGTTGAAAAAATCGGTAACAGACATTACCTTTTCTTTGAAGCGCCTCTTGGAGACCTCCTTTTATGGCACTAAAATTGGACTTTGAAGAATACCAAGACCCCTAGAATGTTTCTAGGGATGTGGAGAATTTAATTCTGTCGGGGTTGGCCGATCATGAAGGCTCAATGTGGTGTGAGGAAAAGAGGGAGGAGGTGCCCTTTTATAAGGGAGGAGAGGGGCACCTTTAGAAAAACTAAAAATATTATTTTATTAAAGAGTAATATTCTATTTTAAATAGCTCCATATTGATTTATTTGGAATATAAAGTGGGTATGGGTCTAAATCCATTCATCTAATAGAATTTGGACAAGTTTAGTTTACTATTTTAACCTTATAATTTAGATTTATCTTTAAGTTAGATATTTTTACTTTTACCGTGTCTTTTTGTGTTCTTACACTATAAGGTTAATAAACATACTAAAACAATCCAAAAAAACCCCACATTGTTTATTATTAATATATATATATATATATCCTTATCTATTTCATTTGTAGAATGCTTAGATTTTGTGGAATAAAATAACAAATAATAATATAAAATTTGTTTTAAAAACTATTTTATGTCAATTTTGACACTATTTAGTAATTGATTTTTTTGAAAATCATAACAGACTTATTAGATCGAAATAAGTTAATTAAATCAATATTAACATGTCCTATTATCCTCTAAAATTAGTTTAATCCATAAAAAGTTTCAAAATACATTTATTTGGGTATTTATAACTTCATATATGTCAATATTTCATTAATTAGATAATTACTGCATCATCATTGTGTCATAAATAAATTAAATTATTTAATGTCTAAAAATTATAAATATAATACCATTATGTAGTAAATATTTTTATCTTTCTAATGAATATTTATAGTCGAATTTATCTTATGCATTACCCTATATTAAAAATTATTTACTTATTAAACATTGATTTTATCTATTTTAACCCTTCTTCAAATAAATTAATATTAAATTTCCTAATCAAATCCAAGTGGTCCTAAATGGTCATATTATATTCCTAAGGTTGTTTTTGGTCGAATTACACTTATCCAATAGAATTATGACATGTGTTAGGGTAATAATAATATCATTTTACCCTTAATTACCATATTTACTTTTAACCGTGGTAAAAAAAAGTAAAATGTTACTATTCACCAAAAATTATTTTCATCTCATTGAACCACATTTTACTTACTAACATCAACTATGACTCTCAGATTTTTGAAATTCCATTCACAGAAGCGGTTAAATTATGTTTTATTTAAATTTGTAATTTCTCCTAGGAGGTGGGTAAAAGATGGTGAAAAGTTCAATAAAATTTTTATATATCTAAAATTATTATAAAATGACTACGTTGAATTTCTATAAACTTATATAGGTATTATGTATCAATTTTGACCTAAAATAAAATTAAATAAAATAAATAATTATTTAAATAAAAATTCGGTTTTCAAATAGTAACCCCGTTTTTTCACTATTCATCAAAAATTTAAGTTTTCAGAGAAATTCCAAAACTTCCGCCTAGGCTAATTTCGATATTCCGAATCAACAAATGAAGTCCATTTTGAAAGATAAAATTTCAAAAAGTGGGTATTACTATTCATAACGGCTATTTCATAATAATATTATAATAATATCTCGTTTAGTGAAACTTGGTATTGCGTACTACACACACTATCAAAGAAGGTCTGGATTACGTGTAATTCAAGCCAAGTCAGGGCTGCTTATAGTGAAATCTCTGTTTGGTGTTGCATAAAACATAATCGAAGCCTATTTCATTTATATATTAAACAAAATCTATACATAATGATGCGTAGAATAATTTCCACAAAAATAACATGAAATTGTGTGTAACACTAGCAAATAATAGTGTTGCGTATACTGCAAGCTAATACGATGTTGAGTATAGTACAAGGTAATTTTAGTGTAGCATACAACACAGGACATCAAAGTAATTAAAAATAATATTTCTCATAAAATCTCGGGCTATTATAGTGAGTATATGGCAGGTAAGGTACAGTAAAAGCTACACAGTAAGCAGTAATAGGACAACACACATTAGTAAACAATCCACAGATCAACAAGAAGCTGTGAAGCATACAACTATCCACAAATAGGAATCCCTCTAGGAAGTACTCATACCCATCCACTCTATTCTAATCCATGAATTACCAACAAGCCTCTGGGTAGTATACTATACCTAACACCTATGGTTTGGCCATGTGAAATTATAAGAATCATTGAGAAAGAACGCTCAATCAATTCCCGATATAGTCTAAGGTAATCAGGGACTCTCTGAGGATGATCACGCGGTCAATTCCTGTTATATCCCCAAGGACTAGAGACTCACTGAGGAAGCTCTCTCTATAAATTCCTCTTATAGCCTCAGGTCTATCACAGACTCTATGTGGAAGCTCTCTTTGTCCATTCCTCCTATAGCATGGAATGGTTTAAGGAAATTCAAACAAAACAAAGACTCTATGTGGAAGCTCACTCAGTCTATCCCCTTAGAGTATATAATGCTCAAGACACTCTGAGGAAGCACACTAAGTCTACTCTCATGTATACTATAATACCCAAGACTCTGTGGGAAGCTCACTCGGTCTATCCCCAGTAGTATATAATGTCCAAGACTCTCTGAGGAAGCTCACTCCGTCTATCCCCTTATAGTCTATAGCACAGGTTCATATATCCCTGTTCTAGTCAGTGCATAATAATTCTACAAGGCCAAAGTAAATCAACATAGATACTTGGATAACCAATCTATAACAACTTAAGCATGTTATAAAACAACACTCCATCATACGATAACAAGGCATGGAAATAGGTGTAACTGCCAAAGGTTGAACAAGACCAAAAGGTCGTAAACAGAACAAGGGATGGGAACAACATCCAAACATATCAATAATCTTTTTACATAACCATATTTCCTCTACACAAGAATACCATCAAGGCAGGAAAACAACAGGGGAAAACAGTAAAAATACAATACCTCATTCTAGGGTATTGGAGGAAATTGCGCATAATACTCAAGATATTTGAACGAAAAGGCACAAACCCCCTACTTTGATGCTAGAAGATCAATATACTTGAACCATGTGGCTTGAATATCTTTAGAACATTGTAGAATTATGAAAATGCACAAAATTTTCAACACACGATAACTTGAAAAAGACGAGGAATTGGAAAACGATGCTCTAGAAGAAGGAAGTGATTTCTGTTGTGGTTCTAATACAATACACGATGGTATATTCCGAGAAAGTATAGGGGCCTAGGGGTTCAGAGATGTTCTACAGCTGTACCATCTCTATAGGATAAATCCATGTTAAATAAGGTGGTTCTATCTTTCAGACACGACCCCGGTGTGTTTAATGTAAATAAACAAAATACATGGATTATAATTTTGGAGTACACTGCGTGTACTAGCCTTTTACATACTCCACTTTATGTGGCGTCCACATAAACCATACATGGTCATTTGTGTGGCCTGGACACTGCCAGCACATGACCTCACCTGACAATGGAGTACACGTCGTGTACTCATAAAGTACATGACTTGTATTTCAAAAAATTCCAGAAACTCCTATTTTCATAAAAAATATAGAAAAAGGAAAAACAAACCTGAAAAGAAGGTCCAAGTTCTTATAAAAGTCCCCCCTTAATGAAATTAATCCCTAAATTTCCCTAGAGGGGCATAGAAGATAAAACCCAAAACAACTTCGACCACTACGATCATACATCGGCCTCCCTCTCCCAAGTATCATCTTGCACTCGCTCGTACTAACATAACACGAATACCAGAGGAAAAAACCGGACACGTCGAACCTTCGCGATGTGATCGAAAATCCGGATTGGATGTTCCTTATATTATGCATCTGCTTCGAGAACATCCTCCTCAGGTTGAAAGACATGAGACATGTCTGAAAAGTATCATCAGAGTTGAGAAACGTGGAAGACGTCGTGTATATCCCAGTACTTCTGAGGTAACTACAACTGATAGGCAACCAGCTCAACTCTCTCCATCAACTCAAATGGCCCAACGTACCGTGGTGAAAGATTACGCTCTCTCTGAATCATCTTATGTCCCAACCTCGATGTGAAACGTAGGAAAGCATGATCCCCGACATTGAACTCCAGAGGTTGTCTTCACTGATCCGCATATGACTTATGTCGAGACTGTGCCATAGACATCCCCTTCCAAATCAACTCTATCTTCACATAGGTCTCCTGATCAAGACGATGTCCTAGCAAAGCTGATTCTCCTGCTCCATCCAGCATAAAGGTGATTGGCATGTCCTACCATACAGAGCCTCGTAATGTGCCATCTGAATAGTTTCTTGAAAAATATTATTGGAGGAAAACTCCACAAGAGGTATATAATTCCCAAAAGAACATCCAAAATCTAGAATGCATGCTCGGGGAATATAATATAGCACCTTAATCGTATGCTCGAACTGTCCATCATTCTGGAGATGGTATGATGTACTCAAAAGTACCTGTGTACCCAAAGCCTTCTGAAGTCCCTACCAAAACAGAGAACTAAAACATGCATCCCTGTTTGAAATAATGTAGTGTTGAACACCATTCATATGTACACTCTCTTGGATGTACCAAAACCCTACCTCATCACACGGAATATATCCTTGATCAGCAAGAAGTGAACAACCTTCGTGAGTCTGTCAATGACCACCCAAACTACTTTATTCCCTCGTGGTGACCTCGGAAAACCGGCCACGATGTCCATCGCAACATCATTCCACATCCAATTAGGAATGTGTAACTACTGTAAAAGACCTGTTGGTCATTGATATTCCTCTATCACCTGCTGAAAAGTACAATATCTCATGACAAAACCAGAAACATCTCCCTTCATACTTGGCCACCAATACTAGTGGTGGATATCACGATACATCTCGGTGATGCAATGATGAACTGCCCAAATTGGGTATTGAAAATCCCACATCAGCTCATCGCGTATGTCTGCTGGCACCCACAAGAATCCTTGGAAATGCAAGATCTCATCATCACCTATTGCCCACCCAGGAATAGGGTCCCCTCCTGACATGATTTCCCTTAGGACTAGGAGTTCATAATCTCAATGCTACCTCATTCGTACCCGATCAAAAAGAGTATAGGTAACAGTTATAGAAGAAATAAATTTCTATCCCTGATTGTCGTGAACCTCCAAATAAATCTTAGATAATAGAGACATAAGCTTCCACTCAATACTGGCCTCCTGAACTACCATTATCTGATATCTTCTTCTCAAAGCGTCAACCAGTGCATTGCCCTTCCCAGGTGTATAGGCAAGCTTATAGTCAAAGGACTGGAGGTACTCGAACCATCTGCGATGTCTCAGATTCAGATCAAACTGAGTGAAGATGTAATTGAGACTATTGTGGTCAGTTAACACCACAAAGTGATCTCCCAAAATGTAATGTATCCAACACCTTAGGGAATGAAAAAAATTCAAACTCTAGATCGTGCATTGGGAAATACCTCTCGTGTGGCCTTAACTACCGAGACTCGTATGCAATGAATCCATCTCGCAGCATAAGAACAGCTCCCAGCCCGATAACTGAAGCATTATAATAAATTGTATAGCTCTTTCCCGGATTTAGAAAGAATAGTATCAGTGCTGAAGTCATCCTCCCTTTCAACTCTTGAATGGCTGACTCACAAGAATCTGACAATAAGAACTTCTCCCCTTTCTTGTTCAGACCTGCCAGTGGTGCTACTAGGTGTGAAAAGCCCTGAATGGAACGTCTTTTGTATCCAGTCAGCCCTAGAAAACTCCACAACTCAAAGACATTCTTCGGCTGGTCTCAAAAAACTACTACTCTCACTTTCTCCGGGTCTACTAATACTCCTACGTCTGAGATAAAATGTCCCAAGAAGTGAATCGGATCCATCCAAAAGTGGCATTTTGAGAGCTTAGCATATAAATGATGCTCTCTCAATGTACAAAAAATGATATCAGTATGGGTAGCATGGTCGTGGCTGGTGTGAGAGTACAAGAAGATTCCGTCTAATAAAACAACCCTTAAGGAGTCCAAGTATGGATGGAACACTCGGTTCATCAGTTCCATGAAACCTGCAAGCACGTTCGTGAGACCGAATGGCATAACCAAATACTCATATAGACCCTACCAACTCCTGAAGGATGTATGAGGTATATCAGATGGACTAATGTGTAAATAATGACAACCGGATCTCAAATAAATCTCTGAGAACACCCAAACTCCTCGAAGCTGATCAAAAAGATCATCGATCCTCAGCAAAGGATACCGGTTTTTGACCGTCAACTCTTTTATCTCCCGTTAATCCACAAAAAACCCAAGTGTGTCGTATTCCTTCATTGTATGCAGGACATGTGAACCCCAAGGGTAAGTACTGGGTTGGATGATACCCTTTTCCTGAAACTCCTATAACTGCTTTTTGAGCTCATCCAACTAAGGCGTAGCCATCCTATAAGGAGGAATGGACAATAGGTCCACTCCATCCACAATATTAATTGAGAAGCCTACCTTACACTCTGAAGGAAAACCTAAAAATTCCTCTAAAACAACATCTCTAAAATGATCCACCCTTTGAAAAATTTATAACTGTGAAGTCCCATGGTCATCCAGATATAGACTATCAATCTGAGCTATAACTCCTCAAATCCCATGATGCTTGTATCCTTCTCAACGCGACTAGACATTCCACTCCCCCCGATGAAGAAAAGATCCACCCTCAATTGATATTAAACTCACCATGCTATGATAGAAATCAAAGACTACCTAGAAGGGGACTAAATAATCTATTTCGTGAATAACATAATATCTTGTCATCTCTAGGATGTACGTGTACCATAAGAGGTGAAAACCTGCAGCCTCAAGAGGTTACTCTCTTCACTGACATACACTCACTGCTCTAGTCCCAAACAGTGTGTCTACAATCAATGAATTCGTAGAGGAAAGGATACAGAGCCCAAGGCTCTCCACAATAGTAAAAGAGTTAAAGAAATTCATTTCAATAGTATTGAAAATAGATGAATATAAAACTGAGGTTACCATGATCATACATCGATCTGTAGAAGGTCTGAGATCCTGATCTAGTTTGGTCTGCTCCATCGCAAATATCTGTCCAGCTCCACGGCCCAGTGACCCTTCCTGACCGCTCTGAGCTTATCCACCCTATTGTCGCTGATAGACTGGCGACTGACCACCCCAGCAACGACCTCCACCTTTGGTTGAATATCCCGAAGAACTCCAATTCTCGGACTGCTGAGAAATTGGTGGTGATGCTCTTGAATTAAGAGTCAAAGAAGTACCCCTCTCTCCAGCTGTGGGAGGGAAAAACTGAGAGAAACATTGGAGATGGCCCATCCTGCGCCATGATCAACACTCCACCAGGTCTATCTGGAAATGTGGCCTCGTATTATCATCCCTACCGCAATGGTGGCATGCCACATGGCTACTAGAAGGGGCATCCCGCCTACTCTGATCTCCTCAAGAATGATCCATGTGATACTTCCTGCTATCAGTAGGAGGAGCACTAACTATTGATGTTGATCTGCCCAAGATCACATCTCCATAATCCCTCAGATTTTTCTCTGTGATCCACAGATGGTTAATGGTAGAGGGTATCAAATTCTACTTGAAGATGTTCACCTACGATTGGATGTCGTGCCTCAGACCCTCTACAAACATCAGTGGAAGAAACAACTCATCACCTCCTGGAATATGTGTGAAATTCTGCATCTCAGTAAAGTGAGACTAGTACTCCATAACAAAAAGAGTACCCTGCTATAGACTCATAAACTCTGGGGCTCGATCGGACCTCATGGTCTCTAGGTAGAAGTAATCGTAGAAGATGCACTGAAACTCATCCCAAGACATACTCTAACGGCTTTATGATTGTGAGATCACCTCCCACCACCTCTTGGAAGTGTCTCAGAGCATATAGGTCACGAGATTCACCCTCTTCTCTGGAGGAATCTCCAGATGATCGAAAATTGTCTATGTTTCCTCTAGCCATGAATCTGCATCCTGAGGTCCTCCATCCCTTGAAAATGTAGGAGGATGCTTCTTCTGGATTACCCGCATAAAATCTTCCATTAATGTGGTAGGAGGATGTGCTCCCTGGAAAGTCTACCTCATCCTCATAAAATCTTCCCTAAACTACGAATCAATGTGTGAGACTGGTATAACTGCTGGTGCCAAGGCTGGACCAGCAGGAGGATCTGTAGGAGGTCCCTGATCAGCAATATCCAGTGTCTAATCACCATCTTGCAGGTGACGTGCAATCAGAGGACTTCTCGGTGACATAATTCTGAAAGTTCAAAGCACACCTTAGATCAGGATTATCCAAGACAGAGAACACAAGACTACAAGAGGGGAATGGGAGAATGAAACATTCATGTCTTACAAAACATAACTACACGACGTGTATAAAAACTACACGATGTGTTCTCTTAATCCATTCACATGGGTGTGTAATTCTATCACAACTGGTCGTGTAACGCCCCAACCACACACCATGTTTTCCCCACACATGGCGTGTACCTTGTCTCTATTCCACTACCTGAGTCTCCTTACATTGCTAACCCACACAGTCCTCTTAATCCATGACTACACGACGTGTTCGCGAAGGAAACGCCATGTACTAGATAAGGTTTCAACGACTCGTGTTGTTAGATTAACTATCGGCTACAAGGCTCACTCTACACAGTATCTCCATGGGAACATGGCATGTACTTCAAGGTTTTCCCTAACCCGTGTTGTTAGTGACATGGTCGGGTACATGGGTTACATTGAATGACGTGTGACAACAAGACACAATGTGTATAGTCAATGTTTCATCCATCCAGGTCATTAGTCACATGGGTAGACACACAGTCTCTATAACACGATGTGTATTCATAAAGTACACACCATGTATTCTAGGTTTTTCTAGGTAGTAGCTCAGATACTGCTCCAAAGCCCAGAAAACACAGAAAACTAGAGTTAAGGTGAAGAATTTCGATCTGTGACGGCCCATACTCCTGACGAATCATATTTTGTCATCTCATACATATCATAAACAAGGGAAACAAGTCAATGCAGCACCATATTCTGATTCATGTTGCCCCATAACACCAATGAATCAAAATTTGGAATTCATTTAATCAAAGAACTTATATATAGAAATTCCTTATTAATCTGCATGGATTCAACAAAATAATCTATCACAACAACATGCATAATCTACAGAAAATCTATCACAACGACATGCAATCTCTAATGCATCCAAAATTACATGAAAAAATCCATGGAATGTGATTTCTAAGTGTGCCAATATGATGAATGTTATTGAATACCCTCATATCATCGGGTAGCGGAAAAAATAGAACCACAATAACAACAATGGAAACAACACAATGCATGTGAATCACTAAAGGTGATATCAAATCAATTGTAAAGATTGCAAAACCTGATGAAATTGCAATAAAGAGGTAGAATGGCTTTTCCATGTACATGGGATTGCTACTCCCATGTACAACTTATTACCAAGTACCTATTTCGTTCTATCCCAAGAATATAGGCTCAAAATAGTAAGCTAAGGGAAATGAATCCATGTGATACCACTTTATAACACCCCAATTATGAAGGCCACCAAGAGGTTCCCTGTACCTCGTTGGTCATATGGCCTCAAGATCATTTCACGGAATGTCAGAGGTTTCTGAATAGCTTCGAGTGAATTGGGTGTGATAGTGGGGAAACTATGCCCTCAATGGCAGAGTACACATCAGAAATAAACAAAAAATTCAATAGCGAAAGCAGTAAATATTCAACAACAGTACACAATGGAAGACTAAAACAATAAACAACTGGAAGACATATATATATATTAAATAATGCATGATACATATGTCTAGGAAATTATCCAAACAAGTCACAATGATGAATACAATACTAAACCGAAGTTCAGAAAAAAATTGATAAGCAACTCCTTAGCATCTCAAGCCTCGGCTTGGTTTCATGCTCTCCAGCTCCAATGCATGTCAAGTAACTGAAGTAGAAGGGATCTTTCTCTTATCTATACCTGCAAAAATATAATCCATTTGGGACCAAAAGCATGACCCAATTAGGGTGTGAGACTAAATCCTAGTAGGAAACCACCCAAAGATCTATGCCTAATAGTCCGTGAGTATATGGCAGGTAAAGTACAGTAAACAGTACACAATAAGTAGTAATAGGTCAATACATAGTAGTGAACAATCCAAAGATCAACAAGAAGCTATGACGAAAAAAGAAAACCACAAAAATGAATCCCTATGGGAAGTACTCAAAACCATCCCCTTTGGTTCTATCCAAGAAGCACCAACATGCCTCTGGGTAGTACAATCAACCTAACCCCTCTGGTTTTGTCATGCGAAATTATTAGACTCTCTATGGAAGCATGATAAATCAATTATATTATAGTCTAATGTATTTAGGGACTCTCTGAGGATGATCACGTGGTCAATTCCATTTATATCCCCATGGTCTAGAGTCTCTCTGAGGAATCTCACTTGGTCAATTCCTCTTATAGCCATACGTATATCACAAACTCTCTGAGAAATCTCACTTGGTCAATTCCTCCTATAGCCTGGAATGGTTTAAGAAAATTCAAAAAAAAACAATGACTCTCCGAGGAAGCTTACTCAGTCAATCCCATTATAGTCTATAAATCTCAAGACTCTATGAGGAAGATCACACAGTCTATCCTCATATATTCTATAGTATCAAATACTCCCTTTGAAGCTCACTCGGTCTATCCCCTATAGTCTATAATGTCCAGGACTCTCTGTGGAAGCTCACTCGATCTATACCCTTATAGTCTAGAGCACCAGGTTCTCACGGCCCCATGCCAGTCAGTGAAAATTAATTCTATGAGGCCCAAGTAACCCTATAGAGATACATGGCTAACCGGTCAACAACATAATAATCATGTCAGAAAACAACACTCCATCCTACGATCAAAAGGCATCAAAACTAGTATAACTGCCAAAGGCTGAAAAAGACCAAAAGGTCATAAATAGAACAAGGCATGGGAAAAACATCCAATATTATCAATTATCCTTTTACATAACCAAATTACCTCTACCCAAGCATAAAATCAAGGAAAGAAAATAATAGGGGGAAAATAGTAAACATACAATACCCTGTTCAAGGTTATTGGTGGAAATTTCACATAATACTCAAAGACATTGAATGGAAAGGCCTAAAACACCTACATTGATGCTGGGAGATCGAAATACATGAACCACAAGGCTTTAATCTCTTTATAACTTCATATATCTATGAAAATGCACAAAAAATTCAACCCACGATATCTTGCAAAAGAGGAGGAGTTGGTAATTGTTCTTCTAGGATATGTAAGAGCTTACTGATGCGGTTCCAACGCAATCGAAAATGGTCGATTCAGAGAACGGACGAAGGCTTGGGGGTTGGAGTGATTTCGTGGGCATACCCTTGCTCCTGGACAAACCAAAGCTAAAAGAAGATGGTTCTATCCATCAGATGCAACCCCGATATGTTTAATGATATAAAACAAAGTACACGACATGTACTTTTTGAGTATACAGTGTGTAACAGCCTTTTTCTTACTCCACTTTAAACGGCCTCCATATCACCCCTATATGGTAGTGTGTGTGTCCTAGACACGGCCAACACACGGTCTCACACGAAAACGGAGTACATGTCATGTACTCTTAAATAACACGATGTGTACTTCAGAAATTTCTAGAAACTCATCTCTTCTCAAAAACTACAGAAAAAGGAAAGACATACCAAAAAAGAAGGTATGGGTTCATACAATCTATGTATAAGTAAATTGAATCAAATGAATTATAAAATTCATGAAATTAATATCTTCTTATTTCAATGGATAATTAATTGGTTGATCAATTTCAAAGCTAAAGACTCTACTGATCCACTTATTATTGGGATGTTGTGGTGAACTAGCTCATTTATAGTTTTCTCTAGTTACTCAGTTTGAGGAAAAAATGATTTTTTGAGACATTGAAAATGATAATAAATAGGGATGGATTCATAGACCAATAATATTGGAGGGTATGGGGAATCACCTGGTGTGATGGATTCATTCTATCAATGGGATACATGTTTTTAAGTTTCACCATAGGGGATTAGCCATGTTGATACTACATGAGGGGACTATTGATGTATTGAGAAGGTGGTTTGTAAGATGATAATAATTATTTCTAACAATATATTTTTAACATTCCCTAGATTTTTTTATCTACTTAATAAGGTGCTTAGAATGGATATTAAATTAGGGTTTTCTAGGGGTAAGAAATAGGCGGAACATGTATTTTCTAAAAACAATTAGTAGATTAAACTGTATATACCTCAAGACCTAGGGGTAACATCACATAGAGAGTTATTCTTTATTCCTTCCACATATTCATCAACCTGTGTTGAGGTTTGTTATTTTTATGTGTATATAAAGGTATAATATAAGTCTATTGGTTTTTATGTCAGTTTTTTAGATTTTTTTGTACAAGATACCATATAAATCTTATCTCAAGAAAAATTAATCATGGTTTGACATAAAACACATAACATTATTTTGTTAGGCACATATTTTTAATTCTCTTATGAAAAGTGTGATAAATTTTTGGAATATAGCTAAAAAAGGTAGAAAAAACTATATCGATTTATAGAAAATTTAGAATCAGAGAAACCACATGGAATTAATAGTAAGAGAATAAGAATTAGATGGAGGATGGAATATGAACAACTTCATATATTACCACTTCCATAGAGCCATAGTTGATACCATCCCAGGCCCAATAAGCCTAATGATCTACTGATATCCCAAATGAAAACCTAATCCCCCTGCCTAACAAAAAATACCATATTTAATACCTCACATGTTATTCCACAAGGAAAACCAGTTACATGTATGAAAAAACAATTAAAAGAAAAATACTGGACTATCCTTTTACAACTATAAAAATAAATAACTAGCAAAACAACAAAAGGAAATTTCTACCACATGTATTTACTTCCTGCACTTATGAAAACCCGTAATAAATTTCATTTTTAATTATTCATTTCATATGACCAAAATGAAATAATGTTAATAATGTTTAACATAAAAAACAACAAGAACCGATATCCTTCAAAACTCCCTTAATATTACCATAACCATAGAATCATCTTCCATTGAATTCAAAAGGGATGTTGAGAAAAACAATATTCAGCAAAATCTATGAAAATAAAAACCAGACATAACTGTTCAAAAATAAAAACAATGAAACACTATTCCCATTACTAGACTAAATTTTCTACACATATTAGGTTCCTTTGATAAACACACATTCCCGTATAGAGAGAATCATGTGAAAAAGTTCAATGAAAGGATGTCTCTTTTCATTGATCATTATAATACCATACAAAAATCACCAAAAAAACCTCTATTTTATCAAAATCCAATGATTTATCGGGATAATGTATTTCTTTGATCGATATCATGGGATGTTTGTGAGCTTCATTTTTTGTGACAAACATGTTTTCAACACTCAAAACACCCTTAACCTAATCATTTGATAAATAAATTACTAAAAAACCTTCATGATGTCCAAATATTGAATTAGACTTTTATAGAATAGGACCAAAGAAATAAAAATGTTTAAACCCATTTATAACCTCATGCCACTAATTTGATTTCATAGAAGAGTTGTTTCTTTATTTCTTTTTCACCCTGATCTCATAGGTAATCCATAGAGCCATGGTACCCAATCAAAATTTTCACTGTTTTTAATAAAATACTACATAATTACATTGAACAAAAAGTAATCATATGATTTTTTCATGTCCAAATAAATATTCTATTAGGGTAACCAATTAATATTCATGACATATAAATAATAATACAAAAAATGATCCAGTACTTCGAACAAAATCTTGTCATTTTGGGCATCCAATATGAATATTTTCACATATTATCCTCTAGTTTCCTATTGAATAATATCATCACGAAGTGTTCATTGTAAATTAGGGATCTCCTTTGTGCAACATAGAAGAAAACCCCTTGTTAACAAGCCTTTTATGTATAATGGGAAATATCTTGCCTCATTATTAACCTATATAAATGATGTTGTTCTGGAATATTACATTGTAGAAACTTATTCTTATCATATCAATGCACAGAAATCTATTTTTCATTGTACCATAATTTGATTATAATTTTATAGGATCCAAATAAAAAAAATCCTAGAAACTTAAATCTATATGGTTTTCCCACAACTCATGGAACAATAATTGAAACATTCATGAAATAACCATACAAAATGAAAAAATGACTATCTAAAATGAAACTATGGATTTAATAATAGGAGGATTATAGCATATTATAGAAATTTATATTTTATATCTATAAATTTCTTATGTGATATTATTTTGGACATCAAAAAAGTATTTATTCATACATAAATCAAATATACATTCCTTCAATAACACTATGTCCACATAAGTCTATGAAAATCCCATCAATTAAATTTTATAACTAGTATTTGTCAATATGATATTGGGTGTCCAACTATAACATTACAGTCTTTATTCCACCATCAAAACTACCTACTTAATAATATTTTGACATGTTAATTTCATATCTCGATACTTGCATCTTCGGGTATACTACTATCAAAAAATATAATTTAATTAGTCACAGCTATCTTAGTAGAAAGAACATAAACATCTATAATAATGATTTGTCTCTTCCTAAAAAAACTGGTAACACAAATATACTAGAAATAGTCTTTTTTGTCACCTCACTAATGTAACAATATCATGGTTTATGATCGAATTGTTTTTTTAAATATAAAAGAAGAGATACAGTCAACTCTCTTAATCTACCCACTATTAAAAATTAATGAATTTAAAAAGAAACAATATATATAGGAGGATGATTGAATGTAGAATAACAGAAATCCACTCCTCCATATCATAATTTTCATTATTTTCTCTATTCATGTACTTGGTTTATAAATTATCTCCTCTAGATGAAAAAAATAGTGTCAGATATCTTCTCCACAGAATCTATTTTTTAGTGTTATCATAATCCTCCTAGTGTTGAGTCTATAAGGAGTTATAGTTCTCATTGTACTATGTATAACATAGAAGGTTTTATAATAGATGATTGGAGCTCGGTAAAATGGATATCTATTAAAAAAATCCATTCTAACTGAGACTACATCATTGCTTCCCAAAAATTCAATTTGTGTTGAATTACAAAAATAAAAGCACAATAGTTTCTAAACAAAACAAGTCTATAAAAATAGTCCACACAACATTAATAACAATGATAGAAGTGGTATAAATTAGATAGAATAAATTCATTGTTGTTTTTTATTTTTATTTTTCTTTCAACAAAGAATGTGTCTTCTAATGCTGATCACGGTTCCTGAGTGACAATCACCATCAAAACACCACAATCTTATCGCTCACACTTCCATGTTCTAACTGAGATAACTATGAATGAACTTTGAATGGACATCCATCCTTATTTTCCCCTCCAGTGACTTGCTTTCATCGATCATCAAATTGTATGTAAAATTTTGTATATGAAAACTAATATTTTATCATCCCTATCCCCCATTGAGTTCACATTGGATAAAACCACTAAATTAAATCTCCAACATTACAGATCATTGATACTATGTGATATAAAGTGTTGGAAAATAGGCAGATAAATGATAAAAAAAATGTTGTTTTATATAACTACATGAATCCTTGAATCAAATTAGAGTTATAGAAGGATAATAAACTAATAAAGGTAGATGAAGAAAAGGAAACATGAGGTAGAATAAAAATTCCATTGAGTCGTGGTCAAGACCCCCCAAGTCTGAGTCTACTAAATGTCGTTATGAATATACAAAGGATAACATAATCCGACTCACTAACAACATTATAGTTTTCAATACCTAACGGTCCCATCCACCATCCCCACTTATTAGAGCTATCATAAAAACAAATAACAAGAAAATAATAGACTACATTATAAAAGGATGAAAAATAATAAACTAAAAAAAGTGTAAAATTCAATGTTTCCACCACCCATGGACATCTGCCATATTCCAAAATCCCATACATATAGAATTTTATTACTAAAAAAAACTAGTCCCCACATTTGAATCATATAAGTGAAAACAAAGAATATTTAAATGAGAAACAAAATTACATTTTTTAAGTTGATATTTTTCAGGGTACATAATCAAAGGAAAATAATAATTTCAATGTATTTTGAATAAAAAAATTATGAAAATAGATCAATATAATTATGGATACTAATAAATATATTGACTGAATTTTTAGAAAATATATGGATGTGAGATATGGTGAAAATATTATTTCAACAGTTGATTCTTTTTTAATTTTAGGATGAGTTATGTAATTTGATTATGATTTTAATGTAGATGATTATCAAAAGATTCAAAATATATGGATAAAATGAATGAATTATATAGGAATCTTTGCGATCAAATTTTTTTTCTGTAAATGATTGTTGATTTTTATAGTCATGTTATTTGGCCGACCAAATATTTTATGTTATAGTGAGTGTTGGCCTATCACGGGACCCCTCGAACAAAAAAAATGACAATAGTTGTTAAAATGATATGATTTTCATTTTAACATACTACGATTCATAAGATTAAATATAATTGCGTCCAATTGAAAATTATAATGAATCTCATTGATAAAGAAGATGATTGAGGCTATATTATGATGATTTCTACATGTTATATTGAATGATGTTTATAAATGATATTTGAACCAATTTTAGCATGTTTAAGATACGATTATTTATCTTATTTGTTTATTATATATTATGAATGAATTATTCTATTTTGTGTATTATGTATTACATGCTTTATTATGTGTTATTTATTCAATATTTTATGATATCTCATTTTTATTTTCTATTTTGTATCATGTATTGCGTAATTTTTAAGTCTTGCACTTCCTACTATTATGTGTTCTTCCGTATTTATAATTCCATGTGTCTTATGTATTAAGTTTTTTTCAATTTGATATATTTATTATATATATATTTTTTGTTTTCCAATGTTTTTAATTCCTTGTTTATTGTGTATTTAATCTCTATTATCTTGTTTATTATCAATCACCATTCGCATCTATTTCTAAAAATTATATGGTTTTTATAATTTAATGTCAGATCTTTAATATATTATTATACACTGATCATGAATTAATTTATCATTAGTCATCTCTAATCTCTTATGTTTTATATCTCATATCATATTTTATACATTATATATTTTCATATTTTTCTGATCTCCATTCTCAAATATCTATATTTAGTTATTAATTCTCTAGGTTTTGGTTTTATAATTGGTTTTTTATTTCAAAAACGTTTTTATATACTATATATTACTTAGTAAAAAGTTTTTAAATCCAAAATCTCATATCCTAAATATCTGATAATTGGATTAGATATTCAAGTACTCTGAGGATCTCCATCACTAGATCACTCATGTTATTATCTCTCATATAAGATCTTTTATCATTATTTGTATCCTATATTATGAGATATATTTTTATGATGATACAATATAATCATTTCTCTCATATCCCATAAATGTATATCTTATATATTATATTTGTGTCTCCCATATCTCATAACAAATCTATCAGTAAAGATACATTGGCCATGATTCCTCTGGTACTCCATTATTTGATCACTTATATTTGTATTTGTCATATAATATCAATTATCATTAAGCCTCGTATAAATTATTGGAAGTAATTTTATAAATATACATTATTATTTGGTATTTGAACTCTAAAATATGTTCTTTATCATAAGTTATCTTAATGCCTCTCATATCACATCTCATAAGGGTTTTATGGTTTTTTTGGAGACTTTTTTATTCACCTTCATGGGTTTTGAAAATCCATGATTTTTTGTAGCACTTTTGAGCATAGTTTTTCTTATCTTGGTACTCCCTTTTTTAGTTTCGGTGTTCAAATATTCAATACTCTATTCACCAAGGTTAGGTTTCATATCTATACAAACCATTTTCATCTATAATTATTATTTCTTTGCAATAAACACTATTATTTGTTCTTTGGTATCTCATATATGAATGTCCCATATATTATCATTGTGTCTCTCACATATCATTTATCGTGTCTCACATCATAGGCTATTCTTTGTGTATTTTATGTCTTGTTATTTACCTTATGTCTTTCTAATCCTCTAGAAAAATTTACTAAATCTTTTGATCTCTATGATACTTGTGTTGGCTCTCTCTATTTCTATGTTTATAGTATTTGAATCTCATCTCTCTTCATGTTGTTCTTCTTTTTGAACTATCTACTCTTGTTTTCATCTCTATACTATGATTATGGTCCATAGTTTTCTCCTCCATGATTAATATCTAATCTTTGGACTTAATATCAAATTAGAAATATACAATATTTAAATCAACCTATAATCTCTATGTTTAGTTTTTGGTCTATGATATCATGTTTAGAATTCAGTCTTTGGTAACCTATATATGATCTTTGGTCTCTTCTGTACATATTTTTCCTTATATACCCTCATTCTTATATATATTCTATAGTCTCTAATATATATTTCATTATTCATATTCATTATCTATCCACCAATTATTTTATATGATATACTCATCATTTTCGGTTGAATTTTATCTCGACAACATCAATGTTTAATTGTCAGACCCTCCCGCTACAATCCACGGTCTACTCTCTAGTTTTAGATCATTAATCATAAGACTTAAAATTTGGTTCCATTTCATTGTGTTTATTCACTTTTCATTGGTCTTTTTTTCCATCTTTAATCCTTAATCATCATTTCCTAATCCCCAACCTCTATTTTTATATCCAACTAATGAGTTTGGTCTCTTTTATTCCTTCTTTGACATTTGTATCAAGTTTGATAGATCTATTTTCTTATTTTTATCATTGTATATGTTTTCAAGTATTCAAACTATGGTCTCCTTCTCCATCCCCTATCTTCATTGAATATATTTGATCATTATGTTTCCCCACTTATCTCGGGATTCCAACAACTAGGTTTCCCTTATGTCCCCAACATTATCCATTGCCTATAATATTTAATATTCGGCTTGGTCTTCATCATCATTTTTTTCTAGAATCTCCGATTATCTGACACTTATTTACCCATCAATCCCTAATCTTCAATCTATATCTCATATTAAAGAATCACATCTCATCATTTATATTATATATTTAACTAATCTTTTTCATTGATTTTCAATATATTTAATTGTTTCCAACTATAATATCAAGGCTCTATCATGGTTTTTATTTTCATATTTATCTTTAATATCTATTTTAATTCATTGTTCTCTCAAATTAGACTAATATGTATATTGCTAAATTAATTAAAAAAATCCAATGAGATAAAATAATTTAGATTATAAACTAAAACATATTGGATCTGGAGATGATTTATGAACTCTCTTGAAAGATGGGCATATATTATTTGAATAAATTTCTTGACCATTTTTTTTCATTTAAAAAGGTGTCAAAACAAAAATTAAGAGGATTCCTAGAATTTTATTTCTTAAAAATGAAATCAGGAGGTGCATGATAGTAAAATTTATTAAATAAATGATTTCCTTGAATTGGTTTCTAATAAGTTGACACCAAAAAATTTCAACTAAAATACATCATGAAATCATTGAAAATGCATTAGGTAGACATGAGCTGCATTGCTTTCAATGAAAGGAAGAATGATAAATATGTTTAGTTATATATTGCATAGTTATAGTGGATGGGTGTTTGGTTGGGCATCATGAAGGGCCTTAACTAAAATATTGTGTGATTTTATCTAATGTATTCTTTTGGAACATAGAATATTGTTTTTCCTGTTATTGAGTTTACAATATGTGTTTATCTTGGAACATTTCCGGGTTGATACTTTATCTAAGATACATGTGCACCCTTCTCACCATCTGATTATACAATGAAAAAAAAAATTATTTTCTTTTTTATGTTAGATAACATGTTTTTCCTCTATAACAAGATATGTGAGGTTTCATGTTCAAATCACACATTTAATATTATGAATTTATGCTTGAAATGTTTTTTTCAATCAAGTGGATGTATTTGTAGTTCTATAAGAGGGTTGGAGGGAATGATATTTCTTGGTTTTTAGTGTATTATTCACCATTTTAGTACATCCATAGCTATAAAAAAATCTTGAGTTGAGGGATTATATTCTTTTTCTATTTTGGGATATTCTAATTTGTATTTGATAAGTGGCAAAAATGATGACATTTATATTTTTTGACTCAATAGATAGGGGAGGGGGAGAAGGTGGTTTTTTCCTAGATCTATAGTATATCCTTCGCCATAAAAAACTATTCAATTAGACGTTTCATTCCCAGTTAAATTTTAATATAATCTAATTTATATTGGAAAATTCATTTTCAAGATAACAAAATCAATTGTGATTCTAGTGCATGGTCTTCGCCACTGGTTACAACTACTATATAGGCCAATAAAGATAATTTTAATTATTTTTCCTGGATGAAGCTCCCCTAAAGTAATAATTAATAGTGAAGGTGATCACATAATATTTGATTAATCATATATAACATATAGTGTTTTGAATTAACATTAAGAAAAAGAAAACAATTGTATGTTGGACTTAATTATATCCTCATATGTAGGAATTTAGTGTTTATTAAGTTGATCACGTGGTTTTTATGTCTTCTACAAGTGAATATATCCTTTATAACCATTGTTTTATGTGGATAATCAATGTTTTCCTTGTGTATCTTGTAAATTATATTGATAAATGTAATATATATATATATTCCATCAAGGAAACTGAGAGGATGGAAAATTGTTAAAAATAATAATTTTATATGAAAATATGTAATAGGGGTGGATAATTGGTGTGCGGCCAAAAAAAATTTCTCCATCACTACATATCACATATAATTATATTTATATTAATAACAATAATATTATAAATTTTTTTGGTTGTAACTTTTTAATTGGTTGTCGGATTAATGATTTAATTATGGGTTTAAAATGTAATAATTGATATGATTTATTAAAGAAATATATGAAATATATAATTATAATTTATGAAAAATGAAATTGGCATGATCATGTGACACATCTCATGGGTTTTATAATTAAATATATATTATCACTAAATTATCATTTCTAATGAAACCATCTATTTTTGAGGAGGGAATCATTGTTATATTTATATTTATTGGTATTTCACCTTGAAAAATGATCATATTCCTTTAATTTCTATACATTAATGTGGTTATATATGATTTCAATTTGAGGATAATTTGTTATGGTTTCCACATTCAGTGATCCATCTAATATTTAAAAATATATAGAAATTAAAGATGGTCGATAAGCAAGTTGAAGCATAAGTTTATTATAGGAGGATCTCACATTTATAGTGGAAGATAATTTTTTATGTCTTGGTGGAACCAGTATCCAAAACCGGTGTTATTTTGATGGGTATAAATCTAAAAGCATGTATCACCTCTATCACCTCCTCCCCACATGAAAACATTTTTCTCCATACATATATTGTCACATGTGATAACATAAACCTTGATGGTGGGGGAATTTCAAATTACATAATTTATAGTTTATTTACACCTTATTCAACATTAATGATTTCATATTCTTGTTATTATGAATTAGATTTTCTTTTTGATTGGATTAGGTGGCTTTGGATTATATATATTTAGTTTGAATAAAATGACCTAAATGCTTGTGGTGAAGGCTGGATTTCAAGATTCATATTCTTCAAAAGATTTATTGGATTTTTTTTGGGTTACCCTTGAAAGGGTATCACATGTGGATCTCAATACCTCATTCCCAAAAAAAAAATTAAATGAATTGGTTTATATTCCATTTTAATTATTCATGAGATTACGATGATTGATTTCATGTTAAATTCTCTTATTTAAACCAACATAATAGTTTAATATTAATAATATCAATACATGGTTAGGATATCCTCACTTAACATTAAAATTATTGATCTATATCCAAGATAGTCAAATTTATATGTTTTATTCAGAATATTTTTTATGAATACTGATTGAAAAATAATGAAATATGTTTCTTTTATTATTTTTCCTATAAGTTATATCTTATTCCTTCATCATATTTTGTCATGTTGAAGACATTATATTCTAGTATTTCATTATTTTTGTCTCTAGTTTAATGACACACACACATATATATATATATGATTTAGTTTGATATTTTTGTTTCATGATTAGTGGTTGATTAATTAGAAATAATGTTTTAATTGATTGATCTTATGAAATTTATTATAGTTTTTATTGGCATTTAAAATGAATTATGTCTTTTATATAGTACTTTGTAGTGCAATTCATGATCATATTATTCTGATAGAGTTAATATTAGCTTCAATACAAATTTCAATTTAATAGGATTTGAATGTTAGAATGGGCTGAAAACAAAATTAAATATCATTTTCTGTTTTTATATCCTGATTTCTCAACCATTCATTCATTAATTTCAATTTATTTTTTTAGTTTATTGAAATTATTTTTTCAAAATTATATTATTAAACTATATATACATATTGTACCCCATGAAATTAAATGTGTAGTGGTTTTCATGTATTGATTCCACTTTGTTGTAATTTTAATTTCATATTGGGGAATATTGAAGTTAAAAAAATATTTTATTTTTATCCTTAATAAAAATTAATCATGGATAGAAATATAAAATTTCATTAGTCATATATTCAAAAAGCGACATATTCAATTTTATGATGTCATTCATTTATATTTTTCATATATATAAAATACATTTTCTCAACACATCTTATCATTATAGAAAATTATTTTCTAGAGAGGAACATAATTTCCTAACAATTTATTATTATTTTTTGTAATAATCATTTATTTTTTAGTTTCATTAAATAAATATTTTCTTAATTTGATAATATTTCTCTTGATTGGTTTATATATATTGCTAATTGTTAATTTAAAATAATAATTAATTTACTTTTTTGACATTATATTAGTCTTATGGAATCATTATTTTTCAAAATTAAATATGATAGGTCAATCTATGATAATATTTTTATATACGTTATTTTAATTTTTTTTAGTCTGCATCTTATCTAAAATGAAGTAATAATTAATAGTTTTTTATTTTTATTTAATTTTTCATAAATTTTCTTTATGAATTTTTTTATATTAATTTTAAAATTCACAAGTTTATTGATTTGAATGAATGTTTCTCTTTCTAGTAATGCATTGATATAATTCTATATTGATTTTTTGGGTGTACTGTGTTCTTAGTGCATTAATTTATTTTAATGTATTTGTGCACATGAACTGATTGGTTTCTTAGTATCGACTACATGATCCCAAAGATTGTCATATATCACACCCAAATTCTTGAACAACCTATTATTTACATTGAGGTTATGTGTTTAAATTTTTTAGTGGGAAATTAATATGGTTGTTATTTTAAAAAACATGTTACATATTAGGTAAACATTTTATATATATCATTAAAAATAATTTTAAAAGGTGAAATGAAAATTATACATGTATCATAAAAATCTATACTACATAGAATTTAATAATTCTTATAACAAAATCAAATTGACACAAAACATAAAATAAATATTAAAAATTATGTGTATACTTTGGAAAATTATAATTTTTTTACAAGCTAATATATATATATATGTTTAATAGACTATATATAAATCTTATATACAATGTCAAATGACATAAAATATATAAACATGTATTCAATTTCATATGAAAGTGTAAAAAACATCTAAATTATTGTATTTTTGGGAAATAAAAAAAATTAAAAAAATTAGAATAATTATTAAAATAATAAAAGATTTCATATATAATTAAAAATAACTATTTGAAAAAATATCCCCAAAAAATAAACATTAATATAATATAATAAAAATAATTTTAAAAACATATGGATATAGAATATACATTAATTGAATTATTATATTTTTAAATAGATTTAGTTTTTTAATTTATTATGTTTTAAACTGTATTATAAAATTAATGCAATTGATCGTATGAAAAATGCAGTCCTAGATCACACATTAGTGGATTAATACTCATAAATTCATAGTCCTGGATCACACCATCAACAAAATCATTAAAAAATCATTCATGATATTTTTTTACATATAATAATTAGAATATTTGATTATTTTTGATCAACTAATTTTTTTAATTATATTCTCTCTAAATTTAAAATATAAAATGTTTCATGAAATATAAAATATTACTTTTTTTATTTTTGGAAATTAAATGTGATGTAACATTTACCTTAATATGTTTTTATGGATACCAATTCATTCTAAAAAATAATGAAAAATATGAATATTTTAAAATAAATAAGGTTAGTTCATAATTAATTTGAAACTAGCCATAACTTCATTAAAACATTAACTAGTTTATTATGTATTAAAACTAATAGAACATAAAAGTAATAATATTTCAATAATGAATTGAATATAAAAAAAATCGAAAGCTTTCCTAAAATATAAATAGTTGTATAATTTTTTAAATAAATACGTGATTTATTTAATAATAATATATGATAAATTTTTAATTATTTTAATTTAAATCAATATCATTTAAATATAACATATTAATTAAATGGGTTGAAATATTGTGAAAAATGATATATATAATAACACGTTATCATTTTTATCAAAAAAAAAGAGTAATATATTTTTATAATACTATCTATTTGAATAATTATTTAAATAAAATTTATGTTAAATAAAATAACTAATTTATGATTAATACTATGTTATTTTTTAAAATATTAAAAAAAGTTAATATATTATATTTTACGTGTTTTAATTATTTTTAACAAATTAATAATTTTTTAATAAATTAGATTGATTTTGTTATATAAACAAAATATTAATTAAAAATGTATAGATATTTTAAAATGAAATGAAATTTAATATTTAAATTATTAAATATAATTTAGTAAAATAGTTCTTATTGTAATGATTTTATAAAAGTTATAATGTATTTTATTAATATGAATTTTTTAACAAAATTAATATTTAAATGGAAACCTAAATAATACTTTACAAATATATATATTGTAGGATAATATTAAAAAAATAAAATTTTACCTTTAATAATGTATTAATATAATGATAATTAATAAAATAAAATTATAAGTTAGTTTGGTCAAATAATGTTATTAGTTAATTTGAAAATAGAATCGGAATGATAATTCTCAAAATTATAATTTTAATTAAGAATTTGATTAATTGTAATTAAAAAAAATGTGAACATATATGATTTAAAATGATCTTACTAAAATGAAGTGGAAATAAAAACATAAAATAAATTTTATGTTGATTATTTTAATTTTTTTGAAATATTTTTATTATAGGTAGATTGAATTTATGATAACTTCTTCAGTTTAATATGAAGTCTCAATTTAAACATTTTTTAATAATATTTTCAATAATGGAATGTGGAGTATTATATTATAAATAGAAATTTGATTTAATTTTTATATATGAAAATTTACTTCACATTTAATTATAAATAATTAAAATGAATATAATTTTAAAAATTAAATATATGTACCAATATATTTCAGTAAAAATTTTTATTAATTAAAATAATAAAAAAATTATTTTTTATATTATTATATATATATATATTAAAATTTACTACATACTTCATATTTATAAAACAAATTTAAACACATAATTTCATATATATTATTTTTTATAATAATCTAACATGTATCTTTCATAGTTATTACAATTGGGGCCCACTTGAGTCGTAGTTTCTATGATCACACATCCAAAAGACACGTACCAAAATTGGGTATGTGAGTGTTTTTGAGTTACTAATGCAACATTTTAGCCAGTAATGTAGTATTATTTTAGAAACTACATTACCAATCCAAATTAATCATTCATGCCATCGATTTGTGATTGCGAGCATCAAGGCCTTTTGTACGTCAAAGGCATATGGGCTATTATGCCTCTAGGACAAGAAATAATGGCATATTGTCTATAGGGTCATCAAGACAACAATGGTGGTCTTTAGGAATTCATTCTAATGTAGTTACAAACCAGTGGTGGTACAAATATGGATAGGATATCACACACCAATTAAAGTCTTTAATCATGGAGGAACCAATTTCCATCCATGAACATGGAAGTGAGGAAATCAAAATAGTTAGAGTTGACAGATACAGGAAGATCAAAAGGTGTTGTGATATTGTGGTGTCTTGGCCTTGGGCCATTGGGAATGTAATGGCATCACTTACATTGGGCCTTATAGACATGTAATATATTGGACTTGTAGTCATGTAAGGGTTCCCTCTCAACACATTTAAAAAAATATTTTCATGAAAAAAAAATTGTATTATTAGTGAGTATGTCTCTTAATAATAACAATAAAAATGTTTTTATATGAAATTAACTTTACTAAAAAAATATAATGATTTCAAACACGTCACTCATTAATTAGATGAAGAATAAAATAACCAATCTTTTTTAAATATATCCCATTATTTATTTAATGTTTTTCATTAATGTTTTAGTAGTCATTTTAATATTATAAATTTTATTTTATTATTTTATTTTACTTACATAATATTATATTTTTCAATTATGTGATGTTAGTTTTTGATAAATATTTTACTATATGGAGTATTTTAAAATTTTTCCAAGTACCTTAATTTTTAAAAAAAATTCAATGTTTTTAACGATTAATATAAAAGTAAAACATATATCATAAATACACTATAAAAATATATATGTAAAATTTTATGTTAAATGACTAATTAGAATTAATAATTTCAATATAAAAAATAAAATAAGTGAATTATTATATGTAAAATATTTTGGAAAGCTATATATTATATGATTTAAATAAATTTAAATGATGAAATATTTTTAAAAAATAAATAATATTTCGAGCCTCCAATACTAATTATTTAGATTGACATGGTTTAGGAATGTACATTTATTATAAATTACTAATGAATATGAAGTCCTTGATCATGCCTTCATACATAAGATTAATACACATGTTTGCCATGCCACATTTACCTATATATAACATGCCACTTCTACCTCGCAAGAAAAAAACCTTAGTTTGATAAATATATTGTCAATAACCCAATTACAATAATAATTTTATATAATAAAATTATTATTTGTAGAAAATTAAAATTAGTATCCATTTAAAATAATAATTAATTGATTACTATAGAATAAATGACTACAATTTTGTCCATAAGAGATCAAGATCCTCTAAAAAACATACCCTTGAATCAAAATCAACTTAAAAAACATTCGTATGATTATTTCAATATAATGTAGAAATCAAAGAAGAAAAAATTATAAAATAAGTTGATGAAAAAACTACCATAGGGTTCCGATTATATCTATTATTTTAACTCTATTTATTGTTACACTATCATCAACATGATCAATCTCCCCATGATCTACCACATTTCAACCATTATCCATCACACCAAATTTTCATGAAATACAACCTTGTAATCTTCATTAACAATTTAGAAACAAAACATACAATTCAAGTGATTTCAGTAAAAATAATACCCTATATATTATTAATCATTTGACAGGATAACATGTGCTCCAAACTCTAAATTTTACGACTTTCCGTCATTGACAATCTCTACTGGATCGACGATGGAGAAGAGAGTGACCCCCCAAACCCCAACTTTAATAAGACTAAGAATCTGATTAAAAAAAGGTATAATCAACGATATATGTGATTCATTACTCTAATATATAACAATATAATGAAAAAATCTCAATTAATATAAAATAGAATCCAAATCCCAGAATATATGTTATTTCATATATAATTAACTCTTTAAAATGAAATAAAAAAGGAAAATTTCTATGATAGAAAATCCATTATAAGCTCAATGCCCGAGCTAGTAATCCTAATCACTAAACCATGCCTGGAAAGCTAAATATAATATCTAAATAAATTGAGTTGAGAATATATGCATACTTAGTCGGATTCTCCTTGATAACTCTTATGAAAATGTGGATGTATACAAATGCATTAGTTAATAAACAGTCAAACCAAATCACACCCAAGTCCAGTCAATAACAATCATCCTCATTGAGGGTAAATCACACAATAACAAATTCAAATATCGAATCACATAATAAAAATAATATACTAATAGAGAATGTGTCAAACAATTCCCAACTATTTTATCATTCTCATGCCCTTAAAAAATGATTCACGTTATTTAGTCCCCTTTATATCTAATTATCTTCATGTCCACATACCATACCATTAAAATAATCACATATCCATATTCATTACCAAATTACTTTTTCCATTACAGTGGCTATCGTAAATGCTAAGGACATCAATTTCATTCCCTCCTCCTTCCAAATGTGACCCTGACCATATATTTTATAAAATATCACATCCCTATCATAGTAGGTCATTGTGAACATGTACGATGAAAACATCGTAACATCATACTACCATGAAAAACCCCTTCCATGTAATAATATAAATTACCATATTATATAACATAACCCTTACTCACTATATCCCATTCGAATATAACTATATTGATCCATCACAACCCATACTGTGCATAAAGACACAAAATTGAATCAATGGAAATTAATTTCTTATAAAATCCTAAAATAGAATGAATCACACAACATAACATAAAGAACACATCAAAAACATTATAAATAAATAATTAATGAATGAAATGATATTTTTAGTAAATAATAACCTGTACAACTAGAATAGTAAATTGACTATTTGAATTGTAATGTGAAAATTAGGAAATGTAATCTTGAAAATATAATATTAAAATCCCCAATACAATTATAGATACAATTTTTGAATCCTATAAGTTGAAATATGATTTATGTGTATAATATTGAATGAAAATAAATATTTTATAAATGATAAATTAATTGTTAGTATTTTTATAAAACATAAATGTTTATTTAAAAATATTTTTGTTAATATATTTATTTAAAAGTATATTTATATTCATAATAAACATTAACAAATATATACTTTTTTGTAGGATTAAAATATAATTTAAATGTGAATTAATTAATAGTTTTACGTTTCATATAATTATCTGAAATTATAAAATCATAATTTTTCAAAAACATAATTATTTTAATTAACAATTAAATTTCTCATATATGGAAATTTTGTTTTTTGAAAATGAGGTCCATTTTTTAATTTTACACATTTAATAATTGTAAAATTCAATTTTTTTATGTTATAGAATAGTTTATTTTTTTTGAAAATTGAAATATTATAATTTTCTACAAACTATAAAAAGATTAATTATTAAGAAATTACAATCATATAGACTATTTAATCACCATAATCTCTAATTCTCCCTCTAACATTACTTAATATAGTAATAATAATATATAGTATTGATAGTCTTGTTGCAAAAATAAAATCATAATTATTAAAATAATATAGAACACCCCTCTCCTCCACTATAAATACCACCTCTCATTACATCTTCTCTAATGACCATATAAGATTCTAATATTATCCAAAATCTCCCCAAGACTCTCCGAACAATCTCCCCTCTGTCTAAGATCCATTTTAAATTTCAAAAGACCAAACCCAATTCCTATAAAGTGGTTATCAAATATAAAATGATCTATAGAAAAACAACCCTTTCATTTTATGTTGATTTCATTTTAATTTTTTTTATTATCCTATCATAACCTACCTATAAAAAAGTGTAATGAATACTATAGAATATTATATGTAAAATAATTTAATTATATTGACGTTATATCCTTTATAATTTTCTTTATTTATTCCTTTTGGTTTTAAAACAAAAATCAGCATCCCTGAGGTAGCGATTCACCACCTTTTTGGATGATGATTTTCATTTCATATTACCACTCTAAAGACCCTAAGCTTGACGTACATGGACATTAAATTACTCTTGCAGAAAACTTAGTACGTAACCAAAGAAACACAAACAAGGACCGTAATAGTTTAGTGTCTTTGGAAACTCGAAATATAATCTTCTAATCGTGGTGAATGATCTTCAACATCTCCCATAATGATCTTCCTTTTTTTCTACCTAAAACATTTATTTATATCCTTGGTAAAAGAAAACATAAGAGGGTGAGCTCAAATTCTCATTATGTGTAAACAAAAAAATATCAATAACATCATATTCATAAGAACATAACATTTAGGAAATCTTAACCTGCAAAAGAGATCATAATATCATAACATGGGATAAATCATAGTAGTGAAATGTAATCCCAATAATCAGAACATGAAACATGATACATTGTGGTGTACACACATAATCATAGAGAATCATTTCTTTTTAGTCAGGACTCATTTCCAAGACTGTCTTATTGGACCAATTCCATTTCTGAACAGTGTTCATTCATCGTTTCACTCCTATTTCACTGAATAAGTTTAACCTGCTGTTCCAGCCATGTCTATATCATGAGATATAAAATCTTTATCCAATGCATTTGAGGGAGATATAGGTCCCACCCATCACATAATGATATCATTATTATGTGTGCCACAAAATCATAAACCATACATCATAGCATAACCCATGTAATAAAAATGGGAATCTTTAAACATCGTGTAATCATAAAACAATTCATATAAGATAAAAAATTTATAAAAATATTTCCATAACAACATAATAAAATCCATGTAATAATAGGGATAGAAACAAAACCCTTTATATTCTTAGATGGAAAATAATTTCGATAAAACACTTGAACTCCATTCTTGAGGAAAATATCCTTTCTACCTCAAAAACATTTTTCCTTAATTAACATGTCTTACAATTTTAAACTAAAAGAAGTTAATTAAAAATAAACTTGAAAAATTTTAATGGAAGATTCTTGGAAATAATGTTATAAATATCCATTCATGCCATATAAGTTAAAAAACATTCTTCGTACTTTTGTCGGAAAATTCCAAAAGTACCTCGTACGAAAAACGACAAAAGATTCCTTTCGTATCCTTTACTAAAAACTCACCGAAGGGTAAAATTGGATTTATAAAAATTGTAGGTGGATATGAATAATATTACATATTGAGGAAACATGGATGTGTATGATAAAATACACCCCATTAATTGCCAAAGTATAAACAATCTCGGATAAAAATGAGATTGTGATATTTCCCTTACCTTAGGTCTGATTTGTTTGTAAGTGTCGGAACCTCCTGTATAAATATTTAAATAATGTCATTGACTTATTCCAGAATGATACTCATTGTTATGATATCATATATGGTTCACTTATGACTTTATTTCACCCGTTCTTTTGTAAATTCCATGTTAAAGAGCATTTTGGGTAAAATCGTTTTATTTGTTGTCTGTGTTTTGACTTGTAATTATTCAAATGGTTACTTAGATCATGATTACTTAAATCCAGAATGTAAAACATTATTTATATATAATATATATTCATAATATACATATATATATAATGGATCGATAAATGGAAATAAATAAACCATTCATGGAGACGGTAGGCCGTACATACGCATGAACGCTGTTTTCGTTTCCTTATTGAGTTTAATGAAATTAAGTAGATAAAATACATATATATACACATAAATCCAGTATAATTATTATGTCATATATTTCATTATAACTTATTATATATACTTTATAATCATTCGTGAATGGTTAACGTGGAGAATGAATCTCATCCCGTCGTGGAGACGGTAGTCCGTACGTACGCACGAGCGATGATATCATTCTCATGATCGTGGAATTGTATTGGAGTGTATGTATAGTATATCAGAATAAATATCACTTTAAAATAATCTTATATAGTTATTATGTACACCATTATACCCATCCAAGTAAGGTGGTGGTGGAAAATAGGCTACACCACGGCGTGGAGACGGTATTCCGTACGTACGCAAGCGCGGTGATTTCGTTTTCCATAGGATGGATATATGGTGAAATAGGGTTGTTTCATACTTATAATAACATATCAGTATATGATTGATACTGATGTTATTACTTTATAATAGAACAAACTAATAAGAATAAGGGGAAGGAGAAATAAAGTTGAATGAATCGGTAACGGACATTACCTCTTCTTTGAAGGGCCTCTTTGAGATCTCCTTTTAGGGCACTAAAATTGGACTTTTAGAAATACCAGAACCTCTAGGATGTTGATATGGTAGTGTAGAAGGATATTTTTCAGGGGTTGGCCGAGATTTAAGGCTCAATGTTGTGTGAGGAAGAGAGGGAGGAGGAGCCCTTTCATAAGGGAGGAGAGGGGCTCCTTTCGAAAAACTAAAAATATTATTTTATTATAAAGCAAAATTCGGTTTTAAATAGCTCCAAATTGATTTATTTCGAATCTAAGGTGGGTATGGGTCGAAATCATTTCATCCAATAGAATTTATACATGTTTAGGTTCCTATTTTAACCTTATCATTTATATTTAACATTATGTTAGATAATTTTACTTTTACCGTGTCTTTTTGTGTTCTTACACTATAAGGTTAATAAACATACTATAACAAGCCAAACGAACCCCAAGTTATTTATTATTAATATATATAACCTTTTATAAGTCATTTGACTGATCCTTATATATTTAGTAATACCTAACAATTAATAATATAATATTTGTTTTAATAATTATTTTTTGCCAATTTTGACACTATTTAGTAATTGATTTTTGTGAAAATCATAACAGAATGATTAGTTCAAAAAAAGTTAATTAAATTAATACTAACAAGTCATGTTAACCTAGAAAATTATTGGAATTCTTAAAAAGTTTAAAATTATATTTATTTGGGTATTTGTAATATAAACTATTCTAATTGTTAACTATTATGGTAATTACTGCATCATCATTGTGAAATAAATAAATTAATTTATTTAATGTATAAAAATTATAAATAAAATATCATTATGTATGAAAACTTATTATCTTTCTAATTAATATTTTCAATAGAATTTATCTTATGTATATCCCAATATTAAAAATGTTTTAGTAAATAAACATTGATTTTTACTCTTTTAACTCTTCTTTGAATTAAATAATAATAAATGTCGTAATCTAATCCAAGTGGGCCTAAATGGCCATATTTTATTCCTAAGGTTGTTTTTGGTCGAATTACACTTATACAATATAATTAGGACATGCGTTAGGGTAATAATAATATCATTTTTACCGTTAATTACCCTATTTACTTTTAACCGTGGTAAAAAAAAGTAAAAAGTTACTATTCACCAAAAATTATTTTCATCTCATTAAACCACATTTTACTTACTGTCATCAACCTTGTCTATTGGATTTTTGAAATTCCACTCACAGAAGTTGTAAAATTATGTTTTATGTAAAATTCATTTTTTTAACTACCACTTAGTGGTTTCACTATTCCTCAAAAAATGAAAGTTTCCAGAAAAATAACAAAAATTAAGACTAATATATATTTGATATTATGAATTCAAAAATGATGTCTATTTTACCAAATTCAAAACATATCAGTTGTATTCATTAATTTAAAAATTAATTCCCATCGTCAAAACATATAACATGTTCTTAAGAGATAATAACTATCAAAAGATTGACATTTGTTTATGTTTGGTTTAAATGTGAAATTGCATCCAATGACCAACATTGTATTAAATTGTAAAAATATATTCTAAATATAATTTAAAACCAGTCAAATTAATAATTTATCACTATTAATTATTTCGATTAAAATGTTTGTTTTTAATTAAAATATAGTAATTTTAACTATTCATTAGAAATTGAAAGTTATCTGAAAAGTACCAAAATTTCACCCTAAGCTAATTTCAATATTCCGAATCCAAAAATGAAGTCCATTTTGAAAAATAAAATTTACAAAGTTTCAAAAAGTGGTTATTACTATTCATAATGGCTAGTTTTAACATTATTTTAATAACATATCATTGTTTAGAGAAACTCGATATTGCGTACAACACACGCTATTGCTGAAGGTCGCGCTTGCATGTAATGAAAGGCAAGTCAAGAATGTGTGTTGTGCAAGATTCTTTTGGTGTAGCTTAAAAAACAAGACATTAATGAAATTAAAAAGAATATTTTTCATAACATCTTGGGGTGTTACATTCTACCCCCCTTAAAATGAATTTCACCCTCGAAATTCGTCGGGGTTATAAATGGTTTACTACTCAAAAGTTTGTTTAATAAAAACCGACATCGTAAAAAGGAATACCCAAACTTGGCTTTAAAATCTAAAGTATAAAATGTAATGGTTACCCAAATTAACTCATCAATGGGTTTCCACGTAGGAGAACATAGGTGAAAATATGGATATGGAAGAAAACTCTAACCATTAAGTTCTGATGGAGAGTGGTAGAGAACATGGCTATGAAATAGCCAACAATCACAAAGCCATAGATTTGTGATGATATAAGGTACCATTTGATTCATCATACATAAGGGCACTAGGACAACATTTTTGGTTTTCAAGATCATTTCCCTAAAGTTGGTGAATTAAAAGAAATACATACATGATTTTGGTACAATTTCACTATTTTTTGTGCATTGAACAATTTCTACTTCATCCCTTAAAGATATGAATTTGAATGATGGGTCATTCCATCTATTTCAAAAGGATAGCAAAAGTTATCAAATATAAATAAGTCCAACTATAGTGAGGTTAATCGTATACGATTCTAAAAATGAACTTATACTTCATATATCATACCGCGTAATAAAATATAAGTATTTTCTACTAACTGGGGACTTCCTGTAGGCCAGTGGTAGGCGATAAAGGCCAGTCACACTTCGGTTGTGGGTTCGATTCCCACAGCCTTGTCAGACACGATTGGCTGTCGCCCGTCTTGCACGTTGTCCTTTTTCTAAAACTACATTACTATATCATCCCATAAATAATATTGAGAAAAAGGTTATATCCTTAAACAATACTAACTTATGTCCAACATAATCCATTCCAATCTTTAGGCTTATCCATAATATTGCAGTCCATTGTCATATTATAGTGAAAACGATTACCATATATTTCATATAAGAAGCATGTTAATACCATCATTGATCCCCATATATCATAAGGATGTCTTCTCGGTCATATTACAATCGTTTGAAGGCCTTAATCATGTATTCTCTTAAAAATGAATACCCATTGAACCTTAGTGAAAACATGAATGCAGTTAAAAGTTAACACTTTCCACATACCAAAATCCTAAAAATTCTATATACTCAAACCATGATATGACTTAGTCCTTATATCAATCATGAGCTCATGAATTCAATCAAACATCTCATTATTTTATTATTCCTTCATTATGCGCATATCATCTACTTTACTAAAATATCTTCATAACATTCTATGGTTACTAGTACCATTCAACATATACTTTCAAATACTTTTAGGAAAAATAATAGTGTAACAATCCTTAGATGATTCTTTATTCCCTAGTACCATTGACTATACAACATAACTCTCGATAAACATACAATCATTCCACTACCTTCTAAAACAACCGACTGAGCTTCAACACTTCTTTCAGCTCATATATCACTTGTAGTCTCCTCATCATCATCCACATAAATACTAAACATATGACCATGCTGATTCTCTTCATGAGATTTTCCATTAGGGCATTGGTTTGTATAATGCCCGTACATTCCACATTTAAAACATCTAATCAATGATGATGTCATAGAAATACCATTATCCTTGTCCATGGTGTTAACTGAACCTTTTCCTTTGCACTTACTGGCTTTGTGTCCTTCTTTTCCACACCCAAAGCATCTTCCTGTTCCTTTTAAACAATCTCCCTGATGCATCTTCCCACATGATTTACATGATGGAAGTTGAACTTTCATTCCTCTATGATCATTATGAAACTCCATCTTTCTCTTATCAGCCGAGTTAGGAAACATACCAAATTTTACTTTATTGATCATAATATGAGATTTCTGATTCAGCATAATAATGATGTTTTGACATCAAAATCTCATTTCATTTGGTGTCTCATGAAGAATATCATTCCATTGTCCATCATATCCTCTATTATCGTGAATCTTCCAGTTTCCCGCCATTTTCTAAAACCCAAAAAGAATTGCGTGAGAGGAAAAAATCATGATAGGGAAAACAACATATTAAAGGGGGAGTAACTTCAATATTTAACATCTTAGGTTAAATTCTAAGATCGTTACCGTAATTCTAGGACTATATACTATACGTATTCTTTTCCATATGTACATCCCTAGACATACCTTATAAATATCTCTAGGGATCTAACTAATGTTTTCACATCCTAGTTTCCAAAGATTAACTAAACCTTTCCTTTGATACCATCTGTAAAGACCCTATGCTTGACGTACATGGATATTACATTACTTTTGCGGAATACTTAGTACATAACAAAAACACACACACAAGGACCGTAATAGTTTAGTGTCTTTGGAAACTCGGAATATAATCTTCTAATCGTGGTGAAAGATCTTTAACATCTCCCATAGAGATATTCCTTTTTTTCTACCTAAAAACTTTATTTATATCCTGGGGAAATTAAAACATAAAATGGTGAGCTCAAATGCTCAGTAAGGGTAAACAAAATAAATATCAATCACATCATATTCATAAGAACATAACATTTTGGAAATCATAACCTGCAAAAGAGATCATAATATCATAACATGGGATAAATCATTGTAGTGAAATGTAATCCCAATAATCACAACATAAAACATGAAACTTTGTGGTGTACTCACATAATCATAGAGAATCATTTATTGTTAGTCAAGACTCATTGCCAAGACTATCTTAGTGGACAAAGTCCATTTCTGAACCGATCTCATTCCTCGTTTCAGTCCTGTTTCACTGAACCGGTTTAACCTGCCGTTCCAGCCATGTCTATCTCATGAGATATAAAATCTATAACCAATGAATTGGAGGGAGATATAGGTCCCACCCATCTCATAATGATACCATTCTTATGTGTTCCACAAAATCATAAACCATATATCATAGCATAACCCATGTAATGAAAATGTGAATCTTTAAACATCGTGAGATCATAAAACAATTCATATAAGATAAAAAATTCATAAAAATATTTCCATCACAACATAATCAAATCCATTTAATAATATGGATAGAAACATAACCCTTTATTATCTTAGATGGAAAATAATTTTGATAAAACACATGAACTCCATTCTTGAGGAAAATATCCGTTCTACCTCAAAAACATTTTTCCTTTCTTAACATGTCATAAAATTTTAAACTATAAGAAGTTGATTAAAAATAAACATGAAATATTGTAAAATAATATTCTTGGAAATAATGTTTTAAAAATCCATTCATTCCGTATAAGTTAAAAAAACATTCTTCGTACTTTTGTCGGAAATTTCAGAAAATACCTCGTACGAAAAATGACAAAATATTCCTTTCATATCTTTTACTAAAAACTCACCGAAGGGTAACATTGGATTTTAAAAAAAAATTAGGTGGATGGAAATAATATTACATATTGAGGAAACATGGATGTGGATGATAAAACACACCCCAGTAAATGCCAATGTATAAACAATCTCGGATAAAAATGTGATTGTGATATTTCCCTTACCTTAGGTCCGATTTTATTCATAAATGTCGGAACCTCCATTATAATGATTTGAATTATGTCATTGACTTATTCCAGAGTCATTCTCATTGTTATGATATCATATATGGTTCACTTATGACTTTATTTCACCCGTTCTTTTGTAAATTCCATGTTAAAGAGCATTTTGGGTAAAATCGTTTTATTTGTCGTCCGTGTTTTGACTTGTAATTATTCATATGGATACATATATCATGATTACTTAAAACCAGAATGTAAAAAATTATTTATATATAATATATATTCAGAATATACATATATATAATGGATCGATAAATGGAAATAAATACACTGTTCATGGAGACGGAAGGTCGTACGTACGCATGAACGCTGTTTTCCTTTCCTTATTGAGTTGAATGAAATTAAGTAGATGAAGTACATATATATACAAATAAATCTAGTATCATTATTATGTCATATATTTAATGATTACTTATTATATATACTTTATAATCATTCATGAATGGTTAACGTGGAGAATGAATCTCATCGCGTCGTGGAGACGGTAGTCCGTACGTATGCACGAATGATGATATCATTCTCATGGTCGTGGAATTTGCTTGGAGTGTATATATACTATATACGAATAAATATAACTTTACAATAATCATATATAGTTATTATGTACACCATTATACCCATCAAAGTAAGGTGGTGGTGGTGGAAAATAGATTACACCACGGCGTGGAGACGGTATTCCGTATGTACGCACGCGTGGTGATTTTGTTTTTCGTAGGATGGATAGATGGTGAAATAGGGTTGTTTCATAAATATAATAATATATCAGTATATGAGTGATACTGATGTTATTACATTATAATGAAACAACCTTAGAATAAGAAGTGGAAGAAGAAATAAAGTTGAAAGAATCGGTAACGGACATTACCTCTTCTTTGAAGTGCCTCTTTGAGATCTTCTTTTAGGGCCCTAAAATTGGTCTTTGAGGAAGACCAGAACTTCTAGGATGTTTATATGGTTGTTTATAATGGAATTTGGCATGGGTTGGCCGATCATGAAGGCTCAAAGTGGTGTGAGGAAGAGAGGGAGGAGGTGCCCTTTTATAAGGGAGGAGAGGGGCTGCTTTGGAAAAACTAAAAATATTATTTTATTATAAAGACAAATTCGGTTTTAAATAGCTCCAAATTGATTTATTTCGAATCTAAGGTGGGGATGGGTAGAAAGCCTTTAAAAAATAGAATTTATACATGTTTAGGTTCCTATTTTAACCTTATCATTTATATTTAACTTTATGTTAGATAATTTTACTTTTACCGTGTCTTTTTGTTTTCTTACACTATAAGGTTAATAAACTTACTATAACAAGCCTAACGAACCCCAAGATGTTTATTATTAATATATATAACCTTATATAAGTCATTCGGTTGAACCATTGATTTTTAGGAAGAAATAACAATTAATAATATAATATTTGTTTAAAAACTATTTTATGTCAACTTTGGCATATTTAGTAATTGATTTTTGTAAAAATCATAACAGAATTATTAGTTCGAGAAAAGTTAATTAAATAAATACTAACATGTCATATTAACATATAAAATTAGTGGAATTCATAAAAAGTATCAAATTATATTTATTTGGGTATTTATAATATCAATTATTCTAATTTATCACTATTATGGTAATTACAACATCATCATTGTGTCATAAATAAAATAATTTATTTAAAGTCTAAAAATTATAAATAAAATATCATTATGTATTAAATCATATTATCTTTCTAATGAATATTTTAAATCTAATTTATCTCTTGTATAACCCTATTTAAATTTTTTTTAGTAAATAAACATTGATATTAACTCTTTTAACTCTTCTTTGAATTAAATAATAATAAATGTCCTAATCTAATCCAAGTGGGCCTAAATGGTCACATTTTATTCTTAAGATTGATTTTGGTCGAATTAAATTTATCCAATAGAATTAGGACATGTGTTAGGGTATTAATAATATCATTTTACCCATAATTACCCTATTTACTTTTAACCGCGGTAAAAAAAGAAAAAAGTTACTATTCATCAAAAATTATTTTCATCTCATTGAACCAAATTTTACTTACTGACATCAACTGTGACTCTCATATTTTTGAAATTCCACTCACAGAAGCTGTAAAATTATGTTTGATGAAAAATTCATTTTTTTAACTACCACTTAGTGGTTTCACTATTCATCAAAAAATGAAAATTTCCAGAAAAATACCAAAACTTAGGCCTAATATATATTTGATATTATGAATAAAAAAATGATGTCTATTTTAAAAAATTCAAAACAAATCAGTTGCATTAATTAATTTAAAAATTAATTCACGTCGTCAAAACAAATACCGTGTTCTTAAGAGATAATAACTATCAAATGATTGACATTTGTTTATGTCTGGTTTAAATGTGAAATTACATCTAATGACCAACATTGTATTAAATTGTAAAAATATATACTAAATATACTTTAACACCACTCAAATTAATAATTTATCACTATTAATTAGTTCGATTAAAAAGGTTGTTTTTAATTAAAATTTAGTAATTTTCATTATTCATCAGAAAATGAAAGTTATACGAAAAGTACCAAAATTTCACCCTAAGCTAATTTCGATATTCCGAATCCAGAAATGAAGTCCATTTTAAAAAATAAAATTTACAAAATTTCAAAAAGTGGTTATTACTATTCATAACGGCTAGTTTTAATAATATTTTAAAAGCATATCATTGTTTAGCGAAACTCGGTATTGCGTACAACACAGGCTATCGTGGAAGGTCATGCTTGCGTGTAATCTAAGGCAAGTCAAAGTTGCGTGTTGTGCAAGATTCTTTTGGTGTAGCGTACAACACAAGTCATTAATAAAATTAAAAAGAATATTTTCCATAAAATCTCGGGGTGTTACAACCACATTCACAGAATTTCATAAAAGAATTTAAATTTTCAAAAATATTTATTTATGTTTCCTTATATTTTTAAATTTGGGAACCAATATATATACATAATATTAAATAATAATAAAAATTATATTGATGATCAAAAAATAAAACAAAATCTAAACAGTTACCATCAAGGTTTTATCTAATGAACCACTCTCCTGTAAAAAAATTAAATGATGTATAAAACTATTTATATATATGGAACTAAATTAATATAATATTAGTTCCATTTTGTAGTGTCATTATAATTTTACAAGAACATCTATAATAAAACTCAATGGAACCAATCATGAAATCATTAAATGAGTAGTCCAAAAGGGAGGAAATTAATCATTATAACTCAAAAAATGGAAATAGATAAACACAATAAAATTATAATAGAAAAAAAAATATACTATAAATCATTTCTAAATTAATTTATTAATGAATCTAATTTGATTATCCAGGTCATTAATTATCTGTGATCAACAATTTCTAAATGATGGTAAGGGACTCTCTCCAAACCCCCATTTTTCTGTTTGGTTACAGTTTTTATATATTTACACCAATGAACTTAATAATTATTTTTATGTTCAAATCATATATTATATTTTTATGATAAATTAATATTTACCTATCTTAATTATGTAGTATTTTAAGGGAAAAGACATGTTTCAAAATGTTTTCTTTTTAATTTCTCCTAAAAAGAAATCCCAATTAAAGGAAACATCCCAACATTATACCCAATTATGAGTATACTTCATCATTTTATACAACAAATAATATTTTTATTAAAAAAAAATTAAAAAATATATAAATTATTCATTTTTGTTTTTAAAAAATAATATTCTTTTTCCATATTTAAAGAGAATTATATGCTTTCCCTTGAAATACACCACTATGGCTCATTATTTATTTTTCCTAAACATACTTTTTATATATTTTCACATTAGATGGGAAACATTTATCAGGATCTATGACTAATTTATCTAATTCATGGCCATTTATTATTTAAACACATTATTTCATAGACATAATGATGATACACCAATTTTATATACCTTATAGAAGGATTATTATACTCATTTCCTTCCATGGTTAACCCTTATGTTTATTCTTTATGTTTGATTTTTCCTGTTGATCAAATATTCATTTACATGTAATGAACGGTGCACTTAGAAAGAATTCCAATACATTGAAAAATGTTTTGTCTCATCACAATCCATGTTTGGATAAATAGTAAACCTCAATATTTAATGGTACATGGTACACCATGTGAAACTATATTGAAATTAAGAATTGACCCATGCTCCTTAATGTGCAAAATACCTAGTAGTTAACATTGACGAATTATTATTTAATGTTGTATGAATTTTAATCATTTAAATTATTTCATGTTTACATGTTCCCATGACCTATAAATTATTAATCTGTATGTTTATTCATATTCTATTCCTTTTAATGTAATGGTTATATTCCTTCTAGCAAATTTGATTAGGTTTATTACATTATTTATTACATTATTGGGATTTTTAGATCAAATATTTTGTTCATTTATTTCATAGGTTATATTATATTAATGATATAGCTCAAAAGAAGTTAGTATATTATTATGGATATGAAATAAAAAATTATTTTAGTATCATGCTTTAAAATCATATACCTATTCTTACAAAGAATCGGGACTTTATCTTCCTTAGAGTGTATCTCTTGGTTAATTATTCTTAATATATTATAATAATATGGGAAATTTACAAGGTTTTAAGTGTTGGTATCAAATAATTTTCAAGTTATTTTTCGATATTAAAACTATAAAACACTAGTAAGAACCCTATGGTAAATTAAATCACCATGGATAACATAGATTGAAACTTAGTTAATCAAAATATGTGATAAACATTCCATATAAAATTTTATCATTTTAAATTCAATGTTTGTTTTTAATATTCTTATTAGATTAGTATTCAAGGCCACCAAATCATAAATTTTTTATTTAATAGATAGAAATAGGAGAACCCCAACCAACAATCAATTTTATATGAAATGTGACGATTTCCAAAATGAAATTATAAATTTGATGGGAACAAACAATCTATACTTCAAGATAATATTTTTTCAACTAGCTCAAGTTATTAATAATGACATGAATGATGTGGAATTTCATTATAATCAAAATAAATAGAATATTGTGGTCGAATCCTTTATGTGATAAAGTCCACTTATGTTTAGGGGATCATGTGATCCAACATTGTGGAAGAATGGATTAAATGAATTTATATGATATTCTCTATACTTCATTTCTTAAAATAAGATATACTTGTCTTTTTGATTTATCATTTTGATTGTGAAGCTGATTATTGGCGGTCAGTAATCATGAAATTGATGTCCAAAGTGGGAATTCATTAAATGGAATGGGAAGATTTGTTGAAAATATTTTTCAATTAATTTTTTTGAAAAACACTCCTTACTAATATTTAACTATTCATATTAAAAATAAAGAAAAATAAAGTTGAGTCTATCATGGTGTGTAAAGAAAATATCATAATGCTTTCTTAATCTACATCCATCATTATGATGAAATCAAAAATAATAGTGGATCAATCCATTAGTGGACTAAACCCGAGTCAATGAAAACAAAAAGTGAATCTAGAGATCAAATTTTATGAGGAGATTTTTTGATGTGACATTAAGGTTCAAATTGATATGATAGATTCTCAGTTGACGCAATGATCTTGTGGAAAAAGAAAAAAGGAATTTAATATAAAAATATAAATAGATAAATCCCTTGCTGGAAACAAAACCCAATATCCCTCAAGTCATAATAGTGTGACAATTAATCCTATGAACTTTCAAATGGAAACTTGAGGTTTCTTCATATGTTTAAGAGTAGGTAATATTGCTAATAATTTATAAAGGGATATAAATATTCACTCTAATTTGGAAGTAGAATGGAAGGTTTAGACCAAAAATCATAATTTAGAGATATGTTTCAACAACAAGTAATATAGTTATTATGCAAGATAATTCTCTAATACTATGGCTATTTGAATAAAAAACCTCCAAAGAAACAAAAAAATGAATATGATATCACTAATACTAAGGTGGATCCAGAAAATTATTTCTTGATAGGTATAGTGGTTATTCATTAAGGAATATTGAGCATACTATTTAATTTTTTTTATACTCATTATTTCATATCGTACATGTTTACCATATATATTCAAACACAACCATAAAATTTTGTGGGTGAGTTATCAATGTGAATATAAAAGAGAGAAATTGTTTCATCCAATTTATGTCACTCCTCCCCCGTAAATATTGTTGGAATAAACCTACGAGGAAATGTTGTCTTAATTCCTTTGGTAATGTTTCATGATATATTTGGCATGGATTCTGTATCTCTATATAAAGCCAACACAAACTATCATTAAAGGAAGATCACTCTTCATAGCTTAAGGAATTCTCAAATTCATACAAGTGTTAAGAAGAGGATGAATCTTCAAAAAATCACATTCTCAATTGCGGAGTTTATTTCTTTATAAGAATGAATATTACACCAAATGTTTGAGGAAATGGAGGAAATAATTTGCAAAAACATTCCCATTACAAGGGAATACATTGATGTGTCCATTAATGAGTTTCAGCATATTCATCATGACAGAGTGGTTGAGTTATCAATTTAATTTATTCTTGGATCTATTCCTTAAACATAGACACCATATAGAATTCCCACCATAGAGTTGGAAGAATTGAAAAGTAGATAGCATAGAATATAGATAAGGGATTAATAATATTATGTGTTTCACGGTGGGTTTCCCCATTCATATTCTTCAAGAATAATGACAGATTGATTCCCCTCTGTATTAAGTGTCAGGATTTTCATAATATCATCATAAAGAATAAGTATCCCTTTCAATGGATGCATGGTTTGTTTGATCATCTATATGGGGACACAAATTTTTATGAGGACGTTATGTCGGTATATCACCAATTAATGGTGGGGAAGGATGATAATCCCATGACTTACATCTGAATAAGGAGTGGAAACATTGAGTTCATAGTGATTCCATTCAATCTCACTAATGATCCTTTAATTTTGTAGGAAATAATGAATAAAATATATAGTTATTACCTTGAAATTTTACTTGCAGTAGTTATTTATAATGTTCTGATACAGTCTAAAATAATGGAGGAAAAAGAAGATAATTTTGACATTATGTTGAAGACATTGTGTAGTGAAAATATTTATTAAAATTTAATTAAATGAGATTTCTGGATGGAGGATGTATCACTCTTGGTGTATGTTATAACCATTAAAGGAATATCTTTGGACCCTTCCCATACAACTACTATAAAAGAGTGTCACATGCCAACATATATAATGAAGACCTATAATTTACATACCCTATCTGGGAAATACTGATGGTTTTTTATGAATTCATCCTGACTATCAAACCCACTAACCAAGATTAATTGGAATGTAGATACAATTTTTTGACTAAAGAATTTGAATACTACTTCAAAGTGTAAAAAAAATCTTATCTGTACATCAATACTCTTAGTACAAACAAGTGGAGAAATCATTTTCATAAAAAGTGATTATTCAATGAAGTTATTTGGTTTTGTAATGATGAAAATGATAATTTTATAGCCCAACCCTAAAGGTAGTTTAGAATTAATGAGATAAACTATCCCTCACATGATCAAGAGTTGGCAGTTGTGATCATTACATTGAAAATATGTTGACATTATGTATTTGGGGATAATTGATAGATATATTTTGATCAAATTAGTCACCATTATATATTCTAATTGATTGTTCATAATATTATATAGCAAATATAGTAATAGGTCATCATGTAATATAATTTATCTATCAACTATCAACCTTTAAAATAAAATAAAGTGGTTGATGATCAAATTAGAACTGATCCTGTAACATAATTAGTGATGATAACTAATGAGGATTAAATCATTTTATAATTTAAAAGGATAGAAATTTTAATTACTTTGGATGAAACAGTATTAATCCTTCATAAAATGTTTTCTCAACCATCCCTTATGGTGAAAATAATGGATTCTCAAAGAAATGATGTAATAATTAAAAAACTTGGTAGGATATCAGAAATGGGTGATACTATAAGTTTACAATTGACGGGGAAGGAGTTGAAGGATTTGGTTCATGTCTATTTGTAACATTGAATGTGGATATAAATAATGTGATTCTGAATTATTCTTATGAAAATGTGGAAGTATACTAATGCATTAGTGAATAAATAGTCAAACAAAATCACACACAAGTCCAGTCAATAACAATCATCCTCATTGAGGTTAAATCACAAAATAACACATTCAATTATAGAATCATGTAATAAAAATAATATAGTAATAGAGAATGTGTCAAACAATTACCCAACTATTTTGTCATTCTCATTCCCTTAAGACATGATTAACATTATTTAGTCCCTTTTATATCTAATTATCTTCATGACCACATACCATACCCTAAAAATAACCACATATCCATATTCATTACCAATTTTGTTTCCATTACAGTGGCTATCGTAAATGATAAGGACATCAATTTCATTCCATCCTCCTACCATATGTGGCCATGTCCATGTATTTTATCAAATATCACATTCCTATCATAGTAGGTCATCGTGAACATGTAAGATGAAAACATTGTAACATCCTAATACCATGAAAAACCCCTTCCATGTAATCATATAAATGAATATATTACATAACATAACCCTTAATCACTATATCCCATTTGAATATAACAATATTGATCCATCACAACCCACACTATGCGTATCAAAAAAAAAGTTTATCAAGGAAATTAATTTCTTATAAAAAACAAGAATAGAATGAATAACATAACATAACATAGAGAACACACCAAAAACATTATAAATAAATAATTAATGAATGAAATTATATTTTTAGTAATTAAGAAACTTGTACAACTAGAATAGTAAATTGACTATTGGAATCGTAATGTGAAAATTGGGAAATTTAATCTTGAATATAGAATATTAAAATCACCAATGAAATTATAGATAGAATTTTGGAATCTTATATGTTGAAATATGATTTATTTATATAATTTTGATATAAAATAAATATTTTATAAATGATAAATTAAGTGTTGGTTTTTTTATAAAATATAAATGTTTATTTAAAAATTTCGTTGTTAATATATTTATCTAAAAGTAAATTTATATTCATGATAAACGTTATAAAATATATAATTTTTTCATAGGATTATAAAATAATTTAAATTTTAATTAATTAATGGTTTTATGTATTATATAATTATCTGAAATTTAAAAATCATAAATTTTCAAATACAAAATTATTTTAATTAACAATTAAATTTCTCATATATGGAAATTTTGTTTTTTGAAAATGGAGTCCATTATTTAATTTTACACATTTAATAATCGATAAAGTCAATATTTTTATTTTATAGTATAGTTTAATTTTTTAGAAAATTGAAATATAATAATTTTCTACATAAGATAAATACATTAATTATTAAAAAAGTACTATGATATGGACTATTTACTCACAATAATCTCTAATTCTCTCTCTCATATTGCTTAATATAGTAACAATAATCTATAGTATTGATAGTCATGTTGTAAAAATAATAACATTATTAATAAAATAATTTAAAACACCCCTCTCCTCCACTATAAATACCACCTCTCATTACATCTTCTCTAATGACCATATAAGATTTTATTCTTATCCAATATCTCCCCAATACTCTCCCAACAATCTCCCCTGTGTCTAAGAGGGATTTTAAATTTCAAAAGACCAAACCCAATTCATATAAAGTGGTTATCAAATATAAAATTGTCTATAGGAAAACAAATCTTTCGTTTTCTTTCGATTTCATTTCAATTTATTTTATTTTATTATCCTATCCTAACCTACCTATAAAAAAGTGGAATGAATTCTATAGAATATTATATGTAAAATTATATAATTATGTTGACGGTATATCCTTTATAATTTTCATTATTTTTCCCATTTGGTTTTAAAACAATAATCATCATCTCTGAGGTAGCGATTCACCACCTTTTCGGATGATGATTTTCATTTCATACTACCACATTCAAGGAATTTCATAAAAGAATTAAAATTCTAAAAAAATATTGATTTATGGTTCATTATATTTTTTCAATTAGGAACAAGTATATATAAATAACATTAAATAATAAAAAATTATTATATTGATGATCAAGAAATGAAAAAATTATCTAAATAGTTATCATCAACATTTTATCTAATGATCCACTCTCCTGTAAAAAATTAAATGATGTATAAAACCATTTATATTTATGTAACAAAATTAATATAATATACATTCCATTTTGTAGAGTCATTATAAATTAACAAGATCTTCTATAATAATACTCAATGGAACCAATCATGAAACCATGAAATGAATAGTCCAAACTGGAGGAAATTAAACATTATAACTCAAAGAAATGGAAATAGATAAACCCAATAAATTTATAATAGATAAAATATACTATAAATAATTTATAAATTAATTTAGTAATGAATCTAATTTGATTATCCATGACATTAATTATATGGGATGAACAATTTCTGAAAGATGGTAAGGGATTCTCTCCAAACCCCCATTTTTCTATTTGGTTATAGTTTTTATATATTTACACCAATGAAATTAATAATTATTTTTATGTTCAACTCATACATAATATTTTAATGATAAAAAAATTATTTAACTATCTAAATTATTTATTATTTGAAGGGAATAGACATGTTTCAAAAAGTTTTCTTTTTTAATTTCTCCTAAAAAGAAATCTTAATTAAAGGAAACAACCCAACATTATACCCAATTATGAGTATAATTCATTTTTTTTCTACAAGAATCATATTTTTATTAAATAATATTATTTTAAATAAAAAATATAAAACTTCCATGTTTGTTTTTAAAAAATAATATTCTTTTTCCATCTTTAAAGTGAATTATATGCTTTCCCTTAAAATAAACCACTATGGCTCATTATTAATTTTTCCTAAACATACTTTTTATATATTTTCACATTAGATGGTCAAAATTTATCAGGATATATGAGTAATCTCTCTCATTATTGACAATTTATTCTTTAAACACATTATTTCATATAAATAATGATGATACACCAACTGTATATACCATATGAAAGGATTATGATACCAATTTCCTTGCATGGATAACCCTTATGTTTCTCCTTTATGTTTGATTCTTTCTATTGAAGAAATATTAATTTACATGTTATGAACGGTGCACATAGAATGAATTCCAATCCATTGATAAATGTTTTGTCTAATGAAATTCCATGTTTGGATTAATTATAATCCTCAATATTTATTGGGACATGGTCCCCCATGTGAATCTATATTGAAAATAAGAATTGACCAATGCTCCTTAATGTGGAAAATACCTAGAAGTTAACATTGACTTATTATTATTTCATGTTGTATGAAATTTAATCATTTTAATGATGTCATGGTTACATGATCCCATAACCTATATATTATTAATCCTTATGTTCATTCATATTCTATTCCTTTTTATTTCATGATTATATTCCTTCTAGAAAATTTGATATGGTTTATTTCTTTATTTATTACATTATTGGGATTTTTAGATCACATATTTTGTTCATGTATTTCATAGGTTATATTATATAAATGCAAGAGCTCAAAATAATTTAGTATATTATTATGGATATTAAATAAAAATTTATTTTGGTTTCATGCTTTGTAATCATATACCTATTCTTACAAAGAATATAGACTTTATCTTCCTTAGAGTGTATCTCCTGGTTAATCATTCTTAATAGATTGTAATAATATGGGAAAATTACATGGTTTTTGTAGTTGTTATCAAATATTTTTCTAGTTATTTCTCGATATTAGGACTTTAAAATACTAGTCAGAACCCTATGGTTAATTATATAACCATGTATAACTTGGATTGAATCATAGTTAATCAAAAATATGATATACTTTCCTTATAAAATTTTATCATTCTATATTTAATGTTTCTTTTTAATATTCTTATTATATTAGTATTCAAGGCCACCAAATCATAATTTTTTAGTTAATGGATGGAAATAGGAGAACCCCAACCAACAATCAATTTTATATGAAAGGTGACAATTTCCAAAATGAAATTATAAATTTGATGGGAACAAAAAATCAATACTTCCAGATAGTACATTGTAAACTATCTCAAGTTATAAATAATTACATGAACCATGTTCAATTTCTTTATAATCAAATTAAAGGGAATATTGTGGTCGAATCCTTTTTGTGATAAATTCCACTTATGTTTAGTGGAACATGTGATCCTACATTGTGGAAGAATGGATTAACTCAATTTATATGATATTATCTACACTTCATTTCTTAGAAAAGGATATACTTGTGTCATTGATTAATCATTTTGATTGTGAAGATGATTCTTGTTGGTCAGTAATCATGAACATGATGTCCAAAGTGGGAATTCATTAAATGGAATTGGAAAATTTGATGAAAATATTTTTCAATTAATTTTTTCGAAAACCACTGATTACTAATATAGAACTAATCTTACTCTAAATAAAGAAAAATAAATAAGATTATATCATGGTGTGTACAGAAAAAATCATAATGCTTTCATGATCAACCTCAATCATTATGATTAAATCCAAAATCAATGTGGATCAATCCATTAGTGGACTAAAACAGGGTCTATGAAAACAAAAAGTTATTCTAGAGATCAAATTTAATGAAGAGATTTTTTGATGTGACCTTAAGGTTCAAATTGATATTATAGATTCTCAGTTGACGCAACGATCTGGTGGAAAAAGAAAAAATAAATTTAATATAGGATGATAAATAGATAAATACCATGCTGGAACAAAAAACTAATATCCCTCTTGTCAAAATAGTGTGAAAATGAATCCTATGAACTTTCTAAGGGGAACTTGAGGATTATTTAGATGTCTAAGAGTATGGAATATTGCTAATAATTTATAAAGGGGCATAAAGATTCACTCTAAGGTGGAGCCAGAAAATTATTTCTTGATATGTATAGTGGTTGTTAATTATTGAATATTGAGCATACTATTTAATTTTTTTATACTCATTCTTTCATTTCATACATGTTTAGCATAACAATTCAAACACAACCATAAAATTTGGTGGGTGAGTTATCAATGTGAATATAAAAGAGAGAAATTGTTTTATCCAATTTATGTCACTCCTCCCCTTTAAATATTATTAGAATGAACCAATGAGGAAATGTTGTCTTAATTCATTTGGTAATGTTTATTGCTATATTGGGAATGGATTGTGTATCTCTATATAAAGCCAACACCAATTTTCATTAAAGGAAGATCACTCTTCACATCTTAATGAATTCTCTAATTCATACAAGTGTTAAGAAGAGGATGAATCTTCATAAAATCACATTCTCAATTGCGGAGATTATTTCTTTATAAGCAAGAATATTACACCAAATGTTTGAGACAAAGGAGGAAATAATTTGAAAAGACATTCCCATTACAAGGGACTACATTGATGTGTTCATTAAAGAGTTTCATCATATTTATCATGACAGAGTGGTTGAGTTATCAATTTAATTTATTCTTGGATCTATTCCTTAATCATAGACTCGTTATATAATGTCCACCAATGAGTTGGAAGAATTGAAAAGTAGTTACCATATAATATAGATAAGGGATTAATATTGTTTAGTGTTTCACAATGGGGTTCCCAATTCATATTCTTCAAGAATAATGATAGATTGATTCCCCTATATATTAAGTGTCATGATTTTAAAAATATAATCATAATGAATATGTATCTCATTTTATGGTTGAATGATGTGTTCGATCATCTACATGGGGACACATATTTTTCTAAGGTGGACATTCTGTCGGTATATCACTAATTAACGGTGGGGAAGGATGATAATCCCATGAATTACATCTGAGTAAGGAGTGGAAAAATTGAGTTCATAGTGACTCCATTCAATCTCACTAGTGAACCTTTAATTTTGTAGGACATAATTAATAAAATATAAAGTTATTACCTTGAAAATTTATTTGCATTCGTTATTTATAATGTTATGATATACTCCAATATAAATGAGGAACAAGAAGTTAATTTTGACATTATGTTGAAGACATTGTGTAGTTAATATTTTTATTAAAATTTAATCAAATGTGATTTCTATATGGAGGATGTATCACTCTTGGGGAATGTTATCACCAATAAAGTAATATCTTTGGACCCTTCCAAGAGAACAACAATAAAAGAGTGTCACATGCCAATATCTATAATGATGAAAAATAATTTACAAACCCTGTATGGGAATTACTGGTGATTTTTTATGAATTCATCATGATTATCAAACCCACTAACCAAGATTAACTAGAAGGTAGATACGATTTTTAACCTAAATAATTTGAACACTACTTGAAATAGTTAAAAATGCTTATATATACATCAATACACTTAGTACAGACAAGTGGAGAAATCATTTTCATAAAAATTTATTATTCAATGAAGGTATTAGGTTTTGTACTGATGATAATGATAATTTTATAGCCCAACCATAATGGTAGTTTAGAATTCATGAGATAAACTATCCCTCACATGATCAAGAGTTTGCAGTTGTGATCATTACATTGAATGTTTGTTGACATTATGTATTCGGGGATAATTGTTAGAAATATATTGATCAAACTAGTCACCATTATATATTCTAATTGACGGTTCATAATATGATATAGCCAATATAGTGATAGGTCATCATGTAATATGATTTCTCTATCTACAATCACCCTTTAAAACAAAATGAAGTGGGTAATGCTCAAAGCATAACCGATCCTGTAACTTAATTAGTGATGATAACTGATAAGGATCAAATAATTGTATACATTAAAAGGATGGAAATTGTAATTATTTTGGAAGAAACATTATGAATCCTTTCTCAAATGATTTATCAACCATCCGTTATGGTGAAAATAAAGGATTCTCAAAGAAATGAGGTAATAATTAAAAAAACCCGAGAAGATATCAGAAATGGGTGATACTACAAATTTACAATTGATGTGGAAGGAATTGAAGGATTTGGTTCTTGTCTATTTGTACCATTCAATGTGGATATATCTAATGTGATTCTTAATTATTCATATAGATAATAATTATTTATTCACACTGGAGGAAAAATGATGTACTGAGATATCTTAGAGAACTTTTGTTGGTTAAATATGAAGATGTTAATCAGTGAATATACATCAAATAAAATGGTATTTCATAATGTGTAGGATTAAATGGAAAATTCCTAATGAGATTATACATCCATTATCCATACCAATATGGAAATGGGAAAACATCACCATGGGATTTTTCTTAGGACATTAAAATACATCTAGAGGATGTAATTAAACATGGGTCGTTGTCTTTCCTCTAACAAAGATAGATAATGTTATTGTAATTCGAGAGGACTTACCACTTGACCAAAACTAAGGGATTTATATCAATGATAGGTTTTTCTACATGGTGTACTGCTTCAATTGTATTTGATCAAGATTTGATATTTACCTCTGTGTTCTAGAAAATTAATTATCATGATTTAAATATTGAGGTGAACATCAGTATAGAATATCATCCAAAAACTAATGGCCAACCTGAGAGGACTATTCATACACTATAAGAAATGTTGACATCCTGTTCTGTGCACTTTTAGGGGATGATAGAAAAACAACAACCTCTAGTCTTGCTGTCCTATAACAATAATTTCAACTAATGAATCAAAATGGCTCTACATGAATCAATTTATGTGAAAAAATGTAGAAAAATATTGTTATGGGATGATGTGGTGGACATATGCTGCTAGGACCAGAAATTCTCACAGAAATGTGAAAAAACGTGAGATCATTCTAAAAAACATCAAGGAATCCAAAATTAAATTGAAGATCATTTCATGCACTTGTTGAAGAGACTTGGTGTTTGTGGTTAGAGATCTGATATTCCTCCATATATGTACATGGTAAATGGTCATTAGATTTGGGAAGACTGAAATATTGATTCCCCATTACATTGTCCCCTCTGAGATTATTCATCGTCTACAATCTATGAAATATCAACTATAACATCCACCTACCTTGTCTCACGTACATGATGTATTCTATGAATCTTTATTAAGGAATTATAAACTAGATCCCTGACTTGAAATAAACTTTGTTGTGGAACAATTGGAAAATGATATCTCTTATGAGTAGTAGTGGTGGATGATCATATACTCTGGAGATAATGTTCTACACAACAAGAATACTCAACATTTCAATGTACTGTGAAGCCTACGTATGAAGAGGAAATATGTCAATTGAAGGACTAAATGTACTAGGAATACTCTAACTAATTTTCCCCTTAATATTTTATATGATATTTAGAGGGTGAAATTTTATAGGCAGAAATGAATGTAATGATACGGAATTTTATCAATGAAAATTAAATTCTTATAAATATTTAATATTTTATAAATAAAAAAATCACATATAGATCACTATTCAAACATTATAAATTTGGAATTAATGAAATATGATTTATTTTAAGAAACATAGGAATCAATACTAATGGAATAGTTACATGATAGTTTGAATAGTAATTTCCAAATTAGGAATATTAATCTAACGAATAGAATAGTAACATAACCTATGAATGTATAAATATAATTTAAGAATCTTATAAGTTAAATTACGATATATTAATATCATGCAATAGGTAAATAAATGTTATGAAAATTATAAATTAAATGATGTTAATTTATAAAAATTAGATGTTTATTTACAATTTTTCAATTAATATAATGATTTAAATGATAATTTATTTTCTTAAAATAGATTAAAAATTATTATTTATTTATCATTTGTGATTATAAGAAAATTTTATGAGACCATAATTCTTTTAAATGTGTCATAAAATCAGATATCATTTTTAATTTTTAATTTATTATTTATTTATTATTTTGATTAAAATTTAATGGTAACATACATTGGGAATTATTTTCATAAAATGGAGTCCCATTTTAAATTCAACACATAGAGAATTGGTAAGGTTGAATTGTTGGGATGTTTCTAAAATATACATTTTCTTGGTGAATATGAAATATAATAATTTAGGATGTAAGCTATATAAATAATTTTTATGTCATTATTGAGGTATGTGTGATGTAAGAAAAGTTATCTCAAAAATTGTTTCTATATTTACATTATTTACTAATATTAATCAATAATATTGATTATCTATATCCAAAAAGGACATAGTAGTAAAATAATAAAATAACTGACTTATCCATTGTAAATACCATTCCCCACTACCTATTCTGCTTACATATTCTAATCCTTGAATCTTGTGAAAATTATACCCAATCATCTCCAAAGTTTCACCCATATGTACAAGAGCCTTTGGTATCAAAAAATTATAAAACAAATTTCTTTATGGATATTATCTATGAGAATATGTTCAAGAGGTAAAATCATCTTTCGTTTCCTTTTGACTTCTCTATAATTCCTTTTCTCTTCTATTATTCTCTTCACCTACCAATCCCAAAGTGGAATGATGACTTGATTATCCTTTATATATTTCCAATTTATAATGTTACTGGTATATCCACCATCAATTCTCTTCTATTCTTCTTTTGGTACTAAAAATCAAATCATTATTCATTAGGTGTCCAAATCTGGACCTTTGTGGAAGATGATTTTTTTGTGTTTTAATACCACAATTGATGATGTTTAATATTATATAATACAACAAATATGGTTTGTGTTGATAAAATATGCTAATGAATCTAATTTATTATCATTAAGATTTAATCTAATAAATAATCCTCATATCTAAAAAATACATATATAGAAAAATATAAATTTCTATTATTTAGTTAATATCATATAATTTTAGAGACAAATATTTATTACTATTTTACAAATACTTCCACAATAAAGATAAATGGAACCAATCTTTAAATCATGAATCAAACACTCCAAAAATGTCAAAATTAAAAACCATAACATAACAAAATGATCATAAATGAATCCAGTAAAATAACAATAAATCAAATATCTAATGAATAGGTTTTTATATAAATTATTAATTAATCTTATCTAATTATATATGACATTTGGTACAAGTGACAAACATTTTCTGACATATGTTAAGTGATTCTCTCTAAACCCCCATTTTTTCATAGAGCTACGTTTTATATAACTTTATCCCAATGTAATTATAAATTCTTATTATGTACTGCTCCTAAATTATATTTTTATGTTTCAAAAATCATAACATAGCTCAATTTTTATTTATTTTATAGTTAATTACCTATTTTAGAACATTCACATATCAATTAAACCCAATAAGAAAGCTAAATTTGGGCGGTCAGCCAAAATTCGTACCTATTTTCAAGTACACTCTATCATCATTCTAAATACACCATGTGTTTCTGAAATCACTAATTTTTTCATGAATAACTATCTTTATAAATTTTGGTTATATAAAAAAAATTATTCATTTTCCCTCTTTAAATAATATTTTATTTTTTTCTTTTATTCCATCACTAAGTTGCTCTTTTCTAATGTTTTACAAGTAAAATTTTTACATGAGTTCACTATATTTGGACAAAATATATCGTGATATATGCCTAATATCCAAAAATAATGTCCATTTATTCGTTAATTCCATTATTTTTGGGACATATATATATATGAAAAACCCATTGTTTCTTCATTATGACATGGTTATGAAAGACATTTCATATCATATGATACCCTTATGTTTATTATTTATGTTTGATTATTCATGTGGAACACAAAATAATGAAATTGTTATGATTGTTTCACCCATATTGTACTCTATTGCATTGGGAAATGATTAGTCTCATTTTACATCATGGTTGGATGGGGAGTAAACCCAATTCCTTTATGGGACTTGGTCAACCAAGATCTATGGACTTGGTATTAATCCCCGAATCATGGTCCTTCAAATAGAGAGCTCTTGGAAATTATCTTTGACTCATTCTTATGTCATTTTACCCACATTTCTATTATTCCATTATAACATTATGTATGTTTTTTCTTCCTTATGTTTATTCATGGTCCATGCCTTTTTATCTCATCATAATATGCCATTTATACAATGTATTATGATTTATTCCTATTTTTATACAGTTACTAGGTTTTTTAGATCATCCCTTTGGTTCAGGAATTCCCAAGATATCCTATACATAATAATAGATCAATTGACTTCCGGTGGTCATTATGAAGATTAAACAAAATATGATTGTATTTTGATTTTAGGATGCAAAATCATGTACCTTATTATCAAATAAAAATTGAATTTAACAGTCCTTGGATTTTATCTCATATTTAATTATGCTTAAAAATAGAAACAAAATTTGAGAAAGGATATAATTGTTAAACAATGTCTAATGGGAGAGAGGTGAAGATTAAAACTACAATATTAATTATTTTTGTGGTGTATTATTTATTATCGAGTCTGGTAGAAAAAAATTGTAGAAAAAGTTCCATTATATGTGAAAAACTGTGAAGAATGTCCTTAGAGTGATACTATTTGTGGTAGATTTACAATTGTCACACAAAATTCATTAGACACACTTATTTTTTATTTAAATTTAGTATTAAAATAATAACTATTTTTAATGGATTTATAATTCTATAATATATAACTATATATAAATAAATAATATATTTAATCAACAAAAACTAGTAAGAATATTTTAATTATATTATATTTTATAAAAAATGTTTACATAAAATTATAAAATATATTTTGATAAAAAAAAAAATAAATTACTAACACAGTTTCCCAACATAATTTATGATGTGTTATTAAAATAGAAATAGTTTTTAATTAGAATAATTAATATAGAAATCTTATAACAACTAAAAATTACATTTTAAAAATATACATTGAAAAAAATATAAACAATTATTAGAGTATTGAGAGAGTTTTAAGTGTATTAAAAGAGATATGCATTTTGGAAATATGCTACGGTGGTTTAATTATAGTTTACTTTTTTATTATAGATTATTTAGTCATAAAATATCATTTATTGGGACAATATTTGACAAATATTTATATGTAATGGAAATATGTCAAAAAAATTAGACATTATATGTTCTATACATACTTATATGAAATTTATTTATGATAGATTCAATTTTTCGTAAATAATATGTCACCACTCCATTTATGGTGGAAATTTTATTTTTTCCGAAAAAATCTTATTCAAAACATAATTTATGATATGTTATATATTCACCTATAGATATTCTTTTATGTCATTGGTTTTTTGGAAATGAGGTAACCATTCAATCACAAAGGTATTTGGGACATTCTTATTTGTATGAAAATATTGAACCCATCTAAAATTACATTACTAATAAAAGATTAATATTTAGGGATGGAAATTTCATAAAAAATAACCATCTCTATAAGAATTTTTATGGGGGACTAACCAATACAATGTAAATAAATTTATTGGGAAATTAATATTTTTGATATATGATTTTTTTTTCACTATTAACCTTAGAGAAAAATTATCCTATATGATGAAATAAATAGTTCATAGGAAAATTTTTACCACACCATAGCAGACACATTTTTATTAGAACTATCAATATACGGTTTCATTTCCACTACAATTGTTTTCCACTATAAATGATATTTTTTATAAATTAATAATTTCACTGACCAAAACCCCTTCTGATTAACTATTTGTGGTGAACTCTTACTGCATTGCAAAAAAACAAACATGACCCCATCCCTGCAATGGCTTCCCACCTAGTTTGACAATGAGTAATGGTTGATAAAAACCCATGAAGCATGTATATAATATCCTATAGTGTAGATAATAGAACATAGGGTATGTGAATCAAACACACACAAAATTGCCCTCACATATCGTTTATGCGGTAAGTGAAGAGATCATAAACCAAAAAAATTGAACTATAGAGGAAACTGTTGGGGGCCTTTAGTGGTTATCCCATTAAGAGCATTACTAGGTAAATCATGTAGTAAGTATGAAATAATTGCATGCAATTTGGTAGTTATATTTTGTCCAATTGTTGCATGGTTTGGTAAAATATTCAACAAAAATATGAGACCAAACCATGCATCCTTCCCAAATTTATTTAGATTAAAAAATAATTCTTTTTCACCCATTTATTTTAACCCATATTCCACCTCACCCCCCCCCCCTCATCATTAAAATTATGTTGGGGAACACACCAAGGGAGATTACTACCTGCTATTTTTATGGTCATTTTCACATTATTCAATTGTGATTCAAGGTATTCTCAATATATTCTTCCCCTTATTTATCTTATACTCATTTTATCCTAGTTTAAGTATACCCCATAAACCAAATAAGAAATAGGGATAGAAATTAGGGTTAGCGTTACATTAGTATTCTGCATTATTCGTATTAAGGATTAAGGTGTATATCTAGTGTCATAGTTATGTGTCTACTATCGAAGGTGAAAACATATAACTCGTTATATGTTGCCTTTATTTGGTTGAGGTATGTGTTTCATTGTAACAGTTTTCTATTATATTCTATTGGATTCTTGGTTGTTTTAAAATTATTTTCTTTTAAATTTCAGCATATGTATGTGTCCCTTATGGGACTAATGATGAAACCAAATTAAATTTAAAACTTTTCATTAATTAAAATTTATTTAGAATTGCTTGTAAAATTTTAAAAGTTTCCTTCCAAACGTATTTAAGTATTTTAAATGGGGGTTTTATCAAAAGGGGTTATGTTACCCCATGGATTTGTATTTGGAATCATATTGAAAGTTTTTAATTAAGTCAAATATTTATGGTAATTTCAGTATCAAAATCAGATTCATGGAATATTATTATTCAATTAGTTCAATATATTATTGATATAGGATTTAAAAATTAGCGAATAAGATTATAATTCCATGTGTGGTTTTTAATAACATTATTTATATATGTATAGGGAATGATTTATAATTAATGCATTATAAAAATCATGTGCCCAATGTATTTTATTATCGTTAATGGATGGTGTATTATTTATGTTGGGTTTTGGTGATGGATAAAAAAAAGAAGTTTCTCATGTGAGGGCGTTGGATATGAGATAATAATTTAATTATAAATTCATTTAACTAGATTGATTCATGGTACATACATTGTGTTGACTTCCCACATCATTGAATGATGGAATGTGATTTTTTGAAGGCTAAGTAGATATTTGGAAAATTACAAGAAATATTATATGATATTCATTGAATTGGGTTTGTGCTTATCTAGAAAAAGGGTTCCAGTGGAGTTGATTTTATCCCACTATAACGCGTGATCTAGTTGAATTATTTCTGGCATGTGGTAGTGGTGTTCTCTAAAATGATTATATATACATATTTTGATGTGACTTTTGTGGATATAATGGGTTCTTTTGTACCATACATGGGTATAAGTCAACAATTTGGTTTTTTTATATGAGTTCTTTGATGATTATCATGATTCATGGATCCTATTAAAGATCATTTTAGAGGACTCCTATATTTTCCATTCTTATTTCCCATTTTTATTATGTGATGTCTTGAATCCTCTGGCATTTTTGTTTTCTTTTTTCCTTTTCATTTTTCATGTATCCTAATTTTGTGGTTAGTTATTTTTTTTCCTTTTTAACATTGAAAAATTATTTAAAAATGGGTCCTAAATGATTAAATTATTTAAAAATGATGAAAGATTTTATTTTTCACTAGACTGTTTTGAATGGTTCATTATGGAAAATAATGGAAATTGTTTTTCCTTTGAAACTAATGTTTGTGGGATTAAATCCTGGTTTAAATCTATCATGTATATTTTTACATGTAAATTGAGCTTTAGTGATATTTTATAATACCATTGAATATTGAAATCCATTAGAGATGATTGAATGTATATTTGAATGGTGGTTTTCATGTAATTGTTTTTAAATTGAAATTATTACAGTAGTTTAGTGAAGAATTATTTGTTTGGGGGAAAAAGATTAATAAGTGGGTTTTTTCATTTCATTATAAACATTAAAAGGGGTTTTAAAATAGCCTAGATGTTTTTTTGTTCTCTATGGAATTGAGTATGTAAATTTATTTTTACTAATTTAATTTAAGAAATAATATACAAAATGAAAAATTATTGAAATTGGATAGAAATTATTGATTGAGACATTGTATGTAGTATAATTCATACCTATAGTTTTTGAGATTTATTCTTTTTTGGATATATTATCATTATGTTCTAAATAAAATGATAATTTGGGGTTTTATGGTGATAGTAGGTCCCACAAGGGATCGTCAAGGTGTTTTGGTAGGAATAATGTATTCCATATGAAAGTGGATTCACTATATCTGGTATTGATTATTTTTAAATAAAAACTATATAAATACGATTTATTAAATATTTTAATGTCATAAATTGATGGAGTCTGACCATTGAATATTGTTTATTAGTTTTATAGTAGAATTTTTTGAATTAAAATAAAAATATAGAATCAATTAAGGAATCATAGAAAAACCTTGTGGTTCATAATGTTGTTTTTTCATGAAATATAGATACATCGTTACTAGGAATACAAATTGGTGTTCATAAAAAAAGATGGTGGTGTAATAATAATGACCACTTAAAAGATAATGTGAAGTATGAGTGTTTAAATTATCTACACTATTGTTTTAATTAAGATCATTTTACTGAATACAACAATTCTAATAGAGAGTTTACAACATTGGTGGTGAATGACAGTTGGTGGTGGGATTTGTCTATTGATTCCTAGGAAGGAAAAGAGTCTACAACATGTCATGGGGTTCTAGTTTGGGAGGATTGTATAAATAGCAGTTTTATAGTGGGAGACATCAGTGACAATAGGGAAAATATGGGTAGTGTTAATTGATTAAAAAAACTACAAGGGAAAAACATCCAAATAATATAATATTTTTCAGAGTTATTAGGATTTTGTGTTTATATGGGATAATAAATATTTCAGTGGTGGTTGGTGTAGTGGATGATTTATTTTTCAATGGATTACTACAGTTGATGTTTTTGATGGACATGCATTGGCCTATAGTAATATCCTTCCCTAAATAGATCATCCAGATTTCTATTATACTACTTTTTCTCGTTTATTGATAATTATAAGAGTTTTTTTAATTGAAATGGTTCATATGACACGTTTTTAGTGATGAAAATTTTATTAAAAGAGGTATATTAGGTAAAGTGATTTGTATTGGAAGTGATATAAGAAATCCAATATGTTGCAGAAAAGAATCCAAATATTGGATGAATGTCAAATGGTGATGATTATGAATTGGAATTAATTTTCATAGTTCTATCAGCTAAAAATGAACAAATGTGAAGATACATGTCACAAACCATGTAGATTAATTATGAGGATAAATGAGTAGAATACACAGGATTGATAATTAGTTTCATAGGTCGTATGAGGGGAACAAAATTGAAATAAAAATACAACTACACCATTAGGGCTGAAAAATGACAATCATGCTTAGAGTGGATTCAGTATCAGTGTTATCCTATGTTGTATAATTATACATGGAAGTCAAATAAGGGATATTAATTGTGATAATTCAATCCATGGGAGGATCCACCAATAAATATCCTTCACTTTGATGTCAATATAGTTTTTCATCATGTGGGAAATTACAGGTGGCATGCCTTCTAGTGAGGCCAATGATGGAAGGATTTCTCTTGTGTATTATGTGATATCATAGTTAAGGAGATGGAAAACATATTGAGTTTTTAAGAGGCAGACTTCATCTACAGTGGAGATAATTTGGGAAATATTTTTTAGGGATTAAATTAAGTACAAGGTGAATAATTGTAATATCTTATTACATTTGTTACAATTTTGGGTAGTTTTGAGTTGTTTAGAAAATAAATTGAAATGTTGATTTTGGTGGGGTGGGATAGGAAAATGTTCTTTAGATTTCAAAAATTAATATTTTGGAATAACATTCATTAGCATATGATGATTATTTCACTCTCTCTTATTCTATATGTTCTAGTTCTTTTATTATTCAATGGGTACTCTAAATCACAACCATCAATATAATTATTTTAGTTTTTTATTCAATATTTTCCGTGATCATGAAACTAAAATCCAAATGGTGAGCCAAAATCTCATGTTATTATTTTTTTCATACATCATATACTATTATTAGTGAAAAAATATGCAGTTAATTTATAGCTAAAGAGTGAAAATACAAATATTTAAATTAATTCTGGATGTTAATAGATGAATGTGGATATTTTAACAACTATAGTATGTGGAATTATACTATTTGAAATTTTATTCTATGTTATTAAAGGGTATGGATCTTTTTTGAGGTGATTACATTGGACTTTCAGAATTTATGGTGTAACTTCCAAGGGATATTTATTGGATAATTTTTTTCTCACTCAATAGGATTCAAAATGGACATGGTGGTAGCCTTGGAAGAGGTCGTGGCCTATGATATTATTCACTTATTGGTTTTTTAAGAAGAGTGTTTTAGGGAATTGGTAAACTTCTATTGAAAACACCCATTACTGTAAGGTGGGTTTTTTTGGCTGATGTCCACAATATTTATATGTGTTTTTAGTGAGCATGATGTTTAGGGGTATTCAACGAAATTATTTTGAAGCATATGAAGGATAAAATAATCTTATTTGGGCATTGTTCTTGGAAAATTTATCTATGGAAACAATTAGTGTGAAACTATCATGATAGTGATTGTGATATTCTTTATTCAGGGTTTTAATGGGTTATATTAGTGATTTAGAAATGCAGACGGTGACTCCTCCATTTCAAGATTCAACCCATGGAATATCCATGTAATGATTAAAGTCACTAGTTTACATGTTGGATTCTCTATGGGGATCCATGGTTTCTAGAACCACATTAGGGATAGGTAACAACCCAATATGGTTTTTCTAGTCTCCTTAATGGAACGAATATAGTCACCATGATTTGGGGTAGAGGTTGGTTCCACAATAGTGACGATTTCATAACATTAAAATGGTTCTGAAATTTGGATTTTAAATCATAACCTTTCCCCAAAACCCTCATTTTTTTATTCATATCATGTTGTGGATTTAAAACCTAAGGGTCTCCCTTATGTGTTTTTTAAAAATCCTATTTTTAGAGTTGAATATATTCTATTTGAGTTTTGGAGTATTTTTACTTATAATAGATTAATAAATAGTTTGAAAATCCTAATATACTAGTCATGGTATGATTTTTCATATCTATAAAATCATGTTTTATTCTAAAGTTGAATACTTTTTTTTGTTTTAGATAAAATAATTGGATAAATTCAAAAAAAACATAACACCAAAATTTCACATAGAATAAACTACCATGTATATATTTCAAATATGAATAACTGTAATTATCGAAGGTGGAGAAAAAATGTAAAAAATATTGCAAGATATAAATACCTGAAATTGGGAGGATGGATCATCTTCGATGGATGAAGGTACTCCATATCCTGATGGGTTCTCTATGGGGAGTGGTGATTTACAGTTCCACATCCATGGTGGGAACTAAAACCCCGTAGTGTTGGTTGTTGTAATTTATAAGATATTTCAAACATAAGAGGTTGGTCCCCTAACATTTAGTATTATGTGATATTAAAGAGTTTATATATTTTTATTTTCAACCCAATTTTTTCCATAAAAATCCAAAATGTAGTATTCTTCCCTTTTATAGGGCTCTCAAGCTGGAGGATTTCCCCATGAATTTCTCCCAATCTATTTTATGGTGGAGTGTCTTATTTTGTAATTTTAAACGGTTTGGATTCATGATCATATAGGAGTTGGGAATGTTGAAACTACTATTTGTGGTTAAATAATTATTCATAAGATATCATTTTTATGAAAAAATTTAATACATTTATTTATGTTTTAATAAATTATATTGATAAAAGTAATCACACCATAAAAACTCGCACAAAAAATCACCTTGTATTAAACTTCCATTAATACGTTGTTGGTATAAATAACCACAATAATTGGTGGTGGGGGAGGGGGATGAAGAAGAACATAAGATGATATAAATTCATGATATAGAGAGTTCCCTCCATCAATAGTCCCACCTATGGTGTGTCCAAAATGATGATGGAATTTTCTCCCTTCCATAATGGGTTCATTTTGGGTAATTTTCCACGTAAAGGGTTCTACAACCTTGTTGGATTCCAAACCAATATATTGTCAGCCATTCAAGTTTTTAAAAGACCATAATGAACGTTGTGATTGCAGGAGATGTCTCTTCGACAACTATCTGTGTTATGCGACATTATATGAGTTCTAAAATTTATATTTTTAAGAAAGATCATGCACATACACCCCCAATATATTATTCATATTTTTTTACATATCTCAAACATATGGGTTCGACCAATAAAAATTTCTAACCAATTTATATGAGATCTTCAAAACTGGTATTTTTGGAATGTTTTGAATTAAGTATAAAAATGTAGTTTGTAAGAAAGATATATTAATTATATTGGGGTTATTCAAAACAAATTTATTTATGTAGGTGGATTCTCCCTCACAAGAATATTCTGAAACATCCATTATCCAAATATTCCTATATGTTATCCCCATAATATAAAATAATTCATTATACGAATGAATCATCATTGTATAATGATTTAAAATGTATTCAGTTTCCCTTTTTCAAGATCAACCTTTTTTTGGATGCATTGATTTCTCTATCCATCTTAGTAGCTACTATATTCAACACCCCCTCATCGATATATATGGAAATAAATCTAAAAAATATTCCCTTTTATTTATCATTTATGTCACATTATTTCATCATTCCAAAAATCCCTTTCTACACACCTATTTCCTGACCACTTTTGATCATTGGTAGAATGCCTATTCTCTAAGTTGTAGGGATAAAATTTGATTTGAAACATTTTTTAAAATTCCATACCATATTGCACAAGAATTTTTTGTAGTACATTATTAATATTTCCCCTATACATATTATAAAAATTAGTTCTTAAATTGGTGAGTAATATTAGACCAATCTAGTGATACTTTTTTTATTTATTAAAGGTTACCATTAACACCAAAACAACAGAAAATTTTAAAATTTCAAATATGGGAAAATCATGATAACACAACCTTGACAACCGAATTATATTTAGTCTAAGAATGATTCACAATAAAAGGATTCCTCCCTTTAATTTAATGATTTATAAGAACTAAATCGAATCAGATAAACCAAGAATAATAATCATTTGATACAATTATGTGATTCTTATAAATGTCATTATCCATTTATTTTTCAAAACACTTTACATTCCTCTAAAATGAGATATTATATTCCTTGTTATTATTCTTGATCATGGTAAGCCTATATTTTTATATAGAATATAGTGATATCTCAATGACACATTCTTATGAATATGAAACATACATTTGTAATTCCAACAATAATTAATAGATTTTTTATTATTTAAATTCCCAAAACTAAGGGCAATATCCTCATGGGCATCGAGAGAGACATTGTCAAAATCTATGAACTCGATGACTATAGAAAATATTTAATGATAACCCTTGTTTTTCTATTACTTATCCCTATAATATAACTGTTTCCTTCACATTGTAATAACAAGTCAGAATATTAGGTGCATCAAGTGGAAAAATGAATTGAAAATCCAAAGATTAATTTCCCTAACATCTTTAGATAATACGAAGATATATGAATTTTTAGAATCATTTTTGTATTTATTTTTTTTGTAGTCAGAGTTAGATTTATTAAAACAAAATTCATTTTAACCAAAATAAATGGAGAACCCCTCGACATGTTTGATAAAAAAATTGGTATTGATAACAAGATAGTGAATCCAAATCTATTCAATAATAGATAATGTACTAATGGGAAGACGATGTTCTCAATACATTTTTCCACTGATTCATGGAAAGTATAATAAATTCAGATTATGTATAACATAATTAACACATATCCCATTTTATTATTAGTAGTATAGGACCCAAATTCATTAAAAAACTAAAACTATTATATAGGATAATATTTTATGTAGCACCAACAGTAATAGATTTTGGTTTATAGGTTTGTCACCATTAAAATAAAATATCTCAACACTCCTTTAGAAACATATATAAAGATTCATCAAGAGGGATTTCAACCATTAACTTAAACTAGTGGATTGAGGATCATACCTTACTAAACCAAAATACGGGTACCATGGAATCATTTGATGTTTGTTAGATATACGAATACACATTATCTCATGTTTCTATCCGCTATAATCCTTTCCATCAAACAATGAATACTTTAATATTAATGAGAGATACATCGTATCAAGGATAAATCTACAAATATTCATATACCAAAACACATTCATATGATACTCAAAATATATGAGATTATTTAAATGATTTCTTGACTTTTATTAACACTGATGATCATCTTTATTTCTATGATTGACTCTCCAGCCAACAGACTTTACCTTCACATGATATTTGATGGCTTGATCCCAACATTTCATGTTATTTATCACTATTGAAATAATTATTGGAAATGTATTTTTTCAACACACCAAACACTATCCAACATCATTAAAATGATATATTTGGAACATCTCTATCGTTATAAAGAATCACCATTTTCAAGTATGTATGACCAATTAAAAAAACAACACACCAATAGTCCACATGGTGTTTTCCACCCTGTATATATTTCAACTATGGAGAAACATAATTTAAGGATGTAGAGGAAGAAGATAAAGTATACAGTTATATAGAAATTCATGTGAGGCCCCACTTATAAACCACCAACACAATTGTATGAATTTAAAAAAAAATATTCCCTACCTAATATCTCTATATCCCAACCCCTTAAATAACATCACACCCCACCCACTTGAGTAATAAAGCTGCTAATATATCTCATTCCCATATATTGAAAACATAAAAAAGCCCTTATTCCTATATTTCTATCATAAACCATATGTGAATATTTACAGGGTGAAAAATGTGTTTAGGAATGGGTGGTGGGAAACACGCACAACAAGTTTGATAAAATTACTACTTCTTGATTTGGAATTGAAATTTTATATTATAGGAAGACTTGTTTTATTGTAGAAATTTTTATTTAATATGAAATATGTATTACAGATTCAAACATCGATGTAATGCCCAAATTTGGGAATCTTGGGTTTTACTTCCATGTAAAAACAATAGTTAAGAGGGTATAGGTTTTTGTGATGTGTTTTGTTGCTTCAGGGGTCCCTCATTTATGTGGGTTGGATTAGATTCAATATATGGCTCCTTGAGTAGATGGATGATAAATTTAAAGAATTTGTGTCTTCATGGAATAGTAATTTGTGTTGAGGTTATAGTTAAATTTGAAAATTATGGGTTAAAATGAATATGGTTCTTTGGTGTGAGTTATAAAAATCTTCATAATAGATTGTTTATTTTTATTAAACTTATCTCTTGAATAACTATCGTTTTATATATTCTATTTATATTTGATGTGATGTAGGTAATGGGATGTGCAAATTCATTTCTAGTGGAGAATATTAATATTATGTTCATGTGTGGTGGATTTGGGTGAGTAGGGGTAGAAATAATTTTGAGAATTAGAGTGTTCAAATGAGGCACTTATTTATTGTTTTCATTTATTATTATTGTAATCATAATTTCGTATAGTGTTTTCCTCTATGACAATGAATATTTATATTATCATAATTATTATTAGATTTTGTTCTAGTTTAATTCATTTTTTACAAGTATAATTTATGTTGTACCTTGTTACTATAGGTATTATTGTATATTTGGGTAAATTTCCAGTGTAATGATATTGTGACACTTCCATTTTGTTCAACATTGTGTGATAGGGGGAAACCAATGTTTCGTGTCATTTTGTTCATTCTTGCTAATGTGTTGGGTTTAGAATGTTATATAAGAATTTTTTTACGTACCATAATATCAGGTAAATATAGGTATAATACATCAATGAACAGAGTGTGTGTGGATAAGAGTTAGAAATTTGATGTATTAGTAGACAGGGTTTGAGTTATATATTCTAAGAAAATTTCTGATCATTATTGTTTAAATACACATTAAAATAGATGAAAAATTTAAATTTAGTTTTCCAAAAAAACTCAAACTTAAAATCATTGAATTATTTTTGGAGTTGGGTATTAAATGGATTACTATGTTATTTAATGTGATTATGAATGGATGAAAATGTAAGATATTTGGAGAAAGTATTATCTTGTACCTATGAATAAAAATAATAAATAAATTGAAGTTTTTTGTAATTATATTGGAATTATTCTTATGATCCATACAATTTATCTTTGTGGGAATGTAATTGAACATAATATTCAATGGGAAGGAAGAAATTATGATAATAAATTGTGTTTTATGAACAAAAATTCAACTAAAAATAAAATTTATTTTTTTATAGATATTATTTATTATCATAAAACAACTCATTATTTTTTATATAGAATAAAATTATTTTGAAATAGAATTTTTTAATGTTCAAAGAGTGGTCTAATAGAAAAATCTTAAAATAAAAGTTTCCTATGTGTCATATGATAACTCATCCAAGGAGTGTATTAGGGAATTTTTTCTTGGGTTGGAACTCTGTTAGGGAATTAAAATATGGGTTTAAGGCTAATGACAGTAAGGATGGAGGGTGTGGGTATATTCTTTGAAAACTACAGGGATTCTAGGTTGGGTATTAACATTTCCATTTTTGGGTGGGGGTCTTAGGATGATATTGTGTGATGTACTATAGGGATGGAGTTAATAATTACTATTGTGGAATGATTTTGAAATATATAGTAGTTAGTTTTTAATATGATTGTTAGTTGATGAATGGAAATATTATGTATAGAATACATGGTGTACAAAATTGGATAAATAATGTATTTATTGCAAATATTTTTTAGTAGATTCAGTGGGTTAGGCCTCATGCACTGTGTGTGGCATCACTTGGATAGTTCAACTCCATAACTTCAACATTTTTATAAGTAATAATATATTTATGAATATTATTACAATGAAAAACATGTTGTTTAATACAATCTTACTAGACGTTCTCTATCTCAATTATTTCCCTATCAATTTGTGTATTCATAGAGAAACTAGAGAGAGATTGATGAAGAGAGATATTTTAGAGATACGAACTAACGAAAGAGCATATTGTTTGAGAGAGAATGTAGAGAGCTAGGATGAAGCTAATGAGTCCAAGTAATATTGTAAGGCACAAACAATACACCATTGGTTGATGAACCATAAATTTCTAGGAGAAATAATATACATGAGAGATCCTGGATGTTGTAGATAGGTACTTGAAGTTGTGTAGATATACTTTCCTTGAAAATGGTGGATTTCAAGTAAATCTTATGTAGTTTGAATTATTATATTGAATATCTGGTGTCCTAATTAACCAATGTTGAGAAATGTTTTTCATACCATGAAACACAATAAGGGGATGTGATTTTATAATCTAAACAATAAATTCAAATCATAATTGGAGAATGATTTATGCGACTTAAAGAATAAAATGATAATCTATCATGCTCTCAACACAATGAATAGATCCTTTGGGAATATGGTAAAATGTAATAGTGATGGTGGATAATCATTATTTATGTATTGATTACAATAAAAATTATAAGAATGTATTGATGATGGATATACCTATAATGAGTCATACCATGAGGAGTATTTTGTCAATGTGGGGAATAGTTATGTTGACGAATTAACCAATAATATTACCAACCTTAATATATTTATTTGACCAATACAAATATTATGATATTATTACAAGTATATCTAAATTAGGAATGAAAAAATATAAATCTTATTTGGAGGGATTGATTGAATTATGAATAGGTCAAGATGAGAATGAAAAATATGATAAATGTGGTACCTATATAGTAATTGTAGAAGAGAAATATTAAATATAAATTTCTTATCATATGTGAGTTCTTGATGTGATTTTGGTTCCACAGAATATTTTCAAATTTTGAATAGCATAAAGCATTGAAGAAGAACCGATGACTTCGAAAATGAATTAATATAGTGAGACTTTTCATGGGCACATAGTTTTTTAATTTACACTATCAATTTTGATACCTAATTATGATGTGAAATAGGGTCCTCTAAAACTTGATTAGAACAATGATAAAAGTAACAGTTCTTTTATTGTTACAAAAAATGGCGGCATCTAACTCATCCACACTTGTGGCCACATTATTATACTTTTATATGGAAGAAAATATTTTATTGAATAGAACAATTCTAGATTGGATATCTCGTGGGATACTATGAATTTCTTAAAGAATATTAAAAAAAATTAAATCCATTGTTGATGCATGTTTATACATATTCTCCGTGAATAGATCAAAGAACCACTATAGGGAGATACCATAAAAAATTTAAAATGAATGTAAATTATAGTAATTTAAGGGGATATATATATGTTTAGGATCCACTACAATGGATATAGAAATGCCTTATTCCAGTTACTCATTATACGATATAAATAATGGTTTTCAATTTTATCTATGTAAACTACGAATTATATTATTGAAAGTGGTATAATTGAATTAATGGTAGAACAATTGGCCATATCTACTTTATCAACATAGTGATCACATGTTTTCACTTGCCTGTGGAATAATTTATTTCATAGAATGGAAGGATTTTACAGGGGACATCATCTACACTACAAAAAATTCAATATATAATGAAACTAAAATTTTTGAAGCCTTTGATGATGCTTGATACTACCATTTCTATAAAACAAACATGATATTCGGTTATAGTCAACTATGAAAAAAAATCATTAATGAATATTGTTTTTATGTATCATAAGGTGGGTTTATAGGTTCAGAAGACACCACAATGAAATGAAAATCACATTATTCCTATAATTAATTCTCATAGAGAGATGTAGGTCAATGTCTACTATTTTAATGTTCCACATGCATCATATCATGGAAATTAATGTTTTATAAAAATAATGGTTTGGGTTGAAATGGGGGAATGATGTTGAACATTATCAATGGATTAAACCTTTCTACGCAAAAATATGAATAATGGTTTTTGAACATGAATTTAGCATGAAGTTGATTGATCACTTATTTATTGAATATAAACTTCACTATTAAATCCCTATAGATCTAGTTGGTGATGTGCTTCTATGGTGAAAAAATTCATTCAAATCATAATCTAGTTACTCAACTTGAAGCATAGGTGATTTGTAAATATTTTGGGAATAATAGGAAGGTGGAATGGATGCACAAATGTATAAGGTTAATGGGTGTATTGATTCACCTAGGGTGATGACTTGATACATCTTGTCGGAATACTATATACGAGATTATCTATAGTGTTTTAGTGTTATGTTACTAGGGTTTTTACTGAGTTGGGTAGTAGGTAGGGAGTTGATAATTTTTCTGTGAATTGATTTGTAATATGTGTTAGTTATTAGTTTGTAAGTTAGTTAGCAAGTGTGTGGGGATATTAAATAAGGATTTTATTAGATTGAAAATAGGGGACATATGTTATTTCCTCACCCTTATATTTATATGATTTAATGAGTCGGGCATCAATGTAATGACCATAACATCTGGATAATATTTTTCTTTTGAAAAATGTATGTCTCACTATTTCATAATCAATAAAAAATATATATGTATAAATGAAATATTCAAATCAGGTTTTAACTGATAAATGACCATTGGAAAATATGACCTTAAGAAACAATAATAATTTTATACCTCACAATTCTAGTTTAAAATATAAATTATAATTGATAATTAATGAAGAAATAAGAGTAGATGGCATAATCTATTAGACTTAGGTAATATGAAGCCCAACCTTTAGAGCATGGGAAGTAGGTAGCATCACAAGGATTTTCTCTAGACCATGCCCAAGTCATGCTTCAACATGTAATGCTTGAACACAACCATTTACAAGAGAAGTACAAATTGATAGATATCACTACTCGAGCGATGTTTTCCGAGCCGCCCCAAGATTCTGTCACAATTGCACACCATAAATTTAGGTCATATACATGATTTATAGAGGGATTTGTAATGTTTCCTTAGATACTTTGTGTAATATATTTGTTTAAATAAAATTGTTATTTGATATTTTGGTAAAATAACCATCATTTATGAATTTCCAATGTTGAAATAAAATAGGGATGATTTTTTAGTTTTTTAAATGGATTTTTTTATTATTAATGAATATTGAAATCATAATATTATTTTAAAATATTGTTTACTTTTTTAACAATTAATTTTGTGAAATTATTTTCAAGAAATAAAAATATATTATTGTGATGAGTAAGAAATTCAGGGACTGATAAGATCTACTTCATTTTTTTAATAGTAAATTATATATAGTAATATAACCCATATAAATAGAAATACAAACAATGGAATGATAAACTCGCATAATTAGGTAAAAATACAATATATTCATCTTTAATGGTAACATAATATAATAGTAAAAGAAATAACTTCATTGGAAATAATAAGTTAAATATTTGTATTTTTTCAAATAAACAATGATTTTACATAAAAAATAAATTTCTATTATTTAGTAAATTATATTCATAAAATAGAGTTCTTTTCTGGATCAAAACATCAATATTATGTAGTGGTTAATTTACTTTACTTTTATAAAATGTTTTGTATACTGGTGAATAGTAAAAAATATTGTTTTGAGTATTCAATGTGTTTTATGATATCATAATGATGTAATATGTAATTTAAAATGCTTATAGAATCATTTGGATTAAAATATTGTATTAGGTGTCCCATGTGGCCAGTACCATGAGAATATAACATGGTCAAGCCCATGGTTTTTCAAATACCACTGATGAGCCATCCTTGAAAATTCATAAAATATTCCCCCATTTTTTTTATAAATACGATCCTACTATAGCATTTCCTCCATTACAAATCCCTCCCAAATGATGGTATTGTATTTTTACCACCCAATTACTCCTCCCAGGGTTCTTTTAGGATCCCATGATCCCAATTATTGTTTTTTTCAAATAATTATTCAAGGTAAGGGATCCTTTCACCCCCTCATCTTTTAGTCAAAGACTTCTTTTATGATATTTCTTATTATAAAAATATTATTTTGTAAGGGTATCATCTTCAATATCCTTATTTATCTACATTTTATTTAAAAAACATTATAAAATTTTTTAATTCTCACTAACTGATTTTAGGAATTTTTATGAGACACCGTTAGGCTTCATAATTTTCTTAATAGAATTATCTACTTCACTTTATCTATTCAATTTATCTTGTTTGAGGTATATCTATCAAGATTCATAATACAATATTATTCCCATTTTATTTAATCCCTATATTATAATATGAGATTTTATTAATGGGTGACCCTTATCCCATCTTTTATTAATGTTTTCTAAAACCATGTTTCATTGCTGTTATGCTGCATAATTATCGTCTGAAAATCTCTCTATTTTTCCTCAACAAATACTCTCTTTTTCATTAATTGAATAACCAAACCTATTCAACTTCTATGAGTATTCATCATGGAAAAAATAAATTATATATTTTATTATGGAATTGACAAACATCAAAACCTTATTACAATTCAATGGGTTACAAATGACATAATGATATTATTTTTAATCACATTTAAAAACGCCATGATTTTGATTTGAAAGCAATTGATTTAATTATATTTCGGTTATTAATGAATATTTTGATTACAATCTATGTGCATCACATGAAAAAAAATTAAGGGTGTGCCTTGATAGCGCTCCAATTCATAGGGTAATGAAAATAATCTCTAAAGATGACATGTATTATGATACAATAGAGAATAACCTTGGTAATTTATATGAAATCATTTGGATAAACCTTGGTCATTTTATTCTTAATGTTTATATTAAAAGTCGCAGCCCCATTTTCAATATATTGTTCAAATAATAAATCTCATGTTATGTCTATTCTCAAGCCTTCATGATATTTCCTCATCTTCTTATTGTATTCTCTCAACTTCCCATGAAAAATATTTTCTTTATTTTCTCTTACCAAGACTTATGATCACACATTCCATTGATGTATGTCCCATGATTCGACGATATAGTAATTGTACATTGGATGAACATTTCATGAAGTCTATCTTGATGATTAAAATAATAGAAATTGTTTTCATGTATCATGTACCCTTTTTCCAAGATAATTGACTTTAAAAATCATCTAACTGTAAATTGTAAGGAAATGTTATGTAATAAAAAGGAGAGATTCCATAGATGGAATCACATGATATATTTTATATTTTTTGAAATTATTAAATGATAACCTCAATAATAACCATATTTAATATATTAATAGAATGAAAACATCCTTGTATTTTTGTAAAATATTAAGTAAGTGGTTTCATTACAAATAAATCCATGTCTAGATACGAACATCTTGGTGTGGCTATTGAACCAAGGTATATAGGGGTTAAACATCAAAAAAACGCTTTGAGCACGAATCAAATGGGAAATAGTGCATGACAACAGGTCGTTTTGCACTACTGGTTTGACCCTCCCAGGGTATATGTTTGGGTAGTCACAAGCCTTTTATTATTCATTAAGAAGGATTTATAGAGAAAACTATTTTTCGTAAAAGAATAATTTATGTAAGAATGGATTTTTATGACATTAAATTCATTGAAAATAAATTATTTTCCAAATAAATAAGATTCTCACTCAGGTATTATTCTTTTAGAAAATGGAATACAATAGGACGAACTGTGAAAATAGTGACTGTAATAGATGATGCATTGATGACCCTCCAATAGAAATTGTAATAGACAAATTCATGAGAATGTTAAACCAAGTGACATCAGTTGTTGGAAATAACTTGAATCATGATGAGAGACCAATTTACCAATAATGGGAACAACATTATGTTGAGTCCATTATGCGTCAATTACCACCAAACATAAGTGGATCTATAGACCCATTTATTAATGAGTATCAGATCAGGTCTATTAGAAATATCTTTTCATTACTCCACTGTTCAGAAGAAGAGAAGGTAACCCATTATGTTCACCACCTAAAGGGAGAAGCTGATCAGTGGTAGGAACATATTAAAAACATCATGAAAAGAGTGGTGGTCGAACCTATGGATCAGAAAGAGAATACATGGATATTATTCATTATGTATTTCTTTCATTTGATGAGAAAAAAATGGAGAAAGAATTTTTTGACATAAAATCGATGGAGAATTAATCTATTAGATGCTATGAGATAAAAAATCACAAGAAATTTTTGTTACAGCTAATTATTTTTAATGGATCATAATGGTATGAATGATAGATTATTTTTGGGACTAATTCCTCATCATAAAAATAATATATCCAACCGAGACTATGATAGCTATAAGAAGATAATGTGTAGTGATAAAAAAGTCAAACTGGAGTTTGGTGGGACGTAGTAGTCTAATAAATCCAATGACAAGAAGCGATCAATGGATACATGATTATGGAGGATCTATGATCATGGAATAGGAGGTAAGGAAGTGAGAAATACCACTAGTAATAAGTGTGGGAAGAATCATATGGCGAACATCATTATCAAGAGTGGGATGTGCTACATGTATAGAATAGATTGAAATATCCCGAGTAATTTCCATAGTGTGGTGAAGCCACAATATACCAACACTGAAGACCAAGGGATGAAGGTGAATTACATACCAAAAGTCAAATGATTCAATTGTGGATAGCTAGAGAACTTTTCCAATAATTTTTCAAATATGAGGGAAGGGAAGGGGAATCACTATAAATCGTAACAAAGGACAATGGAGTGAGGTCTCTTTTTATCTATCACAACAGTTATTGTTGAATCTCTAAATTATGTTGTGGAAGGTACTTGTGTTTTTCTCTCAATGATAGAAAGTACCTTGTATGATTTTGGATCTAACCATTGTTTTGTGTCCTCCATGTTTTCATGGAATATAGATTCAACCCATAAATGGCTAAAAATTGACTCATCGGGGAAGACTATTTGTGGGATTATCCATGCGTCATTAGTGTTTATAAACTCTAGTACTTACTTTACTGAGAAATTTTTTTATCAAATCTTGTAGTCATTCCCATGTTGGAATGAAACATTATACTCGGGATGGAATGGTTCTCAAGGGTTAATTCATTGATCAGTTTCTAATTCAAGGAAATATATGTTTTAATTAATTGATTACATAAGGATATCTTCCAAGGAGATATATCTCAACCTGATCATTGTCTAGAAGAACCTCTTATAGCCTTCTTTATGGAGAATACTGTTGAAGAAAAATATGGAAATTAGTGTATAAAGATAGAAAATGACCGCATAGTTCATTAATACATTGATTTATTTCATGAGTAACCATTACCTCCCTAGAAACAAAGGTAGAGTTCTCACTTGAACGAATACATGGATCTCTTCAGTTACCAATGACCCCATATAGGTTAAAAAAATGTAGAGCTGGAGGAATTATAGAAATAACTCAGTGAACCTTTCTAGAAGTGGTTTATCTGAATGAGTGTGTCTCCAAGGAGAACATCTACTCTCTTCGTAAATATGGATGGATCAATGTGGCTATGAATTGATTATAGAGAATTAAATGGCATTATAGTGAAGAAAAAATATCATTTTCTAAGAAATAATGAATTTTTGACCAACTTTGTGGAGCTCAATTCATCTCTAAGATAGATTTTCGATATGGTTATCATAAATTGATGGTGAGGAATGTTTATATTACAATAACTACATTTCGATCAAGATATGTACATTTTGAGTATTTTTTTATTACCATCAGACTGACTAATGCAGGTTCAATTTTTATGGATTTGAGGTATATATTCATTCAAGACTACTTTGGTAATTTTGTGGTAGTTTATATTGTTGATATCCTAATATATTATAAATTGTGTGAGGATATTGAGGAAAATCTAAGGGATAATTTATAATATCTATGAAATGAGAGGCTTTTTGGAAAGATCACCATGAGTGTGTTTTGGTAACAAATAGCTTCTACCATGGGAACATTGTATGCATTGACGGAATAATAATTGACCTTGAAAATACAAAGGTTATATAGGGGTGGCCTCCAAATACACCAATGAATGATATTCATAGTTTCCTTGGATATATGTGGTATTATTCAATGTTTTTGAAAAAACTCTTCAAAACTTTATAATCCACTAACAAAGTTAACCAGAATAGGCTTTATGTTCATTTACAAAAAGTTTGTGTTGGAATAGTTTCCAATAAATAAATTAGATAATAGTTACTGCACTCTAGTTAACTCTGCCCTCATGTATAGTTTGATTCATTATTTTTCGCGATGCATATCTAAAATGGCATTGGTGTGTCTTAATGATGAATGACATGGTGATTGCATATGTTTTGTTATATTTTAATACCCATAATAAAAACTATCCTTCAAATGATCTGGAGCTGGCTTCCTTTGTTTTTTCTCTATTGATATAGATGCACAATCATTACGGGGAGAAGTGTGATATATACAAACACCAAAAATGTCTAAAGTATATTTGCACAAAAAAGAAATAAAAAATGAGAATGAGGATATGGTTGGAACTTATTAAAGACTATTATTGTCCAATACATTATCTCCTCGGAAGATTTAATGAAGTTGTTGGTGAATTAATTTTGAAAGACCATGTTGTTCTGTCCAGGACGAGTATCCAAGGAGATTTATTCGATTAATGAAATAGTGAAACTGAACATGGAAATTGTAATGGAAGGGACATCATCAACCATATCCCAATTGATTTCTTAACCTTCATTACTTGAGAAGAAAATAAAATCTCAGAAGGAATATCTTTTGTTACATAAGATGTTTGGGGATGTAAATGATGCAATATTTCCAATGTTGTATATTGATCAAAAATATATTCTGAAATTTTGTACAAGACTATTTGTTCCATAAATTCCTGAAATAAAGAATGAGAAGATAGATGAAGCTCAAGATATACATTATCTACAAATAATGGAGGCACAAAATGTATAGGGACATTTGTGATCATTATTTATAGGATAATATGAAAAGGGAAATTTTAGACTACATTACATTTTGTCTGGTATGTCATCAAGTGAAGGCCGAGTGACAAATTTTTAAAGGGTATTACAAAAACTTACCATACCATTAGGGAAGTGGGATAATATAAATACGGACTTTGTCCCAAATCTTCAATGAAATTATAAAGTAAACAATGTGATATTGGTAATAGCGGACCTTATCAACAAGACTAACCATTTTATCTCTATTTTGGAACATTTATATATTGATAAACATTCCATGATTTATGTGATGGATGTTGTAGGGCTACATGTAGTTCCAGTTTCTATCATATCTGGTCATGATCCATGGTTTACATCAATATTCTAGAGAAGTCCTCAACATGCTCTGTGTACCAAATGAAATTTTAGTACATCCTATCACCCCCAAATTGATGGCCAAAAGAATGGCTGAATCAACCACTGAAGGACATGCTGAAAAGATGCTCAATGGAATTTAATGGTGGATGTTAACAACATATCCATTTATCTGAGTACTATTAAAAAATAAAATTTCCACTCAAGCATTCAATTGTAACTATATGAAGATCTATATGAGAAGCGATGTAGAACTCATAGATGTTGGACAATGATTTGGAGGGAAATCTTCTTGGGCCTTTTCTTGTGAAATAGTTGAATGAAAAGGTTCATGTCATCTAGCAACACATTAAGGCTACACATAGTTCGAAAAGGATCTATGTTGGAAACCATCGAAGTGACTTGGTGATTGATGTTGGTGAGAAATTAATCCTTTGAATTTCACCTTGGAAGAGAGACTTGTGGTTTGGGAATAAATGGATGCTCATCCAAAGTTACATTTCCCCCTATGAAATCCTTGATCTCATTTTTGTAGTGTCCTATCAGCATTTAGTTCCTCCAAATATATCACAACTTCATGATGTCTTCTACATATCCCTCTTTTGGATTTACATATCTGACCTTTCAGATGTAATAAATCAATAGGGGGTACAAATAGAACATGAACTCTCTTATGAGGTGAATTTGGAATTGATATTACATCATAGGGGAAAGAAACTACACCGCATGACTACCTACCTTGTAAAAGTGTTGTTGAGTAACCGAAAATATGATGAATTTCTGTGGGGACCAGAGGAATTTATGAGGGATAAGTTCCCAAATCTTTTCCCTTTTGAGTGTATGAGTTGAAATTACATTTATGAAATTTCTTAATGGGGAAGAATGTAATGACCCAAACTATTGAATAATATTTTGTTTCATGAAAATGTATGTCATACATTTTCATAATAAATAACAAATATATAAGTATAAATTAAATGTTTCCAATGTGTTTTTACTATTATATGACCATTGGAAATTATAATAATTTTAAAAGTTCTTATTATGGGTTAAAATAGAATTTATAAAATATAATCAATGGAGAAATAAGGTTCAATGGCCTAATCCATTAGACTCATTCTGTTCGAATCCCATATGTTAGAGCATGGGAAAGAGGTAGCATCACTAGGCTTTACTCAGGATGAAGCCCATGCCGAGCTTCAACATTCTAAGCTTGAATATAATTTCCTACGGGAGAAGTTCAAATTGATAGAAATCACCCCTCAAGTGATGTTGTCCTGATCCACACCTATAGTTTATCACCATTACACACCATAATCATTGTTGTTATGTAGGTATTATAAGGATATTCGTACAGTTAAAAATGACTCATGGATTATTGACCAAATGTATAAAGACAATCTTAATGTGTTTTCATAGTTTTTAGTATGTCACTTTTTATTCTTACTAAAATAAATAACAATTAAAAAAAACAAATCTAGGGTTATACTTGTCACACCGCACGGTATATTAAGGCATGATTTTTTTCATACATATCAAAAATGACATAGGGATCATTGTCCTAAAGTATAAAAAAACTCAAATATTTTTCCTCAGTGTTTATTATATCAGTAATGCCTATTTTCTGAAATATAATTTCAAAATAGAATCACACATTTTGAGTCATACAAGTGGCATCATGCATCGGCTTGACATGAGAATGCTTTGTAAGGGTCTCAAATGACGTAAAAATTACACTCTTAAATTATTATATCAATCAAGTTGTGTGTTTTTCTTCAGGGACTGAAATTTTTTTGAGGTAAAATGTTTATTTTATTCTGATAACAGTCAGTTTTAGTCATAATAGTCAAACAATGCATCAGATTGTGGTGGGGTTGATTCCTACTCATCATAAATGACTCCTGGATAATTTTACTGATGTAAAAATATAATCCTAACTCAGTTTCTCAAAGATTAGTATGTCATGTATTATTTTTTACTTACAGAAATGACATTTTCAAATAAAATTTTTTTGGAGATATACTAGTCACATCGTACATTGTATTGAGGTAGGGTAGACTCTTACATGTCACGAATGATTCATGGATCATTTTCTTAAATTATAAAAACAATTTGAATTTTTTTTATTGTTTTTCAAGATGCCAGTGGTGTTTATAATAAAATTAATGTCATTTTTAATTAAAATGTAAGACTTTGTGTCATACCGGTCACATTGTGCATCGTATTGAGGTTCATAAAATTAATACACATCAAAAAATTCTTATAGATCATATTCAGGATGTATAAATTTTTTTTTACCTTGGTCATTTTTTAATATGCCAGTTGTCTTTTTTACAATAATGTCATTTCAAACATGAAATACACATTTTGATTCATACCGATCACTTTATGTGTTGCTTTAACATGAGACTCCTTCATAGATTTTGTACACTTCATAAAGAAAATATGAATCCCTTTCTTAAATTATGAATATTTTGAGATCATGTATTATTATTTTTTAGTGGGTGAAATTTTTTGAGTTAAAATGCCAATTTTAAACTGATAATTGACACTTTTAGTCCTTCTGATCACATATTTATTCATATTTAGTTGTGGTTTATTCCTAGATATCACAATTGTTTAGCGTATTATTCTTCTAATGTATCAAATATTGAGAATATGTTTTCTTTGTTTTTTGTATGTCACGTGTTATTGTTTCTAAATATATTGTTTATTTAATATAAAAATACAAACATAATATCATAAATTGTTTCATGTTTGATATATAGAGGTGTTGTTGATTCTTACCCATCACAAATGACATATGTATCATTATACTAATTTATCAAATCCATTCAAATATTGTTTCTCTATTTTCATTATGATACTTTTTCTTTTTAATAAAAATAATTTCAATATTAAATAAAAAGAAACACATTTTTCATTATAATTTCATCATTAATCGTATAGTGGAGGGTTGAATCTTACATGTTTTAATTGACATATTAATCATTTCAATAATGTATCAATGTAGATGAATGTGTTTTTTCCTTTATGATTAGGTTGGTTACTCTGATGCAACATATTTTATCCGGGACATTTTATTCATATATATAAGATATTAGTTTATTACTATTCATTAAAAAACATAAATATCCATGAGAGAATAGATTATAACAACTTATTTTGGAAACATAGAATTATAATGAACTGGTACATAAGAGTCTCTCATTAAGTTATTCTTTAATATAACGAAAAATAAATTCTAAAATCATTCTTCATAACTGAAGGATATTAAACAGAAGAAAGGGTGACAATACATACTAAATAAGTTTAAACAAGGGAGACATCAATGATCATATAAGGATAACATAAGTAGTGTAAATTGACCTTTATAAAATCTAGACCAATATGATTGTACTCATTATCTATAATGGATCCTTGAAGTCCATTCTCACTTGGGCTGGATCTATTTTGAACAAACCTCCCAAAAATGAACAAAGTAATTCACCTATAAAATAATTCAATTAATTTGTGATTATTAATAAAAATAATTAAATTAAACATAAATATGAAAGGATCCACCACTTATATGGATGTCACATCTTCACAAGATTTTTTATACATTCTTCCATTATGTAATCTTACCATTCATTACTAAAAAAATCAATATCATTTTTTGAATATGATTCTTTTTTAGTAATATTAGTTCTAAAAAATATGATTACACAAAGGATTAATAAGTATTTTAAATTTAATAGTAATAATTTTTAAAAATACTTTTTTAAGGATGATATATAGTTTTTAAAATATGTTCTATTTTATAAATTTTCAATCATAATAACCACAATCATTTCTATTATTCTGTTTTTGGACACATTAGAATCATTGATAAAAATATGTAATTTGTTATGATATGTGTTTTAATAGTGAAATATTATTATATATTCTCTGATACAAGTCTATTTGTAGTACTTTTCAGGTTTCTCATCATTGGCCCCAAGAATTTTTCTATGATTTAGATGACATTGATTCACCGCCTAATCATTATAGAATACTCATTAAAAATAATATAAATTATAGAACATGATGTTTAGTTCTAAATGTTTTGATTTATTGTAATAAAAATTTACAAACTCTATCTTTTGTTGTCAATTTTTTTCATTTCCATATGTTGAATCCAGGATATAAATCAGTAGAGGGACCAAATTGACGGCAATGAGCATCCAATGATGCTTAAAAACAAAAAATATATATATGTATGAACGAAATGAAAATATATTTTATGTGATTAAAATGTATAGTTTTATGATGTCATCATTGGTATATAGATGATTATATCATCTATATTTATTCTTTTAAATGATTTGAGCTGGCCTGCATGTATTTCAATTTCATTTTTAAAATATTTTTTTTCCTATAGAGGAGATGTTCGGAGTAACAAGTAAATTTTTTTGTTCATGTGGAAATCATTTTGATTTTTTCATATTTATTCATGTGAAAAATAGGAAATTTGTTAATCATCACTATCATATTGTATCTTCTTTTGGAAAATCAATTCATAAAAGTATTCCTCTTTTATACGTTTTCAAATGATCACCCTAGCCATTAATAAATGATTATTTCACTTATATTATCATCACCGATGATGATGGGATCATCTCCTCCACACATATTGTCATCAAAATTAATTATATGAGTACAATCTTATTTCAAGTTCATATTCACATCAGCCTATAGTGATAATAAATATAGATAGATAATGGTTGAGGTCAAGCATTTTTCAATAGATTATTTTTGTTAGTTGCTTGATCCATGAGTTGGTTTTTAGATCATGTTTTGTTTCAACCAATCGCATTTTCCATCTGTAATAAATTTCATTAGTTCAGAACTTTTTCATTACATGATAATTGTATATCTCTAAAAATAAATTTGAAATTAATACCACCTTGTAGACATGCATTTTTACAAGATTTGAAGACCATTCATGGAATGTTCCAAAAGCTTGTTCAACCATATGAATAAATTATTCATCAATTAGAAAGGGAATATCAGTGCTCATATCATGGGATACATTAGTTGACACAATTAAAAGACCTCTCTATAGTTTTATATTATTTATCATGCCTTTATGGATACTCAAAACAATTTCCCTCACTATAATGCGATGGGTGGGTGTTGATAGATTCAAATCATAGATATTTTTAACCTTTATAATATAATTATTGGAAATGTATCTATGTCTATCTAATTCACATTTCTAATAAAAAATAATTACAACATTTTTTACCTCATCTAAGAAAGGTTTTTAAGGGGAATGAAAAAACTCAAAGATAGTGGGGTGGGTAGGATCATTATGTTATGGGTGTTATTAAGTTTTTTTCTCTTTTTCCTCCCACATCAGTGTTTATAACATCTATCTTGGCCATTGGAATGGTTCTTCATGGATATCTACTATTTCTCTTATCCTTTTCATTTCATCACTTTTATAATCCTATATATTTTTTCTAGAAATATATTATGGGTGTCACCCAAAACCCCGTAGTCTTATGCAACCATACTGTTTCGGTAGCTTCAAGGCCAGTAAATCTATATTTGCATCCGGTGTTGGTGTTTTTGATTTCTAGGACTATTTTAGATATAAAATATAATGAAAATCGTAATAATAGTTATGCTATAGTGATTTAAATCAAAATCTATATTTTATGACATATTTACACATAATTCATACAAATTTTATGTGTTTTCATCTATATATATCTAATATTTATTTATATGTGCCTTATTTCATTGTTGGTGGAATGATATAAAAGTGGATTTTGATTTGGATTCATTAATCTACATCTAAATTGATGAATATTGTTATGGTATTGTTTTATATCACCCAAAAGTAATAAAGTAGATATAAAATATGGTCCAACTTTTTTCAACTAAATTGTACCCCATCCATGATTTACAGTAGGGGTATGCTGGTTTTGCATCCCATTCCTTATTTTTATCACTCAGTTACTGTTTCATATATAATGAACATCCAATCATACTGATGAATACACGTATCATCAAAAACCATATTACCAAACAAAATGTACATGAAATGAATGATCAGCCTGATGGATAGTAAACGCATCACATGCTGCTTGGGATATCTTGTGTGCTTAAACAGTAGGTTGGTGTAAGTTAATTTTCTCTTCAAGATCATTACAATTATATCTCATTAAAATTGTTGGAAGGACATTTTGAATCCTTGCAGTATCCCATTATACACATCCTTGTGGGAGCCATCTACTATAAATGCACTCTATATGGGATATTGATGATTGAGTTAATGTTTCAATATTTTATTTTTAGTAAATTTACAAAATCTAATCATAATGATACCATAATATCTTCCCACATTAATTTCATTATCCTTGTTACAACATAATACCATTAATGTACATCAATCATCACGCATTGTCGAGTGAAAACTTCAATGTAAATACTTTACATGGCCTTGTTGGGGTAAAAATGTTGCCCATGCGTATTTAATTAGACCAAAAATTTTATTCCATTCATTATCGTATTAATCATTAAAAAAAACAATCTACAAAACATCTATTTTTATGGGCCACTGGTTCTCCATCACCAACACATACATTGGATTAAATATCATCAATATGTTCTTCTTGAACACTAGCAAAAACATGTGAAGAGGTTGGTTGTACCTCTACATAGGGAGTAGAAACAGGTTGACAAACTTGTTGTACCTCTAGACTGGTTGTACAAGCAGGATTAGAAATATGTTTTTCTTCTCCACAACAAGTAATAATTGGATGAGAGACCTTTTGTGCATTGGTATTGGGATAATAAAAACTTGTAGATATCATTATCTGATGAAGACCATAAACATTTAATTTAAATTACATTAATACCTCATAATACAGATTAAAACATAATTTAACATGATGATTATTATAGAAAATATAAAATCTAATTATTCAACAATATTTTTTAACGGTTGAATGGATATGAACCGTATATCGAATATCGAAATCAGTTCACAATGGTATCTTATAACATAAAAAACATCGTCTATATTGTGACCGCTATGAAATGGTTATCCTTGTTTGAATTTTCATCTAACACTTCAGAAGTCTTGGTATATTGGAGAACAACTGACTAGTTTTATTTTGCAGGATCTAGAACATAAAATACGTGTACAATATGTGATTCCATTAGAAATGGTTCTTTATTGTAACCTTCCATACTGAAATTATATTTAATGAATTCCAATTGATATATTTTGACAACAATCCTATTATCATCCAATTGTTATAGAAAATTCATCACTAGGAATTTCTTATAATCCAACTCCCATATTTTTATGTTTCCAAATAATGACATATTCACATGAATTAGATTTTATTTCATTAGGAGTAGAAACATTCATCACTTCATCTAGAAGTGTAACTCTATTATTATTCATGGTATTATTTTTATCATGTTCATTAGTATAAGATGTATAAACATTAATTACATATGCATTGTAAGATAATACCTACACACTTGGTCCTATAAATTTCACTCGAAGTAATTCTGGAATTAGGTCCAGAAATTTATCTAACTCCATAAAAATATGGCCATGAAACCATCCTATAAACTATTGATTATGTGTATTTGAAATCTATTTTTCATACCGTGATGGAATCCAATACCTATGAATTTCTTTTTGGGATTCAACATATGGCTCAACATCCAAACTATTATGAAAAATGTAAATGTGGGAATGCTACTGATTTGTAATATTGATTTTTAAAACCTCTCTTAATAAATTACTTCACCCGCAAGTTTCCAAATGTGATGAGATGTTGGTAGACCAATTATTTCCACACCAGACAGGTATTTGGTACATAATTAAATGTCTTTAAAAATATATACCTCCACCATACAACCATCGGGACGAATTTGATTTTTGACATATGCATTCAAAATAATCATATTGAATTTAATGGGGTAAATACATATATGGTGTACAAGACTACATAGTTGAATCTCTCTCACTAATTGAACAATAAAATGATCTATTATATCAAATAATTTTAGTAGGATGAACATTTCCAATTCATATAATATGAATGAAATTTTACTTTCCATGTTCTGAAATTTAACCAGGTCTATAAATTTAATAGAAATAGCATTGAAGGAGAAAAAGATGATGGTTCATGTATGATAGGCATTCTTGGAATATATGCATCATAAAACTATAGGAATTATATATTTCAAAAAAAATAATGTATTTTGATTGAAACACTTTAACATTAAATCACATAATAAATCGATTTTCATGATATTAAATGAATTCCATTCTAGAATCATTACATCAATTAAGAAGTTGCAAAATAGATGTCTCTCTTACATTGAATGAGTGAATGAAAAAGAGATAATAATGGTTTTTTTCACCCTTCCTTGGTTTTCACTCTTATTGATTTCAAATTTCAACAAAGTCCAACAAAGCATTAATTCCATCTATTGATTTTTTGGTAACATTTAGAAACATATCGATGAAACTATAACATACATTTTTCCGATAAGAATAACACCAATAAAATGTACGATGTATATACAATTCCAATATGGTAATTAAAATAAATTGATCAATTTTTACAACCATTTTTCATAGGGTTTTCAAAAATGGTTTTCCAACAGTATTATACACACCATTTACTTTCACAAAAAGTTGATAACTTTTAAGTGAATACGATGTAGAAAATTATTCTGAACTTCCATCAAATGAGGTCTTCTAAGATCAATAAATATTTTTCAGGTTATAAGTTTTTTATTTCTTAGAAACACATTTTTTGATGAATGTATCAATCTAATTGACTTTGAACCTTGTTTTCAACTAAGAAACCGCTAGATTATTTAATGTTATATCCTAGAAAATTTCTATAATAAAGAAACACATTTATTGTCCCATAAATCATGTCTCAAAATGTTCAATATTCAATTCTATAATAATAATATATTGTAACACATTAATCCCACAATAACCTCAAACCCTTGATCAATGGAGCCAAATAAACTTCAATATCACTACCTAGTTATTTTGGTATCAATATAAGCATAGATAACATGATTTATTTTCATTTAAGGCATTTCCATGTGGGATGTTATAATTTACCAACATAATTATCCATGAACTATGAGTGATGGATAGAAAAACAAAAAGGATACTCTCTATCTATATATAATTGAAGATTAATGTTTTACTGCTCATTTAAAATTTAGGATAATCATGATCAATTGTGTTCCCCTAATGAGAGTATATCAGTTGATGTAGTTTTTCATATATAATTGGTGTATATGTGTTCCACATTAATTTACATTCACTCTCTTCACTTCTAAATAGGTTCATAATATTTGGAATGATTATATGGTACAATACAACTTTCTTAAGACCATATTAATCTCTCTTGTATCAAGAGTCACTACACATTGTGCATTATTAATTGATTTGTAATTCATGTGACACAATATACAGTCATTTCAGTAGGTGTGTAAACTTTAAGAGATAATACCCATCAAGAATATCATTATTTTGGTGTTTTATGTTCAACTCAGGAGCTCATTATATGCTGGGATCATATGATTAAAGAGAGAAAGTAGTTCTGTAAAACTAGTGTCACTATATTCATTGTATTTTTTTCAAATTATACAGCTTTCATATGACAAACAATTCTGTAAATTTAGTTAAACCATCATACCATGATGTCTTTGCATGACTCTTTATGTTATCAAAAACATTTGGGCATTCACAATGTTTATCTTCAACTATCATCATCATTTTTTCAATGTAATATTTATTATTTTTCACATTTGTAATTTCATCTTCAATATGGAAATCTTCATTGGACACACATGTAATCATATAATATGAAACATTAAATTTAGTGTTATCCCAATCAATAGAGAAATTTTATTCTTCCTTGTGTTTATTCTAAATGTTATGACTTCAATCTATTCTATGACAGATCATGTGTTTTTACAACAACTAATGACTATTTATTCTTCAATAACTACAAAATTTACACATACAAAAATATAAACGTTAATGATAACGTAAAAACTAAATTTTATATGTCCTTTGTAAACTATGATGAAAATCAAACATTAAATACCATTAAAAAACCATCCAGTCACCCAAATTACACAATAAATTAACATACCATTTTTTTAATAATCGAATAATTTCTAAAAACACTTTCACAAAACTACAAATCCTATTTTTAAATAATTTAAGGAATCTTCATTACCTAATAGACTTTATCATTTAAAATGATTGATAAACCTATGAATTTTTCAAATTTTCATTTAAAACATCCCACATAACATTTAAAAACCCATTATTAAATACACTTTCCAAAAATTAAAATCATGTTACGAAATCCAATTAGGCGAGTTGGAAAACACATGGCACGGAACACATGTCCATGTGAACTATTTAAATAATTTTAAAGCTATTTAAAACAAAAAGAGGGAAGGTTGAACACATTTTATTTTTTAAGAAACATTTCAAAAGACTTAAATCATTTTAAAAGATCCACATAGTCATTTTCACAAAGACATAAATCCCAAGACTCTCACATTATAAATGATATATAGAACACGCATCAATTATTTCAAAATCAACATGTGTTGTATGATTATATAGCATTATTCCAATGGTTGGTGTAATAATAATAATTTCCCTAGGAATTTTTTATTGTGCACCCCACCATTGGATATCTCTTATAAATGATTCTTTTTTCTAGTTATATCAATTATGCTTCACCACAACACTAGAGTCCTGCTAGATATCTTCAATAGTAAATGACCACACACTCAACAATGAAATACTTGTGTTATAGTTAAATAAAAACACTACATTATACCATTTATCCATGCATCACACAAAATGAATTGGAACATTGCTTTATAAATATAAAAAATAATATTTATAATCATGAACACATTACAAAATCAGAAATATTGTAAGTGTGATTTCTTTCACACAAAATAATTTCTCTATTCCAAGCATCACTACAAGAATCTATCTTCATTTCCGAATCATTTTCTATACATCATATCTCAAATAAATGTATTAAAATAACTATAGAATTAAACTAATAGATGTTATTATTTAAAATAGTATATTTTTTGATTTAATCATAAGTTACATTATAAATGACATTGAAAAGACTAGTCAATCTAAAATCTCTAATAAAACTCATATCAATAACCTCTATAATCGAAGTGATGAGAGTTTCATTATAAATATCTGGAGAATTCTAACCACTCCAAAACTCATTCATGAGGATAACAACATCATTTCCAAAAAATAATCTAGAACCATTTAAATAAAATTCCTTAATGAAAATATTGGTAAGATAACTTTTATGGTTTAATCAACCAAAATGGCATGACCACTTCATAATATTGAATATAAATATTTAATAATTCATTAATATAATTTTAAAATGTTGTAATAAAATAATAATTTATATTTTTATATATAAGATTACGCTACAAAGAAAATATTATTTGATAATCACTTAAATCATATCATTTTTCCATTGAGGGGATTAACCATTGAGTTCTTCTGGGTGGAAGGATTCATTACATGTGATTTTATTGTTATATAACAAGGGTGTCTAGATAGTGTATCATGTAGCTTCAGACAGGTAGGGATAACAAAATATATGATTCCCTTATAACTCAATTTCTCCCTTAATAAAATTATAAATGTATTTTCCTATGAAGTTGGGTTATCATCAAAATATCATAATTTTCATGTGGTGTGGCTATAACAATATTATCATGTTTTTATTCATTATTGGTCATTTTCTTAGGGTTGGGGTATTTTTAAAACTATGAGGTTACTAGAACAGGAATATATATATTCGATGTAGTGACATAGATATAGGTTTACATAAAGGTTATGGCATATCAGGTCAGGAAATTTTTTCCAATTCAGTTATGTTCTAGAATTGCATCAACCATGTTAAAGTTTCAGGGGTTTAATTAATGATTTTTGCGTTTGACAAAATTATTTTTGACGTGAACCAAACCTAACTATTGGAATCTGATATTTTTCTAATTCAACTATAAGTTTCCAAAAGGTGGTATTAATTAATTGTTAGATATCATATGGTGAATATTATATCAAACCATGATAGAATGTATTGGATTGAAGAATACTATGTTTCATCTAGTGAAGTTCTTTATTATGATTCTTTGGAATTTAATGAGTAACAAAGTTGTGGGGTAATTATATTTGGTAAGGTCTGGATTGATTTTCAATGGTGGAGGATTTATATTAGAGTGGAAAACTTCCTTGTTACCATTGGAGGTTTCGAAAAATACATTGATTTTTGAAGTATTCATAAGTGAGGTGCTAAGATGAATTCAGAAACCATTAGATGAAATAATTTGGAAATTTTTCAAAAGATGTGTCTAAGATAATATGGATCCAAGTGTGAAGAAGTAAATTCATCATTGATGTTGAGAATTAATGGTGGATGTGTAGTGGAGGTAGGGATCATGGAGATTGATTCTTACCTAATCAAACAAAGAACCAAAATGAATATACATTCAACATGAAATATTGTTGTGGATAGAATAAAATATCAGGAAATCATTCATTCAATCTAGAACCTATTTTCACTCAGTTGTGGTTATCTACATGTTCATTACAACTACCTCAAAATAATGATAGAAAAGTGAAAAATCGAATTCTGCCACACTAATGCGATCAAATTATAGCATTCATGTAGGGATCTTAATAAAAGAGTCAAACATATGGAAAAATACCCTTTTTATAAACATGTTCAAATAAAAACAATATCATAACATTCTTCACATTACATTCATAAGTCAAGGATTCGTTTTATATACACAAAAAAGAATCCAACAGACACTAAAACACCATTTCCCATGGATAAATCATTTTTCAACACATTTTAATCATTACATATCTTTTTATAAACCAATTATCACCGTTCATACAAGGAATTAAACATTCAAAAGGAATACCACCAAAAAGAACATAGGAAATATAAAACATTCTTGTTGAAGAACAAACTATCATCACATATTTATGTCAAAAAATTTCCCAAACATGTTTTTCACAACATAAATAATCCATTTAACAAATATTAGAAAATAAGAAAGCATATAAAAATAATCTAATTGTGTAAAAGCATTGAATCACCTACCTCAGACATTTAGAAAATTGGAAATCTATCAGAAACCACATTTTTGCCTCTCCAATACCCTATTTAGGAAAGAAAAAAACTGAAACATGAATAGTTTCCACAAGAACACAAGATCAGACCAAAATTACTAAAAAATAATTATAGTGAAATAAGAACTCCATAGGGGGGAAGAGAAACAAAAAATGGATAAATCCTATGAAATTTGACATTGATGATGTGTCCTTGAAGAATCATAGTCATAACCACCAAAATATTGTAGGATATGGTCTTCATGAAATCATGGATGGGGATTGATAGTGAATTTGGGTCCACGTTTGAGGTTGGTGTGCGGTGGGGGAGGTTCTTCGACGAAGGAGGGTTTGTGGTGGAGGAGGGTCCATGGCATAAGACGATCATTAGTGACGGAGGTGCATCCATGACCAATGAGTTTTTGGAGATGAGGAGTGCTTGTGATATAGAAGCGTTCACGACATAGGAGTGTCCATGGTGGATGAACATCAGAGGCAGACATGAATTCGCGGTGGATATGGGATTGCGGTGGAGGATAGTTTGTAGTAGACGATAATTCATGGTGGAGGTGGTGTCTTTAGTATAGGGGTTGGCTTCTACAAGAACATGCAGAGTGTAAGAATAAAAGAGATTTTTTCACGTTTCTTTATAAAGGATTCTGAACCTTTTATGAGTGCAAGATAAAAATCGCTGTTAAAGGTCTGTTTTTTCTACTCTAAAATAGAATGCATTGATAAATGGTGTCTTTATAAGAATTTAAAAAACATTGAAAATAATATAATGCAACTTATTTATTTATTTTATTATATGTATTAATAAATTAAGTTATATTATAAATTTATATATTTATTTGTAATTATAACTATAAATAAATACATATTTTTATTTTTATTTATAAAATTATAAGAAATATAAATATTATATGTATAATCTTAGAAATATATTTAATAAATATAATAATTATATATATTTATAATATCATAGATATATATAACTATATTTTTTTTAATTATATAAATTTTTATATAAATGTATATAATTATAATTATAATTATAAATTAATATTTTTTTTATTTATTTAAATAATTCTAAAATTATAACAAATTTATATTTCTAATATTTTTAATTTTATTAATAAATATAATAATTGTATTTAATATCATTTTATAACCATTGAGATAAGTCTATATTTATATATATTTATACATTTAAATGTAAATATTTTATTTTATTTATAAATATTTGTATATATTTAAAAATATGTATTGTTAATTATATATAATATTATTTATGAGAAAAATTATTATATTTTTTAAAAATTAATAATTATAAAAATACATATTTATTTATTTATTTTAAAAACTATATATATATATATATATTTGTAAATAAAAATTATAATTGATAAATATTTATTTATTATTGTAATTATATTTATTTATTTAAATAATTATGAAATTATTAATAAAATTATAATTTTATAGATATTTATAATTAATATATTTATTATTCTTTCACTAGTCCAGTATTTTGGATTCTTAAAAATCCCAGAAGAAAGGAAATATATAACTTCTTATTTCAAGTGATGATTCTATTACAAATTATCTTGAACTATATATGTTTTATATTGTTCTGTGACTATTTCTTCTAAGGGTTATAATCCATGTATATTTGATGGTTTTTCTCTTGGTTTTTAAAGATTTGGGGTTTAATGTCTTCAAAATGCATATTGCTTGGTAGAGTTTTCTATCATATTCTATTTTCATGTGAGGATCTGATGCTGAGAGCATGGGGCCTGGGATCTGTTTGATATAAACTTTGATTTCATCATTTTCTGAAGTGGGATCCAAATTACATTATTCATTAATAAAGGTTCTCATATGATTAAGTTTGGATCTAGAGATATGGCCTCAATTGGATTTACTGGCATCCTACAATATAATATGATATTTCATTAGGTATTGGTAATTATATTAAGATGGATAAAGAGACAGTGATTTTCTGATAAGATCATTATGAACTCCCGATTGTGGTATTTTTTCTCACCACCAACCCTATGTAAATTGTTTTTTATCCACAAAAAAGGATTAATTCTAACTAAATTTATTTTATAAAAGGATTCTAGATTTCTTCCTCGATTATAAGGTAATATAGCATAAGAGATCCAACTACTATAAGAATCTATTCTGTGATTCATGTTCTCTGTATGATCATGTTGGTATTGGATTTATAATGAATTGAAGGTCCCATTCTGGTAATTTTGGGTGGCCTTAGATGCATCAATATTCAAAGGATGATCCATATTTGGGTGTTTGGGGTTTCTTTTCTTATGATCATTATGTGGGCCATGTCTCTTGGTTTTCCAAATACTACTCATGATGTCTCACCTCAAATGGATAGGTCCATCAAGTCACGGGCTTTCCTTGAAGAGGATGAAAAGGCGGTTAACTACATTCATGAGGCTGAATAATTTTTTAGGATGCCCTTTTGAATGATAATGACTTGGAGATGAATGGTAAGGATACTAATAAAACTGTTCCATCTGCCAGCAATGTTGGATGCTCTGCGGCTGGACCATCCAAGAGCCCTGGTCCCTTGGGTGTTACTTTTTCATAGGTTGGAAGGGGAGATCATCCATGTTTTCATGAAGGTGTGTAAAATTATATGTTATAAGATGTGATCGTTGCTGCAATGGATGCTCCTGGCTAGATGGTCTTTGATGTGATGTCAGAAAAATGATGATTTCAGTTGGTGCATATCCAGAAAGAAAGACATTGATAGAACATGTATCATTTAAAGCCTAATGTTATAGATGTAAATAGTTTTGAAAACATGACTCGGTCAATATGGATCCAAATGATGAAACCATAGTATCTAGTGAGTTGTTTTTTGAGAAGGATGTTGAGAGTGAACCTGAAGGACCCTTGCTACCGAAATCTCAGAGGTGGGGTAGGCACCAGAATGTATGAGACTGGGGACACCATTGTGATAAAGCATGGAGGAATGGATAAATTACATGGTCTAAAATTCACCTTACACCAGAGAGAGAAAGGATTATGGAGATGTACTATGTGATTCTCAATCAAAAAACGTCGCACTCTAAGTGGGAATATATCAATGATAGTGGTGGTTCTGATTATGGTTATAGGGATGATTATGATCATTGTAATCTATATCATTCTATTATATATGAAGGAATGCATTTGCATTTGACACAATACCTTACATTTTTTATCTATTTTCTTTTCATTATTTTTACTAAATGTTAAGGATCTCTCTTCATCTGGCTATTTCATTCTTCATAATTAAAAATAAATTTATTTATAAAGAATTTATATATATTTAAAATTTAATAATAACAAATATAATAAATATATATATTATTTAAATATGTTTAATATATGTTTATGAGTATTTTCTAGAATATATATAATAGTTCATATGAGTAATAATAATTAATCATACCTTTTCCAGGTTACATAATAAAAAACGAGTTAACACATTTGGACAACATGAATAATTATAAGGGTGTAATGTGTAAATGTATATTCTTGATGATATATAACATACATGCACATCTACACAAGCATGATAATTATATTTATTAGTCAAATTAATCAGAAATATATATATATATATATTTAATAATTTTAATTATAAATATACCCCTATAAAAATTAATTATATAAATTAATTATAAATAAAATAATTTCAAAAAATATATAATAATTATAAAACACATAATAAACATAATAAATATAAATATAATAAATATAATGAATCTAATATATATTTACTATTTAATGACATTTATAATAATCATACAATTATTTAATGATATATTTATGTTTATAAACTTTGAAATAATTTTTTTAAATCATGATATATATAAATATTATTATTATTATTGATATATATATATATATTAATTATATACCTACATTTTTTAATGAATTAAAATAATCATTATTTTTGAATATAAATATTACAATTTTATATGAATTAATAATATTTTCTATAAAAAACTCAGTTTGAAAAATATCGCTAATAAATATAACCTTTAACTGTGCTAAGAAAAGTGATGAAAATGGTAGATTTATCAATACATTTTGTTAGCACTGATAAAGGACACCCTTTTATCAGTGATTTCTATTTAGCACGGATAAAACCAGGCCTGTTGTGGATGGTACTAAATGACTCAGGTCTAGCTAATTTGACAGAGGATGAAGAGAAACACCAGCATTAATATGAGGTCCATCTATAGAGTCTAACATGTTGGGGATTGACCACCTTAACCTACAATACTCATATAATTTTACTTGGAGGATAGAACGCACACAGAACCTAGGTGGACCTTTATAATGGATATGATTCTAATAGGTGAAACCATCACCGGTGCTTAGGAGGATTTTCAATGTGAGCTATTTAGACAAGTGTACTTTAGGGCCCATGTGAGGGAAATATGTCACATGTAAGAACCTAGTTTTTTTTTCCACGATGAGAAATTAACCGAGGGAATTTACCATAACCTAAAGTGTGGAGGTGTCATGGAAATGTGGGGGATGCATGTGAGCTAGATCCAAACAAACATAAAGATGTCTTCATTGCCGACATGCATATCCCAAGACCAACATTTGATCGAGAGCCACCATTTCTAATATAAATGGTCTTCCAAATACCATTTAATAGTGAAGTTACCCTACGAGAAGAGATGGATAAATAAGGAATCCTATGTAATATATGGTATAACGAATATTTATTGCATCAACCCTATCATATACTAGATCAAAAAGATGACTTTTATATTTTTCAAGAATAATTATATGGTCCTCTTGAATTTACCAATTTTTGGTCTCATCATGTAGTCTCTCAGAATATTTAAAATATTATAAAAAAACAAATTAAATATTCTCCCTTATAATATAGCTGAAATCACCTCATAAAATTATCCACTGGTTCTCCATAACTAGATATTTCTTTGTGCATGATCATGTTTTCATGGATGGATTTTATTCACATCATCTAGAACATCCAAAATATAAACCATCAATATCGATCACTGGTCTGAAACATATTTAATCACTGATAATGATTATATACTACAATATTTTTATCTTTACTAGTCTTTGAAATTAATATTAGTTGGTTAATTCTAATATTTATATGGTTTTTAACTTATAATGTTTCTAGTCATTTTTTCATATAATACCAATACTCATATAATAGAAGAGATGCATTTCAATATATTTTATAAATTTTCCATTCATCCAACAACACAATTTCATGACATTTTTAAATATCATTTCAATGATCATCTGATTTATAGACTGTTCCCTTTAAATTGCCATCTCTACTGTTAGGAAAACATCAGATCCCTTTTATTCATTTAAATACATCCTAAAATAAATCATAAAGGTTTCTTCAATGGAATCAAAATTAAATTTATATTTAGTTTCTATTATATATGAAATAACCTCATTCAGTATTCATTGAAACCCACAAACCATGCTGAAAAATAAAAATAAAAAATATATTCAAAAATACATTTGGGTACTTAAAAAGTAAAGGATTATACTATGAGTATATATACCTAAAAATATTAAAAATGAAATTGAAAATAAAAACTAAATATAAAATGAAGATAATAGTAGAAGTGAGGGAACAATATAAAATATTATGTATAAATCATACAAAGATGTTAAAGTAGTCGATCATGGAGATAAATTGATAGACGAGGATAAAAAAATGAAATAAAGAAATAGGGTCACATGAATAAATAGTTCAATGTTAAAAGAAAAAATAAAATTGAAATTTAGAAGATAGAAAATATAAATAATTTCACAACCCTCTCCCCACAAATTTCTACACCTCCTCATCCAATAATGTGAGCTGAGAGATAGTGACCCATGAGTCCTGCCTATAGTAGGCCTTTGGTTGGCGACTTGCCCTAGGGGTATAGTAAACAAGAATATGTGATGAATTACCTTGTAAGAGAACACAAGTGAAAGATATATATAAGCTATAAACCAATGAAATATTTCTCATGATCTAATAATGATTAAAATAAAAATTAAACATTTGTAATGCCATTAATGAACTACAATAACTGGATGTAAAACTACCAGTATGAAAAGAAATGTAAAGACAAAAGTGACCCCAAAGCCCAATCAGCTCCATCTAGTCCCTATGCTTGTACTAAGAAACCTGATCTCTGACCTACTCTAACTGACCTTAAAAATAGTTCATATACAATTTTTATGAGTATAATATTATACTTAGTAGGATCATTCATGGAGCCTCTTTTTAAAAGGGTAAATAATGAATTCTAATTCACTAAGAACAACAAGAGAAACAACTCATCACATAAACATTTATAATAAGATCCTAGCCTCACCATGGATACTCTCAACAAGTATCATGTATAAGAGAATATAATATAATAAATAATATGAAGGGAAACCCTCTACTACTTCCCCACTTGTTTTCCACTATTCCCCAACTTCACATGTCCTATCCATCAATCATCGTAAATGCTATCCCAAAATCACTTGGGAAACGCACAACAACATACACCCCATGCAACACCCCTCTACGTCCATATAACAATAAGTAACTAGGTCATTTACAAGAGCCAATACAATCGATTTAATGTGTATCATGAATCAGGTATTTTACCTCAAGCCATCAAAACCAATACATTGAGTAAGTATCATAATCACATCACATACAACACACATAATACCTACTTTAGTCCTCAGGAAACTATACATAGAATACATGTTTGTGAAATATCTAGAATCCATTACAAACCTTTACACACATATATGGTAAAAACGTATAGTGGTTCATACCATCGCATGTAACTACCAACGGATGGGAGTAAGTCCAAATAGGGTAGTCTGGTATCCATCATTCCATCTGGAAGTTCGGGAAAACACTATAGGTATTAGAATTCCTAGGGTGTTATTTGTCCTAACCTATAGAGTGGAGTAGAATATAGAAACATAGAAATTTCATGAAATAATAGAGATCACAATCATACTTTGGGAATAAACTAGTATCATTATAAACTACAGCTAACGTCTCTCCATATTTAGGGTGCCTCTGATAAGAACAAATATCCAATTAGCAAAGAACCATTTAAATAATTGAATTAAATTATTTTATTCATTTTCATGAGTTTCACTTTATGTTAATCAATTAATATACAATAAATTTACCATTATCATTTTCCACATTACATTGAACTAATTTCCATACCCTATAGACAAAAGAGAACTTAGTCCACGACTTATCAGAATTATATCCTCAACATTATATACTAGAAATCTCGAACCCCATTGGTTAAAATTTTATTATTTTATTAAAAAAATTACTTCCAAATTACTAGGTACCATAGGAAAAATCCAAAGATACAATACTTCTAAAACAACCCAGAACATACATTTGACTCAAATAGTGGGGAAGGGGAAGAACATAAACAAACAACTTTGTCATCAGCCAAATAATTTATTAAAACATGCATACATCTACTATGACAATGGGTAAGACCAGAATCAACCCAATATATCAACTCTAATGTCCTCCCTGACACCCACATGCATATGTTAATGCATCTCATCATCACAAGCACCAAATACTACCACTAAAACCATGCCTTCACACCCTTCATAACACGAAAGACCTCTAGGCTCATCCATCCAAGGCTCATGTCACATCTAAGCCTCCCCACACCATATACCATAACAACCCTCCACGATTATTACTACCACTCTTCTATCACATCAAAATTACAAGGAAAAAAATTTGGAATTGGGATCTTGGCCCAAAAAGAATGAATTTATCCTTCGCACACAACGATATCTCATGGATCCAATGCACATAGAACATAGGATTTACTAGAAATAGGAAACATAGGAACATCAATGACATTATATATTATCACACAACTAATTATCATTCTATCCTGAATTATCTGATCCACTGTCATATATATTAACTATGTGATACATTAGAAACAAGTAAGGAAAATTATCAAAAATAAATTGAACAATTAATTTAATATGTCTTGAATTATTTTATAAAAATCATTAAAATGATTCAGGTTCATAAACCACAAAATTACAAATGAATAATTGCATAAATTTTATTACCATCAAATTACTAAAAATGGGATTTATTAAACATACCTCTAAAATATTATTTTCAATTAACTATTAACTAATTTTGGATTTATGTTCTACAATAATTTCACATGATTCTCCAGGAATAAAAATTAAGTCATATATATCAAAATGTCTATAAATTCAAGAAGAAACATGTTATCATGGTCCAAACAACAACTTCTCCATCCGATCAATACCACTTCTTCAATCACATTTGAGTCATTATTAGGTTAATATCATTTAAATACAACTAAATATTTCAAGATCTATGATTTCACATAATTAAATATATGATAAACAAATCCAATACCTCATAATGGTGTTATAAATATTCACATGAGAATGGACCAACACTATAGATCCTGAATTCATCACCACCAAGAACTGAGTCCAATCGAGAATTCAAGATGAAAACTATACCAAAACAACAACAAAAATCCAGTAGAAAATAGATATTAAGAACTATCGTGTGTAAAAGTGTATGAAGAGAAAATAGATTAATGAAACCATGAAAATATAGGTAGAAAGTACCATGGATCAAATATAGATTAAATTTGGGATGACTGGGGATGATCCATTAAGAAGGAATCCATAAAACATTGAAGAAAAGGATTCTAGGTTTCCCTAGAATGAATTAGAGAGACACTTAAAGCATAAGGATATGAATAACCAGAGCAGAAATAAATTCATAAAACAATAATATTGTGGGGAATTACCTGATTTTTAATCCACATTCACATCGTATAATCCTTAGGGTTCAGTTTCGGTAGAAAATATCTCACCTCTTATTTTTTTTTATTTTCAAACCCCATTTCATTACACAATATGAAACCAACTTTTATTTCATGTAAAACCAATACACATAGTGAAATATCACTACATTTAGCTTTTAGAAAACGAACTACTCAATACATCCTCTATTCCCCCTCTGAGAACATTAGTCTTTTGAAACATGCAATGGGTTGATCCATGTGGATCTAAGCCCTTATATTAGATACCTATAAAAACATTCTCAACCCCGATAATCAAAAACCATCTCAATGAGGAATTATAATGGGGTTATCCAAATATCTACCCATGAGATACCTCTAATTGATTTCATCACCACAAAAGATCAATCACCAACATCCAAGAACAAGGGGCTCAACACGGTGAGTTACTGAACTAATCATTGAGTCTTTTCCACATACAATGGGAGAGTATAGCCATCTAAACTTCAGAATGTAATCATTCAAATCATGTGGAATACCCCATTTATCATCACCTCCCATGAAAAAAATACACAACATGTAACAAGAGAGATAGAACCATATTAAAATCATGAAAATGTTTTACAACCAAAAAATTAATATCAATACAATAAAAGAGATAATGTCCAAATAGCTCAGGGTATAGAGGGAGTATCCATGGATAATGTTCCTAGGTACTCTACTCTATGCCATGGTGCCACTAAAAAACACATGCCAAGGGGATAGCACCCATGAAGAACATGTTCTAATGGATTTCATGGATCTCTACAGATCAATGCTCAATTTTTGCATCATCTTATACATAGATCTCACCCTAATCGAAGATCTAAGAGTCATTATAACGATAACAATGGAGATACAACACATGAAAAAAATCATGTATATGGATGATCTGCAGAGGAAGTGTTATCTAATTGGCCTCAACTCCAACATCAGCCAACACTTAGAAAGAACTGACAAATCAAATTTAATGTTTACTCACATGGCCAAACCGTCACTTCCTATGTAGGGGGTTCACAATTGAGAACACATGAACCCTAACATACAACTGTAGTGGTCTACTCCTATTATCAGAATAATATTGCTAATGTTCATGTGCTACCATCATCCACTCATGAATCACTTAAATTATATCTGTTGTATTCATTTCCAGTTCCAACCTGAGAATTTCTATTTCTCCAACACCATTATAGCACAAGACTTAATGAAATTTGTATCCTCAAAAGGCTTCAAAAGGATTCATATCGATGGTGGAGTGAAAAATATTTTTTCAAACAGTCTTCGCAAAGTGATGTTTCCTCATCCATGAACCTTAAAAATTCAGAAAACAAGAGTGAAACATGTATTCAAGAGTTTGGAATGGGCCACATTTTCAAACCACCCATCTATGATGAAAATTAGTTATATGAAATAAATAAGAAACAAATGAATTTTTGATACCACCCCACACACATGAAGCAAAATGAGGATCTCGATTGGAAATTTTCTTCTTCAAGACTCTGGGGATTCTCACCTCCTCCTCCAGATATTACCTCGACAAAATAACCAATGTGCTCAACTCTTTTATCCCTATATCGAGAGATGATTTAATCAAATGGTCTATAACCACCCTTATATATCCTTATCATCCATGAGCTCGATGAAAACTGGTAATAATGTCTATCGAAATTTCTACCAACATCTAGTGAGAAATATATAATGCCCATAGAAACCCATTGGGAAAATGGTTCTTGACCATCATCTTCTAGAAGAAGAAACGTCCTAACACAAACCCGACAAACATATTCTTCATCCTAGGACACCAAAAATGACCTCTCATGGATCATTACATATTTTTTATACAACTATGTACAAATAAATATGAATTGTGGGACTCTCATATTACTATCCCACACATCGCAAATGGAACAAAATTCCTTCCATGAAACAACACTCTATGTTGTTCATCTTCATATTCATTATTAGAGGCCTCATCACTGAAAACATGGTCTCTCCAAACCTCCACCTCATGATCCATCAACAAGGACTCTTCCATTGTCACTCAAGATATGTCTATACGATCATCTTAGAAATACTACATCTTCTCCCAAATTCATTAATATCTACATTCAATGGTGAACGTTCTTCCATAACATTCCATGAATCAAATGATTGCTAAACTCTATCACATCGCGAATTCCTTCTCGGTACATCAACCAATACATTACACATTCCAAGTGTATATAAAATCTCTACATCATAATGTTGTATGAAATACATCCACTCACATAGGCATATGTTCATAAACTATGGGGGAAAATGGTCCCCAAACACTTATGATTGGTGAAAAACACAAATCACATGATGATGAGGGAATGTATCAACCACTTTACTGAAAACACTACTACTTCCAACTCGATAACATGGGTTCAATTGTTATTATCATGGGGGAAAAATATACCACAAACTCTTTTGATTTCTGAAAAACAACAAATCACATACTGATACTACAATGTATCATCCACTTCTTGGAAAACACCACTACTTCCAACTCGATAACAAGGGTTCTATTGTTATGATCATGAGGGAACAACTACCAAGACCCATACCTAATGATTTATCCCAGGAACATCAAATGAAATACTAACCATAACATGATGTACCATAGAATATATCCATTAAATCTTGTTCTGATTGAAGAAAATGAATTTGATCATTGGCTAAAATATCCTTTAGATACTCAAATGAGTTCAGATGTGGATCAGTCAACAAGAACACCAAGTCCTTTATAGGAAACACTTCCAGAGGAGTCACACTAGAGAAAAATCATATTTGGACCTCTCATAATATCCATAAAGACTATGTAAACCTCATACCACTTAAATATCATCAGGTTTTCCAAAGACATGACTACATATATCATTGACATATCAACAACTAGACCTTGATAGGATACTGCACGCACCATGAAAATGAATTCTTGAGCCCAAAACTCACACTTTAAAAACTTCCAAAATAAATTGTCATGATTAAGATCTCGGGAAACAACGGGTATATTCTATTAATTCTACTCTTAATATATGGATTACACAGAAATTTAATTGATGAAAACTACTTGGAAATTATCCATGAACTCATGGAAGACATCGTTCATTAACCCCAAGATCACATCTATAGAATTCATCACACCTAATGACATCACAAAAAATTATATTACCCAGGATGACAACCATAAATATTAATGAGGATATCCTCATCCTTTACATGTGTTGGATTATATCAAGACCAAAAATTGATCTTTGGGAAGTAACATTCACACTTAATTTGATTGAATAAATCATCTATTTGAGGAAGAGGGTAGCAGTTCTTCATTTTCACTTGTTTCAAGTGATGATGTGTGATGCACAACCACAAAATTTCATTATCATTATTTTGGAACAAAATTGGTGAACACCATAGTGTCACATTTGTCTGAACAAACCCACATCATAAAAGGCCATAAATTTGTATATGTAGTTCTCAAAACTCATAAGGAACTATCTTTTAGAGAGACTTGGAGATAAGGGAGACTCATGGTTGTAGTTTAATAAGGAAATTGATCACTCGTCTAGGGGGTAATGAAACAACCACCACTAGGAAGACATGATGTTAATATTTTATGATCCTTAGAACCGATGAATGATGGATAATGATGAATTCATCATATTGTAATCCATAAAAGATGACTCAGTCAAAATATTCCTCTACACCATCTAGGGGTCTCTCTCATCAAAAAACACAACTGGACCTCAATTAAAATTGATGGACAAAACCGTATTCAATAATAAATCCATGATAGCCTATATCGAACACATCAAATCCATATTGAGGATAATTTAATATTCTTGTATCTATTATTTTAAAAATTATGAGACATAGAGGACACCTCATTGAATAAAAAATGGAGTCCAAGAGAGGAACAAAGAATTATAAAAATAAAAGGAAAATATTTGAAAATTTTATCCTCCAACTGGCGTTGTCAATTCCAAGGTCATCAGAAGTCTCTCAACCTCAAGACCCAAAGAATGGACAAGGGAAGGTGATATGATAGTGTGTATATTTCTTGGATTAAACAATGCATGCACCCATGTAAAAAAATTATATTTAATGACATCTTGATCACGTGGTGCAAGGAATGGTAAATTCTAATGATCACCACAAATTCCCCCATTGTCTGTCTGACCCTTTTGATGAACACCTCTATAGACAAACTCTTCTCTATGAGGAATGAGACTGTATAGGGGTTGTCTTATTGCTTCTCCAAATAATCTTTGTTGATTGAAAACTAATAAATCAATTTACTAATACCTCAGCTAGAACTAATTCAATGGAAGATTCTTTATAGGAACAATGGGCGCACACTAAATCCTCAAAATGGTCATCCACACTCTACTGAGGACCTCATCCTCTATTAGAAAATGAATTGTCTGATAACCTCGAATAGGTCTATGATCCTCTACCATTGTAGGACTAAGACATTGAGGGCTAGAACCTACCCCTAGCTGATTAGATACTCTTTATTCCTACCATTTGGGAACCCCCAATGTTACCTCAACTTCATGAAGAATCTAACCAAATCCCCTATCATGATGATCAGTTTCAGGGATATTTCCTCTTGATGAAATCAGATCTCTCCAACACATCGAGTTATATCTTCAACATAAATGAGATGTATTGGTGTTGGATCAAAGGACACAAATCCTCCTTGAAAGGACTTCCTTGGCCTCCTCATCTGGGAATTGGATTGAATAATATCATAGAGGGATTTTCAAAAAGACCGTAAACTATCTCACACTCGATCTCCCATTTAGTAGGGAAAACATTTTTAGGGGATTAAACGACTTCATAGTCAATGAATGTATCATGTCTCTGAACTAGTCTTGTAACTCCTCTCATGAGCCTATCGAATACTCATTATCATTAATGAATAATAAATTACACTCCCTCGCTACCCAACACAACATCGTCACAACCAAGGATACCATGAAGTCCTTCTGAGCACAGATCAAAGTGAAGGATATCTATATCCTCTAAAACTAGTTACCTATGAATGAATCATAAATTGAGCCCCCATACCAGTAAATATGATGGTGCTAAAGTTCATAGAGAGTCCTCATCCAATTTTGGTTATCATCATAATCCACTCTATGACGATCTTCTGGAACAACATGATAATCATCATTTGTGATCAACTAATGAGGACACCAACCGATATCCATAATTGGAAGTGAAAAAATAGTTACTGCTCATCAACATGGGATATAAAAGATTTTAATACGAATTAATTATTTTATTTTAATCATTTAATGTTATCATATTCCAATGAATACCCATTCAAACACTAGTAGAGAGAGGAATTATGCATGATCCTTTTCTAGGTCTTTACCATGCATCCAGTATCACTTTGTAGAGCGTCCAAAATATGATTAATGGTACATGAATTTGATAAATGGGACTCCAACTACTAGTGTATCAATTGGTGTCTCGGTTTTATTGTTCTCCCTACACATAGCTAACCTCGTTTCCTTAAATACCCATGTGACTTAATCTATGAATAACTGTGAACTCTATCATATCCCCCAACAATACCAATGATAACACTCTATTACAACCCCTACCACAATTGTGTACCCCTCCTAGGAAGGTGATGGGAGAAGAAATATAGTAACACCTGAGTCTCACCTCCATTAGGCACCGGATTGGAAACGACCACTAATGGTATAATAAACACCCAGATGTTAGGAATTGCCATTTAAGAGAACATATGTGAACAAGAGAGATTAGATATACACCAACTATATCATTCTCATACTTAAATATAAAAAAAATCCTAAGTAATATTATGTAATATCATGTATGATCTACTACATATGGAATGAAAAATTCATGTACGCAATGAAATTTAGAGATGATATCAACCATGAAGCCGAAAAAACTCTTATTAAACCCCATTCTAGTAGAAACTAGCCTGATATCCATCATGATTCAACTAAACTAAAGAATAGTTTATATATAATAGGATGTGTATAACATTATACTCTGTAGTATCCTTCACCGAGAACCCCATGCATGGGATAAATATTGCATTTTATAAAACATGGAACACCAAGATAATCTATCTTCTCACCTAGATGGTTATATTACTTTCCCCACCTCACCATGTCTAATATCACCATGTATCCCATACAATAGAATTTAATATAATAAAGAATATCATGGGTACCTTGCTAACACATCCCTAATTGTTTTCTTCTCCTCTCTGATATCGCATGCCATAAGAATCTCTCTCTAGAAAGGCTAGCCCACACATTTCTAGGTGAATCACTAAAGCATCCACCTCGTGGAACAAACAACGATGTCCATATAACCAAAATTCACCAGGTTTTTTTTTAGGAGCCACCACAACCATTATAATGAGTATAATATATCCATTATTATACCTCAATCCATCAAAGTGCATATACTGAGTAAGAATCCTCAAGCCATTGCACCCTACACACATTATAATTATTATTGTCCATATGAATTTATATGAAGAATACAAGTGTGTGAAATAATTATAAGACATTAAATATCTCTACATATATATACATAGAACTCTAACTGCACTGCATACCACAATATATAAATACCACGAGAATAGAGTGGGGTCAATGTGGGGTAGTCATCAATCTATCCTACCACAAGAATGATGGGGAATGAACACTCTAGGGTTTAGAATCACCAAGGTGTTATTTTCCTTAAATTATATAGTGCATTAGAGTATATAAAGGAAAAAATAAATTAATTAATAGAGCACCCAACCCCACTATAGGGATAATGTAGTCTCAATATCATATTAAACTAATGTTTCTCGAACTCCTGAAAACCTTAGTTGAGTTTAAATATCATATAATCACAAAACCAATTAAAGAAAACCATTATATTATTTTTAATCTTGTTTCATTAGTTTGACTTTAAATTAATTAATTCATAAATATTTATTAACAATCAACATTTTACACATTAAATTACAACAATATTCCACTCCCTACATGAATATTCATGTTGAGACCATGACTTCTCAAAATTTAAACTTAACATTGCATCCCAACAAACTATAACCCCATGGGTTAAACATTTAATAATTTATTAACAACATTAATTTATATATTAATAGGTTCCTAAAAAACATCACAATATACAAAAAAAGGCATTCAACCAATAACATCCATCTACCTCAAGGAGTGGTGAATTTTAATCATATAAACAAAAAAATGTTTATCATCTAAATAACAGTATTCAAAAATCATGCAACTTCTATAACAATGAGTATACACTACATTAACATATTCCATCATCTAGGATGTCCTACCTAACACCTATATATATGTCTCGACACATCCTGTCACCAGATGTAACAACTACTGCCCAAATAACTAGTCTTTCTACCCCCATACAACAACATCCCTTCTAGCATAGCCATCCAAGGTTCATATCACATCGAGGCCTCCCCTCCCCATATAACACACCAACCCTCCAGGATGAGCCATCCCAATATCACATCACATCATATAAATTATGAATCAATCATTTCATCTAAGATATCATCCCTAAAACAAGGAAATAATCTTTCACACATAATGATAACTCATGGATCCAATGCAAAAGGATCATGGAATTTTAATGCAACACGCAACATAGGAGAATCAAAGGTATTATCTTATATCACACAATTTATTCTTATTTTATCTTAAACTAAATGATTCAATATCATAAGTTCCAATGAAAGCCATCCAGTTCCACTATATATAACATCTATAAAAAATTAATCAATAAATTAATTTAGCATGCCATTAATTATATTATCAACATGAATTAATGTGATTCAGGTTTATGAACTAATTAAATTGAACATGCATTATGGAATCAAATCGATTATAATAAAATTACAAGAAAAACAACCATATTTATTAAACAAGACACTTCAAAATTTTAGATAATAAATTATCAATTAATTTAAATTTTTTTTCTTTACTAGTTTAACATGCTACTTCAGGAAAAACAAGATAGCACACTATCTAGAAAATCAATAGGAAACCAGTTATCATAGTATAAAGAACAATATTTTAATAAATTCAATAATAATTTTTTAATTTTGTTCATGTAATTAATTTGTTATTTTCATGGTGACCAAAAATTTAAATCATGTTACTCATCTGATTTCACGTAAATAAATATTGAAGTAATGAATCCCCTAACTCAAAAGGGTATTAACGTTCTTTAAACAAGAATATACCAAGGATACAGATTTTGATCACCACTCCAGCAAGAGTTTCATCCACCAGAGGATGCTATGCAAGAACTTCCCCAACAAGAAACCAACAAACTCTATCAGAACTTGGAGATTATGTTCCATCACATGGAAAAGTGGAAAGAGAGGAAATAGATCGAGGAAGCAACGAGAATAGAGGTATAACAAACCTTGAATCAAATAAATATTGAAGAATGGAAGCTAGGGATCAATAAATGAGTATTTAATCACCAAAACAATAAATATGGGGTTTCCATGTACCTTGGAATGGGAGGGAGAACTATTATATTCTTAGGGTTATGAATAACCCAAGAGATTCAAAATGTTAAAAATTGATATACCAGGTGAAATTATATGATGTTTCTTCCCATAACACATCATGTAATCCTCATTCTTCAGTTTCACCATAAATGTGTCACCACATATTTTTTTAATTTCAAACCTCAAATCATTAGACATAATGAAATGCACTTTGAGGTGGCGTAAAACCTATACACGTCGTGATATCTCATAGATTCTAGCTTAAATCAATAGAACTACTCCAAAAATCCTCCAAGCCTCCACTAAGAACCTCAGTATTCATAAACATGTAATTGGTCGATCTATGATGGATTAGGACCATAAAAACATGTATAAAAAATAACAAGTTGGATAAAGTGAAAATATAATGAATTAAGAAAGAAGAAAATTCTAAACGGAATAATCCTGAAGCAACAAGTGTTAAAATAAAAATTAGAAACATGATCAATCCAAATGGAATTAATCCAAAGATAAAAGTGAAAAATGATTATAAGTATAAGTATAAGTAAAAAAATCTTATATAACTTCCAAATCAACAATTAAGAGATATAATCCTATTAAAATGGTTAAAGTGAAAAACATGTATATTAAATCTGATGTAAAATAGTGTATATTTATAAGTATAAATCATTTAAAAAGATATCATAGACTTATAATGTAAAAATAGAAGAATAAATAAAAAATATTATACAACAATTGACAAAATATAAAAGTATTATTAGAAGTAAAAGACACCAGAGTGTTTGGAAGAATAATCCAAATGTAACAAGTATTGAATAGGTAGAATATTTCAAAAAACAAGTAACTATAATATAAAATAAGAATAAATAAATGAATGAATACAAATAAAGTTATAGAGGTATGAATAACTTATAATTAGTAGTAGGGTTTGGAATCCATTTTGTAGAAGAAAAAATATAAAAAAGTATAAATAGAAATATATCCAAACTAAAAATGAGAAGAATATATAGATGTATAACTAGATGATGAATAAGAATAAAATTTGATAAATATTCAAAATTTTAGGATTTTTAAGAATTATAAATTGGAATAAATGGAGAAATAGATGACCATTATAAAAAATAAAAAATCATATGGTAAAATATATTGAATATTCAAAATTAATAAGAAAAGTAAATTTAAAATAAGAAATAGATGTAAGGAGGATGTTGATTACATATTAAAATAGATTTATAGGGAAAAAGAGAATAATAGTAAGAAAATAAATATTTAAGTATAAAATAATATGAATAACATCCAGAAACCTATGATTAAACGTAACCATACGAAAAAGTGTAATAAATCCAATAATTTTGGATTTAGATATGTATGTAGAATCCATAAAAATATGATTTAGAAATGTATGATTCTGTTAAATAATAAGAAAATGTATAAAAAATACAAAATAAAAATCCAAAAAATATATTATTGAGGAAATAATAATATGTTGTGGATATCAAAATAATAGAAAATATATATATGTAAAAAGTTGAATTCAACAACTACGTTTCTAAAACGATTGAAAGAAAATGTATAAACAATTGGATAAAAAATCAATATACTGATGAAAGAACCAAGATATTGAATCTAAAATCTACAAAAATAGAGGTACACATTGAGATAATGGTACTGTATTAAGATCAGTTAGTGGAATAAATAAAAACATATAATATAAGTGGATGAATGTGACAAAATATAATAGAATAAATTGATGTAAAATGATGTGAAATGTATATAGATATAAAATAAAAATTACAAGTAGATATATATATATATATATATATATATCTAAATAAAAACAACATACAAATTAAAATTTTTGTTGAATAAATAATACAATGAGTATAATATAAAATATTTATTATGAAAAAAGAATAACTGTAAAAAAATAAAATAAAACAAATAAAAGAAAATTAAGAACTACAATTATTAAATTAGAATATATTATAGAATTTAAAATAAAATGTGGGTGTAAAATCAAAAAATAATTAATAGGAAATATAATAGCAGTTAAGGAAGAATCAAGTAGATAGATAAAAATATATAATAAGAGAAGATAGAAAAAATGAAAATATAATAACTAAATAATAAACCAAGAATAAAAATCTATAGGGAAACATCAAAACTAAAATATAAATGTAGAAGCTACAGTTATAATCAATGAGAAGAAAAAAGAGAATTCATAAAGGATGAATTCTAAAGGAAAAAATATTATAATTGACTAAAAAAATATAAAGATTAATGTCATGATTTAAGAACCAAAATATAACGTGGATCATTCAATATAGTCATAAATTAGAAATAAATTATTATATAATTTGTAAAGAATATTGATGATCCCCAAATAGAATCTGATGTGGAACAAAATAATTCAGAAAAAACCATTTAAATGAATAAAACACTTTTATAAAGAAATCGTTAATATATGGGAATAATATAACATCAAAGTATAATTAGAGGAATAATTTGAAGAAAAATAATGAAACCCGAAGTTAGAAGATAAATAATATATAATTCAATAATTGTGAAATTAATTAAAAAGTCAATATATAATTAAAACAATTTATGTACACAAAACATGAATGAAACATGTCATTATAATAAGTATCTAGTGGTCCAAAATATAATATAGAATTGTTGTATAATCATAATTTATAATTATATAAGAAAAAAAATTATCCATTAATAAAATATAATCTATAATGAAATATTTATATCTAAAATAGACAAACTAAATACATATGTTTATTAATATTGATATTTATAGGGAATACAGAGAACAAGTTTAATAAAATAAATAAATCAAGAGTTGTAAAATAATATGAACATGAATAAAAATTATTAAAAATAATTAATAAATAACAGAAGTATAACAAAAAAGATAAAAATGGTAAAAAAACTATAAGAGAATGAATATGAATATGTTTTAGATCAACAAATAATTAAATGGAATTTTTTTTATAGATCCATGACCCCTATAAAAAAATTTAAATTTTATATTGTTGTCAAATCCAAAATTAAATGATGAATCAAAATTTAAATATATAAGTGGAACTGTATGTGAACAAATAGATAATTTAAATGAAAAATATGGATTTTAGAAGTCAAGATTGATAAAATAAAAAAATTATTGTTAGTAATGAGAAAAATAATCACTAAGTATGAAATTATAAAAATATGAACCATAATAAAAGAATAGAAACCAAATAAATTATAAATGAAACTGATGTTATAGGAATATAACTATAATTATTAAATAGGAAAAATAATTTTATATAATTGATCCTTGAATATAAAAAATGAATCTAGTATTATAAATAGAATTAATGTTAGTAATAAAACTAGATTTATAAGCCTAAATATATGAATAATTAGAATAATAATCTAAATATATGTTAACAATGAAGAAACCCATAATTCAATATATATAACGATGAAATAAAAGATATAATTAAGTAGTTATAGTTCAAATTTTCTCTTTAGAAATAGGTAGTGACTCAATGTTGATAAAAATAGATATAGAATCATAAGTATACATAAATTAATAACCATTAAAATAATTTATATGATAATAAATTATAGGGGAATAAAAATGAATTTATGTTGAAAAAGAAGCGTAGTAAAAATAGGCAATGAAAATAAGAGTGATTATAATAGTAATAAACCATGAGAAGAATCTTTGTTTGAAAAAAATAATAAAAACTTAATGTAGAAGTTGATAAATAATATACATGTGATGGATGAAATCATTATTAATAATTAAAATACAAACATAATCATTTAATCCGATTTAGAATAATTAATATATATATGTGTGTAAGAATAAATACTATGTAGATGTATAATAAATACAATAATTTGAGGGAAAAAATAAGAACATAATCCAAAACATAAAAGAATAAAACGACATTATTGAATCCTGATGATACAATAAACAATAAAATTAATTAAATGGTATAAGTAGAATATATAATACATAAAGAATGAGATAAAATCCAAATCTAATAAAAATATATATGAAAAATACCCATATAAAAATCATGATTCCCACAGATAAATAAAAAATGAGTGGAAATTGAACAAAAATCAGTGAAATTGACTAATTACATACCAATAACTACTGTTTTAAAAAAATATCACTGAAAAAAGATTTAAATGAAATTTTTTACAAAAAATCGAAGAGTGAAAACAATATAAATATATATTCATATATGATAAAAATTGATGTAGTAACCTGAAGATAAAAAATATATTAAAAGAAAAATTTACATCAAGAGAAAAAAATAAATAATTATGAAAAAAAGAAAAAGATTGAGAGTTATAAAAACAAACAATTTACAAAATAATAATTCTGAAATAAAAAAAAACATTTTTAATGTAAAATTAATTTAATTATGTGAAAATCTAAAATATGAATTAGTATAAGTATTGGAAATGTTTACATGTTTTACAATGTTCATATCTCTGGTCCCAATAACAATTCATAGTCAACACTCTCATGATATATCTTCTCTATTTTAATAAATCATTATTTATCAGTTATAGGGATTTTTATTTTACCCCATCTCTTACGTAAAAATTTTAAATAAAAATGATAATATTATGAATAATATAGGGTATAAGAATCTCTTGGAATTCTTAAATTATTTAAGAAGTGTAATTCAAAAAATTGTTTATTTGGATTCACATACACTAAACATAGTTCTGACACACAATAAACTTATCATTTTTGAAATTGTTATTTGTAGTAAATATTTATTTAAATATGGAAAAGAATTATTTTTAGCATCAAATATGGATATGTGGGTTTAGGATATTTCATTTGGTATTCAAAAAAGTTTTAGATAATTTTTTAAATGATGATATATAATTATTAGCATGAAATACCATAAGGAGATAACCATTAGTATTAAAGAATAATTTAATTAATAAAAAATTATATAACATATGGTTCACATTTACATTATAAATATGTTTAATTATAAAACAAAATTTCATTAATTTATATTTAATATACATTTTATAAAATAAATTAGATTAAATTTAATAATATATTTATCAAAGAGAAAAAATTATAGGGATGAAATTTGACTATGAGAGATAAAGAGTGTTACTTTCCATTTTATGTATATTTATAATAAATTAACATTATTTACATATAATCAAAAAAATTATATTCTATTTTGATAGAATATAATATTTAAAAATTCATTAAATTTTTAATTTTATTACGTATTGATTTTTTCTCAAAAAATTAAAATTGATTTTATTAGAATACCATAAATAAAATTAATATAAAAAACTATGAAATTTATAGTATTTTTTGAGTTCATATTGTAATACGAAAAATAATGGAAAAATATATTCAATATGAATAATTAAATTAATATATGACAATACATATAAGAAAATACCAATACTATAAGTTTATTATCTAATGGCTTGCTATCTAAAAATATCATAGATATAATACAAAATATGGTTAGAAAATAAAATATAAAATATAAAATAATGATTCTTTAAAGGAAATACTTTTCATAATTGAATGAATCATATGTGAATTAAAGGATTGTGATTAAATATGTATATATTTTATTGGTAGAGAAAATCTAATCATTAATGCTAAAATGGTACCCATAAGAAATATGAGTATTAGTATAGAAACATGGATATTAGAATATAAAAGTTACTACATTGGATTACGATTAAAATAATAGAATATGGAAATTAATATCATTGATATAATAATAATATATATACATAAAAATAGAATATATTTATATTTATATTATTTGACATAATATTTTCAATATTTAACAGAAATAATATTTATTAAATAAAAAATTTATATTGTTTGGAAATGAAACTCAATAAGAAATAATTTTTTCTTTAATCTGTTAGGTAGTTTATTTCGAAATTAATTTATTAAAAAATTATTATTCAAATTTTAGATTTATTTTTGGAATCAAGATAGTATAATTATTTTATAGTATATTTTAGTTTGTTACTGAAAATAATGAAATGTATAGAATTTGTTGAATTATTGATATAATGGTGATATAACTATTCAAAACATCTGTAACGTCGCGACCCTGGTGACCTAGAGTCGGTGCATTATTTTAATACATTGGCATGATTAGAAGGAATAAGGTTTTGAAGAACCGATTAGTTTAGCTATCTTGGAAAATAGATTAAATACATGAATGATATATTACACTTCATAACATACAAAACAACATAAATAATCATTTATGAATGCCATTATTCCCTTGTCTTAACCCTGCATATAAATCACAATACACCTCTTGGAATCCTGGGAAAAATAAAACATAGAAAGGGGTGAGCTCAAATGCTCAGTAAGGGTAAGCAATATAGAAGAAACATTCAGAAATAAGCATAAACACTTGAGGCAATGTATAACACAGACAAAATCATTTAAAATGTGAACATAAACATAGTATGGAAAAAATAAAATGAAATTATGCCATTTACATATTCACATGGATATTCTAATAATCGAATAATCACATGCAATATCAATAACCACTTTCATAATGATTGAATGCATAATGCCGAACTTTAATTTCTGTGTCAAGGCGTCGTGCCAAGACCAAAGGTATAACTGTAACCCGAACCCAACCCAGATATCCTCTGTAACCGGACTCCAACCCGGAGTGCCTCTAATAACCGGACACCAACCCGGAGTACCTTTAATAACCGGACACCAACCCGGAGTGTCTCTAATAACTAGACAACAACCCGGAGGGACTGCTGTAACCGGACCCCAACCCGGAGGGCTTACTTTTATCGGTCCCCAACCTGGAACACACTAGCCCAACACATTCATCTTAATAAGAGGATGAAATATAAAACAAATTTTTTTATTAAAACTAGCATGAAAAATGTGAATACTTTACCCATAAACCATGAATGTTATAAAATAACACATCCATAGTCAAACATATCACAAAACCTTCAATACAATATAGATTTTTTGTATCATAATAAATCAACTTCAAATAAGCGTAAAATCCATCAATGGATACTAACATAGATGAAATCAAAACTCTAATTAGAGAAATATCTCTATCTATTTGGAAATAATTTAACAGTCATATATTTATAAAATTTAACATTTTCTTTGAAAATATTCTTATAAGATTGTAAGGGAAGATTTGAAGATTTTATAACAGTGAAAAATAGCCACACCCACCGTATAAGTTAAAAAAATATTCTTACCTTAATTATGTCGAAAAGGTTAAAAAGAACATTGTTTGGAAAACGACAGAAAGATTCCTTTATAAACCTCTTATTAAAAGTCAACAAGGGTATAAAAGACTTTAACCCGTATTCTAGTAAATAGTAAAAATGTTTTGAAATACATTTTTAAGAAACATGGATGTTGATGATAAAGAAGTCCTAGTAGATTATTACATATAAACTACATTGGATAATGGAGAGATTGCAAAGTAAACCCTTACCAATTTGGTAAAATACGAAACATACCACCCACGAAATAGGTATCATATAATGAATATGTAAATACACATAAATTAAATTCTATTACACAAAGAATACAATTATGGGCAGTACATACACCACAGAAAAGGTAATAGTGTCAATATGGAATGAATCTCACGGGAATAAGGAGTGAGATGAAAACCCCTTACCCTGTAATTTTCCTTGGTTGGGGGTAGGTTAACCTCCTCTTCTTCAGGTTATTCCTTTTGATTTGATCAAAAAAGGTCCTTAGGTTATCATTATGATCAAAATAAGGCCTCTAGGTTATAGTGAGAGAAGTTGAGAGAGTATTTGGGCAGGGGTTGGTCGAACCAAAAGGCTTTGAAAGTGTGAATTAGTGATAAGGGGGAGTGCCCTTTTATAAGAGGGGTGAGGGGCACCTTTGGAAATGCTAGAAATATTAATATATAATAAATTCACATTCAGTTTCTAATGGCTCCAAATATTAATATTTAATGTTTAAGGTGGGTATGGGTCGAAAACCACTCAACAAATAGAATTTAGACAGGTTTGGGTTACTATATTAACCTTATCATTAAGTATTAATTCTAAGTTAATTAGTTTCATTTTTACAATATCTCTTTTTTTATATTATATGGTTAATAAACTTACTATATACATTCAAGAGTCCCCCAAGTGGTCTATTAATGACACACATATCATGATATACATCTTTAGGCTGAACAATAGATTTTTAGGAATTTAATATCAATTAATAATATAATATTTGTTTTAAAAACTCTTTTATGTCAATTTTGACACTATTTAATAGTTGATTTTTGTAAAAATTATAAAAGAATGATTATTTCAAAAAAATTAAATTAAATCAATCCTAATATGTCATATTATACTAGAAAATTATTTTAATTCATTAATGTTTCAAATTATATTTATTTGGGTATTTATAATATCAATTATTTTAATTGTTCACTATTATTGTAATTACTGCATCATCATTGTGTCCTACATAAATAAAATTATATAATGTCTAAAAATTATAAAGAAAATATCAATATGTAGAAAATCTTTTTATATTTCTAATAAACCTTTATAGTCTAAAATCCAACATATATAACCCAATGTAAAAAATTGTTTTTCTAAAAGATATATGCTTGTGTCATTTTTGTATTCATTTTAACTTAATTAAAATAAAGTGTCCCTATCACATACATGTGGCTCTATGGGGTCCCAAAATCGACCCAAAGATGCCCATGGTCAGACATGTTTCACCTTATAATGTTATGACACGTTTTAGGGTAATTTATTATTATTATTATAATATTATTTTTTAACCCGTATTTATCGGATTTACCCTTTAACCATGGTAAATAAATAATTTACCGAAGTAATTATTCAAAATGTATAAATATAAAAGTTACCTATTTACACAATTTAGACATCCTGATTCCAAATATGGAATCCATTTTTCCAAATTCAATATATAGAAGTGGCAGAAATTAATTTAAAATTAATTCTTGTTGTTTAAACAAAAAGCGTGTTTTTAAGAAATAATAACTATCAAAAGATTGATAGTTGTTTATGTTCGGTGTAAATGTGAATTTCTGTTCAATGAACCATATTGTATTTCATGGTAAAAATATATTCTAAATATAATTTTTCACCACTCAAATTCTTAATTTATCATTATTAATTATTTCGATTAAAAAGTTGTTTTTAATTAATATTTAGTAATTTTCACGATTGTTCAAAATATAAAAGTTATCTGAAAAGTACCAAAATTTCATCCTAGTCTAATTTTTTTATTCTGAATCCAAAAATGAAGTCAATTTTACCAAATTCAAAACATAAAAGATGCATTTATTAATTTAAAATTGATTCCTGCTTTCGAAACCAAAAGTCGTATTTTTAAGAAATAATAACTATCAAAAGTTTGACACTTGTTTATGTCCAATTTCATGTTGAAATTACATAAAATGACCATCGTTGGATTAAATAGTAAACATATAATCTATTTATACTTACAAACCATTTAAATTTATAATTTGACAATATAACTTATTTTTATTAAAAATGTCATTTTCAGTTATAATATAGTATTTTTCACTATTCACACAAATATGAAAGTTATCAGAAAAACACCAAATAATTATTGAAAATAAATTATTATGTCCTGATTCAATAGAAGAAGTTCATTTTTTTAAATTTAATATAAAAAAGTTTCAAATATTGGAATTAAAAATGCTTCTCCCTTAAAAGGCGGTAAAATTTCATTTTATGAAAAGTGCTTCTTTTATCTGAAAAAAATGAATTCGTTCATCAATAATTTCATAGAAACATATTATATGGATTCTAAAAGTATAAGGATTATATAATGTTTTAAAATTTAGTTAATACTATTCATAACCTCTTTTGAACGGCTTCTTTGGTAAGTCGTGGTGCTCTTGAACTCAGTGTTGCGTGTTGTGTAAGTTATTGAATTATTTTGAAAAATAACACTATGAAATCTGGGGGTGTTACATTTTCCCCTCCTTCAATAAATTGTGTCCTCTCAATTTGAAATTTTTATTTGAAAATAAAAGGTTGAAAATAGAAAATATCATTGTGGGAAAACACACATCAGAAATTGGGTTAATAAAATTTAGTCTTAATAATAGGAAAAGAGAAATGAAAGGGTCACCACCATATTATGATCTCTATTTGAAGAACATTGGTGGAAATTAGAGACATATAATTGGAGGAAAAACGTAAATATTTATAGGTAGTGATTGAGGTCATCAATCATGAACAAGAGAAAAATTGAGGTCCTTAAATTCATCAATCTTTGATGATTTAAAATACCATCGGTTCAACATAACATAAGGTATTAAGATAACACATTTTTTACGTTTCAAAATATCGTAGCTGAAATCCCACATCGAAAAATGAATTAATGAGGCCACTATTTTACATAATGTGTGGTAAGTATGAAGATTACTGAAAATAACACATACTAGGGTTCCATGTAGGAAAATATGGATATTGAAGAGAAATATGACCATCAATTATCTGATGGAGAGTGGTAGAGAACATGGCTACGAAAAGGACAACAATCCCAAAGCCATAAATTAGTGATGATATAAGGTACCATTTGGGCCCAAAAGCATTGCACAAACAAGTTGTGTGATACAATCCCAGTAGAAAATCACCCAAAGATTTGTGCCAAACAGTCAATGAATACATGGCAGTAAATAAATTAGAAGTAGTAAACCGAAAAGTACAAGCAGCTATAATCCATAGTTCTAGAAAGAAATGTACACATGTAAATAGCAAGCAACAAAATAATAAATAGGTATCTCTCTGGGTATCTCTCACAGTATAACCCCTATGGTTCAACATATAAATACTAGCTACCCATTGGGAGGCATACAAATTCTCATCCCTCTGGTTCAGCTACGTAAAAATTATACTCTATGGGGAAGCACTCACCGTCAATTACACATATAGTCTCGTTTCATGATAAAGGCTCTCTAGGGAAGCACTCAACATCAATTCCCCCTATGGCCCACCTTGTGGATCTACAGACTCTTTGGGGAAGCACTCAATGTCAATTCCCCCTATTGTCTCGCATCGTATTAAAAGACACTCTGGAGAATCCCTTCCTTTAATTATGCCTTTGTTCTACTACTCTAGGTTCTCACATTCCTGAGTGAAAGTTAATACATTCTCAACGCGCATGTACATCGTCTATGTAAACCTCAAGAACTAATTGGCTATCAACTAAGGCTCAGTAGCATAAAAAGTAGCAGTTCCACTATCCTACGACTAAGCATGGGAACTGGAAAAACGCCAAACAGGAAGAACAAGCATGGCAAAGCAATCTGAACACAAAATAAATTACTCTACTCACGAGCATAAACCTCTACTACAGCAATCATGTAAGCAGGAAAACAGCAGGGAAGAACAGGAAACCCACAATTCCCCACCCAAGGGAATTTGTGGAATTTTCACAAAATACACATCAACATTCTTCGGAAAGGCACAAACCACCTACCTCGATCCTAGGAGATTGATACACTTGAACCTCATTGACATATTCCCCTTTGAATGGCGTAGATATGAGAAAACGCACAAAATGTCCAACCCATGATAACTTGAAAACAAGGAGGAAACAAGAAACAAGGCTAAAGCAGACGGAATAACTCACCACTGTGATTCCAATGCAATCTACCATGCTCGAAACTGATAATAGACGGTGAGGCGGGAGCTTAGAGAATATTTGGTCGCACGGTCGCTTCCGGGCAGACGAAATCTGACGAAGAAGAAGAATCTGGGGGTTAGATGCGACCCCAGTCTATTTAATGAAAAAAAAGAAAGTACATGGCATATACATTTTGAGTACATTTCATGTACATCAAATATCCTTACTCCATAATAACCGACCTCCACCTCAGCCTTACACAATGTGTGTGTTGCCTGGACACGGCCATCACACAGCTTCGATCCGGAACAGAGTACACAGCGTGTACTCCAAAAGTACACGTCGTGTACTTCTGAAATTTCCAGAAAATTTATTTTTTTCTAAAAAACTATAGAAATTGAAAAATGTACCTGAAAAGAAGATCTAGGTTCTTACAAGTAGGTCAAGGGTATAAGTTAGATTTTCATGATCTCGTGGAACAATAGAAAATAAAATAAAAATATTTTACAAATTTTATTTATCTTATAACCTTATTTTATTTTTGGTGGTGGGAAACACAAGAGTTTTAATTATCCATATTTTTATTTCAATGTGGGGCCTCTCGACTTTAAAATCTACATTTAATGAGGAGTATTAAATAAGTGGTTAAACAAGAAGTGTAACCACCCATTTAATGATATTTTTTATTAGATGATTTTAATGCCTTATTTAAGAACATATTATATATCCTCTTCATTGAGTTGAGTTTTGGGTTGCCAAAGAAGTTCCTTTGAGGGAGAATGTTCTCCAAAAGAGAACAACATCCATCGAAGAGCAATTATCCGATGAACCAAATAACCGAAGAATGAGCTCGGGATCAGAGGTGTGTGGTGGGCGTGATAAATGTTGACATATTTGGGTTATTCCTCATTCCAAACCAATGAGTGAATGAGGTAGGGTTTGATCATTGATTTTCATCATGAATAGTTCATGAAATGCCTGCTATCTATCTAAGGTGGAGGGTACGGGCCAAACAAACATGGCCGGATCCCTCTAAAATTTCCTTTTTGACATGTTATTCTCACCGCAAGGGAGATGGGTGGTGTACACCCGTGCTGTCGGAAGAAGGGAAGGTCGCGGTCATCGAGCTACAGTGGTGCTTCCGGAGGAAGGCCGACACTCTTCCAACAATAGTTCGAGAAGACGACACACCAGAGGGTGGATGGCGCACCGACCGACCGCATGGAATGTTTGCGGCGGTGACTACACCGCCCCTATAGGGAACAATAGCCAAGCGGCTACGGTTGGAACTGAACAGTGCCCAATGTATCGGTTGGTCATGGAAACATGGGGTAGCACGATCCTGGGTCACCATCTGAGAAAATGGTCGCGGCCCGCCTGGCCATGCTGGAAAGAGGAAGTCTACCATCGTTTGACCGACCATGGAGTGGCAGCGCACAATGCACATGTAACACCTTGACCTCAGTTACCATGATTCGGTGAATTATTTTAATACATTGGCATGATTACAGGGAATCATGTCCCAAAGGACCGATTGGTTTACAGTCTTGGAAAATAGATTTCATACATGAATGTTACATTACAATTTATAACACACAAAAAAAGATAAACAATCATTTATGAATTCCATTATTCCCTTAGCATAACACTGCATATCAATCACAATACACATCTTGGAATCCTGGGGAAAATGAAACATAAAAAGGGGTGAGCTCAAACCCATAGTAAGGGTAAGAAATACAACAGAAGATAACATAAATATTAAGAATGGAGAATAATTGAAACCAGATGCCTTTACCAATAATAAAAATTGAATACATTTATAGAAGGAAAATGAGATGAGTAAACAGTGCCATAATAAAACATAATCATGGGTATTCTACTAGTCAAATGACTACATGAACCATCAATATTATTTTCATAATGAAGGAATGTATAATGCTGGGTATTCTGAAAGATTTTCTCAAGGCCTTGGCAGAGACGTCTAAAAATGATTAAGGCCTCAGCCAAAACCATCTATCCCATTAGAAAATGGCCTCGGCCAATTCCATGTCTAGTTGTCTCATGAGACCCACCGATTCATCAAGGAGCTATAGTACGCTCCACCAATAACGTACTAAGTCCAATACATTCCTCTTATGAAAAGGTTGAAATATAACATAAACATTCATATTAAAACAATCTTACAAAATGTCAATACATTAACAATAAACCATGAAATGTATAAAAATATAACATCCACAATCAAAAATATCATAACTCATACAATACAATATGGAAGATTGTAATATAATAAATCAACCTCAATCAATAATAATATCCAATAAATAATGCTGACATAGTGAAAAATGACGAATAAAACATCTTGAGAGAAATATCTTTTTTTTAAAATCATTTAAAAGTCATACATTTATAAAGGATGTAATTTAAAGGTTATTTTTGAATCAAAGTGTCCCATAAAAATTTGAAATGTTTAAAAATAATTATCATTTCAAAACATTCATGTCCATATAAACAAATCCTTCAATTCATTTTGAGAATAAAGACATTAATTAAAAATATTTACAAAGATAAATCATTAAATCATTTAAAATTCTGATCTTGATAAAGAGTACCTTACAAAAATCCTTAAAATATTCATTTTTAAATTATTTTTATAAAAAATGGACATGGATGATAAAAATGTCCCAGTAAACACTTACACAAAAACAATCTCAGATAATAAAGAGATTGAACAATTAACCCTTACCATGTTCTTTACCATGGTCGAGGGAAGGTTAACCTCTTATATAATGGTGAAACAATTCTTATTAAACTATAATAGAATCATATACATTAATATGATATCATATATGATCTTTCAACATTGCTTTGTTAATAATATCTTAGTATTATTGTCATTTCACGTGTTAACGAATTCATTTTACTTTAAATTCTTTGTTATGTGAGTCATATTTATTATGGATGGGATGTTTCATATTAATATCTAGAAGATATCATGTATTTAAACATTATTTTTAATTATAAAAAGAAAATTAGTCATGAATGGATCCAATTAGAAATGGATCTCATCGCGTTTGTGGAGACAATAATACGTACATATGCACAAGATACAATATCATTCTTTTGATTTTAAAATAATATATAATTTGATGATATATCATATATACAAAATCATTATCATTTTATATTAATTATTATCTTCAATTACATTTCATTATTATACCAATAAAAATAATAATTAATTGAATAACAATTACACCACGACGTGGAGATGGTAAGCCGCACGTATGCACGTATGGTGACATGTCATTAAAATGATGGATAGTATAATGAATATGGTTGTACCATATTTATAATAACATCACATTATATATAAGATACTGGGGTTATTATTTTATAATGTAAATAACAATGAAATAAGAAGTGGAAGAAGAAAAGAACTTGGAAGAGGGTGGTGAAATTACTACCTCTTCTTTGGGTTATTCCTTTTGATTTGATCAAAAGGGATCATTAATATGGATTTTTGACTAATGTAAGGACTCTAGGATGACTTTAGGGAAGTTGAAAAGATATTTGGGTAGGTTTTGGCCGAGCTAAATGGATTTGGAGATGTGATTTTGAGAGAATGGGAAATTCATTTTTAAAAGAGGTGTGAGGGTAACTTTAGAAAAATATTAAAGAATTAATTTATTATACAATCATATTCAGTCTATAATGGTCCCAAATGAATTTATTTAATGCATTAGGTGGTTATGGGTCGAAATAATCTCAACCAATCGGTTTTAGACATGTTTGGGTCACTATATTAACTTTATATTTTAGATTGAACTCTTTGTTAAATAGTTTGACATTTACCATGTATCTTTGTGTTTTTATATTATATGGTTAATAAACATACAATATAATTTCAAACTAACCCCAAGTGATTCATTATTGATACATTTATCATTATCTAAATCCTTTGGTCATACATTATATTTTTATGAATATAATATCAATTAATAATATAATGTTTGTTTTAAAAACTCCTTTATGTCAAATTTGACACTATTTAATAATTGAGTTTTCATAAAGTCATAAAAAATTTATTAATTCAAAAAAAAGTAATTTAATAAATCCTAACATGAAATATTATCCAATAAATTTCTTGTATGTCATCAAAATTTTCAAATTATATTTATTTTAACATTTATAATAACAACTAGTTGATTATTTCATTAATAAGATAAATACTGCATCATCATTGTGTCATATATAAATTTTATTATTCAATGTATAAAAATTATAAATAAAAAACCATTATTTAGAAAATATTTTTATCTTTCTAATTAATACTTATAGTTGAATATATAACAAGTATAACCCTATGTAAAATTGTCTTACTAAAAGATATATGCTTATGTAATTTTTGTATTTACCTAAACTTCATTAATATAAGGTGCCATTATCACTTACAAGTTTCTCCATGGGGTCCCAAAATCGACAAAAATTTTACAATGGTTGGAAATGTATCATCCAATATGGTTAGGACACAATTTAGGGTTTTATAAAATTACTATAATATTATTTTTTACCCTTATTTACCAGATTAACCCTTTAACCGTGGTAAATAAAATATTTTCCAAATCAATTATACAAAATATATAAAAATAAAAGTTACCAATTTACAAAACTTGTACCTCATGACTCTAAATATGAAATATTTTTTTCCAAATTCAAAAAAAAGATGTTGGATAAATTAATTTCTAATTAATTCCCATTGTCAAAAAAAGTGTTTTTTAAGAAATAATAACTATCATAAGATTGGCACTTGTTTATGTCCAATTTCAAAGAGAAATTATATATAATGACCAAAATTATATTAAATGGTAAAAATTTTATCTAATTATACTTCCAAAGAATTAAAATATAAAATTGAACACTAAAAAATAAGTTGATTAAAAAACAATTTCAGTTAAAATTTAGTATTTTTCACTATTTACCCAAATATGAAAGTGATCAGAAAAACACCAAAAATTTATCGAAACAAAATTTTTATGTCTTTATTTAGAAAAAGAAGTTCATTTTGTGGAATTTATATATAAAAGTTTCAAATATTGGATTTATAAAGGGTTATCCATTAAAAGGTTGTAAAATAGCATTTGTTGAAAAATACATCTTTTATATGAAAAAAATGAATTTGTTCTTACATTAATTATAAAAAACTCATAATATGGATTAAAAATTTAAAAAAGATATTATAAAGTTAAAAATTTAGTTAATACTATTCATAACCGCTTTTGAACAGGTATTTTGGAATGTCGTGGTGCGCTTGAACTCGGTGTTGCATGTAGTGGAAGTTGTTGAATTACATTGAAGATGTAACATACTATGATATTTTGGGGGGATACATTAATACCTCCTTCAATAAATTGCATCTCACAATTTGGAATTGTTCTTCAAAAATAAAAGTTTAAAAATAGAAAATAACTTTGTGGGAAAACTGACATAAAAAATTTGGTTAATAAAATTTAGTGTTAATAAGAGGAAAATGGAAATGAAAATGTCACCACCAAATTATGATCTCGATTAGGAGAAATTTGGTGGAAATTAGAGAAACATAATTGGAGGTAAAATGAAAATATTTATAGAGATTGATTGGGGTCAACAATCATAAACAAGTATAAAAATTGAGGGCCTCAATTACATCAATCTATGATGATTTAAAATATCATCATTTGCACAAAACATAATTTTTTAGGATAACACATTTTTTGTTTTAAGATCCCTTCACTAATGTTTAAGAATTAATTTCATCATAGAATAAGTCAAGAGGAAAATATATAATTTACATGTAGAGTTCCATCCTCCAACTAATTCCTACCACAAACTCATCTTTTACTCCTAAAGATTTTAAAAAAATATTTTATTTATCCAAATATTACAGGGTTCAAAAATTAATGAATTTATAATTAATTTGTTAAAATATTTAAAAAAAATAAATTATACAAACTAGTACATCACACAGTCCAGTCATAGGTGATGCACCCATGTTTCCCTTCGGTTGCGGGTTCAAGTCTTGCAGCCTTGTCGGACGTGACAGGCTACCTCCCGACCTCCAGGTTGTCCTTTTTGTGGAAATCCAAAAAATAATCTCAAATTAATCTTATCGAAAATACTTCTGTCCAAACGTACAGTCCAAAATATAAATGGCGGATAAAAACAATGAAGATCCTTTTTTCAATGTAATAACATGTGAACACCATCATCATGTATTCTTTTAAAACACTACAACATCCTAACTTACTATAAAACCTTATTGATTACATTAATGCTCCCTTATTACTTATAGAATACTTGATATACTCCTTCTATACAAAAATGTTGTAAACTACAATAATTATGGAATATACAAATCATTAATCAGTTTTATAGAAATCAAGAATATCCAAAATAATTTATCCAAATCAACCATCTCTTATTCCAAAATCACTACCTCATTATCAGGACCATAATATGGATTACCTTTCCTTCAACCATGTATTTTCTAAAAAGTGTATCTTACTATTAATTCACTTTTCTTAGAACCATATAATCTAAAATCCTTAATAAAATTGTACTGTAGTATAATCCTTATTTATCTCTATAATTCATATAACCAGTATATTTTTAGTACAACATTAAAATGAAATAATTCTCTAATAACAACATCAGAACACTAGTCATTCCTCTTCATCTGAGGTAGTATCATAACATTATTATTATCCAATATCATCATTAGTGGTATACTTTGATGACTAGGACATTAATTCACTTAATGTCCCAACGCCTTGAAGATGATGCATTTTACATTTGAATAATTTTTCTTACCCTTGAAGTCACGTACTTTGTGTCCTTTTTCTCTACACATATAACAAACACACATTCCTTTCAAGCATTTACCAAGGTGATTATTTCCAAATTTATCACATACGGGAAAAACATTTTTTTTCCATATTCCCTATATCCATATTTCTCTCTTACACCTTTTCTACTCTTGCTTCCCTTCAAATCCAGAGGACTCAGAGAATTATTTACTTATCTTATTAACACATGATACTATTTCTTCATATTCTATGAATACATGGTAGAATATTTAGCTTCTAAATGTTGATTTAACAATGTTAAATATATTATCCTTCTTACTCTTTGGATCATATGTATTGCGAGAGTTCACATTCCTTATACTGGATGCCATTTCTCTACAATGGCATATACTAAGTCTGTTTATGAATTGCAATGAATAATTCCAAACTTGTAAAATACCTAACGTAAATTGAACAATCTATAGATATAATGCACAATCATAAAAATGTATTCTTTGAGGATGTATATACTCATAATCCCTTCATAATGATTTGTAATGAAAATTAGAATTATCCTAAGCATATGTCCCAAGAGTGTCGTAACCAAGAGTGCAGCAAGGACTGTTTTCATGCCCCGGTTCTCAATTGAGTATAGTTCAAAGTGGTGTTTTCAGGATTCACCCTAAGGTACATATGTTCCAGATCCACCTCTACTTTCTCATATCAAAAAATGGTTGAATTTCTTGGAAAACTTAAAAAATCTCTACACTAACAAAATTCTATGATGTTATATTATACTAATCCTCAATTTCTATCTTAGGGTAATGTGCCCTAAGGAGATTTTATTTAAATCTAGTTTCCAAGGTTATTTCTAAACTTCCTATGATATGAACTGTAATGCTGCAACCCCATTTAGGAAGATTCAGTCCGTTATTTTAATACATTGGTATGATTACAAGGAATCAAGTCCCGAAGGACCAATCAGTTTAGTAGTCATGGAAAATAGAGTACATACATGAATGTTACATTACACTTTATAACATACAACACAACATAAATAATCTTTTAAAACTCCATTATTCCCTTAGATTAACTCTACATATAAATCACAATACACTTCTTGGAATCCTGGGAAAAATGAAACAGAGAAAGGCGTGAGATCAAACGCTCAGTAAGGGTAAGAAATACATCGGAAGATAACATAAAAATTGATCATGGTGACTAATTGAAACCACATGCCATTACCAATAACAAAAAATGAATACATTAATGGAAATAATATGAGTTGAGTAAACAATAACATAATATAACATAATCATGTGTATTATACTAGTAGAATGACCATATGAACTGTCAATATTATTTTCTTAATGAGGGAATATATAATGATAGACCTTCTGAAACTTTTTCTCAAGGCCTCGAACAAAATGTCTAAAAATGATTAAGTCCTTGGCCAAAACCATATATCAAATTAGGAAAGGGCCATGGCCAATTCCACAGCTGGTTGACTCGTGAGACCTACTGATGCATCGAGGATCAATAGCGGGCTCCACCCGTCACTTACTAAGTCCAATAAATTCCTCATATGAAAAGGTTAAAATATAACATAATCATTTTTATTAAAACTAGAATACGAAATTTTAATACATTAACCATAAACCATGAAAGGTATAAAAATATAACATCTACAGTAAAACATATCATAACTCATTCAATATAATATATAATATTGTATTATAATAAATCAACCTCAATCAAAAATAATATCAATTAAAGGTTGCTGACATAGTTGAAAATGATGAGTTAAACATGTTGAGAGAAATATCCTCCTTTTAAAATCATTTAAAAGTCACACATTTATAAAGGAAGTAATATAAAAGAGATTTTTTTATTCAAGTGTCCCATACAACTTTTAATATTTTAAAAAGAATTATCATTTCAAAGAATTCATGTCCATATAAATAAATCGTTAAAATCATTTTGAAAATATGGACATTAATTATAAATATTTAGAAAGATAATTCTTTAAAACATTAAAAATTATGATCATGATAAAGATTAACTTTCAAAAATCCTTAGAATAATCATTTTGAAATAATTTTTTATGAAAAATGGACATGGATGATAAAAATGTCCCCATAAATATTTACACATAAACAATCTCAGATAATAATGAGATTGCGAAATTAACCTTTAACTTGTACTTTTCCTTGGTAGAGGGAATGTTAAACTCTTTTATAATGGTGAAATAATTGTTATTAAATTATACATGAATCATATACGTTAATATGATATCATATATGATCTTTTAACATTGCTTTGTAAATAATATCACAGTATTCTTGTCATTTCGGGTGTTAATAGATTCGTTTTCCTTTATATTCTTTGTTATGTGAGTCATATTTGTTATGGATGGGATATATCTTATTCATATATAGTATGATATCAAGTCTTTAACCATTCTTTTTAATCATAAAATTAAAATTAGTCTTGAATGGATACGATGGGGAATGAATCTTATCGCATTTCTTGAGACAATAATCCATATGTACGCACGAATGACAATATAATTATTTTTATATTAAAATAATATATAATTGGATGATATAACATATATAGAGAATCATTATCATTTTATATTCTTTATTTACATAAATTTCACATCATTATTATACCCATCCAAATAATAATGTATTGAATAACAATTACACCATGACATGGAGACGATAAGCCGTGCATATGCACGTATGGTGACATGTTATTCAAATGATAAATAGAATAATGAATATGGTTGTACCATATTTATAATAACATCAATGTATATTGAAGTTTCTAGATGTATTATTTTAGATTGGAAAAAACAAAGAAAGATGATGTGGAAGAATAAAACAACTTGAAAGATGGTGGTGAAATTATTACCTCTTCTTTGGGTTCTTCATTTTGATTTGATCAAAAGAGAACCTTATGTTGGATTTATGACTACCTTAAGGCCTCTAGGACAATGTGAGAAAAGTTTAGAGGATATTTGGGCATCTTTTGGCCACGCCAAATTGATTTGGAGGTGTGATTTTTAGAGAAGGGGAAGTGACCTTTTATAAGAGGGGTGAGGGTCACTTTAGGAAAATATTAAAGTATTAATTTATTATAAAATCATATTCAGTTTATAATAGTTACAAATGAATTTATTTCGAGCCCTAGGTGGTTATGGGTCTAAATTATTTCAACCAATAGGTTTTAGATTGGATTGGGTCACTATATTTACTTTATCTTTTAGATTTAACTCTTAGTTAAATAGTTTTCCATTTACCATGCCTCTTTGTATTTTTATATTATATGATTAATAAACCAAATATATTCTTTCAAAAGAACCCCAAGTGGTTAATTAATGATAAAAATTATCATTATATACGTCATTTGGCCAAACCATAAATTTTTTGAAATATTATATCAATTAATAATATAATATTTGTTTTAAAAACACCATTATGACAATTTTGACACTATTTATTAATTGATTTTAGTTAAAGTCATAAAAACATTATTAATTCGAAACAAAATCATTTAATCAACCAAAACATGTTATATTAACCAATAAAATTATTTGGTGGAATCAAAACATTCAAATTATTTTTATTTCAATATTTATAATACCAACTATTTCAGTATTTCATTAATAAAGAAAAATAATGCATCATCATTGTGTCATAAATAAAATTTACATATTAAATGTATAATAATTATAAATAAAATACCATTATGTAGGAAATATTTATATATTTCTAATGAATATTTATAGTTGAAGATAAAACATGTATAACACTATGTAAAATTGTTTTACTAAAAGATATATGCATCTGTCATTTTTGTAGTTACTTTAACATAATTAATATAATGTTTCATTATCTCCTACAAGTGGCTCCATGGGGTCCCAAAGTCGACCCAATAATTCCCATGGACAGAAATGTATCATCTAATAGGGTTAGGACACATTTTTGTGTAATTATTATTATTGTAATATTATTTGTTTACCCTTATTAACCGGATTTACGCTTTAACCATGGTAAATAAAATATGTACCGAAAAAATTATTCAAAATGTCTAAAAATAAAATTTACCTATTTACACAACTTGGAACTCTAGATTAGAAATATGGAATCCAGTTTTTTAAATTCCACATACCGAAGTGGAAGAAATTAATTTAAAATTAATTCCCGTTGTCCAAACAAATATCATGTTTTTTAGAAATAATTTTCAAAAGATTAATACTTGTTTATGTCCATTTTCAATGTTAAATTAAATATAATGACCAAAATCAAATTAAATGGTAAAAATCTAATATAATTATATTTCAAAACCATTCATATTTATAATTTAATTCAATAATATATTTTGATTAAAAAATTTGTTTTCAGTTAAAATTTAATATTTTTCACTATTCACACAAATATGAAAGTTATTAGAATTACACTAAAAATATATTGAAACTAAATTTTTATGTCATGATTCTAATGATGATTTTTATTTTGTAAAATTGAAAATATATAAGTTTCAAATATTGTATTTAAAAGGGTTCTCAATTAAAAGGTTGTAAAATTGCATTTTTTTAAAAATACAACATTTATATGAAAAAAATGAATTTGTTCTTACATTTAGTCTATGAAACTAATAATATGGATTCTAAAATTATAATTATTATATAAAGTAAAAAATTCATTTAATACTATTCATAACCACTTTTGAACTGCTATTTTGGTATGTTGTGGTGCGCTTGAACTCAGTGTTTCGTGTAGTGAAAGTTATTTACTTACATTGACGATATAACGTACAGTGAAATCATGGGGTGTTACAGCACCGCCGATAGGAGAAGGGGTTGGCCATTCAGCTGACCGTTTTGAACCGAGCAGGACCCGCGGGTCCCGTGGGCAGCTGGCAACCAAACTTCGGAAGGTCGTTCGATGGATGAGGTGGGAAGCACGTGATCCCCCCTCACCCCACTCGTGAGTGGATAATAGATTGGACGGTACTTCTACCAACAATCCTCTATTTTCAACGAAATGAATTTTAATCAGTGAAGAAATAAGTTAAAATGCATTTAGAAAGTATTGGCATTGACATTTGATCTTCCATTGTTGTTTAAAATATGATTCATGCTAATACATGAAATACATGGAATGAACCAGCTAAGACAGCTTATAATATTAAATTCCATGCTAGGAATTCATTATATTATTCTTCAGGACATGATAAATTCAATAGGAATTCTACATGTAAAACACCCCATGAAACATGAGATACTCTAGCTTTTTGACATGAAGGAACCACTAATGTTAAGAAGATGATACTTAAAATATATAATATTAAATACAATAAATTTAAGATGAATCCTGATGAACATATCTATGAGATGTATATCATGTTCATTGAAATTTTAAATAATATGATCTTTCTTGGAAAGGAAGATACTAATATGGAACAAATCATGCGAGTTCTTAGATGACTACAAGAAAAATGAAGGAGAAATTGAGTGTCAATAAAATAATATTGTGTTGCTAATAAGTTTCCAAGAATGGAAGATTGTATTATAGTAAATCAACCTGAATCAAGAATAATATACAATAAAGAATGTTTACATAGTTGATAATAATCAGTAAAACTCATTGAGAGAAATTTTCATTTTTCATGAAATCATTTAAAAGTCTCACAATTCTTAATTTAAATTATTTATTAAGATATTTTTGAATAAAGTTTTCTCATTCCACTTTAAAACATTGAAAAGGAAGTAAAATTTTAAAACAATCATGTCCATAAAATCAAATCCCTAAAATGAATTTAAAAAACTTGACATTAAATAAATATATTTAGAAAAATAAATCCTTAAAACACTTAGAATGATGATCTAGTTAATGAATCCCTTTCATAAGACAAAAAAAATACATTTTGAAAACATTTTCATCAAACATGGACATCAATGATAAATATGTTCCAGTAAACACATACACATAAACAATCTCATATAAAGATGAGATTGAGGAATTAACCCTTACCATAGTTCTAATACTCCATATACATATCCGAAACACATGTATAATATTTTCAAACATTATATTAATATATATTTGAATGATAATAATATTTTTGATTTCATATGTTATTATTTAATGACATTATATTAACCATTTATTAAAAATTCCAAGTTAATGCCACATTTCGGGTCATATTGACCATGTTTATCGAACATGTTTTGACTTATTATTATTGATCATATAACATAGATCACGATTTAATTACTTCTAGAATTTATGATATTTTTTATATATCTTATATATTCATAATATAAATATATATAATATATAGATATATGAAATGTAATACATAGTTCATGGAGACGGTAGACCGTATGTACGTATGAATTTTATTTCCGTTTTCTAATCATATCGAATGGAAATAATTGAATTCAATATACATACTTATATATATAAATATATTACTAATATAGACTTATTATGTCATACATTTCATAATTATTCTCAATATATATATATATTAAAATCATTCATGGATGGTGGATGTGGAAGATGAGTCTCATCGTGTCGTGGAGACTGTAAGTTGTACATAAGTACAAGAAATGATATCATTTTATTAAGGGATAAATGATATATAAATATATGTTATATTAATTATAAAAAATCTTGATATTGTCATATTAATTATTTAAGTCTTTTATACTCATCATTAGAATAACCCAAATAATTTTATTTGGAATAAAAATTACAGCATGACGTGGAGACGGTATGTCATACGTACACATACATTGTGATATCATTATTCATATGAAAGATAAAATGAGGAATATTTTTATAACTTGAATACAATAACAAATATGTATATGGATGATATAGTATTTATTAATAATATTTGAAAACTATATAAAAAGAGAATGAAGAAGAAGAAAAGAACTTCGAATTAAGGGATAAAATGATTACCTTTTTTCAAGTTTCTCCATTTGATTTTAACAAAAAGGAATCATTAATATGGTTTTATACCACAAGGGTTTTCCCCAATATGAAGTGATGGGAGTTGAAAAATGATTTGGGTAGGTTTGGTAGAGCCAATGTGCTTTGGATGTTTGAATAATAGAGAAGGGTAAGGGCCATTTTATAAGATAAGTGACGGGCACTTTAAGAAAATCTTGAAATATTAATTATAATTTCATTTTATGTATCAAATATTTATAATGTCAATAATTTAAACATTAATATGTTAATGGGTCAAAATTCTCAAAAACAATATTTTTCACACATGTGTAGGTCATGAATTAAACAATATCTTTTAGATATAACCCTTAGTTTAAAACATTAACTTTTACCATGTCTTCATGTATTTTAATTATATTTGGTTACTATAGTTACTATAGAATACCTTATGACTATTACAACATTTAATAAAATAGTATTTGTTTTAAAAACTCATTGTTGTCAACATTGAAACTATCTCGTAGTTAATTCTTGTTAATGTCATAAAATAATAATTATTTAGAACAAAAGGAATTAAATCATCCCTAATATGTTAATTTCTTCCATAAAATTTATTAATGTAATCAATATGCCCAAATTAAATTCATTTTAATATTTATCAATTCATTTATTTGAATATTTCATTCATAAGGTAATCACTTAATCATCATTGTTTCATAATGAAATATTTTTATTTAATGTATAATAATAATAAATATAATACCATGATGTATGAAATATATTTATATTTATAATTTCTATTTATAGTCATAGAGATCAGTTACATAACCCTATATCAAATGTTATTTCGGAAAAGGTAACCATTTATATTATATTTCCCTTTTCATTAAATTAAATATTATAAAATGAAATTTTCACACCCATGTGGCTCCATTGGGTCTTAAAATAAACCCAAAGATTCCCATGGTCAGAAAGATCTCATAAAATATGATTATAACATGTCCCATGCTAGTTTTATATAATTATAATATTATTTTTACCATAATTTACCTGATTTACATTTAAACTATGGTAAATAAAAATAATTACTGAAGTAACTATTCAAAATGAATTAAAAAAAGTATCCTATTAATAAAATATTGATTGTCATATTCCAAATATGGAGTCTAATTTTCTGAATTCAAAATACATAATTGGAAGGAATTCATTTAAAATTAATTATCATTTTCAAAACCTGAATGTTGGTTTTTAGGAAGTAGAAACTATTCAATGATTGAAATGTTTTTATGTATAATTTAAATGTAAAATTACTTAAAATGAACTAAATTTTATGCAATGATAAATATATAATCTAATTATACTTTAAAACCAATAAAATAAAAAATCTAACAATATAAGTAATATATATGAAAAAGTCATTTTCATATAAAATGCATTAATTTTTATTATTCATTAACATATAGAAGTAATCATAAAAACACATAAAATTTATCCAAAATAAATTTTATTGTCCAAATTATGGTGAAAGATTTAATTTCATAAAATTTATTTTATAAAATTATCATATATTGGAATTAAAATGGTTTCTCCATTAAAATAGAAAAAACTGTATTTTTTTGAGAAATATGTCTTTTATCTTAATATTTGAATTTATCTGTATATTATGTATTAGAAACACATAATATAAATGTTAAAATTATAGGGGATATATAAAATTCCATAATTTCTTATTACAATTCATAATTTTTTTTAAATGGCCATTTTGATAGGTTGAGGTTTCCTCGAAATCGGTGTTGCGTGTAGCGCAAGAAATTGAATTATTCAGAGGAAGAATACTATAGAAAATTATGGTGTTACATTAACCCCTCGTTCAATAAATTTCATCCTCTAAATTTAAACTCATGATAGAAATATAATTTTTTTATATTTTTTAATACCTTAATAAAATACCACATAAAAATGGATCAATGAGAACTCTATTTAAAAATTAATACATTTTTGTTTGAAGTTTACATGATATAAAAAATACTTGAGTTCCATGTAGGAAAAACATGTATATGAAAGATGAATATAACCAACACACTCTAATGTAGAGTGATAGATAATGTTATTAGTAGTATTTTAATATTCTGAAAGCCAGAAATATGTGATGATCCATGGGACCATTTGATTCCACACAAAAAAAGTACTAGGAAAAAATGTTTGGTTTTATGATCCTTTCCTGAGTGTTGTAGAATTAATTTTCTTCATATATTAAGAACACAATTAAGAATACTTAATTTATATATAGAGTTTAATATGTTAAATAATTCTTATAACAAAGTCATATTTCTATTCAAATGATTATAAAACTAAAAAATATTATATTTATAAATTCATATATGCTTATAACATTGAAATAAAGAAAACTATGATATTATAACCTTGTACTTCATGTAGGAAAATGGTAGGTGTTAAATATTTATCGCACTTCGGCTTTGGGTTCAATTATTTCACATTTATTTGATGTAATGGGTTGTTTGCTAGCCTACGGGTGGTCATTTTTCTCAATCAATATTATTATAACAATATAAAAAACCATAGAAATGTTTTATCACAGAGAATGACTATCCAATTTATAAATTAATAAATTCCAACATTTAGAGTAATCAAAAATACTTCTATCCAAACCCTATCTAAATGGTATCTATATTTACAATAACAATTGTATCATTTGATTACCCAAACAACATAATGTTTCCCATAATATGACATACTGAATAGATCATTAACTTCATCATTTTAAAACCACAATAAAACCAAAAGGTACTGCAGTACAATACCTATATATATATATTAAATTCTTCATATAACCAGAATATAATTATTGAATCCAAACACAAATGAATTAATTATTCCACCTTGACAATAGTAATAGCATAGTCATGACCTTGATTTATTTTCATCTTCTAAACTATATTTCATTGACTCTTAAGACATTCATGGGTATAGAGTCTCATATCCTCGCAATCGAAGAACTCCACATAACCCGATTCTTTCTTTTACATGCAATCATGAGCATGGTGGCCTTATTATCCACACTTGTAACAAGATCCTATCCCTGATATGTAAGTTTTATGATGTTTCTCTCCGCAATAATTTCATGATGGAAAATCCACCATTCTCTTCTTCCCCTTTAATTTGATTCCATTATTAGAATTTCCAATAGTCATTTTATTCTCCCACTTACCTTTAATGTCATTAGACCTAGATAATTCCATCATTGTCTTGATGGAACAAGAGGATATATCTTTAGAGGATGAGAATGTTTAGGAGAAAAATCACTATAATGGAATGGTTTAAATCCATAAATTAATTGATACATCTTATTTAATGGGTTACATATGTAGTCTGTAGAATATTTTTCCATCTTTGTGAAGCTTTCCTCACACATTGTAACAATATCATCATCCTTTTCCTTGAGACACAGAAACTGCCTTCCTATATTATTTCATTATTCATGAGGAATGTTTTTTTCTAGGAAAATATTGTTAAACACCCTCCATTCCATATTTAGTAGTTAATCACACACCTAATTATTTTGAATTAATTACCACTATTGATCCACATATGTTGTGAGATGGTAAACTACAATGAAATCTTTCTCCCTTTAATTTCTCCCAAATAATGAAATAATATCTATATGAAACACATCCATTTCTCAACATCAAATGGAATATTAGTCTCATTGAATGTTGGAGGTTTTTGTCCCATGAAACTATCTAACATTGACCCTCTGTGCTGTGGATCATAATGCTTCATATGGGTATGGCTGTTGTTGATATCATGAGTAAGCTTTCCTAGTACATCTATATTTTATTCATCCCCAAATGAATCCCAAACATCACAATAATTATTTTTCAGATGAGAGAGATACCTAAATTGATTAGGTTCCTTGATAGAGTTTCTATTCCATAATATAAATAGGATTTATATGCAATGTGGTACACTATATTACGTTATAAATCATAAAGAATAATTCCAAAGTAGCAAAATACATAACATAAACTGAAAATTTTATGAATTTCTACTACTTAATAATAAATATAGTTCTGTTGAAACAAAATGTTACTCATAAATCCTTCATAATTGTTTGTAATGAAAATATGATATATCCTAAGCATATCCCCATGGAGTGTCAATCCATGTGTGCAGTTATGCCCATTGTCGTATACTAGGTTATTCCAAGTCAAGATAGAAACAAGTATATTGGCTTTTCACCCCCATCATACATTTGTCCCAAAACCACATCAACTAGTAGTATCTGGACATGGATGTATTTCCTGGAATATTCTTGTAATCCATTATTTACCAAAATATTAGAGGTTCCATATATACTTAATATCAATGTCTATCGTAAGGTTATAATCAAAAATATATTTTTTCTAAATCTGTTTTCCTGGTTGATTCTAAAATAATTCCACGGATAACAAATGTAAATCCCCAACCCTTGAATCCTAGAGCCGGTGCATTATTTTAATAAATTTTCATGAAAACAAATAATCATGTCCAAAAGGACTGATTAGTTTAGTAGTCTTGAAAAATAGATTACATACATGTACCTCACATTCTAATTTCTACGATAAAAAATTGAATAGATAATCCTTTGAGAATGCGGCTATTCCCCTAGATTAACAATACATATGAATCATAAAACACTTCCTAGAATTAACCCTTATCATAGGTCTGATACTCACCGTACATAATTGAATCAATAGTATAATATTTTCAAACATTATATTAATATATATATATGAATGATAATAATATTTTTGATATCATATATTATTCTTTTATGACATTATATTACCCGTTTATTAACAATTCCAAGATAATGCCACATTTTGGATAATAATCACCATGTTTATCGTATGTGTCTGGAATTTTTATTCTAAATCATATTACATAGATCATGATTTAATTACTTCCAGAATTTATGGTATTGTATATATATCATATATATTCATAATATAAATATATATTATATATAGATATATGTAACGTAATACACCATTTATGGAGACGGTAGACCGTATGTATGCATGAATTTTATTTCTGTTTTCTTATTATATTGAATGGAAATAAGTTAATTAAATATATGTAATTATATATATATATATATATTAATAAAATAGACTTATTATGTAGTACATTTCATAATTATTCTCAATATATATATATATATATATTAAAGTCATTCAAGGAGAGTGGATGTGGAAGATGAGTCGCATCGCTTCGTGGAGTCGGTAATATGTACATATGTACAAGAAATGATATCATTTTATTAAGGGATAAATGATATGCAAATATATGTTATATTACTTATAAATAATCATGATATTGTCATATTAATTATTTATTTCTATTACTCTCATCATTATACTAATCCAAATATTTTAATTTGAATAAAAAATTACAACATGGCGTGGAGACGGTATGTCGTGCGTACACATACATGGTGATATCATTGTTCATAAGATGGAGAAAATGATGAATATAGTTATACAATGAATATAAGAACAAAACAGTATATGTATGATAATGTATTTATTATTAATTTTTGAAAACTATATAAAAAAAGAATGTAGAAAAAGAAAATATCTTCTAAAGATGGGATAAAATGATTACCTTTTTTCCGGTTTCTCCATTTGATTATAACAAAAGGACTCATTAAGATGGTTTCCTGCCCCATGGATTTCCCTAGTTTGAAGTGATTGTAGTTGTCAAATGATTTGGGTAGGATTGGTAGAGCCAATGTTCTTCAGATGTTTGAATAAAAGAGATGGGTATGTTACCTTTTATAAATTAAGTGATGGACACTTTTGGAAAAGCTTGAAATATTAATTAAATATTGATTTTTGGTATCAATTATTTCCAAAGTGAATTATTTAAAAATTGATATGTGAATGAGTCAAAATACTGAAAAAAATACATTTCACATATGGGTAGGTCATGAATTTAACAGTATCTCATTGATATAACCCTTAGTTTAAAACATTAACACTTACCATGTCTTATTGTATTTTAATTATATATGGTTACTATAGGTTCTATAGAATACCAAGAGAACCAAAATTGAAAAATTAATTTTAATTGAAACATTATATAAGTCAATTGAACGAATTATTTTTTTTATGACTATTATAACATTTAATAAAATAGTATTTGTTTTAAAAACTTATTGTTGTCAACCTTGACACTATTTCATAATTGATTATTGTTAAAGTCATAAAATAATGATTATTCTAAACCAAAGGCATTAAATCATTCCTAATATGTAAATTGCATCCATACAATTGATTAAGGGCATTAATATGTCAAAATTACATTCATTTTAATATTTTCAATTCATTTATTTGAATATTTCATAAATAAGGTAATCACTTAATCATCATTGTGTCATAATGAAATATTTTTATTTAATGTATAAAAATTATAAATATAATACAATGATTTATGATTTATATTTATATTTATAATGCCTATTTATAGTCATGGATATCAGTAACATAACTCTATATTAAATGTTATTTAGAAAAAGATAACAATTTATATTATATTTCCCTTTGCATTATATTAAATATTATAAAATGAAATTTTCATACCAATGTGGCTCCTTTGGGTCCTAAAATAGACCCAAGGATTTCCATGGTCAGAAAGATATCATAAAATATGACTATGACATGTGTCAGTCTAGTTTTATATAATTAGAATATTATTTTTACCATTATTTACCTGATTTACATTTAAACTATGGTAAATAAAAATAATTACTGAAGTAACTATTCAAAATGAATTAAAAGAAAAGTAACCTATTAAAAAATATGGATCTTCTGGTTCCAAATATGGAATCTATTTTTCCAAATTCAAAATACATAATTAGAAAGAATTAATTTAAAATTAATTATCATTTTCTAAACCAGAATGTGGGTTTTTATGAAGTAGAAAATATTAAAAGATTGACATGTTTTTATGTTCAATTTAAAGGTCAAAATACATCAAATGAACTAAATTATATGAAATGAAAAAAATTTAATCTAATTATACATTAAAACCAATTAAATAAATAATCTAACAATATAACTATTTTAGATGAAAAAGTAGTTTCACTATGGAAAAAATGGATAATAGCGACAGGTTATTTGCGACGGGAATTATTACTGTCGTAAATACCATAGGGAAAGGCTTATTTGCGACGGGAAATTATTCCCGTCGCAAATAAGCTATTATTTACGACATGTTTTTTTAAACGTTGCAAATGGTTTGGAAAAAAATTCACTCCAAATCGTGCGAAGTTTATTTGCGAGGGGGTTAGAACCCCGACACAAATAACCTGCGGCGGTTAAGGACTATTTCTGACGGGACTGCAGTCCCGTCGCAAATCTCCCAGTGGAAGGGGTAATTTGAGAAGGGCCCGTCACAAAAAACCATTATAATGACGCCCATAATTAAATGTGGCTGAGGTTATTTGTGACGGGACCCGTCGCAAATATCATTTTTTGCGACGGGAATCCCATCGCAAATAACCCCGTCACAATTAATGTAACCTATAAATACTGCTAACCATTACAGTTTTCCCACTCTGAACTTCTTACGACGACCAGTTACAAATTTTTTTTCCAACTTCGACGAGTCAGTTGGTTGTGTCCTACATCTACAGAGGCTCGACATTTACATCATTTTTATGGGTTTTATCTGAATTTTAATTTAATATTTATTTTAGTTATTTTATTTATTTATTTTTAATTTTTAATTTTTTTTTGATTCCTAATTAGATATAATTATGAATAACTATTAATAAATAATAGTAATTAAGGACAATTAAACACTAATTAATTTAAAATAGTTAGTTGTAATTACAATTAATTAGAAGTAATTATGAAAAATTAAAATTAATTTAAATTAATTAATAATAATTAGAAATAATTAACATTAATTAGTAAATATTAATAATAATTACCAATAATTACCAAAAATTACTAATAATTACTAATAATTAACAATAATTACCAATAATTAGTAATAATTAGTAATAATTCGTAATAATTATCAATATTTACCAATATTTACCAATAATTGCCAATAATTGTCAATATTTTCCAATAATTACCAATATATACCAATATTTACTATTAATTGCCCATAATTGTCAATATTTACCAATAATTATGAATAATTACCATTAATTAGGAACAATTACCAATAATTAGGAATAATTATCAATAATTAGGAATAATTACCAATAATTAGTAATAATTATCAATAATTAGTAATAATTACCAATAGTTACCAATAATTACCAATAATTACCAATAATTACCGATAATTAACAATAATTACCAATAAATATTAATAATTAACAATAATTACCAATAATTAGTAATAATTAACAATAATTAGTAATAATTAGTAATAATTACAAATATTTACCAATATTTATCAATAATTGCCAATAGTTGTCAATATTTACCTATAATTACCAATACTTGTAAATATTTACAAATAATTAGAAATAAATACCAATAATTAGGAATAATTAGGAATAATTACCAATAATTAGGAATAATTACCAATAATTAGGAATAATTAACAATAATTAGGAATAATAACCAATAATTAGGAATAATTACCAATACTTACCAATAAGTAGTAATAATTACCAATAATTAGTAATAATTACCATTAATTAACAATAATTACCAATAATTAATAATATTTACCAATAATTGCAAACGATTACCAATATTTACCATTAATTAGGAATAATTACCAATAATTAGGAATAATTACCAATAATGATGAATAATTACCAATAATTAGGAATAATTACCAATAATTATGAATAATTTCCAATAATTATGAATAATTAACAATAAATAGGAATTATTACCTATAATTAGGAATAATTAAGAATAAATAATAATAATTACCAATAATTAGTAATAATTATCTATAATTACAAATAAATAACAATAATTAACAATAATTACCAATAATTACAAATAATTTGGAATTATTTCTAATAATTACCAATAATTACCAATAATTAATAATAATTATCAATAATTACCAATAATTAGTAATAATTACCAATAAGTACCAATAATTATTAATAATTAACAATAATTATCAATAATTAGTAATAATTCCCAATAATTCCCAATATATACCAAAATTTACCAATAATTGCCAGTAATTGTCATTATTTAACAATAATTAGGAATAATTACCAGTAATTAGGAATAATTACCAATAATTAGGAATAATTAGCAATAATTAGGAATAATTACCAATAATTAGGAATAATAACCAATAAATAGGAATAATTACCAATAATTACCAATAATTAGTAATAATTACCAATAATTATCAATACTTAATAATAATTACCATTATTTAGAAATAATTTCCAATAATTAATAATAATTAACAATAATTACTAGTAATTAGTAATAATTACCAATATTTACCAATATTTACCAATAATTGCCAATAGTTGTCAATATTTACCAATAATTGCCAATAACTATCAATATTTACCAATAATTAGGAATAAATACAAATAATAAGGAATAATAACCAATAATTAAGAATAATTACCAATAATTAGGAATAATTAGTAATAATTACCAATAATTACCAATAATTATGAATAATTAGTAATAATTAGCTAATTGGAAAAAACTAGCGTGATCATTATCTTTCACAATTATCTTTTCATATTTGTGTTAGTTTTAAGAAAACTTCTCTCTCCACAAGTAATATTAGCATTCTTTTTCAAAATTATCAACCTACTCACCAATGGAGTGGTGAAAGTGAATGAAAATATTTCATGTGGAGATATAATGTTAAACACACAGACGAAAAGAGAATTGTATATAATATAGAAAATGATATTATTGTAATATTAATAATAAAATATAATAATAATTTAATAATGTTATTATTATATAATTAATATTTATGAAAAAATAATATTAGTATTATTAAAATAATAAAATATTTATATTATATTAAAATTATCTATATTTGTAACCGGTTTTGCTTTATTCTTAACATGTTCAATTCTTAAAGTGTCAATTTTTAGGTCTATCCCAATAAAAAGTTTGCATCTGTCGTTTCTGATGTAAACTCTATTATTATCCTTGCTTGAGATTTTTTTCTAAAAAATTATTCATAACCAGTAATGATTTTATATTTTATTGAAAAATATGGAACGACAAGGTCGTCCATAGTCATTATTAAATGACCATATATGGATAAATCAACGTAGAAATACAAATGGTTCATGTTTAAATCCGGTATATATAGAGGGTGTGGAGACTTTTTTATCATTTGCGGCATCAAATCCAGAATTGTTTTAAGAAGGAACAATAAAATTCCCTTGTAGAAAATGTGCATTGAGAACGTTTGACAAGTTTGACAAATTGGGGGAACATCTCTTGCATTTTGGTTTTGAACCAGATTATGTTTTTGGTATCAACACGGTGAACGCAGTTCCAGATAGGTGACACCAACTTGATTCTGGATCCATCCTAGTTTCAAGATTTAGTACATGATGTTGCAGGTTCAACTGTTCTACATAGAGAAACTCCGGCTGATATAACATCAAATCCTAAGTTGGCACCCTCTGAATTTTATGAGTTGTTGAGAACTACTGAGGATGCATTATATCCTAGCTGCAAGATGAGAAAATTTTACCAGTTGAAAAATTTATCCTATCAAATCAGATAACGGAATGTCGAAAACTTGTTTTGACCAGATATTTTCTTTTCTTAAAACACCATTACCCGAAGAAAATGTTTTTCCTGCAAATTACTGTGAGAGTAAGAGGCTGGATCGAAATTAGGGACTTACTTGTTAGAAGATTCATGCATGTTCAAATGACTGCATTTTATATTCTGGGGAAAATGAGTCGTTGGATAGTTGTCCCACATGTGGGAAACCGAGATATAAAGAAGGGAAACATGGGAAGTCTGGTTTGATTCCTGTAAAATAGTTGAAATATTTTCCTCTTACATACATACTACAACGTTTATTCATGTATAATAATACATTGACAGTGATTTCATGGCATAAAATGGATATTTCAACCGGTAAAATCTTGAATCATCTAGCCGATGGTGATTCATGGAAACATTTTGATAGAGTGAATCCATCCATTGCTTTAGAATATAAAAATGTTCGACTAGGCCTTTCCACTGATGGTTTCTGTGTGTTCGGATCTTATGGTAGTCAGTATTCATGTTGGCCTATTTTTTTAATTTCGTACAATTTACTTCCATGGATGTTGATGTAGGAGCCCTATAGCATTTTGACTTTACTAATTCCATGACATCTGAAGAAGAATATTGATCGTCATTTGAAACAATTGATTGATTAATTATGTTTATTGTGGTGTACTTGTGTCAGTACATATGATGTTGCTACGAAACAGAATTTCATACTGAGAGTCCAATTGATGTGGACAATTAGTGACTTCCCGGCTTATAGGATGTTATCTGGCTGGAGTACAATGGTTAGAAATCATGTCCTTATTGAATGAGAGAGAATAAAGCATTTATGCTCATTCATGTAAAGAAACTTTTTTATTTTGACTGTCATCGCAAATTTCTTCTAGCTGATCATCCTTTTCCCAGAAACAGATCTCATTTCAGAAAAGGAACAGTGAAAGGGATGGACCTCCAAAAATTCTATCAGGTTCGGAGTTAAAATCAGTAGTATTTTCATAACCTCCCATCACTTTTGGTCCGATAATAAACCAACAGAAAATTTCTGGTTTTGGGAAAGAACACAATTGGAAGAAACATAGAATATTTTGGGATTTGCCATATTGGTCTGATTTGTTGGTCCACCACATGTTGGTTGTCATGCATATTGAGAAGAACAGTTTTGATAATTTGTTTCATACAGTTTTGGATACGCCAGTAAAGAGTAAAAAAAATGTAAATGAACGTTTAGATATTTCTCAAATTTGCAGGCATCCAGAACTGGAACTACTTGAGAATGTCAGAACAGAAAGGTTACTGAAACCAAAAGCAGCTTATGCACTGTCTAAAGAAAACTGTTTGTTATTTTGTTAGTGGATTGCAGATTTGAGACTTCCAGATGGTTGTGCTTCTAATTTCGTTAGATGTATAAATAATGGTCATATTACTGGATTAAAAATTCATGATTCTCATTTTATAATGGAAAGACTTTTACCCATTGGATAAAGATGTATGTTGAATTATGTGATTTGTGATTCCATAACAGACATGTCATACTTTTTTCAGGACATTTGTGTGTCAACAACAGATTATGATGCTCTATGCAAACTTGAAGAAGATTTTGTTTTAATTATAAATAAACTGAAAAAAATATTTCCGCTGTCTTTCTTCGACTCAATGGAACATTTGATATTAAATTTTCTATATGAAGCCAAATATGGAGGTCCAGTAAAGTTTCGATGGATGTACCCATTCGAAAGATGCATGAAAAAATTGAAAAGAAAAGTACGTAACAAAGCATCTGTTGAAGGATCTATTGTAGAAGATTATTTACAAGAGGATATATCTTTTTTCTTATCCGATTATATTGAATCTGAGTATCCTTCCAAACACAACCGAATGGGACAGAAAAAGAGGAATATTGATGAAAACGACAATCAATTATTTGTTTTCATCCAGCCAGAGCTTGGTTTTGGTGGAGTTCATGAACGCTGGCTTTCGAATGATGAACATCACAGAGCTCATATGTATGTTCTGCTAAACTGTGATGACAGGACATCAATTGTAATGTAAGGGTTTATATCAATAATTATATCATTTATGTTATAGTAAATAACATTGTTTTTTATAGGTTGTATGATAATAATATCAAGAAAGAAAATCCACAAATTACAGCAGCTGCTCTCGAAGAACGCCGACTGAAAAATTTCTCTCATTGGTTTCAAAAAACTAGTAACATAATTTCTTTATCTTTTAGAAACATTCAATGTATCATTTACTATATTGATAATTATTTGAAAAATTTTCAGGTGTCTCGACATGCAGATAAAATTGACAAATGGCTGTGTATATTGAGTAACCCACCTTCCAAACTTGTTAAAACATATAATGCATATGTGGTGAATAGATTTCAATTTCATACACATGCATATGGGGAATAAAAAAAACAATGAACAATGGAGTTACCTTGAGAGGATATCATCATCGAGAAACTGAAGTTTACTTTTATGGCATTCTTGATGAAATCATTGATCTCTGTTATCTTGGACAACAATATATAACCATGTTCAAATGTTGGTGGTTGGATAGAGAGAGAGGCGTGTGTGTTCATATGACTCATGGAATCATCAATATTAAATGTTAAAGTGTTCTCGCAGTAAATGAACCATTCTTATTAGATTAACAGGCACATCAAGTTTATTATGCAAAGTACTGTGCTACGTCAAGAGACTTGATAGATTGGTGGAGTATAATAAAAATAAAAATTCGAGACAATCAATTTAGTCAAAGTGCATGAGCTTTCACTGATGTGCAAGGAATTGAAATTTTTCATGAGTGTACTCAAAATCAATCATTTTTACAAAGAGACATGACTATCAATGACAACACCACACATTTAATATTTGGTGATGACGATGATGTTAATGATGTCACATATGAATTTTTAATGGTAAAAGATGAAGCTACTGGAACTCGAATGGATATCAATGATGTTGAAGAGGAATATGAAGATGACATTGACATATATGAAGATGATGATGAAGATGTACACTGATAGAATTCCATGGTATTTATATATAATCATAACTAATATATATGTATATATAATTGTAATTATCAATTATTTACTAACAACATTAACATTTTCTATTTTAGATGGATGATGACGCATTTCGTGAGTTGACGAATGTTGACTTGTCTTTCGATGCGGATGAGTTGCTGGCAGATGACCCTCAGCCTTCCAGCGCTTCAGGGAGTACGCAGAGGGGGCACGGTCTTGCACGATTACTGATTACTGACCTCGTACCCGAGCGACGTCCACATCATGGGTTTGACCCACACACACGGAGGTGTGATAACCTGTGTGATAACTTGTGGATTTGACTATTTCATTAATATATTCACATAATAAATGATTATTATTATTACAGCTTTACTCATATAGAAGTCGGATAGGGCAGCTCTATTTTGTGCAACTATTTCTCTCAGCCTTGGACCACATGGGAGTATATTTCCATTGATGTGCATCAGGCCATGTTCAGCCATTGGTTGGTACGTCTGTAAATAAATAATTTTTATTTTGAAAATTATTTCATTTCTAACTTGATATTTTGATTGATTTGTAGGGTTTATGGTATCCGATTGAGGAGACCATGTGTGGCGTCATCCATGAGGCATGGGAAGTGGCCATGCATGATCAATCTCGGCAGTTTTTGCACAACTTGAGGATAACATCCATGAAAAAAGCAGGAGTACCCATTTTTTGATGACTCATGTAGAGTTCACCGACCACAGTACGTTTCATCCCACGTATCATATGGATTATGTGTGCACTGGTTGAGTGTTTCCGTTCAGAGGAGATCATCATTGGGGAGGCAGAATCGGGGGAGACAGGAGGTGACTCATCGAGCTGGGAGTCGTACTTTCAATACTCAAAGAGAGCATCGGGTACATACATTATTTATAAATATTTTATATAACTGTGAATATTAACAGTTTATTTTTTATTCTTATAGGCTATCGTGCACCCCAATATTAAGGAGTAAGACGTATATCAGAGGATTTATAGTGATCCTGCTACTTGGGAGCTCAGAGGTGATCGTCAGCGTCACATCGTGGTCAGTATTATTTGTTTTCAAGTTTAAAAATTAACTACATATAATATATTCACAATTTTAATTTTAAATTGCAACTACAGGAGTCATATGAGGCCGCAGTGTCACAGACCCTGCCTGAGAGTCAGGCTGAGTCATCAGATCAGACCAGTGGCAATTAGTTTGATGAGTCGGCATGGATGCAAGTCATCGAGTATGCCTTCGAGAACGGCTGGGTCGTTGGTATCAGCTCTCGACTGACTCCCGGAGATTATTATGGCAGTGTTGCAATGTCGGCGTCCAGCTCGAGAGGATCTCGTGCATATTCTTATGCTACACAGTATGAGGATCAGTTGCGATCTCAGACTGCACTGATAGAGAGTCTTCGACATGATCAGGAGGAGATGCGTTAGCAGCAGCAGCAACATGAGGAGGAGCATCGATGCCAGCATCAGCTGTACAAGGAGCAGATGAGTCGGTGGCAGTAGCAGCAGCAGGAGAAAATGGAGTACGTGCGTCGACTCACTCATGCTTTAGGGATGGTGTTTCCTCCACCCGCATCTGCAGATCCCCCTTCCCCTCCCCCTCCTTCAGATTAGTGTTTGTTTTTATGTTATAATGTTTTTTAAATCAAAATATGAATTTTTTTCTATTCGTAGTTTCTGTCTCATTATAAAATATAAATATTATTATATTTTGAAATAAAAATATTAATATGAATAATAATATTATTTATATTTTATAATATTAAATTTTATATATATATTAAAATTTTAAAATATTATAATTTAATTATATTTTTTTGTAATATTTGAATTATTTTAATATTTGAATGTATTATAATTTAATTATTATTATATTAATTAAAATAACTTATTAATTTTTTTTAATTTATGAATTATAATTCTAATATTATTATATTAATTAAAATCGTTTATTAACATTTCAGTATAATTTATTTTTGAATTATAATTCTATTATTATTATATTAATTAAAATAATTTATTATTTTTATTTGTTAATTATAATTCTATTATTATATTAATTAAAATCATTTATTAATATTTTTTTATTTTTTTATTTTTGAATTATAATTGGATTATTATTATATTAATGAAAATAATTTCTTAATAATTTTTTTATTTTTTTATATTATTTGCGACGGGATACTATGACCCTCGCAAATAGTATTATTATAATATAAATTAAAATAATATATTAATAATTTTTAAAGTTCTTTTAAATATAATGACTAATATTTGCGAGGAGAATATTTCCAGTAGCAAATAATACCTTTAGCAATGGGCTAGTTGCAAATAATTATTGTTGTGACGCCGTTTTCCGCAACAGGCTATTTGCGACGAACCCCCGTCGCAAAAGCACATTAGCGATGGGATCCCGACGCAAATGGCCCATCACAAATGTCCTTTTTTCCAGTAGTGTTTTGATTAAAATGCAGTATTTTTCATTATTCAATTCCATATACAAGTAATCATAAAAACACATAAAATTTATCCAAATTAAATTTTATTGTCCCACTTATATATAATGACTTAATTTCAGAAAATTTATTTTATAAAATTATCATATATTTTAATTAAAAAGGTTTCTCCATTAAAAGTAGAAAAAACTGGGGCAGGATCGAGTCTCGCCACTCTCGAATTTAGCTGGGGACGAGCGGCGCGCAGGTGGTGAATGGGGCCCAGAATAAGCGTGGCGTGGCAATCACAAATACCTCGTTACCCACAACTCATTTGCCGACCGGGGTTGGCTTAGTGGTACCGTGTAAGGCGGCCACTCCCTGGCAACAGAACTGGTGCAGGTTCGAGTCTCGCCACTCTCGAATTTAGCTGGGGACGAGCGGCGCGCAGGTGGTGAATGGGGCCCAGAATAAGCGTGGCGTGGCAATCACCAATACCTCGTTACCCACAACTCGTTTGCCGAACGGGGTTGGCTTAGTGGTACCGTGTAAGGCGGCCACTCCCTGGCAACAGAACTGGCACAGGTTCGAGTCTCGCCACTCTCGAATTTAGCTGGGGACGAGCGGCGCGCTGGTGGTGAATGGGGCCCAGAATAAGCGTGGCGTGTCAATCACAAATACCTCGTTACCCACAACTCGTTTTTTGCCGAACGGGGTTGGCTTAGTGGTACCGTGTAAGGCGGCCACTCCCTGGCAACGGAACTGGCGCAAGTTCGAGTCTCGCCACTCTCGAATTTAGCTGGGGACGAGCAACGCGCAGGTGGTGAATGGGGCCCAGAATAAGCGTGGGGTGGCAATCAACAATACCTCGTTACCCACAACTCGTTTGCCGACCGGGGTTGGCTTAGTGGTACCGTGTAAGGCGGCCACTCCCTGGAAACGGAACTGGCGCAGGTTCGAGTCTCGCCACTCTCGAATTTAGCTGGGGACGAGCGGCGCGCAGGTGGTGAATGGGGCCCAGAATAAGCATGGCGTGGAAATCACCAATACCTCGTTACCCACAACTCGTTTGCCGACCGGGGTTGGCTTAGTGGTACCGTGTAAGGCGGCCACTCCCTGGCAACGGAACTGGCGCAGGTTCGAGTCTCGCCACTCTCGAATTTAGCTGGGGACGAGCGGCGCGCAGCTGGTGAATGGGGCCCAGAATAAGCGTGGCGTGGAAATCACCAATACCTCGTTACCCACAACTCGTTTAGCCGACCGGGGTTGGCTTAGTGGTACCGTGTAAGGCGACCACTCCCTGGCAACGGAACTGGCGCAGGTTCGAGTCTCGCCAATCTCGAATTTAGCTGGGGACGAGCGGCGCGCAGGTGGTGAATGGGGCCCAGAATACGCGTGGCGTGGCAATCACCAATACCTCGTTACCCACAGCTCGTTTTGCCGACCGGGGTTGGCTTAGTGGTACCGTGTAAGGCGGCCACTCCCTGGCAACGGAACTGGCGCATGTTCGAGTCTCGCCACTCTCGAATTTAGCTGGGGACGAGCGGCGCGCAGGTGGTGAATGGGGCCTAGAATAAGCGTGGCGTGGCAATCAACAATACCTCGTTACCCACAATTCGTTTGCCGACCGGGGTTGGCTTAGTGGTACCGTGTAAGGCGGCCACTCCCTAGCAACGGAACTGGCGCAGGTTCGAGTCTCGCCACTCTTGAATTTAGCTGGGGACGAGCGGCGCGCAGGTGGTGAATGGGGCCCAGAATAAGCGTGGTGTGGCAATCACCAATACCTCGTTACCCACAACTCGTTTTGGTACCGTGTAAGGCGGCCACTCCCTGGCAACGGAACTGGCGCAGGTTCGAGTCTCGCCACTCTCGAATTTAGCTGGGGACGAGCGGCGCGCAGGTGGTGAATGGGACCCAGAATAAGCGTGGCGTGGCAATCACCAATACCTCGTTACCCACAACTCGTTTGCCGACCGGGGTTGGCTTAGTGGTACCGTGTAAGGCGGCCACTCCCTGGCAACGGAACTAGCGCAGGTTCGAGTCTCGCCACTCTTGAATTTAGCTGGGGACGAGCGGCGCACAGGTGGTGAATGGGGCCCAGAATAAGCGTGGCGTGGAAATCACCATTACCTCATTACCCACAACTCGTTTGCCGACCGGGGTTGGCTTAGTGGTACCGTGTAAGGCGGCCACTCCCTGGAAACGGAACCGGCACAGGTTCGAGTCTCGCCACTCTCGAATTTAGCTGGGGACGAGCGGCGCACAGGTGGTGAATGGGGCCCAGAATAAGCGTGGCGTGGCAATCAACAATACCTCGTTACCCACAACTCGTTTCCTCTCTTAGATAACACAACCTCAGGAAAAAGATGGCGAGCGCGAGGCGAGACGACGGCGACGACGATAGAGCTCGGGTTCCAAACCCTAGCGCATGAACGCTGCTGATTCCCCCCCCCCCCTCCCTGGCGGTGGGCGGGGGGAGGATGTTCTTCCGCGTTTCACGAACAAGCGAGAGAATTTTGTACCCTTCTCTAACCCTATCTTTCTGCCTGATTTCCCTCCGATTTCCTTGAGTCCAAAGGTCCCAGATTTACATCTTGGGATTCCTCAAGTATCGATTTATCTCCCGGAGTTCTCGACGGCATCGAATCTCCTTAACCTGACTCTGGTGGCTCGTTTTCATCACCGAAGACCATCAGTTGACGAATTTGACAGGTTCGTGTTCAGTAAGTGGGATTTGCAGGATCGTGCCGTCGTGGGGTTGCTGGACAAGAATCAACTGATGATTCGTTTTTCCTCAGAGGAAGATCTTGTTTGCGCTTGGTCGCGGGCTCCGCGTCGATGTGGTGGATGTCGCTTCTTTCTTCTTCGATGGACGTTCGATCTGTGTTTGAATCATGATTCACCTTCAGCTGCGTTGTGGGTTAGTCTTCCTCATCTCTCGCTGCCATTTCAAAACCCATCCATTATACGTATGCTTGGGAATTTGGTTGGGCGGTTCCTCTGCTCGGACGCGCGAACGTCTTAGGTATGTCACCCGGTCAATCCGCGGATCTGTGTGGAGGTGGAAGTATCTAAACCGCCTGTTGAGTGGATTTGGATCACGATCGGTGAGGAACTCCGATGGAAGCAAGCGGTGGTCTTTGAGTCATGGGAGGATTTCTGTCCAGGGTGCCTGCGGCTGGGTCATCGGGATGGGCAGTGTCATGGTGGTGTTGTTTCAGGGCTGATGGGGTGCAGTGGTAAGGATGCTGGAAATGGGAGGAGGACTGGTGCTTCTCACGATGGCGTGGGTGAAGTAGGGCCGCGACATGCAGTGGGGCCTCGTCAGGACTGTGCTCGTGAGGTGAATGGTGCCGGTGATGGCATGGGTGGAGTGCGGGCGAATCCTTCAGTGGTTCTTTCTCAGGTCTGTGCTCATACAGCCGGTCCTTCTGAAAGTGGGGTGAGCCTACATTCTGTAGTGATGCGTGATGTGGGTGCCTCCAACGCTGGGATTGAGGGGAGCAGAATCAGCCCGGGAGCTGCTATTGCTGTCAAGGCTACTGATTTTCCGATGGAGGCTGTATATGCTGTAAGTGCTGCAGGGGTGATTGACAGCATGAAGGAGGATGGGAGGAGGTTGGGCTCAGAGGGACGGAAGCAATCCAATGATGTGCTCTCTCCTATAGAGTCCAGGAGGCAATTGCATGCTGCTGTTCCTCCAAATGAGGTTCAGACTGATAACAGGTTCCAAGTCATGGTGAATGAAGAGGATTTGAATGGGGAGATCACACTGGATGCTAGTCAGGAGATGCAAATTGTCCCGGTTGATATAGAAAAGGCTGTAAATGATGAACAAGTCTTTGAGGGATAGCCACACTTCTTGGAGATGGTAGACTGTAACAGTGTGAATGCTGCCCGGGAGGTTGCTGTTGGATCTTATGGTGTGGTGTCTGGGAATTGGGCTGATGCTTTGGAAAGTGATAAAGAAAATGGGAAGGGCATGCTGTCATATAGTGATGTTCTAAAAGATGGGAAGGGAAAGCGTGGACAGGTGATCCCTGTCACTCCAAGTCGAAAGCCGAGGAAGGATTACTCCACGCTGCCGAAGCCAATATATACTCGATCCTCTTTAAAGAAATCGCCAAAAGATCTGATCTCGTTGGAGAAGCTGAATCTCCAAAGGATGTATGCCAAGATCCTCAAGAAATATGAAAGTTCAGAATGGGAATCAGCCACGGCGGAGGATGTCTATCCGGGAGGTGGGAATGGGTTTGATATGTATGACATGTGATGACTTTTACTTTGTGGCGCGCTCTTTATGCACTTTTTCTTTATTTTAATAAATTGTCAGGGGTTTGCCTCTGGCCACCTTCCTTGGTATATGAAACTTATAATATAAATGTTAAAATTATAGGGGATATATAAAATACCAAAATTGGTTATTACAATTCATAAATAATTTTTAAATGGCCATTTTCATAGGTTGTGGTTTGATCGAACTCGGAGTTGCGTGTAGCGCAAGATATTGAATTATTAAGAGGAAGCATACTATATACACATAGGGTTATACATTATCCCCTCCATAAATAATTTTCATCTTCTAAATTTAAACTCATCATTGAAATCTAATGTTTTTACATTTTTTAATACCTTATATAAAATCCCACATAAGAAATGGATCAATGAGACCTCTAATTTAAAAATAAAACATTTATTCTTTAAGGTTACAAGATATAAAAAATAATAGGGTTCCATGTAGGAAAACATGTATATGAAGAAAAATCTAACCATCATGCTCTAATGGATTATGATATAGAATGTTATTAGGACAATGTTAATATTTTGAAAACCATAAATCTGTGATGATCCAAGGGACCATTTGATTCCTAACAAAAAAATTACTAGGAAAACATGTTTTGTTTTATGATCCTTTCTCTAGTGTTGTTGAATTAATTTACATCATATATTAGGAACACATTGAAGAATACTTAATTTACAGGTAGAGTTTAATATGTTACATAATTCCAATAAAAAAGTAAAATTTATTTAAAAATGATAACAAAACTAAAAAAATATTCTATTTATCATATCATATAAAATTATACCATTTAAATAAAGAAAAATATGTTATGCAATCCTGGTACTTCTTGTAGGCTAATGGTAGGTGTTAAATCATTATCGCACTTCGGTTTTGTGTTCGATTCTTACTCCCTTATTTGATGTAAGGGGTTGTTTCCTAGCCTATGAGTTTTCATTTTCCTCAAACTATATTATTAAAGCAATATTAAAATAACAATAAACATGTTTTATCACAAAGAAATACTATCAAATGTTCAAATTAATCGATTCTAACATTTAGAGTAATCCAAAATACTAATATCAAAACTCTATATAAATGGTGTCTAAATTTACAAAAACAATTCAATCATTATATTCCCCAAACAATATAATGTTTCACTTATTATGACATAATTAATAGATCAATACCTTCATCATTTTAAAACAACAATAATACTAAAAGGTGCTGTAGTACAATACCTATATATATATATATCAAATTTTTCATATAACCATAATAAAATTATTGAATCCAAACAAAAATGAATTAATTATTTCAATTTGATAGTAATAATAGCATATACATGACCTTGATAAATTTTCATCTTATGAACTATATTTCATTGACTCTTTAGACATTATGTATAGAACCTAAGCCTGACATACATGGACATTACATTACATTTGTAGAATACATAATACATAACAAAAACAGACACACAAGGACCGTAATAGTTTAGTGTCTTTGGAAACCTGGTACGTAATCTTCTAATTGTGGTTAAAGATCTTCAACATCTCCCATAAAGATCTTCCCATTTTTTTTTACCTAAAACCATTCTTTATATCCTGGGGAAAATAAAACATATAAAGGGTGAGCTCAAATTATCAGTAAGGGTAAGCATGGATAAAATAAAACAAATAATATACATTTTAACATAAAAACATGAACATAATGTTTAAACATCATAAGCTTGAGCAATGACATAAATCATGGAAGTACATAATGCATAGATCATAAAGAAAAATTAATCATGATAAAATAGCATGGGAATAATACATGAAATTGTGGCAACCATTCAGCACATGTTATGTTTTCCATTGTAGCCAAGGCATTGCTGCCATGACCATCTTTGTGGACAGAGTCCCTTTTTGAATCGATTACACTACTTGTTCGAGTCCTGTATTACTGATCCAATTTAACTTGCCATTCCATCCATGTCTATCTCATGAAATATAATTCATTACCCAATGCATTGGAGGGAGATATAGGTCCCAACCATCTCATAATGAAATCATTCTTACTTGTGCCATAAAATGAACATACACCATTCAAAATAACCCAATGAATAAAATGGGTTTCATAAACATCATCCCATCATCACATAATCCATATAAAAGAAATTGATATCATTTCATAATAATAAAAGTGAAACAATGTAAATCATAGAGACATGATACTTGAAACATACACATATAAAATAATGTCATCATAGATGGAAAAATGATTTTTATAAAACGCTTGAAATGAATTCATGAGGAAAACATCATTTCTTCTTCAAAATAATTTTCATATCAAAAAATGCCATGCAATTTTAAATGAAAATGATTTTGTAGAAAATAATTATGAAATATTTTGGAGGAAGCTTCATGAAAATAAGGCTTTATAAAATCGTAAAAATCCGTTCACGCCGTATAATTTAAAAATAACATTTTTATCATACATTTGTTAGAAAAGTCAAAAAGTACCCCATAAAAGAAAGATTCCATACATACCATGCAGTAAAAGTAAAAAATGGGTAAAAAGGACTTTAAACCTACAAGAATCCATTTTTAGGATACATGGACATGGACGAGAACAATAACCCCAGTAAATACTTACGAATAAACAATCTCGGATAAGAACGAGATTGGAAAAGTTACCCCTTACCTTATGTCTGATATGCTTCATACATATCTGAACCTCCTATATAATGATTTAAATAATGTCATTGACTTATTACAGAATCCTATTAATTATTATTATATCATATATGGTTCACTTATGACTTTATATTACCCGTTCTTTTGTAAGTTCCATGTTAAAGTAGCATTTTGGGTAAAATCGTTTCATTTGTCGTACATGTTTGGACTTGATGTTCTTGATATTATTACTTATAACCTGATTTACTTAATTACAGAATTTAAAACATGATTTATATATAATATATATTCATCATATACATATATATTATATATCTATAATAGGAATGAAATACAATGTTCATGAAGATGGTAGGCCGTACTTACGCATGAAGGCTGTTTTCGTTTCATTATTGAATTGAATGAAACTATATAGATGGCATAATATAAGTATACATAAATCCAGTACCATTATTATTTAATATATTTCATTATTGTTCATTATATAAACTTTATGATCATTCATGTATGGTTAACATGGAGATTGAATCTCATCGCGTCGTGGAGACGGTAGTCCGTACGTACGCACGAGCGATGATATCATTCCCATGATCGTGGAGTTGTATTAAAGTTTATGTATAATATTTCATAATAAATATTGCTTTACAATAATCATATATAGTTATTTATTAACACCATTATACCCATCCATGTAAGGTGTTGTTGGAAAAACAGAATACACCACGGCCTGGAGACGATATTCCGTATGTACGCACCCGTAGTGATTCCGTTTTCCTTATGATGGATATAAGGTGAAATAGGGTTGTTTCATAAATATAATAAAATATGATTATATTAGTGATACTGATGTTATTAATTAATAATGAAACAACTAAAGAAGAAGTTGTGGAAAAAGAAAAATAATGTTAAAAGAATTGGTAACACACATTACCTCTTCTTTGAAGCGCCTCTTTGAGACCTCCTTTTAGGGCATTAAAATTGGTCTTTAAAGAAGACCAGGACCTCTAAAATGTATCAAGGGAAGTGGATAAGATAATTTGGCATGGTTTGGCTGATCTTCAAGGCTCAATGTGGTGTGTGGAAGAGAGGGACGAGGTTCCCTTTTATAAGGGAAGAGATGGGAACCTTTGGAAAAACAAAAATATTATTTTATTATAAAGTCATATTCGGTTTTAAATAGCTCAAAATTGATTTATTTATAATATAAGGTGGGGAAGGGTCTAAATCCTTTCATCCAATAGAATTTGTACATGTTTAGTTTTCTATTTTAACCTTATCATTTAGATTTATCTTTAAGTTAAATAATTTTACTTTTACCGTGTCTTTTTGTGTTCTTACAGTATAAGGTTAATAAACTTACTATAACAAGACAAACGAACACCAAGTTGTTTATTATTAATATATATAACCGTATCTAATTCATTTGGCCGAACCATAGATTTTTAGGAATAAAATAATAATTAATAATATTATATTTGTTTTAAGAACTAATTTATGTCAATTTTTTCAATATTTAGTAATTGATTTTTCTGCAACTCATAACAGAATGATTAGTTCCAAAAAAGTTAATTAAATCAATAATAACATGTCATATTAACCTATAAAATTATTTTAATTCATAAAAAGTCTTAAATTTCATTTATTTGGGTATTTATAACATCAATTATGTCAATATTTCATTAATAAGATATTTACAGCATCATCTTTGTGTCATAAATAAATTAAATTATATCATTCCTAAAAATTACAAATAAACTACCATTATGTATGAAATATTTTTAGAATTCAAATGAATATTTATAGTCGAATTTATCTTATGTATAACCATATATTAAAAATTATTTACTTATTAAATGTTAATTTTAACTATTTTTACACTTCTTTAAATAAATTAATATTAAATGTCCTAATCTAATCCATGTGGGCCTAAATGGTAATATTTTATTCCTAAGGTAGTTTTTGGTCAAATTAAACTTATCCAATAGAATTAAGAAATGTGTTACGGTAAAAATAATATCATTTTTACCCTTAATTACCCTATTTACTTTTAACCGTGTTAAATAAAAGTAAAAAGTTACTATTCACCAAAAATTGTTTTCATCTCATTGAACCAAATTTTACTTACTAACATCAGTCGTGTCTCCCAGATTTTTGAAATTCCACTCACACATGCGGTAAAATTATGTTTTATGAAAAATTCAGTTTTTTAAATACCACTTACTGGTTTCACTATTTATCAAAAAATGAAAGCTTCCAGAAAAATACCAATAATTAGGCCTAAGATATATTTGATGTTATGAATTAAAAAATGATATCTATTTTACCAAATGCAAAACATATCATTTGCATCAATTAATTTAAAATTTTTTTCCCATCGTCAATAAAATAGTGTGTTTTTAAGAGATAATAACTATCAAAAGATTGACACTTGTTTATGTCTGGTTTAAATGAGAAATATCATTCAATGATAAAAATTGTATTAAATGGTAAAAATATATTCTAAATATACTTTAAAACCACTCAAATTACTAATTTATCACTATTAATTATTTCGATTAAAAAAGTTGTTTTTAATTAAAATTTAGTAACTTTCACTATTCATCGAATTATGAAAGTTATCCAAAAAGTACCAAATTTTCACCCTAAGTTAATTTCGATATTACGAATCCAAAAATGATTTCCATTTTGAAAAATAAAATATAAAAATTTAGAAAAAGTGGGTATTACTATTCATAATGGCTAGTTTTAATAATTTTTTAATAGCATATAGTTGTTTAGTGAATCTCGGTATTGCGTACAACACATACTATCGAGGAAGGTCGCCATTTTGAGTAATGAAAGCCAAGTCAGGGTAGCGTGTTGTTCAAGACTCCTTTGTTATAACATAATCCAACCATTTTTATACATAATATACATATATATATATATATACTCAATGTTTCGTAGAATGACTGTTATCAAACGAACTTGAAATTGTGTGTAACGCAATCTAAGAATAGTGTTTCATATACTGCAAGCTAATACTACATTGGGTATAGCACAAGATAATTTGTTGTAGCATAAAATACATGACATAAAATAAATTAAAAAGAATACTTATAATATAATATCGGGTTGTTACATTCTACCCCCCTTAAAAGGAATTTCGCCCTCGAAATTCGTCGGGGTTACAAATGGTTTTCTACTTGAATGTTTCTTTAATTAAAACCCACATCGTAATATGAAATACCAAAACTTAACATTAAAAACTAAAGTATGAAACGTAATGGTTACCCAAATTAACTAATCACTAGGTTTCCACATAGGAGAACATAGGTGAAAATATGGTTATGGAAGAGAAATCTAACCATCAGGTTCTGATTGAGAGTGGTAGAGAACATGGCTATGAAAAAGCCAACAATAAAAATGCCATAAATTAGTGATGATCTAAGGTAACATCTGATCCATTGGATATAAAGGCACTAGGACAACATTTATGGTTTTCAAGATTATTTCCCTAAAGTTGATGAATTAAAAGAAATACTTACATGATTTTGGTACAGTCTCACTATTGTTTATGAATTTAACAATTTCCACATAATCTCTTAAAGAAATGAAGCTGAATTTGTTATTCGTGAAGTGTTAGCAGATCGTGTGATAGAATGATGGGTCATTCCATCTGTTTCAAACAAAATGTTAGAAAAAGTTATCAAATATACATATGTACATCTTTTGTGTGGTTAATAGTATATTATTCCAAAAATGGACTTGTTCTTCAACTATCATACTGATTAATAAAATAAAACTAATTTCTACTATCCAGGGACTCTCTATAGGCCAGTGGTATGCAATAAAGGCCAATCGCACTTCAGTTGTGGGTACAATTCCCACATCCTTGTCCGACGCTATGGGCTATCGCCCGTCCTGCAGGTTGTCCTTTTTTCTAAAACTACATTATAATAACATTCCTGCAATAATATCGAAAAAAAGTCATAGCCTTAAACAATACTATCTAATGTCTTACATAACCCTTTCCAATATTTATACTTATCCAAAATACATCTGTCCAATCACATAGTGTTAAAAAATTATTACTGGAAATGTCACATTACAAGAACGTGAATAACATCATTTTATCATACGATATATCTTGTTGGTCACATTCCAAACATGTGAATTCCTTAATCGTGTGTCCTCTTGAAAGAGAAAATACCTCGAAAACATTAATGCTGTCAAAAGGTAACTCCTTCCACATCCCAAAATTTCTATATACTCAAACCATAATTATTCCCTTATATCAGTCATGAGATCATGAATACTGTCACGACCCGTCCTCAGGGCCCTTGCCATGACTACCCCAAGCCCGCCTTCCATAGGCCAGGGGCTGGCGACTAGCACCAAGGAGTAAATCCCGATAAACAGGGAAGGCATTGCCTTTGTAAAGTAAACAACCACCACAAAGTAAGCAAGCGGAATGAGTAAACATTAAGTACAAACTGTAACAAACTGTGATGAAAGTAAAAGGGGCCGGAAATACAAGACCAAATGTAATGTACAACTGAAGGGAAAAACAAAAACTGAAAAGAAAAGTCGCAGCGTCGAGCCGTCCTCTGGAAGTCCCACCTGAAGGGTGAGCACAGATAGCCTCCACAGCTCCTCAGTCCAGCCGTCCGCTCCAAGTACGTCCCGCCCAGTTGTCCACCTCCAGGTACTGTCCTGCTCCGCAAGCCTCCACCACGATCAGCGCTGTCCGTCGTCTGCAACCAACACAACGAAGTGCGGGCAAAGCCCGTGTAAGGTGAGTATAAGCTACTCATTAGGGACCCCGAGACCCCCGATGGTCTCCCGAAATCCACAAAGGATAAACCACAAAGGAAAGATACAATCACGAAGTAACAAATGACACTACTTAGGTATATGCCCATACATATACCAAAGTCCTCAATTCCTGTTTGGCTCCAACAACTGAGCCCAAGCACAACCCAGTCCACACAGGAATGAAAAACGTAAATCCACCCAGGATAGCACAACGCAATCCAAAAAGGAGTGTAAAAAGTAAATCCACACAGAATAGTTCAACCCAATCCACAAAGGAGAGTAACACAGGATTCAGCTCACACAGGATTCAGCTCACAGAGGTACTTCTTCGTAAGACGTTAGAGATGATCAGATGTAGCCACTGATTCATCTAAGCCGTCGGACCCACAAAGGATGTGTAGGTACTAACCCTCACAATGACCCACATAGGATCGATCATGAAGTTGAACCCACAACTATTGGGAAACTCCTTCTCTATCAATTAAAGTGGTTATGCCGCTACAACCAAGAGCTTCCCTCTAACCTTGGACTGTTGTAGTGCTCCTCCTATCGGGTACTGTGGGCCTGCTACTATAACCAAGCGCTCCCCCGTGCCGCTAAAACCAAGCGCTCCCCCATGCCGATACAACCAAGCGCTCCTCCCCTATGCCGATACAACCAATTTCACCTCTGTTGTGGGTCTGCTGCTACTACCAAGCGCTCCCATGTGCCGCTACAACCAAGCACACCTCTGTTGTGGGTCTCCGCTACAACCAAGCGCTCCCCTATGCCGCTACAACCAAGCACTTCTCCGTTGTGGGTCTGCCGCTACAACCAAGTTCTCCCCTGTGCCGCTATAACCAAGCACACCTCTGTCGTGGGTCTGCCGCTACATCCAAGTGCTTCCCTGTGCCGCTACAACCTAGCGCACCGCTGTCGTGGGTCTGCAGCTACAACCAAGCGCTCCCCTATGCCTCTAAAACCAAGAGCACCCATGTCGTGGGTCTGCTGCTACGACCAAGTGCTCCCCCTGGGCTATCCCTAACACACCGAGTCATTCGATCATCAGTAATCAAGTCTCAACCGGTTCTAGGGTTTCCACACATAGCATGCCTGTTCCGGGAGGGTCCACTCTATGAGCTAAGAGGTCGATGCATCAACTGACATGTAGGTCGGAGTTGATGTATCCCAAGATGTACCATGGTGATCACTGCCGAAAAATGGAGGATTCCTATACCGTTTTCATCATCGTCGCAGCCGAATCCACTAAGGATCTATGTACAGTCGTCGTCGTAGTCCAATGAGGATCTCTGCACAGTCTTCGTCGTAGTCACAGTAGCAGTCGCAGCCAGCTCTAGGGTTCCCGCACATAGCAAGCTCGTTCGGGAGGGTTTTCTCCACGAGCCGAGAGTCTGATACATCAACTGACACAAGTCTGAAGATGATGTATCCAAAAGTTCTGTATCGTCAATAGGAACTCAACGTGAAAGACGACACGTCGATCGGACGCCCGGTCTGAGAGTTATTGGTTTTTTCATCCCAGGGGCCCGGTTGGGTTTTAAGGCAAAACCAACCCGACCGTACTCCACCTGCGTCCAAACCTCGTGCGGGGTGAGCCAAAAGATCCGTCTCACTTAGAGAAATCCACCAAAGTCGACGGCACGTCAATCAGACGTACGAAGCTCAAGATATGAGCGTTTCTGCTCCGAAGGCCCGGTTGGTTTTGTGTACGAACCAACCCGGCCGAACCCAGAGTATTCCAAAACCTTGAGTGTGATATACCGAAACGACCGAATCAATCCAAGGATCGCATAGCCACTAACGACGTGTCGTTCGGAGGCCCGTAGATAATGTTACAGGTAAAATACCGAAAACGGTCCGAAGACGGGGGGTCTGGGCCCGGGCCGACCCGACCCAACCCCCCTGGGTCGGCCCAAACCGGGTCGACCCGAACCTAGTCTGGGTCGGACCCGGTTTGGCACGACCCGATCCAGCCAGGGCGCGACCCGGCCGGCCGGACCGGCCCGGCTCGGCTCGTCCGAGCGGCCGACCGAGGGAGCTGCGGGGTGCTTCCCACACGGGATGAAGACACTGCGGCCCTCGAGGGGCCGCACTAGAATCAACGGACCCGGCCTCTGCCGCGTCCCGTTCGAGTGAGCCAGAACCGCGTGGCCACGGGTTCGCTAGCCGCCATCGCCGCGGCGGCACGCTGGGGTGTCGCCGCCTCCGGCAGCCGTCGCTGCCGCGCCTGCGACCTGCGCCGCCGGGAGCTTCCGCGGGCCACCAAGGTTGTTTCAGTGGTCCGTTTTCCTTCCTGTCTTTGCCGCTGTTCCTCCCGGGTTCCGTTCTTCAATGCAGGATCATTAAATCGCACCTGTGGCATGATTTGTCGTTGCCCTCCAAATCCGCATAACAAGGAAGAACTGCGGAGGGTTGATGGGCCATGTTTGTTTGGCCCGAACCCTCTGCGTTAGGCTATAACAATCGGGTGAAATAACTAACAAATCAAACAACAATTTTAATAAATTTAAATTTTTCTTATGAAACCGAGTTCTTTATTTTAAAAGAAGCGATCACAGGAATATAAAACATTCAAATAAAATACCTACCTCGTCATCTAGTCGCACATGCGTTCTTGGCGGATTTGATCGTCACGGATGGAGGGGATCGTCGTGTCATCGCGGTATCCGGTGTTGCGTCGACGAACTCAAGAAGTTGGTGACCGGAGATCGGGGAGTGGAAGAACGTCTCGGATGAAGTTTCGTCAATCTATGAGGGTGATGACATTCTTTGGGTTCTTCGTGTTCTTCATGAAGGAGGATGAAGAACTTGAGGTTTGTCAAATCCTCTCAACGAGCTTTTTTCCAGAAGTCGTGTGTTGATCTTATTTTATTATTACGCCAACAGATTTCAAACAGGTTAAGAAATAAATAAATTAATTCATAGAATTAATTCATCAAAGAAAACAACCAATTTAATTGGTGAGTTAAGAAATTAAGAAACGTGTCAGTTTACTTTCATAATGATGGGTATTTGCGGGTGCGTTACTTAGCGGAAAGAAACGGTGGGGCTCGTGCGGGCCCCACCCCAAAAATTTCCTACCATGTGGGTAGGATATTTTGGATTGCACCCTATCTGTTTCAACTAAGAATAACAGCTTAAAGTGGTTTTTATGTGGCTTTAAGTGAAATAAAAATAAAATTGTCACACAACTTTATTTTATTTCACAACTTAAAAAACAAAAATTAAAAACCACAACCGAGAAAACGCAACTCTGGAGGAGGCGTTTCTAAGAAAATACCGGTGCTGCGATTCCATAGTTGTCATCGGAATTCGATTCTAGGCACCGATTCAAATGCTAGAAAATCCCGCTCGTCTGTTCACTGAATGTGCCCGAGCTAAACTTCGAAAAGTGATTCTGGGCACACCGGGCCTCGGAATCAGGTGCCGTCAGAAGCAACATCCTTGTAAAATTTCAAGGAAAATTAAGAAAAAAAAAATTTTCCTTCAAATTTACAGGTCTTTACAAATACAGTCAAACATTTCATTTTCTGTTTATCTCTTCATTATGCACATATCATCTTCTTTCCAAAAATATCTCAATCACTTTCCATGGTTACCGGTACCATAAAATTATTGAAAACCACAATGGACCAATTCATAAATATTCCAATATTCCACGATACTATATACAACATTATTTAGGAATCCCATTACATAAACACTTAATCATTCCACCACATCATTGTCATATTCAACATCACCAATAGTGATCACATGTGACATCCCTTTGTCCTTTTCCTTAAGTGGTTTCTTATGTCGATCATCATTAACCCTTGGATTAGGGAATTGATTAGCATAATGCCCCATTTCATTGCACTTGAAAAATTGAAGTGTTGGTGGTGCATTCTCTATAGTATTTTCTTTACCATTAGTAACCCTTTTTCCATTAGTTCGACACTCATCTGCTCGATGACCTTCTTTTCCACACTTAAAACATTTTCTAGTCCCTTTAATACAATATCCACCATGCCTCTTTACACACATTGAGCATAATGAAACATTCATCTTATTTTCACTATTGTTATGAGATTTCTCCTTAAACCCCATCTTTCGTTTCTTGTCAAAACCATCAGATGGATATGTTACACCAACTTCCAGTTCTACCTTGATAGCATAACGCACAATTTCTTCATAGATATTGAATTATCTTATAGGTAATTCCCTTCGAATACTTGGTTTTAAGACACAGAAAAATCGATCAACTTTACTTTCAGGTTGGATGATAAAGCCAGATGCGCATCTTGCAAGTCTTGTAAAATTATCTTCGTATATACCAATAGATTCATCATCCTTCTTCATATGCTCACAAAACTCCTTTTCCATATTTGTTCGAATAATATGAGGGAATTACTTACTAAAAAACATGTTCTTGTACTCATCCCATTCCATGGACTCAATTTCATATCTTGGCCTTGTATTCTTGATAAGATTCCACCATTGATCAGCTTCGCCTTCCAAATGATATACTGCTAAGATGACTTTATCATGTCTAGATCATTGAAGAACTGAAAATATCATTTTAGTGGTACTGATCCATTGTTCAGCAACAAGTTGATCAGAAGACCCACTGAAAGAAGGTCGACGTTGCCTCATGAAGGACTCAATAGAATATTATTTCCTTCTCTGCTCATTTGGAAGTCCATAATGATTCATATCTTGTGTACGTATAGCAATCAGATTTTGAACTCCATCTCCCATAACATTGGTTTGTTCAGTAGGACAATCATTGTATTGTCCATTATATTGATCAACACGGTTCATTCGGGTTCCAGCCATCGTCTAAAACCCAAAAAGATTAGTGTGAGAGGCAAAAATCATGCTAGGGAAAACAACATAGTAAAGGTGGAGTACCTTCCATATCTAACATCTTAGGTTTAATTCATATATCATTAGCTCAATTCTAGGACTATAACATATACGTATACTTAACCTTAGCGACATACCTAGAAAAACCGTATGAATATCTTTAGGGATCTCACTAAAGTATTCGCATCCTAGTTTCCAAAGATTAACTAAACCTTTCCTCTGATACAATCTGTAGAGACCCGAAGCTTGACATACATGGACAATACATTACATATGTGGAATACTTAATACATAACAAAAACAGACACACAAGGACCATAATAGTTTAGTGTCTTTGGAAACATGGAACATAATCTTCTAATCGTGGTAAAAGATCTTCAACATCTCTCATAAAGATATTCCCCTTTTTTATTCTTATCGAAAACCTTTCTTTATATCCTGGGGAAAAGAAAACATATATAGGGTGATCTCAAATGCTCAATAAGGGTATGCATGGATAAAATAAAACAAATCATATACATTTGAACTTAAAAACATGAATATAATGTTTTAAAATCAATAGCTTGAGCAATGACATAAAACATCGAAGTACGTAAGGAATAAATCATAAAGAAACATTAAGCATGATAAAATGGCATGGGAATAAAACATGAAATTGTGGAAAACATTCAGAACATGTTAGGATTTCCATAGTAGAAAAGGCATTGCTGCCAAGACCATCTTAGTGGACAGAGTCCCTTTTTGAATCGAGTTCTCTCCTCGTTCCAGTCCTGTATTACTAAACCGGTTTAACTTGTCGTTACAACCATGTCTATCTAATGAGACAAAAATCATCACCCAAAGCATTAGAGGGAGATATAGGTCCCACTCATCTCATAATTAAATCATTCTTACATGTGCCACAAAATAAACATACATCATTCATAATAACCCAACGAATAAAATGGGTTTCATAAACATCATCCCATCATCACATAATCCATATAAAAGAAATGGATATCATTTCATAATAAGAAAATATAAACCATGTAAATCATAGATACATGATACTTGAAACATACACATATAAAATAATGACATCATTGATGAAAAAATGATTTTGATAAAACACTTGAAATGAATTATTCAGGAAAATATCATTTTATCTTCAAAATAATTTTCTTTTCACAAAATTCAATGCAATTTTAAAAGAAAATGATTTTGTTGAATATATTTATGAAATATTTTTGAGGAAGCTTCATGAAAATAAGGCTTTATAAAAACATAAAAATCCGTTCATACCATATAAGTTAAAAATAACATTTTTCTCGTACTTTTGTCAGAAAAAGTCAAAAAGTACCTCGTAAATGAAAGATTCCATACATACCATGTAGTAAAAGTAAAAAATGGGTAAAAAGGACTTTAAACATACATGAAACCATTTTTAGGAAACATAGACTTGGACGAGATTAATAAGCCCAGTAAATACTTACGAAAAAACAATCTCGGATAAGAACGAGATTGGAAAAGTTATCCCTTACCTTATATCTGATATGCTTCGTACGTATCAGAACCTTCTGTATAATGATTTAAATTAATTCTTTGCCTTATTACAGAATTATATTCATTGTTATGATATCATATATGGTTCAATTATGACTTTATATTACCCGTTCTTTTGTAAGTTCCATGTTAAAGTAGTGATTTGGGTAAAATCGTTTCATTTGTAATACATGTTTGGAATTGTCGTTCATGATATTATTACATATAACATGATTTACTTAATTCTAGAATGTAAAAAATGATCTATATATAATATATAATCATAATATACATATATATTATAGATCGATAAAAGGAATGAAATATACTGTTCATGGAGATGGTAGGCCGTACGTACGCATGAACGTTGTTTTCATTTCCATATTGAATTGAATGAAACTAAATAGATGAAATGCATATATATATATATATATATAAAAATACACTATAATTAATATTTCATATATTTCATTATTATTCATTATATAAACATTATGATCATTCATGTATGGTTAACATGGAGAATGGATCTCATCGCGTCGTGGAGACGGTAGTCCTTACGTATGCACGAGCGATGATATCAATCCCATGATCGTGGAGTTGTATAGAAGTGTATGTATAGTATTTCAGAATAAATATTGATTTACCATAATCATATATAGTTATTTATTTACACCATTATACCCATCCAAGTAATGTGGTGATGGAAAAATAGATTACACCCCGGCGTGGAGACGGTATTCCGTACGTACGCACGCGGAGTGATTTCATTTTCTTTAAGATGGATAGAAGGTGAAATAGGGTTGTTTCATACATATACTAACATATAAGTATATGAGTGATACTGATGTTATTAATTCATAATGAAACAACTAAAGAAGAAGAATTGTAAGAAGAAATAACATTGAAAGAATCGGTAACAGACATTACCTCTTCTTTGAAGCATCTCTTTGAGACCTCCTTTTAGGGCACTAAAATTGGTTTTTGAAGAATACCAGGTTCTCTAGGATGTTTCTAGGGAAGTGGAGAAGAGAATTTGGCAGGTTTTGGCCTAGCATGAGGCTCAACGTGCTGTGTGGAAGAGAGGGAGGAGGTGCCCTTTTATAAGGGAGGAGAGAGACACCTTTGGAAAAACTAAAAATATTATATGGTTATAAAGTCATATTAGGTTTTAAATAGCTCCAAATTTATTTTTTTAGAATCTATGATGGGGATTGGTCGAAATACTCTCATCCAATATAATTATGACATGTTTAGTTTACTATTTTACCCTTATCATTTAGATTTAACATTAATTTAGATAATTTTACTTTTACCATGTCTTTTTGTGTTCTTACACTATAAGGTTAATAAAATTACTATAACAAGCCAAACGAATCCCAAGATGTTTATTATTAATATATATAACTGTATCTAATTCATTTGGCCGAACCATAGATTTTTAAGAATAAAATAACAATTAATAATATAATTTTTGTTTTAAAAACTATTTTAGGTCAATTTTGTCAATATTTAGTAATTGATTTTTGTGTAAATTATAACAGAATGATTAGTTTAAACAATGTTAATTAAATTAATACTAACATGTCATATTAACCTATAAAATTAGTTTAATTCATAAAAAGTTTCAAATTGCATTTATTTGGGTATTTATAACATCAATTATGTCAATATTTCATTAATACGATAATTACTGCATCATCTTTGTGGCATAAATAAATTAAATTATTTAATGTCTAAAAATTACAAATAAAATAAAATTATGTAGGAAATCTTTTTATATTTTTAATTAATATTTATAGTCGAATTTATATTATTTATATCCAAATATTAAAATTTATTTACTTAATAAACATTGATTTTAAGTATTTTAACACTTCTTTAAATAAATTAATATTAAATGTCCTAATCTAATCCATGTGGGCCTAAAAGGTCATATTTTATTCCTAAGGTTGTTTTTGGTGGAATTACACTTATTCAATAGAATTAAGTCATGTGTTTGGGTAATAATAATATCATTTTTACCCTTAATCACTCTATTTACTTTTAACCGTGGTAAATAAAAGTAAAAAGTTACTATTCATAAAAAATTATTTTCATCTCATTGAACCACATTTTACTTACTGACATCAACCGTGTCTCCTAGATTTTTGAAATTCCACTCACAAAAGCGGTAAAAATAAGTTTCATGAAAAATTCAGTTTTTTAACTACCACTTAGTGGTTTCACTATTCATCAAAAAATGAAACTATCTAGAAAAATAATAAAAATTATGCCTAAGCTATATTTGATATTATGAATTCAAAAATGATGTATATTTTACAAATTTAAAAACATATCAGTTTCATTAATTAATTTAAAAATTAATTTCCATCGTCAAAACAAATATCATGTTTCTTTGAGATAATAACTATCAAAAGATTGACACTTGTTTAAGTCTGGTTTAAATATGAAATCTCATTCAATGACCAAAATTGTATTAAATGGTAAAAATATATTATAAATATAAATTAAAACCACTCAAATTAATAATTTATCACTATTAATTATTTCTATTAAAAAATTTGTTTTTTATTAAAATTTAGTAACTTTCACTATTCATCAAAATATGAAAGTTATCTGAAATGTACCAAAATTTCACCCTAAGAAAATTTCGATATTAACAATCCAAAAATTTTGTCCATTTTGAAAAATAAAATTTTAAAATTTTCAAAAAGTGGGTTTTAATATTCATAACGACTAGTTTTAATAATATTTTAATAGCATATCGTTGTTTAGTGAAACTCGGTATTGCGTACAACACACGCTATCGAGGAAGGTCGTGATTGCGTGTAATGCATGCCAAGGTAGGGTTGCATGTTTTGCAAGACTCCTTAGTTATAACAGAATCCAACCATTTTTATACATTGAATATATATATATACACAATGTTGCATTGAATGACTATTATCAAACGAACTTGAAATTGTGTGTAACACAATCTAAGAATAGTGTTGTGTATACTGCAAGCTAATACGGTGTTGGGTATAGCAAAAGATAATTTTTTGTAGCATAAAACACATTGAAATCAAATAAATTAAAAAGAATAATTATCATAAAATATCAGGTTGTTACACATTCATGGGCATAGAGTCCCACATCCTTGCAATCGAAGCACTCCACATAACCCGCTTCTTTCTTTTCCATGCAATCACGAGAATGGTGGCCTTATTATCCACACAAGTAAAAAGATCTGAACCTAATAAGTATATTTTAGGATGTTTCTATCCACATTATTTTCAGGATGGAAAATCATCCTTTCCCTTCCTCCCCTTTAATTTTATTCCATTCTTAGAATTCCTAATAGCCATCTTCTCCTCCCCCTTCCCTTTAATGTCATTAGACATAGAGAATTCCTTCTCTATCTTGATGGAACATAAGGCTATATCCTCAAGGGATGATAATGTTTGGGAGAATATATCTCATTAATGGAAAGGTTTAAACCCATAAATTAACCAATACATCTTATTTCATGGGTTACATATGTAGTCTGTAGAATAATTTACTATGTTTTTGAAGTTATCCTCATATATTGTAATAATATCATCCTACTTTTCCCCGAGACAAATAAATTGCCTTACCATATTTGACCATTGATCAAGAGGAAATTATTTTTCTAGGAATAAATCATTAAACACCCTCTATTCCATATATACTAGTACATCATCCACCATATTGTTTTAAATTAATAGACACTATTGATCCACATATCATGTGAGACGGTAAACTATAGTGAAATAATTTTCACTTTAATTACTCCCAAATAATGAAATAATATCTCCATGAAACATATCCATTCGTCAATATCAAATGGAATAGTAGTCTCATTGAATGATGGAGTTTTTTGTCTCATGAAACGATCTATCATTGACCCTCTACACTGTGGATCACAATGCTTTATGTCACATACAAGACATATTTTAAAGGTATTTTTTCATTTAATTTACATCATTTCTTTGTTTTGGGGGTTTCCCTAGGTTTTAGGGAGGAATAGATGAGTATTCATGAATTGGGCCAAGCCGTGAGCCCAATTCCAGATTAAAAAATAAATTTTGTATCTTTTATAACTTTTTCATTTTTCAATATTTTTCATCCATTCAAATTCCTAATTGACCTACCCTAACCTATTAACACCACCAAGGTAATTTGGAGCTTTTAGAAGTTCATAACCAGGGGTTATTTGGGTTTTAGTCTAAGGGGTTGGGCCTGCCCGAAAGCCCAATTCCTGTTTTAAAAATAAAATTTGATTTTGTTATAACTTATTCATTATTTGGGATTTTTCGGTCATTCCAAGTCTCACTCAAGCCCAAGTAACCCAGCCGAGCGCCTGAACTCTCTCCCACCCATTTGGAGCTCTGTAGAATCGCGATTTTGTGCCTATCCTTATAGGGTTCCTCAAATCGCCCAGATTTGAAGAGGTAAAGTATTTCCTTCATAAATCTCTCAATTCTCTGTCTTTTTCCTCCATTCCAGTTCCTAAATGAGATAATACATCTTGTTCGAACGTAACCTAAATTTGGGATCTTTTAAATTTCAGATACTGGAGTTTTGGAGTGATTACTTCAAGATACTTCAAGTAAATGAGCCCTTTTCTTTCCTCTTTCAAATTACTTTGGGTTTAACTCTTTGTTCTTAGGGTTTATTCGGTTATAATTAAGTTTACTAATGTACAGAAACTAGGATTTCGAACCTAGGGTTTAACTTTGGGTTTTCTTGGCCAATTTGTGTGGTTTTAGGTTTGATCTAGTTCTCTCTTGGTGCGGCGGGGGTGCGATTTGATTTCGCACGGAGATTCAAGGGGTTTTGTTAATTTGGTAGGTGATTCCATTGTGTGTGCAATCTTTGTGAATTAGCTTGCTGTTTTTCATGGTACTCTAATGTTTATTTCACTTGAATGTTTCTGTAAAAATTGGTTTTAGTTGCATTTATAATGCAAATGAATTTTAAGTTCCAATTTTTGGTGAAATTGAGGGTTTTCCATTCAAATCATTTATTGGTTCATTTTGGGATGCCCCATAACTGAATTTTTGGTTTCATTAAAGGGTTATGAACTGAAATTTGGTTTTAATATCTTACAAGTGTTATCATAGTGTGAAAGGTGGATATCATAAAGAGCTTTGGGTGAAAAACAATGTGATGTTTTGAGTGGTTGTTTTATTGGAAATAAAATTATTTTATTGTGTGTTTTAAATGGTATAAAATGTGTGTAGCTACTGTACAATTTGTTTGTGACCAGTAGTGATATTTTATATGAAAATGGATGTGTGTTGTTTGCTAAAATTGTTTGAGCACAAAAGGGGAAGCCCGGGTACTTAGGTGGGGCGGATTTGTACTAGTACGGCTAGTGGATCGGATGGGTTTTGTCCCTGTTCCACTTAGCATCTGGATAACGACAACTCTAACTAAACTATTTGGATGATGATTGGGGACCACTAGGTTATGGGTATGTTCCCTACTAGTGGCTCGTGCACGAGAACGGATTTTTTCTATGGTTACTCTACACCGAGGTACGAGGTACATAGGGCCCGAGACAACCTAGTGCTTAGGGGTGTTCCTGATTTTGATGCTCATAGAATTTGTGGTATTTACCCTTGTTATGGGTTGTTTTTGGCAGTACATTACAGTATCTCACATGTCTATTTAATGTGCTAACATTCTGAAATTCTTGAATTGAAAACTGTTTTCATTTGAAAGTTGCATTTCTTTGAATTTTAACACTGTTTCACCTTGTGTATTAAAATTGCTTGTTTTGTTCACATTGTATTGCATACTCTTTGGAATCAACTGGTGGTATCCTATTGGGCTTAGTCTCACACCCTACTTACACCCCTTGGGTGTAAGTAGACCTGCTTATGCTTGACTCAGGTAAAGGGAAGGCTAAGGGTGATGGCGGTTCGGGATGTTAGTACCCATCTTTGGGGCGGAGTTGCGGGGATGGATTGCGTGTGATGATCCCCTTGTCTTGTGGAGTCCATGGGGATGTCTTGATGTTGTCACTATTTTTATTTGGACCACTTTTTGTGTCTTTAAACATATGTATTCAGATCTGGTTTTGTTAATAATGGTTTAGCATGGAAATTTCAGATTCTTATCATTGATTGTTTTATTTGTTTTATGCTTTCATACTTGGGTAAATCGTTCCCAAATCATATTGTTTTATACCCGGGCACTTGTGCCAGCCCGTGGGGATAGGGAATGCCCTTCGGGCCTTGCCACGGGCCAGGTTTGGTGCCGTTAATGGTGGCGACTAGATCTGGTTCGTGACAAAATGGTAACAAAGGAGGTTAATGTTTTTGGGTTATATTGTTATTTTGAGATGAGTCGGGATAGACAGGAGCTAGGACTGTCGGGGCTCGGGGTATTGGTTGTGAGTAGGGTGCCTGGCCCGCACCTCTCATGGCAGACCTTGAGTCACCAGAGGATGTTGGAATTTACTGATTTACATCACTTTCAGGTGAGACGTGTGGGCTGCAGACCACATGTGGACATCAGGCAGATGTGGAGTAGTTGTTTCTTTTATTACAAGAATGTGTTTAATTTGTTTATATTTGATGTATTTGATTACAATTTTCAGAATTGTGGTATTGACTATTTCTTTTGTGACTGTTGCATTTTGTAGCAACATGCCTCCCCGGAAAGCTCCCACGCACCCACAGGAGGAAGCTGGAGAGAGTTCTCCCACGCCGATTGATCAGAGGCTAGTCGAGGCCATGGTCCAGGCTGTCCAGGCTCTAGGATATGGACCAGCTCCAGCTCCAGCTCCTGTTAGAGAGGATTATACTGGTCCTAGAAAGGACAAGGCCCAGGAGTTCCTGAAAAATAAGCCTCCAACCTTTCGAGGAAGCTCAGAACCCCAAGAAGCAGAAGAATGGCTCGAGAAGATCGAGCGTATGTTTGAGTTCCTGGAAACACCCGAGGAGCTCAGGGAGAAGTGTGCCTCCTTTCTGTTGGAGGGTCCCAGCCGTAAATGGTGGGAGTCAGTGCTTCAATCTGGGAAGAATGAGCAGATGCGCTGGAGAGATTTCAAGGCTGTCTTCAATGAACAGTATTGCCCTAAGGTGTTGGCTTATGCCAGGTCTAGAGAGTTCATGGAACTTGTTTAGGGGAATCTATCTGTGATGGAGTATGCCAACCGTTTCGCTGAATTGGTTCGGTATGCTCCAGAAATTGTCTCTAATGAGCAAGCGAAGGCCCAAAGGTTTGAGAAAGGCTTGAGACCAGAGATATACTCCCAGGTGTTCTTGTTTAAGCTGAGGACCTATGCTGAGGTCGTTGATCGGGCGTGCATGGTGGAGATTGATAGAAAAGGCAGGGCTAGTTTCTATGGTTCTGTATCAGCAGTGGGAAGTGGAAGCTCCTCAGAGAAGAAAAGGAAGCGGGAGGATCATGTGAAGAAAGGAGGGGGCAGTTCAGGCCACTCTTCCAGGCAGTTTTCTTCTGCTGCTTCTGATGCAAGATCGGTCGTGTGCCACCAATGTGGGAGGCCTGGGCATATCCGACCAGCATGTCCACTTCCTCCAAAGCCTTGTTTCCAGTGTGGAGGTATGGGGCATTTGCAGCGCTTCTGCAGTGTGGCACGTCCACTCCCAAGTGGGGCAGGGTCAGTGGCTTCAAGAGGAGTGCCAACACAGTCCGAGCCGTCAAGGACTGGGGGATCTCGATTTGGTGGTCGTGGTGGTAGGGCTGGATCATCTTCTGGGCAGAGCCAGTTCAGGGCACAGCCTCAGGCTAGCGGTCGTTCTCAGACAGATACTGGACACCTCCATGCAGTGGACCAGACACCAGCAGGATCAGAGGCGGGACCTTCGACAGTTCGAGGTACCGTTCTGATTGCATCTTCTATTGCTACTGCTCTTTTTGATACTGGTGCCTCTATTTCATTCATTTCTGCCCATTTTGTGGACATTCTGAATTTTCCAACCGAGATTCATGTTGACTTTCCGGGGCGGAAAGTCCTTCATGGTGGGGAGAATTGTCACATACAAGACATATTTTAAAGGTATTTTTTCATTTAATTTACATCATTTCTTTGTTTTGGGGGTTTCCCTAGGTTTTAGGGAGGAATAGATGAGTATTCATGAATTGGGCCAAGCCGTGAGCCCAATTCCAGATTAAAAAATAAATTTTGTATCTTTTATAACTTTTTCATTTTTCAATATTTTTCATCCATTCAAATTCCTAATTGACCTACCCTAACCTATTAACACCACCAAGGTAATTTGGAGCTTTTAGAAGTTCATAACCAGGGGTTATTTGGGTTTTAGTCTAAGGGGTTGGGCCTGCCCGAAAGCCCAATTCCTGTTTTAAAAATAAAATTTGATTTTGTTATAACTTATTCATTATTTGGGATTTTTCGGTCATTCCAAGTCTCACTCAAGCCCAAGTAACCCAGCCGAGCGCCTGAACTCTCTCCCACCCATTTGGAGCTCTGTAGAATCGCGATTTTGTGCCTATCCTTATAGGGTTCCTCAAATCGCCCAGATTTGAAGAGGTAAAGTATTTCCTTCATAAATCTCTCAATTCTCTGTCTTTTTCCTCCATTCCAGTTCCTAAATGAGATAATACATCTTGTTCGAACGTAACCTAAATTTGGGATCTTTTAAATTTCAGATACTGGAGTTTTGGAGTGATTACTTCAAGATACTTCAAGTAAATGAGCCCTTTTCTTTCCTCTTTCAAATTACTTTGGGTTTAACTCTTTGTTCTTAGGGTTTATTCGGTTATAATTAAGTTTACTAATGTCCAGAAACTAGGATTTCGAACCTAGGGTTTAACTTTGGGTTTTCTTGGCCAATTTGTGTGGTTTTAGGTTTGATCTAGTTCTCTCTTGGTGCGGCGGGGGTGCGATTTGATTTCGCACGGAGATTCAAGGGGTTTTGTTAATTTGGTAGGTGATTCCATTGTGTGTGCAATCTTTGTGAATTAGCTTGCTGTTTTTCATGGTACTCTAATGTTTATTTCACTTGAATGTTTCTGTAAAAATTGGTTTTAGTTGCATTTATAATGCAAATGAATTTTAAGTTCCAATTTTTGGTGAAATTGAGGGTTTTCCATTCAAATCATTTATTGGTTCATTTTGGGATGCCCCATAACTGAATTTTTGGTTTCATTAAAGGGTTATGAACTGAAATTTGGTTTTAATATCTTACAAGTGTTATCATAGTGTGAAAGGTGGATATCATAAAGAGCTTTGGGTGAAAAACAATGTGATGTTTTGAGTGGTTGTTTTATTGGAAATAAAATTATTTTATTGTGTGTTTTAAATGGTATAAAATGTGTGTAGCTACTGTACAATTTGTTTGTGACCAGTAGTGATATTTTATATGAAAATGGATGTGTGTTGTTTGCTAAAATTGTTTGAGCACAAAAGGGGAAGCCCGGGTACTTAGGTGGGGCGGATTTGTACTAGTACGGCTAGTGGATCGGATGGGTTTTGTCCCTGTTCCACTTAGCATCTGGATAACGACAACTCTAACTAAACTATTTGGATGATGATTTGGGACCACTAGGTTATGGGTATGTTCCCTACTAGTGGCTCGTGCACGAGAACGGATTTTTTCTATGGTTACTCTACACCGAGGTACGAGGTACATAGGGCCCGAGACAACCTAGTGCTTAGGGGTGTTCCTGATTTTGATGCTCATAGAATTTGTGGTATTTACCCTTGTTATGGGTTGTTTTTGGCAGTACATTACAGTATCTCACATGTCTATTTAATGTGCTAACATTCTGAAATTCTTGAATTGAAAACTGTTTTCATTTGAAAGTTGCATTTCTTTGAATTTTAACACTGTTTCACCTTGTGTATTAAAATTGCTTGTTTTGTTCACATTGTATTGCATACTCTTTGGAATCAACTGGTGGTATCCTATTGGGCTTAGTCTCACACCCTACTTACACCCCTTGGGTGTAAGTAGACCTGCTTATGCTTGACTCAGGTAAAGGGAAGGCTAAGGGTGATGGCGGTTCGGGATGTTAGTACCCATCTTTGGGGCGGAGTTGCGGGGATGGATTGCGTGTGATGATCCCCTTGTCTTGTGGAGTCCATGGGGATGTCTTGATGTTGTCACTATTTTTATTTGGACCACTTTTTGTGTCTTTAAACATATGTATTCAGATCTGGTTTTGTTAATAATGGTTTAGCATGGAAATTTCAGATTCTTATCATTGATTGTTTTATTTGTTTTATGCTTTCATACTTGGGTAAATCGTTCCCAAATCATATTGTTTTATACCCGGGCACTTGTGCCAGCCCGTGGGGATAGGGAATGCCCTTCGGGCCTTGCCACGGGCCAGGTTTGGTGCCGTTAATGGTGGCGACTAGATCTGGTTCGTGACACTTTATATGGGTAAGGTTGTTACTGATAACCTGAGTAAGATTTCCTTGTATGTATGTATTCTACTCATCACCAAATTAATACCAAACATCACTATAATTATTTTTTAGATGAGAGAGATGCCTAAATAGATTACGTTCGTTGATACTGTTTCTAATCCATCATATAGGAAGGATTTATATGCAATGTGGTACACTATATTAGGTTATGAATCATAAACAATAATTCCAAAGTAGAAAAATAATTAACATAAACTAAATATTTTATGAATTTATAATACATAATCATAAATATAGTTCCATTGAGGAATAATTTACTCATAAATAATTCATAATGGTTTGTACTAAAAATATGATATATCCTAAGCATATCCCCTTGGAGTGTCAAACCAAGTGTGCAGTAATGCCCAGTTTCTTATACTAGATTAACCTGAGTCAAGCTCGAAACCCCTATATTGACTTTTTACCCCCAATATTCATTTTTCCCAAAACCACATCCACTAGTAGTATCCATACAAGGATGTATTTCCCGGGATATTCATGTAATCCATTATTTACCAAAATTTTAGGGGGTCCATCTATACTTATTCTCAATGTCTATCTTAAGGTTATAATCCAAAATATATTTCTTCTAAATCTATTTCCATGGTTGTTTCTAAAATTATTCCATTGATAAAAGATGTAATGCCCCATCCCATGAATCCTAGAGCTGGTGCATTATTTTAATACATTTTCATGAAAACAAGTAATCATGTCCCGATGGACAGATCAATTTAGTAGTCTTGGAAAATAGATTACATACATGAACCTCATGTCACAATTTCTATGACAAAAAAGAGCATATATAATCCTTTGAGAATGAATGTATTCCCCTAGATTAACTATACATATGAATCATAAAACTCTTCATGGAATATATATAAAATATAACATAAGAAATGGGTGACTTCAAATTCTAAGTAAGGATAAACTATATAGAAGAAGCTATAAAAAATAAACACATATTTTTTAGAAAAAACACAAGCTATTTAAAACAATATCTTTAACATAATATTTCATGATTAAATCCAATAATTCCATTTTAAACAGTGATATGGATATTATACAAGTTGAATCATCACATGAAATACAATAAATAATCCCATAATAAGGTAATGCATAATGAAAAACATCATAAACATATTGTGAAGGCATCGACCAAGACACCATACCTAATCGGGAAATAAATTATTCAAAATCAAACATATATGTCCCATGAGAATAACTGATCCATCGAGTGGATATAGTGGGCCTCTCATGACAATTACAAATTCTAATATATTCTTTTTTTGAAAGGGGTAAAACTTAACAAACATAACTATTCGTATTATAAATAGCTTATGAAATTACAATACATTATCCATAAACCATGAATGGTATAAAAATAGGACATCCAAAGACAACATATAATAACTCATTCAATAAATAGTGGAATATTTTATAATAATAAATCATACTCAATCAATTATAATATCCAATAAAGGATTTTTATAGGGTGGAACATAATTAGTAAAACTCTTTGAGTGAAATAGCCATTTTTCCTTGGAATCATTTAAAATATGGAAAAAGTATAATGGATGTCATTTAAATTTAATTTTTGAATCAAATATTCCCATAACACATTGAAGATTTTGAAATTAATTTACATTATAAATCGATGATGTCCATCTATATAAATTCTTAAAATAATTTTGAAAACATGGATTGTAATTAAATTGTTTAAGAAAAAAAATAAAATACATTTAAAATGGTGATCTAGTTAAAGATCCCATTCCATAAAACCATAAAATTTTTCTTTTTATTTTTTAATGAAACATGGACATGGATGAAATAAATTTCTAAATAAATAATTACACATAAATAATCTCATATAACAATGAGATTTTGGAATTTACCCTTATATAAGGTCTGATACTCTCAGTATGTGTCTGAAACTCCTATATAATTTTTTTAAACATATTATTAACTTATAATATAATCGTAATAACATTTTTGATATAATATTTTATTCTATTATTACAATATAATACACGTTTATAAAAAATTCCATGTTATTGTAGCATTTCGGGTAATAAACACTTTTTCTATCGTACATGTATTGACATTTTATATCAAATCTTAGTACATGGATCATGATGTACATACATAAAAAATTTATAATATGGTTTCTATATAATTTTTCTTCATAATATAAATATATATAACATATAGACACATATATGAAATGGAATAAACCATTCCATGAGACGGTATGCCATACATATGCATGATTGTTGTTTCTGTTTTCTTATTGTATTGAACAGAAGTAAGTGAATAACATATATGTATATATATATATATCTATAGTAGACTTATTATGACATTTATTTCATAATTATTCATAATATATATTTTATAATCATTCATTGATGAGGGACATGAAAGATGAGTCCCATCGCATCATGGATACGGTAAGTCCTACCACTTCACGAGCAATGATATCATTTTCTTAATTATTAATTTATATATAACTATATGGTATATTAATTATAAAGAATTATTATCTTGTCTTATTCATTATTAATGTCTATTATAATCTTCATTATACCAATCCAAATAATTTAATGTGGAATAAAAAATTGCACCATGTCATGGAGATAGTAAACCGTATGTATGCACACCTTGTGATATTATTATTCATTGGATACATAAATTGATGAATACAGTTTTACCATGACAAAAATAACATATTAATATATGTATGATACTACAGTTATTATATTTGTATGGAAACAACATATAAATATAATGTAGAAGAAGAAAAGAACATTAAAATATGGTATAAAAATATTACCTCTTTTTCAGGTGTCTCTTATTGGTTTTCAAAACAAAGAATCCTTAATGTAGTTTTATGACCAAAGGGTGGACTGTAAGACGAATTAATGGATTTTGGGAGGATATTTGGTTATCTATTGGATGAGGTAAATTTATTTGGAGGTTTGAATAAAAGATAAGTATAAGTATACTTTTTAAGAGACCTGAGGGGCACTTTAAGAAAATATTCATACATTAAATTATTATTTATTTATATTAAGTAAATAATGGCTCGAAAGTGAATTATTTATAGAGAAATATGAGTATGGGTCTAAGTCATCTCAACCAAATGTTTTTTGAAATATTTAAGTCATAAATTTAACATTATATTTGGGATCTAACCCTTAGTTAAAAACATAAACTCTTACCACATTTTCTTATACTTTCATAATATATTATCATTATAGTTACTATAAAATCACAAGAGAACAATAAGTTGGACACTAATGGATTTTTAAACATTATATAAGTCATTTGGATGATTTAATGAATTTAGGACTACAATATCATTTAATAGAATAGTATTAGTTTCCAAAACACATTTATGTCTATTTTGACACTTTTTATTAAATAATTTTTTTAAAGTCAAAACTGCATTATTCATTTGATAATAGGAATTTACACAAAAATAATATTTCATTGGACTCAAAATAATTCTTTTATGGCTTCATGATGTCAAAATTTCATTTTTTAAAAATTTATAAATTCATTTAATTGAATCATTATTTAATAAGGTAATCACAACATCATCATGGTGTCCTAGATAAATATATTTATTTAATGTATAAATATTATAAATAAAATAAAACAATACAGGTAATATTTCAAGATTTATAATGACTATTTATAGTTATAGGTATCTGTTATATAACCCTATATTATAATATATAAAGAAAATGAATCATTTTTATTTCATATTTCCTTTTTCATTAAATTTCATATTATAAAATTCCATTTTCACACACATGTGGCTCCATAAGGTCTAAAAATAGACCCATGTATTCACCTAGTTGACCATATATAATACAATAACATTAGTAACTGTGTAATTGTTTTGTTATTATTATAATTTTAATTTTAACTTTATATACATGATTTATCATGTAACCATGGAAAATAAAAATATTTACAGAATATACTATTCATAATGTCCTAAAATAAATGGTACATATTTGAAAAATTTGGACCTGCTGATTCCAAATATAAAATAAATTTTTAAAAATTCAAAACTCAGAATCGGAATGATTTAATTTAAAATTAATTCCATGTTGTCAAAACCAGAAAAACTGTTTTTAAAAGTAGAAACTATCAAAAGATTGACAAGTGATTATGTTCAAATTAAATATAATATTACTTAAAAGGGCCTAAATTAAATTAAATTATAATAAAATAATCTAATTATAATTTAGAAAATATAAAAAATATAATCACAGTACATAAATAATTTATATAAAAAAACAGTTTTGAATTAAAATACAGTATTTTCCCTATTCATTAAAATATAAAATTTATCAAAACAAAACATTAATTTATCAGAACGTAATTTTCATATACATGCACTAAATAATAATTTAAATTAATCACATTTAATATCTATAATTTTAAAATAATGGATTTACAATGCTTTCTCCAATAAAATGAGGAAAATTGTATTTTTTTTAAAAATAATTCATTTATCTGAAAAATGTTAATTTTTCCTTATATTATTTCTATGAAACACAAAATAAGAATGTTAAAATTATATGGGCTATATATATTTCTAAATTTTGATAATTTTATTCAAACCATCTTTTTAAACAGGTAGTTTGTTAGTTCGTGGTGAGCTCGAACTCGATGTTTTGTGTAGTAGTAGTTATTGAATTATTCAGAAGAATCACATCGTGGATGCTTGGGGTGTTACAAAGAATAATATTTTGGATAAATTACCATATAGATACTTCAAATAAATTTTATTATTATTAAAAAATACATATTTTTTTGGGAAAAATAAAAAGATATTTTTTAAAGGGATATTTAAAAAATTTAATTATTTTAATATTCCATAATAATGAATTCATGAAAATATGATATTATTGTTTCGAAAATGTAAAGAATAGTATGAAGAAAAAAATTCCATTTGTAACAAAAATTCAATAATTTTTCCTTGAAAATTCATAATGGTTATTTTTAAAATGTGTGGTGGAAGATAAAATATTTAATTTTGAAATGATGGGAATCCTTTTTAAAATTTAAAAATTTTATTTTTCAGAAAACACATCTTAAAACGAGTAAAAAAATATTTTTCAATAGTGGATAATTGAAATATGGATGTCAAATGAGACAAATAATAATTATATATCCAATTAAAAGGGATAATATTAAAGAGAATGGAACTTTTTGACAAGTACGATAAGTCATCATTATAGAGGATGATAATTATTTTCCTCAATGATATAAGGCTGGGGAAATAAATTATCATAATAGGAAAACATCCTAATTAAATATTCATTTTTATCAATATAAAGAGATTAAATATAATTATTAATTTATTTAATGTGTAATAAACTATCCTTGGGTGAAATAATTTCAATGGTAGTCATTAAAACGCGATGAACGGTGTTGGGTTAACAAAAAACCTTTCAACATTGGTATCATTTTAATCAAAATCCATTTTTAAAAACATATCATGAATTTAAAATCCCATTTATTAAATGAATGTGGTAATAATATTAATTATAAATTATATAAACTACTCCAAATAAAACATGGTGAATAATATTAAATAAGATTTAGTAGTCAAAATTTGTAATAAGATCCCCTTAGTTTTTTTCCCATTAAGTATAATGGAATCTATTCTCCATTATGAAATAAACTAATATCTAATATCCAGTTTAAAATAATTATTAATATATATGACTTCATATAAATATAATTTTATAATATGTTTTTATTTATATTATTTTGATTATATTTATTTCCAATATTGGGTGTGAGTAATCATGATTATTTAGATTTTGTTTTGAAGTAGATGTATTATTATTCATTATTCACCAAAAATTACACATTAATAGATCATTAATGGTATTATTAATTGATGATTTATAATTATTTATGATTTTATAATTTAATTCTATGATATTTTTCATTACGCTAATAAATAATTTATTTGGCGATGAGAATGTTATGATGATTCTTAGAGAATAATTAGTGTTTTCTCGGGAACCATCCAATTCGTTAACTCGATCTTGGGACGATGTGGGGGGCAGAGCTCTCCTCCTGATTTATGACTTCTATGGAGTAGGGCTCAATGGTCCCTGCACCAGAACCTCCCCACCTCGGTGGGGGAGGGGGCTCTTTCGACGCTTGTTGGTTTAGGTAGACCACAACTCTTCGAACCCTTTTTGAAGCCAGAATGCATTCCTCCCTTTCCCCTGATCGCTGTTAGTCTGAAGGTCCCAGAGATGTTCAATGGAGCCCCACAATTGTTGATTTCAAATCTAGAGTTCACTAACGCATTCTCTTTGCTTAATCTGACACTTATCGCAATATTCAAGAAGTGTCGACCATCGATCGACGCTTTTGATCACTTCATCATTGGTTCTGGGGGAATGCACGACCACACGACAGTGGGGCTTCTCGACTCAAGACACATCATGATTACGTTTTCTTCTGAGGAAGATCTGATACAAGCATGGTCGTTTGTGCCTCGTACCTGCAACAATGTTCGTTTTATTATCATCCGAAGGACATATGATTTCCATATATTATGTGACTCCCATACAATGGCGGTATTGCAATGATTGCCAGAAATACCTATTTAGTTCCAAAATATGTTGATTATTTGTATGATTGGAAATATCATTAGTCGATATATCTGTTCAGATTGTTGGACTAGGGCTGTTTTCCATCTTATTTCTCCTAGGATTTTCATTGAAGTCGATATGTAAAAGCCAATGGTGGAGTTCTTGTGGGTTACCGTAGGTGAAGAGTTCCTCCATAAGTAGCCGCTCATATTTGAATCTTAGTGTGTCTTCTATTCGCAGTGCAAGACATTGGGGAATAGTTTGGAGGCTTGTAGGAGCGGGAAGATGTTGCGAAAGGAGTCAGGACTGATTCCAGGAGAGGTCCCAGTTGTTGGTTTTAGACTGTTGGTGGCCGAAGTTAGTAGAGAAATCTCAGGTTGTGAACCGGTTGAAACAGTTCAACCTAAAAAGAAAGATACTGAGATGCTGAATTTTTAGGAGAATGTCATGGGGGTGTCTAAGCATGGAAAGGACACGTCTAAGGATACAAAATGTTTTGAAATTTTTTGTCAGTTGAAAAATTATATGATGGATGGGAATCCTACTCGTGCTGTGGTGATACAAGGTAATACCATAGATTCAGGTGATGCAGGAGTTTCCAGTAGGCTGAAGAATAATCATGTAGTGGCCCAGGGTGAGGGCATTGCTGGAGATTCTGGTTCAAAATCCAGGGTGGATGTTCAATTGGAGGTTGAGGGAGTTACCATGACTCTTGGTGTGGGTTCTTATCTGAAGGCAGTCCGATCACCTATTGGAGGACAGGCTGTGGCCACTATGAATCCAACAAGATCAGGTCCTAGAAGGGAAGTGTCTGATATTGAGCTCAATAATCGTTTTCATGGTTTTACTAATGATGATCCGGTGCAGGAGCCTGAAACCGATCAGAGCGGATACTCTATGGAGGAACAGAAGGTCTAGGGGAGTGTGACTTGTGATGGGTACAATAAGGGAATATGTAATGAGAAAAAAGATTACTCATATTTTCCACCTCCCATGGAGACACATTCGGAAAAAAAATTAAACTCAAAGCAGATGGACGATGATTCTCTTGATCAACAATTGGATAAACTTATGAGTTTGGGTGAAGAAACGGTTGAGAATTTTTTATTTCTTAATGCTACTAATGAAGAAGCTGCAAGAGCAATAAGATGGTCTTTGAGGAAAACTTTTAATGAGGAACAGTAGAACTAGATCGACAGACAAGACATGATTTTAGTTGGGGGATTTAACAATGAGAAGACCAGTCATGAGAAGTACATTAAGACTTGGGATAAATTGACGTTAAGACTTGAAGATCACTAAACAGATGAACGGGGAACTCAGGTACGCAATATCTCATAGATTCTATTTAAGGAGATAAATTCGGTTAGTCTTTAATTGTCTTTTAATGGTTCAGTTATTTCCTTTTGTGTCAGAACACATGGTTTCTCACTTTTTACAAAAAAGTGTTTGGAAATAAAAAAATTTAATTTTCAGTAAGTTAATTATTGTTTTCTTAAATAATTATTTAAATTATTATATTACCATAAATCACTCATTATTTACTTATTTATATCTTATGTTACTAGAAATTAAATTCATATTGTCATCCATGATATAAATGGTTATAATTGTTCCAGTAGGTTGTGAAACCAATATAACCAAAACATATAATAAATAATCAAGGATTATAATGTTAATTAGTTGTAATATCATTATAATAATAGGAAAATGATCTTATTTAGTGAGTATTTTTGTCCCGTAGAAAAAACATAAGGAAATAAACGAATAATATAACTGACATGATGTTATTTCAAAATACAATGAAATAAGTTTTTCATATTGGTATGATGTTTTTGCAATGCTGTATTTATAACCGTTTTTTATTTCAAATTATATTATTAGGTTTTCCAATTTTAATTTTCAAAAGCACGAATATTTTATAAAAATTATATTCATCCCTGAAACCAATTCTTATAACAAACCATTAATGGGGATAATTAAATATGAAATACAAAATTCCAAGGTGGGGATAGTCTTCACATATTCATGGAAAATGATTTAGAATTTAACAGAATGAGATAAAATATTAATATAGTTAGTAATGAAAAAATCTCCAACAATTTATAAATATCTCAAATATATATTAAATTATATGTTTTGATCATCCTTTTATGGTGGTGAAGGATTATGTGGAATGTTGTGTTATGGAGTTGGTAGTCTATAGATACACGCAGTTTTCATATATTATATTCGTACAAGAAAATTTGAATTTGTAGATAATAAATTTCCATTTAATAATAATAATTTAGATATATATATAATATTTTATAATCATTTCCATAATTAAAATCACCCTTGAATGATGGTAATGAACTAAATTTATGCCAATTTGTTGAGGTTGTAGTCCAAAAATACACATGATGAACATTCTATTGTATTTATTAGGAGGTAAAAATGAAAAAAAACATGGTTGTGACATTAATTTAATAATATAATGATATGTTAATTATTATAATTTAGATATATAAATGTTTTTATTAAATTATTTTAACTGTAATATTATGATGAAAATATTAATAATGAGGTTTTACATACTTCAATTGTTTATGTTTTCTTTGAGAAATCCCCTTTTAAATGGAGGCCTCAACAAATATAATGAGGACTAGAGGTATAAGTATGTGGGATAAGGTTCTAGTTGGGTAAAAATGTCCTAAATTTAGAAACTAATTTATGCGAAATGTGTAAGAGGATGCAATTTATGTTTTCCCTTTTATATGTCAGGATGATAGAAATTTTGGATTCACCCATTAAAATTTTATTAGTAAAACAATTTTTTATATTCATTCAATGAATTTTAGGTCTTGAACATCTCAAATTAAAACCTCTACATTTATTAAAATAATACATGTTTTACTAACACATATATTAATTGAGTATATAAATACACCAATAGAAACAATATCCATTTATAGTTAATTATGTCATTAATTGAATTAAATTCATAATAGTGTCAAATTAATTCTTTTATTTACTCTATATTTCCATTCCTTCAAAATATAATTCATGATATAATTTATAACATTAGAGTATCTTCTATTAACATTTACAATAGAATTGATTCCATAATGTATTTTCTTTTTTGGTAATACATTATTCATAAAATTTGTATCCATAAAATATTTCTCTACTGGTTTATCATATTATACCACTATATACACACCTTTCTGATAATCAATCATTAATTAATTTAAATAGTTCACAGATAAAAATTTCTTTTGTAAAATTATATATTATTGTTAATCAATTGAAAATTTCATTATTTTAAATCATGAAGGATATTACTTAATTCACTAAAAATGATTTTCTATCTATTTTCTCTGGAGATGTATTTGGTTTTCATCATTTTTATTTTCATCACTATTTTCAATAGTTTTATTTAGTTATATATTTTTCATTATAAATTTTTAAAAATTATTAGATCAAAGAATAATATCTATTATACAAACATATGTATTTTTAGTTTATTATTCTTCTTAACCATCATCATTATTTTCATTATATGAGTTATCTATAAAATATTTAGTTTAACTCAAAAAAAAATGTTTCTATTCATCTTATATGATCATACCGTCGAATTTACATTCGCTAAAAGGAGAAAAATCATCATCTTCATATAGAATAATTTTTCTTCCTATTGATTTGTACAATTTTATACTTCAATGTGTGGAAAAGCATCGTTTATTATACACTGTTATCATTATTTATTTTCACAATGGATTTATTAAAATGATTATCATTATTATATTCCTTTTAATATTAGTATGAAAATTCGATGAAAAATATCACATATTGAAAAAATTAAAATACTTTAATAGAAATATTCCCATATACATTATGTTTCCATTCCAAAAATATTTTTCCAATAATAAGTATCAAATATTTTTAATTTATCTAATCCTAATCATCCAGAAAATATTCTTTATTTTTCATTATTTGAAAATTACTTATCAAAAAACATAACGTTTTTTATAGTGGATCCATATCACATTTAACATTTAACTTTATCCTATAACATTTGGTTTTCACATAAATTAATTTGACATCTCTTTTCAATTATTTACCAAATTTTAAATAATCAAATTATTCATCAATATAAATATACTTTTGATAAATAATTGATAATATTTGTGTTGTTTTTAGTGGATAAAAACATTTAATAGTATGATCTAATACATCTAGACTCTTCAAAATAAAATATTAAATCATGAAAAACCACTAAATTTAAAATAATTTTACATTTTATTTTTTGATTCCATTAGCATTTTTTAATTAATATAACCCATGATGAAAAATAATAATAAATTGAGTTAAATTGGTACTTTTAATAAATAATAGACCTTAAAAGTGTTCCCTAAAATATTACAACATAATAATTTTTGTGTAGCCTTATTCTCAACCAAAAAAGACCAGTCTGAGGAGGAAAAAGTATGTAAAATCATATTCTAAAAAATAGGAGTTCTATTTTCCACATTATTGAAAGAGTATTGGGGAGAAAAACAAAATACATTGAAACATACAAATAAAATTTAGTAATAATGATTACAAATACCATTTTAGTAGAAAATGATAATATGATACTGATATACTAGGAAGAATACCTATTCGCGTATGTTTTCAAATTAATAAATAGTTTTTTCAAGGTTATAATAAAACAATAAATATTATTATAAAAATAATTTAGTATGGTTATGAGTTTTCTATGATTAAAAACATGAAATATTTTAAATTTTTCTGGTATTCAAAAACTATTAAAAAAACCACCAATGTAAAATTAGTGATAATATTTTATAGTATCATGGAGAGTACTACTTAGGCCAAGAGTTCATTGATCATTTAAGATAATTTATATATTCTCATAACTCACTCTTTTATATACACAATATTGTAATGACGTTTCCAAAATGATGGAATTTTACTTTTATGGAAAATTATTATTTGATGAATAGTCTAATTTACACTCAAATATCAATCTGGGTTAAAAATATTTTGAATAATAAAATAAATTTTAAATATATTCAATTAAATGAAATTTAAAATAAAATATATAAATAGATTCTACAAAAAATATACATTTTTAAATAATATAAACTAATGGCCTATGAAGAATATACAAGGGTTGATTTTTTATATAATCATGGATTTAAATAGAAACAATGTATATTTATTATCTATTATAATGAAATATATGGATTTTTTTATTTTTTAACAATTAAAAATAATGTTTTAATTAATATTACTAGAAAATTGCTAATGAAATAATATATTTCTAATGTAACCTATCGGGGAAAACATAAACATAATGAAATTAAATATCCATAAATATATATATTTATTTTGATTGAATACGATATGTTTCAATGTGAGGTTATTAAAAATATGTCCACTAATTCATTAAAATAAAAACAATGTTCATGTGATATTTTTTAAGAACCCACTAGATATATATTTCTTTTAGGAAATGCAGTTGAATTTGATTTCATACAATATAAATCTACTTCTTAACTGGATGGAATCTATATACATTAATCAATTCTAGAACATGGATGACCCAAATTATGGTGTATAACCATGTCTAAAAAGGTGACTAAATATGAAAAATTTTGGGTATACGGTCAAGTGTGTAACTATTAAGATCTCCTGGTTCTAAATGGTTATGAAAAATAACATTACATTTTATATGAAAAAACCATCTAGACAAAATAGATGATTAATTATGTATAGTATATTCATTATAAAGGATAATTTTTTTATTAGTTAATTTACTATGTGTATATAGAATTATAAACCATTAATTGGAATATTTTGAATTACATCCATATGATACAACAACATGTTTCTATTAAAATTTTCTAACTCTAGAAAAATCATGATGTGTTATACTCCAATAATATAGTGTGTTCCATATTGACCGAAAATCTATTCTAACATTGAGTAATAATATTTTTTATATGAATATGGTGTTTGCAATTCATGAATAATACCATGATTATATGATTCTAATTTTAAACTTTTTTATTCCATTGAATTTTCAATCCACAACTTCTGTATGGATAAACCATAAAGTGGTTCTATATTAATTTTTAAATTACAATATTCATATTTTCTAATTAGTATATAGATTCATCATATTTCAATATGATTTCTCAACATTGACCCTTAATCATCTAATATGATTACATTATTTATAGTTAATTGATAATCCTTTCTCAAAAATTTGATCAACATTTTTTTTGAGTGAACTTCAGAAGATATGTCGTCATTTACTATTTCCAAATAACATAAATATTTTTTGATTACATAAATTTGTAAAATTTAATTTCAACACAATATTTTTCATTAAAATAATATTTATTTACTAAACAATTATACTTAATAGTTTGTTGATTCATAACATTATGGGATATTTACCAATCACCCTATCTCTTCTTTTGAATGAAACCTCCCAATTACATTATAAAATAAATAAATATTTTTGGAAATTCATCTTACATATGTGTATGTATATAATGGTTCTCGTTTTCTAAGAACATTTCATAAATTCAATCATTAAATCAATATATTATCTTCTTGAAAACCATATAATCACTTATATAATCAATAAGATGACTTGTGATGATCAATAATTCCTTAAATATTTTGAATAATTCATCTACGATAATATCATCACCCATATTGAGATATTAATATTTCAACATCAATAATATGAAAAATATCTAGATTCACCTTCATATTGTAAAAATTGAAATTTTATATCTTATCCCAAATTTCAATTGATTTATCATCCCTTATATTTTAAAAATCTCATTACAAAAAAAATATGGTATAATTAAATATTGAGAAATAAATCGATTCAATAATTTAAATTTTTATATTTTTGTCATTAAAAAACCATCAATACAAATAAAAATATAATAGTTTTAGAAACTATTAAAACTAGGTTAATTGAAATAAGATAAGATTGAATTTTATATTTCCATATATATCAATTATTTTCATCAAAATTTGTAATTATATAATATTTCAGTGAATTAATGTTTCAATGATCATAAGAAAAATTCAATGCCTGATTCATCTTACGTAGAAAATAAATTTTATCTTAAAACTATAAAAAATAATCATAATTGGATTGAAACCAACCCTGATAATAGTTAAATAGATGCAGATAAATTGTGAAAATTCACAAATAGAAGGGTGTGAATCATTTAATTCACTATTTTACTTTTTTCCATGAAAATAACCTAAAATGGAAAATAATGTAAAAAATAATATAATTGTATAAAATTAAAATAAACTCCAAATCATAAACATATAATATATAGTATTTTTTACATTGTTTAGTACTAAAAATGAATCTTGAAATCATAGTCATGATTTGAAAAACTCGTTGTATAAATCCACTAGAATCAATTTGGGGATAACAAATGAGAAAAGGTTTTCTTTATACCCATGATTGAAACATGTGTTTGTTGACTATTTTAATGTTCTCTTACAAGAATCAAATATATATAACAAATTTTTGATAAAAATGAAATTATTTATCCAAATTAATCTTCAATAAATTTTTTATTGTTCTTCATATTATTCACATTCCTATTATTCTTTTTTCTATTCTACTTTCACAATTGAAATTAATCTCACATATATATCTTTATCTACATATTATATTATTTTTATACCCTATGATATACAATAATCTCAATTTTATAGTCTATTATATCCCATGACACTTTTTAATGTTCCAGGTTCAAACTCAAACTCAAAAACATCATTCGAATTCTATTTATATACAGTCAATTCATATTCAATCATTGAGAATGACCATGATTTATTTCCATCATCAAACATAATTAAAAGAATTAATGATTTGATATGATGTGCCATGTGAAGTATAAATTGGGCCACATCATCATAATATAATATTTTGGAATTCCCAACAAATCACGACATGTATTAATACATCACGACATGACTATTCGATATTCATATTATTAATAATCCGAAATATTCTACCTTTTTAGTGTGACAAAATTATCAAAATAAAATCTATATTTTTAACTCAACACCCCATATATATATAATCATATGGAATAATATAATAGAATAACAACATGATACAATATATACACTTGTGTGGTTTATTACATTATAGAATAACTCTATGGAATCTTCTAAAATAATTAAATCATGAACCTGAAGGTAACAAACCACAGTGTGACATCCATGTCCTAATATTGTTGTAAAAACATCATCAGAACTAATTTTTATAGAATAAACTTGTACATCACTTCTGAATTTATTTTTGCACTTTAATATATATTCCTTATATATAAATAATTATATAATGGATGAATCATACTCAACTACACTTAGAGAAGGATCCATAACCATTGTCGAATGTCGATACTCATCATCTCTTTATATAGACTCTATATCATTACTATGAACCTAACATATAATTGGATGAAAAAAGACTTCTTCATAAATAGATCAACTCTTATAACGATCAAAGAACTGTTGATATTAATTGACTTAATATATACTTATGTTTAGTTTATATAGGCTGAAGTAAACATACACAAAGGTCATTCTCATCGACATTAAAATCTTAAAGGTGTTATCACGGTGTGATCATATCTATAATGTTTTCATCTAATCTATAGTAATATAAACTCTTATAAACATAAATATATTAACTCCATACTTAATTAATCAATATCAAGAAATTTTAATGGCATTTTTTTATACTAACTCCATTTTATATGTGTTTTAATAAAATTTATGTATTGAGTTAAAAATACCACACAAATACCAATTCTATTTGATCAATTATCAATTACATCTAACTACTTTTTAAATACAAAGGTAAATCTACATGGGTAACAATAACCTAATTAAGTTCAAAACCACTTTTTAACTAACTATAATATATATTCTTAGGCTCAACAAATTGTAATTTTATAATGAATCCTTAAAAAATGGATTCACATTGAAAACCCACTATTCAAAATAAATGATAAATTTACAATTATAGAATCCTAATGATTTCAATGATTTTATTACAATTTCAATCACTAAGAACAAAAGTTTCTACTAGATTCCCACCATATGACTTCTCATCCTAGATATGTTTATGGAGACATTCCCTCATTATTCACCACTATATCAAATATCTAATTAATAACCAAATAAGTAACACATATACCCAAGAATCTATTTTCATCATGATATGAGTCCCCTAAATTCATACTAAATCATGGTATTAAACAATTTTTTAACATAAAAAAATACTCTATTAACAATTGGTCATTCAAATTTTCAATATTTGAAATAATTTTTTTTGAAGAAAACACGAATTTTCTATGTAATTTAGTTATTGTGTATTCATTTTATAGTAAAAAAAATGTATATTAAATTTCTATAAGAAATAAAAATTGAGAGGAAATTCAATAGAATATAATGATTCAAGATGTGATATCCCTATACACAATTATATAAGTTCAAGACATGAGTGTAGGACATGAAGATGAAAATGGTTGAAAATGAAGAAAAAAGATATGGGAAGGAAACAATAATACCATAAAACCAACATTAAGAACATGAATAATAATTATTTTATGAATTGGTATCTAGTCCTAAAAAATGCAAGGATTATAGCCCCATACATTTATAGAATGAACGTATTAATGAAACCATAAACCTTGGTGATGAAAAATTATATTTTCTAAATTATTTAGAATCATTGTAAATTCGAAATTGTTTACAATGGTGACCCCATAGATTGACCTAATATAAATTAAATCCTATAATTATGAAAATAATTCCTCATTAGGGATAAATAAATTCCAATAAATAAGTGATAAAGGTAATAATATAGATGGTGATGATGATATGATTTTGGAGAGATGTATTTCAATATTATAGAGCCCTTAACTTTATTTTCTCTAAAAAATCATCAGTATTTTCTCCCACCTTATCATATATAAAATTATGAATTATTTAATTTTTTTACCAATGTTTAATTGATAAGGAATTATGGTAATTTAAATATTAGTATTATGATTATTTCATGTTGTGTTTCCCTATTCTAAATCTATTCTTCCCATAAATCTTATATTTTTCATTTATGACAATTTCATTTATATTAAAGGGTTGTTCTGTATTGTGAATTATTAATTCAAAATTAAGTATAACCATTGGAATGTAATTTATTATATGTTTAAAATTTTTTCTAGGGAACCTATTTTTTTAACTAATTGAAGTATATGACCACTAAAAAAGGGATTTTGGTGAGGGGGATACTAATTACCGAGACAAAGACTATTTTATAGGCCAAATAATAATAAATATCCTTAAATACATTAATACTTGATCCATGAAATTATATGTTTAGTATTTTTTCCATATAATTCACTACATTCTATATAATTACATTCTAAAAAATTTTAAATTAAAATTTATGCATTCATTCAGAATTTATGTCATCATTATTCAATTTAGTTTTTAATTATATAACCTATCCTTATGATATATATCTCAAGACGTATGATATCATATTCTAATTTAAATTATATATAATTAATTTTACATCCATTCAAATTATAAATTTATAAATTTGGTATCCTAAAATATTTAATGCCATCATCAGGATGTATCATTTTTCTTGGTATTATTAGGAACATGTAAGGTGATTATGTGAATATAATAACTATGTAAAATTATATTCTAATATATGTCTGTTCATTGATTTTAGTTTTGGTGTTTATTTTATATTCTTTATGTCATTGGGTTTTTTTCATGTTCATGCTAAATAATGTAAAAGACAAAGCCCCATATCCCATTTTAAATACAAATGTGTAACCTATCTCAAAAAATTGAAACACTCAAGAAAACGGTTCATGAAATATCCAAATGGGTAAAGGAAATAAAAATACATACACATAAACCACACTTGAATATAGAAGATCTGATTCATTATGTAATATTAGACTCCTGTATAGAAGGGTTGAATCATATATAGAATTACTAAATGAAATCATATGTTTCCAAGGAGGATACAAATGAAGAATCTAATTTTGAATATGATATATAATATCAAACCAAAATAGTCCAACATATATCTACCTCTATGTTAACACTTCTATATGATTCAAAATTTAAAATAGGTAGCAAACATTTAATTAAATTCAACCTCACATATTCTGATTTAGGGGAATAAAATGAAGAAGAATAAGAAGATGATGATAGGATAACTAAAAAATTTATCATTAATGTCCTTGAATATATTTTAATGATTCATGATATTTAAATTTAAGAACCTCTTATTATATTGAAAATATTTGTATATTTTTATTAAGAGAAAATAATAGAAGCATCGGCTGGAAAATTAAAATGTTTTTTGGTTAAATCAATGATATCATTATAATATTAGATCCAAAATAGATAATGGATAATTAAAAAGGTAATTATATTGTTTAAAAAGATATTGAATTATTTTTTCTTTCCATCAAGCTATGTATACTTTGGTCACCTCTTTTTATATTCAATCTAAATTCTATTAATAAGAGAAAAGCTATACCAGATGTGCATCAAAGTCATGATTCGAAAAACCTAAGATAGTAAATTTTTATTCAAAAAAAAGTATTGATGGTAATGATCAATTTGAAGATAAAAAATAATAATCTCCCAAAAAGTAGAAAATTATATTTTTTTATATATATTGAACATTAAAATATGTTGTTTTTATATGACTTAATTAAATATTAGAAATTTAGTCATGGAATATCGCTTCAATTCACCTTATATTTTTTAGATCGATTGAATAGTGATTGTTCTTTGATGTTTTTTATAGATTTGGGATATATTTAAGTAACAAGGGGAATCATTTGATGAAAATAAAATTCATTGTAAATGATGGCTATCATTGTAAGGTAATATAAGTGGTTGTCTATTCACATTGTGATTACCAAGTTCGTATACTAAATTATAGAAGAATAAAACTACCAATAGAGTCCTATAAATAGATAATTTTGAGTCATTAAACATCAATTAAATAGTAGATTATGTGTTTTAATTTCATTATTTTAAATTACTCACCTAAATTTTTAATTATGAAATGCTAATTTAAAAAATAGGCCATATAAATAATTTTTGATTAATTTTAGGAACGTGAAGAAGAAAAATAATTAAGATAACCACAATTCTATGTTATCAAAATATTTTTCAATAAATTTGAATTTCAAATTAGGATTTATGGATTATTAGCAATTGAAATGGGATTTTGGAGTTGAAAAGTCAAGATTTTGGGGGACTTGTTATTTTTTGTTAGTGGATTTTCTATGAGATTATCATTGTTTTTAATATCATAGTTTTTTGTTAAATATTATTTTATTATTATGTATTTCTATGATTATTTTTCCATATTATATGGTAAAATTATAGAGAGGACTATAAGCTTAATATTTCAATATTTATAATAAAAATATTTTATCTGATAATCAATTTTTTTTCATCTAGAACATTCTCTGCATCTTATAGAATATATTATTGTAAAAAATACATTTAAGCTAATTGATAAAATTTTATTGATTAATAACATTCCCAGGAAAACCACCATTATATTAAATCCAACATAACCCACAAAATCACAGACTTTTCTAATTATATATGATCAGTAATTCAATCCTATCATTTCATTTCCTATCATACTCATTTTATTTTTCAGGATTATCAAAAATAAATATATTGTTGATATTTTTCCATAATATATCAAAAGTGCATATTTTAGTAGATAATTATGGGTTGTTTTCATGGGAATTTGGTAAACAGTCGTAAATTACCATTCTATGTAATTTATAACACACATTAATAGAAAAATTATAAAACTATAAATAAAAAATGGGTTTTGTTTTAGGGAATTAAAAAATCACCAATACTTGACATATTATCATTTTATATCTATTAGAATTGTTTTCTATGTTTTTATATTTTGTTGGGTGATGGATGTGAGATTTATCCAAACCATAGAATTTAAAAAATTGATAAGGGAAAAAATAGCGTGTTTCACTCAATTTATTAATTGATTAAAGACCTTTATTTGAGTTTGGAGAATTAAAAGATATCATTAATTAATTGGATTAATGTTTACTAAAACAATATTGAGTATCTTCAAATTTAATTATGAGATGACCTATTTTTTATATATATTAAGTTTAAAATCATTTACCCACTATCCCAAAAGATGCTAATACAATTTATCAAAATGGTGAAAGGATCATGATTAAATAAAATATTTGTATCTACAACATTGAGAATGTGAATACATGATAATATTATTGTAAAGTGAATGATTTGAGGCATGATCACAACACGATTTAAGTAGTTACCTTGATCGAGGAGTGAAAATAAATAGAGCGATATAAATAACAATTAGAAATAACATTAATAAAAAATTATGATAAATGAATGAAAAAGATTTCAAGAATGGCTAATTCAAAATATGATAATGATATTACATCATTGAACTCGTTTCTGTGAAAAATGAGGAATTAATTAATTATTTCCATTTTTTGATTGAAAATATGTTTCCCCATTTAACCACAAGAATCTATGTTATTTCACCTTAATTCATGTTATATTGAGTATCCGTTAATTATAAAATAGTATCCCATATAAATGTGTGGGGGGATTTAGTAGAACAATTTAATGTTTTTCATTTATATTTGAAATACATTTAGTTTTTCATATAAATTATCTTCTCCTATTTATTTTTTTATCTATTTTATTATAGGTATAATTTAAATTATCTGTGGAGTGGAATCAAATATATGAGATGAAATTGAGGAGAGGATCCTGATTTATAAAGTGAGAGCCACATTCACATTGTTATAAGTTAATGGCATTACTATAATATATGATGTTGATGATGGGAGAAAAAATAAGAAAAATAGAACTATAAATAAATTTTTAATATCATGAAACCCACATTAATGAAATTAATGTTTAGGAATTTATGGTATGTGCTATAGATATTAAAATAATGTAGACTATAAACATTTTTTTAGTGTGAATGTAACATTCATGATGTGATACATTGTAAAAAATGTTGTATGTTCTATTTTTTTGGATAATAATGACCAAATATCAAATTTAATTGAGCATGGACCACTAATATTGACCAAGACACAATTAATGGATTAGTTTGTGGAATGAAATCCACCTAGGAATAAATATAGGCCTATAAATAAGAGTGGAATTTTCTAATGTCGATAGAGATAAAGAAGGATACATAAAGGAAGGTGATGTTATGATATAGATTCCTTTATCTTGCCCTATTTTTGAAATTAATTAATATTTTATTTTATATTTTCCACACCCTATCATATATAACATGATGGGGTGTTTTGTTTTTTTTCTAAACATGAATTTAAATACTAATTCAGCTAAGGTAAATATTGGTTATATAAGTGTTTCATGTTTGTTTTTTTGTATTCCAATTTTCTTCTCCCCTTATATTTTATTCATGAATAATAATTATATGAAATTAAATGTGTGTTTAGTAATTTGATACTGATATTAAACATTTACCATACTAATTAGGAAGGAATAGGTTATATGTGCAATTTTTTTTCAGTTTCCAAACCTTATAACTAACTGAGGTACATATCCTTGAGAAAAGAGGTTTATCTGAGATGGAGAGAGATCACCCAAACAAATGGGATTTCGTAGAAATAATTTGGATTATAATAAGAATAAATAATTATCCATAATATCCTTAGTACAAAAAAAAGAAATTATGTGATTAGTGTTTTGTTTTTCTTTATTTCATATAATGTCTCCTTAAATCAATGCATGGTATTTTATATTTCAATATAATTAATCATTCATAATTTATAACATTATTATTATGAAAATTTTAATTCTATAACTATCCATGTGGGATAGACATTGTGGAATGTGATATCTTATAATAATTTATTGTATATTTGTGGGTTTTTTTCACAAACATTATAATTTTGTTAATTTAGTATCCATGAGAAAATTAATGATTCAATTTAGAGGTTTCATTCACTAACATGTATCCCAAATCATCTATCATAATTTCTATAAATATGTTCTAACGTATAGCACAACATCTAATGCCACCAAAAATTCAATTTTTTTATAAATTTCATATCATTAGTTAAAACCATAATACTCATCCCAAATCATGACCACACATTTTATACACCAACACAAAACCCATTTAGATTCACTATTACCCCAACATCCTAACACCAAAATGATATATTAACTAATATCTTATAATTATTTCACATTCTACAAACTACACATGATTTCTTGGCACTCCTCAGAAAAAGAGTCTCCTACAATCAACTATGATTTTATTCCTTCTAGATTCCTATTTACTAATTGTATTCAATTTCTAAATATTTATATAGAAATAAATTCCCATTCAAATACCGCACATGGAAACAATTTTTAGAATAACGTATTTTACAAAACCATATTATTAAGAAAATATTTAACTTAAGAAAATATATCTCTATTTTAATATTCAAATAAAATTAAATAAATGTGAAATTTCATTTTAAAAGTACATACACAGGTACATTTCTAGAACATATAGTTTTACAAAATAAATTACATCATTTTTTTAGGAAAACAATCCAGCTGAATAAATTCAAAGGAGGGTAACAAATTATTATCTCATATATTATAAAAATCATTCCTGAAAAACAATTATCATAATAACATATTTAAAAAAAATATAATTAATAATTACAAAAAAATGGAAGGTTTTATCAATATGTGAAATCCAATTTTAGGATAATGGATTAATATAATGGAAGGAGGAACTATAAAAGAATCATTTATAATGTCTCTGATATTAATAATGTAATCAATGTTTATAAGATTATAATTATTGTGTACTTGATGATGAAATATAAATGATGAAATTAGAAGTTACTCCCTGAAAAATATAATTAGGGCGTCATTGAAAAGCACAATGAAATTATTATTATTTTGTTTCAAAGAATTCGTAAAATTTTATGGTGTTTTTTTAATTAATGAATAATTTATTTTACATAAGGTGTAATATGTACGTTTTTAATTATTGGGTATCTATATGTTCGAAATATTTATCTGAAAATAATCTTGATGATGTGATTGTCATTAAACCAACTCATGTTGATTCAATGCATAGGTCAGTAGAACCATTCTACTATTTTCTTCCAATGAATTTTTTCGTAATCAGATATTGATTCAAAGTATGCATTTTAAAATTCAGTATAATTTCATTAATTTATGATCAAATTTGATTGGATTATGATAATTCATTAATAATGAAAGGCCTTAATATTCCATTTTTAGGTACTAATCTATAATTGATGAATAAGGATGAATGTATGGGGATGTACTAGAAATCCTTGGGTATCATTTAGATGATCATAGCCAAGAACAACAATCAAAAAATCCAGGAGGGTAATATTTTTTCCAAAAATATAAATTATCAATTTCATATGGTTGATATGTTGAACATAATAAATCTAGTTATCCATTTATGGAGGTAGGTTGGAATAAGTATGTCTAAGGAAAAACTAATGAAACATCACTTCGTCTTGTTCAAAACAATAATATGTAATTTGGAATTGTGGAAGATGATATATGGAGATATGAATTATGTTTTGATATTATAGTGGTCACCCACTTAATCATGTTATGTGATTATGACAACAGTGAGTAACTCCATTAGAAGGAATAGAGTTTTATTTTTTAATTTTAGGGTCATGATCATGAAAAGGGACTTCATTTGGAATGTAATTAAGGCATATTATAGAAATTATTTTTCAACCAATAGATGATGATGTTTTGTAGATTGTAATTGTAATATAAATTAAAATTGAAGTATTAGTTAGTTATGGATTAACACTATGGGTTGTGTTTCTATGTATTGGTATGTCAGATGAAAGGTCACATAATGAGAATTGTAATTAGGGGAGAGTGAATCCTATCACACAGACATATTTTATGTGGTTTTATGAATAATTTTATTTGGAGATATGAAATTATTATAGGTATGTTGTTCTAGTTACCTTGAGTATTGGATCATAATCTCTAGAGCTTCATTTCACTCAAAATACATGAAAGGGAGTATGAGGTTCTATACATACAAAAAACATGGTAAAATACATATTATGGAAGATAAATATATTTATAGTTATGGAGATGGAGATGTTACTCCTAGGATAATGAAGAACGGTTAATTCTAGTTATATGGATTTCTGAATATAACAGTATTTAGGAAAATTTATTTTTAATTTATTGATAAATAGGGACGTTTTCTATTATATATTCATAAATAGTGTGTGGACATTTTCACATGGATTCATGGTGGTGGAAGAGAGGTTGAAAGATTGAAGATTATACTTGACAGGAGTATCAAAATTAGAAAAAAATGAAAAATATGTAACACCAAAAATGTTTGGAATAATCATTTGGGGCACTTAAGTGGGAAACAAATGATGATCTGAACCAATAACGGTGTGATAATGATAAAATTATTTCACAATATTCCAATCAATGAATGTAAAAATTAATTCAAGTGGATGTTTTACATTAGTGTAAGTTGTTCGAAATTGAAGGAATATAATTTAATGTTAATTCATTAAGATAGATATATATAGGTTACATTGATTTCATTAATAAAGAAGGAAATTATTCTATATAATCGTCATAATAATTTCAATTTAAAAGGTTTTTGAAATCATTCTAAAGAAAAATTATGATGTATTGGTAACCTTCACCCGATGGAGAGAGATTGTGTAAATAGAGACTCGTTGTAATATTAAATGATTATTTTTTTATTATGGTTTTAGAAGAGATGTGGTAGGTCCTGAATGTAATTTAGATAAAAATGAATATTGTTGGGAATACTTTACCATGTACAACCATACATAATAGAGCGACAAAGTGGAATAACCCGACATATCTTGATAATATAAGAACAATGATAATTTATTTAGATTCACTTGAAGGGTCGGCCACATTTTGTGTAAATGGTTTAAATATAGTAAGAATGACCTGAATGATAAAGTATTCACATTTATGAAACACATGGATGAAAATAAGAATAAAAATAATTCATCATATTAAATATAAAGATATTTTTAAATGATTGCATTGATATAGTATATTGTGATTTTGATTATTGTAACAACTAATTATTTACTTTTTATTTATCAAATGTATTTAAAAATTAATTTCATTAATGGGAATTTATTCACGGACATTCATATGTTTTATATAAAATGTAATGAGTACCAAAAAAATTAGATAAATAATTAATGTTAAAAAATCCCATTAATGGATGGAAGTAATATTCTTATGGTTGAAAAATCTACATTTATTAATAAATAAATGATTTTGGTATCATTAAAAATGTTGATGAATATTGATTATATAATCAAAAAACTAATAGTGCTAAGGTATTTCTAGAATTATCTATTGATATCATACTGCTCAGTAGATAATTATAACAATAAAAAATGATATACCATAATTACGTTCATTAAATGTTTGAATGGTTATACATTTTGAAATACATGAGTATAATATCATATATACAATGTGTAATGATCAGTATAGATAGAAAAAATTTTATTTCATCTGGGTTAGAACACATATGTTTTAAATTTTTTAGATTTTTATCATGATGAATAAAAAATATATTTTTAAAATAATTTATTTCTAGTTTTTATTTAACATCATTCTAATAAATACGTTTAATAAATTCAATTTTATTATTTTATAATTTTCTACATATTTTCATATTTGGAAAATAATTATTAATTTGGATTTAATATGGAATAAACTCATATTGTTATTTTTTGACTAACTTCAAATTTCCATCATTCATATTGATATCTTTTCATCAATATATTTTAGAAAAAAAATTAAATTACATTATAAATAATGAATTATATTCATGTAATTAATGATTCATATGTATGTTATGATGATTTGGAAACTAAAAAATGACCAAAATTTAGATATAATAAAATAATAACTTTTTTAGGAACATGCAGATAAATTCAAGGTTTAGATAATATTGATCACTGAAAGCATAATTGAGAATAATGTAGTATATAATAGTATAATGATTTTTTAAAGTGAAATAATACTATTCTATAAAATAATGAATTCATTTAATGTAATAATTAAAAAACATAACTTAACATAATTATATAATTTGATTCATTCTATATGTGATGATAAATAATATTTGTAGTTAAGTAATACATATTTAAACTATGAAAAATTTATTTATGGATTGACAACAGATATAAAGCTATAAATAATATAAAATAAACGCTATATTATAATATGTTTAAGTATTTAAATTTAATGACTTATTTCATTTTGGGTTAGACAAACTATGAATCAGGATGAACTCTAATGAGATTTCAAAATATTTATATGATTGTGTTTTAGTAATATTAAAAAAAATTAAAATTAATGTTTTTTAGGTGTTGGGGATAATAGAAATTACTAGTATAATTTCGTTGGAATGATGTAATTATACTATTTTTATTTTTATACAATAAATCTTGATAAAATACAATGGATATTCCAAAATAAAAATAATTGGAGGAGTTGTGGGATTGTACCACCTCCTAGAAAAAATGTGTCCCAGTTTTCCAGTAGAATTCGACTAAAGACATCCAAATTTTATGGTGGTCGCTTTAACACCCACTTAATGTGGGGTAATTTGCATCCCCTTAGGTTATAATTATAATTAAAACCTACTTCCCTTTTTAATAACCATGAAATGTCATACCCTTCCACCCATATATACATATCTCCCTCAATATGTCTATATCTTATAGTGCTATGTATCTTGTGTATTTAATGAGCCAATAGTTTAATTGCTCTGCCTTTGGAAATTCTAAATTCATAGGCTTGTAGACTGGTGTTTTATTCTTTTATTATCACCGCTCCATCATAGGTATGACATCTTTGGATTTTGTGTTGTTTAATTTTATTTTCTCTGATAAGGATGAATCAAGACTAGATAATGGATGATATAACTAATATAAGAATGATTTACATGCTCCTAATTCTATTAAAAATTATAGAATTTTGTTTTTTGTTATTGTTGTATTCCTATGTATGTATTTTGGTTAGGGAGATCTAACTATGGATTTGGACGTTTTTAATTTAGGAAGAAAATATGGTAGAGTCTTTTATGTTCATAATGGATATTTAAATATAATTAGACTGAAATAATGATCTTAAAAAAACTAAATTGCAATCGGGAACTAAGACTAATTATATTTTTTGATCCATGAAAGGGTCCCTAGACATGAGAATGTATATGAGGACGATTTTAGGGGAATTATTATAGTTATTATTCCATAATGCTTCCATTATATGGGTATCATCAAAAATTAAATGGGACTATTAAATTAATTGGGTTTATTGTTATCTTTTCCATATACATGAGAGTTTTTTAAGAATATTCCTTGAAATAAAAGACTCGGATGGATTAAAATGTGTGGGGAAATATTTTACGTGAAGTTGAGTTGATGGTTCACCTTAGAGATGGGGCTGACTATATTGTTACCACATTGATTATTAAATGGTAAATCATTCATTAATTATATCAACTGATGAACTTGATGGAATTATTTTGTGTATAATTGTACTTGATTATAATATGTTTTTAGATACTAATTGGATTGTATTTCTTATGTGATTGGGAATTTCATAAACTCAGTTTTTCATGAAATTCATGTTAGGATTAATATGACAGTTTTAGCTTCTGGGGCTAGGAGTTATTGAGTTTTATACCTCTCATGGTGGTTATGTCATGTATCAATGAGATAAGTAATGTGTTTCAAGAATTGTAATGAATATTAATTGATGAATACCATAACAGAGATATGTTTTTTGATATGTATTTCATGTTTTTTCATCTTTATAATCGTATATTTGACATAATGCATCCTGTGTAGTATTCATTTATTCCAAATTTACAAGGGTTTAGATGTTAATAAACAGTAGTGATCCCTTATTCTCATCCTAGTATATATTTCTTATGGATTCTGGTCATTATAAACCTAAAATTATTGAATAATATTTTCTTTTATATAGACACGGGTCACTATATATCATCTTTCAGGATTCAAAATATTTCACAATAAAGTGAAGTTTATTTTAAAAAATATATAAATCATATGATTTAAATTAAAAAAAATTGATCTGAAGGACTTGACTAGCATACTTTTAGTACCATCTAGACCTAACTATTCATGGATATGCTAGATAGAGATTGGTAATTCATCTAGTATATCATTGATATGAATGAATTCATTATTTATCACTATCTAGAGATGGATGAGTGGAAACAATTATTTTATTTGTAATCACATGAATCCATGGCCTTTTTTCATACAAGTTATTTGTTATTTATTTAATTATTTTAACATATATTCGCACCTACTACATATTATTTTATATTTGGGGCCCTAATAAGTGATGTCCTAGTATGTTTTATATTTACAGCCTATACGAGAACCACTGTTGGTCTCGTGATCATATGTATAATATTAATGTAAATGGATTCATTTTGGTATATATGACTATGCTAAAGCAGCTCTATTGATATTATATATTTTGTTTCATTATAATTCCTTAGACTGTAGAATAAATGTATCTTTTTATTTATATTATTTTATATTTATACATACAAATATCATTCTTAATGTGTAATCCCCCAAGTAGAAACAATACATACATGAAATCATAGTGCCATTTTATTATATCATGTTATGTTTGTATAATTTAATTTTGTTATCACATCCTATTAATTCAATATTCATACTCTAATATTTTGATTATGTATTTTTATAATAAATATTTTTATTTATATGTTTTTTTTCTTGATGGTATATACTTTCAAACTATTTTCAAAGACCACTAATACTACTTGGAAACCACTAGTATACAAGAAGTCATGGCTTGGGTGGCTAGAATCCTATGTCCAGTAAATATTCTAGTAGACCGTATTAATGATGGTAAAAGTATTATTATAGAATTACTTATATTATACTCCGATTTTTCTTATGGCAGATAAACATTAAACTAATCTGAATGCTGAATAATAGTTGACTTTTTGTGTCAAAAACAACTATTTATTAGATTTCAATGTTATCAAGGATGAAATATTGTGGTTACTATTATCTCATTTGTAGTTTATTTATTAATATATTATGAGTTATAGGTTATTGATTTATTAATTTTCTGTAGTATCATTATAGAACTTGGTGGGTGTACTTGAATCATACAGGGAACATATGTTATATGATATGTTAATGATTTGTATGATTTAATTTATTTTTGTAGAAAATTTACTTAGAATTATATTTGGGTAAATAATTGTATTTAGAATGTATTTAGATGAAGTGTTTCCTAATTAATTACAATATTAAAAATAAATTAATTAATATATACCTAATAATTATATTTGGGAAAATCAATTATCTAAAAAATTAAAAATCATTTTTAATGTTATTTTTGTTATACATTTTTTTAAAATAATGTATAATGATATTTCTTTTTGTGGTTTAGGGAAATATATTTCTAGGTTATGGATTAGTATAATCAATATATTATTTTCATATAGTTTACTATCGACATGATTTTCTTATTCTAGTTATAAAACCTTGATTTGGGTGATTTGGCATGTCTATTTCATTAGTTTAGAAAAATATTACTCTGTGTTATGTGGGTTAGGTGAGTAGTAATAAAGGAAAGTATGTAAAACATTCCATGTTATTGGTGAAGAGTTATTTGGTATAGGGGTTGCTCAGTTTTGACATTCCTTGTATAAATGTGAATGAGTATCATTTGAGGTGTAACGTATATATCATAGCATAACCTCAGATTCTGATTAGAATAATTAATAAATGGTTACCCTTTTATAATGTTTGAGACGATATTGAGTGTGGATGAGAATATATTACTAGTATATGTTATAGATATTGTACGCATATATTATAAATTTTATTCAATATTATAATTGAGGAATCATAATTGAATTATTATATGATATAATCAGTGTATTATCATAATAAAATGTATAATTGACACCTTTAACATAGATTTCGGTTGAGTTGTGGGATATGTCTGTAATTGTTTGTGGTCATGTTGATATCGAGTTCATAAAAAATATTTTTTTAGATTATATATCATTTTATAAAGGATTTATTGATTAATTCATGATAGATAACCAGGACATTAATGTTTTTCATGTATAGTTCAATCAATTTCACAATGAATAAATTTGATCTTGGGATACATAAAATTATATAAGAATATATAATTACTTTTTGAAATTATTGGTATTATATAAGAGATTAAGGTGAACCTAGCCATCACTAAATTGTTGGGTAATGAATATGAATAGTGTAGCACATTTGAGTTAAGAAGGGGATGATTAAGAATCATGGAATAATGTACTAACCCACTTATACAAAAAGTTATTCCCATATATATAACTTCATAAAAAAATTTCTAGAGTTTATAGAAAAATATCGATAAAAGAAATCATTGAAATTCTATGCCTATTAATTCAAATGGTTTCTCTATTTCATTTCATCATTAAAGGAAAATAATTTTACTATGTAATGCTACATGGAGAGAATGTACCAAAATACACCATACAATAATTTATTTCCATCTATTTTTTACACGTATATGGAAATAGTCATTAATGTATTCATAGTCATTATAAAGGTACTATTTTTTTACATAAACAGACTAAGAAAATTTGTGTGGAATAAAATAAATAGTTAATATTATCTTATGTGAATCAGGGAGAAGGGTGATGGTTAAACTAATATGATATTCAATCATCCTCATAACTAAATACAAATTGTATTGTGAAATATTTAATTGGTCAATGTTTGGGGAACTTGTTCTGACAATATCCAATAAAATTGAAGGGGATGTCACATTGATGTTTAGATAATATACATATTCTTGTTCTATTGGAAAAATCATTATCATGATTTTTTATTTTATTTGAATGTGATTGGAGGTCCTGTTTTTTATTTAATTGTAGTAATATATATATAATTTTGGATATTTAAAATAATTTCAATTGTGTATTTAAATGGATAGAATAGTGAGATATAAGTTGACATTTTTTATATTTTATTAGACGTTTTATACACCACAATGTCCCTATATACAATAATTTGATTCAGAGGATATATTTTTAGTTGTTCTGGTGTTTACATGATGATGATCTGGATAAGACTATATTTTTTATCATTATTTAATTTTGTATTAAATGGAACCTATATTATGTTTTGTTTTTCAAAATAACATGTACCATAAATAATGTCACCTGTTGGTTTATGATTGATATATCACCTAGAATACGATTCTATTTGCAGCTGAAATTATTTTGGTTCCTAGTAAACAACTGGGACTGAATTATTTTACCATTCTTTTATTAAATCCGGTCCTAATATTTACTATAATTATGTAATTTATTTTAGAAATATAAAAATTATTGTGAATGGTAATATGATTATGATATCAAGAAGAAAAATATTATAGGATTATATATTTTAGTGGCTAATTATTTATCAATCCATATTATGTGTTTATGATAAATTGGGGAAATGGAAATTTTTTTTGAATATTTTATCATTTAAGGCATTAAAATTTTTATGAGGAAATGAGTCTACGGAGTATGAGGCCATATATATTTCAGATGAATATATAATAATGGAGTATTAAATTATACTTTTTATGAATATTTATATACAATGAGATGGGATTATTGTTAGATAAATTATATTGCAAATGAAAAAAATTGTATTATTAATTAAGGGAATATATTTTTGGGAAAGGGTGTAATCCTTGGATTTTTTTATATACACAATGTCCATATCCCGTATGGAATTAATAATGATATATATAATTTTATTCTGATGGGTAAATCAAATGTTGGTTGATGATTGTGAATAATTATTGGTTATTATATTCAATATTGTGGGGATTATATATTGAGTCATGTTATTATATGTCAATTAAATATTGAATTAGGAAATAATGTAATAGTATTAGAGCCACAAAAAATTTTATATTATTAATTTTAGTGATAGAATATGATTTTTTTACTTTCTTAAACTATTAAAATAGATTTTCGATAGGTGGAGAGGTGGGAATATGAGATCTGGTCAATTCATTCAATGATTTTGTAATTAAAATCCATGTATCATTATATATTAGGTTCTACCGATGGTATAATGATTACTTAGGTAGAGATGTTCCATTGTATAGGGAACCATGATCCTAGTGGGTGACTAGAATTATGATGATGAGACACTTAGAAAATGATTATTCTATTAAGATACAATGTCATTCCCGATATTATCATCTATTTAAAAATATTAATAAAAAAATAGGCAATTCTCTTATCATTTTCACAGTTCTATCTATTGTTCTCCTCTTTATCACATTTCTCACTTTCCCCTCAATCCTTCTCTATATCGTAGTACCCAATCTCTATTATAATAATAAATTCATTTTATATAGAGGATTCATATCTCTAAAACAAACATAAAATACACCTTTTTAAGAATTTTTTTTCTTCATCACTATTTTATCATAATTACTCTATTTTTTGGTGTTTCATTATAACCCTAAATTCTATTAATTTAGGACACATAAAGTTATTAATGAACATATAATATCTTATATAATAATTATTGTTTGTGGTCCCTTAAATATTCTATAATAAGTTTTGAAATATTTTAGAAGTATTATATACCAACTTGAGGTTTTGGGTTATGGTGTCTTTAATGGGTTTTGAAAACATTATAATTTTCAAGGAATATTAGACTGAGTATCCTATAATATTAATATACATTTTTCTCACGATTGATTTATTTTATGTTCACATCGCCCTGAAATTACATGTGGTGCTAATATGAAATGAGAATGTTCGACCTAGAATGGGTTTTTGGTTATGGGAAAGAATATAACAAACCCAACATTGGCTATTGTGGTCGATTTAGAATTTTCATCCTATGATTTATACTTTCTATATTTTATATATAGGGTTTTCCTTTGGAATTGTCTGCAAAACCCCTTTTTAAAAATGGGTATTATGTTTCGGAATTCAAATTAACGATCTAACAAACAAAAGCAATACACACATTTAATGGTATTTTTATGAAAATTATCTGGGTTGGTATTAAATTATGGATTTATTAAAATGATATTTCTAATCAGTAAAAAAGCTTAACATCCTGACTTTTTAAAATGAATCACAATGATGGATATCGTAGATAACGTACCTTGTCATGCTTAAACCGAAAACTAAATATTATTATTTAATATAGAACTTATTTCCTTGATTTTAGAATGTACATAATGGATAGTATTAAATGAATTATTAAAATATGGTATATACATATTTATAAAATAATTCATTTTTTACTAAATTATCATAAAATTAAACTAATATCATATTAAATATAAAAGATGTATTTTTCTGAAATACTATTTAAATGTGAATAATTCTTTTCATAAAACTATCAAATCACATTTCTATGTTTATATTAGTGAATTATTAATTCAACAGATTTTTAAATTAATCATATGTATTATCTAGGCATTATGTAGGGAAAAATAAAACATTACAAATAAAATGAGTGCCTCGATAAAAATGTGGTTTACCACCTTTTGATAGAGAACAATTTTTAAATTTAATCATTCCAATTTAATATGATGAATTTGTCAAAATAAAAATATTATTTGTAATAGGGTAATCAAAGTTAATGTTTTTGAAATTTTGTAATTTTTTTGAATGAAAAATATCTTAATGAATAGTTAAAAACACACCATTTTTATTCAAATATGCTTTTTTGTATAATTTAATTATATTGTTAGCTTATATTATTAATTGGATTTAAAAAATAATTATATTAGTTCTTATTAATTAATACAAAATTTTCCATAGTAGGTAATTTTAAATTGAAAATATATATAAATGCATGTCAATAATTTGTCAGTTTAATATTTTAAAAACTCATTTTCTTGTTTTGACAACATGGATTAATATTATATTAATTTCTAAAACATTTGAATTTTAAATTTGAAAAAATATAGTAAATATTTTTCATCAATGGGTATAAATGATATAAATGGAATACTTTTATTTCTGTGGATATTATGAATTGTAACTACGATAATTTTTTTTAACATGGTCAAATGTAAGTTGGGTAAATTAAGGTTACAAACATTATGATAAGGATACTAAAATTACACCAACACCTGATAAAATATTATAAGATGAATAAAAGTTGACCTTTATCTAATATGTTTCACATTTGATGCATTTAATGGACCTTTTTTCATGAAAGTGATATATCTATTATTAAAACAATAGAATGTGACAACATGTCACCCTCTTTTTATTTATAAGTATAATAATTTTAATAATGGGATAAACATTATAAAACCTAAATCTTAAGAAGTCTATATAAAAATTATTAAATTATCTATATCACTAGAATCTATTTACAATTTTATGATATTAATTAATTACAATAAATATTTACACAATAGTGAACCGAAAAATATTGTATTAATAAAGATAAAAAATAAATGATATGAAAATTATTGAAATATTATAATTCGTATTTATTAGTGTACTCATTGAATTTTATTAGGTTACTATGACATATTTTTATTCTATTAAATTTTTTTGGTTTGAATTTATCTCTATGTTTGGATATTATTTAAATTCAATGAATTGAATAGTGTAAAAATGTCACTATTGATATTTTATAAAACTAATATGATAGGAAAATATTTACAACTTAAGAAAAATATTTAAAAATAAAAATATTGATTTGATAAGTTCATAAGTTAATTATGTGACTCTTTTTGGGAAATTGACCACATAGTCTTCATATTTATATCCTCTTAATATTTAAAATATTTTTATCACAATTAAAACTAAAAGAGATAATGTTAGATTAAAATAAAAATATAATGTTTAAAATAAAAATAATACTTGTCTAAAAATAATTATATGAGAGAATTTAGATCTATATTCATCTTATATTTAATTTCACTCATGTTGAAGACAGTTAAATTTAAAAATTACATTATATGAATTTAATATTTTATGATATTCCAAGGTGCCCCTCCCCTATCGAATAAAATAGAACTCACTATTTCCTAATACACAAAATTATAAGGCCATTATATTCATTCATGATATACCCAAACCCTATCCTAATATCTCTACTGATATTCTTGTGGCCTTATATTACGATGAACACCATCCTTATAGGGGTTATGGTGTTCTCCAAGTGTGATCAAGTGATTAATATGTATCATTTACGTTATGTATTTCTATTGTATTTTATATTTCACTTAATTTAAAACTCCTCCATAAAATATTAAATAAAAACTCCAGTATCCTAAATATACTGATATATTATTATGTTAATATCATCCCCCAAATCCATTATTAATTTAACAAAACAAGAAATGAACATTTTCATTGTGTGTAGGAAGACTACCACCTCATGAACAAATATAGATCATTTCCCATCAACATCATTAAATACTGGTTCTAATGATGGAATTAAATTTTCATATTTCATATTAATGACAAATTACTTATTATAAGATAATAACATATCTATAATGTTCTTACTTTCTATGCATATAAGAATGATAATGGCGTTCATGCGTACGTGTGAACTTTCACCTCCACGTAGCGAGGCGAATCATTTTTATTCACCACATTACTAGTATAATATATATAAATATATGTAAAATACCATTATTATGTAAATAATATTTCGATCAATATGTAAATATAAAACAACAATTACTTTATTTCCATAATGATCAATGAATAATCGAAACGTTAGTCATGAGTATGTATAAACTACTGTCTCTATGATTATAACATTGTTAATTTTTCAAAACCATACATGATGACTAGATGTAAAGATATAATTTCTATAGGAAATTATTATTATTTTAGTGATGTAAGTCTATTTATGTTGGACTTATAATTACATAGAAAATTTAAATCAAAACATGTTCATTTTAGACTCAATTCTTGAATATCGACAAAATCTCAGATATGAATTTCAATACGTATGTAATTTTTATGACATGGTAAAAAGTGATATAAAAGGAATAATAACTTGAAATTTATTCTCAAGAAAATATAAATTAACCTCATATTATTATTAAGGAATATAACAATTATACCTGTCCGGTCAGACTCTATTTAAGGGATATCATCTAAATCTACTTTAATTGAGGCATATTTTGATAATATACTAAACCTTATTTTATAATGTATATAATAAAACCCTTGGACATTTAATTTCATTCTATGGGTTTCAAATGGAATCTTTTTTGTTTGATGATTTTTTTCTCAAGGACAAAATGAATGTTTTTCATCACATATGAAGGTATAATGATCTTTATGCTATTGTGACCATTATTTGGTATTTGGTTTCCTCAACAAGACATAATGACACAAAAAACGTATATACCATATACCATTTATACATATTTTGGTATTAAAAATTATATTGAGAATGGATTGATGATATTGTTATCTTGAAATGAAATGTTGGTATTGCATTGTTGAAAGGTGATTTTTTCAATATGATTTTTTATGTGTCCTGACTATGTTTTGGTACTTGGTTATTATTTACATATATGGGTTTTTACAAGATAAATACTTGGTGGGTAATCATTTGATAGATATCTAATGTGTTTTTTAATTAGATAATGCCAACAAGTTGGGTTTCTCATATTCGATTAAGGGAATATACTATGATGGGTTTTTCGAACATAACCATGAAGGTTCCCCGCAATATAGCATTGAAATATAACATGTAATTATGATGTGGATGAAATAAGTAACCTTTAGGATTTATTATTTATATGAGTTTTTTTGAAATCCTACGATCTTATGCACTATTATAAAGAGTTTAAGTTTTATTGGTGGAATGTATGATTTTGTGAAAATGCTTTCATCAGTTTAAAAAATTCATAGACTAAGGGTTTAATTTATTATTTTATATCTCTTTTAGCTATTAATGTTCTCATTGAATGTTTTTTAAATTTATTACATAGGTTATCTAGATATGTAATATAAAATAATTATTTAAGATTAATGCAATGAGTATTTTTTATCCTTTAAATGAAATAATGTTTTATTTTAAGGGGTTTAATTTTCTGATAAAATTGATCACGAGTAGAAGTTTATACCTAGTAAAAGTTACTAATTATGTAATATGAATGGCATAATACACTATAACATAAATAATAAAATGATAATAAATGTAAATAATTCATTTTACTCAATATTATGTATTGTTTAAGGCTGGGGTCTTATAGTTGGAATCAGAGGTCGGTTTAGTTAAGTTTATAGGTTATGAAGTGATCTAGTCGTAGGCTAGAGATAATTTATATCCAAGAGGGTTATTATCATAAAGAGTATTTTTGAGGATTATTGTAATTTAGATATATTTGATACAGATTTAAATCAACTAAAATATACTAAGGTTGACAGATTATAGTATTATAAATTTTTTATTTTATTACCTTTACCCTATCATGTATTCTTATTATAATAATTAATTGTATTTTGAAGTGAGGTTACTTTTAGTATATTACTGATCATTTTTCAAGATGGAAGGAAATATATCATTCAAAACCTTGTTATCCCTCCCTGATTACTAGATCATCATTATAATAGAATAATATTGTTTGAATTATTTTGACATCATTTTGAGTATTCAAATCACATGCACACAGTTGTTTGGGTTATCCCACACCTACTCACTTCTAAACCAATTGTATGGGTCATGATATATTTTTAATATTATTTAAAGATATCAACTTTTCCAAATCTACCAACAATAGAAAATACCGAAGTGCAGTGAATGATTAGAATTTGAATGTAGGAAAACATGCTAAAAGAGAAACGGATCATTAAGATCCTAATATCTCTATTCAAGATATGAATTTTTTCTTAAAAATAAATATTTAACCATCATTGGATTGATATTTTTATAAAATGGGGATATTTTATCTATATGAATTATGTATTAATAAATGAGGTGGCAATTCATTATTAATGTATTATAAATAAAATTATATGGTTTATATGTATACTTAAAAATTATTCAAGAGTTTTTGTAAATTTAAGGATGATTAAATGATTATATCAACTATTATTAATTTTTTAGTTTGAGTATTTTTTTGGATACTATAATTTTTTTTGTGTTATCATTATCTTTTCATAAAAAATTTTATTTTAAGAAGAATTACCTTTTGTGGAAATATTACAGATAACCTTTAGGGTTCATATTATCATGGAATTTAATGTAATTAAGGGTTATTATATTTTTGGTTTCAACATGAAAGGAATTATTTAATCTTTTGGGATAAAACATGTTGCAGGTATTTTTGATGAATTTATAATATTTTTGAAATTTTATATGAATTATGTAGTTTTATAAAAAATAGGCAAATTGAATGATCGGTGAAAACTTGTCACATCTAGTAAGGATACATGGATTGAATCCACAATAAAATGACGATATGGGATTATTTCTTACCAAAGAACTATGTGATGTACTTGGACAGTATAAAATGTTATTTTAAGTAAAAAAAATTTATGGAACAAGAAAACAAGGATTTGGAAACTTTATATGATCACGGTAAATGGAATACTATGAGATTTAAATTGTATGGTAATGGTTTATTTATTTTTTCGATGAATCTATGAATGAATTATGATGATACAGGTTATATATTGAAATACATTGAGTTTCTTAAATAATATTTGTATAATTATATTTTTTGTGAGACTTTAAATGTAATTAATGATATTTGGATATAAATGTTGAAATTAATCATGGTAATTTATGTGATAAAATTCATCTAATTCTTTCGTATCAATATTAAATTTGACTATTTTGAGGATTAATAAGTACATATTTTCATAAGATTCTCTATGAAGAACATGGGTATTATTGTTAAATTTTGGAGATTAAAAGTAGTCCTTCTCCTTATAATTGATTATTATTTTTGGGGGAATTATGTAATTTGGTAGTAAAGTTTTGTATTTGGTTAAAGTCTAATAAAATGGGAAATATATATCCTATTTTATGGATTATTTGATTATCTATTATTTGATTCCAATTATTTAGGTGTGACAGCGTCATCTTAAATACTCATCCTTTGGAGAAAAAGTTAACTTTTTGGTGAAATTTGATTAATGGATGAAACTATACTTGTAAAGTTGGAATATTTCCTTATGTTATTATTCTAAATAGTAAAATTATTCCCCATATTTTTGAAAAGGATCATAAAACAAAAACATTTTTGGTTTACGATTCCTACTGCAATGGAAAAGACCATTATACCCATCACAAATTTATAGCATTGTGATTTCTAACTTTGTCTAGAAAATTATTTATATCACTCTACATATGAACATGATGGTTATGTTTTCTTCTATATCGATGTTTTCTTATATGGAATCATTGTATGTGTAATCTCAACTGGCCATTGTACTATAGTTTCGATAATTTAAATTGGTAGTTTTATTAATCCTTATTTCAATGTGGTATTGAAACACTGATATTTGGAAAAGTTATACCTTAGTTACCAACCCTGAAACCAAATTGAGAGGAATAAATTTCAAATGGATTGGCGGAGAATTTAATATCATGAGTTTCAAAATAAACATGATGTTCAATAGAGTATATGATATGCCACACCATGTTTAAATCAATATCTAAATATTAGTATTTAATATAGTAGTCATCTCATAACTGTTAGACTAAAGGTAGTGAAAAATAATTAATCAATTATGAATAATATATTTAATCATGTTTATATAATTATTTTCACATTAATAAATTAACATGAAATCAATCTAGAAACCAATTATATATAAATGATGTATTTTTTGAAAAACTATTTATATTTGATTTAAATTGATTATCAAATAATAAAATTACACTTTTTTGATTATATTAGTGAAATATTAAATCAATATAATGATTAAAATTAATCTATTTTATTTTCAAGTCATTATATAGAAACAAATACATTATTACGGATACAATGATAGTTTTTCTAAAAATGCAGTTTACCACCTTTTGATGAAAAAACCTTTTTATATATAGTTTTAGTCTATTTTATATGTTAAATTTGAAAATATAAACTTCATATTCAGAATTGGGATATAAATATTTACTTTGGTTTAATTTTTTGTATCTTTTTCAAAAAATTCATATTTAAAGAAATAGTAAAAAAATAATATAATTTAACTCAAAATTGATTCAATGATTAATTTATTGATAGTTATCATATCTTTTTGATTGGTTTTAATGTATAATTAAATTATTTTTTATCATTTAATTCAATTTTTTCCATTGTAGGTAATTTCAAATTTAAATTATATATGAAAACATGACAATATTTTGATGGTTTTTACATCTTAAGACATATTATAACATTTTCACAATAGGGATTAATTTTATATTAAATATTGAAACTTATATATTTTAAATATTGAAAAAAGGATTTAATATTTTGAATTAGTGTGTGCAAATTGTTGGCCCATAGATACTATTGGCTATTGTCTCTAACTATAATGGTTTTCATTATCACAAATCATGTCATATATTAACATATACTTATCTTATGTAAAATCCTATATTATGGGAAAACATTATCTTGAATTTAGATCATTACATTCGTATAAGTATTAAGGTGTGATTATTTCTAGACATGTTTTTAATTGATTATATATGTGTCATTATCATAATATCCATTTTCTAACATTGTTTAATTGCACGACAGAAAAAAAATCTAAAATTGTGTATGTATGACTCACTAACACTGATAGGTAGATGACTCACTGTCAGAAATATGTCTTACAGATGGAGATATCAAATAGGAATATTTTTTATGTATTTGAATCTGAATCCATTGAAAGGACTCAACTTTGGACATGACACTGACAGACAAAGGAATCACCATTGCGCATGCTACCAACACAGATGACCTACTATAAGTTCCAGTGACCGACAGTTTCATGGTGATTCTAACAAAAGGACTCAAAATTAGTTAAATGGAGTCACCAAAGGCTCAACTGTCTAACCAATATAAGGAAGGAATCACAGTTGTTTTGGGTATCACATCGATAGTTCTAAGTGAGTCACTGATGCTTGAATATACCAATAGCACAAATTAATCACCAATGTCCCGAGTCAATATCAATGATGCCCAGAGATGACAATAAAGATTAAAAGGACTCGCTGATATAGAGGTTAACTAATAACAAATGGAATATTCTAATAGACCAATTAAAATGAGTAACCTATACTTATGACTCACCGATATTAAAAAAATTTAAATTTATTTATTTAAATTGATACATAATAATCACATTTAGATAAATTAATGTCTGTGACGTTATTTAAGGTTGTCAATAATTAATTAATTAGATTGTACATGGTACATTTAAGTAGGGAGATATTCGTGTCTACTGGCCTCGATGTATAAAAGAATTTTATGTTTTGTTATTTATACAGACAAAAAATTAGCAAGAAAAGATGTACTTCAAACTACGGTAACACACAAGATTACGTAAAAAGTCTCAATATTTCAAAAGAAGTTAAAATGAGATAATTAAGAAGATAAGATAAATTTGAGGAGCTTTCCTGGACATCCTAACAACAAGAATTTGAACACTTCACAATCCTAGATAAAGCCTACGCATAGATACTACGATACTCTGTTTTGGAGTTGGCATCTAGAATAGGACTCAACCTTTATTTACACTACATCAAACTAGTTGAGAGCTTCACTGAGTATCACATTGAGCCTTCAAAACCTAACACAACATCTTTAGCTCTGTTGTGTTCTTTTATTTACATTTTCTGATTAGTTTTTGTATCTCTCTATTACGCACACACTATCTCATGTTCATAACTGGAGGATACCTGATATCCTCAAACTAATATTCATTTTATCCTTTTACATCCCTACTCAAATTGTGGAAGAGATCATGTGTGACATGGTTGTTTTTTCCCCATGAAGAACAATAGTAGAGGTCAAGTGTGATATGCACAGCCCTGAGTGCTATTGTGAACCCCGATTTAGGGTGTGGATAAAACTTTTTTTGTAATTTAAATTTATTGAATATAGGAGATCACAAAGTGGATATGACTATGTTTCAGCATGAGAATAAACCTATTTTTTACATTCATCATGCATAACTATTAGTTTTACTCTTTTTTATCACAAAGTTCATCAAACTAAATTGAACTCTGAACATTACATTATGAGGATTTTATAATAGTTTTTAACCAATAGATTAGTTTCCAATGTTATATTAATCATAATCTTAGTATAGCTAAGAACTAAAAAATAATTTAAAAAATTAATTGAACATTCAGGACTCAAATAAATTCACTACAAACTAACATGTATTATATTTTTAGTTTGGTAAATTTTCAATGATCAGATTTTAATAGAAAATTTTCTAGATACTCAATTTAGACCCCTCATGAGTAATCTACTATGACAAACATTTTGTATTAGAGGGAGTTTTGTTTTTGAAGTTACAGTTTTCGAAGACATTTCAAATATTTTAAAATATTAATCTAGTTTGATTTCAAATATCATTACATTTCGGTTATTTCAAAATATTTATCACCTAAAAATATTTTCCAAATTTTTTTATGGAAAATATACTGGATGGTGATGCTACAAATAGACCACCATTCATTAATAGATCCAATTATTCCCAATGGAAAATAAGGATGAAAATTAATTTAGAAAGTATGGGTATTGAAATTTGGTCATCAATTCCCGATGAATATAAGATGTCTATTAATTCTATAACTACATGTGATGAACCACCTAATACTTCTTATAAAAATATATGAAAATCCATGAATTACTTACATTACACTTCTGTAAATGAGTCATTTAACGGAATTTTTTCATGTAAAACAACCCATGAAATTTGGAATACTTTTTCTGTTAATCATAAAGAATCTTATTGTGTTAAGGAAATGATACTCAACATACATACTATTAAATATGATAACATTATGATGAATCCTAATTAGCCAATTTCTGACATGTATCTCTGGTTTAATGAAATAGTGAACACAGTAATCCCATTGTGAAGAGATGTTCCGACCAAATAACAAATCATGAGAATTACTAGATTATTACTTGATTGATGGAGAGGATCCTATGTCTCATCTAGAAAATCATGTGACATCAGAAAATTACCAGTTGAAGAATTCATTATAATGCTTATGGTGTATCAAGAAGAGATGGAATTCAACAAAGAAGAGGTGGATGAACCTAAGAGAAAACATGTAGCCTTCATGGATAATAACTATAAGTATAAATAAAAGCAAAGGTGGTAGACTCAGTTGAAATCTCAAGTACAGATGGATCAATATCTAATAGGGATGGAGAGATAGATCAGTTGGCTATATGATAAAAGAAATTCTATTGAAAGAAGATGTTTTTCCGGAATCCCAATTACAAAGGATGGTATAACAACAAAGGAAGATTGAATAATGACTGGAAGAAAAATGATAAATCATAAGTGGTTCTTTTCATTGAATGTAAGAGTAGAGTACATATCAAATTTGACATTCAAAAGATAAAATACAAAAATGAAGCATGAAAATAAATACAAGAAGTATAGAAAAGCTATGAAGGCCACCTGATGTTTTTCTAAGGACAACACTTGTGATTTAGAATCATGTGATGATGAGAAATATGACAAGGACAATATGTATTTTATATCAAACACATCTGAGGTTAATTTTGACTCCCTTATACATTATTCTTAATATTCTAAAAATGAATCTAAATATGAAAATATTACAAGTAATGAACAATTTGAATAATGTAACATGTTATAAGAGACATGTAATGAAATAAAAGATAAATATAAAATCATTAAAGAGACAACATGATCTTACTGTCACTGTTAAATCTAAACTTAGAATTAAAAAGGAATAGAATGTTCACCTATTAAATTAAAATAATGAATTTAGAATGTCTAATAAAAAATTAAAGAACTATTTATAAAAGCATACCATCGGTGAAAACATTGTTACTCAAATTCATGGTAAACATATAGCTCATATTTGCACTTATAGAATTGAATATCACCCTTTATAGAGAAACATATCTAAAAACACTTAATAAATAATTCTAGAATAAGTGATCTTTTACCTTACACTCAAAACTATGATGCCAGTACTAGTTCTGAAAATTCCATTACTACATCAAGATTTTCTATACCTAATAGAGTCTATTTTCAAATATGGAACATAATTCTTATAGAAAATCCATGAGTACTACTTGAATATAGGATCATGTTAATGTTGATAAATCTGATGATCAAACCACATATAGAGGAATGATTGGATGTTTCCACTACTTAACTTCTTGTAGGCTAGATATAATGTGTTGTTTATGTTTGTGGCCCAGTTTTCATACTAATCCCAAGGAACCTCAGTTAAATTGCGTTAAAATAATTTTCAAATAACCCAAACATACTATAAATTTAGTATTGTTTTACCCCAAAGAAAAATCATTTGATATAGTCTGTTATTCTAATGCAGTTTTTTATGCATGTTAGATAGAAAGCGAACCTCTAGGACATGCTACATTTTTGGAATGTATTTAGTTTTATGGTTTAGTATGAAACAAAATTTAGTTTCATTATCTACAACCAAAGTAGGATACATAGCTGCTGCTAGCTATTGTACACAAAATTTGTTGATCAAACACACTATTGTAGACTATGGATATCAATTTATACATGTATATATAAAATGTGACTATACAAAGGCAATTAACATTTCTAGGAAGCCTGTTTCCCAAAAATAATACATATTTATGTAAGACGTCAATTTTTAAAAGATCATTATCAATATGGTGATATCACTTTATATTTTATTGGAAATGAATATGAGTGTGCTAATATAATCATAATTCCATTTAACTTTGAAATAAAAAATTACACTAGACATGAATTGAGAATCATCAATAAACAAGATCATGTGTTTTCCTTTTTGTTAGTATTTTTATTGTGAATTTATCATTCAATCACAGTTTTCATTCAAACATTATTTCAATGCTGATATCGTTATAATGCTAACATCATTATCGTGCTGACACTGTTAGTGTTTCATAGATTCTATCATGCCGATATCGAGGAATCATTGGTTTTATATGTTTTATGTTTTTATCAAAACAACATTGTTTTGTTAATTCTAGTGAACCCGGTTCATGATTTTTCAATTTTAAAATTTCAAATCCCTAAATGATATAAATTTTAATCAATTCTCTCTACTCCCTTTAGCGCTACTTTCTCTCTATATTTTCTACTATTCAATTTCTCTTCAAATTAACATTCACCTTATATCCTCTATATTGAAATGATTAGAATGGTGTGAGTAAAGAGATATCTATAAGAGGTTTAGTCTCGTCCACCCAAGGGAAAAAATCTGGAATCAAGCAATCATTCAGGTCTAAGAAATCCTAATCTGGTAAACTGTTTTTTTACATTAGGGAAAGTGGTTTTGGTGGAATGGATCATGGTGTGAAAATATGTGTTAGTGAATGTTATAGACGACCCTGGATTGATTTAATGGATCACAAATAATGATGAAGACTTTTAATAGAAGCAGGTATATGAGTTTTATATAGATATGGAACTTTTTTATGAAGGAAGTTATGTTGCATGGGTGAAATTGATTATGAAAGGGAATGAAATTTTGTTTTCATCATGAAATTTTGATAAATGTATTATGTTACCTCATGAAAGAAGGCTTAATGATTAACATGTTACTTCTGCTACTGATATTGAATTCTTCTACTATGAGACTTCTTTGAAAGATCTTATAGGGAAATAAGAGAACAAGAGACCTACTACATTAGAATTGAATGGTGATAGAAGAATTATATTAAAGTATATTCAGCACTAGATTTATCCTCGGAAAGGGGACATTCCTTCTCTAAAATATCATGATTTATAATTTGTTTATTTTCTTCAAAAAGGTGTTAAATAGAATCAATGTACATGTCCAATGGTGAACATTAATGAGATTCTAAATCCTTTTTGTATGTAAAATTCTCTTTCCTATTCAAGAATGATTTCAACTATGCTCAAAGAAAAAAGGCTATATAAATATAGATGAGGAATTTTTAGTTATCGAATTCAATGAATCTACTTAAGCTATGACATTTTGTAAAAGAATAAAAATAAATTGTAACCCATGGTGGATGGAATGGGTTGGTGATGAAGATAGATTGTATGTGAAGTTCAATCCCCTAGATCATCCAGTTAGACCAGGGGATCTAGAGAATTCAGGTCTAGGTCCAAATGAACAATTAATCTACTATTCAGTTGAAGAAGAGGATCATGCTACTCATATTATAGATTTGGGATAACCAGTTGCTTATCGAAGTGAACCTAACACTATTGGACCATCAGAAAGAGTCTCTATTGGAAATATAAGTCCACTACTAGATTTACCCTCTCTTAAACCTGTTCTCAAATCATATAGAAGTGAAGAAACTGATGTTGAAGGTAGCATTGATAATGTTAGTTAATCCAATTGAGAATAAGATGATGAGAAATATGTTGGGAGTGGAGAAGATGGTTCAGAATTATAAGGGGAAGAATAATATGACAAATTCGAAGATTAGAAAGAATAAAGATGGTAATAATGAATAAAGCATTAAATGTTGGAGTGATAGGGATTATATTCACCCTAATAAAAACAACGATGCAATGAGTATGGAATTTTTTGAAGCAAATATTGTTGTCACTACTGATTGTGTTGTTCAAGGAGAAAATTTTTCCCCAGATGAACCTGACACTGAAGTCATTTACACTGCAAAAATAACACATCATATGGAAATGAAACAATTATTGGAAGCATAAACTGATGGGGGGGGAGTCTTCCCTAAGAGATGACACTGATGGGGGAGTATCAATGACATGTTGCTCAAGCTGATGAAGAGAATCATACATAATGAGTATGGATTCATACTATATCTCATTTGGATTATGATATTTCTACTGAATGAATGGTTATGTATCATTTGGAATAGATTTTGAATATTAATAGGATGAAATTGTTTCCCTTCATACAAAGGAACTTATGTGTGAGACCACTTCTAGAAACTATGTCACAAATGATGATTTTGATAAATTAAAGGAAGAGATATGCACTATCATAAGACACTCGGTAAAGTATTAATTGAGATATAAGGATTATGAATCCTGAAGAGAGAATTCTAAGCTAACTGAGAATTTGAAAACAATCATATATATGGTTGATGGTGTAAAGAATACTGGTGGTTCTAGTTTTATTTCTGATTCAACTAGTCTATCTCAAGCTGATTCTAATTCTGTTTCGAAGAAATTGATAAAATAAATTCAGCAACATTGAATCACAATTGTAGAGAGAATTGTGAAAATAAAATTCAAGATTATAAATTATGTAAATTAGTTGACAACTAAGATCAATTAGTTACCAAAATAGTATAGGAATACTATAGAAACCTTCATGAAAAGGACATGAGAACCATGTTTCTCATTTTAATGCTCTTGAGTTTTTCAGGCTAAGAAAAGAACAGCATGATCTTTCTTCCTCTCCACTAGATTAATGCTCTGCTCCACCTGGTCAGTTATCCCATGCTACAAACATTTCTAATATTAGATCAGCATTGAATTAGGAGCAGTATGAATTTATTTCATGTTTTCCCAATGATTAGTGAGTTTTTCTCAAAATATTTCCCAAGGAACCAAATGAACTGTCTATTTAAGAACATAGCAACAAATCTTACTCTCCCTCCAGTGACAAAGGCATTAATTATCAGATTCATATGCTCATAAATTTTTTTCACATATTGGATATGTTTATAGAAATCAAGGATGATTTTAAAAAGGATATGAAATATGGTGGAGGGATCATTGATGAATTCATAAAGCTGTGGAAACCATATCTCTAGGTCCAAAGTGAAGCCATTGTGGTTCCTCATGCTTCACATCTTCGCTCTGCAAGTTTTGTGCCTGCTTCGCCTCAGATGATTATTTTGTAGGATTTCTCTCACATCAAAATAGTTATCATAGAAACTGTTCATCCCCAGATTCATTCTCATTATAGACCTTCCCTTTCTTCAATAGTTCCTGAAGGAGTACCCATACCTCTTATCAAAATTCCACTCATACCCTCTTGACTTTTAGCCCAACCCTCCTGATGAACATTCTTTTGATCTTTTTGATAAGGGGAATTTTCCCCTTGATCCTACCATATAGTGTGGACTGATTTCTATTTGATAGGGCCAAGTCATTGTATGTCCAATTTTATAGTGTACATTGTTTTTTACTACTATTTCATTGTCTCTAATATTCTTATTTTTGTAGTTTTTCCTCATACCAATTTTTTCTAATCCCAAAATTGGGAGAATTTTCTTTCATGAATTATTAAAATTGGGATACCTTTATTCAACATTCCTATGTGATTATTATTCTCTAATACCTTATAAAAATATTCTCTTGGATATATTATTAAAACTGTTTACAATAATCTTTTTCTAGTGGTACTCAATAATTCCATGATTTGTGATAATAAAAAATGAGAAATTGTTGGCCCATATATATTATTACCCACTATACCTAATTATCTTTGTTTTAATTATCACAAATCATGTCATATGTTGACATATATATTATCTTATTTTAGATATTATAAAATGAAAATACATTATATATAAAATAATATCATTTCATTAATATAAATATTTATGTGTTCTAATGTCTAAATAAGAATTTAATTGATTATCTATATATAATTATGATGAACTTTATTTTCTATCTATTTTAATTATCAGACAGAGAGGACATCTAAAATTGTTTATGTATCGGTCACTAACACTGATAGGTCGATGACTCACTGTCAGAAATCTATCTTATTGATAGACAGATCAAACACGAATAATTTCTATATATGTGATGCTGACACCATTGGAAAGACTCACCGATGGACATGACACCGACATAAAAAGAAATCACCATTGCACATTCTACGAGTGAAGAAGACTTACCATTATTTCAAGTGACCTGCTATTATATGGTGCTACAGATGAAAAGACTCATTATCAGTTAAATGAGTAAATGTTGTCTCAACTGTCTCACTGATAGAAGGAAGTAATAACTGTTGATATGGGAATCACACAAATAGTTCTAAATGAGTGACCAATGCCTAGATAGCCTAATAACAAAAATGACTTACTGATGTCCCGAGTGACTGAAACTGATACCCAGAGTCAATGATACCAATAAAAAGAACTCATCGATAAAGAGATTGTCAAGTGATGACTAACTGATGCAGATAGTCCAATTCTAATAAATCAAAGATACTTAGGACTCACTAAAATTCATGAAAACTGTTTCTAATTTACTAATTAAAAAATATATATAAAGGTCATATTTTGACGAATTAATGTTTCAATCATTATTTAAATTTTTTGTAGGAAAATCAGGAGATAGTACGTGGTACAGACAAGTGGGGAGATCTTCATGTCTTCTGGATCTTGAAGTATAAAATATGTACTTGCTGGATTGTTTATATAGACAAAAACATAGCATGAAATGATGAAACGAAAACTCCATTAACTCTCAAGATTATGTCAAAAATCCCAAGAATTCAATGAATGATCATACAGGAAGATCAACAAGGGAAGCTAAATTTGTTGAGATGACTTGAACATCCTAAGAAAAAGATGTTGAACACTTCAAACTACTTGAAGAAGCCATAGCACAAAGACTATGATACTCTGTTTTGCACCTGCCATCAAGAAAAAAGACTCCCTCTTCATTTCCACTTCGTCAATCATGTCCAAAGCCTCACTGCATATCACACAAAGCCTTATTAACCTAAATAAACAGATTTATATTTTTTGTGTTCCTTTATTTACATATTTTGGGAAATGTCTTTATATGTCTATTAAACACAAACTGACTCTTATGAATCACTAAAGGATACCTTACATCATTAATATCACATTATTTTCATCCTTTTGTATCCCATATATAATTGTGGATGAGGTCGTGTGTGACCCGGTTGTTTTTTTCCCATGAAGAAATATGGTAGATGTCATGCGAGACCTTGATGGCCTAGTGTGCTATTGTGAAACCCGATACATGGTGTGGACAAAACTGTTTATTAATTTAAACTACATGGTGGAAGGTGATCACCAGGTGGATAAAACTAATTCTCTGATTGAGACTGATCCCCTTATTTATATCTGTTGTGATTACTATTTATTATTACTCCATTTTATCACACATTTCCCAATACTAAATTGAACATTGATAGTTAGTTTAGCTAGTTTTTATACTAGTTTTTAACCTGTAGTTTAGTTATAAAAGTTATATTAATCAAAATATTAGTATATCTAAGAATTAGTCATCATTAGAGTAATTAATTGAAATTTTAGGACCCCTATAAATTCACTACAAATTGACTTGTATTATATTTTTAGTTAGGAAAATTTTAAAAGAACCAATTTTAAAAGAAATTTTTATTGATTCTCAATTCACACCCCTATTGAGTAATCTACTCCAACTGACACATATAATTTTAATAAGTTGCTCTTATTATTGCTATGTTATTAATAGTAACTGTGAAAATTTTTATTTTACAAGGTTAAAGGTAAATTTGATAAATTAAGTTAACAAAATTTTTGATAAAGAATATAAAATTAACCAAGCACCTACCAAAATAGAATTAGATGAATAAAACATGACTCTAATCGCTAAAAGATCAGTATTGATTCATTTAATGGACTTATTTCTATTAATGTGATATAAATATTATTAAAATAAATAAATTGAAAACATGTCCCCCTCTTATTTCTTATAAGTATAATAATTTTTATATTGGGATGAAAATGATAAGACATAGATTGTAAATAGTCTAAAGAAATATAATGATATTATCTACATCATGGATATTTATTTAAAAATTTTAGAGATTAAATAATTACATTAAATATTGACACAATAGTGAAACAATATCTACTTTTTTAATAGAAATATCAAATAAATGATATAAAAAATAATAAAATAAATATAATTAGAATTAATGATTAGACTAGATGAATTTTTTACGTTATTATGACATATAATAAGTAATTTAGATGTTTTTTTGTTGTTATCTCAATGGTTGGATTTTATTTAAGTTCAATGATATAAATATTTTAAAAATTGACACTATTGATAATTTATAAAAATATCATTTATTAAATAATTAAATAATCATAAAAATAATAAAATTATTAAAAATAGATATGATAATGTTAAAATTTTATTATGGTTAAATTAACGGTAATGTGAAATAAAATATTTAATATTTATAGCCTCTTAATATTTAAAATATTGTTACCATCTTTAAAATTAATGAAGAATAATTAAGGGTAAAATAAAGAATAATAGTTTTAAAATAAACACAATACATATATAAAAACTATTTGATTTGAGGATTTAGAACTATCCTCATATTATATTCTACATAACTCTTGTTTAATTAATTTTCATTTAAAAAAAATTATATTTAATTAATATTCCAAGAGTTTCCAATGGTTACTCTCTCATCTCTAATAAAAATGTACCCAATATTCTCTAATACAATCACTTCTAACAGAATTTGTCATGGCCAAGATCCACCCAAACCCCTTCCCAAAATTCATACCTACGTTCTCAAGGAATTATTTATGGAAAAACACCCTCTTTATATGTGGTAATGTGTTCATCAAAAGTGATCAACTGAAGAAGAGGTATCTTTTTCATTAATTATTTCTGTTTTACTTCGTCTGAAACATCCTTTAAATATTGTCCACCAACGATAAAAAAATAAAATTTTTATCTCCATTATACATATATTTTATTTTGTTAATATCATCTCCAAAATACATCTCTAATTTCATCAAATGGGAATTGAACTTTTCATTATTGTATAAGGGGGACTACTGCCTTGCGAAATTATATAGTTTGTTTCTCATCACTGTCATTAAAGGCTAGTTATATTGATGGAATTTAATGTTAATATGTGATATTAATGACATATTAATTATTATAAGATACTAATATATCAATTAAATTCTTAATTTCCATTCATATGAATATGATAACACCATATGTGCATACATGTGAACTATCACATCAAAGAAATGATGTGAACCGTTTTTATTCACCACCTCACCTTAATGATATATATTAGAATATTTGAATGATTATTACGATTTCAAAAATATTATTATCATTATGAAAATATAAAATATCCATTAAATTATTTCAAAAAATATTAATGAAAAATGGAAACATTACTCATGCGTATATATGGCATACTGTCTCCATGAGTATAACATTGTTCATTTTTAATATCAATATTTAATGAATACATTTAAATGTATAATTGATATAAAAAATTATTATTATGTCATTAATTTTATTATAGAGAATATGGAAATATGAACTCTTGGAAAATATATTTTATAACCAGTTCATTTTTTACTCAAGTACCCAATATTGACAGAACGTCCAATATGAATTTAAATAAATATGTAATTTTTATAACATGTTAAAAAGTAAAATAATAGGAATATTAATCATGAACAACATTCTCATTAATGAAAAAATTAACCTAATTTTATTTTTTAGGAATATAATTAGTGTACGTGACGAGACATACTCAAGGTAAGGGAATTTGTCCCAATACCCATTCATTGAGTAACATTTTGATAATATAAAACTCTTAATTTTATATGATTTATAAGAAAACCCTTAGAAATTTAATATAAATCATTGGTGTTAAAAAATTATATTTTTTATATAAAGGGTTTTACTATATTACAAAAATAATTGTTTAACATTGGTGGTGATAATGACCTTTCTGTCACCGAGGCCAATATTTGGTATTTGTCTTCCCTTACAAGATATTATATTTTTAATCAAAAATTAAATATTATATTCCCTTTTTAGGTTTTTATATTGAAAAAGGTTATTAATAATGGATTGATTATATTAGTATCATTAAATTATAACTTGTAATTGAAAACTATAAATTTTATTTTTCCAATATTCTTGATTTATGTGTCAGGGATATTTTATGGATCTTGGGAATTTCATTTGTATATCGTTGGTTCCGTGAAAAACTGATTGTGGGTGAACTGATGATTGATATTCAATGAATTGGGTGATGATGTGGAGTTAATAAGTTGGGATTTTCTAAATTAATTTATATAATATATTTTGATAGGTATTCCAATCATAACCATTATGGTTACCACTAATTTTGCTATGTTATATACAATATAATTATGATATGGATACCACAATTTACCATTATGTTTTATAATTTCTATAAGTTTTATTAGAATCTTTTTATTTTATGTGGTTTGTTAGAGTGTTTCTGTTTTATGGGTGACAAGTATGATTTTGATAAAATTTATTCATCGGTATAAAATATTCGTGGACTAACTGTTTATTTTATTATTTTATATCCCCTACTAATCTTTTTGATCTCATCCTTTGTTTTTGAAATATTTTCCACATGTTATATGGAAGGGAAAAAGAATGGAAGAAGTCATGATAAATTTTATGGAGATTTTTTTATCAATAGGAATAAGTAATGTTTTATATTTGATAGTTTAATTTTGTGAAAAAATAGATAGTGAGTAGAGGTGTCTACTCTGTAATATTTGAATAATTATGTAATAGTAAAGGCATAATTATCGAAAAATCCAAACCTATAAAGCTGCATAATTCTATTTATTTATTTAACTCATGATTATGAACCGTTTATAGTTTTGGACATATAATAAGAATATGAAAATAATTTAAGATTTATTTCTTCTTGCATGATACACGATGGGTATCCCAGCATGGTCCTTTAGATAAATGATTCAGTGACATTAAGAGCATAGAGATGTGTTTTATATCAGGGTATATTGATGTGTTAGGAATGATATTTGGTTCCATATGTTTTTAAATCCTTATTTTGTTGTTAGAATTTACTTAAATATTTCTAAACAGCATAGGAGTGGTTTATATTAGTTTATATAGAAAATTAAGAGTATATAGTAGGTCCCTTTAGAACAAATGGGATAGTGTTCCTTGAACAGGGAGGTATTTAATATATACAATTATTTATGTATTGGGTTTAAAGGATTGTATTTTTTTTAAATAGTTAAAAAAAACCATGACTATTTCGATACATATCCAAACAGGACTCATGATTTTAACTAGTATAATAACAACCTTTAATCATAATGTTTCAATTAAAATAATACCCTCATTCTTTTTAAGACTTATTTGTAAACTCAAAGACATAAATAATTACATGGTTTTATATTTCTATATAATATTACATGTAATCTAACTAATTTCATCGATATATTAGTAATTTAATTATACCAATTTTATCACTTCATTTTCTTATATACATGTATATCATAACAAATATGATCAAATAAAAGAATATTTTAATCTCTACATTCATGAAAATATAATCAAAATTATTTATTATTTTTCATGTGCATAACTCCAATTAATTTGTATTTTTTGTATACAACCATCATTAAAATTTAATACGTGATAAATTTTAGTTGATTCGTTTTGAATAGGTTTTTTAAAACATTGATTGCACAACTCAACATACTATTACAATGTCTAATAACCTGAGTTTTCTAAATCCCCAACATGAAAAAATTTACCACATGTTCATTGAATTTAATATTAAACAAGGACTTCCAATAGAATATTTTCTATGTATTTACCTTTTCCAAAAATTCACTTTATTTAATTTCTCATAATACATTGGATCAATATGTAAATTTTTTTTCAACCAACCAATAAAAAAGTTTATTATTTAACAACATCATTTTTAACAACAATCTTGGTTTATAAAAATATCTTGAATCTGAGTAACCCATTATTCCAAAATAAAAATGAACCATTATTGAATATTTCAATGTTATTGAGAACCACATTTTCTCTTATCCAATGAGATGAACATACACTATTCCGAATATATAGACGGTCCTTTGGAAAATATTTTATATAAACATTGAACATATGAACAATATATTTTAATTTTCAATGTTAATTAATAAAATTGAGTATTAAATTCATACTCAACTAATCTATGATTGTAGTAAGTCTAATATCTATATTATAACCTAATTGGTCAAACAAATCCAATGATTTTTATAGCACCTTCTTTTCAATTCCAAACTCATAGACTTCATCAAAACATTCATCACATAATGCGATAGATCCATATAAAATTAATAATTATTGAATATTTTATATTCATTTAAAAACCTTCAATTGTAATAATATATTATTTTCCATGTCGAAATCTATAGAAACACAATAATAATAATAATAATGAAATTTTTCCAAAACCAATTGTTTATATCAAAATTATGCCATTATTTATCCACCACCATTTTTACTATTTTTATTATTGATTTTGAGAATGATTTTTTAATTAACTCTTGTAGTTTCATATTATATTATAATTTTTATTATTTTTTTGACATTGACAATTTTTGAATATTTGTCATTAAAATTGATATTTCAAGTTTTTTATGTTTTTTAATGTATCTTTTGATGCTATAAATATCAATTTTCATGTGCATTCCATATTTTGTTATTTCATTCCACAAAAAAAATATTATTTTAAAATAATTCTATTTTAGTTTTTTATCTAGGAAATCATGTTGCTTTTATAATCATAAAAAATAAGTTTAATTTTAAATTTCAAAATTTTCCTCATTTGATTCTTGAAGTTGAAAATGAATTTGTTTAGATGAATTTTTTACTCATTAAAAAATACTAATAAATTTAAATTTAAATTTCATTATATAAAATATTATCATACATATAATTATAATATTATTTTTATGGTAAGAAACACAATTAAAATATCACTATCATTAATTAAAATTGATTATGTTGGATATTTAATGAATTAATATTATCAGATGTTTGATATTCAATACTCAGATTCTTTATTTATTTATTCTATATATGGATATTTTAATTGTAATCCTTGAACTAATGATTTCAAAAATTCAATTTCATTTCCATTATCCTTATCAATGACATTATATTTATATCTATTAAAATTTTCATCCATCACTTTAGAAGTTAATAGATTCTCCCCTATTTCAAATTATATTTCTCATGTATTGAAATAATAATCATCTTCAATATATAATCTAAACAATAATTAATTTTATATTAAATACTAGGAAATTTTTACATTTACATTTTAAATTAGATTTTATTTTGCTAAAAATCAAGGATTTGAACTTTCAAAAACATCTAAAGACGATATCATTAAATTTACATTACCCTTACTTCAAAATTGGGTAATTATACTAGAAGATAAAAATATCCTCTCATTAAAATAAAATAAAAAGAAAATACTCATGGCCCCTTACTTTAACATTTCTATTTAAACATGAGATAAATTACATAAACTTGTTATGTTTTACTTAATCAACATCATTAGCATAAAACTATTAATATTATTAGCATATTTCTGAGTGAACATTCTCGTTGTTTATATATTTAAATATATTTTTCAACCTAAATCATCTTTATTATTGTTTGAACATTTCTAATTTCATAAGAAATTTGTATGAACGATAACTCATCCAATTATATTTTGCTAACATCATTGTGATAAATTTGTGATACCATTGTTAACCAATTTATCTAATATGAAACATAGTAATTTCTTGACATTATAGAATTTATAAGAGAATTTTTTAATTATTCTTGTGGAATTATCTAATAAATTAGATAATATAATGAAATAATCAACACAATAACTTTAATAATATAGATATATTTAAATTTTTCAGGGAATTATTTTTTATCTAAATTAATTGAAATTAATTCCTTAAAATATAATTTTATTCTTAACATAAATTCCATTTTATTCCATAAACATCATGAATTTAATACAATTTTTCTCTATAAGATATGAACATATTGTATACTTTTCACATAATAATTTTCATGATTCTTAATCTCTATAATTGTGATAATTTTATACTATATATAAGAAACACAATTATATTGTCGAAACTCTTGAAACATCTATACAATGTCATGTTGGGTATATTAGTATCATATATTTCCAAAGTTGAATGATATTTTCATAAAAAATTAACCTGATTATTATTCAGTTACTTAAATAAATAAATCAAAAATTTTAAAATTATTAAATAAACCCCGTACCAAAACCATGAAACATGATAACCAAATGCATGACTTCATTAAAATAAAAACATATTCATTTTTTGATTCTTTGTTAAGGTCTCACACAATCAATGACTATTATTGAATGTAAATCAGTGAAAAACATATCATCATTCAATATTATCATTTATATTAATGAAAACATCATCACTTGAATGATTAATTATTCAAATTGTATTTATATCCAAAATAATAGAATAAACCCCATTATACTAGGTTCACCACTGAAAATGAATGTCTATGCTAGTAAAATGACATGAAAAAATCGTTATCTAATGAACCATAAGTATAATCATGCTAGATTAAATGACATAGGATTTTACATATTCACTGAATTCATTAAAATTTATTTTTACAATATTTAGTGCCCCCATACTACTCAAAATCATTGAATTGAAAAATAACATGATTTTATTTTAATACCAATGAATTTTGTAAGTATTTCAACATTAAATGGAACATTTTTTGTCTTCTCTTCTCTCATTTTCATCTTTCACGAAGTCCTTTTTTTTCTCATCTTCATGATATTTAATATCTTATATTATTCACTTTTTATATTTATATTTCAAATTCATTCCACACATATAATGTTATATGACATAATAATTTTCATTGAATTTTAAATTTCATATTCTGAATTACAGGCCAATATTACCGTATATCTTTTCATTGTTAATTTTCATCATCTTGTTCATTTTTTACATTTCATTCCCCTTTTCTGTTGTTATGAAATTATTAGTATTAATTATGATATTTTTTTATGATATATAATATCATACATCATAAAAAACACAATAATCTACATTTTTAAACTGAATATATTATGGTGATATAATCCATAGTGATTTTTCCACAACCACATTAACCATATCCTTTCATTTTTAAAAACATAGAAAAATAAGAAAAATAACATTATTCATATTATTTTTTTCTTATCCTATATTAAAAAAACATTCCCCATATTATTTTATAATGGAACTATAACAGAACATTTTTATACTGAGGAAAAAAATTTTAGTCCTCAATTGTGACATGTGGGGTCAAGATATAATGTGGTTAGCTCCCTAAAATACTCCAAAAATTTCTAAACAAAATTACAAGGATACATAATAAATGAACTATCAATTTTAATTACCTACATAATACATTTTACTGTAATATGGTCCAAGAAAATTTTTCCTTAGACAAATGATATTTTAGGATAATTTTCACTCATTGATATTTCCGACTCTATATTCTCTATTAATCATCATAAATATTCTGTGATCATTCAAAATGAAATTAAATAGGAATAAAAAAATGTTCCATTTCATAATGATGAATGTAAATCATGTTTTAAATATAAAATTAAACACAACATATAACTCATTTAATTAAAAAAATCAACGACAATAGTTATTGTTTTAATAATGTTAAAATAATTAAGGAAGTGAAATTTAGTATGTTGTGGTTATATTAATCATTTCATGTGTTATAATATTACTCAAAACTTTTATATTTAATCAACATAATCTATCATGATATGTTTATTATTATTGGAAAATGAAATTAAAAATATTAAAATATTATATCGATTTTTTAAATGTTCAAAAAATATATATGGATAAACCAATATTTTTATAATGTATAAACATTATTAACCATATATTATATAAAAAGCAATTTTTTTTAATTTTTTTTAAATATGTATGAGTAAAATATGTTTCCGAAGAGGTATATGTAAGTAGGATAAATAATTTTATGTGAAGTGTTGATGAATATGTGTGTTAAATAGATTTTCATCATACACTTTTATATCAGAACTCTAGGTTCTATCTTCCCTTTATCTCAATTTAACTAATAGATAATGAGTGTGGATGAAAGATTACCTAAGGTGTTAGGTGATATATAAATCCAACGAACACCTCTAGAGGAATTATTATGATGTAAACTTCTCTGGGATATCCCTTAAACACACATGAGGAATTGTTGGTATTTTCATTTGTATAAAAGTATGTATATAATTATTTTAAAATTTGAAATTAAGGAATCTGATGGAAAAAAGAATAGATAAGAAATTGTTATTAATAGAAAAAATGATGTTGTTTTATGATGTATTCGGAAATAATTTTCATTTATTCCAAAATACTATAACAGACATGGGCCCGTTTGACCCTTGGCGTATCCAAAGGGAGGAGGGTTTAAACCATGAGAAAATTTATATTAGGGGATAAGATAAAAGTGAAAATAATATTTATTGGAAAAAACTATATGATTTTAATATAAAATATATTTAATATCTATTTTTTACTTTATAAAGAGTATATATTTTAAAAATATTTCTAGATATAAAATTGTAAACATTTTTCTCCAATGTTCATAAATTATTAAATAAATAGTACATATTAAATACATTATTTTTTAATTTATTTTACATAATCCAAAATTAATTAACTATATTGTATCAATAGTTCAAATATATTGTATTTAAATAATGTACAATTTTTATATAGATTTAAAATAGAAAAAAATTATTTAATTCATTAATTTTATATTTTTATATGAAAGAGCCTACATTTTTTACATTTAAATGGTTAAATTTGGTAATTTAAGAATTTTAATATAAATATAATTTGTTAATATTTATAATATAAATCAAAAAAAATAATTTATAATATACTCAATATTTTATAATATCATTATTTTTGAACTATTTATAAATTCATATATGATGTCTACATATTTTATATACAAAGAAATTTCTTTTAAATCAACATTAAATTTTTGAGTATTGTTGGAATAAAAAAAAGGTAATATATAGGGTATTTGGTGGAGTAAAGGACCAAAGAGATATTCAGGTGGGCTGGAATGATAAATGTCGTGTAAGATTGAATCTCCCAATGAATACATGGAGAAATATCTTCCCTTTGACCATTGATCATAAAACCTGATACATATTGAAATTCAATAACATTATTTTCCAAAACCAACCACCCTTTTCAACTAATTTGTAGATACTAGGTTTATGATTACAATGGTCATGAAGCAAACATTCAAAAAGAACATATTTTGACATGGGAATATAGAAATTAATAATATTCAGTATAATATGCACAAATGGGTATCCTTTATTTTGAATCATGTCACACTTTTTGTCAGGGAGATATATAAAAACATATTTTATTCATGAAATGATCATAAAATATAATATAAAATATTTATAAGAAATTAATTATTTTATTAATTTTCATTCAATTATCCAAATTTAATATCATATTGTTGAATTTTTTTTAAAAATATTAAATATATGATTATTAAATAATGTAAATAATATATATTATTAATATGGAATGTACATAAAACATTTGAAATATAATAAAATTCTTGTTTTCGTTATTTATATATTTTGATAGGAAAGAGTTTATATATTATTAATTTATTGGTGAACCCTAATTTGTTTAAAATTGTTATATAAATAAACAGTTATTATATTTTCATGGAATATCTAAAATACCATTTATAATTTAAAATTTATTTATTTATGAAATTTTTTCAAATTTAATTCAGGTGTCTAAATATTTTTCTATAATCATCTTTTTTTAAACAGCATTATGGTTTTGTGTGTTGTTGGAATCAAAAGAGGGAATACATACACTTTATAGTCAGTTAAAGGCCTGTGGTAGGATTTCGGTGATATGGAAAAATAAATGTAAAATATGCATAAAATACATAAACATTACGTAGGAACCCATCTTCCCTTCAACTGTTGGTAAAGCAACCCAATAATGACATGAATTTGTAACAATTGTTCACCCCATGCCACTGACCTCTCTCAAGCAATCTTCAAATACAATGTAATACAACATCCATTCTAAGAAGAGGAAACTGAAAATTAGATAGCTAGACGTTAGAAAGTATAAATAGGAATACTAAGTGTAAGTGTATCCAACATGTTTCATTTAATAATAGTTCTGATATAGTGTTTATAACTCTTGATATTAATATTTTAATTTTTTTTAAACACTATTTATAAATTATAATATTAATTATTTAGATTAAATGCATTATTTAAAATAGATTTAACATAGGGAATACACATTTTTATATATTTGATCAATGGATGAAATTAAAATAAAATATATTATAAGTTTATAAATAATATTTTTACATTATAAATATGATATGTTTAAATTTAATTATATTATAAAAGAATTCATATTTTCATTGATTTTATTTTATTATATGAAAGTGTCTTTCTATTATCCTTTTAAATGATGAAATATGATGTTTTTATAATATTAATTTTAATATAACATGTTTTTATTTACATAGAATATCAAAAAATGTATTTATAAATTAATAATTGTTTATAATTTCTTTATTTATGAAATTGTTATAAATTCATATCTGATGTTGAAAATATTTTTAATGGAATCTACTTTTTTTAAATCCACATTAACAATTATTGTTTTGTTGGAATAAAAAATGGAATATACAAAAATCATAGTGGGTTTAGTGAATAAGGTGGGATTTAGTTGATCCAAAATGATAATCATCGTGTATGTGAAAATTTCCAAACTTGTATGGGGGAACTCAGATTACCTCCATCCCTAGATAATGAAACCTAATTAATAATCTAATTTTGACTAGTTTTTAAAATAATTCTTCCTCCCTCTCTATACCGATCATAATATACAAGGAAAAAAATGGCATCAAATTGGATGACGACACACAAAAAGTAGACGACAATATAAAATAAGGTTGAAATAAGGAATATACATGGTAAGAGGCATCAAAAGTGGAATTTTTCATAGCTTTACAATACTGTATTTCCATATTGGTGACATAAAAAATATATAATTTTTATGCAATGTTCATAAATTCAATTTTGAATTTTTCATATTAAATTCTATGTTTTATAATTTATTACTCCAAAAATATAATTTAATTGTATACATTTGATTTTTAGTTTTATGAAATTTATAATATTTAATAACTAATCATTGAAAAATTTCAAAAAAAAATATTTTATATTTTTATAATGATTTAAAATATATATTTTTCGAAAACAATATATTTTTATATGAATGAGTTTATATATTTCCATTAATATAATGATATATGAGGAATTAAAAATTGTACTATAAATATAAAGTATTTTTACTTACATTGAATATCATAAGAATAATTTATATATTCTAAATTTTTTATAATTTATTTATTTTGGAAATTTTTATAAAGTCTTATTTGATGCAGAAATACATTATCTAATGACCTAGTTTTTTGAAATCCTTATTATGGATTTGAGATTAGTATAAATCAAAAAGGAAAATAGAGAGACAACATAGTGGGGTCATGGAACAACGTGACCTTCAAGAGACACAAAAAGTAGAACACCGTACAAAATTGAGCCTCTTATCTATTTCATAGGAACCCAACTTCACTACAAAATGTGTTAAAAAAGAATAAATAACAAATTTGGAATCATTTTTCACTCAAACGTACCACCCTCTATCAAATAATTTCCACATATAAAGTTAAAAATTACCATATATGGGAAGGAGAAAAAATAAAAAATAATATGGTAATATATTCAAAGATATAATTAATAAATATTGAGTTTGTGAGGAAACTGGGGGTGGCTTTTACTACGCTTTATTATATAGTGTCTGTTAATGCTAGATATAAATCGTTTATTTTTTTTATGAAATGTTCAAAAATTATAGTATGAATTATTTATAATAAAAGAATAATAATTATAATTCATTTAACGTGATCTAATGTGTTAGTGAAATATTTGATCATTGGATCAAATAAATATAAAATATATCATATCTAAATTGTTTAAATTTGATAAATTATAAATATAAAATTATTATATCGATTTAAAATATTAAAAAATCATTTTTTCATTAAATATATATTTTTAAATGAAATGGTATGAATTTTTTATATTTAAATAATGAAATATGAAAAGTATATTATTATAATATAAATATAATATTTCAATTTTTAAATGGAATACGAAAAACACATTTTTAAATGATAAATTAATTACAATTTATTTATCTATGAAATGTTTATAAATTCAAATATGATGTCGACATATTTTATCTACAATCATCTTTTCTTTTTTATATCCACATTATAGTTTTATATACCATGGTAATCATAAAATGGAATAAATTGACTCTATAGATGGGATTTGGCATCGGGTAGGCTTTCGGTGAGCTAGATTGATAAACATCATGTAGGGCTGCATCTCCCAAAACACAACAGCAAATGAAGTGTACCTCCAACATGATGCAATGAGACTCAATAGATAACTAAATATGGAAACTCTTTTCACCCAAACTAACATCCCTATCTATATTGATCAACTCTCCTTGGTTAAAAATGACATCTTCTGGGACAAAGACACCCACAAAATTTATTGTTGGATGTAGAATGGTATAAATAAGTTTGGATAAGAGTAATATGCTTTAGGGGATGAATTTTTTTAAGCAACAAGATATCCGGTTTTGTAACGCGAAGATAATTTTTTTTTTATTTTTTATGAAATGTTCAAAAATTGTAATATGAATTGTTTATATTAAATGAATTATTTAAGAAATGTTTTTAACCTGTGACATTTTTTTCGAAATATTTTTTAATGGTTTAACTATTTATCAAATATATTATATTTAAATAGTATTAAATACTTAAACTATTTATTTGAAATGATCATATTCAGTTAAACTATAAACAAAATGCATGTTTACATTAATTCTATATTGGGATGCAAAAGTATCTGTATATTTTAAATATAAATGAAGAAAATTGAAGATTTCATAATTTAAATATAAATATAATGTGTTTACATTTACATAGATTACCCAAAAAGTCATTTCAAAAGTATAAGTTAATGATAATTTTTTTTATTTATTAATTGATTATAAATTTGTATTCGTTGTCTAAATATTTTATATAAATTCCTCATTTTTTATATTCACATAAAGGTTTTCATTTTAGTGATTATCAGAAAATGGAATACACAAACCCTGTAGTTGTGTAAAGGCATTTGGTAGACTTCTGGTGAGTAAAAATGATAAACACCACTTTAGAAAAATACTCACAACTAGTTGGGGGAAGCCGAATTCCCTCCAACATGATGTTGAAAAACCAGAAAAATGTCCAAATATGAAAATGATGTTCACCCAATCCTACCTCAATCTATCAAGAGATATCTAGATATTACCTTAAACATGACATTGACTGGGAATGTGACACACAAGAAGATGAAATCCAAGTGTAATAATGGAGAATTTATGAATATTGACTGAATGTGGCAGAAGGGGTAAAATTTACTAAGGGTCGTGATATCGTGTTTTTAATAGATGATATAATTTTTTTATATTTTTTTTAAACAAACATATATCATAATAAATTTATTATTTTATAAATTTTTTAAAATATTCCAATAATGTTTGAACATATTTTTTCTATGGTTTAAATAGATATACAATATAAGATATTTCATAAGTGAATTTTTTTAATTTTTTTATTCTGTAATTTTCATAAGAATTTAAAATTTAGAAAAATCATGTTTTCATTAATTATATATTTTGACATGAATGATTCTATATATTTTCAATTTTCATGATTGAATATGAAGAGATCTTAATTATAATATAGAAATAATGTTTTCATATTTATATGAAATATCCAAAAATTAATTCCTAAATTATAAATAATTTATAATTTATTTATTTATGATATGTTTAATAATTAATTTATCATCTATAAATATTATATCTTGGATCCTTGTTTATGTCTACATAAAGGTTTTTATTTTCGGGTGGATTGGAAAAAGGAATATGTAGGTAGAATAATGGGGTCATGGCACATGGAGGGATTTGGGAGAACTAGAAATGTAAACACATCATATACATGAAATTCAAAACCGTACATTAGAACCTAAATTCCATCCATTCCACTGCCTTGAAACCCAATATACCGAAATTATTAAACAAAATTCCCCCAAAACACTACTCTCTATCTACTGATCAATATATACAATGTGAAACATGAGGATGGTCAGGAAAGAGACAATTGAAAAATTATGGTTAGAAGTAGGAATTTAGTAATAATGATGATTAACTGAATGAGTGTCCATGGGGATATTTTTACAAAGTATCATGATACAATATTTGGTAAATTTTTTATAAAAACTATATATTTTTAATGTAATGTTCATAAAATATATTTTTTTATATGAAATAGTCTATATATTATCTATTTCAATGATTAAATTTTGAGAGTTCATAATTGTAATATAAATACTTAATGTTTATATTTTGATATGATAATTAAATTTTTTTTCTAAAAATTAAATAATTAATAATTAAATGATTTATACATTGCTTATAAATTCAAATCTGAGGTCAAAATAATTTGTCTTGAATTAATTTATTTCTATGATCCACATTATGTTTGGGAGTTTAATAGGAATCAAAAAATGGGAAACCATAGAAAATATTGATGTGTCAATGAAGAATACTGACATTATTTGTGCTATAATGAAAAAATCATTATAGACCCAAAACTCCCAAACCATAAAAAAAGAACCTTACATCCCTCCAACCAATTTCAGAAAACCTTATATATACCCAAATTTGGAAATGTTGTTCACCCAACCATATTAACATCTACAAATAAATCTCAAGATACCAAGATGAATATATATTTTAGGGGAATTATTGAATGGATGAAAAGAAGGTCATATGTGAGAATGTTTAGTTAATGAAGATTGATTACAAGAGGCATTGGCATATTTCATTTTAAATAAGTGGGGATATGGTGTTTGATAATTCTATATAATTTATTTTTATTTAGTTATGTAAAATTCATAAATTATAATATTTTTTTTCATATTATGTGAAATATTTTTGAAAATTTTATAACATAAACAATGTTTTTTGATATTATTTATAAATGGTTAATATAAATACAAAAAATATGATATCTAAAAATTAAAAAAAATTAGATTATTTATATGAAATTTTCATATATATATGAAATATAAATGATTATTGTTTAATGAAGTTATATATATTTTTATTACCTATTATTTTTTATTTTTTTATTTAAATTATTTAATATTTGTTGGATCTCAAGAGATTACAATAGATATAAGAGTGGGGTGATTTGTTGTTTAAAAAATAAAATAAAACAAAACATAAAACCTCTTAAAGAAAAATTGAAAATTCATCTACTTTTTTATGATCATAGTGTCACAATGTGATGTAGATAATGTCCAATTAAATTAGAGTAGTTTATTAGTGAAATAGTTACACTGATAAGGTAGTCTGTTAAAAATATATGTATACAACCTAATATTTTAATGCACATGCATAGAATAAAAAAAGTCTTATAAATAAGATACCAAAATTATTCTAATAGTAATAATCATGTAAAAGATTATAAATGATTTTAGACATTATATATAAGAGTTAAGGTAGTTATAAATCCTAACTAATGATATACTGATTTTTGTTACCAACAATAATTTCCCTGTCTTTTTATAGTTATAAATTCTTCAATCTAATAAATATGTACCATCTTAGACTTCCAATCCCCTATAAGAACTCAATATAATGGATTTGTATCAACTCTATAATTATTTTACAAGATATCCTTTGATATGATTACTGGTTCCAAATATGTTTTTGTATCCCAAGAAGCTCTTAATCTGATAGATCATATTCACGATCTTATTATCCTTGGAATCCGTAAATTAGTACAATGTTCATACACATTATTCAACAAGTAGATTGTTTTACGGAATATTCATCCCTTAACAAGAATTATTATAAAATTATATCTCTTAATAATTAAAAATACAAAGTATATTTAGTTGATATAGTACAAATAATTAGTTGGATTATGATTATAATTAATCAAATACAAACTCTTTAAGTGATCTTATGTTTATAGGGAATATCAAAATGGTAATATTTATATGATTTTTTCAATATACTTGGAAATATTACACTTTGAAATCTCATAATGATTCTGATATTGAATTTGGTATCTATGAATGAGTTGTAATTTATTTTTCATTTTTGGAACCATTACAATGCTATTCTATATTACATACGAGTGGTATAATTCTAATAATATTGATTTTAATCCTTATGTATTCTAATGTAATTATATATTAGTTATTAATATGATAATATAAACAAAGGGAATTCTTGTATATTAGTACTAATTCAATTCCTATGATCAGGAATTTTTTAGTTTGATTATCTAGTGATATGTCTAACCACCTATCAGAACAAAATTCAGTTAGATTTAATGGGTACACCTTCAGTATGATGGACCTATTGAATAATAAATGATTATATAAATTACACCATAGACCTATATCAATGTTCCATATCAAATAAAGTTTTCATTAAAAATGTACTAAATATCATGGGAAATGTGAATATAGTAAACATAATATTCAGAAGTTTTTTTTTCAAAATCTAAGGATTGCAAAATTTTTAAGTAAGTCTTTCAACTCAAAAATATCACCCATTTTCGGAAAGAACAAAATAACAAACAAAAAATGAAGTAAGTATCCATGAAAAACATATATCCCTTTATTTCATTATGAACATAAATGATATAATACATAATATAACTCCCCCTTATTACATGACTTCATACTGATCTATTGAAAAGTAGTGTTAGATACATTTGATTATACCATTCAAGATAATAACACCCCTATAAAGTAATTTTTTTAAATTTTTTCCATCAATTATTCCTCAATGATTCTTTAATACATCCCTTTATTTTGAATTATATACCCCATATACATATCTCAAAATCAATTCTCCAACATTGTGATTTTCAATTGTACAAAAGAAATTATATAATCAAGTGAAATGTTAGAAAATTAATAATAGAAAAACAATTTTATTTGAATTAAATAATCACCAGTAAGAATAAAAATGTTATCAAATCCGTTATTGACATCAAAAGTATTCAACCAATATCTATCGTACTCATAATCATTACCATCTATGATAGGTGGTCAATTGGGATTTAAATTCTCTAATGTTTTAACATTTTGAAAAGATATCTTAAAGTCAATTGAATATCTTATTCTACAAACATGTTAGTGTGAAAAAATTATAATCACTTATTTTATTACAAACGTAATAAAAAATTAGTTGATAGAATAAATTAAATTGAATAAAAATAAAGTATTATAAATTTCACTGATACCAGTTGTTGGATCATAAGGATTTATAATGGATATAATAGGGTTGAATTTTAGTTTATATATAGAAAAAAAATAAAAATAAAAAACTCTTATGTAAAAAACAATCAGAATCAAACACTATCTAGTGTTTAGAGTGTTATAATAATATGAAGATTCTATTTGTTTGAATTAGAGTATTTTATTGGTATCAAATATTCAACAATGATTTATTTTTATGATAATAATGATAAATGACTTTCTAATTTACATTTATATTAGAAATTGAAACTTTTATAAATAATAAATAAAAAGGATTACAATAACAATAATTACAGATGACACTAGTGTGGAAAACATTTTTTACGTCATTATTTTTTTCGTCAGTTATATATAACCGACATGATAATCTGTGAAATGCTATTTTTTACATCGGTTATTTTATAACCGACATAAAAAACCCAGTGAGTATATTTTTAACGTCCGTTATTTTAATAACCGACAATAAAAATCGAGCGCATTCGTTTTTTACGTCGCTTATAAATTATCCGACTTAAAAAAACAATCAGCAGTGAGTTTTTTACGTCGGTTATCCAATAACCGACCTAAAAAACGAGATATTGACGGGTTTTTTATGATGGATATTTTATAACCGACATAATAAATGCAGCTTCTCAGTCCTTTTTGACATTGGCTATTTTATAACCGACGTAAAAAAACAATGTGCAAAAGTTTTTTACGTCGGTTATACAATAACCGACGTAAAAAATGAGATATGGACGGGTTTTTTAGGTCGGTTATTTTATAACTAACGAAAAAAACGTGGCTTCTGAGACCTTTTTGACATCGGTTATTTTATAACCGACCTAAAAAAACTATTCACAGAAGTTCTTTACATCGGTTATTGTATAGCTGACGTAAAAAACTTCTCTTTCTGATGTATTTTTTATGTTGGTTATTCCATAACCGACGTAAAAAACCAACACACATATTTTTTTACGTCGGTTATAAAATAACCGACCTAAAAGGAGCCATATGTGATAGATTTATAACGTCGGTTATTATAATAACCAACATTATAAATGTAAAAAAAATATTCTATAATGTCGGTTGTTAAATAACCAACGTTATAAAACATTTAAAAAATTAACAATCCCCATGGACTGTAATTTATGATTTTTCGATCGACATCCGCCGGCTCGTCACTCTCACGCGGTAAACCCAAATTGGTTCGTCAATATAGCGGCGTTAAATTGATTTTGGCTTCATCATTTATCATCTTTACTCTCCTCGGATCTATCATCTCATCTCGCAACACTCATGTAATCCTTCCACGAGTTTATTTCATTCATTTTTTCCAAGATAGTCTATATTTATGTTTTGCTATTTTTGTGTTTAAACTAGTTAAGATTCTTCCATTTCAAAGACTATTACATCATTTTTCATATCGTTGGCACGGGACATCCATTTTCATCTAGAGTGTCTTGTTTTTGAATTTCATTATAAAACAAATTTTGATATATTACCTTTCATTTAATGACTCAAAATCTTTCTATGTTGGATACATTTGTGGGGTTATTTATTTAAGGACTATGGCGCGATTAATGAATGACATGGAATATTTCCTAATTTGACCAGTTTTAATTTCATTATCGAAAAAGAAATTTGAGGTATGGTTGATTAATCCATTCCTTTTATCCTATATTTCATTTAACGATCAAGTTCATCTAACAATTTTGTAGTTGGATAACCAATAATGTTTATGTGATTAGAGAATTAAAAGAAAATTTCATCATATATAGTGAATCATTTTTTTGAGTGTCTTATCATAGTATAAGAATCTATCATTCATATTGAAGATGTCATTTTTTTAGAAAACAAAAACCATTAATGTAAATCATTTATCATTCATTAATTGAACTAAAATAAAAATTTACACATGAGTTTTAATGGAACATTATAAAATAAATATTTGTCATTCACCCTCATAGAGTCTAATAAATCTATGATAAACCTTTTTTTTCTTTAAGGGAAACAAATTCACTTTTACCCACTTTGTATTTTTAGAAGACACAAAACTCCTTTATAATTTCACCCTTCTGGGAAGTATTAAACATCATTATATCCCTTTTAAAAAAATCTAAATGTCACAGAAATATCGTGCATCCATTTTGTCTTATAAGACTTTACTATAGATAAGTATAACATTTTTAATATTATTAGTTAGGATAAACTCTATCATAACATCATTAATATATGTTTATAAAAATGGGAATATCAAAATTCTCATGATTTTAGTTGAGAATAATGATAATGTTTTTTATTAATGATAATATAAACATGGGTAATTTTAAAAAAAGAATGTGAACATGAATAATCAATGTTACTTATATGTATTTCACAAGATTTTTTGATTTTATGTCACAAAACTAATTGATGATCAAATACAACAAATAATTGCACCACCAACCAAAGTGAAACCAATGTATTGTTCTATTCTAAAAATGCAAGATTCAATCAATGAAATTGTGATTTATTTATTTTTAGAGTTTTTGAATCAAGAGACTATATTCTATTTCAAATGGGTATTTGTTTTTTTATGACGATTCACGATTTTATTTGATGTAGGTTTTTCTTTTTCATAGATTACTTCATAATGTGGTCTCGATTTATTTGATTTTGTGTTTCCTTTGACACCATCCCCCCTTAGTGACTATGATCTCTCAATGCCATTATTTCTCCAATTGTTCTCTCATAAACCATTTGGATTTGGTGGTTGATTACAAAAATATTTATTCAAATATTTAAGCTACTTTATATGCATTTTTAGGATTATATTTCTGTTTTATGCCTCTTTATTTACTATTCTATCCAATACTAAGACCCTTTCTAGTAAGAAAAATTTCATAAGAAATATGATTGGACACTTCATCATATTTCTTGAAACATTTTTAATAATGTCACGTTTTAAAAAATATATATGTTATATCAAAGATGTGGAAACAGGTTGTCATGAAATTCGTGAATGGTGCCTGGAGACTTGTCGTCGACAGATCGGGCAAGTGAGGTGGCGGTGGAGCCAGTTATGGATGCAGTAGGCAAGGAAGGCGTTGGAGCATGGCAAGGCAGCAGGACAATGTACGAAATTTACCCTACCAACTTGTATATGGGGGATATCCGGAGGGGTGTGGTGCTATCCAGGGGGATGGGGGGCTGTCTAAAGGGTTGGGGGGTGTCTAGTGAGGTGTCCAAGGGGGTAGGGGGTGGGGGTGGTGTCCAGGAGGGTTGGAGGTGCGTTCAAGAGAGGTGGGGGCTGTCCAGGGGGTGGGGGTCTATCTAGATGGTTGGGGGTGTCTGGGGGGTGTCCAAGGGGGTGGGTGTGTGTGGGTGGTTGTCCACGGGGATGGGGGCCTGTCCAGAGGGTTTGGGGGTTGTTCGGGGTGTGGGGGGAGGGCTTTCTAGAGGGTTGGGGGTTCTCCAGGAGGGTGTTCAAGGGGTAGGGGTGGGGGTGGTGTCCAGGAGGGGTGGGGGTGCAGTCTAGAGGGGTGGGGGGATGTTCGGAGGGTTGGGTGTGTCCAAGGGTGGCCCAAGGGGGTGGGTGGGTGTGGTGGACTGTCCAAGGGGGTGGGGGCCTGTCCAGAGGGTTTTGGGGGTTGTCCGGGGGGTGGGGGTGATTCTCAGGTTTTCTCCATTTTCTCCAATTTTCTATCAACTATGTAGGTGCCATGGTTTTCTTTGATTCAATGAAATTTAAAACTGTTATATCTAACTATATTTTGTTTTAAAAATAATTTTCAAGCTTATTTTTCTAAATACCCATAGATTTGTTTTATATTTTATATTGTTTTACATTCAAATTTTGATTTTTTTCTAATAAACATATATTTGTCTTATCTTAAAAATATATATTTTTTGTTGATATTTTTTATAGGTAATAATTAGTCGAAGTTGGATTATGGCACATCAAATGAGAAATGAATTTGAGGAAGGTGTTGATGCCTTTTTGGAATTTACAAAATGAAATGTTCCAAGTAGTGACATTTTTTTCTGTCTATCCCTGAAATGTTTGAATATGAAGAAGTTGAAAAGTATAGAGATAAAAGATCATCTGATATTTCATGGTTTTAATCCGAGTAACAGCCCTTCGATTTGGCATGGTGGAACTGGACGGAATGTCACTGATGATGATGATTCACAAGATGGTAACTCCGATGGAATTGATGAAATGACTCGCAATATTGTAGCATAACAAATTGAGAAAGAACTGACAGTTGCGTGTCTATATGGTGATGCTGAAAAACCATTATATCATGGTTGTACAGATTTTACAGTTTTATTGGCGGTGTTAAGATTTATTAACCTGAAGAAGAAACATGGATGGAGTGACAGAAGTTTTACAGAGATGCTACAATTGATGAAAGACATTATTCCAAAAGAAAACGATATTCCAGATTCACATTACAAAGCCAAAAAAATATTATGCCCGATGGGATTGGGATACACGAAAATACATGCCTCTCTGAATGACTGCATTATATATAGGAAGGAATATGAATTTCTGTCAGAGTTTCCTAAATGTGGGACATCACGGTATAAGGTGAATGAAAAATCACAGGCTGGTGTAGAGATTACAAATCTCCCTTCAAATGTATTTTGGTATCTTCCTATAATTAATCATTTCATACATTTATTTGCTAATTCACATGATGCAAAAAGGTTAAGATGGAATGCTGAAGAGCGGGTATGTAATGGAAAAATATGCCATCCAGCTGATTGTCCAAAATGGAAGAAAATTGATTCGTAGTATTCTACATTTGGAAATGAAATTAGAAATCTCAGACTAGGGTTGTGCACAGATTGAATGAATCCATACCGAACCCTCAATAGCACACATAGTTCATGGCATGTTTTATTGGTAATTTACAAACACTATCTTGAAGTTTCTTTGAAGCGCAAATATGTCATGTTGAGTATAATGATCTCAGGTCCAAAGCAAACCTGCAATGATAATGATGTATTCTTGTCACTGTTGATTGATGATTTGATACTGTTATGAGATGATGGTATTAGGATGTATGATTCTTATAAAAGGGAATATTTTCAATTGCATAGAGTGATTTTTTTCATTATAAATGACTTCCCATCATATGGAAATTTTTCTGGATAAAGTGTTAAAGGGATAAATCATGTCCAATTTGCGAACAAAATACGTCATATTGTCAATTGTATCATGGGAGGAAAATAGTGTACATGGGACATCGAATGTTTTTGCCTATAAAACACCCTTATAGAAGACTAAAAAAGGAATTCAATGGCTCAAGAGAATTTGATACTAATACAAAACCATTATCCCTCGATATGTATTTTGAGAGGGTGAAAACCCATTATGTAACATTGGGAAAGGCATAGAAATCTGGTAATGATACACATATTTGGAAGAAAAGGTAAATATTTTTGGAGCTACCATATTAGAGGTATCATGATGATAAACATAATATTGATGTTTTGCACATGGAGAAGAATATATGTGATTCTTTGATTAGAACATTGTTAGAAATTAAAGGAAAGACTAAAGATGGGTTGAATGCATGATTAGACATACTATCAATGGGAATACGTTTGGAGTTAGCTCCCACTCCTAAAGGAAGACGAACATTTCATCCCCCGGCTTGTCATACATTATAGAAGATGGATAAAATTAGCTTCTGCCAGTGTCTTCATGATTCCAAAGTGCCTCAAGGTTATTCTATTAATGTAAAAAATTTTGTCTCATTGAAGGACTTGAAAGTGAAAGGTATGAAATCACTTGATTTTCACATCATTATGCAACAAATTCTACTAGTTGCATTGCGTGGAATATTGCCCATTCGTGTCAGAAAGACTACAATGAAGTTTTGTTATTTTTTAAATTCAATTTGTAACAAATTTTTTAATGTGAATGCTTTCAACATTTTGAAAAAGGATGCAATTTTTATACTTTTTCAATTGGAAATTTATTTTCCTCCAACATTTTTTGATATAATGGTGCATTTAAAGATTCATTTGGTTTGAGAAATACAGTTTTGTGGACCTGTATATCTTTGTTTGATGTATCCTTTTTTAAGGTATATGAAAATATTAAAGGGGTATGTTAAAAATCCATATTGACCTGAAGCCTCCATTATTGAAAAGTATATTTCTGAGGAGGTAGCAGAGTTTTGTACAAGCTACTTGGCTGCGGAGCAACACATAGGTTTGCCTCTATCTGGCCATGAATGAGTTAATAATGAGGGAAAGGGGATTAGCGGATTGAAAGTCAAATCATTGTCATCTTAACATATGAAGAAGTTAGAATCATACATCTTTAATAACATAGCTGATGCTCAACAAAACTTTTGTGTCATGGATTAAAAAGACTTTTCTTGGTAGATCAGATTTATCAAAGACATTAAAATGGATAGTGGGTGGTCCATCTTTAAATGTGATAACATGGTTCAGTTATGACATTAATGGTTATACATTTCATACGAAAGCTCAGGACAACAGAAGTGTAGTTCAGAATAGTCGTGTATTGGTGTTTGTAGAAGTAATGCATTTTTCGAGTGATAAGGACAAAAACCCAATTTCGGCATCAAGTGCATATTATGGAGTTATTGAAGACATATGGGAGATTGATTACTTTAAAATTAATGTTAACGTTTTTAACTTTAAATGGTTTATCAGAAAAAACAGTTTCAGACATGATGAATTTAGAATTACACTTGTTAATCTGAATATATTGTAAGACACAGCTGATTCTTTTATAATGGAAACACATGCAAAAAAAGATTTCTATGTAGTAGATAAATTAGATATGCAGTAGGCTATTGTTTCACAAGGGAAAAAACAATATGTTGGTGAGGATGAACTTGATGAAGATGCTGATTTATGTGAGATCCCTACATCCATGGAAATATTAACCGAACATAATGATGAGCATGTTGAGAACATAGTTTGTACCATAAGGAATGATCACGATGACAGAATTTGGGAAAACAATCCATTTGTACATTCCTAAAATTACAGGTAACATATGTTTATTTCTTGATTACATTTATTTTTTTCATAAATGTTAGATATTGTAAGTTTTTTATTTATAAAAACATGTATTAAAACAAAATAAATATATGTTTTTGTTTTTTTAAGTGTGTTTAGATTACTTTATCATGTTTATGACCATTACATGAATTATATATCTATTATTTTTGTTCAATAACAATTACTTTACCATGTTTACCATGTTTAAAGGTTTACCATATTTACCATGTTTACCGTCTTGACCATCTTTACCATCTTGACCATCATTACTATCTTTACCATTGCTTAACAAGCTTACCATATTACCAATGTTTACTATTATGTAACTTAGTACACTTTTCTATTTTCTGATTAAAGTAGTATTAAAATATTTGAATTTGTATATTTGTGAACTGACGTTTGTTTTTTTTTTGATTTGAAGGATAATAGAAGATCATTTTGATGATCAACCACATGATTCTGGAGATGACAATATTGCTGGTCATACCCTTGGGGATGAACATTAACATGATCCTATTACGAAAAAGAGATTAAAGGTTGGTAAACATAGGTGAACACGTTTACCAAAATTATCACATTCTTGTACGCAGGATCAGAGGATAGTCGTTGTGTTTGATGATGATGATTTTACTAGAGGTCTGAATGCAAAAGATTTTAAGAGTTTTGTAGCAACATAGGCTAAGAAAAAAGTAAGCATTATGTATGATGATTGGAGATGTGTGGATAAAGCGATAATCTCTCAATTATGGGGGACGATTTCGGTAAGATCTTTTTTCATTGTTTGACTATTCTTTTAATGTTTAAAGTATATATAATATGATTAACCTCTTCTTTATTAGATGACATTTGATATTCTTGACACTGGAGGAGTCAGGAAGAAATGATTATCATTGGCTTCAAGGAGATGGAGGGATTTCAAATCAACCCTCTCATCTGATTTCATTTATGGTCATAGGAGTCATGAAAATCCATGTCGTATATATCCTTTTATAGATGATGACACATGGAGATAGTTTTTTGAAAGTAGAAGAAAAGAGTCATTTCTAGTAAGGGAAATGTAAAATTTTATAAACTTTCATATATAAATGGTTTTATTAATGTTTTTTAATGATTTTTTATTCTTAAATTACGGTAAACAAGGAATTCTCATTAGGAGTTCCAATATAAAAACACATACCCTTATAGCTTATCTCGGGGAGGGTATGCCTTATTGGAAGAACAAATGATAGCGGACAAATTTCAACAACTAAGAGATGAGTCTTTAATCTCTGCAGAGGTGGCCCTTCCACCCCCTCCATCTAGACATGAAAAATGGAAGAGAAATAAGAAGGGAAAAAAAGGCAATATCTTTTGGAAGAATCGAGAATCGTAGCTGAGAGTATTGAAAGATATCTATTTTATTTATATATGTTATCTATTTTCTTCATATAATTTCAATCATGAAAAAAATGTTCAATTAATTAATACAAGGCTCTCTTGAGGAGCAGAGTATAGAGGGGACATTTATAGCTACTGGGAGGGAAGATATTTTATATACAGCATTGGGAAGGCCCGAACATCCTGGTCGTGTAAGAGGATATCCGGCAGGTGTATCGGTAAGAAAAGTGCTGCCACGTTCTTCAACTTCTAACATTGAGGGGGTTTATAAAAAAAAATAGAATCTTTGGAGGCTGATGTTCATAATATTAATGCGACTATGGAGAACACGATTAGAGAGTCGGTGAAGTCCTTGTTTACAGAAATGCAAAGACAATTTCAGACTGCCGCTCCCACTTTTTCACCTCCCCCTGCAGACCCCATTATTTATCCTCCACATCCGACAGTAGCTCCCACTTCCCCACCATAGCCTGCGGACCCCATTTTTTATCCTACGCCTCCGCCACATCTTCTTAAGTATTTCGAGTTGTATTTTGATGATTCTCAACATCATATAGTATCATATGGGTTGGTATATTGTATAAGAGATACATTTCATCATCAAAAATTAGAGGTAGAGAATCAGAGGGTCACTGTATAGGATATTATAGATAGATCAGATAGGGTTCCAATACCTATAGATGAGGTGGCGACAGTTGGACAGAGTATCAACCAATTTTTAATTTGGACATCTAAACTTCTTCGACTAATTACAAGAGAGGTATGAATTTTATATCATTTATTATAGTTTTTATTAAAGTTGTTTTATCATTTGAAAACTAATATATTTTTCAATTTATCTTTACAGGAATACATCAATGGTATAGAAATACTGTATAGACAACAACAAAGACAAATGGCTATGACATCAGATACAGATTCAAATGTCCTTGACTGATTGTAAAGATATTCAAATTTTTTTGTAGGTCATTATGAGAATCCAATAGAAGATCATGTTTGTGGACGTGAAATAAGTGTGTGGATTATGAAAACTGATATCATGGAGCTTGTTACTGGAGATAGGTTGGGCATCAACGTGGTGTAAATTTTTTCCTTGTAAGTCTTAAAACCTTTTACCTGCGTTATATTTATATAAAATTTATACCTATGCCTGTTTTGTATTAGGTATCTTTATAAAATTTGTGAGAGGAATGAGTTGACTGATTTATATAGATTCAGGGACCCGCAATTGATTTCCCCTAAATCACGTGCATTGAATGAGGAACAAAGAATGGTTTATATTGCTGAAAGACTTGAAAATAATATAGTCACACAATGTTGGATGATGCCTTTTTGTGAGAGGTATGAAACAAATTTCTCTCAAAGAGTTAATTATTTTTTAACATAAAAAACCACTAACGTTAAGTTTCCTTTTATCAGTGATCATTGGATGTTTGGGGTTTTTCCCAAGGGAGAAAGCACTTTGTTGGATATGCTCTATCCATGATGATTTGTGAGAATGTTTTATGAATATATTGGAAAAGTATGTTTCAATTTCTCAATAGTTATATATATTATAATTAATTATAAATTTACTCCGTTCGTATTATTTTATAACAGTGCATGGGCCTTCTTTCAAAAAAACACAAAGAAAAGAGGTGCAAAGATCAAATATGTAAATGCGAAGGTAAATATCCATTTATAATTTGTACTTTTTGATTTATTACATAAAAATAATATATTCAATTTACACTCATTAAAACAGAATTGTCATGAAAAACAAGGCCTCATCAAATGCGGATATTATATGTTAAGATTTATGTATGAAATAACAACAATTGGGACATTTGTGAATTTTGACCAGGTACGATTTCCTCTTAAACATTGCCATAATATTTCAATTTGATTTAGTCATTATACATGGAAACTACTTTCCTTTTCATTTGAAGCTTTTTGATGACCCTCAACCCTATACTGCTGAAGAAATGAAACACTTAGAAGTGGAGTCGTCAAATTATTTTAATGGTTTTATTGAATTTTAGTTGTTTTTAATGTAAAATGTAAGCTTGAGTATTGTCTTTTTAATTGTGTATTTGGTAGTTTTTTATGTTTGATTTTTTTTTTGAAGTTGACAGTGTATGTTTTGAATGTTCTATATGTGAATGTTTAATTTTTCTATATTTCTTATTTTGATCTACTTTTGATGGTTTTTCTGGTATGGATTTTGGTCTATGGGGGAGGGGTTCCAAGGGTGTGGGGGGTGTTCAGTGGGGTTGGGGGGTGTCCAGCAGTCTGGGAGGGCTGTCCGGTGGGGTGGGCGGGCTGTCTAGGGGGTGGGCGAGCTGTCCAGGGTTGTGGGAGGGTGGTCCAGGGGTGTGGGAGTGTTGTCCAGGGGTGGGGGGTATACATGAGGATGGTGGGGTTGTCCAGTCGTGTTTGGGGCTATCCAAGAGTGTGGTGGGGGCTGTCAAGTAGGGTGAGGGGGTGAGGGGATGCTTTTCAGGCGGGTGGGGGTTGTCGAGGGGTGTTTGGGGCTATCCAAGGGGTCGGGGGGACGTCCATGGGTTTGGTGGCGGCTCCGATGGAGTAGGGAGGGATGTCCAAGGGGTATACATGAGGGTGGGAGCTCCAATGGGGTGAGGGAGGGCTGTCCAGTGTGTATAAATGATGGTGGGGGCTCCAACGGGGTGGGGGAGGGCTGTCCATGGGGTATACATGAGGGTGGGGGCTGTTTAGGGGGGTAAGTTTTATATCTTATCAATGTAAATTCTTAAATTCGATCTCCTTTTGTTTTTTTGGTACGATTCTTGATTTTTATTCTGGTTGATTCTGGTGGAGAGCAGATGACAACATTCAATTTTTTAAAAAAAATTGGGTTTATCACATCAGTTATTTAATAACTGACATGATAAAAGGCCTAGGAAATGGTTTATCATGTCGGTTATATAATAACCAATGTGATAAAAGACATGGGAAATTGTTTATCACGCTGGTTATTAAATAACCGACGTGATAAAAGGCTGGGGGAATGGATTATCACGTCGGTTATTTATTAACCAACGTGAGAAACCCCCCCCCCCCCGGGACAGGTTTAGAACATCAGTTATTTAATAACTGACGTGATAAACCATATCTTGAGAGTTTATTACGTCGGTTAATTAAAAACCGACATAAAACATGGGGGACGGGTTTATCACGTCGGTTATATAATAACCGACGTGATAAACCCACCTCCCCCTGTTTATCACGATGGTTATATAATAACCGACGTTCTAAACCTGTTTGGGGAGGGAGGGTTCTCACGTCTGTTAATAAATAACAGACGTGATAAATGATTTCCCAGGCCTTTTATCACGTCGTTTATTTAATAAACGACTTGATAGACCATTTCCCTTGTCTTTTATCACATCGGTTATTTAATAACCGATGTGATAAACCATTTCCCAATCCATTTATCATGTCGGTTATTAAATAACCGACGTGATAAACCCTTCCCACTTTCTTTTTCAGGTTGGTTATGAATTAACCGACATCATAAACATCGCGATTTTATGTTTTTGACATCGATTTTTAAATAACCGACAGCCAAAACATTATTTATAACGTCTCCCGTATTAATGTTGGCATGAAACCGACATAAAAAATGAAAAATAACGGACGTAAAAAACGTTTTCTGCACTAGTGTGATATTATAAAAATTATACACTTTAACCTTAATTGTTAATATAGTTATGAAACATAACTAATGATATCCACCATTGGGGTATCTACTTTAAATGAAGTATATTTTAATATCGAGATAGCCCTTGATCTGTTGGATCTTGTATCATCTATATCTTTTAATCCCATTAAATCCCAAAATCCCACGGAATGGTATCAAATTTGTCTCTCTAACCCAAAAAATCCCTCGATATGATGATCGATGTCAACTCTCCCTTTATAGCACTGAATTCTCCCAGTCTGATGAATCGTATTTGATCTCTTCCTATCCCTATATTCCATCTCTATGTAAAATGATTAGACACACTATTAGAAATGAAAATAGTTCTGATGAATATAAAATCCTTAAATGGATTTCTTATAAAATCAACTCACTAATGAATTACAAAGATTAGGAACAGTATTTTTATGAATAAAAAATTTAGAATACTTGTGTTGAGAATTCATCCCATCCCTTCTCTTCAAATGACCTTCTATTTATAGGAAATCTTCAAATTTCTGTATTTCAGAGTTTTTTCAACATCATCAAAATAGTTTCATTTTCACAGTTAATAATGACCTTGATCCTATATAAGAAAACTATTAATGTGTTGTACATCGTCTATCTGATGTTTTTGAGATTAAAACCATTACAATTAAATTATATACTCTCTCATACATATATAATTTTAATCTCTTTTATTACAATCATTTTGTTGTATGATGGAATTTAATAATGATTATCAATATGATAAACTAAAAAAATATCATTTAAATGTATTGGTACTAATGACATTCTGATAACCAAGTTTTTTTTAAAATTTGATAAAGAATATATAAGTCTAACCATAGGTCAGAACAAGATTCAATTTGATGTATCATAAACACAATCAGTCTGATGGATCAAATTGAATAATAAAATATTTTATTCATTTTACCATTAGAATTGTTTCAATTCTAGGTATAAAATAATATATTCTAAAAAACATAAGAAAACACTTGGGAAATATGTTGTTATATAACATATTTTTTCGGATTAATTTTTTATTTTCTAAAGTAAATAATTGAAAATTATAGAGAAGTACTTTTAAAACATCATTATAAAGAGTTCATAATTATAATATAGATATAAATAGTTAATATGTGAATAAAATATGTAAAAGAAAATTTATTTTATGTTATTTTAAATTAATTTATTTACGATATTTTTATTAATTCCTAAATGATTTCTAAATATTTTACCTCAAAATCTAAATTTTTCAAGAAATCAGTTTAAGTATTTTAGTTATAGTGGGTTTTAAAAGAGCGAATACATAGGCTCTAATGTGGGTTTACAGAATAAAGAGCAATTCAAGTCATCTGTTATGATAAAAAACACTTAGGTGTGAAAATCTAGACTCAAACATTTGAACACCACATCCATCCAACTTGTAGACATGAAATATGATAATTACCCTAATTTTGAATTGTTTTCCACCCAAACCTACCACCATCAATAAACTAATCTCTCGGTACTAGGATAAAAATGATGTCATGTGGGAAGGAGACACTCAAAATGTATATGGGTGGATGTAGGAATGGATAAAGGATCATTCAGTGTTAGAGGAACCAAAAAGTGGATTTTACCATGGTTCCTCATATAATGCACGCTATTTATAAATAAAAGAAAAATATTTTATTAAAATTTCATAAATTAGAAAATTAATATATCTTATTAAATTTATTATTGTGAATATTATTAAATTTCTTCCAACTTTTTTGATATATTTGATCAACTATTTATATAAATATATACATATGATAATAAATGATTTAAAATATTCACATTATTTAAAATAAATGTTAAATTTAATTTGAATATACGAATCATTGTTTCTTTAATTATATATATTTATGTGAAATAGTCTATAATATTTTTTAAAAGAGTTAATATGAAGAGTCCATATTTATAATATTAATATAAAGTGTTTATATTTACATGAAACATCACAAAAAGAATTTATAAATTTTGAAGTATTTATAATGTCATTATTAATGAAATGACTATAATTTCATATATGATAACTTAATATTGTATCTAGAATGCTTTGTTTATAAAGTCCACATTTTTAGTGTTTAGTGTTAATCAGAAAGGGAATACATAGAATACATAGTGGGACAAGGAAAAAGTATGCATCTACTGAGCAAAAATAATAAGCACTATGTACACACAAATCTCCCTACACTAGTGTGGGAACCTGGTTTCCCTACAAACTGAAGTCATGAAACCCAAAAAATTTAAAAAATTTGAAACACATTTCACCTAATCCAACAACCCTCTTCATAACAATAACTATATACTTGGTAAAACATGATTTCCATCGAAATGGAGAGTAAAAAAAGATAGTTAATCATTGTTTACAGGATGTAAGGATGACATGTTGTAATAGGGATAAGTGGGAAAATTTTACTGAGTATTGTGATATTGGGTTTACTATGGATAGATATTTTTTTGTATTTTATAAAAAGTTCATATATTATATTATGAATTGTTTATTATAATTATGTTATTTTTAGATATATATATCCTAGGGAAAAATAATTTGATATATTTTATCAATTTTTTAAATAATTTTTAAAAAATGTTATTTAAATAATGTAATATTTTTACATTATTAATAAGAAATTATTATATCTATTTAAAATATTTAAAAATATTATTCTCATTAATTTTATATTTTTTATATGATAGAGTCTATATATATTTAATTTAAATGATGAAATATGGATTATTGATAATTTTAAAATAAATATAAAGTTATTATATTTAAATGGATGATAAAAAAATAATTTCTAAATTATATATTATTTAAAATTATCATTATTTAATTAATGTTAATAAATTTAGATTTGTTGTCTAAATATTTTATCTACATGACATTTATTCTAAAATATTTATTTTATTTTTGAGGATAATGGGAATCAGAAAAGTAAATAAACACAATCTATAGTGGGGTCATGTAATAGGGTAGGAGTTAGGTCATATAGAAAGTTAAACTATTTGTCGGTGTGAGACACCCAAATGGTATATGAGAAACTAGCTTCCCTCCAACACATAATCATAAAACACGATAATAAAACAAATTTGGAAACATGATTCTCCAAATATAACAACACATTATCAACAAACATATAGATACCATGTAAAACATGATTCCATTTGGAAATTAAATATTAAAAATGGTGTCAATCAGATGTAGGGATGTAGAAATACAAGAAAATTAACTATCATAGGATCAACTGGGTGACATTTACTAAACAACATGATATTATTCTTGTTAATTATATATAAAAAATTTATAAATGTTATGCAATGTTCATATTTTATAATGTGTGTGGTAAATTTTAATTTATTATTTTTGAAATTTATTTAGGCTCTGAAAAAAATATTTTGACATATTTGAGCAAAGAATTATGTATATCTAAAATATACTACATTTAAATAATGTTACTTTTTCAATACATATATGGACATTTCATAAGGATTTAAAATTAAAGAAATTTATTTTTTAATTAACTATATTAATGTAATGATAGATTCTATATATTATCCATTCAACTGGTGAACATTATAGAGCTTATATTAGTAATATAAATATAAATTTTTTATATTTACATTAAATTTCAAAAAATTAATTTCCAAATTATAAATTAGTTATAACTAATTTTTGTTTCAAATTTTTATAAATTCAAATTTGATGTCTAAAAAATTTTACAATTTTTTTTAAAATCAACATTAAAAAATAAATTTCTGTTGGAATTGGAAGAGGGAATAAACACACTCAACTTTGGGGTCAACACATTAAGCGGGCTTTAAGATATTTGCAAAGATAAACAACACATAGAAATTAATATCACATCATGTCTGAGCATACACAACATCCATACAAACCACCATAATAAAACCCAATAAATACCCAAATTTGGAAATGATGTTAAGCCAAACCAACTGCACTTCATCAACTAATCGTTATATACCTTGTCAAACAAGATTTTTATAGGGTAGGTGATACTTAAACAAGGGATGACATATGAATGTATTAATAAGGAAGATTTAGTATAAGAGGGATGGATGAGTGATAGTTACTAAGAACCATGTTACCATTTCTGATAATTCTATATATAAAAATGTTACATTTTTTTACAATTTTCATCAAATATAATATTTATTTTTCTTATGAAAATCATTATTTTCAACATTTATTTAACTTTATATTTTTCTGAACATTTTAACATATTTATTAAATAGTTATAAAATATATGAAATTTAAAAGAATGATTTTTTTTAAATTAATAATATGAAATGTTCATTTTGAATTAAAATATAAAAATTTTGAGTTTTCATTAATTATAAAATTTGATATTATTGTGAAAATATATTTTTCATCTAAAATATAGAATATGACGTGTTAAAAATATAATATAAATAGAAAGTTTTTATATTTACAAGGGATATGAATAAAATAATATCAAAATAATAAATTCTATATAATTTATATATTTTTGAATTGTTTAGAAGTTTATAGATCATTTCCAAATATTTTATATCTAACCATAATTTTTTATAAACCACTATAATATTTCGAGTTTAGTGAAAATTGAGAATGGAAAAATATAAAACCCCTAGTGTTTCAAGTCCCATAAATTAATAAAATATTATTATTTAGGTAAATTATAAATTTAAACACTTTGGTTATGGAAATATGATCCAATATTACATAAGTAGGTTCTCTCCGACCAGTGGCCATGTAACAAGATAAATAAACGACATTGGAAAAATTGTTCATCATATACTACTACCCTATGTGTACCAATATCCACATACCATATAAGACATGATTTCGACATGGGATGACACACTCAAAATGAAGACATACATACATGTGATGCCATAAATAAAGGCAGAGTAAAATAGGCACCAACAAGTGACCTTTACTATTAGTTGTGAAACAATTTTTTTGTAATAATGGAAAGAATATTTCCCTCTACATTTTCAAAGTAGTTATTGTCAACTACCCAGAAGAATTTTTTTTCATGTTTAGTGACCCTATCATTGAATCAATCATTGAATGTTATCACTCATGTGAATCTACTAACAATAGATATAAAAAATAAGAAATACCCTAATTCTAAATTGTTATTCACCCAAATCTACCGCTACTTATTTATTGATCTCCAGATACCAGTTAAGAATGACACCAATTGGTAAGGTGGCACCCAAAAATTATAATAACCTATATATGAAGGTAAAAATAATATGTGTGGATATTTCAATATTTATTACTATAATATTATATTTTATTTTTTTATCTATTTTTATGTAATAATTTTATTATATTTATTATATAAAAATTAAAAAAAATTAATTATATAATGATCCATGAAATTGAAGATTTATTTGAACAAAATAGTACTAATATAATTTTAAGAAATTCCCAAGCACCAAGAAAAGACATTAATCTCATAAAACCTGATACAAAATTTTTTAATCATACTTCAACTCCTAAATACCATGAAACCCCATGAAAATTCATCATCAGTTTGTTTTAAACATCATTATTTATCATCATATTTCACACCAATAATATTATTGAAATATTTGTTTTACCCACTTATTTATGACATGGGTACAATGATAATGATCATATATTTCTGGCCCACTTTGGATCAGATGTTTAACCAACAAACCGTGTAGAAACATATAAAATTAGAACTAAGATTCCAAGATAAAATTACAATCCTCATTACATTAACTATGAATGAATCCAGATTAAATATTTTGAGACACCTCATCGGATTGTAAAATATTTAATGAATTTTAACGAAATATGAACATATTTTAATCAATTGAATACATATTATATAATAGATAATAATCTATTATATATATAGTTTTATAACAAATATATTTTTCATAGATAACACATTAAATGAATACATATAATGTTTTTTATATTAGAAATATATTGAATGAAAAATATAATGATACATGATCCCAGGTACTTTCATGGGATTAGGAATCTTCCAATCCAATTCCGCTAAGCGCTGTAGGATAGAATCTAATTGTACACCATCAGTCATATATTTATCATCCACCAAAAGCTCAAATGAATAAATGATCTAGTTGAACTACCAATGTTAGTTTAGTCACAATCATCAATAGTTGGTGTCAAATGATTTTCATGATTCCAATGAGAAAAAAAATCATGTTTCACCAAACACAATAAAATCATATTTCCCTAAAATTTCAATTTTTATATAATTTTTATCTTTTATATATTCCATATGAAACTATTTTTTACCTTGAGGAGTAATTTCTTCCCCAAATTCACAACACAATTTTTAAAAATTCCTTTTTCTATAAAATTATATTATAATATTAATAAATTTCATGAAAATAATTTTTAAATTTTTGAATTAAATATTTTATTATTTAATTGGTAATTTAACATAAATAGTAATATATTCATTTCATTTAGGGGTATTATAAAATACAAATTACAATTTTGAAAATATAAATTAAATGGTGGAGGGGTGATTCCCACATTTTTCGACATGGTCTGATATAGTTATTTTCATAACCTACTGAAACCATGTTGTGTTACACTGGTGTTAGGTCACCATCCTCTCAAATGAACCAATTCCTAATTTATTTATCATTAGAAATTCTAATGAAGTAATCTTCCATAAACATGTGGGGGGGATAAATCTCTCCTTGAAGTAGCATAGTGAGCCAGAAAATGTCATGTGTGACTATAAAGGTTCTCTATAAAGTCCCTATAGCAACTGATAATAATGAATCAAATGCGGGAGCTCAAAACAAACCATATGGAAGCTATAATAAAAGCTCTATCCAAAGGTATGATGAATGATCTTCCTCTATATTTTATACATCTTGTTTAGAAATAATTAATAGACCCACATAATAATATGATCCTTAGCATGGAATGTACCTATACACATATTTATATATATCACATAATTTCTGCTATTTTATAACATATAATAATTTATTATAGATATTAAACATGTAACAAATGCATATAATCTGTGAATAAATTAAAAAAATTGTAATCACTTTAAATAAATCAATTATAATGAATGATACCATGGTGATGGGTCAATTTTAAAAATACATAAATAATGAATTATTAATATTCTACAACAAATAATGACAGAATGATACACAAATACCAAATGAGTGGTGAACTGTGATTAAATTGTAACATGATATAGATAATGAATGAATATTTTTTTGTTAATTAATTTTAATGAATTAATTTTTGTAAAACATACTATGAGAATGAGTTGTAATATATTAATGAGATTTCTCATATTATATTCTATTGAATGATACATATATAATATTATATATATAATATTATATAATGATTAAATATATAATTTTTCAATGATTTTTAATTAATGAAACACAAATTTATATATTACACACATATTTTATAGTATTCAATAATACACTAAAATAATTACAAATACAAGAAATATACATTTTATATTATTCATATTTAACGTTTTATAATGATTCAAGATTCCATAAACTACCTATAATACAAAAATAGGTTATTAAATAGACAACACAATAATTATATATCATAAAATTTAAATAAAAAACACACTATATCTATATGGGACGTGTTGGGCATTCTGTGTAATTGTACCAAAATCAATAATCATATCTCATAGAATTGTATACTATCGTCCTTCTATGACTCCCTATTATGACATATGATTCACTACATGTATGATTCTAATTATATATCATGTGTGTGATAGGTACTATAATATCTGTATGTGTGATATGTCTACTACTAGACTATGTATGATGAAAAGGACATATGCTAGTCTATGTACAAAAAATCATATGTCTATTGTTTTTGTGATCAATATACCTATGTTTGTCTGAAAATTATATTTGAATGTTTGGTCAATATACAATAATTTCAATTATCAGTAAAATATAATATATGTGAATTGTTGGATCAATATTCACTTAATACATGGAGACTATATTTAATTTTCTACTATGATATATAGTGTATTAAAAGATCGATCACTCTACTATAGTCACAATATAGATTAACAAAACCAAATTCATTCACATATCATAAAAAAAATTAAAAAATTACATAAAAATTCATCCATTGTCATATTTAAAAAATATTTGTGATTATTAAATTCATGTGGAGAATTATTTATGTTTCAAAAAGGCCTAGATTGGTTAATATGTCAACTTTTTGAAGAATGATGCAAAAAATATTAAGCTTTTTCTGATTAATAATATATTTGAAAAAACCAATTTTAACAATTGTCTAGTAATGGAATGGACTTATCTCATCTATTTCATTGTGAGAATTCCAGTGTTTGAGGTGTTCTAGGAGGTTACAGTGACTCATTTCATGATCTTTTCTAGTGATACAATTTTCCTACGGTGTGTGTATTTAGTGAGTAATGTGTTAGTTGGTGAAATCTGTGAGTGGTGTTGGTGACTCATTGATTGTGGGTCACATTGGTATATCACAGCAGTCGATTTCTTTGCCGACATGATGTTCGTAGGTCACATTTGTGAATCACATCATTAGGTGGCGTCAGTGAGTCAGGTGTCCAGGGGAAGCATTAGTGACTCGATCTTAGTAGGTCTCATCAACGATAAGCGATGGTTGTTTTCATCTATGATTCGGGCATCGGTAGGTTGCACTAGTGAGTGGCATCTGTGATTTTGTCATTATCAAGTGGCGCTACTGACTCTTATTGGTGAGTCGTGTCGATTACTCATGTCAGTGACTCACCCATCATTGAGTCATTTAAAATGGTGATGATTTCCATCCTTCCCAATTTTTCTAGTTTCACATGTCATATGTTTTATTTAATGTAACATTTGATTAAAACCATTTCCCCATTTTTAAGTAGTTTAAAAGGATATTAATTTTATCTTTTCCCTATATCTATAAAATGGCCAAGCCCCAAGGTCTTGGCCACGACCTATCTTTTATGTACTATGAAACCATCTCCTTTACATTTATATTGGATATGGCCTTTTCTAAATCTGAGATTCTCCCTTCCTTGAACCATATAGTTTTATATTGGTGTGCCAAAATCCTTTATTTATTGAGGAGTCTTATATTTTTCTTCCATCGATCTAATTTTCCCTTAGTGTTTTTCCTGTTGCATTCCTGAACCTCAATTTTTTTCTTGAGGAGGAGTTGGTATATCTCCGTTATTCCAAGTAGGGATTCCTTCATCTTTATTTCAATTTGGTATCAAGCGAGGATGATATAATGATTATGTTTTCTTATAAATACATTTGGATCCTTTTAAACAAAGTAATAAATGAGTGGTAGGGAAGATGATGATGTTGATCGCTTTTTTTATATGGTATCTTTGATCCATGTGGTATTTTGTTCTTCCATTAAGGCATATGAAAATAATGGTCATTGGTGGTCCTTGCATGCACACTGGTGATGATTTATAATAGTTTTGGATCCCCTATTGAACTGTTGAAATTTTGAAATTGAGTTACCATGTCAATATGGTATAATAAATTGATTCCCAAAGATTATCTTATTCTATGATCACCCCTGAATTTTCAAAGTCGAAATAAACAACTATTTTTTCGTTAATTTTGAATAGTCATTTCTTGGTTGGTGTGGTTGTATGATGTATTTGGATATGCTCTCTTTTGTGTCTTGTGTTGGTTGTGTAGTGTAGTAGTTGGGATTCTGCATGCAACTATAGGGCTACACATATGGTGTAATGGAATATTAGGTTGAGAGAATGGTTCATCATTGAACAGATGAATGTTTTTAGTTAGACTACATATGGGTCCTGTTGTTGTTATTGGAGAAGCAGGGCAGCAAATGGTTATTTTCCTGGGAGAATCAAATTTATGGTCGTGATGAGGTGGATTGCAGGGTTTGGCTATATGTTAGGGTCTTTCATGTTGAGTGGAAGGACATGGTGATATGTATTTGAGAATGATAACGATTGTTGTTCGATTGGGTTCTATGTGGGAAAGAATAGAGATGTGGGGTGTTTTATAATAGTTTTCTTCCTCTATATGGCTTGGTTGTGATGAAGGTTGTGTGTTGTGGCTATTAGTTTCCCCCATAGGTATGGAATATCTAGTAAATTAGTAAAAAGGTCAAATTTATGGGTGTTAAAAACACAATATTTTATCAATTTGTGGAGTTACCATTGTTCATCCTATTATTTTCATGTAAGGATATAAAAAAATGTCTTTTTGTGGGTTGGTTATTTTTTGGAAATCCCATATCTTGGGATGAGGGTTTGATACATATATATATACATTTAGTTTATTGTGATTTCTATATGCACTACACCCAAGTTGTGCACCTGTGCTAAACACCCCCATTATTATTGGGCCGAGTGTCTTTCCCAAACATCTTGGTGGGAGGATAGATGGATTGCCAACTGCTCTTCCCTAGTCTGTATTCCAGGTTTTTATAGCTAAAGATTCTTTGAGCAGGTTGTAGGATGAGGGGCCGAGGTTTGTGTGGGATGGATGTGACAAGTTGTGTTAATCTTTTTAATAGGACTTTTTTTGAGGCCCAGGTGTCAACAGGAAGGATGTGGTGTGGTATGTTTGCACAAAGTGGTAGCTCCAGGAGTTCTGTAATTATGGTGGGAGAGCAGATAATCAATAATAATGTGGTGTTGGGTACCCTATCTCTGATTTTCTCTATATTACCTTATGTCACATGTGTTACTTATTGATATTGCCTTTGATGAAGATGAGGTGGTTAGTATACCATATTAGGATTTTTTGGTTTCTATTGTTTATCATGGGGGTACTAGTATGCTTCTCTAATTTTGAAAATGGGACAATTTATTTTCTTATAGAGTACACATTTATGCTTAGCATAAGTATATAAAACTCATTTTGGGTTTCTAGGAGGAAAAAGGGACGGTGTTGGGCATTAATTTCTTGGATGTTGGGACAACTGTTTTGTCACTGCTTATCATGGTTTTTGGTATTTGCATTTGGGATAATTATTTTGTAATAGTAATATTTTTTAATCATACATATCAGAAGGATGTCAGCTTTATTTAATATAAATGTTTTGGAGATTTTTTTGGTCGATACATATTATCTCTTGATCAATGTTATTATATATATGGTAATTTCTCCCACTTTTTGAGATTTGTATAACTTTAGAGCTCATCTCCACCCTAGGGCCTACTTGAGGTGGGACTCGAGGGTCATTATAACTATTTCTCCATTACTAACTTGGAAGTGGAATTTTGGAGGGATGAGGTCAGAACAAAATGATTTATGAGGTGTTGTGTGAGAGATAGTATAAATTTTGGTGTTTGGAATAGGGATTATTTAATTCTTTGATAGGGAAAAATGTTAGGTGATCATGGTGTGTGAAATTGGTTAGGGATAACAAGTTAGGAAATAGGATTTTATGTCCCCCAATGATCTAGTGTAAGGAATCTAATCTTACCAAGTGACTAAGACAAGTTACACAATTTTCATGGCAGAGACCCTAGAAAAGGTACATGAATCATGATGAATTGTGTTCTTATATAAATAAAGAATTTGGGTAAATTTAAAAAATAAGAAATACCCTAATTCTAAATTGTTATTCACCCAAATCTACCGCTACTTATTTATTGATCTCCAGATACCAGTTAAGAATGACACCAATTGGTAAGGTGGCACCCAAAAATTATAATAACCTATATATGAAGGTAAAAATAATATGTGTGGATATTTCAATATTTATTACTATAATATTATATTTTATTTTTTTATCTATTTTTATGTAATAATTTTATTATATTTATTATATAAAAATTAAAAAAATTTAATTATATAATGATCCATGAAATTGAAGATTTATTTGAACAAAATAGTACTAATATAATTTTAAGAAATTCCCAAGCACCAAGAAAAGACATTAATCTCATAAAACCTGATACAAAATTTTTTAATCATACTTCAACTCCTAAATACCATGAAACCCCATGAAAATTCATCATCAGTTTGTTTTAAACATCATTATTTATCATCATATTTCACACCAATAATATTATTGAAATATTTGTTTTACCCACTTATTTATGACATGGGTACAATGATAATGATCATATATTTCTGGCCCACTTTGGATCAGATGTTTAACCAACAAACCGTGTAGAAACATATAAAATTAGAACTAAGATTCCAAGATAAAATTACAATCCTCATTACATTAACTATGAATGAATCCAGATTAAATATTTTGAGACACCTCATCGGATTGTAAAATATTTAATGAATTTTAACGAAATATGAACATATTTTAATCAATTGAATACATATTATATAATAGATAATAATCTATTATATATATAGTTTTATAACAAATATATTTTTCATAGATAACACATTAAATGAATACATATAATGTTTTTTATATTAGAAATATATTGAATGAAAAATATAATGATACATGATCCCAGGTACTTTCATGGGATTAGGAATCTTCCAATCCAATTCCGCTAAGCGCTGTAGGATAGAATCTAATTGTACACCATCAGTCATATATTTATCATCCACCAAAAGCTCAAATGAATAAATGATCTAGTTGAACTACCAATGTTAGTTTAGTCACAATCATCAATAGTTGGTGTCAAATGATTTTCATGATTCCAATGAGAAAAAAAATCATGTTTCACCAAACACAATAAAATCATATTTCCCTAAAATTTCAATTTTTATATAATTTTTATCTTTTATATATTCCATCTGAAACTATTTTTTACCTTGAGGAGTAATTTCTTCCCCAAATTCACAACACAATTTTTAAAAATTCCTTTCTCTATAAAATTATATTATAATATTAATAAATTTCATGAAAATAATTTTTAAATTTTTGAATTAAATATTTTATTATTTAATTGGTAATTTAACATAAATAGTAATATATTCATTTCATTTAGGGGTATTATAAAATACAAATTACAATTTGGAAAATATAAATTAAATGGTGGAGGGGTGATTCCCACATTTTTCGACATGGTCTGATATAGTTATTTTCATAACCTACTGAAACCATGTTGTGTTACACTGGTGTTAGGTCACCATCCTCTCAAATGAACCAATTCCTAATTTATTTATCATTAGAAATTCTAATGAAGTAATCTTCCATAAACATGTGGGGGGGATAAATCTCTCCTTGAAGTAGCATAGTGAGCCAGAAAATGTCATGTGTGACTATAAAGGTTCTCTATAAAGTCCCTATAGCAACTGATAATAATGAATCAAATGCGGGAGCTCAAAACAAACCATATGGAAGCTATAATAAAAGCTCTATCCAAATGTATGATGAATGATCTTCCTCTATATTTTATACATCTTGTTTAGAAATAATTAATAGACCCACATAATAATATGATCCTTAGCATGGAATGTACCTATACACATATTTATATATATCACATAATTTCTGCTATTTTATAACATATAATAATTTATTATAGATATTAAACATGTAACAAATGCATATAATCTGTGAATAAATTAAAAAAATTGTAATCACTTTAAATAAATCAATTATAATGAATGATACCATGGTGATGGGTCAATTTTAAAAATACATAAATAATGAATTATTAATATTCTACAACAAATAATGACAGAATGATACACAAATACCAAATGAGTGGTGAACTGTGATAAAATTGTAACATGATATAGATAATGAATGAATATTTTTTTGTTAATTAATTTTAATGAATTAATTTTTGTAAAACATACTATGAGAATGAGTTGTAATATATTAATGAGATTTCTCATATTATATTCTATTGAATGATACATATATAATATTATATATATAATATTATATAATGATTAAATATATAATTTTTCAATGATTTTTAATTAATGAAACACAAATTTATATATTACACACATATTTTATAGTATTCAATAATACACTAAAATAATTACAAATACAAGAAATATACATTTTATATTATTCATATTTAACGTTTTATAATGATTCAAGATTCCATAAACTACCTATAATACAAAAATAGGTTATTAAATAGACAACACAATAATTATATATCATAAAATTTAAATAAAAAACACACTATATCTATATGGGACGTGTTGGGCATTCTGTGTAATTGTACCAAAATCAATAATCATATCTCATAGAATTGTATACTATCGTCCTTCTATGACTCCCTATTATGACATATGATTCACTACATGTATGATTCTAATTATATATCATGTGTGTGATAGGTACTATAATATCTGTATGTGTGATATGTCTACTACTAGACTATGTATGATGAAAAGGACATATGCTAGTCTATGTACAAAAAATCATATGTCTATTGTTTTTGTGATCAATATACCTATGTTTGTCTGAAAATTATATTTGAATGTTTGGTCAATATACAATAATTTCAATTATCAGTAAAATATAATATATGTGAATTGTTGGATCAATATTCACTTAATACATGGAGACTATATTTAATTTTCTACTATGATATATAGTGTATTAAAAGATCGATCACTCTACTATAGTCACAATATAGATTAACAAAACCAAATTCATTCACATATCATAAAAAAAATTAAAAAATTACATAAAAATTCATCCATTGTCATATTTAAAAAATATTTGTGATTATTAAATTCATGTGGAGAATTATTTATGTTTCAAAAAGGCCTAGATTGGTTAATATGTCAACTTTTTGAAGAATGATGCAAAAAATATTAAGCTTTTTCTGATTAATAATATATTTGAAAAAACCAATTTTAACAATTGTCTAGTAATGGAATGGACTTATCTCATCTATTTCATTGTGAGAATTCCAGTGTTTGAGGTGTTCTAGGAGGTTACAGTGACTCATTTCATGATCTTTTCTAGTGATACAATTTTCCTACGGTGTGTGTATTTAGTGAGTAATGTGTTAGTTGGTGAAATCTGTGAGTGGTGTTGGTGACTCATTGATTGTGGGTCACATTGGTATATCACAGCAGTCGATTTCTTTGCCGACATGATGTTCGTAGGTCACATTTGTGAATCACATCATTAGGTGGCGTCAGTGAGTCAGGTGTCCAGGGGAAGCATTAGTGACTCGATCTTAGTAGGTCTCATCAACGATAAGCGATGGTTGTTTTCATCTATGATTCGGGCATCGGTAGGTTGCACTAGTGAGTGGCATATGTGATTTTGTCATTATCAAGTGGCGCTACTGACTCTTATTGGTGAGTCGTGTCGATTACTCATGTCAGTGACTCACCCATCATTGAGTCATTTAAAATGGTGATGATTTCTATCCTTCCCAATTTTTCTAGTTTCACTTGTCATATGTTTTATTTAATGTAACATTTGATTAAAACCATTTCCCCATTTTTTAAGTAGTTTAAAAGGATATTAATTTTATCTTTTCCCTATATCTATAAAATGGCCAAGCCCCAAGGTCTTGGCCACGACCTATCTTTTATGTACTATGAAACCATCTCCTTTACATTTATATTGGATATGGCCTTTTCTAAATCTGAGATGCTCCCTTCCTTGAACCATATAGTTTTATATTGGTGTGCCAAAATCCTTTATTTATTGAGGAGTCTTATATTTTTCTTCCATCGATCTAATTTTCCCTTAGTGTTTTTCCTGTTGCATTCCTGAACCTCAATTTTTTTCTTGAGGAGGAGTTGGTATATCTCCGTTATTCCAAGTAGGGATTCCTTCATCTTTATTTCAATTTGGTATCAAGCGAGGATGATATAATGATTATGTTTTCTTATAAATACATTTGGATCCTTTTAAACAAAGTAATAAATGAGTGGTAGGGAAGATGATGATGTTGATCGCTTTTTTTATATGGTATCTTTGATCCATGTGGTATTTTGTTCTTCCATTAAGGCATATGAAAATAATGGTCATTGGTGGTCCTTGCATGCACACTGGTGATGATTTATAATAGTTTTGGATCCCCTATTGAACTGTTGAAATTTTGAAATTGAGTTACCATGTCAATATGGTATAATAAATTGATTCCCAAAGATTATCTTATTCTATGATCACCCCTTAATTTTCAAAGTCGAAATAAAGAACTATTTTTTCGTTAATTTTGAATAGTCATTTCTTGGTTGGTGTGGTTGTATGATGTATTTGGATATGCTCTCTTTTGTGTCTTGTGTTGGTTGTGTAGTGTAGTAGTTGGGATTCTGCATGCAACTATAGGGCTACACATATGGTGTAATGGAATATTAGGTTGAGAGAATGGTTCATCATTGAACAGATGAATGTTTTTAGTTAGACTACATATGGGTCCTGTTGTTGTTATTGGAGAAGCAGGGCAGCAAATGGTTATTTTCCTGGGAGAATCAAATTTATGGTCGTGATGAGGTGGATTGCAGGGTTTGGCTATATGTTAGGGTCTTTCATGTTGAGTGGAAGGACATGGTGATATGTATTTGAGAATGATAACGATTGTTGTTCGATTGGGTTCTATGTGGGAAAGAATAAAGATGTGGGGTGTTTTATAATAGTTTTCTTCCTCTATATGGCTTGGTTGTGATGAAGGTTGTGTGTTGTGGCTATTAGTTTCCCCCATAGGTATGGAATATCTAGCAAATTAGTAAAAAGGTCAAATTTATGGGTGTTAAAAACACAATATTTTATCAATTTGTGGAGTTACCATTGTTCATCCTATTATTTTCATGTAAGGATATAAAAAAATGTCTTTTTGTGGGTTGGTTATTTTTTGGAAATCCCATATCTTGGGATGAGGGTTTGATACCTATATATATACATTTAGTTTATTGTGATTTCTATATGCACTACACCCAAGTTGTGCACCTGTGCTAAACACCCCCATTATTATTGGGCCGAGTGTCTTTCCCAAACATCTTGGTGGGAGGATAGATGGATTGCCAACTGCTCTTCCCTAGTCTGTATTCCAGGTTTTTATAGCTAAATATTCTTTGAGCAGGTTGTAGGATGAGGGGCCGAGGTTTGTGTGTGATGGATGTGACAAGTTGTGTTAATCTTTTTAATAGGACTTTTTTGGAGGCCCAGGTGTCAACAGGAAGGATGTGGTGTGGTATGTTTGCACAAAGTGGTAGCTCCAGGAGTTCTGTAATTATGGTGGGAGAGCAGATAATCAATAATAATGTGGTGTTGGGTACCCTATCTCTGATTTTCTCTATATTACCTTATGTGACATGTGTTACTTATTGATATTGCCTTTGATGAAGATGAGGTGGTTAGTATACCATGTTAGGATTTTTTGGTTTCTATTGTTTATCATGGGGGTACTAGTATGCTTCTCTAATTTTGAAAATGGGACAATTTAGTTTCTTATAGAGTACACATTTATGCTTAGCATAAGTATATAAAACTCATTTTGGGTTTCTAGGAGGAAAAAGGGACGGTGTTGGGCATTAATTTCTTGGATGTTGGGACAACTGTTTTGTCACTGCTTATCATGGTTTTTGGTATTTGCATTTGGGATAATTATTTTGTAATAGTAATATTTTTTAATCATACATATCAGAAGGATGTCAGCTTTATTTAATATAAATGTTTTGGAGATTTTTTTGGTCGATACATATTATCTCTTGATCAATGTTATTATATATATGGTAATTTCTCCCACTTTTTGAGATTTGTATAACTTTAGAGCTCATCTCCACCCTAGGGTCTACTTGAGGTGGGACTCGAGGGTCATTATAACTATTTCTCCATTACTAACTTGGAAGTGGAATTTTGGAGGGATGAGGTCAGAACAAAATGATTTATGAGGTGTTGTGTGAGAGATAGTATAAATTTTGGTGTTTGGAATAGGGATTATTTAATTCTTTGATAGGGAAAAATGTTAGGTGATCATGGTGTGTGAAATTGGTTAGGGATAACAAGTTAGGAAATAGGATTTTATGTCCCCCAATGATCTAGTGTAAGGAATCTAATCTTACCAAGTGACTAAGACAAGTTACACAATTTTCATGGCAGAGACCCTAGAAAAGGTACATGAATCATGATGAATTGTGTTCTTATATAAATAAAGAATTTGGGTAAATTTAAAAAATAACATTATTAAAATAATTTTAAATAAAATTATATACTACTCGGGTTTATGAATTTTTTGTTTATAATTTATCTATGGAAATTATTCATCTTTTGCATTTAGTACAAGAAGTGGAGGTGTTTTATTCCTACAAATTTGATCGATGACGGATTGATCTAGTGAAGGAGGATGACTAGTAGATGAAAACATTTCACACATTCCAGTGAAACAAATTGGGAATGTATTATGGTAGTGTCTCAAACATGTATACATGGAGTTGGTTCAATGAGTATGATATCATCTTTTTCTTGATCCAGGATCTATCAGAGAACTAATATTCTATGGCAGTGATCCTGATCTGTGGAGTTATGCATCAGTGGTGGATGCTTAACACATCTCTGAATAAAGAGGATGATGTTTTGGGGGTCAATATAGAGATGGAGTTCTGTGCATAATTCATTTCATCAACCATGAATGCTGAAAAGAGGAAGGATTTACTCTACCTCCAATGAAGGAGTATTTTAGTATGGTCAATGTGGATCAAATTAAAGGAACTCTTTCATTTTATCCTAATACTTTTCAGGATGAGGAATTACATCTGAGAGACATCTAGGTGGAACTTCATCCCTCTCTCAAGAATGCGGTTACCCCTTTACATTTCCAACATACCTTTACATCCTTAATAAATAAGAGGAGGATGAGAGAATGCACTCTAGAAGATGACTAAATTAATATGAGAGCCAATAGGATTCTAATAAGGGAATTTTTTTTAGTAGAAGGTCTCAGGTGCCTGGGCCTTTGATGTTCTAACAAGTGGTGAGGTGACCTAATTAGTTTCTTTTTCGATTACATGTTCCTCGTTCCTATACTATATGCATTGTTCCATTGTGTTTTTCATGCTGATTATATTGGAATATTCAGAGTCAGTTCACATTGGTCCTTCAATCTCAATATGGTGGAGGTGGGAATGTTCATCACCTACCATAGTAACACTTGTCGGCACAATAGTTCCAGTAGTAGGGACAATGGAGTAATTCTCTAATGGGGGGGATGTAGTAGGTAGAGGCTGACCTCAGGGAATTCCTCAGGGACCATGACCTAAATATGGTTGGTGAGGTAGTCATAAACAGAGTGGTAGAGGAGCTTGGTGTGGTCAGTTTCAGGATGCAGAGCTGGTTGTCCCAACAGGTCCATAGATCGTTTGAGGTATGATATGTTTTTTCAATACTATTACATGTTCATTTATTTATTTGAGTGCTTAAAAATATTTTTTTCCAACCACTCTATCCCATTATCTATGCCTTGAAATAGAGTGTCTTCCCATTCCTCTAGTGTTAAAAATCTACTAACAGTTCAGACTATATTTTTTGACATATTCTATGGACGTAGATTTATTATGGGTTTTCATAAATTTTTTCAGGTTCATTATTCTATAGATTCAACAATACGATGTCATTATCAAAATCAGCTACTGATATTATGTAGATGTGGTAATAAAATTATTTAAAAGGATAGTTGTGTTTTCAGGCGTAGATGGATGGAGTCATCATTTCATCAGAGAGAAGATGTGTCTAGTAGGAAGTGAGCGTGTATTGGCTCAAATCTCATTATTGGATAAGATATTAATGGAATTATAGGATGATGAGATGATTGAAGATCCCGGAGGTATTGGAATAGTTCGTGGATATTTTTTCCAAGGAGGCTGTCACTCTACCCCCTTAACTTTTCCTTTATTTGGGGATAGATTTGAAACTCAATGCTTGTTTGATTTTGATAGAACTCTATCATATAAAACCATCTAATTTGTGGGATCTTAGGATTCATATTAAAGACCTGATACAGAAGGGTTTTATCTGACCTAGCGAGTTGACATGGGGTGTTGTGTTCATGTTTGTGAAGAAGGAGTGTGGTTGTCTATGTTTTTTCATAGACTACCAGAGGTTGAATTAGGTAATGGTCAAGAATTGTTAACCTCTCTCAAGGATAGATGATCATCTCATCCCATATAGGGGAGAATGTTGGGTTTCTATGAATGATATACGGTATGGTTGTCACCAATTGAGGGTGAAGGAGGGTGACAACCTGAAGACTTATTTTAGGTCTAGGAATGGGCACATCAAGTTCGTGGTTATTTTGTTCAGTGTTACAAACACACGAGTCGTCTTCATGGGACTTATGAACATTATATTTTAGGAGATTATAGACCAGTTCGAAATCATACTCATCAATGAAATTATAATTTATTCAAAGTCAAAAGAGGATCATATTGAGCATCTCAATAATATATAAGAGGTTATTTTATAACACAACCTCTGTAAAATGTTTTCCAAGTGATATATTGGGACACTAGAGGTACACATCGTTTGACATGTGGTTTCATATCATGGCATAGTAGTGGACCCTTCAAAGCTAGACACAATTCTTCCTTGCATAGCACCCAAGAAGGTTGCATAGGATTGTAGTTTCCTTGGTCTATAAATATATTACCAGATATTTGTACCTAATTTATCTTGAGTTTCAGCTCCATTGATAGATATGACCAAAAAAATACCAGGCCTTTGTGTGGAGTGAGCATTGTTAGACTTTTTTCAATTTTCTAAAGGGGGTGTTGGGTAGTGCTCCATTACTCTAGTAGCTAGTGGAAGGGATGATGTTGATGGTGTTTTGTGTTGCTTCCCATCTAGTATTGGGGTTCAAAATGATTCTAAAAAGTATAGTAATTTCTTTTGGATCTAGGATGTTATTTAACAATGTAAATAACAATTATACCCATGATCAAGAGCTAGAAGTGGTCATGATTTCAAAAATGTTGTGGTGGAAATTTTCATTGGGAACTCATTGTGGTATTCACGTGTCATATTTCTTTTAGGTATATCTTTTCCTTGGGAGATATGAACATCTGACATAGATGGTGGAGGGATTTTATTTATGATTATGATTTTGAGATCTCATATACCTCCAGAAAATGGAACAATGCAGCAGATGCTTTGAACATGAAGTTTGTAGAAAGAGTTAGTTTTTGAATATTCAAACACTTGGAATGTGATAGAGTTGTTGGTCACCTTGTGCTTATATTCAAGAATAGATATTGTAAGAGGATGTATGTTTCATATTATAGTGAGTCATATTTGATGCAGTAGATGAAGGAGTCTCTACAGGGAGACTTGGAAGAAGAGGTAATGTGTGATCACATTGTCCATGGTGATGAGATAGAGGGATGGTTAGAGGATAATCAGAATCTGAAGTTATTTTATTAAAAGATGGTTAACCTAGTAGCGATGCCTGAGGGAGTTCTCTATGTGTTTCAGAACTCAACATTAGGATTACATCCATGAATTTATATGATTTACCATTCCTTGTGGAAATTTTTTTGGTGTTCTCTAATGAAACGTTTGCTAGTTGTGTTTGTGGAAAGGTCCCTATTGTGTGAGAATTTAGAATGCTGATAACAGTGTTACTAGTGGATTTTTTTCATTCCCTAGATGTCCCCAAGTGGTAGTGAGATAACAACTTGATTGATTTATTCTCATGGTTACCTAGTGATCAAGGATGTTGCAATGATATCTAGGTAGTAGTGGATCGGCTGAAGAAATAGTAATTTTTTTAGAATTCATGTAATCAGGTGTAGTGGATACCATGGAAAGGAGGTATTTCGATGAAGTGGGGAAGATAAAATGAGTTTTCGATGGTGGAGCATGTGTTCTTGAATATCTCTTCTCATTTTTTGAAACATAGTATTAGAATAGGAAGTGAGATTTCTCCAAGGTTCATCGGACACTTCAAGGTGTTTGGTTAGGGTGGCTTGGTGGCATACCAGTTGGAGTTTCCACCACAAAAGGAAAGGATTCATGAAATATTTTACATCTAATAGATTCATTGTTATTTTTATGATTACTCCCATTAGATCGAGTGTAGAGAGTTGGATATCAAGTAAGATGTAACGTTTGTGGACCGGTTAGTGGACATCTAGGATCATCCAAAGAAAATGTTTGGTGGAAGAACCGTTCCTATTGTACCATTTTTTAGAGGCATGGTTTCTTAACAGAGAGTACTTGGGATAGTGTAACACAAATTCATAAACAATACCTAGGGTTGATCCATGCTATTTTTTGAAATATTTTTCATTGAAATTCTTGAACCTTGTTTGCTATGAGATGTGTTTTTTCTTATAATATAATGTGTGATAACGTCCATACATATTAATATGGGAGGAACTAATACTTAATAAATTTGAATTGTTGTGGATGAAATTAATCCCTTTCAAGATTGTCAGTTCCACCAAACAGGATAGTATCTTGACATGGAGGAATGAATTCCTTGATTCATGTGTTCGGGAAGTGTGGAATTTGGTGATTTTGTGGTGTGTATTGTGGTTGGTTGGGGAAGTATATTTCAAATTAGGGGTTCTTAGATGCCAAGGTTTGGCATCATATTATATGTAACAAAAGGTGTTTTATCCATGATAGGTATTTCAATGGGTTCTTGTTCATATGACTCTTTCTTTTGGGTTAATTTTTATTTATCAAAGGTGAGAATAGTTTGAGAGGTATATGATGTAATGGATCAGACCATTCCAATCCATTCCTTTGGAAAAAATCCAATTTTTAGATGTTCTTGGAAGTCACGGTGACTCATTTTATGAATTTTTAAATTTTCATGTTTTATAAACATTGACTGGTGTCGATGAGTTCGAAAGTTGTTGGTGGTAATGGTGACTGGCATCAGTGAATCTCGTTATGTGGGTCTTATTAATGAGTCACATAATTAGGTTGTCTTGGTGAATCATATCAGGTTATATCTATTGGTATGTCACATCGGTGGCTTGCGTTGGTAGGTGGAATCAGTATGTCAAGTTTCGGTGGGTCACATTGGTGACTCATTGCTGGTAGGTCGCATCATTGGCTCGCATTTGTAGGTGGTGTTGATGAGTTAGGCATAAATTGGTGGAATTATTGAGTATAGTTGGAGAGTCTGGCATTACTAGGTTGGATCAGTGAGTTGTTTTAGTGATTTTTTTCAGTGAATCAAGTTGGTGGGTCACCCACTTGTGAGTAATTTCCAATATCAAGTCATTTCTATCATTTCCTAGTTTTTCCAGTTTCACCCCACTTACATATTATTTGGTGAAAATTGAGTTTAAAACATTTTATGATCACTTATGATGATTTTTAAAAGAATATTAATTATATTTTTAATATTATCATGCCCCAGGACTGACAAATGGACAAGACTCATAGTATTGTCCAACACCAAACAATTAAGTACTTTAAAACCATCATCATTCAATTGTTATAGTATCTAGAATTTTATAAATATCAAGTCCTCTCTTCATTAAAGCCATACATTTTCACTTATTGTTCGCATATCCTATCTTTAATGAGGAGTTTCATCTATGATTTTTCCATTGATCATGTTTTTCCTCGGAGTTTTTCCTGCTGATTGCGCGAACCTCTATTTTTTCCAATAAGGATGGGTCACTAATCATCTATTATTCCATGTAGGTATTACATTATCTGTATTTTTGTTATATATCATGTAGGGGTGGTTATAATGCTTATATATGATTGGGAATATAGTTCTATCCTTTTATAGTAAATGACAAATGAATGGAAGGGATGAGGATGATGATGATCATTCTATTTTATATGTTCCCTTTTATCTATATTTTCTTTGTATTTGGATATATTCAATCGAAAAACCATTGATGATTGTGGTATTTTCTTGTGCACGAGTGATGATGTATGAATATTGTTGATCACTTGTCGAACTGCTAAAATTTTGAAATTGTTTAACCAATAAAATGGTTATATAAATGGATTCCCCAAGATGGTAAATATATTTTGATCACCAATAAATTATCAAAGTGGAATTAGTGAACAATTTTATGTTATGTATGAATACTCCTTGCTCTAATGGTGTTGTTGTGTAATCTGTTTGGATCAGTTAATTTTTTTCCCATATTGGTTGTGTGATACTGTGGCTGGGAGCATGGCTTTGTTAATGGGGTCGTACAAAAGGTGTAATGTATACTCAGTTGGAGAAATAGGTTGATAATAGAATTGGTGAACTTATAATGTTGTAGGACTACATATGGTTTGTATTGTGGTGGTTGGGGTAGTGAGGATGCTGATGGTTGCGTATGGGGAGATGAATGTGTATGGTCATGATAAGGTGTGTTGTAGTGTTTGGTAGTAATTTGTATGTTTTCTTGTTTAGAGGAAGGACAAGGAAATTTTAATAATAATAATTGTTGTTGTTGGAATGTGTGCTATATGGGGAGGAAGAGTGAAGTAGGGTGTTTAATCATATATTTCCTCCTCAGTTTGTCTCGGTTGTGAGTACGATTGTGTGATGTGGTTGTTAGTTATCCGGGAAGGGATGCAATAACTGATTAATTTTTACCAATGTTAAATTGATTGGGTGTTAAGAGTATTTATTTAATCATCATGGGGAGCGACCATCAATCATCATGTTACATGAATTTACAGGTAGTTGCAATGGTAGTCTTGTGGGATGGATTTTTTTGAACCCAATATGTTGGGATGAGTGTTTGATAACTGTATATATATATATATATGTTTTGTTTTTGGTGATTTCTATACACACCCCACACTAGTTGAGAACCATGATCTGATCACCCCTATTGTTATGGGGGGAGGTTTCATTCAAACACATATAGGAAGTAGGATGAATAGTTGGCCACCAGCTCTTACCTACTCGCTCTTTTATGCTATGTTATCCCTTGATTCTTCAGACAAATAGTGGTGTTTTCCACCAAGGTGTGTGCGAGCGAGTTGTGTTTTCCAAGTTGTCTTCAGGATGTGATGTGTTGTTCTTTCCCATCTGTTTTCTGGATGTCATTTGGTGTAAGGACAATGTGTCTATGGGAATGATTTGGTTGTGAGGAACAGGTGTGTGTTTTCGGGATGTGATGAGCTTCCTTTTCCCATGTTACGAAACTAGATGTGTGGCCCATGTGTCTGCGGGAGGGATGTGGTGTAGTATGCTCAGAACAGATGAGATCACCAAGATGTCTGCCATTAGGGTTAGAGAGAATCAAATCAATTGAAATGTTGTTCCATATTCCCTATCATCTATGATCTCTATATTACCTTGCATTACTTTTAGTATTTTATTATCATTCCATTAGGGAGTATGGTGTGGAATGTATAACTTGTTAAGGGATTTTTTTCCATTGTTACTAATGGGTGGAATTAGTATGCCTCTCCAATAGCGAAAGAGATACATTGTATTTTCATACTAAGTATACATGTATGCTCGCCTTATGTATATTATATTATTTCATGTTTCTATGAGGACTATGGGGAACTATCTGGGAATTACTAGCTCAGACGTTGGGACAACAATTGTGTAACTTCGTAGCGTTGTTTTTTTATTTAATTTGGGAAAGCATGATTTGTAATTGTTATATTTTTTTTATCATTCATATGGTATAGATTTTTTCATTCTATAATATATATTTCTAGGATTTTTTTATTATTGATACATCTTATCTACTGATACTAGTGAGTATAAAATGGGTAATGCCTCCCATTTGTTAATATTGGTATACTATTGGTGTTGGTCTCCACCCTGGGGCATATTGGGGGTGGGGCTCAAGGGTTAATATATCAGTTTCTCTATTTTCATCTGAGGAATGAAATTTTTTGTTGAAGGGGTTCCTTACCTGAACCAATTATAGAAAACATAGAAATTACTAAAGTAGAAATCATAATGTCACATTACCTTAATTTTGAAACAAAAAACTACTTATAGCACTTACCACTTATGAAAAATTGTTATGGATAAAGATATATATTATGAATGTCAAGGAAAATATATTAAGAAAAATAGAATTTCTATAACTTAATATTAGTTTTAATATAATATTTATTGAACATGTTCATTTCTACCACTATTTTATTGAATTTTGGTAAGAATTTAGGTTGTTTTTCAGAAATAGAATTTACATCACACAATTTTATTCAATATCATCCCAACAATAACTTCTAAAATTATTTATTAGTATGTGATGAAACTATATCAATAATATATTCATTTTCAAAAGACATGAAACCAAAAATATATATATTTATATATACGATGGGTAATCTCTTCATATATGCCTTCCCCATTTGTGATTTATCCATATTATTTAAAAATATGACAAAAACAATATTCAATTTTATTAATAGACAAGAGAGAACTAATGTGGGATCCTAATCCAGGATGAAGCACTATAATACCAATCCAATAGTGGTAGATTCATGATAAATCCCCAAATGAAATAAAGGGAATAATTTTGAATATACTTAATATAAGAACCTATTTCCAGAATTAAATGAAGTAGAAATGTATGATATTGAGATGATAAGTGGTAAAAAAAATAAAATTCTCTCATCAAAATAGTCACCAACATATACTTTTCATTGAATGAGGTGATTATCCAAAAAAATTAGTCATAATAATAGATTATTGATTGATAAATCAAGGGCACAACAATATGACATGTGATTATTAAATATTGATTCATGATACATAATTATGTATAAAAACTAGGAGTATAATTTCTCTATACCATTTACATTGTATATAGTATCCAATAATTGATATGATCAATGTATGAGAAACACGAACTACACATTAATAGTAAATTATTTGAAAATAGTGGACTGACTGTGAAATAAAATGAATTTAATTGAATGAAATAATAATAATAATTTAGATAAATAAACCAAATTGATTTGTCCAAAGAAATATTAATTGAATAGTTTATTTACTCTATTTTTCTTAAAACATCCTTTAATAAGGTCAATTGTATATCTAAATGATTTAAAATTGAACAATAAAAATTTATGTGATGATTTTTATAAAATTTATTAAAATTAAGAAATCATATTCCTATATATAATAATAATAATATGTAATATATATTGATATAAAATATATATGTTTTGTTAAAATTTATGAAGCATTAAATATAATTAAAAGGTCACATATATATATATATATATTTATAATATATTTGGACAATTATGATTGATGTAATAATTGGTATAACATAATAATAATCTAAGACAATATTTTATTAGTATTATGTATTAACTGATCATGGGATGACCGACCAATGTATAATTGAAAAACATGTTATCATAAAATGATGTTATATAAGATTTAACAATTGTTCTTTATATTCCTCATTGATGATCAGTGTGTCATACATTAACCAAATTATTTATGTAGCTATGTGTCTATGTGACAAATGTTATATATCCTAATCCATGATCCCCCCCAAAAGCTTGTGAGTAGCATTATAGTAAAAAAATAATTCAAAATGTTGCATTTGATAAGAGATATTTTATTATAAACAAGACCGATGGTTGCCAAAATATTTTATAATAGTGACATTAGGAATCCTCCGTAGGTTTTGGATGGTTTAACATATACTTAAAATAAATTATATAGATAAATATTCAAGTCAAATAATGAGGTATTTATTGGTAACATACTAATGCATGGTAAACATTTGATAATGTTGTATAAAAACATGAAATGTTTTTTAATGTTTTCATTCATTGTAATAATATCATTATCAATATGATTTAATGGTGAGATCATTTATATTGATCAAAATTTTTGTACTATTTTTTCTCCTACCAATGTGAAAAATATTTTTAATTTTTGATAATAAATATATGTGAATGTATATATATATATATTCTTAGATATATATATATATAGTTAAAATTACATGGTGTAAATAATCGTAACTATACCATGCATAATTTTTAGAAATCATGTATGAATAATAATATAGAGTTGACCATATAATGATTAATTGAAATTTCATGTTTTATATTTTTTTATCTTTTTATTTAATTTAATATAATTCAATGATCTTGAGATTAAATACTAAGGTATGATATAAATTGTATTTATTGTTCTTTTAGCTGTTATATAATTTATAATAATTACATATTTGTTTACTTTTTAATGACCTATATTCTATCCATGTATCTATTTATGTTTGGAATTATGTGTCTAAAAAATTGGAATGTTTCTCAAAAACCAAATCCCCCTCACTATAACATGAGTATCAATGTAATTATATATATCTCGAGAATAAGTCTCTATGTTTTAAGATAGATTTATACACAATTCCTAATATGATACTGTTGGTTGCTGATGGATGAGATAATATGGATCCTCAGAGACCACCATAGGCTTTGGTTGGTTGAACAAATAATGATAAACAAATAAAAAATATCCTGATTAAGTCACAATTATTGAATAAAATCCAATTTACACATTTTAAACATTTCATGTTGTTGCGTATAACGTTTTATTAACTATTTTCATTGAAATAATGTGTGTATCAATAAACTAAGACTCTATGGTAATTTATACTAATCAGGGTTCCAAATATTTCTTTCCACAAGAATGAATAGAAAATACTAAATAATTTTTGACATTAAATGATGTTTGTTGGAAGTATAATATTCTGTTAAAAGTAAGTGTTGGTTAATCAATTATGTTAGTTTCATATTGACATCATCAACATACATAATGTAAATGGAACACTAATTATCATTTTTTCGATGATGAGTATTATATTGATGCATCACTTTTTCAATAAATATGGTAGAAATTATATACTAAATTTATATATATTAATTTCAGATATTGATGTGGTACGACATAAAACTAGAAAACTATGTTATTTAATATGATGTTTGTGTCACTCATCATATTTATAGCTTTGATCCTGCAGAGTGAGGTACCTTTGACCATACCTATTTTCATAGAGCAGTTACAGAGCTTGTTTTCATATGGATGGGATTTATTATGGGGTTTAATTTTATTTCCTACACAATGATTACTATATTGATATTTATGTATATGTTCCAAGAGACTCCCCTATAATGAAATAATTTGTTGAACAAGAGGAGGGTGTTTATTATGATCATCATGATGGTCCTTTAGTTCCTATTTCAAATGATCTGTGGCCACATCCAATGGTCCATACACTAACATAGTTTTCTATCATGACATATTTTTTTATAGAACTAGACGCCGACTGGCTTGCAATATAGAATATATTTTCCACTGATCAATTTATATTTATTACGTGGGTAATATCTTCTCCACATGTTGAGGAGAGTTGTAGTTAGTATCCACTATCCCTGGATCCATGATAGGGTACATCGGGATGAATTTTTGATCCACCACATGTCCCACTAGATGATAAGGAGTTTGGATCAAGGGATGATACATACAATTTGCATACTCCACAACATCGAAAATGATATAAAATATGAAAACACATTATTTGTACACCTGATTGTAGAATGGATGAGCATCCTAGACTTCGAAGAAGATTATATGGAATCAAGTTATATGTTTTTAAAACATTAAGTATAAATTATTAAATAAATGTGATGATATATATTTTGTTTTGTACAAAAAAATTCATATAATTAGAAATTCATTAATTTATTTTACAATGATTAAAGAACATTAATACTAATAAATAAAATGGTGACAATAATAATTACTAATTTTTAATTATATTTATACATAAATATATTGTTATCCATGTCGTGTATAATATATAATCAGCTTAAATATATTATTAATTAATATTAATATTAATATTTTTATATCTATAAAAATTAGTTTATTTGTTATATATGTAATTAATTATTAACACATTATAGAATACAAATAATTATTAATAAATAAAATATTTATTAATAATTTAATAATATTTAATATTAAACAGAAATTCACATGTACTTATGAATAATATTTCTTTAAAAAATATTAATATTAATAAAAAATATTATATTATTAATTATTCAAATAAATATTTTATAATATATCATAACATATTTAACATTTATAATTAATAACTAGAAAATATATTTCTCAATTAAAAATATTTTATTTAAATTATTGTATAATAGTTAATATCAGAATGCGTATTAATTAGTTTTTAAAAAATAATATATTATTATTTACTGATACATATAAAAATTGATAATATATAAATATATTATTTATTATTTATTGATTAATAAACAAATAAAATAGTTCATAATGATTTTTAATAATATTTTTATATATAAATCATTAGTTTTGAATTGGCTTCAAACCTCCATAACTCAGTTCGAGAAGTTAGAACGTAATTCACACTTCTTAGATAAATAAGGAGGCGTGAATGACATTCACACCTCCCCTGATCCTTTTTTTTCTAAATTTGTAAAATATGACCCCTTTTCATTATTTTATTCATTTTAAAATCACCATCACCCCAACTCATCCATTCATAGATAATTTAATGCTTTTTATTAATATAAATAATAATAATAATAAATTTTTTATGGTATAATTTTAATGTGTTATATAATTAACGATCTATTTATAGTCTGAAAATATAATCAATATTATGATTGATTCATGAACAATGCAGTATATATAGTTTTAATTCATGGAAGTATCTCAGTGTTTCATGATGTAACATCTCTCATGGATGTTAGAATTATATTTATATTTTATATTTTATTCGTATTTTTGAAAAAACCATCAATGTATGTGGAAGGGTTTCAGTAATATAAAAACATAATGGCATATGAAATAGAAAATTGTTCAAGTACATTTTTTTAAATAATTTTTGTTGTTCCACATAATTTTGAATTCAACTGCATTGGTTTTAGTATCCCTATTAATTGAATATTTTACTTTTTATAAACATGAAAAAATAAAATGGTATCGAGAAATAGGTTATATAACCTTTTGGTGATGTAGAAGCTGATGAGTGGAGGATCACTCCCTAAATGTGAAAGATCATTATCCATCTCCCAATGTCATCAATACTAATCTCTATTGTTATTTTGAATAAGATGAATCTAAAAAGAAAGTCTTTCCTCTAACCCCTTCACCATAGAAGTAAATTTTCTATTCCAAACCTTTGTTTTCATTTGTGTTATTAATTCTTTTATTGGTGGGACAATATTACATTCCTTTATTTTTAATGTATCTCTGATATACATTATTAATGATTCCATAATATCATTTTTAACCATTTTTTTCTCATATGGTTTGGGTAATATGTAAGTGGTTAAAATAAGAACACCGGCAAGATTTTGGTGTGAGTTAGATGATTGGAATCCTAATCAATAGATGTCTGATTGTCTTAATGGCTTTGATTCACCTAATAATGATAACAATTTTTTAAGACATTTTTCCTAGTGAAATGATTAATTTATTAGGGTTACAATCCAGTATCATTTTTCTTTTGACTGGGGTTATGGAGTAAAAGCTTTCATGTCCTTGTTAAACTAAGAAATTAGTTTTATAACATCAATATGATCATAAAGATGACATATCCTCTCAATCCTTTCAATTGGCCTAAAATGAAGTAACATTTTAAAATGATGTAATATTTGAAATATTAATTAATTTATTTTATTATATGAAATCAATATATTAAATTACATTCATATATGTTAAAATATAATTCTCATTTTTTATTAACAATTAGAATAATGATAAATTAATAAACATACAAACATAGATAGATACACATATATGTGTACTTATAAATATAATTTTATATTGTAATACGCCATTAGTTAATTATAAGTGTAATAAATAAATTATTTAAATATAACTTCATTTAAATATATGAAAATAATATATATTAAAAATATATACATAACTAATATATTTAAAATAAATTCCAGCACATCTAATTTCAAATAATACATTTTCATAATATTAAAACATGTATCATACATAGTCATTGATGTTGTGGTCACACCCGACTGTTAGCCTATGTGATCATACATCCAAATTACATGATATAAAATCATGATATGTAAGTATTTACTAGGTAATGTAGAAATGTTTTATTATTATAGTAGCTAGAATAGTAGTTATATTGTAATAGCTACACTATTCACATAAATATTGTTCTTATACGATTAATTTTTCTCATTCTAGATGTAGGGACTTCATGCCATCAATGGAATATGGCCATGAGCGCTTACAGGACAAGCATGGAAGCTATACAGGCCATAGGGCCTTTATTCCATCAATGGTGTGCCTTAGGAGATTCATAGAGAAAAATTTCCAAATCAATGGAGTGAAATAAGGATAGAAAAATTATCCGTGGGGGTGATTTAAGATTGGTGCTACATTGATGAATCAACTAGTATTAATTAGCAAAGGGCTTGTATTAGGGAGGATGCAATGTCAAGCAACATACAAGAAATTCAGGTCATTAAAAATGTAAAAATATATATGAATGAATAAGTTAATGTGTTGGTTTAATGTGGGGTCTTCCACTTGTCACTTTGATCATGTAATTGAATATGTGCAACTAGGTATCTAGGAAATTTAATACTGAGGGTTTTCATGTCATCCAAGGGTTTCCATTAAAAATAGTTAAAACATATATATTATAGAAAATAAATAATATTGAATTTTCTAAGAGCAAGTAACACAGCCATTATCTTAATAATAAGATAATTTTTTTTTAAATATTAAAATAACTAAATGTTTATATATTAAAGCCAAAAACATCAATAATTATGTTCTGAAAAATAAAACTACCAATATTTTTATTAAATTATCAATGATTGATTTTATTTTTTTCATTAATTTTATGTTAATGTTTATAATCATATAGAATACTGTTAATATTTTATTATTTTAATCAATGTGTTTTTTATTTTTCATTTATGATATGTTTATTTTGGATGGATTTTTAATTACGTTAAATATTTAAAAATTTACACCATTATCATAATTCATTTTAAAAAGATCATGTTTTTAATTTTTAAATATAAAATTAATATGTGCATTAAAATTAATTTTTAAAAATTAAATATTAATGGTTCATGTAACATGAATAATTATAATTATTAATTGAAATTTAACAATCTAAATAATAAAAATAAATTAAATAGAATATTTGGAATAGATTAATATTAAGTAATCCAGAATTTATTTTTTGATTATAAATTTTTTAATTAATGATTACATTGAGCCTTAATCTCTTTAAAATAATTGGTTTAGGACTATGCATTATTATTAATGTACTAAGGATGGTGGGGTCACTGATAGTGCCTTCATACATAAAATTAATATACTGTCTTTTTAATGACTCCTTTCATTATAATTTATGTGACACTTCTCCCCCTTATAACCAAAATGCATTGATTGGTAAATATATTTACAATATCCCTATTAAGAAAAGATAAAAATTTGAATATATTTTTTTGTAAAACCAGGTATTTTGTAATTAAAAATTCAAAACAAATGTGAAAAAAGAATGAATGTACCGAGGAAGGTGGGGTCACTGATAGTGCCTTCATACATTCAATTATTATAATGTTTTGTAATAATTCCTTTCATTATATTTTATATTACACTTCTCCCACTATAAAAAAAATAATAGTTTAGTAAATATATTAAAAATATCCCACATTAGATAAGATAATAACGTGGAAATATTTTTTTTGTAAAACTACTGAGTTTTTATTTAAATATTGAACAAAAATATAAAAAAAGAAATGAAGATAAATATTTGGTTCAAAAGTGACCAGGATCCAAAAAAACCAACCTACAAAATAAAATCATATTCAAAAACATTCATATGTTCAGTTTAATATAATATACCTAACAAATAAGAAGAAAATAATAAAAAAACTGAAAATTATTATAGAGGATTCATGTTGAAGAAATTGTTATAATATCATTAATATATATATTTGACTGACATGATTAATCCACCAATGTGGTGTTAAATGTGCACAATTATCCTTCCTTCCAAATAGTTTGGAAATACTACCTTGTAACCAAAAAATTGAATTTTTAATAAACCCCCCCAACAAGTTCAATGCATGTCAGTAAATAATTCAAGTATTCGATAAGACTCATGTGGAGAAAAAAAATTTCTTTATTTTTTTAATATATAGTGAAATGGGGTATTAGAACTCATAAAAAATATAATATTAATATTTATATAGTACCACCCATTCTCCCAATTCTACATGTAATTAATTTCTATCATTGATAATCATTATCAGGATGCAACTAGAGATGAGAGTGGCCCCTAAAACCCATATTCAATAGGCCATGAATTGATGAGTAGCACCAAGGGTATAATGAACCATGTATGTGATGAACTCTTTGAATATATTCCAAAAATATAAAAAAATCACAAATTAAATCCATACTGTAAAATAAAACTGAAATACTTTGATACATATGATGTAATAAATCATCACCTCTATAATAAATAATACAATAAAGTAAACTCCTACATTTGAAACTATAATAGAATCCTTATATCTATGTAATAGTGCCCTAGTAGATCAATAAAACAAAGTAGAAAAATTTAAAATAGATTTGTTTATATATGGGTGAGAATAAATGTATAATTTTCAGATTTCTTTTCAGTAACTCTTGAGAAAATGTTGAATTATAAAAATTCATTAGTGAAAAGACAGCTGAACCAACTCATACCTATGTATGGTCAACTGACAACCAAATTATCTGAGGCTCACTTACCCAATAACACATCTACGTATATTAACATAATATAAACATAATTAATTAAGATTGAACATTACAGCCACATCCCTCGCTACATTTTTATTTTCACACCCCAAATACATAACACCTATACATTAATCCATTTTTATCTTTATATTTTCAAAGTGACAAGATAGACTCTAGTTATAACCACACATATATATTCACAATAAAATATTTATAGTAATAACCTCGTATTCTTTTCCATCAATGTTGGGAATACCAATCACTAAATACTTCGACAATGTACCCTCCTCCTACCATGTATGAACCTAACTATGTGTCATGTAATCTATCACATGACCATCCCAGTAGGGCATTATGAACATGAAGGATAATAGTCTCATGCCTTCCTCATATCATTCACAATCCCTGTCTTGTAGTCATTTCCACCTGTATATTCCAAACTATTAACCTAATACATTAAATCATATATGAATTTATCGATTGTTTTTATTCACAACCCATAATATGTATGTAATGGGAGAAGGGAATTGGGAAACTACATGAATAATTATTTTAATGATGGTTTATTTATTATTGATTCCATGTATTGAGAATCAAGTCATAAATTCTATAATTTGTGATGTACCACAAAAAAACCTCCAAGTGAAACTCTTTGGGACATATTAATAAATCTAATGTACGTACTTTTAGGACATATTATTTGTGATGAAAATTTACATCTGTTAGAAAACAATATTTATGATGGATTTATAATTCCATAAAAAATATCAAATATAAATAGGACATAAAATATTCATTTAACAAATAATATGAATATATACTAATTTATTAACATATTCTTGTTAATATAATAATAAATTTAACAAAAATGAATAAAAATAAATAAAAATGGTTTTTTTCACATAATTAGAACATAATAATAATGTGTTATCAATATAAAATTGATGTTTAATTAGAAAAATAAATATTAAAAAGTAATAAAAATTTAAAAATAACTTAAAATAAAATTCCAAAAATAATCATTTGATAGAGTTTTGAAAAAAAAATATGCAGAGGAAAGGATAGATAGAGTGGGGGAATCATGGACTAAAATTATTGTTAATTTATTATGATGAAATATTTAGTCACAAAACCTTTACATTATTGATTACATGTTAAAAATATTTGTGATTTAATTCACATCATAATTGAAGAATTATACATCATCAATTGTTCTACCTCTTAATTTAAAATATATTTATTATATATTGAGTTTTCCATAAATAATAATTCATGAGTACATTTTTAACGACACTAAATTTTTTCATATATTCATTATAAGATAATTATTTTGATGACTTCTATTGAAAAAGATAACTTCAAACTCATTTCCTATCACCTATATTTTTTTTGAGCAAATATTTAATTGTTTTATTATTTTACACATTTAGAGCATTGAGTTTCCAAAAATGAATTTACATTCAATGCATGTACATTTATGTGTCCCATGAGTGATAAATAATTATTCCTATATGGATTTAATCCATATAATTCAATGTGATTATATGAAAATATTTAAAATAACTATGTTTGTGGTATTCCAATGGTATTTAATTCTTTTAGTGTAGTTTTTTTTGTAAAAAATGGGCTTATTGACCCGTTAAAGTAATATTATGTATCATATTAATAATATAAAATTATTTTAAATGGGTTTAATTGTAAAATTTGTTTCCAAATAAGATTCATGAAATATTATAATATAATTACTCTCAAAATATACTTCATATAAGATTTCAAATAGTATGACTTTGATTGGAATTCCAAGCTTGTTTTGATACGGGATATTTTAGCACATTAAAATAAATGATTTAAAATGAAGGCCTTATGACCCTATTCTACCCCTGTATTTTTTTCACATCAAAGTATGTTTTATTATTTGTCTGGTTTTTTAGTGATAGTTAAATTATGGGCTATTTTGAGTAATAGTGTTGGATGTGAGGTGAATTGTTTTTAGATGTATTTAATTTTATTGATGCTTGGTGAACCCAATTTCTCGACTAATTATCTCAAAACATGATGTAATAGTATTAATAGGATACTAGGTAGGGATTCAAATAATTGAAATCCCAAGTATCATTGATGTGTCTACTAGGAATATTTTTCCACTAGGATTTTGGATTTTGTAGAATTGATTATGGTATACTAATATTATGAGTTAGTGGACTTAATTGTGGCATGTGGTAGTAGAGTATTCCTATAGGTTTTTCCAAAAAGTTATATGGTATTAAAGGTTATGTTATGGGTTCATTATTATTAGGTATGGTTCTATTTCAGTTGCTATGATTGTGATAAATGTGTACTAAAAATAATCTCCAAACACTAGGATTGTATTTATGATGAATTTATGAGGATTTTTATTTTTTCATCCCTGTGTCCTGTGTTTGTTTTTTTATTACATTGAACCTCTTGAATGGTTCTTTCCTTTTTTTCTCCATTTCATTTTTCATGGTTCCAAATTTTAATATTATCCATTTTAGTATATTATCTTTTGATTTAAAAATGTGTTTTGAAATATGAAATTATTTGAAAGGAATTTTTATTTTCGAGGATTGATTGGAATTATTTGGTAAGAATGATTAAGGAAAAGGTTTTGTCATTAAAAAAATTATGTGTGGTTTTAAAAACATGGATTTAGTTAATCATGTAAAATTTTATATATAAATGTGTTTTTAATGATGAATTAAAAACCCATTAGAAACTAAAAAAAATTCGTCTAAATGAATATTTTATAGGGGCTGTTTTATTGATGATTTTAAATGATTAAATTTCATCGTTGTTTAATAAATATGTATTTAGTTTGTGGAAATAATTTTCTATGTTATTTCCCCCATTAAATTGAATAGTGGAATATTGATTATAAAATATCAATGATGACTATTTATTTATTTATGTAAAGCATTAATATAATATTATTTTTTTTGTTATCAAAAATCAGAATGTATAGATTGAAATATTAATGAGGATTCATATATTCTATGATTAGTTACCTAGTAGTCAATATAAATCATACCTATTGTTTTTAGATATGGCTCCTGTTAAAATTTATTATCATTATTTTTCTCTATTTGGAGATATTTTTATTTTAGATGGTAATTTTGGGACATTCAAGGTCTCATCTAAAAGATTTAAATTTTTTAGCATTGGTAATTTTTATCGACCAATTTATATATGTACATTATTCATTTTATTTATTTGTTCTCTCCTCTATTGTACATAAATTTTTTGTAGTTATATAATTTATATTGGATGTTTATTACTTCTTATAAATTATTGAGTTGGTCTATTGATATTTTTTTCTATAACGCCTTTATGTTTTTTTAGAGGGGGAAATATTTCTAAGAGAGTGTTTTGTTATACCTGACCACTACTTTCAAGCCTATGATGATCGGGAATTCCCATTGGGATTTTGGGGAGATAAGTCGATTTCCAATTTATATGGAAGTCTTGGATGGTTCATTAAAAATAGTATTCAACACTAGTTTTCAGTGGGTCATAGGTTCTATATGTTCCCTGTTATTTTCGTTGGTTATTTAATGATATGGATTTTTGGACATTAGAGGTTCATGTTGGCTAGGTGATATATTCTCATTCTCACACTAGGACATGAGTTTCTATGAGTATCCTAGATTTTTTAGTTTATGTATGTATTTAAATTTAATTAATTTTTATATTATGATTTGTTACTTATTTGGGTAATGATTTTATCATCATTGATATAAATTATTATTCCATTGGGGTTATATTTTATGTTTTGGTACAAAGATGTTTAATATAAGAAAGGAGTGAGACCATATTAAAATAATAAAAAATCATTGTGGTAACCAAACACTCGAATCAAGGAACATTTTATGGACTATTTCAATATTTTATCTCGGGTTTCAACCATTAGGCCATATCAAGAATAGTTTTATATCCATGTTGGTTTTTCTATTTAGAAATAATATTGTACAGATTTTTTATTGTGGATTGACCATTGGAAGAGGGTCAAGGTGGGTCTTGTCATACATTAGAACTATTGGACTTCATTTTGGATCCGGATCACATTATTACTTAACTTATGTGGCTGGGTGTGTGATGTGAACATTGTCCTGTGAGTCTGAAAATATAATTTTACGAGAGAATTGGTTATGGATTGAGATGAGGCATTATATCTTATTGAAAAAATAAGGTTTGGTTTCATGAAATATTTTTAAGCAGTTGATTTATTTAAAAATTTAGTTATATAATTTACGCTTAAAAATGTGGAATGTTATTAAATTGGTTTAAATAGATGATGAGTATTGACACAAATAATAATATTTAAAGCGGTGTTCTCTTATTTTATTAAGAGTTGTTGATATTTGAAACTGGGAATAAGGAATTTTTATGGTTTCAAACATGGTAAATATTTGAAAAGGGTGAATTTTTTTAAAAAATTTCAAAATATAATTCTTTTTTATTATGATATGTAAAAGGTATTTGTGTTCAAAAACAAGATGATGAGTTTTTTTAAAACTATTTTTAAATTATTCTAAAATGATCAATGTTCAAAGAATTCAGTTGAAAATATAAAATGGTTTTACATTGGTTTTCATTACAAGCATTGAGGATCTTATGAGATAGATTTCTAGTTTTATAGAGTTATGTTTTGAGGTGAATTTCTTTTTTTATTTAGTTATGGTTGGATTCAATCATTATTTTATTTTCGGACAGTATGATTTGACTCATGGTCCATGACCATGTTGGGTTTAGGTTTCATGATTTATAGACTCATCCTTATATATTGATCGTGAGGTATTTTAATTTTATTACATTTAGGGTTTTTCCCTTCAATGATTTCATAACACTTCCTGTACTCTTGGAGAATTTGAATGTGGTATCTATTGTTATTTTTACTGAGACATAAAATTATTAATGGTAATACATATTAGTTAGGTATCATGATAATTGTATGGGTAGTGATTTAGACATGTGATCCTTGGTTATATAGTTGATGATGGGAATATTAACTACAGTTATATATAAATATATATATTTTTTATTTTCATGAAATGGTTATTTTATATTAGTGTGTAGGAATCAATGAGTAGTCTTACAATTGAGCTAACATTTATTATATATATTTTTTTTAAAAGAGTTGAAATATTTTAGATTATAATCAATTTTATGGTGAATATTTATATATTTAAAGGATGAATATTTTATTAATGCATTCTCAAAGCATGAATAAATAAAGGATCCAAAGTTGATTCCTTTAGGATTATAAATTATATTTCAATATGATGGGCGTGGTGTGGCGAGTTTTCTTCATGATTGGAAAAAAATATTAGATACTCATAAGATCTTTTTCAACTTCTACCTTTATGGATGAGGATATAGTAGATCATAGTGGATGATTGGATACCACAATAGTTCTAGGTGATTAATATTTTCATGTGGATAAACCCTAGGTATGGAATTATTTTATTTCCACTATTTGAGATTTACATTAATCATATAAAATTAAGACATATTCAGTGAATGGTATTTTTTTATTATTCATCAATTATTATTATACAAATTTTCATATATTTTACATGAGAGAACCCCATAATTCAGTTTAAATCAATTCATAATTATCTATATATTGATATTAGAGTTTATGAATGCCCTATAGTTTTTTAAATTGTACCAATGATTTATATATATGATATCATGCATTTAAATGATGAGAAAAATCATATTTTATCAGGGTTTTGATTAAATAGAAAAAACATTTCTATGCATTGTTGGGATAGATAATGGTTAGCATTTCTTTACCCATAAATAGCTATCATTGGTAAGGGTAACCGAGGAATTACTATTACAAAAGAATTCCATGTGTTATTTTTTCTCAAGATATTCAATTCAACCATTCCCTCAATTCAATAAAACATTTTTATCAGAAAATTATTACCAATCTTATTTGTGTAAATTAATATTATAGATAAATACCATATATGAGGTATTTCATCAAATATATGACATTATAAAAATGTTTTTAAAAACCCCATTAAAAATCATTAACACTTCCAATAATAACATAAGTAAAAAAATCATATATATCAAATCATGTATTTTCATAATTCAAACTACAGGAAGAAAATTAGAACCAAAATGTATTACATGAGAAAGAACCATTTTATAGAGACTCATACCTCATCTAGTGTTTAAACATGGTCACCAATGAAAAAATGTTCTGAAATGAAGATATTGAGTCCTCTCGAGTGAGTATCCAAATGAGGAATCATTGATTCCCAATCAAAATAGTTATATTTATCCATCAAATCCAATTATAGAATAAAAACATCAATGAGGCAAGATATTGAAGATAAATTTTTAAAGGGGAGTAGAAAATTATATGAAATCTAAAAATTACATGAATAGATCCACTATAGTCGAGGGAGAATCACAAGAAAATCAATGAGTAAACATCATGAACACATTTGTAATATAACATTATTGGAATCCCAAGAAATACAAAGTGGTTGAATTGTTTAATTGAGGAGAAATTGAGATAATAATTCATTAATAATCTCATAGTAATGATCCCATTCATTTTGATTAAGAGGCACAACACCTCTATGAATGATCAGTGAATGATTTAATATATTGAAATTCATAAAAAACCAATGAAATAGTATGTTATTTCCCAAAACAACTATAATAGACATGATCTCATCAATATCATGTGACCAGTCATGATATCCCTCTAATATGTTCTTTTAAAACTATTTTCATTTAGTAATAATCATACTTTACACCACATAATGGTGAGGAAATTTTTTTTCATGTACCATAATAGGGCTCATAATGATATATGACTGAAACCACACCTATCTGAGGGTTTGATTGATTTTTTACGTGTCACACGTGGATGATATCAGGGAAACAATTCCACACCATGACATTTTTTCCCACTATTAACTGTTAAATTCCCAAATTTCATGTTAGGATGATAATCACCATATATGAACTCATGAAATCCATAAAACCAAAATAGAATAAAAAATACTTGTGAGATGGAGGGAGTCATAGTTACAAAACAATTATACAACAATTAGGGTATGAATCCCTCTTTTAATGTCTTTTTAATTTCAAATATTAGTGTGGCTATGCAATATATCGTCAATAGTATTACCTTCTCATCAAATTCATTCCACATTTCCATAGAATTTTTCCCATCAACAATGAGAGGATTGTCAATATAATATTACATCAAATTAATTGTATCCCCTATTATATTGAGTGGAATATTATAATATATAGCATCCTATGTTGTATCAATTTAGATATAATCTAGGGGAGGAATAGATGATGATCACCCCCTCAAGTCAACTATATCAGGATAAGGAATCATTGACTAGTGATGAGGTTCTTGGTGTAGATGACCTCATTTTATCATGTAGATATTGTTATGAGGGAAACATATATGTAACATCAATAATATTATAAACATCTTAAAAAAAATTTGACGATGACCTTTATAGTATGGAATTTGAGGAGGACCACAATGGTAGGATTTTGATTTATCATCACAGGGAGTAAATTTGTATTAGCTATTCAATCTGTCAAACATTGGTTTTTTCAATCATATTGTATGAGGAGGATATATGATATTTTAATCATGATATCCATGGGGACGACTTCATTGGTTACAAGTTACAGATGAGTTTGTAAGGTAAAAATCTCATTGTTCTTCGATATGTATGATGTTAAGAGGATCGTGTTGATTCACTGAACAAAATCCCCCATTCACTATCCCAAGCCATGAATATCTGGCCACCTCTTGGGTCTCACATTTGTTAATATCATAGAATTGGTTGAAAAAGTTGTTATATATACAAATTTTCTATTTCATTATCCATTATAACACTCATCTTTCTATATTATTCACCCTTCCAAAAACATTTCTGTGAAAACATCTAGAATATGGTCAAAATTATATATGGTTCATATATCAAATAATCAACCAATTATAGATCCATTTTCATTTATCATATAATTAATTTTATATTATTTATTCTGTTTAAAATTATAATAAATTAAAAAATATCTCAATTCATTATCTTGAACATTATAATACTAAAAGATATGTTTTTCAAATATTTTCACTACAAAACATTAGAACAACTATATATACAATTGATTTCCTCATTACACCAACAAAATAGTTCCATTTATCATCATAACACATTATATCTATATTATATGTATATTTATTTTATATACAGAAAAATATTTCCTTATATATTTTGGAAAAAAATTTATACTACAAAAATCCACCGTTTTCAAACTTTTACCTTTATTATTGTACCTTTTTTTCCACCATATACCATTATATCCATTTTCTACAAAATTCGGATACACAAATTTATTCCCCTAAAAAACATGGTTGGGTATTGATTGATGACCATGGATCTCACAAAATAAGGTATATACTTCATATGATCTAGGGATTTGATTTGATATCTTGGAGTGTAGATAAAATAATAAAATCCATGTGTATAATTATTTGATTATTCATATATCTTTGAGTGTGTATTTAATTTTTTATACTAATTTTTTTGTATCTTTTTGTATGTGGAACCATGATCATAATTTGGTATGTGTTTGTGTGAATCCTTTCTTGTATGTTTACATTTTCTAGTGCGAGTGAGTGTGAATCCTTCAATGTGTGAAGATATTTTGGTGTGTGAGTGTGTATCCTTATGTGAATGCTTGACTTCTTTTGATTGCGTGTCTGTAGATATTATTATGATTTTTTGTTTCTAAACATATGTGTGTGTTTGTTTGATTATCATGAATGATGTCTGGGAGAAATGATGTTACATATTGTTGTACATGTGCATGATTCTACAAATGTTCTGTATTTATGTACTAATCATATCCCATTATAAATATGGAAAGATAAATTTTAGGTCTCCTAAAACATAAAAAAACAATCCAACATTAAAGATTTGTTATATTTGTACAGTATTCTAGATAGGTTTTTAGAGGAATTTGATGAGTTGATAGATGTTGATGCTTCTTACAGTCCCAGAGTCTAACGACTGAAATCAGGGAATAGATTAGCACAAATACATTCATCCTTTCAAGAAACATCAAAAAATGACAAAGTGATGAACAAGGATTTGTTTGAGCATGGGTCGCACAAGTTCCATCATGGTCGCGCAAGTATGCTTGTGTGACACATATTGGGCGTAAAGGTAACATGTGTGCCCTATTTGATTTTTCCCAAGGTCTTAAATAGCCTATAAATAACCCTTGTGGGCCCCCCATTTTGAGACGAAAACATTCCAAAAGTCATATTTGATCTCTCGGTGCCCTAGTCACTTCTGGACGTATTCCAAACACTTCTAAGGTAATTTCTTTCCTAGAATGGAAGATCTAAAGAGGGAGAACAAGGTCTAAGTGTTTAAATTCACCAACACTTGCACCCATCAGTGTCTAACCCTTATGGGTAATGGAGACACTTGTGTTCCGTATTATCCCATCACCAGAACTTACGTGCCACACTTTTGGAAGCCTTTATGTATAATACTAAGGGCTTGATCCAAGTCTCGACCAAGTATTACCCTATGGGTTAACAGTCGCGCAAGTACCCATGTGTCGCGCAAGTATACTTGCATGACCAGTACTTGTGCGCCTCAACAATACATGCATGCCTACCTCTATTTGGGTGCCCCTCCTGCTTATTCAACTCCTTTCATCAAATACACTTATCCTATTAATGATTTAGCTTTCAAAACCCTTTTCAAATCCATTTTTGCATGGTTCCATTGTTGGATTCCTTATCTAAAAATAATTCTGAGGAACATCTCTCAAAATATAAGTGATTTACAAATCTTTATGTCACTATGGTGAGAGATTTCATTCATTGATCCTCGTCCATTAATATGAGAATATCATTAACCTGGGCCTCCTTTTCAAGAGTATGCCCCAGTCCATGTTCCCAAACCTAGGAATCATCCTCAAGAGTAAGCCTCAATCATAATTTTCCATAAAATTGGGAATCATCTCTTGGAGTAAGCCCCCAGTTCCCTAATTTGGGAATCCTCCTTAGGATTAAGCTTCATGTTCCCCAATTTGGGCATCCTCCTTAGAAGTAAGCCACAATTTCCCCAATTTGGGCATCCTCTTTAGGAGTAAGCCCCAAGACCCCAAATTTGGGCATCCTCCTTAGGTGTAAGCCCAATGTTACCCAATTTGGGCATCCTCCCTAGAAACAAGCCCCATGTTCCCCAATTTTGGAATCCTCTTTAGGAGTAATCCCCAAGATCCCCAATTTGGGCATCCTTCTTAAGAGTAAGCCCCAAGTTCCCCATTTTGGGCTTCCTCCTTAATTGAAAGCCCGAAGTTACACTTTCTTTTGATATGGGTTTCCTTATCACGAGTAAAACCCAACCATAAGTCCCTTCTAATTTGGGCATCCTTCTCTAGATTAATTCTAAAGTTAAGTATACAAATCTCCATAAAGCACATATATCTTTATAGACATTTTTCTTGGATTTCTTCCCTGATGCGAATCCCATTGTTAATCTATATGGGCAGTCATACATTCATAAGCCTCACATCCTTCCTTATGATTGCATTTTTCCTGGCACAATTGTGAGGTTTTACTGAAACCTATTGTTTCTCAAACTGACCATGACTCCCGTGAGCTTAGAGTGTAAATGTAATTATGGAATCTTCCTTTGGGCCATCAATCATGCATAAACCTCACACTTATTTACTAGAACTATGTGGGTTCTGATTCCATTTCTAAACAAGGATACGTACATAGCCCATCTGGTTGTACGATCCCAAATCTAAAATATTACATATACTTCTGAACGATAATAAACTTCAAGTACCCCACTGAGTGGATTTAGAACATGTATGGTTATCCTAATGACCAAGAGATCACTATATAATGTATTGAAGGATTCCATTTACTATGATTCCCTAACAAATACAGATAATTATCTATCGATGAAGAACCTCAAATACATATTAAAGATTCTTTAAATATAATACATATTAATCATTAATTGTTATATCTAAAGGAATTCTCATTTTCATAAATGGTAATTTAATAAGGATTCACATACATAACTAAAATCTATAAATAGAGTCCCAGAGTAGACAATAATTCCCCCTAAAAAGGTGTGATGATTGTGACCTCCCATCCTCTCAACCAATTCAAATTCTTAAGCCTCATTAGTCCACAACTAATGAGAACCTACCTTTAGAATGTAAGTCCAAATGGATATAGAATCATTGGATGTTTCCGGTTCTACGAACAAACCCTTTAGAAACCGATTAGAATGTTTGAACCTTAATTAAATGTTGTCATCACAATTTCTAGAGGAAATAAATAAATGGTGAACTCGACGTGAATTTTTAACCAAGTTAAAATGATGTTTTACTTATTTGTTAGTCCCCAATTTTACTCATTGTGAGGACCAAAAAGACAATCAATAAAATATGTTCTCATCCCAAAGATATAGTGGACGAATTTATCTTGATTATGTATGTTATATCAAAAAAGGAACTCGTTTCCAAGATCTCTCTGTGTTATAGAAATGGCTTCTCTAATGTTCACACCTGTGAATGCATCTGCTGCTACTCCTGCAGGATCTTCGTCCGCTCTGAGGTTGACATCACCTACTCAGTGTCTTCAATGCTGGGTAACAAATGCATTGGTTAAGGAATATCGTCAACCCTATGCCATGCCGACTCTAGAGGCCGCTTGACAAGCCCTCCAAGTAAATAATTTACCCTTGTTGTCCAGACAGTGATGACCAGTGATCAAGAAGCAGGTGGTGCCAACCAACGTTTCCAACTCATTCGGGTCGTTATCCCCATAACACAATCACCAATCCCTCTCATATTATGAGTCGGGGAATGAATAGGTCACTCAATTCCTTAATTAAAGTTGAAATGTGTCCTTATAGATGGCTCCCATCAACAATCACCACCATAATCGTGCGACATTGTGCCCTCAACATGATGAGGGTATCGCCTTTAGGGGTTCGGCTCAGGTCCAATAGACCCGAGCACGCAAGACAAACCACCATAGGAGAAATATGGTCAACAGGGAGAATGTTATTACTTTTTACCCCTCATGAGAAGTCCATCAAGAAAACTTGATGGAAAACAACGAGCGGGCACATGCACCCGTCTGTCCGGATTTTACTGCTTAGCACACTCATTTGGAAGCAACACACCAATCCCGCCAGGAAATTACAGCAGAGTATTATAGGAAGGCTTATACATATATTTATAACTCATTAGGTAGTCATCATGCTTGTCTGACTACAAACAATGAAGGTCGCCAATATGATATGGCGGCAACTGATAAACAGGAACATATACCCGTTTGCAATCAACAATTATGTCATCTGTCTCATCAGCCAGAATTAAAGGAAAATCATGAACCATACATGATGAGGAATACACGGCATGCACATAAACATAATGATATTAATCAATCCTGCCAACAGTCACATTTGGTAGCATCCAGAGAAGTAATTCGGAATGCTCTGACGAAAAATTTGGAACAGAATCAACTCTCTAACCCCACACATGAGTACTGTCCGAATTCACTAATTGGATGAAGAGGACAAAAGCATGAATACAAACATACTCCAAGCACAAAATGGACGTATATTTCCATTTTGGTAGATAAAGTCACCAAGCACATTATAAAATTGGTGAAATAGCAGAAGAAAATCCAGGCTCATATTGAGGATGCCTATCATAATATTATAACAACATCAGTGACATCATAGATAAAGAAATAGAACTTTGTCCCTACTAGTGGAGTGAAAAATCAAAATATCACTCCAGAATAGATATACACCTCTATTCCAGTCCATGAGGGTTGTGGGGAATACTCCCCAATTTCATAAGGATAATAAAGTTAGGCACATACACCTGGTTTGAATGGAGATAATTAGCTTAACATGACTATTTCTCAAGATCAGGCACATACACCTACCCATAATAACCACTTTTGTTAACAAGTGGTTCCCAAAGTTAGTAAGAAGGTGTCTAAGAAAAATACCCGTTCAGCACAGTCAAGAAATCAGGAGCTAATCTGTAATAAGGAATTGCTTGATGTTGGAGTTCTTGAAGCCATCAAGCAATTATCTGTTGGAACTCAAGATTCTACTCTCCCATTTACCAATAGTGGGAACATTAATTCTGAAGGTCTCCATCAAACCCTTCCTGATGAAGGTTTGATTCATGACAATTCGGTAGATCATGAAGTATCATCTTCATATGAGAGCCACAAGAACCCTCGGTGTGGCCAGAAGTTCAAGGTGAAAAAGGTTTCATCTTTTTCTGTAACCCACCATGGTGGTCCTTCCCATGGTGTTGAATTTAGCTGATAAACTCCTCTCCTCATTAGTAATTTACATTTCCTGTAAAATTATCCAATGTAAAATGTATTGATGAGAAAGCCCTCTTATCTTAAGCCACTTTCAAATTTGAATCCAGTCATGTCTGATGCTTTAATACTAGCAGGTGAAATACAATCTCAATCAAGAGATAGCATGGGGAGTAGGTCATTCTCCAAACCACCAATGTGTCATTCATATTCTTTTTTGATTTGCAAATTCTTTACTGATCTTTATGAATGTGATGAAGCAATATGGAAGCACCAGCTCTGGTATAATCAGGTAGAATAATCTTTATTGAATGATTAAGATTAAGTGCAGAATATGAGAAAAAAACTGGCGAAAATTGTAGTTCCAGTCATGTTTTGGCCATTGGCTCACTCTAATAATGACATTCCTGAGATGTTGACGAAAGATTGTATTCAAGGTATTTGTCACAACATGTGGAAAACTCTTTTTCAATTGAAAAAAAATATTATCTTATGATGACTATGAAAATAATGTTAAGATAATATAAGGGTTGCAATGCAAAATCAATTTGGCCTATCTCTCAGTTTCTTGATATCTGAAGGCTGAAAAGCAGTAGAGAGCCCTTTAGCATTCAAGACATGGTGCACTAAAAAGATTGTGTCAGTTAATTCCTAATTCCCTATCTGGTATTCATATCAGGGGATGGGGTGTTCATGGAGCACTGTAGTTCACTGTAATATCTTGTCAACAAAGCCTACCAAAAATGGTCTTATGCAATGTTATTACCCATGTACGACCACATCCAATTTTCTTTGTTAGTAATCAACGTCTTGCTCCGGAATAGGCGTCAAGTTGTTCTTTCCAAAGTTATGCATACAAAGAAAAATTTGTCGAATTAAATTTTCATCCAGAAAATGGTAATATCGAACATGATTATCATTGAGAGCAAGGGAATCATCAGGTGACAGAAGTGTCTAAAATCATCCAGTGTTTATTTGAGCCAGGTGATTTGAGTGGATGTAGGTAAATGCATCCAACCAATTTCTGGACTATGGTCTACAAGATAATGAGATCTTTTTAGAGTGTCTTAGATGTAGTAGCTCAAGAACCACCCTACCTTGCAAGACTGGGGAATCTTCTATCCCAACCCTCAGAATCAACAAATAGGATTCATGGAGATGAGTAGAAAAAATAGGAACATCCCCAGTCCATTGGATTGGGTACTTTTTTGAAATCCTAAATCTCTTCCTCAGAGAAAGTCAGTCTTCTATCATTAGGGAATAAGACATAAGAGGAACGAAGAGCCGAATTATCAGGATGTTCCCTCCAAATTATGGGTCATCAAGAAGTTACTGATGGATCAACTCAACAGAAGGAAATGTCTCATCAGGGACATGGAAGAAGACAATATCACAGAAATGCAGATAGAATAGATGTAATGGGTTATGAATCAACTAATGTCATCAATGTCATTGTTGTTGATCCTCCAAAACATGAGTCACACTCAGAGGGATCAGATGAAAAAGTTCGTGCTCATGATGTTGTGCACACAGAGGAAAATGAAGATGTTTTTATTACACGAAATCAAAGGCTTACCCAGAATCTCGGTATTCTTTCAAATAACCAACTTCCTCATCTCAGGAAGGTGTCCAACAAGGGGAAAGGAAAGAATCAGGTTACATACCCTTACTCTGGAGAAGGCCAATCAATCTCACTAGAGCAAATATTCACACAACAAAAGGGAGAAATAAACGAGTTAAGGAAATTCAATGCAGAACTACTTCACGATAGTTTTCCTCATAAGCGTATTGGAGTCAGTCATCTAAAAGAATTTGTTGTTGTTACTAAAATGGATATAGAATATCTTCCTTTACCAGTACACCCTCACAGGTCTAATCCTAAGGGTCATGTGCAACAAAAATCAGTGGTTCTACCATCTGTTGCATTACAAGACACCACACCTGTCCAAGCTTTAGTTATTGCACCTGATCAGGTCCAAGCTCAACCCTATGTTTTCAAACGTTAATGAATACCATTGAGTCATTAAAAGAAAATTTGGAAGCTATGGGGTGAAAATGTGCTTAAATTCAACCAGAAAAGAGTGATCACCCTGAATGGGTTGATGCAATTCCTCCCTTATCAAATTTTACAAGTGCCACATTCCCAATCCATAATAGTTCGAGAGACCCAGAGCAACACATAACACATTTTGTTTCTCATTATGATCCTATGATGGGAACCCCACAATTACAAGAAGCAGTTAATCTCAGGTGTTTTGTATAGACATTACAAGGACCTGCTTTTTTCTTGTATACAAGCTTGCAATCCCGGTCAATTACCAAATGAGAAGATCTCCACCAAATATTCCTTCTTCAATTCAGCTCAACATTGTTAAAAACAGTAGTTTTTTATCATAAAAATTTTAAGAATGGTTTCATATTTTATTTCTCACTGTAAGGGATTAAAATATTCCCTAATCTTAGAACTCCCTCAAAATGAATTGTTTCCAATCTGTGTGGCAAATTTTCATGATGAATTATTCACACCATTGATCCCTGTGAAATAAATAAGAGTGTTTAAGGACCTTACATAAATCGCTTAATAGATTGAAGAATCTCGTACAAAGACTAAGGATAAAACTTGTGTAATTCCATCAGTTCCTGTAAGGAGAATGTGTAGGGCAGAGACTTCTATAGTTACAATTAAACAAGAACATGTACCTTCTTCTACATTAAAACCTCCATCTTATCGATGGGCTCCAACTTCGAGCATCAACAACAGAAGTTGTTTCGTCAAGATGAAAAAATAGATCAATGATAGAAACAATTTGAGGAGTTAGAGAGAAAATTTTTTTATTTTCGAAATGAGAAAGTTCCTTGTTACATCATTTCACCTCTGAAAATGAATTTACTTCAATTGAAAAGGTCTAAAAGGATGAACAAGGAAGGAGATGAAGACAATCCCAACCATTTACAATTTCATCAAATGTTGGGGCATCCAATTCAGGTGTGTTTTTTCTACAAACACCTCCTGCAAAAAATGGTGGACTCATGATATGTAAAACTGGAAGGTTCTTCAGCCCAGGTAGAATGTGTTACTACTACAGATCCAGAGGAAGAAATCGGGTGGAAAGATGTCAAAGAAAAAATGTGTAGAAATATGATGATTGGATGGTCATAAAAATTATCAACCGATCTCATGCATTTTACGAACATAGTTGAAGAAACCAATTGTGTCCTCTACTATGAATTCCACAACAAAACCACCTTCATCATAAGGAACATCCTCAATGAAACGACATAATTCAAAGAAAGAAGAACAGTCATAAGAAGATGAGATCGTGTCAAAGACCATGTTGTCTTTGACATAGGCAGATTTTATGCCATCTACATCAAAGCCATGGGCATAGCCTAAATTGGCTAATCATGTAGAGTCATCATTAGTTGAAGAGTTGATCTTTGGTTCTATCAACATGAATCACATAACAAATCATTATGCTGTTCACTGTTTCGATCATGATAAACCTGAGTTCCGTGTATCAAACAGCGGAATTAGAGGGAGTTCCAGAGGTCTGGGATACAGAGGAAGATGTATATATCCCAGAAGCCACTAATCTAATTCAACCCCTGCAAGATCTGTGTATGCAGTAGAAACTCGTGGAAAATATCTTCAACGAGATCAGTAAGAAAAAGCATGTTCATCCACACATGACAGATTCAGTCATGGAATAATTATTCTAGAGGATCATTTAGATGTTACATATTCATCCACTCAAAAAAATAGACCTAGTCGGTCTAGTATTCCAAATCATGCAGTGTTTCCAACTCCTAACCTGATAGAAGAAGCTTCTACTTCCAAATAATCAACTTCTAAGGCACCTGTGAAACCACATGTTTCTGTTGGGAAACAAAGACCTTTAAACCAAAAATATGATTTCATGAAGCGTTTGGCCCAAGTACTGGCCATGTTATCAATTTTTTTTTCTTTAAATCTATCAAAGGATCTTCGGGAGACAGTTATTGAGGTTTGGTCATGTCCTCAGGAATTCGAAACTGAAATTGATGTGGAATAAGTAAACCATGTATGGAATAATACTGCAGATTTCCATTCAGTGATATCCTTCATAGAAGAAGATGAATATGATGTTGTGCATGGACATATTAGACCATTGTATTTATCTAGAAAAGTCAATGATGTAGACATCCGAATAGATTTCATTTATAACGGTTCAATAGTCAACTTCATCCCTATTCGTACGCTTCATTGATTGGGCCTCACCGAATATGATTTATAACCTTCTACATTGATGTTGCAAGGATATGATAAAAATGAACAAGAACATATACCCGTGATCACACTCAGAACTCAGTTTGGGGATCTTGTATCAAATTCAGATTTCATGGTTGTTCGTCTTCACACAACTTTCAACATTTTCCTTGGAAGACCATGGCTACATCAACATGCGGATACCCCTTCATCATACCATCAATGACTCAAATATTGTTTCATTAGTCAAATTGGGACATTGTATGGTGATAGAGCCCTTTTGAAAACATGTAACTCTTAATACATTGAGGAAAAATTCTATCACATGGAGGGTAAGGAGAAAACCACAACAAGGGAGGTTACCAAAGTTAATGCTATATATGGTTTGGAAAAGATTCTAGTAATCACCTTCATACATGTGTGTATAGATTATGTGTTTCCTTTCAGGTATATTAATAGGATAGACCCAAATTCAATTACTCTTATAGAAACATCCATAATGTCAATTACGACAATCAAGCAAGACAATAAGGGTTAAATTGGTGATTCACCAAGTAATGATGAATGCTCAAATGGAGATGTCTTCATTTCATCCGCTGAAATCTAGAAAATATATACATCAACAACCTGGCCAGAAGACGATATAGTATTGTCAGAGATGAATGATGTTGTCGATTCTCAATCCATCATCTCCTCTTTATTACCCAAGGAAGACCCTTCATCATTAATAGTGTCCGAAATGGTAGTCCCTTCTTCATGATTTTAAAATTTTAACATCTCTCTCGATGGTGGAAGTTCTGCTTCACCATATACTATGCATGTAGAAACAGAAGAGATAACACTTGTTGAAGAATAAGAAGAAGATCTTAGAGATTCTCCTCTAGTATTTGAAGAGGGTATCTCTACCGCTTTGGATGAAATTAGAGAAATAAATCTGGGTACAAAAGAATATCCACACCCCACATTAAATAGTTCGGCCATGACTCTTGAAGAGCAAGAAATTTATATTTCATTTTTAAAGAAAAATCGAGATATATTTGTTTGAAACTATACATAAATTCCAGGACTTGATATGGATATTTCTAATCATTGTTTGGGATTTCCAAAATAACATCAAGGATTCAAACAAGCCGCAAGAAGAACACACCCAACGTTTTCTTACAGAATTGAATCTGAAGTTGATATGATTATCCAAAATTACTTCATTAGAGATGTTAAATATCCCAAATTGTTGGCTAATATTGTCTCTATGAAAAAAAAGAATGGAAAAATTAAAATTTGTATTTATTTTAGAGATCTTAATCGGCATTGTCCCAACGTTGATTTTCCAGTTTCAATATAAGAACTCTTAATTGATGCAATAGCTGGCTATGAATCACTCTCATTCATGTTTGGATACTCTGGGTATAATCAAATCTAAATGTCTCCAGAAGATGAAGAATCTATAACCTTTAGATCCCCTCAGGGTGTGTTTTGTTATCGGGTAATTCCCTTTGGCTTGATGAATGTAGGTGCAACATATCAGTGTGCCACACATCGTATCTTCAAACCCTTTATAGAAAAATTTGTTGAATTTTATGTGGATGATTTGGTGGTTAAATCTAGTCATCATTCTAAGAAATTTACCTATTTGGAAATCATATGCAACAAACATCGAAAACACAATTTGAATATGATCTCCTAAAAATGTGCTTTTGGGGTAACCTTCGGAGAATTTCTCGGCTTTTTGGTACACCATCATGGTATTGAGGACAATCATGTGAAGACAATGTAATTTCTTGGTATTCTACCTCTTGAAAATTTGAAGAAATTGAGAGGACTTCAAGGAAACGTAACCTATATTCAGCGTTTCATCGCCAATTTGGCAGGAAAATGTTTACCCTTCACCAAAGTGATGAAGATGTGAGTTACTTAAGAGTGCACTGAATTAATAACAATAAGTATTCAATATGCTCAAGAAATATCTCTTGATTCCACCGGTATTAATGCCACATGTTGATGTAGACCACTTATTCTTTATGTGACAACTTTAGAGCGATAATTGGGTTCCTTCCTTGCCCAAAAGAATGATTTTGGGAATGAAAACAACCATTAAAATCTCAGTCGGACTATGCTTGAAGCAGAAACCCGATATTCAATTATTGAAAGTGTTTCCTAGCATTAATCATTGCAGTTCATAAATTGAGACACTACTTGAAACATCCTGAGGTCTAATTAGTATCTCATTATAACCCTCTCAAATTCATCCTTACTCTTCAAATGCTTATAGTACACCTGGGAAAGTGGTCATGTATTTTGCAGCAATTTGATATCCAGTATGTCCTTCAAAAGGCAATAAATGGCCATGATCTAGCTGATTTCCTTGCTGAAAACCCTTTAGTAGATGATACATCTTTAGATATTGAATATCCTAGTGAGGAATTATTTTATATTCATGATAATCTTCAAACATGGGAAAAGTACTTTGATGGTGCTTCCAGAAGTCCAACAGGGATGAAAATGGAAGATCCTAAATTTAACATAGTTGGGTTACGAATTGTGCTTATTTCCCCAAAAAAGGTAGTTCTACCATATTATTTCTTATTATGGGAAGGTGGTACAAATAATGTAGCAGAATATAAAGCTCTCATTGCCGGATTGGAGTTGGCGGTTTAAGCACAAGTGAACCACTTAAAGGTGAAAGGCGATTCAGAACTGGTAATATAACAAGTCAATGGGGATTATTCCATTAGAACAGATGGGGTAATTCCTTTGTATGATTACGTCAGAGAGTTAATGGTGGAATTTCCATTGAAACCAACATTTTCTTATGTCCCTCGATCACAAAATGCACAAGATGATGCACTAGAAAATATAGTTACAGCTCTAGAAGATCAAAATCAGGACGATACAATCATTAGTATTCACCATCGTCGTATAATTTCACATTATGTTCAAACCAGAATAGATGATATCAATGAAATTAGTCCCATTTCTGAACCATTTGGTCATACTATAGGATGGATGACACCTATCAGGGAATACCATCAAAATGGAACACTTCCACTTGATAGAACCAGGAAAGAACAAAACTGTTGATGTGTGGTTAATTTTACTCTTTATGATATCCCTGATCACCTAGAAAAATATTTTATAAAAGAGGTTGTGATAGAGTTCTCTTCAGATGAATTGATGGTGAAGAGACTATGGATTTCTTGAAAGAAGTACATGCAAGAGTATGTGGTGCCCACCAGTCTGGACATAGACTATCTGATCAAATTTGAAGGCATGGATTCTATTGACCTTCAATGATACAAGATTGTGTTGAATTCATGAAGATGTTTCATTCATGACATGTACGTGCCATCATCATTCATCAACCACCAGAGTTTGTTCATACTGCTAAATACTTGTGGCTATTTTCCACATGGGGAATGGAGGTAGTGGGACCTTACCCTTTAGCTACAGCCAAGCAGTTTAAGTATATTCTTTCTACTACTAACTTCATTTCCAAATGGGCAGAGGAAATACCTCTCAATGTAGATAGTTATAAAAGCATTGTTATCTTAATCAAGTCCAAAATCATTACCAGATTTGGTGTCCCTCATACCATTTTGATGGACAATGGCACCAACTTCTTTCCATTCGACTTAAAGAATTTATATCAAGAATACAACATCAAATCCAACCATTCTTCTTGGTATCAGGCAGCGGCCAATGGCCAGATAGAAGCTTTCAATAAGACTCTATAAAAAATACTAAAAAAGATTGTGGATAAGGATAAAAATCATGGCCTGATAAACTCTTTCATGGTTTATGGGCTTATCGAACCACCACCCGCACTGCGACGTGGTCAACTCAATATTCATTGGTATATGGAACAGAAGTAGTCTTGCCCATTGAATTTCAATTACCATCGCTCAGAGTAGACATTTTTTATTAGACATATATAGATGAACATTATCAAAAGCGATTGGATGAATTGGAATGAGTAGATTAAAACTTTTGTGCACTCTGCACCACTTGTATGTTTTTCAGAATAAAATACCACAAGTATTCAACAAAAAAGTTTGTCTTTGTTCATTAATTCAAGGAGAATTGGTATTAGTTCCCAGAACTGAAATGATACCAGGAAAGAATCCTCCAAATCTTGAGCCAATGTTTGAAGGACCTTACTCAATACATATGGTCTACTACAACAGAGATTATTCTTTATTCTCAATTAATGGAGAACTCATCACGACTCCAACCAAGGCAAGATTCTTGAATAATTTTTTTTTGTAACACAAATACATCTTATATGTCCAACATGACTTTAAATTGAAACATCTGAGCTATATGACACTAAAATTTGAATCTCCCTCTTCGTCCTATATGATGTAAAACTACACTTATTTCCAAAATGACGTTAAACTGTAAATGTCCCTTTGTAAATCCCACATGATGTTAAACTGTACATCTTCTCGTCCAACATTACATTAAACTTTGTTGTCCTTGCTGCAAGAAATTAAACTGCACAGTCCTTTATACGTCCAACATGACATTAAACTGTGACATCCTAGGTACATGATGCTAAACTTTATGGAAGTCCCTTACTTCCAACATGATGTTTAACTGTAACTTTTTATCTATATGATGCTAAACTGTAGAACACACTCTTTTTCCTACATGACGTAAAACTACACTTATTTCCAATATGACGTTAAACTATAAATGTTCCTTTGTACGCCCAACATGACATTAAACTATACATCTTCACGTCCAACATGATGTTAACCTGTACCTTCCTAGCTATATGATGCTAAACTGTACAACACACTCTTCATCATACATAACGTAAAACTACAATTATGTCAAACATGACGTTCAAATGTAAATATCCCTTTGTACGTACAACATGACGTTAAACCGTATATCTTCCCGTCCGACATGGCGTTAAATTGTGTCGTCATTTCTACAAGACATTAAACTGCACAGTCCCTTATACGTCCAACATGACATTAAACTGTGACATCCTAGCTACATGACAATAAACTATACAGAAGTCCCTTACGTCCAATAAGAAGTTAAATTTCATAACCATCGTCCTAGTTATACGATGTTAAACTGTGAAGCTCTTCGTCCCACATGATGTTAAACTATGAATAAATTAACGAATACGTCCTAGCTACATGACGCTAAACACTAAAGCACTTCATCATCCAACATGATGTTAAACTGTATTTTTCTTCTTTTTTGCAGCCTGACATTAAACTGTCTTTTCCTAGTCATATGACGCTAAACTATACAACCCCCTATTTTTTCTTTACTGCATAACATTAAACTGCATAGTCCCACATTTTCCAACATGACGTTAAACTGTGCTCAGTCCATTATACGTCCAACATGACATTAAACTATGCATCATTAGGGTTGTTGCTACCTCTTGTTTCTCACCCTGAGTATGACTCACATGAGCATAGAGTAAACTTCAACCATAACACCCTCCATGGGGCGCTAACCATGTGTAAGCCCCACCACCATTTTTTTTGGTCGTTGTCCTCAAGAACAACTTTATCACCAATTAATTCTTCAATTGAACTATGTGGACTTTTATCATTTCCTTCTAGTCTAGGTACGTATGCATCTACTTGAAGTTCAAGCCCAAAACCAATCTCTTCACATCAGCTCACCTATGTCTCATACGATGTTGATTCATGAAACCGCCCCCAAAACCAATATTTTTTACATTGGTTCACCATCGTCCTTTCTATATGATGTTAAACTATTCGCAATTTTGTCATGTACAACAATAAACTACAATATTCTATGAAACCCTCACCTGAGAGGAAATAATTATTTACATTGATCTCCAATCATGTTATATTCCAACGATTATGTGCATACATGGAAATTCCCAAACCTTTAATCTTGGGTCAAACAATCATTTCATAAAAGCCCCCTTTCACCCATCATATGTACAAACCAAATCTGTACACAGGGTATTTCATGAACTACGAGCGGCTTGATTCCCATCCTCAAGGGATACATAGGAAAGTTCGAGAATCCCTCGAATCCAGCCCCATGTCATTAGGCCTAACCACAAATTTCACTTTCAGACCCTTGTATGAAAAGTCCCCCTGTGAAAACATGAATGTGGTATGAAAACCCTTGTTTTCATTCACATCAAGTTTATAAAACACACATTGTTAATTCATTATTATGGTATGAGATCTATGCCCCTAACTATGATCTCTTATACTCAAGTACCACATGACATTAAACTATATTTCATGAACTTCATTTGTCTTGATTATCATTATAATTAGATATGTAGAGAAGTACAACATCCCAATTCAGTGCCCAAATACAACATGATTATGGTTAGAATTGTTCTGTGTATCTCTACATGCCGAGGACAATGCCCATTTTGATGTGTCATACTCCTAACCTTAAATTCTTTCTGTTCTCCATAACCCTTTTCATGACATCTGGTTACAAAATGTCTGACACCTGAGAGTTCTTTTGTTTGACCATGCATTATGTGCCCTTAGGCGGCCTTGCATAAGTAGTCAACATAATGGACCAGTCGGCCAAAAGATACAATTATTTAGCAATGCATCCAATGCCCTTAGGTGCCCTGTATAATTTAACCACCTAACATGTTTGTCAAATAGTGGTAACATCATTCTTGGGTGGAAAAACTCTTTTTTCCTTGATTGTCATAATAACAATATGTAGGGATCTACAAAAATAGCCATCATTAAAATATTTTTCAAATACTCATTTTCATAATATGATAGTATTCAAGTATATGGTTTATGTTTCCCTTCCCTATGTTTGGGTTAGACCTTCGTAGGAGTGGCATTCATCTAATTCTTTGACAATCTTAATTGGAAATATCCTCTTCATATTCAAGTACCTCTATCCATACTGCAGACTATATACTTTGGAAAATTTGAATCCCCATAAACTTCCACTGGCTTTTTTTGCAATAGAAATGTAAAATATCTGAGAGTTCCTTTTCCTAACTAAGATGCACGTGGCCTTAGGTGGCCTTTCATAAGTAGTCTACATAATAGACATGTCATCCAAAAGATAATATTATTTGACTATGCATCCAATTCCTTTAGGTGGACCGGCATAATTCAACCCCCTAATGAGATTGTTAAATAATAGTAACTTCACTCTTAGGAAATACTTCTTCTAATGTCTCTTATCCCTTTTTTAATATCATTCCTCAGATTTAAAATTAACTAAGTCATAGTTAATATGTTTCCCACATACTTGAGTATAGTAATCTGTTTTCAGATAAATTCTCAAGTAATTGAGTCAATTTTATTCCATTTGCTCAAATCTATTTCGACCTTAAACATTAGCCTTTTTATGTCCGACGTGTATGACTTTAAACTGCCCACAAAATTCAAGGGTAATCTGATCAAATGTCAGGTCCCAGCTCACTAAACATAAAATTTAATTATATAGGTAATATTGAGCAATCAAAAGATTCAAATTTTGTAGGGTTATTTTTATAATCCTAGAAAAAAAATCATACTATGTTTACTAGGCCCATTGGCTTAGGTAAAATTTTATGCAAGTAGAAAAAGAATACAAGCACAAATTATTAAAGATGAAAGTGTTTTTCATTGATGCAAAAAAGATAGAAGGACATCCATAGACTGGATTCTCTTCTCTTTTTCAATGATTACAAGAGACTTTTAATATAACTCCTCATTTGATTTACGACATCCCGAACATCATTAGCAGCCACCTAAAATTCATTCATTCAACAAGATACAATAAAATATGCAGTGATACCAGCTCTTCATGGAACAACTGTAAAAGAATGTTCTTCAGGGAGATTTGATAAAATTTTCATCTGATCAAACAATGACTTCTTTTCTGTGCAAGTGAATTGGAAGATGGATACATGGATTTGATAATGGAGCATTGGTAGTAAAGAGCCATTTGGAGAGAGTGCTTTTTTCAGATATTGTACTAATGTCCTGATAATCTTCTCTCCACCAACCTGCAGTGGAAAAAATATCATACCATGGGTTTTCCATGTTTATATCTACAAGGAAATGGCATGGAAGTAAAATTTGAAAGTTCACACCATTGTTGCTGCTCTTAATGCACAAAATAACTGAAATTGAAAGGTAGAAATGAGATTGCATGTAAGGCATGAATCTTTTTGAATTTGGAACGTTTAATCCTTGTAGAAGACCGTGGCCATATTGAGGTGGGTAGATGCTTTGTGGGAAATTCAGATTATACTTCCTCATGTACTTGTCCAAATATGGATGAGTTTTGTTGCAGATATCATAGTAATCATGGCCAATGGTGTTTATCATGTCATCAATCTGCTTTCTAGCCTACTCATCAGCCGATCCAATTCTTCTGAGAGCCATTTAATAATCAAAAATATCAAATAATCGACTTTTAGATAAGTTGATTTTTTTTCATAATATTTGTGAAGAAATTTGAATAAAATGGAAAAGGAATTAAGGAACAAAAGTCCCATATCGGCACGGAATTCCATGTTGGTCGCACAAGTTTCATCGTTCTAGTACTGGCGCGCAAGTCAGAAACTCACTGCAAAAGTGTGAATGAGCGGAAAACTAAGTCAGCTACGCGATGATATCTACTTTCACGCCAAGTGCTCAGGATGGTTTGAAATCGTGTTCTTTTCAAGAAGTGGTGCCGCATATTTATAGGCAAGGTCGTACCCCTGCGTGTCGGGCCCTGCGTGCCAGAAGAATACCTACGCGCCTATGACATGTGCCCTGCACATCCTTGCTTTTCTCCTTTACCTCAGCGTCAAATCCTCCTTCATTTCAGATCCAACTCTGAAGGGGGACTTTTATTGACGATCCTTTCCATCACAGAGTCTAATGACTGAAAAGGGTAATACCTTAGCACAAATAGATTCATCCTTTGAAGAAACACCAAAAATTGACAAAGGCGTGAACATGGATTCCTTTTAGCATGGGTCACGCAAGTTCCATCATGGTCATGAAAGTCTGCATGTGCGCTACATACTCGGCACACAAGTGACTTGCATGCCCTATTTTATTTTCTCCCATAGACTTCAGTAGCCTAAAAATACCCCTTTTGGGCCCCCCATTTTGAGGACGGAAAAATTCCAAAATTCATATTTGAGCTCTCAGTGCCCTGGTCTCTTCTTGAAGTCTTCTGAACAATTCTATAGTAATTTCATACTTAGAATAGAAGATCTAAAGGGAGGGAACAAGGTATAATTGTTGAAATTCACTAATAGTTGCACTCCTAAGTATCTAACCCTTAATGGAAATAGAGACACTTGCGCACCACCTTATCCCATCAACAGAACATGCGCGCCACACTTTTGGAAGCCTTTAGGGATAATACTAGGGGCTTGAGCCAATTCTCGCCCAAGTATTACCCTATGGATTAACTGTCGCGCAAGTACCCTTTTGTCACATGTGTATACATGCGCAACCGGTACTTGTGCACCTCAATAGTACATGATCCCATACCTCTCTTTGGGTGCCCTTCCTGCTTATTCAACATTTTTCTTCAAATCCACCTCCCCTCTTCAATATTTAGCCTTCAAAACCCTCTTCAACGCCAATTTTGGCATCGTTCCTTTGTTGGCTTCCTTATCTATATGGAATTCTGGGGAACACCTATCAAAATATATGTGATTTACATAACATTATTTCACTATGGTGAGATATTTCATTCATTCAACCCCATATTTTAGATGAGAGGACCTGTAACCTAGGCCTCCTCTTCAGAAGTAAGCCCCTTTCCATGTTCCCTAACCTGGGTATCCTACATAGGAGTAATACCCAAACATAATTATCCTTAAACATGGTAATCCTCTTTATGAGTAAGCCCCATGTTCCCCAATTTGGGCATCCTCATTAGGAGTAATCCCCAAGTTCCCCAATTTGGCTATCCTCCTTATGAGTAAGCCCTATGTTCCTCAATTTGGGCATCGTCCTTAGGAGTAAGCCCCATGTTCCCCAATTTGGGAATCCTCTATAGGAGTAAGAACTATGTTCCCCAATTTGGGCATCATCTTTAGGAGTAAGCCCCATGTTCCCCAATTTGGGCCTCCTCCTTAGGAGAAAGCCCCAAGTTCCAATTTCTTTTGATATGGGCTTCTTTCTCAAGAGTAAAAACCAATCATAAGTCACTTCTAATTTGTACATAATTCTCAGGATTAAGTCATAAGTTATGTATTCAAATCTCAATAAAGCACATATACCTTTTTGGACCTTGTTCCTCGGTTTCATCCATGATGTAAATCCCAATCATAATATATCTGGGCAGTCATACATACATAAGCCTCAAATCATTCCTTATGATTGAATCTTTCATGGCATAATCATCTGGTTTTACTGATACCTCTTGTTTCTCACACTAATCATGACTCACGTGAGCTTAGAGAGGAAAAATAATTATGACATCGTCCTTTGGGCCATAATCATGCATAATTCTCATACTTCTTTACTCGAACTATGTGCGGTCCGATTTCTTTCCTAAACAAGGATACATAGGTAGCCCATCTACAGGTACGATCCCAGCTCTGAAATAATCCATGTCATTCTGAACGATAATAAACTTCATGTTCCCCACTTAGTGTATTTAAAACCATTATGTTTATAATAATGACCAAGAGATATCTATTTAATGTATTGAAGGATTCAATTGACTAAGAATCTCTAAAAAATACAGATGATTATCTATTGATGAAGAACCTCAAATACATATAAAAGATTCTCTAAATCTCCTACATATTAATCCTTGATTATTAGATCTAAAGGAAAGCTCATTTTTATTATTGGTAATTTAATATTGATTCATGAACATAATTGAAATCTATAAATAGAGTCCAGGAGTAGATAATAATTCTCCCAAAAATGTATGAGGAGTCCAACCTCCCATCCTTTAAACCAATGCAAATTCTTAAGCCTCATATGTCCACAATTAATGAGAACCTACCTTTGGAATGTAGGTCCAAATGGATATAGAATCATTGGATGTTTCTGATTCTATGAAAAACCCCATTAGAAACTGATTGGAATGTTTGAACAATAAACACGTGAGGTCATCACCATTTCTAGAGGAAACAATAGACAACATCAAGATTCCTCCAAGAATATGGGTGATCTAATCAACCCCACATCAATCTCCAATGCAAAATCACACCCACCTCATGGATGTTGAGATGAAGAACTTGGATGATGATTATGTGGATGTCCAATAATGTAGAATGTTGCACCAACAACCTAGTGGATTGTAATGGATAACCCATAGGGCTAACATTATTGCTGTTGTTATAGTGATGGTCCATTATTTTCAAGAATAAAATATTCAATGATATATATATAGTATGTGAGATATGGATCGAAATTTTTTTCTCATGTTATATATATTTTGACGATAATATGTTCAATCGTGTTTACCTTGAATTTTTCTATTATTCTATAATTTTTTGGGATCAAATACCAAATGAAAGTGGTAGATATGAAAACCGCCCATTTAATCATTAGATAAAATGATGTTTTCAATGAGGAAATAGTTATTCCTATTACACTATCCTAAGGACATCTATAGGAAAAATAAATTACCTACCCATGATATTATAATTATTAAATATTAATATAATGATATTAAAATTCCCATGATCTTGGAAAATCGTAATGAGGATCTTGATGTAACCATTCAATTGTTTTTATATGACATCAGTTAAGATATACTTGATTAAGTGGATATATTCAATCATTTGGAGGTATAATATATTATCCAATAAACCAAAAAAATTTATAAAATAATGAAAATTCGGAAAAAATGAGGAAACCAACTATTCCTGTTACTAACATAGTGAAATTCATTAATAGTTTCTAGGGAAGCACAAAATTATGTTAAGGTGGAAGACCATAAAATTGATTTGTTATGAAACTGATGGAGAGAGTTCAGAGGAACTAGATGCGAATTCCACAAAAACTGATATGAGTTAATCTTTGGAATCTGGTGAACTTATCATCATAATTCATTTTTTTAAAAAATATTATAATATTAAATTTTTTGATTGAATGGGAAACCATTTTCCATACATGGTACCAAATCAGTGTGAAGGTAACTTGCTCCACATGGAACGAGGAACATTAATGTAATGTTGTGAGAACTATGTAGGTAGAGAAGTTGATTCTATTTAATTTTTGAATATCTAATATTCAAAACAACTTCATTGGTTGAATGATTTTAAAATTTTGAAGGTCACAAAATAGGTTAATATTTTACTCACCATTCAAAAGTATAATGTGTGTTATTGTGTGTTGTAGTACCAATAATAGAGGGACACACACTTCATTGATGACCATGATAGTAGGATTCATTGGAAATGGAATAAAATAATGATTTCATTTTCTATGATATCTCTATTATTTTACCTTCTGATAGGATGTTTAGATTCAGCAGTCATAATATTTGGCTGGTACATGTCATTGTGTACAATGTACATGGGATATATGATACAATGTTCATGAAATCTTCTATTTCTTCCAACTAAATACATTTTGATATTAATCAATATGTTTCCCATTTATGAAAAAATAAACATGATATGGTCATTGAAATGATTAGCAGTTATTTATGGTTCAACAAGAATGCATAAATTAATTGAATAAAACATACCATGTGATGACATCTTATTTTAAAAACTATTCATTTAGTGAAGAGAGACCATATGAATGGATATCATCACCGCAATGGTGTTACAAAATACTAACATTTCTATGTTGAATATTCTTATTCCTTCTATATCTCTATTTATATTTATATAGAAATGGTTAGAACACTGAACGAGATCATTGGATACAATTATTATGAATGAGAATTTGAGTGTCCAGTTTCATCCCTATAGTATCAATATATTAATTCCTGATGCTCGATGATTTCCATAACAAATATTCATCTTGATTGATATACATAGATCTCCCTATAATATTGAAAAACATGTATATATATGTCATTCATTCTATAAAGTGCTCATTTTTATAAATATATAACTATTTAAAAATATTATGTTCTTTCATTCAAAAAAATTAGTTTGATTTCATTATCTATTTTAATATGTTAGGTATTTTTTTACATTAGTTTGTAGATTATTTTTTAGCATTAAATTTTTTTGACAGTGAGCATAAACTATTCACTCATCATCCACTAAAGATTATACTAGTATTTAAAATATTTAATTCCTTATATATTTCAATATGTTATTCTAGAATGTACATACACAATCAAAAGGTACATATTGTTTTATCTTGAAAATATATTCCCAGCTACTATTTCTCCAATGAGTTCATATATTTTATTTTAATATTTCCATTGTATTTTCCAGATATCATATTTTCAACAATAAGATTACATTTCAATGAAAATATTATTTATTTATGTTATAATGTGTTTTAAAATGTGATTTTTCTATTTCCAATTCACATCCTTCACATTGTTTAGTTATTCATGTTAATATGATTTTGAATCAAAAAAACACGTAGTTTTATATTATATCTCTCTTATTATCTTTTTCACATTACCAATTAAATGGTATCATAGGATGTATTTTTGTATATTGTTTTTTTAACAAGATAAGAGAAAATATTGTATTCACAACTTCTTTTTTATTTTAAATTAATTTCACTGCATTCAAACCATATTAGTTTGCCTATATTTTTAAGGGAATTCAATTTCCATTATTATTATGGGTACCTTTAATTCATATATAAGTTTTCATTTTAATCTTACAATTCATAAACATTATTAAATTTCCATAAATTATATTACATAAACTTCTCTCAATGATACATTATTGTTTTAATTAAAAAAATCAATTCACAACATTTTAATATTTGTGTTGAATAGTGATGTACAAAAACATATTTCAACTCTCTATTTCCATTCATGATTCTTATTTTAAAATTCTATCTCATTCAACAAACATAACAGTCAAGAGTAGAATAACATTATGGTTGTATGGGTGAAATGGGAAAAAATTATCGTCAATTAAATTGATAGGTGATGTATGTTGGATTTTTCTATATTAAAAATTTTCATCAACACTTCATTCCCAAGATACAAGGAAGAAGAGGTATGAAGGAGATGATTTACTAATAAACACATTATAATTTGTTTCTAGGCCATCATTTATATGTTTAAATTATAATTTAGAATGATTTATGAAATATATTCCGCATGATGATATGGAATATAAGGTTTATTGTTCCACTAAATATATTTATTCTGAATATTCAATCATAGGATTAAAAAACATATAAGAGTCAAATAGCAGAGACTCCACATCTAAAATAATTTATAATTAATACATTTATTCTATTTTAATAGGAAACATTTAAATAATTATGACCTTGTTTATAACTTGAGAATTTTAGGAAAATATTCTTAATATCATAAATGAAATTTAATTGGTGTTTGGGAAAATTACGGTATTGTCCACTCAAAATAGGGACTCGATCATCCAACTTGTAGAGGTTTCATGTAATGCATCCATGATTCAATATATTTTTATTCCTTATTTTATTCATGGATGCACGGTCTTTGTTTTTCTATATATAGTTTGCCACTCTTTGATGTTCTATTTATGGAAGGCCCCTCTTTTATTTCGTAGTGTTGATCCACTTATAGACATAATGTTTTTATTATTTGGGGACCATAAATATTTATTTTTATCCTTCTTTGATATGATATATTTATCTTTTTAATATTGAGGTGACTGGAATGAATGGTGTCATTATTTCCAATGGGGATAACAAATTTTAGTAATTTATATTTAATCTTAAAAAATCATTTATAACTATTCAAATGCAGTATTTGTTGAGTTTTTAATCGAAACTTGTAGGAAATATTAAAAATTCATAGGATTAAAAATTATTTTCAATTTGAAATAAAGTAGGGAAAATAATTGGTTTGAATAAATTATAGAAAATTATCAATGTTTTGTAATTTTAATTTTCATGTTATAATGGATTAATAATTAAGAATTTTTTAATAGAATTATAAATATAATTGAATATAATGAATCCCTTGATATTCATGAATCCACTATAATTTATTAATTTTAATTACCTATATTGAAAACTACATATAGAAAAATATTTAATTAGGTGACCTAAAATAATTTTTAAGAATTATTTCCCATTGTTTACATAAGTCATGACTAAACTAGGTTAATCTATTGTATATTTATTATTATTCCCAAATAAGTTGTTAATGGTTCGAAAGATTTACGTTGGATGGTGTATGATTTTATTTATTAAAAAACTGTAAAACATAAAATGAATATAAAATAAAAACATCTATATAGAAAATAACATTACCATTATATTACTCGACCGATGAAACTATTACCCCCTCATTTATTTTATGTGAGTGTATAGAAAGGATAATAGAAAATAAACCCTATGAGAACTATTGGGGGATCCTGGTTGAGGTGTAACACTTCATACCATTGGGAAGGTTCTCTTTTTATAATTAATTACCCATGAGGAAAACCTGATACATATATTTATTTGTGTATAAACTCCACTAGGATACAAAATAATTCATTAAATCGTATCAGGACAACTCAACATATTACATGACATAATATGTGGACCCATTAATTTTTATACATAAATTTTCATGTTTTTTAAAAAACATGTTTCTTGGAGTGAAAGTAAGTATCATGTGATAAAATATTCCCTTTTCATCCTCTGATTATCTTTTTTTCTCTGACTCATCCCATCATAAAATAATGATGTGTATCACATTTTGAATAAGATATTCATATCATGAAGGGATAATTTATAGAATATATATCCTTTTTTATTAATTCATAAATTCTGAGCCTTAGACTGGGGTCTTGAGTGAGCCCAAGTCATGTAATATCATTTTTGTCAATAATTCATCTCTTTTATCTTGTTTACTTATTTAATTATATTTCATAGTTAACCTCCCAAAAAAAATAATATATATGTTGTAATTCATTATATTTTTAGTTACAATAACAAATGGTTTTTATTTTTATGAATAAGGGCATGAAATGAAGAATCACATCTCTTATCAATAAACATTTTTCTTTCCTCAAGTATGATAAATAAAAAAAATCAACTCCAATTCTACCATAATTTAAAATTAATTTCAATAAAATAAATTTATTTATTGTGTAAATAAATAATCAAGAATCACATGTGAAAATTTCATCTACTCCACAATTTACAATAAATCAATTCAATAATATATTTTACATTTTCCTTTTAACATAAATATTTATATTCATTTTAAATTTTATATTATTCCATTTATTCTCAATTATAAATTTCCTCATAGATTACCTTACATTTAATTATTTATATCATCATCATGATACAAATGTAATTGGATTTCTTCACATACATTGGATCATGGTCTTTACCATTGGATTGTAATGTATATGATTTTCCACCCTATAGAGAAATAAATCACAAATATTCATAAGGGATGTAATTTAAATATCGAAAGGCTCTAATGATTATGTTTTAGTTGGAGAATTATTTTATATAAGTACTATTTAAATGATTCTATTATCTAAGGTACATTTAATGATAATTAAAAAATCGTCTTGGAAAAATCATGCATGTGTAAAGATATCACTTATTTCCACAAAACATAATATTTTCTTGATGAAGATATAACATATAACAAATGATGAACACACATAAAATATTTTTTCATTTTCCATTTTTTTGTACTTGTTTAAAAGTTTAGTTTTGAAAATTATAACAACAACCAATCAAAATATGATGATAAAAAACATTCTTCAAGTTAATTGTGATTCATGGTCCCCCAAAACCCATCCAATTTTTATACAACTATGTTTTTGATTTTTTCAAGAGGGTTTAAAATATATTTCATTGAATTATAATTCATGAAACATAACAATATCCCATTTAAAATTCATCTACTTAACTATTTATAATTGTTCATCCCTTCCACTCTGTTTTCATGTTACCCACAATCATCAATAAAAAAAATGTAATTTTATTAATTAATGGATGTTAATGAAATGAGGAAATTTAATGTTTATCTTCAGTAAAATTATAATTATGTAATCATTGCGATTATATAGGATTAATTTAATGTTGGTACATAGTATAAGGTATAATTAAAAAATTATACAATAATATTAAATATGAATTTTGAAAACCATAACATTATAAATATGAAAACATCGTTCAATTTGAAATCTTGATCTATTATTAAGAGGAATATTTAAACAAGGTAAGTATAAGAAATATTAGAGTTATAATATTTCCCAGGAATGAGGAAATGCATTTTGGAAAATCACGCAAGAGGAATTATAAAAAAAAATCAATTTCAATCAATTTCCGAAATTCCACATGATGAAAAATATCATAAAAATAGTATTTAAAATAATAAAATGATTCTTTAAATTTTGATTCATGAAATTAAAATCCCTATTTTATTCATTACTAATTCATTTCCTAATTTTTTTATCATTAATTATTATTGAAAAAACATTTAAAAACATTGAATAATAATTATATGAAGAATTTTTTATCTTTTAGATTTTAAATTAAGGAATAAATTTTAACTAAGGTGCATGAATTCTTGTTTTTATAAAGTAATAAATGTTGGGGCTTGAAAAAATTATTGAATTAAAACTAGAACACCCCTACATAATTGATGTTATTAAACTGGTGGCCACACATTTCATCACCTTATCATTTTATTTTTTATTCATTCATCTAGACATGATAATAAAAAAATACATGTTAATTTAAAATCCATTTATTAGTAAAAATAAAGAAGATTCTACGACATATTCTTAAAAACAAAAAGAAAAATCTGAAAATAACGGGTTTCCTCTCAAAAGAACTATATTTTAATTTCTTTTTCATTAACATACCTCTTTAGCACATGTGGAAAATGATTAAAAAAATTACTCTTATTTGATCCATAAATGTCCTCAACATTGATGGGACTTCAAAATAGCCCTTAATCCTTCTTCTAGAAACAATACAATACATTGGGTAAAATCTTCATAATATTCATTTGGACTATCCACCAATACTTCTTCAGGCTATAAAACACAATTTAAATATAATTTAACATCCAAACCTATTATAAATTTACAATGTTTTTATGTAGTACTTCCCAAATCATCAATAATATTGTTAATTAAAATTACAAAATTATTTTATTTTTTCACTTTTTCATCATCAACTTCAACAAAAAGTATCTCTTTAATTTCATCTAAAATAGAGGGTTCTTCAAATTCCTACATGACATTTTAAAATTCATAAACTAGCATGTCATAGATCATGATTTATTAGTGCATGTAATAATTGACTTATTCAATAGCCACTCTCACATAAAACACCTTAAATATAATGAAAATTAAAAAACATGTAAATATAAAAAATGATCTCCCAGGAATGATAGTTTTATGACCATTTCCTATGTCAAGGACCCGTAATTCAATTATTATGATGAAAATTTAATCTAGGATTATAATGTCTTTAATAAGATCTCATGGTGTTCCAATATTCAATCCTCCGGTTGAAGTTAAACTATTTTGGTCTTTAGGACCTCATGTAACAATATTTTAATTGTGTTATACTATGTGACATTGACACTCAAACATGTATCTAATAAATATATTATCAAATTGGTAGACCTAATAAACATAGCAATGAAAAAAATTTCCAGGTTCCTCCTGATTTTTTTGTAGGTATTTGGACACATGTATAAAACATTTTATCATGAATGCAATCATTCAAGTGTCATAAAATATTATTATGTTCATTATAAACTACTTCCTAATATTTGTTTTTATTGAAATTATTTATTCTCCTTCCCAAAATGAAAAATTAATTTACAATTTTAAAATATTCTATGAAGCTACCACTATGTTTAACATGATTTTCAGGTTTCCCATTCTAATAAATTTGTAGGAGTGGCTTGAACACTGGTGGTGGTTCCACCATTAATTACTCATATTATTTTAATTTATTTCCCTTCACTTATTAAACATATTTTTTTATTTGTTCCATAATATATTCAATGATTTATTGGGTGAATTAATTGATTCTTAATGAGATTTCCTTAACTTTTCCTGATGGGTTTTTATGGATTCATGAAAACACTTTGATAGATTATTCAATTTGATTTTTAGTTATCGATCTCACCTGGATGCATTGATATTTATGGAATAATATTTATTTATTAAAGAAAATATGTGCTCTTATATAGATTTTGTAGTGGTGGTGATGATGTTGGCCAATATCTCCCCTATTAAGTGAATTTATATTGTGAGTGAGTGGCCTTATGGTTCCTATTGTGGGTATCCATATCATCTCATACGAAATCCATAAGATTGTTATTATTATAGCCCCCACCATAGAATTTGTCTTCGGTGATCTTGATCAACGTAATTTGTAACATAAATATACATACATTTGAGGATTTACTAATAGATAATTTTATATATTTTTATTATCATGACCTCTATATAAGATGTAATATATCCATGGTAATTTTCGATGTTCACTACTCATCTCTAGGTTCAATATGATTAGCACTAGAAATTAATTCATTCCATATCATCCTATTTATTATTTATACCCTTAGCTTATTTCATCATCAATGATCACTCGTTGTTACATCATCAATAGACCAATTTCCATGTGATAACGCATTATTAATTGTTATAATTAAAATCATAATTTTATACCATTATGATTGTATTTTTTGGATTATATGTTAAAAATAATCCGTTGATCATTAATGTGATTCATTATCAAATTTTTTAAAATTGAAGTATTTTCTCCAATGTTTATTTATTTAGAAGAGAGAATGAATTATGTTAATAAATCTATCACCAACCAATTCCAGGTACTGATGGAATGAGGTGGGGGTATTTTAATTCATTCCCTTATATTTTATATAATTTAAAGTAAAATAATTGAAATATTTTCACATCTACTGAGACATTGTTCAATTTAAATTTAGTACAAGGTTCATGAAAACTAACTATTTGACAGTTCAGATATTTAAGTGACCTATTTGAAAAATGGATCGAATTTGAGATCACTTGAATTATGTTCAACATAAACTGAGATTGATTTCCAATAATTAAATTCAAACAAATTATATGATGAATACCCAAAATATATGGACTTCCATATTCCATGATCGTATGAATCTATTGTGGTCCATGAGGTTCTCTTATAATTATTTTATATCTATCATGTACTACCATACATTCTTTAAAGACTTTTTTTTAATTTTATTGTTCATTCAAACTCTCTATTGTATGAAATTTCATGGATTTTTATATAACATGAGTAGTGTAATAAATAATCTTATATTATCTAGAAACATCAGTTAGTATATTAAGAATAAAAAATATAACTAAAATAAAAACAACTTGTAATATTATTAATTTTCCTCAATGTTCTCGAATATTGTCCCCAATAAAGGTGCTAAAAATTAGTCCATCACAAAGAGTGGTATTATTTCTAATAGGAATACACAAATAAAATTAATCTAGTTAAACTCAATCATAAAAAAAGTAAATATTTAATTTCAGTATTTTGTGAGTTTATTGTCGAACCCATCAGATGATTTTGACAATAATTATAAAAAAATAAAAAATTCATTTTTTTTTATTAAAAAATATACAAATGAAAATTATTTTGATAGATTTAATTTTGAGAAAACATTAAAGATTCATTATTTTTTTCATTCATGGTATACTGGATTATCAATTAAGATCATTTTATATACATTTTTTGGAAATTTAACATATGGAAGCTTTTTGTCTTTGAGAATCCCCTCTAATATATTAATTTCCACTTTTCATATAGGCACATAATTATGGTGAATTTGATAATTAGGTGATTCATAAAAAAATTTAAGCGTAACTACACTTATTAATACAATTGTAATTAGAGAATTAATGTATTCAGTTGTACATTTTATAATTCCTACTAATGTAAATATCTTTGGCCTTGAAAAAAGGGGGAGACAATATGATTTTATGAGTGAACATATAAACTAATATATGAAAATAATGAATTTAAAAGAAAATTAAACACTTATGATTATATCACTTGGAAGATGATATAATTACCCCAAAATGTTAATACTTATGCTGTTATAAATGGGTAAATGAAAATAAATTCTTTGGAAAATTATGTGGAATATAGGTTTTGGTGCCAAACTTTTTACCCAAAGGAATTAATTACCATTTAAATTATTGAATTGGAGGAGAACCAAAGAATTATATTTAGTGGAATGAATAATCCCCTTGGACAAAAAATAATTCATCAAATCTTCTCATATAAAATCTAGTGGTAATGGGATATACTATGTGGGCCCCCATCAACTTTTCAAATAACTTCAAATGAGTTTGGATTGGGAAGTCATGTATCATTTTGTGAATCTATGTGTCACACTGTGAAAACTCATATTACACCATAGAGTGTTCTTTTTTTCATGCCACATCCCATCATGAAATTTCATTGAGTTTTTCACCATTAATAAGATATTCTCAATGTGTAGGAATTGTTTTGGAATATTTGGTCTCATTTTGGAATGAATAATTAATTATGTGCCTTAGTCTCATGCATTTTTCTTTCCCTTATCATATGACAACTTTTACGTCAGGAATTAAAATCATTTTATCATTTATTTCATCGATTATATTTCATAATTATCCCAACACAATGCATAAAATAATAATATTTTGTCATGTATTATAAATTTTATTGAATGACTTTATTTATTTAATATTTGAAAATAAATGAATTATATATACATAAGATCCACCAACTCATAAACTAATGATTTTCCTCAAGTATAATATCTCAACCAATTACCAAGGATGATCATTATACAATAATTTAAATTAAATGTAAATAAAATCAGTTGATTGAAAGAAGAATAAGTTGTTGAATAATTAAATAAAAAAATTTCATTGACTCCTCTATTTTAAAAGAAGTAAGTTTGAATAATTTTATATTTTTTATCTTTTAAAATAAATATTATTCACCTTTCATAAATTAATACTTTTTTATTTAATTTCAATGTTCATGTTAATAGAAAAATATCTAAAATTATATTTTTTACACATATTTACGGTAGAAATGTAAAGGGGAGTTTTCTCATATGTTGGATCATATTATTTACTATAATTTTTCCATGAATCTACATTATCCACCAAATATTGATAAAAAACATAATCTAACATAACATTCCCAGTAAAAGGTTCCAATGACTATATTAATTAAGATTATGATGGTCAATGATGTTGAATAAGTATAATTCTAATGTTTGAAATTATCAATTATAACTTTCATGATAATCAATAAATGGCAAGAAATTTTTTTTACCACTACCAAAATCTTCCCCTATTGAAAAAATTATGCACACAAATAGTGAAATGATGTTTACTGAATTATGAACTGTCTTTTTTTAATTTTTAGTTTATGTGATTTTTTTAATTAGGTTTTGGACAATTCACAAATACACCACTAACCTTAAAATGTGATTTATGACCCCCCAACACATAATCAATTTTATTCAAAGAGGGTGTGACATAGACTACCTGAAATGATATATCATGAACCATCCCAAAAATACCATCAAAACCTCCATACATATCTATTTTTGATTGATTGTCACATCCAACATGTTTCCATATTCCTCACAATCATCTTTGATAATCATGAAAAAATCATATATTATGGTAGGAATGTATATTACAATCTTTTAATGTGGATCGTCCATAATAAAGACTTTTATAGATTCTATAGCCTTTTGAAATATTAATATAACAATATGTCTTAGGATAAAGGCTAATAATCTTAGGCCTCAATTAGTTTAAAAGTGAATTTATAGAATCATGTAATTTAAAATATACCAAAAAAATCAAGAAGATTCAGTATATGAATTTCAGTCAATAAATATGCTCAAGAAAAGAATAAAAAATATCAAACATAGAAAATTTCTCATGAATTAGGATGTGTAATATGAAAAATAAATCATGGATATGAATAATAAAAATAAAATTTATTAACAACATTATCATCATTTAATGTCATTGGGAAATGTTAGAAAAATTTTGATTACAAATGTCTGCAAATTCCCTAATTCATGATTCATCAATTTAAAATCCAAATCATTATCTTTACTTATTCGTTTCCCGAATTTTTCAATAAAAATGATTGATAATTTTTCAATACATATAATGATGATTATAATATGGTTTTTTGTATCCATGATCAATGATAAATGAAAAAATATAGGTGCAAATAATGAATTTAAAATTTTTAAATGTACGAAATATTGGGGAATAAAAAAATATTAAATTGAAAAATATAATCTATTTTTTTAATTGATTTAATTTTCCTTTTTGATTTTCAATTGGTTCCTTTAGATTATTCTAGTTTAGGCATTCATTTCAACCTAAAAATAAAAATATACATGTGAAATTGTCACCCCTTTTTAAAAAAATTCATGATGATTTGGGTAAAAGTTCCTAAAAATGGAAAATTAATAGTCATTGAAATCTCAAAATGACACTATAAATATTAATTTTTAATTATGTGGGAATCAACATACCTTATAATCATAGGTAGCATACCATTGAAAAAAATATACACGGTCTGGATCCATAAATTTACTCAACATTAAACATTGCATATAAATGAGAATGCATACGCATTTTTAAAGAAAACTCATCCTTCCATTGGGTTAAATCTACTCAAGCACTACAAAAATTATCCACCATAGCTTCATTATATTATAAAATCCAAAGTCATAGTCATGAACCATCCAAACCTATTGACCCTCATCAATGTTTTGTGTATCATTTTCCCTCCATCATTAATGATCTTATATCATAGATATCCATTTTTATTATCTATTTTCACTTATAAATAATTAACATGGACAATATGTATCACATTAATTTCATATTAAATGTTTAATTTTTCATCTTCAAACAAGTTTTATTCATTAAAATCATCATCACTCACATCATATTTCTTTATTTTTTTGTATATATTGAAGCACCCTTATTCACTTACCATTCCCAGAAAAAACACACCCCTTTTTATATCAATAATCACTATTCAAAGTGACAGAAACTATATCCCAAGAATTATATGTTCTTTTTACTCATTAATATAACTAAAAATTAAAATGGGGATGATAAACTTATCAAATGTTTTATCAATGTCTTTGATCAATACTTGTCGGTATGCCACAATACAAAATTATATTTGAAATAAATCTATTTTTAGTATCAAACCCACATGTCCAAAGATATTTTATATGATGTATAAAATGATATCTAAAGTATAATATGATAAATATTTTCCAACTTCATTATAAAAAAAATAGGAATATAAAAAATTCCCTAGTACTCTTTCTCTTATGGTAGTTCATTTGACATAACTGAAAACCATTATCTAATTAGTTCTATGATTCCAATTTATCCCAGTTCAATTTACATCATCACTTTATCATACATAAAAATTTTGTACGTTTACATGTAATATTTTTCATTTACATAATAATTATTAATTTACATATTTTCAACATTTCAATAAAGATAACTGTCTTTACTTCATGATTATTATGATTCTCTATCCAAAACATATGATGTAATGAAATGTATAGTTGAGGGAGTTCATCACATACTATATCATTTTGTTTTTATTAATCATTATTGAATTCTATATATTTTTATTCTTCTTCTTTATTACTTGATTTAAAGTGTTCTTATGTGATTTTCCTTCTTAATTTTATTTCCATAACCTCTTAAATTGGGATTTTTTCTTGTAAGCCTTGAAGAACTCTCACTATATTTACCTTAGTTTTTAGTTACATAACCCAAATATAAAATCATATATCATATGTATGATTGTTCAGGGTTTGATTGCACGTTAAATTATTTTTTAACTACTCCATTGGTGGTCATGATTTTTGATAATGTGTCCTTGAATGAGTACATTTTGATTTAATTTATGGAAAATTGTGTTTTATGTTTCTAGTATTGTTTTTATCTCATCTGTCATCCGTGGTCTTATAATATTAGTCTAATAAACACCTATTTTTTTGCAATTATAGTGATCATAATTTACACAACAAATATCCATACCATCATTGAATTTATTAGTCACCATTACGAACAATTTTATTGTCATGTCCTATCTCTAAGATGACAAACATCCTTTGTTTTCTATAATGTGCACCCCTCATCCTTGTTATCCATTTATTTTCATATTGAAATTATTTCTAGATATATGATCCAAAATATTTTAGATCTCCTCAGGTGATTTCATCATCAATGATCCACCCGATATAACATCGATGATATAACAACTTATATATGACAAAACATTATTAAATATTTAGATTAAAACACAAATTTTTAAACCATGGTGAGATAATTTTCAATTTATTTTTTTAAAACATTACCATTAACTATAAATGGATTTTCCATCAAATATTTTGAGATTTAAAAAATCAACTCTAGCAATCATGGATTTATATGGGGGAAGGAATCATGTTATGAAATATCCCACTAAACACTACAATGTAGTGACAGAGTGTAGTCTAAGTCTTTGAATCCACTCCTAGGATTTTCCATTTATCAAAACACAAAATTATAAATGTCTTAAAAATTAATTAATATATTAATGAATTGAAAGGATACACACATTTTAATAAAACATCAAATGAGAGCATTCAACTCATCGTGTGACTATCATGAAAACATGATCAAATTAGTGGTCATTAAAATTATGGTCAGCTTAACCAAGAAATTATTTATTGTTTTGGGATGACCCAAGATGGTTTTTTGAATCCCTACACTATAGGGTCTCCCATTTTCTATGAGTGTATTCATATTAGGTGGTTCATGTTGTAGTCCAATCATGTCATTTATGTCTTGTTCTTCTATAACATCTTCATGGTTCATTATTTTATTGGTTATTATTCTTCCCAAATTAGGATTGAAAGTAAATTCATATAAATTTTCATTATCAGATATTATTAATATTAAATTTTATTAATTCCTAGAACCATGGAAATTATATAATAAGAATAAAATATATAAAAAATATAAAAATAATTTCCAAATTCAACTGAGTATTATTTAAATCCACACCCCACAATGGTGACTAAAATTTCACCGGCCTAGAGGGAATAATTATTCCCAACTTGGATAATAAAATTTATTATTTATTATTTTAACTCAAACATAAATTAATAACTATTTAAATATATAATTATGCTTGTTCAGGTCGAACCCATGAGGCAATTTTGAAAATACATAGGAAAAATATAAAAATGTATCAATGATTTTGAATGAGAAATAGAGAATTGAAAAATATTTTGTTTGAATCAATTGATAAATTTTGATGTCCAATTATTTTCAGGTATATGTTATATTGTATAAATATTTATGTATATTTTGTTACATTTTCATCAGAAATTGAATTTATGTAAACCCTATTTTTTGGTGAATCCTCCTTAATATCTATATTATCACTTCCAATTTGGTCAGTTGCATATGGTGAACTAATAAATTTGTTGGCTCAAAACCATGTTTGTTCATAATTATCTTGATTCATACAATGTTCATAAATGAATAAGATTAATTAGTTCCATATTAAACAATTATTCCATATTACATTTTCAATGTCCATAATGAAAGAAAGTGGGGAGTGTAAGGTATTAGGAGTCAGTACACAACTGAACAGAAAAAATTAATAAATAAAACAAACATCTAGATATCACATTCCTCTTATGATTACATCACTCGATATATTAAATAATTATCCACCCTTGTTATTCATGAGATGGTTAAAAAAATAGAAATTAAAACAAATCATTTAGGATATAATAGGGAAACCCGAAGGTAGTGTAACACACTGTACAATATGGAACGATCCTTTATAATTTATGCCATTAGAGGATAAATATAGATTTGTATTTATAGAAATGAATGTTCCACCATAATGTATAATAATTAATTTAATATTCCATTTTAATCAATAGTGGTTATGTGACGTAATATGATTGTCCTGGTCAACTATTGGCCTAAATGTGGATGATTCAGGATCCCGAAAGCATGTGTCATCATGTTACTCATAGTGTTCCATTTTGAGGAATAATTTCCCATTCCTAGAATATATGATTCTTCATAACTCATCCAATCATTAAATAATGATGATTTTTACATTAAAAATAAGTGATTCATGACATAAATGTCTTTTTTATAATTTACATCCTTAATTTTATATTGACTCTTAATTTATGAGCTTTAGACTTTGACATGACAAATCCCACATCATGGTACAATAAATGTGTCAGAAAGTCATCTATATTTATCATTTTTTTATTATATTAATCAATTATAATTCAATAATTAATTAAGTAATAAATATTTTCTATTATTTATTAATTTATTTACAATAATAAATACATTTTATAATTTAAATAGAATTTAAGAAAATTATACATCATGATGTGTTAGATTAATTTCACAATAATAATAGAATTCTAGTTCATCAGAAGGATAAATATATGGAAACTGCATTTCCCATGATTATATAGTTTTGGAGCGATAAGGGTATATTGTTTGTACAATGGGGGTGAAATATCGGTAATTTCAGGGATGATCCACTATAATTTCATCAACATATATATATATTCATATTTTATATTTACGATAACCTCAGAAGTGAATAATTTTTTTGGAGAATAATTATATTATGGTGGGTATGCTTGACTTTTTGTATAGTTACATCATGTATCTTTTAAGAGGGGGCTTTATCCTGACAATATAAGATTATTGTGAGACTAGATGCACCAAAATGTTGGTAATATAAAGTATGAGTAGATGAATTTTGACTATGATAGAGACTAAGACATTTGAAGTAATTATCAATGTTTTTAAGAACATTGAAATCAATCTCATTTGATTCTATGAACAACATTGAAGCATTATTCCCCCTTGTATTGGGATAGAAAATTCACCCATTTAATCCTTATACATTTTTCTTTTTTAATTATATTTCCTTATGCTGGATGTTTTTAACGGTATTGTAAAAATTATTTCAATGGTAAAAAATTAGTTGTGGTAACTAAGCATATTGTTCTTATATTTTTATGTATTATTTAATAGGTTTCATTAGAGAGTCATAGATCCAATAGGGGATGTTTCCGTTGATTTTATTTTGATGTATTAATAAGATGTTTGTCGGGATTACATTAATTATATTCTTTTATAGATTTCCATTGGAGTAATCAATATAGGATGGGGAGTTAATTTGAAAATATAATTATTTTATATTTGGTTGAAAATTATATTATTATATGAATTATATTTCTTGAATATTTCATTCCCTGAAAAAAAATGTGATTTATGTTGACAATGAAATGAATTTAAATTAATTTAATTATCCAAACTACGTGATACCTTTAAAATATTCATTCCATTCCTCAAGAATATACAACCTTCGAAGTTGAATAAATTCCCCTAACGATGTGTGGAATTATGTTATTTTCCTGGACATTGTGATGAGTTGGGGATGGGGTAATTATCATTGGTTACGCGACACCTTTGGAATATAGTTATTTTTCCTAGATAAAAGATACCTTTTGAGATAATTTATTTTATTTTCAATTAAATGACAAGAGAATTGTTGTAATTTTCTTATGGTTAATGTTGTATTCGTAGAAAATAATATCTTATAAAACATATAAAAATAAGTTTAATATAAAATTTTACAGATTCATTATTTCTCATGATCTTCTAGGATATGAATTTTAGGTAATTTGGTAAAGTGTTATGTAAAAATATAAATGTTTATAAATAGTGAGCAATTTTTCCACAAAAACAGCATCATAAATTTACACTAATGTTTTATTCAAGACTCATTTTCTTAATTTTATACGATTCACTATAACAGAATGATTTCCGTTTCATTAGTTACAACAAATCCATATATCTAGTGAAAAAAATTATAAAATTTGATGAACATAAGAAATATCATAAAAGGATATGAAAACAATAAAAAATAATTAGACCGGTGAAGAACATAAACAATCATAAAAACATATCCTTTATCTTCAATATTATTTCATCAAATACTAAATAATTACTCAATTTATTATGATATATTCCTTAATCTAAGTCAACATAATCTATTATTCCTATTTATCTTATCATTAATACTATTATTTATTTGATTTATCTTTTTCACCATCAAACCCTTTATACATCATTTAGACCCATAATCATAATCACATTACATTTTCTTATAAAATATAGATGAATATCATTTATCATAGAGATCTATTTAAAATGAAAAACTAATACGGGAATTATAATTGGATATAATTAAAAAATAATACTCTTTTAGGAATTTTTATAAAAACCAATCACTTTGGTAGTTAGAAATGGAGACTATACGGTAAAAATTAAAAACATTTTCTTACACATTGGTGGAATTAATATAAACTTACCCACATAGAAAAAATTAAAATTATTCCTTTAGATAACCTTTGTAAGTGATTATGATATTTTAGAATTACGTTAAAAAAAATAATGTACTATATATATCATCATTATTCAAACATTTTTTACATGGATATTTAAGAAAAAAATTATAACATTTAATACCAAGATATTGATTAAAATAAAATTACATGAGTATCATATTTAACAATATGTTCTCCAACTACATAATTCAAATTTATATTAATTATTTAATTTAATAATAAAATTTTCAATTTCATTCCCTTAATGTTACTCTTTTTTTTAAACATTCAATTTATTCACTAAACTAGTTATGATCATGAAAGATGATTTGAGGCATTTCGGACCAAAACGACTTCGATGTAATGATAATAGACAAAAGGTTCATAGTAAAATCATATAATAAATCAAAATCATGTTATTATTGAATTTTATTAACATTAAATATATTTTTATATCCATCTATGTAAGTCGACAAGGAAAGATGAGATTTTTTGTTTCATGAGGTGGTTTTCTGCATGTATTCATGAGTGATATTTTAATTTTTCTAATGGATGAGAAGGGAATGATGAAGATAATGGTTTCTATTTCAAGAATCATAATCATATTATCATTATCATATTTAAAAAACAATTATTGTTACCATTCATGATGGTAAGTGATAGAAAACATCACTTCATGGATTTTGTATTTTGCATGTATATAGGAGCGACGTTTCAATTTTCTAACTAAATTATGGGAAAAACATAAAAAAATTGTATCAAAATTTATTAATTATTATTTAATAATAATAATATATATCTATTAATTGAATAATTATTTTCATTCACATTTGGATGTAATGTAAAACAAAACATGTCTCATTATGGAGGTAGTATTTTATACGTCTGTAAGACCGCCATTTTTATTATTCATTTTATAGAATTGAATTATAAAATAGTAGATCCACGAAAAAAATAACATGTAATTATGGTAAATATAATAATTTAATTGTATTAATATCATTGCAATATATTATATTGGGGTATAAGAATAAATAAACATAAATGTGTTCAGTTAAATCTTCTACCTCCTCCTTGTATATCTTTTTTATATTTAACATTAATTCTTATAGTATTGGTATTTCAGTGATAGTGGGACATTTAAACATTTAAATGAGAGTTGGATGTATTGGGGTGGGGGGGGGGTCTGGTAGATATTTGTCTATATATGTTTCATTTTTTTTTTGTGAATAATTAAGGATATGGGTTCTTTTTTATAAGGGAGAGTTTTGAAATGCTTGTTTATATTAATTGAATTATAATATTATAAAAATATTTCTCATGGAAACCGTATCAAAATTAAAAAAATAAAGAATATGGGTTATTTTATCATTTAAATATGCACATCCAATTATATTTAGATTAATTTTAGAGTTATCTTAACCATTACAACTTAATTTAATCCTCCCCAATAATTTTTGTTACTCTCTTATCATGATGACCATGTATTTTACTTTTACATTATTCATTATTAATAAAATTGAATTTTTAATCATTCACAAATTTAAACATGATGATTGAAAAGATTGAATCCATTTAATATGATCCCATTTTTAGGTTTTTAAAATCACTTATCATATAATTATTTTAAACCCAATGGAAACTCTATTATAGAAAAAACTTGAATAAAAATGATATCACACTAAAATCAAAAGAAATATTGTTTCTAATTGAATTATATTGAAAATGAAAAATAAATCATTAATTATTTTCTTTTAAAACCAAATAAAAATAGAAAGGAACCATATCAAGACATTATTAAATGGGAATAATAGAAAATAGTTTATTATTTTAATATGAACATTACATATATTAAATAAATGTCAATTAATGATTTATAAATTCAAAAATACATCTTAAAATGATTTAAATTAATTATTAGATGTGTAATATTTCTATAAACAATATTTATTAAATTTTATTAATTTATATTTAATAATAAAATTTTAAAAAATATAGTATTTGTAAAATTGAAAATTTTTCTTATTCACAGAAAAATTACTATTCATGAAAATATAGAAACATTCAGAAACATAATTTTAATAATATATATTAAAAAATAATATTATTTGTTTAAATTCATATTATATAAATTTTTAATTTATCTTAAAAAATGTCACGACCCATCCCCCGGGGCCTATATCATAACTACCATATGCTTGCCTTCTATAGGCCATGGGCTGGCGACTAGAACCAAAGGTGTAAATCCCTAAACTAGGAAGGCATTTCATTATAACTGTAAACAAACACATCATAGTACACAACTGAATCAAAACACATAATATAATTGAATGCAAGTTAAATGATGGAACGTAAAATGGGGCCATAAATACAAGCCCAATAGTAAAGTACAAGTACAACTAAAAATCAAGTACAACTGAATAAAAGTAAAGTAGCTATTGGGTCATCCTCCGGGGTTCCTACCTGATGGGTAGGTACAGTTGGCCTCCTAGGAACTCCACATCTGTCCGTCTACTCCATGTATCATCACACAGAGTGGTCCACCTCCGGATACAGTGCAGTCCAGTTACCCTCTTCCTTATTCATCGCTGCCTGTTATCTGAAACCAACCCAACAAGGTGCGGGCATAGCCCGTGAATGGGTGAGTAGAATGATACTTACTAGGGACCCTGATATCCTCAAGGTCTCACAAAATCCAAAATGGATAAACCACAATGTATGAAATCAATGGATAACCATTACTTAGATATATGACCATACATATACCTAAGTTTTCCAGTAACACATCTCAATCATGAGGAAAACACAAAAGTCATTGACTCAACTAAAACAGGATTTATATTCACATTTTTGAAACCACAGATGCGGGAGAACTCCTCCTATGTCGAGTACAGTGGGAATTCTTCCAACTACCAGGCGCTTCCCACTAACCTTGGACTACTGAGGAACTCCTGTTGTTGAGTATCACGGGTCTGCTACCAAATAACATGCACTTCTCCATTGTGGGTCTGCCGCCAACTACTAGGTGCTCCCCCTAAAAGCCCACAGAGGTACTCCTTCTGTCATGTACAACAGTCTTCCACCAACTACAAGGTGCTCCTCTAACATGGCTCTGCTGCCAACTACCACGCGCACCCCTCTAATCTATTCAAATCACTCAAAGTCGAATTGGTCAATCATTCATCAGGTCTCATCCAGTTACTAGGTCTCTGCACTCTTTATGCTCGTCACCGGAAGGATTTTCACCATGAGATATTGGAAAATACTCAAAATTTCTCAATGTTCCAGTAATAAGTATTTCAATGGTCTGCCTCATCATAGTGGTCTCAATGTAACTTATGGAGCATCAATTGGATGCCCAGTCTGTGTGTTTTTAGTCTTTTAGTCTTGGGGGCCTGGTTGGATTCCATAACGATCCAACCTGACCATATCTCATTTAAACCCTGAACTCCAGTGGGGTATACTCAAAGTGATTACTATGCTCCATGAATACCATCGCTACTGATGGTTCGTCAAACCTACGTCTGATGCCAATGTTGTGGACAAAGAATGTAAATGGTCAGTAGTGCGCTCGGGTTCGGTCGGACCCGGTCAGACTAACTTGGCCCAACCCATTCTGTGCCGACCTTATCAAGGTCAACTCAGTTTGACCCATTGGGTCTAACCTGACCCGTTGAAGGGGTCAGCCTGCTATGTTGAACTCAGTCTGCTGGGCCCGAACCAGCGGACTGTGGGGGTGGTTCGACCCAAAGCGTTGCGAGGGCGCATCCCAGCATGGCTCGGCCTGGAGGGCACGGCTGGGTAGGTTCGGCCAGGGAACCGTGAGGGGGCTGGGACACCGACATGGCCGAGTGGCCTCGAGGGAGCTGGGACGCGGTGGGGGCACCGGGAAGGGCACAGTAGTGTGATGGGGTTGCCGGTCAGGGTGCAGCAAGACACTGGGGTCATCGGTAAGGGCGCATGGGAGCGGGGCAGCGCGCGAGGGTGCAGGAAGCGCATGGGAGTGTTGGGCGATGCGCGGGGTAGTGAGCGGGGGAACGGGCAGCACACATGTGCATCTAGCATCGCTCGGGGCAATGTGTGGGGGCGCAGGCAGTGCGCGTGGGCACCGAGCAGGGTGCCGGTGCTTCTGGGCATACCACGGGTCAGGCCATGGGTTCGGCCAAGGCGCGCATCGGGAAGGGTAGTCAGACGACTTGGGTAGGCGGTTCGTGTGACACTCGGCAAACGGTGCTTTTCCGGGAGCACATGTGCACCACTGTGGCAGCGCGATTCGCGAAGGCCTCTTGTAGCGCGACTATCATCGTTGACGCCTTCATTGCCTCTTGTTTCTTCGCCAAGACGAAGTTCAATCAAAACAAGATCAACATAGGGGTAGGGCCATGTTGGTTTGTCCTGCACTATCCGCATTTAGGGTGGTAAAAATTCATTCCCAAGAACAGAGCACAATATTCCACACATAAAAGATAATCATCATCATTCTTCAATTATTTAAAATAAGAACATGGCACTTAATGAAACTAAACCCCTAAAATTGATTCGGCGGTCATCATTCGTTGATGTTTCCGAAAGATTGTCGCCGATCCATGGTAGAAAAACATGTCCCACATTAAAGTTGTCCGAAGAAAAAGGTTGGAGGAGGTCGTTCTTCTTAGTGGAAGGTTTCCCTCGTTGACGTTCATCATTGGGAGATCGTTATTCACCAGAAGAGAGTTTTTCATTGGAGATCATTCATTTTTGGAGAGAATTCTCTATTCTCCCATGCTCCAACAAAATAAAGTGAACTAAATAATAGTTTTCCTATTATTTTATTAGTCAGAACAAATTTCTAAAAGGTTAATAAATTAGACAGGATCCTTCAATTAATCCATTAGAGTTGGCATATTAATTAACAGGGGTTGGCTCCATTTAATTAATGGGGAGTTGAGAAGGTTTTATCCTCCACTATTAATAGGGGTTAAGCCTCGTGTGGTCCCCATGACATGATCTCTCAGGGGAGGTTATGCTCGGGTGGGCCTTACCACCACAACCTCTCATGGGAGGTTAGGGTGTGGCGGTCCCTCCTCCAACTCCCAAGTGGAGGTTTCATCCAACACACTCACATGGCAGCTTAAAATAAATTAAAGTGTTGTATGGTTTATTTTATTACTATTTTTAACAAAATCCAATAACTTACTTTTATTATCGACCAACTGCCATCAAGATTATTGTCTTCTTAAGCGAATAATGGAACTACGAGTTCAATGGTGCCCTTGGATTACAATTCCGAGCACCAGTTCAAAATTTATAAAAATGTGCTCGTACGTTTACTGAATGTACCTGAAAAAAACATCTGAAAATGAATCAGGGCACATCGGGCCTTGGAATCAAGCGCCGTATAATTTCTCAAACTCGTAAAATTCATATGTATTTATGAAAAATAAATTACCATATAAGTTCTGGGCCATTACATTCTCCCCACTACAGGACATTACATCCCTATAAACTACAACTCAACTTATGGGAACAAATGGGGGTACTGAGCATGCATCTCAGCCTCCCACTCCCATGTGCTCTCTTGGAGGTTCTCAGGCTACCAGAAAAACCACACCATAGGTTTCGATAGTCCATGTAGGACCACCTCCTGTCGATCCTCAAACTCCAATGGATCCTCCGTGATGGTATCCCCATCGTCAATGTCCAACTCTCCATTGTTGATGAGGTGGGATGGTTTGTGCACGTATCTCATCAGCTGGGATATGTGGAAGATGTCATGCACTCGGTGCAACTGAGGTGGAAAAGCTATGTAGTAAGCCACCTTGCCTACTCTGCTGAGGACGTGGAAGGGTCTAATGATTTGTGGATATAACTTGCCACCTCGGCCAAATCTATATAGACCTCATCAAGATGAGACTTGTATAAAGACATGATCACCATTCTCAAACTCTAGAGGCCTCTGTCTCCTGTCAGCATATGACTTATGCATGCTTTGTGTAGTCTTCATCCACTCCATGATGATCTGAACATCCTCGATGGTAGCTCTTACAATCTTTTGTCCCACTAGTGCTGACTCCCTAGTGTCTGTCCAGCACGAGGGTGATCTACAAGGTCGCCCGTATAATGCCTCAAAAGGATCCATCCCTATGGGGGAGTGATAACTGTTGTTATAAGTAAACTCCACCAAAGGCAAGTGATCCTCCCATCTACGACTGAATTTGAGGACACATGCTCATATCATGTCTTCGAGGTTATGGATGGTCCTCTCGGTCTGACCATCTGTCTGAGGATGGAAGTTGGTGCTCAAGAAAAGATGTGTCCCAAATTCCTCCTACAACCCCTTCCATTATTGCGAAGTAAACCATGCATCACAGTCAGAGATAACAGAGGAAGGTACTCCATTTAGTCTCTCAGTCTCCTGCACATAGAGGCATCCCAAGCTATCTACTGAACCCTACACTCTGATCGGTAGGACGTGGGCCAACATGGTGAGTCGGTCAACGATTAACCAAATCGAGTCATGACCCTAGGATGTACTTGGAAGACCCATCACAAAGTCCATGGATATCCCATTTAACTTCCACTCTAGGACCTCTAAAGGACGAACCAAGCTTGCTCGTACCAAGTGCCTTGCATTCACTTGATGGCAAGTGAGGCACTGTGAGACAAACTCCACTACCCTTTTCTTCATACTTGTCCACCATTGCTGTCATCGAAGATCATTGTACATCTTCACCACTCCTGGATGTACCACTAGAGGGGATATGTGGAACTCCCTCAAGAAATCCTTGTGAAGTTCCACTAGTACGAAGGTACATTCTCTGAAGAGGATGGCATGCTCTCCACCTTTAGAAAATCCATCACATGCCAACCCTAGGGATATTTGAGCACGTAATGTCTCTCACTCAATGTCCTTGTGATGTGTCTTCCTAACTTGCTAAATAATTCGGGGTGTGACTATAAGAGACTATAGAAATGCTGCTTCATCTCTATCAACAATGGATATATGTAAAGTAGCCAGATTCTCTGTCGCATTCACTAGTAGATGTATACGAGATCTTCTACTAAGTGCACCTGCAAGAACGTTCCCATTCCTAAGTGTATAGAAAATCTAGAAGTCATAGTCCTGGAGGAACTCAAGCCATCACCGCTGTCTCAGGTTCTGGTCATACTGAGATAAGATATAACTGATTCTATTTTGATCAGTGTACACGATAAAATTCTTGCCCATCAGATAGTGTCGCAACATCTTCAAGTTGAAGACCACTGTAGCTAACTCCACGTCATGAGTATCATAGTTCTGCCCATGCTGTCTCAGCTAATGAAAACCATAAGCAATCATTTCTCGCTCCTACATCAGGACACACCCATGTCTGGTCCCTGTTGCGTCGCAGTAATCTATGTATCCTACTCCTTCCTCTAGAAACCTCAATATGGGGGAACTAGTCAGCCTCTGCCTCATCTCTTAAAAGCTCTGTTGGGATCTCTCTGACCACACCATGGGTTTCCCCTTCTCTGTCAAGGATGATAATGGTGCTTCAACTCTAGAGAAGGTTGTAACAAATCTCTAGTAGTATCCATCCAATCCCATGAAACATCGTACCTACATCACCCTCATCGGTGACTCCCGACCAATTACCGCCTCATTAATCACTATATTGACTGCAAATCTAGCCTCCGAGATGATGTTTCCCAAGAAGTGAAACTCTGGAATCCAAAACTTGCACTTTGAGTGCTTACCATAAAGCTGGTGCTCTTAGAGTGTGTCTAGTACTACCTTCAAATGGTAGGCATGCCCCTTCTTAGTAGTCTAGTAGATCATAATGTCGTCAATGAAGACTACAAAAAAGTGATTGAGGTATGGTTGGAAGATCCTATTCATAGGACCCATGAACACTGCTGGATCATTGGTTACACTAAAGGGAATAACCAAGAACTCGTAGTGGTCGTAACCACACTCGAAGGTTGTCTTCTGCAAATCCTCATCTTGAACTCTGAGCTGGTGATAGCCTGATATGAGGTCAATCTTCGAGAACCACTATGCTCCCTTCAGCTGGTCAAAGAGGTCATCAATCCTCGGGATTCGGTACTTGTAATTTATGGTCACCTAGTTCAGGCGATGGTATTCGACACAGATCCATAAGCTCCCATCCTCCTTCTTGGTGAACAGAATTGGGGCTTCCCATGAAGAAACATTGGTCCGGATGAATCCCATCCCCTGCAAGTCTTACAGCTGTACACGCAGCTCACAAAGCTCATGGGGAGCCATCTGATATGCTAGTGTAGATATCTGTGTCGTCCTGGGGTATAGGTCAATGTAGAAGTCCACCTTTCTGTGAGGTTGTAGTCCTGAAACATCATCAGAGAAAATATCTGCATACTAGTACACAACTACAGTATAAGTCGGAATCTCCAACTCAACTACTCTGAATGTAAGGCAAGCCAATGAGTGAATGATCGGCTTCACCCTCCTTTGAGTAATTACACCCTATTCTAAAAAGGATCCCTTCTCACTGGTGAATGTAAACCCGGTCCCATTTATGAGGACACACTCCACATTTCTTCTAATAAAGTCAATCTGAGCATGGACAGTAGATAACCAGTCTATAACCAAGATGACGTCATAAGGCCTCGACGCCGCTACAGGGATATCCCAGCCGAATCTCTCGTCCATACAGTAAGCTCACACTACTAAAACCAGTGCATAATTGTCAAATTTTCCCCTCTAGGAGTCTCTAGTCGTAAGGAATATGCCAATATCTCCGTCAGAATCTTCGAGCTCTGAATGAGGGTAGTGGGTTTGAAAAATTGACTGGAACCCGTGTCTATAAAAACTACATCTATGTTGTATTAGACACAGATCGTGCCTCAAATCATCTCCTGAGCATCGTGATCATAATCCTCAGTTGCCTAATGCTGAGATCTCCCATGTACACCCACTCATTGTGGTCAGGTTGGACCTCCTGGTAGTGGTTGTGGAAACACCTCGAAATGTCGTCCACCGCCAGCTGCACGTCTAGCTACTCTATCATGTCTACCTCCTCCCTACAGACCACCTCGATCAAACCTCTTCCTCTACATGGGAGGTCCTTCAACTATCATCTGATCATAAATACGTCGGGTCAGACAATCATGATCCATGTTACCAAGCCCATCGCATGAGTAATACTATCCACTCCTTACATAACTGGCTCTGTCTCCACTCTGGGTGCCCCGAACAACTGATCATGAGTCATGCAGTCGAACACTGGCAGGTTTGGACCTCTTGGAACTCTATGAAATCTATCTACTACCAGCTGCAAAAGACTCTACTATGTGTTGGCTAGTGGTGGATCTCGCTGCTAGAGACTTCTTAGCAAAGAAACTCACTAATAGGAGGGCTCTTTGAAGCATCCCCAACTGCATTGGGATGCCGAGTGAGATCATCGGATCTTTGATATCTCACCTGCGACACTTTTGGAAGGTCTGGGACTATAAGAATGGGTCTCGTACCATATTAGTGGAGTAGTGCAAGAGGTTGGTGAACAACATTGTGTACTATGCTACTGTCATGATACCCTGGTGTAGATGTAGTTGCTCCTGTATCTGCACCGCTCGAAGGGTGGCTAGGATATACTTTGCCCGAAACCGGATCATGAAGTCTATCTATAGTAGTGTCACCTCATTAGAATCATAAAGCATCAGGCTCCACTATCTGCATGCTGCTTCCTGAAAGAGGCTGGTAGAAAAGATCACCATGATGTCTGATGGTGTATCTACTATCGTAAAGACTCTCACCAAAGACTCCAGACAATCCTCAACCTCCGGTGGGTCCATCCTTCCCCTGAACCAGGGTGGCCTCGAGTTCTAGAACTCATGAAACACATTCAAGAGGCATGCACCATCTACTACTAGGGCTTGTGGCATCGGTTTACCCACAGGGAGAGGTACCGTTGGTGCCTCTGCTTATGCATCAACTGGAAGAGGGCCCTACACTGAGGCCTCATAGCTCTGTGGGATGTCAGTTCATACAACTCTTGGGGATCTAGATGGTCATCTGTGGGGAGGCCTCTTGAAAAAAAAACAGATGTGACACAGTCAATAGATAATACCTAGTGAGCTTACCTGGTTGAGTTAACTTAATGAAAACTTTTGAATACAAACACACACTCAGTGCTTTCGTGCACTGAGTTTTAAATAACAAGTAGGGGTTCTGGTGTATAGATACATCGGATGCCCGGTCTAACAAATGGACTCCCTGAATTGATAACCACCATTAGTACGCTTAATACTATTACTATACAGAAATGAAATATCAGACTCCTAAGTTATCTGGTAGAACCGACTCCTCTGATACCAATTTGTCACAAGCCATCTCTCGGGGACCGTATCGTGACTACCCCAAGCCCACATTCCATATGTCAGGGACTAGTGACTAGCATCAAAGTACAAAATCCCTAAACTAGGATGGCATTGCCTTTATAACTGTAAACAAACACATCATAGTACACCACTGGATGCAAAAAACTAAGTAAAACTGAATAAAAGTGAAGTGTTGGAAACGAAAAAGGGGAAAAAAATACAATCCCAATAAAAATGTACTAGTAAATCTGAAAATAAAGTACAAATGAAGAAAACTAAACCAGCTACTGGGTCATCTTTCGGGGTTCCTACCCGAAGGGTAGGTATAGATGGCCTCCTCAGTAATCCACATCTGTCTGTATGCTCCATGTATCATCACTCCCAGTGGTCCACCTCCCCGTACTGTCCATTCCTACTACTCTATGCCTCAGTCAACATTGTCTTTTCTCTACAACCAACAAAACTATGTTCCAGAATAGCTCGTTCATGGGTATGTATAATGATACTCAGTAGGGACCCTGAGACCCTCAATGTCTCAAAAAATATAACAAGGATAAAACACAAATTATGAAATCAATGGATAACCATTACATAGGTATATTCCCATTCATATACCTATGTTATCTAGTAACCCATCTCAATCATTACAAAAACACAAAATTCAATGACTCATCTCAACCAGGATTTTTTCACATTGTTGAAACCATGGCTGCTGGAGAACTCCTCCTCTGTATAGTACAGTGGGAATTCATCCAACTACCAGATGCTTCCCAGAATCCTTGGAATGCTGAGGTACTCCTCCTGTCATGTACCACACGTTTGCTTCCAACAACCAGGTGCTCCTCCGTTGTTCGTCTGCTGCTAACTACGATGCCCTCCCCCTAATAGCCTAGAGAGGTTCTCATCCAGTCATGTACCGTGGGTTTGCCGCCAACTACAAGGAACTCCTCCGCTATGGGTCTTCTTCCATCTACAAGTTACTCCCAATTGGTCTAGTCGAATCACTCTGAGACGAATTCGTCATGTAGTCATTAGGTCTCAGAAATCAACTAAGTCTCCACACTCTGTCTGCTCGTCACCAGAAGGATCCGCACCAAGAACTACTTGGAAATAATCCACCTATCGCAAAATTTCATGAAGAAGTATCTCTAAGGTTCGCCTCGTCATAGGGGTCTCAACACAACTGACGGCGCGTCAACCAGACAATCGGTCTGTGAGTTATTAGCCTTTTAGTCCCGGGGGCCCGGTTAGATTCGAGTACTATCCAACCTCACCGTATCTCAAATAAACCCTGAAATCCAGTGGGGTATAATTTATGGGACGAATACAGTCCAAGAATACCAGCACCTATGACGATTCGTCAGCGGACGTCTGGTTCCAATGTTATGGCCAAAGGATGTAAAGGGTCGGTAGTGGGCCCAGGTCCGGTCTGACCCGGTCGCACTGACATTGCACAACCCATTTAGGTAAGACCATATCTGGGTAATCCCGGAAATACCCATAGGTTATGACCCAACCTGTTGGGAGGGTTAGCTTGCTAAGTTGCACCTGGTCTGCTGGGCCCAGCCAGTGGACTGCGGGGGCGGTTCGGCCGGGCTCGAGGCCAGTTCGGCCAGGAGAATTGTGAGGTCACGACACGAAACTACTCGTCCCGGAGGTCGCGGCTAGGCCGATTCGGCCAGGGTACCATGAGGGGGCAGAGATGCCGGCTTGGTTGGGTGGCCTCGAGGGAGCTGGGTGCTGCGGGGGAACCATGTAGGGCGCGGAAGGCGCCGGGCAGGGTGCATGGGCGTGAGTAGCGCATAGAGGAGAGGGTAGCACGCGAGGGTGCAACAACATGCAGGGGAACCAGGCAGTGCGCGGTGCAGTGCACTGAGCCGTGGGAATGGAACCGGCAGGGCCGGGTAGGCCGCGGGGTAGGCCGCGGGTATGGTCGGGGCGTGCGCCGGGCATGGCCTCGGGAGGTCACAGGTAGGCAGTTCAGGCGCCGCTCTGCCGACAGCGTTCCGCCGGGAGCACCAATTCATCATGGGGAAGGCGCGATTCGTGGAGGTTGTGGCTAGTGTGGCCTTCTTCATTGCCACATTCGCTGAATCTTGCTTCTCCTCCAAGCTGAAGATAAATCGAAACGAGAATGACGAAGGGGTCGGGCCATGTTGGTTTTTCACGCACCCTCCATGTTTTGGGAGGTAACAATTGGTTCTAAAAAATGAACCACAATATTTCACCTGTAAAAGATAATCAACATCATTATTCAACTCTTAAAAAAAGAATACCATGGAACTTAATGAAACTAAACCCCTACCTTTGATTCACCGGTCATCCTTCTTTGACGTCGCAGAAAGATGGTCGTGATCTCTGGTAGATGAACAAGTCCCACATCGAAGGAGTATGAGGACGAATGTTGGAGGAGGTCATTATTCGTAGTGGAAGGTGTCCGTCGTCGACATTCTTTTCTTGGATAGCGTTCTTCACCGGAAGATATTTCTTCATTGGAGAGCATTCTACATTAGAGAGAACTCTTTTTTCTCCAAAGCTCCACCAAAAGAAAGTGCCCAAAATAATAGTTTGTCTATTATTTTAATCGTTTTCACAAATTTCAAAAAGGTGAATTAATTACATAGTCTCATTCAATTAATCCAAGAAAGGTTGGCATATTAATTTATGGGGGTTGGCTCCATTTAATGAAAGTGAAGGTCAAGGTTTTCTCCCCATTTATCTAGGAGTTGAGGAGGTTTTATCCTCCTACATTAATTGGGGTTAAGCCTCATTTAGTCATGATGAAATAACATATCATGGGAGGTTATGCTCAGGTGGGGCCTACAACTATAACCTCTCATAAGAGGATATCGTGTGGTGGTCCCACCTCCAACTCCCATGTGGAGGTTTTAACCAACACACACACATGGTAGCTTAAATTAAAATAATGTGTTGTTCCCTTTTTTTTAATTCCAAAAACTAAATTTTTTTCTTGACCAACTACTATTGAGGTGGAAGTATTAATAAGTGAATACTGGCGCAACAAGTTCAACGTTGCCCTCAGATTTTGGTTCCGAGCACCGGTTCAGAAGTTATAAAAACATGCTCGTACATTTACTGAACGTACCCAAACAAAAATTCAGAAAATAATTTCGGGCACAGTGGGCCTCAAAATCAGGTATCATAAAATTTCCTGGACTCATAAAGCTATCATGTATTTATGAAAAAAAAATTCCATTGAATTTCTGGGTCATTACAAAAAACTAAAAAAAATTTGAACGATGCTTTTATTTAAGAAACAACAAGTTTAATCATTATTTGATCCTAAAATTATTTCAAATCCATTTCATATTAATTATATGTTAATATATAAATTCATCTCATTAAATGTTACATATTTTCATAGTCATGTTTTTAAATTAATCGTTTTAATTTAATAATATAATATTAAATTTCACACATTAAAAATAATTTTTTAAACTATTTATTTTATCCTACAAATTAATTTATATACAATCAAAGCCATATGATAATCTATGTGTAAATGATTAATAATTTACTACATCTTTAAAAGTATTTTTCCATAAGTATAATTATTAAAATAATGGAAATTACATTAAATATAATAAAATATTGTTTATTAATAAAAAATTTCCATTCAACTAAAAATTAATAGATTTTTATTCATAATCATTTCATAATTTTTCATGGATGTATGTATTATATTTTATTAACTACTACAAATAATTTATTGTATAGATTTATTAACATAATTACATGTATTTATTAATCATATAAAATATACAAAAAATCATCAAAAATAGTTCAAAACATCCTTTTTCAAATCATTTGTGTTTTATTTTGTGATTTTGAATCCTTTAATTTCATAAAGACAACAACATATAAATATCATATAACATTATAGTTGTTTCTATAATATTATGCTGTAGTAAAATATTATTCACTTTAATTTCTATGTCTTTTTCATCAATATCTATCTAACATATAGAATTTATTTTAAAAGGAATTATATACCAAAATTTCAGGGTGTCAAAAATTATCTTCCATGATAGTGTTATTTCATTAAATATGAGTAATAACCGTATAATATGTGATTCTATAGGACATGTGTACTCTCAGTAATTTGAGGAATCAATATGTGGGTTATAATGATAATTTATGTTATTCCTCATATTTTTAGTTATTTTTTTCAAATTGTTGTTACCAATTCCACCATTAATGTTTATGTGAAGAATATGTAAAAATGAATCATTATAGTATAGTTAGAGCATAATAACATAATTTTTTTAACATGTTGATGTTCAGGACCCATTATTAAATAGATAAAAAAAATATCACCCATTTTAATCGAGAATGAGGGAAGCCATAAAAAAACTCATAGACAAAGAGAAAATTTTGGGTTTGAGAAATATGACCAGAAGGACCAAACAAGGTCTACATATCCCAATGACCCAATGTCCAACATGGAATTTATAGAAGCCTCGCCATTATAGTTTTCCTTAATCATGCTCCAAATGCATCACTCTTAACACTTCCAATTAGAATACCTAAGTCCTCTATAGGTAACAAGCACCACACCAAGATCATGTCAAATATTTTCTCATCACTATTAGTCATTAATCGTGTGTTTCGAGTCGATGACCATGCATTACCCTCTTCCTGTATCTTTCTCTATTCTTCAACAACATAATGTGGTAGGATATCCCTATATCCCACACTAGAATACGGTGGAGTACATGATTACATGTTATGGTATAAAAATATATCTTTTAAACTACATGCCTTGTGATTCTTGTGAGGCTCCCACAAAACCATCAAACAATGGCTTCAATTCATCTAACTGAAATAACTATTTATAAATAATTGTGGGTGGTTTCCAATTCATCCCACAATTAATGAGACGGGATGAATGAATGATGGGTTTTGTTACACCCATCCCCATTTTTAGGATACCCACAAACTAACACCAATAATAAATTCACGTTTTAATGCATGAAATATATGTTGATTTGTTTTCCTGGTCATACAATATATAGACATAAGCATAACATACATGGACATTGGATAAATTCTTATGATTAGTTAAACGATAAAAAAAACTGGATCATAGAATATAATATTTAAGTGTTGTTGGAAACATAGAAAAAAATCATCTAACTCGGTGAAAGTTCTTCAATGTTTCCCATAATGATCCTCCCCATTAGTACTTCTACTTATAACCATTCGTCATATCCTTGGGAAAGTAAACCATAGAAAGGGGTGATCTCAGAAGATAGGTAAGTGTAATAAAAGGAGATACATAATAATTAATTGAGAATTAGGCTATGTGAACATAATCATAACAATTGATGATCATAACCTGTTTATCCAAGAACATATACATGTGTCATGGAATAAATATTGGTAGTTCATAAGACATGAGTCATAATGGAATCATGTAGAAAGTCCATAATACCATTACCTAGGATTAAAACATAGAGTATGTTCTAGAAAAATAATCCAATAAAATTATTTCCTTAGTACTCAGGGAATCCGTACTAAATACATGGTAGTAGTATGTGTTCAAACACCATACCATCATGAAAATCATTGTTCACTCCCCTAAATTTTTTAGTAGTAAATGTATACTCCCAAGACCAGCTTAGAATAATATTTTCTTTATTGAATTGAGTTCACTTCGTATAACATCCATATATATCTCATGATATATAAATCAGTACCCAATGCACGGGAGGGAGACATAGGTCCCCCATATAACAATGAAATCATACATATGTGTTCAACTAGATAGTACAAATTCATCATATCAGAACCCATGAAATAAAATGGGTATCATAAATATGATTTCATATCATAACTATTAAAAAATAGATATGTTTACCAATCATTTCATCAATGAATAACGATTGAAAATGAAAAGGTTTCAAATCTATATAACGCCTAAAATTGAAATGGTTTTCAAAAACATATAACCTATATAAGAGAATAAATATTCATAAACTGAAAACCCATGAAATAGAAACATGTTTTTTATAACTATAACCCATGAAAGAGAAATTAGTTTCATATACATCATACCATCAAAACAAAAACCATTAAAATAAATAATATTAATGGAATCATTCGATTATTTCCCCAGAAATGTTTGAGTAATAACAATTTATGTCATATTATGTGGAACTTAGTTTTAGATAAATCATTTAAAATCATTTCTGGAGGAAAATATTTTTTTTCTTAGGAAAAATATACTTTTAAGAGCATAAAAATTTTAAAACCATTTTCTATGAAACTATCCATGAAAAATATTATTTAAAATTAAAAATATTTTAAAAAAATTTCATTGAAATTATATAAAGTGAGATTTAAAAGCAATATTAAAAATATTTTTTTGAATCTTATAAATCAATATTTCACATCATTGGAAGCCTTTTTCCTTGATAAGATATAAATGATGGTTGATTTTTTTTAAAAACTCTTATATTTAAAAAATTATAATGAAATCTTGAAATCATTTTGAAAACCATTTTATTATAAAATAAATTTAAAATTTATTAAGTAAAAATGAAAAAAATTAAAAATAAATTTATTAAAAATTATTATTAATAATTAAAAATTAAATTTTTATGTATTGTATATAATTTTCTTGAAAAATGATCATTTGAAAACATATAATATGATTTTTAAAAGTCATTTAAAATTTATTTTATTCTGATACCAATTATTGAAAACCCTTTTTTTCAAAATATCGTAAATATGGATGAATTTATAGAATATAAGAAAACAAAATTCATAAAAATTATTCTTTTACACTTGAAAATGAATATTATAATGGGGATGGTTATGATGATAGATAAATCCTTACATGTTCTAAAATTACTTTTGTATAATAAAATTATAAGAAATGTTCCTTGAATAAAAAATTAAAATGATAATACATTCTATAAACCATTTTTTATTTTAAAAATATCTATTAAATATAATATTATAATTGTAGAAAATGTTGTGAATTATATCTAGAATACATGGTTTTTAAGGGAAACATATTTCCAACTAAAGAGGGATATAATTTCAGGATTTTTTAAAATCACATTCATAATTATCATAAGTAACAAATAGTAGAAATATAGTACTAGAACATGAATATATAGTGAATTACAAGAGGCTAGAAATTTATTTATTTTTCTATGTTGTTTCATAATAAATTTTCATCATTTATATCATAATTAATAACAATTTTTATAAATGATGATATTGTTAAACTAAACTCTAACTACATGGTAACATAGAATCATAAATCTCATGTAATAAAATGAAATTATATAAATCATAAATTATCATGGAAATAATTATATTAATGATATAACATGAAAGTAGACAGTGTACATATATCTTATAATTATATAAGTGCATAACATGTTATTCATCCCAAAAATGAAATTAGAGACAAAATTACATTACCAAATTGAAATCTATTGAAAAATTAAACCCATGAAGGACTATCATAAAAATGATATTTAAATACCATTAAATTTAATGTTAATAATCATCGAATAAATCCAAGGGCATTATACAGACCACATATAATAAAATTCTAGGTGAACAAGTCTGGTGTCTCGTGAAAAATAAATGTGAGATGATAAAACACATTACTAAAGTCTTGACATTCATTGTAAATGTTCAAAAGTAATGTATATTAAATACATGTTTATTATTAATATACCATAAAACCATATTATTATATTTAATAACATATATGATTTTGTTATGACATTATAATACCTTTTTATCTGCAAATCCATGTTAATGGTATGACTTAAGTTATATCTGCTTTTTTTCCATATATGTTGTTGATAGTGATTACTGATACACATACATAAATAATAATTTAAAAATTTAAATAATATCATACATAATATAAATATCAGATATATTCAATATATATTTATTTAGAATAATATATAAAATAATGAAATATGAAATGGATGTCATTGTTTATGGATACAAGATGTCGACATACACATTGAAGATGTTTCTTTTTTTCTATCTTAATAAAAGAATAAAATTAAATGACAAATATGTATTTTCATATGTAATATAATTAAATTATTATAATTATTTAATAAATATCTGATAAGATTACTAAATTGATTCTAAATACATTTCAGGGAAACAATGAATGCATCTGAACATATTGAGGAGGCGGTGGTCCAAATGTCCACAAATGATGTTACTATATTTACACATAATATAAATCATTATGGTATATCTTATATAGTAATACTAGAATTAAGGACATAGTAATTATCATATATATCATTTGAAATTATATTTTCCTTCATAATTCCCACCAATGAGTGGTGGTAAAGTAAAAACCACCAACATTGTTTTGCAAGGATGTTTTCCTCCACACACACGAACATTATGTTCACTACCCATTATTTGGATTTGTGTCTCAGTGTAGGTATAATAATTAGATAAAAAATATTTCAATATATTGAGGATAATTGGTTTATTATATATGAATGGTATACGAATAGTTTATATGGTTGATAATGCTTATAAGGTGACTGATCTTGAGGAAGTATATCACCACCTCTTTGTTTAATTCCCCTTTGTTTCAACAAAATGGATTACAAGGGTTGATGTCATGAAAAATGCAGGAATCTATGATTAAGGGAGGGATTTTTTGGGTTATTTTGTTATGAATTTTCAAAAAAAAATTATTCAGATATGTGAGGAAGTTATGGTGTTGAGTTCCCTTTTATAGTGGATGAGGAATAGAATTCTTGTAAATATAAAATGGAAAACACTATTGAGTGGTCTCACATACATAATGTGTCTAAAATAACTGCCCAAATTCAATAAAATAGCGTAATTGGTCATAAAAGTTCCATCCAAATAATTTAGGACATGTATCTATGTAATTTTTCTCTTAATATTAAATTTTAGTCATTATGTAATTACGGTTGTTTCTTAATCACTATATTTAATTTTAATTACATTATCTAATATTTTCAATCAAAATTAGATTTAACTTTATTTGACATTATAAATTAATCAAGTTAAAAATATAGGGAATGATTTTCAAAATTATAATTGAAAATGATATATAAATTAATTTAATTATAATCCAATAGTCGGGACGATGGGACGATATTTGAATGCGAAGAAGTTCAAAGGTAAGAAATATTTTAATATTCAATTCCCAATGATAAATTTGTTAATATTTCTTAAATTGGAATAATTAATATATTATTTATCTAATATATATTAAAAAAATCAAAAATTACTTTAATTATATAAATAAATTAGATGAAATTAGTTTTGAATAGAAATTCAGTGGTTTTCACTATTCATTAAAAAAAGAAATTTCTCAGTAAAATAAAATAAATTCATATAATGTAAATTTTGATTTTAGGAAAAAAATTGATTATTGTTCTTTCATCCATGGCATGAATTAGTATCATTTATGTCAGGATTGAGTGTATTAGGAAAAGGATGTGGTTCATCTAGTGGATGAGAACAGATTTCCCTTTTCAACAAAGGAGAAATCTTAGCAGCTCTTATAGAATGTAAGTGAAGAAGGGTGAAGTCGAGTTCTTAAAATTGGATAGTTTCACCCATTGTTCGTTGAGTGAATGGTTTAATATTCAATCCAATATCAATAGTCTCAGGTATGCCTACTTTCAAAAGAACATGAACACGAGACAACAACGATTTATTGAGTTCCTCTAGGAATATGACTTTGAGATAGTCTATATTCCTGAGAAGGGGAACGTTGTTACCAATGTGCTCAGTAGGAGGATTGGTATTAAGCTGCTAGGAGAGGCGACTGAGTATCTAGTTTCCTTACATAAATCCTTTGTGTATAGAGATGGAGCATCCTCTCTATAGTCTCTTACATTCACTCCTCCTTTTTCTTCAGTAGAGTAGGCAAGGTGGCTTACTGCTTGGTCCTTCCACCTCAGTTGCACCATGTGCATGACGTCTTCCACGTATATCAGCTGAGGAGATTCGTGCACGACTCATCCTACATCATCGACCGCGAGGAGCTGTACTTCGATGACAGGGAGAATTTCTCAGAGGTCCCGGTGGAGATCGAGGATCGAAAGGAGCAGGTCCTACGTGGATGGTTGATTCCTCTGATGTGCATTCGATTGTATAACGGGAACCTCCAAGAGAGGATGTGGGAGTAGGAGGCTCATATACATGCTCAGTACCCTCTTTTATATACCTAGTGTATGTTGTAGCTTTACAGGGATGTAAAATCCTGAGGTGGGAGTAATTAAAAGACACAGAAATATCAAGGAAAATTTTGTCTTAATTCTTTGGATTTTAATGAGTCCGTAGTTTCAAACGGCACATGATTCTGAGGCCCGGTGTGCCTGTAATCAATTTTTAAAGTTTTGTTCAGTAGGTTCAGTAAACATACGTGCGGGTTTTTCTATCTTTTGAACTGGTGTGTAGAATCAAAAACTGTGGACATTGATGAACTCGTAGAACCGATATTCGCTTAAGGGGGCCTTTAACGCAGTTGCGTTTTATGCAGGTTGAAAGTTAATTTTAGGGGTTTAATAAAAAAACATGTTAAATAAAATTGTTGCGAACAATTTTATAAATCTTAGGAAGTTAAATCCTACATGGGGAAGTTGATGGTGGGTCCCACACCCAGATAACCTCCCATTTGGAAAAATTTGTGAGGTGGGGCCCACACGATCCTTAAATCTTCATCTTCACATAACTCCCATGAACCCCTTGTTTAATTCTTGACATATCCCCTCTTTAATTTCTAAACCCACCACCTTCCACTTGGTCATTAATATGACAACACCATTAATTAATTACATTGGGAGGATTTGAATCATTTTTAATGTGCATGACAATGTTATATTATGGGAGAATAAAATAATAGCTTTGGATGTTATTTTATTTTGGCATTCATTGAGTCGGTAGAGTTTGGAGAAAGCTCTAGAGAAATAGAGAATAGTGTTATTCTATCAACGATGAGCACTCTATGTCTCGAAGAACACGAAGACGCCGATGACAAGGATTCTTCCTCGGCTTTTTTCTTATAACACCCTTCCGACACAGGACTTATATGACCACTTTTTTATCTTCCTCTTCATCATCAATGGACCAACACAGTAGCTCATAAGAGGAAGTGTACGATGAATGAAACAACCTCGTCTTCCCCCACGACGCCCAAACACTATGACGTTCGACTTCTGTGATTCGACGATGTGGGATTTATTTTTGAGGTAGGGGAATTTTTCCATATTTTTCTTTATTTGATTTATACCCTTGATCAAGGTCAAATATTTGTTTTGTGATTATTTGAATAGCTAACATGGTGGGTACGAACTGACAAACAAGTCTGGACCCATCGTCGTATTGTTCATGAAGCATGGAATGTTTGGTGATGACGAAATGGGATCACAAGGGTGATTTGGAGCTTTTGTATTAGATTTAGGATCCCATGATGATCTAGGAGAAGATGGTCGGAGAAACAAACCACCGGAGTGCATCTGGTGGTCCACGGAAGGCGGTGTCGGCGGGTGGAACCAAAACGGCCCAGCTATTCCGGAATTAAAGAGGTTCGGCTTAGTGTTGCGCAAGATGGCTGAGCCAGCGCCCCCCCCCCCCCCCAACCCCGGCAGGGCCGGGGTGGGCAATGGGTGCCAGGCCATGCCGGTCGGGCCATGCCGCGCCCCTCCGAGCCAGACCCGGACCCAGGACCGGTTGGCCTGCTTCCGGCCGACCCAGGGTGGGTTGGGCTGGATCGGACCTAGCCCAAACACCCCTTTTCAGACCATTTTTGTTCATTCACCCATAACATGAGCTACGAACCTATGACCGATGCACCGTTACTTGTGTAGGAATCCCTGAATCGAGGAGGCCATTTCATTATATTACACATAATGTTTCTATGATGTTTGGGTATGGTCGGGTTGGTTTGATCCTGATACCAAACAAGCCCACGGAGCGAAATTGATTATAACATAAGAACTGGAAGTCTGAACAATGTGCCCTCAACTACATTGGATTCCTTTTGATGAGATAGTTCTTTTGGAATACTCCACTTGAGGTTTGGATGCAGTTGTAGTATTTTGGGGTTGGTTTAAGCTTAAAAACCAACCAGACCCCTTGAACATAAAAGCCAATAACTCTCAGACCGGACGCCCATTTGAAAAAATGTCTGCTGCACAGGTAATTTATTTGAGAAATGGTCCCATCGAGTATACCCCTTGGGAGTTCGGGGTATAGTTGAGACACGGTCGGGTTGGTTCATACATGAAACCAACCGGGCCCCCGGGAAGAAACATCTAATAACTCCCAGACCGGGCATCTTATTGATGCGCCGTCTTTTGCGTTGAGACCCCTATGACAAGGAGGTCCTTCGTGATACATATACTGGATAATTCGTGACACATGGAGTATAAACCAGTAGCTCATGGAGCAGATCCTCTTAGAGATGAGCAGACAGAGTCTGGAGACCTAGTAGTTGTAGACCTGATGACTACATGATCGATTCGACTCAAAGTGATTTTATTATCCCAATGGACGGAGCGCCCAGTTTGGTTGTAGAACCACGACGGACGGAGTGCCTGGATTGGTAGTAGACACACAGTACTCACCAGGAGGAGTACCTATGACGGATATTTTGGAGAGCACCCATTTTAGCAGCAGACCCACACCAGAGGAGCGCCCAGTTTGGCAGCAGACCCACCGTACTCGATAGGAGGAGTACCTCAGTAGTCTAAGGTTAGTGAGTAGCACCTTAGAGTCACAATAGGTCCACTGTACTTGACGGAGGAGGAGTTTTCTAGTAGTTGTGGTTTCGATAATGAAAAATCATGGTTTGAGCTGAGTCAATGAACTTTGAGTTTTCCTCATCATTGAGAGGGGTTTTTTGATATCATAAGTATATATATGGGAATATATCTAAGTAAAGGTTATCTATTGAGAACTTTCTTTGTGTTTTATACTTTATGGATTTAGTGATACCTTGAGGGTCTCAAGGTCCATACGGTGTATCGTTATACTCACCCCTGGACGGGCATTGCCCGCATCTCATTGTGTTGGATGCAAACGATGGAAAGCGATGACCGAGGCAGAGTATACGAGGACTGGATGATACCAGGAGGTGGACACTCGGTGTGACGGCACATGGAGCGGACTGATAGATGCAGATTGGTGAGGAGGAAAACTGCACTTAACATTCGGGTAGGAACCCGAAGGAAGATCCATGAGTTGCTTCACCATTCAATTGTTTGTCATTTCAATTCTACTTTCTTTCATTTGTAGAAGTACCTTTCCGTTGGGCTTCTGTTTCCAACCCCTTTGTACTTTCAGCACACTTTTTACTGCTTTACATAGTGTTTTCTTCCACTTTTACTCTAGTTGTGTGTGTTTATGTTTTATAAATAAAATTCCTTCCCACTTTTTATTGAGTTACACCTTTGGTGCTAGTCAGCAGCCCTTGGCATGTGGAAGGTGGGCTTGGGGTATTCACGATACGGGCCCCGGGGGATGGGTCATGAAATGGGGGATTTTTTCACAACATTTATGATTTCATATTCTTTAAGGGGTTTCAAAATATGGATATTAAATTAGGCTCTTTCACATAATGACTAATTCTTATATTCATATCCTTGCATGGCCTCTCAAACATGAGAGTTCCCAATGGTGTTATTTACAATAATATATTAGGAATACCCTATTGTATCTAGAATTTATAGAGTTTCTTGACTTAATATAACATGAATAAGTAGTGGGAAATCTGAATCTACTATTTTTGGTGTGATTAATCTGATTTTTTAAAAGATATTTATTTTAATAGATGAATGCATGTGCTAATTTTTTGTAAACTGTTATATTAAATTGATAAGAACCTCAAACCAATGTTCTACATATAGTGGAATACCTGGTATATAATGATTCATTAAAAAATTAGATTTATAAGATGTTGTTGAAGAAAAAATATAATAGAGAAAAACATAAATTCACAAAATAAGGATGATATTTCCTCCATGGCGATGGAAGACCCTCCATGACATGATGAGTTCTATATGGTTATCTATGGTTAATGGATCCATGACCAAGTTGGGTACCAACACGCCATTTTGTCGTCTTGTATAAATTTAAAAATAGTGGATAAGGGGGAGGATTCTATGACATCATTGAGCATTGTGTGACATTATATTGGCTCATAAATTTGGATTCTATACCTAATAACTTCTCTTAAAGACTCATTTTTGAAATCCTCAATTTTATATGGATTTTTAACCTGAGTGTTCCTTCATATATGTTTTTCAATACTCCTTATAGAGGACAACCTTATGATTAATTTTTGGAGGTATTGGACATATGATCAAAGAAGAAGCGGTAAATTCCAATTCTATGGTTTGGTTTCAGTTATCTATAACGATAAATAGTTTTATATTAGAAGTTGGATTCCATTTTTTTATTTAGGATAAATGGTTTTGATAAGATAATGAAAACTATTAACCAAGAAACACTAGTTATGGACAACAATTATATATTGGATCTTTGAAGAAACCAAATTGCTAGAGGAGGAGGTGGAAGGTTAAGGATAGATAAAAATAGTTATTCAGGAATTAGTTTGTGCCCTCTATGAATCGGTCCTACCTATGGAGTCTTTCAAATACTGTGGGAAGTAACAACATTATATGGTGGGTTATTTATGAGTTCTAGTCACCGTTGTGGGATCCACAACATTGTTGGGAACTAAAACACCATGGTGTTAGTTGAACTCATTTTAAAATTTCTGTAAATACTATTATAATTAAGGAGATAGTTTGTTTTTAATACAATTTAAAATTCTTGAAATTAATGATGTATCAAATTTTGATTTTCATATCATGATCATTCCATAAAACCGTCATTTTTGTATTCATCTTATTTAATGGGATCCCAAAAATGTGTCTTTACTCATGCATATTTTTCATGAAATCATTATTTTGAATTATCTTATCATGAATTAATGGATGATTTGGTCATAAGAATTTTTTTTCGAATAGTCAGATATACATTTTTTGGTGTGATTCATAGGTACAAATTCATTGAGGTAGGTGGATTATATTTTTCAAGGAAAACCTCAATAATCTATCTGTCAGCAATCATATAACTCTCACACATTGAAAAACATGATAATAATATTTCAATTTCATCAAGAAATAATGTAGTAAAATATATGAGCCAAACTGATTTTCAAGATGCATTATTTTTTTATTTATTTCTCTCCCCATATTAGTAGCCACCATATAAAACACCACATTATAAATATGAAAAAAATAATCAAAATAATAATCCCTAATATTCATCAGTTGTTTCGTCATCTAAAAAATTTCCACAAATAGATGACTCATTGACTGCATCAGGACCTCTCAAGAATATTGGTAGAAATTCTATACTCTGTGTTCTAAGGAAGACATTAAATCAAGGGCCTTTTTTCAAATTCCCATATCTATGGGATGGTAATTATTTACTGTTTTTCTTACATCACATAAATAGTTTATAAAAATATGTTTAATGGGATGTGAAGAACTTTATATCAATCTCTTATTCTTTTCAAAATGGACTGATGGTTACCTTTTAATAAAAAACATTGGATTTTTTTCAATTTTTTAATTTATGTATCTTTTGAAAATGAATCGTTTGTACCAATGGTATATTTTTTCTGTAATGTATCAATAAGAGATTATACAACCCATTCTTTATAGGATATCTTAAATACATCTAATAAAATGATAAATAATATATTAAATTTAGTTTCATCAGTCTGATTATTTAATATGTTGATATCTACTAATTTTCAAAACACTCGGCGGTCATCTCAAAAGATATTTTTCATTACATGATAATCATATAGAATATGAAAGACCTACATTTTCGGGATGCAACCACTGATATACCGATGACACCATATCTTGTATATGAATCAAATTATTGAATGTTCCATAACAATGAATTATATGTCTAGGTATTTTCTTTCCAAAATCTAATGAAACGTCCTCCTGGGAACTAAGAGAATCATTACTATAACGATATGGAACAATTAATATAATATATATAGAATTGAAATCCATTGGGTTTATATATATTATCAAATAAAAAAAACTACAACTTACTTTCAATACAATGAAGAATAAACATAACTGGAACCATCTCAAAGAAAAGGAATTTATTATCCATGGTTTAAACACAGTGAAATCATGAAAAAAATTGGATGTAGTAGAGTAATAAAAGAATTTATTTATTCTTTATTTTTTCTATATTCATGGATTAAATCATTAAAAAATTTCCATTTTACCTTTATATGATGGATAACACCTCAACATAACCACTAAAAATATTATGGCTATAGAAATCATGATATTAAATCCATAAACAATCTATCCTAGGATTGGGACAAACATGCAAAAGATCTTAATATTATATATTTAACTTTTTTTCAAAGAATAATACAATTATCTTTTGAGAAAAAATGAATTTATATCCCATTTTATTATCTTATGTGGAAGATCCTAGTTCAGAAATATTATCACAACATGTATTTCTGATAGTTTCCTCTGCCACACCCATAAGAATGAATTTTTGAATAACACGTTCATCATCTCTAAATGATGAAATGTCATCTTTCCTTGGAATTGGTATTATTTGGTCAAACATGACTAAAGAAACATTCATGGTTAATGTTAAATCTCTCTCATACTCATCATTTTTACAAATTTATGATTCTTAGTATCCTTGAAATTCTTATATAACCAATAGTTACCACACATCTTCCTATGGAGGTCTTTGCTGAGGGAAGAGATCTCTTAATAAGTATTATGAACTTCTATTAAACAGAATTTATCCATTAGTCATTCTTTAACAATATTTAGTGTTACATAATTATTTATTAAATATATTAAATTACAGTAGTTGATGGATGATTCTTGTATACTAACCCGAGAAAGAGGCACCATGGACTCATCATGTTTCTATAAGATTTAGAAATACAAATTTTCTCATTTAATCTATTTCCTGGGATCCATCCCATCGCACACTAATAACTCACAAAATCTATTGAGATAAATTATAAGGGATAAAATGGAATTTATAGTCATATTTCAAGTCACATTTCTATTATAATTATTATAAGGGAGTTCATTTGAAAATATTCATGACTCATTTCTAAATGTTGATTTTCATGCTTCCTACAATGACTATTTCTCTATATACTGCATCCCAAATTCCCATAATCATTCATATTTTCCCACCATTTCATTTTTTAACAGTTTAATCATACTTGGACCTTATCATATTCACACAAACCAAACAATATCCCACCTCTTTAATTTGTGGTTGATGACACATCTTCATCATTATAAAGAATCCCTATTTTCTGATAGGTTGTTAGAATTGATAAAAAAACTCTTAAAATATGATCACATGGATTTGGCATCCATTTACACATTTCCATGTGAATAACTATAAATAAATGACATTTAAAGAGATTAAAAACCATAGAGAATGATTGGAATTCAAAATAAGACCCTTAAATCCCCTGCTTAACATTTAGCTGAATTTTACCAAATTGATTCCCGGCATATTACATCGTCAGTCCTCCCCTTTAAATAACCTCACCCCCATAGAGCAATAACTCTCCCACGGACACTAAATCCCATTTACACAGTAATACATACCCATTCATTCCTTATTGATATTACTATTATAATTCTTATGTTAATAATCTCTAAATGAAAATTGTTTATAGAAAATTCTTATGAAAAACAACCATAACATGATTTATAAAATTCCATGATTGATATATAAATTTAGAATTATGTTTTTAAAATGTGAGAAATTTTATTATGTGGGTATGTCTCTTATAAATTATGTATTCTTTATTTATTTTAAGAAATAAATTTTTCAAAAATTGGTTCACACAATGTTTCACATCCATGCACCGACTTGCATTAATGGGGTAGGATTTAACTCATAAATGTTTTTCAATTTAGGAGTCCCGAATTTATAAGGGAATAAGTAGATTAATGAAATGAAGCCCATAGGGTATGGTTGAGTCACATAAAGGGTGTGTGGTTTCATATTACTAATGTTTTATTTAGGGTATTGGTAAATGTAAATATAATGTTTTAAAAGAAAAAATGTTCTTAAGGGAATGTTTTAATATTGTTTATCTGGGATTTTAAATTCTAATTATATTCACACCCTATACAATATTATTAGTAAATATATAATTACTGTTTGACATGATGATGTCTAGGGGTGGACCACATAAATTTTTAGAGGAGCATATTGATGTTCTAGTAATGGGTGATGGATCTGGCCAAATAATGGTGGAAATCAAGTGGATTTTTCATGATTTCCCAGCTTGTACTTTTTCATACATTTGAGTTTGTGTCTTGTAGTAATTATTTTTAATTTTTTTTTCTACTATGACTCTGATTATTTAAATTATTATATATCTTGTTGGAGTTTGTATTGGTTTCATTTATGCATCAATTGTATATATTTCCAAGTAGATATTTACTACTGATTTTATAGAGGTATATAGTGAATTGATAATCTAATTATATTGTACACCCACTCCATTATTTATCATCATAGGGTGCTATGGGTATGCACCTATGTTTATTACCTTTTTTTCTGTATAATACAATTGCAACGAGGTTGGGATATTACAGAAGGTAATTTGATTAGTATTATAAAATTTATAAATTATAGGGATGATTATTTAAGAATATCATCAATGAAGAGTAGATATGTGGATAAGACTTAGATAATATAATTATTAGTATATATGTTCTGAAAATACTTCTATTATAAAAAAATTAAAACCCTCTAATGATAATGACAATTTATGTTGGATGAAAAAATGTGAATTAGATATCATTATAACTTATAAGATAATGAATTGAAATAATAATTTTTTTGAGTAGTAGTTGGATAACTATGTTATCAAATAAGATAATGAAATATTTGAAAAATTCTTATATTTGGAGGCTAAATTCTCTACTGCATGTGTACAAAAATATTGAATAAATGTTATGGTATGTTAAATATGGTGTCATTATTATTATGAGTCATACCATGAAAACATGCTAGATATTTATTGAATAGAAGATTAAATGGGATGATAAATTTTCAAATAAATAACTTTTTTAGGCCTAGGTGTTTCACCACAAATAAAATTGATCCAGTTAGTTATATGGTGGAGTATCATAAATGAATTCCTATATTTCATATAGTTTTTGATGATTTGGAAAATGAATATGATAATGTTCCTATAGAGGTTCTATAGAAAACTATTATATTAAAAGGGGTATATGTTTCCTATAAAAAACTCATTGAGTGAATTATGAAGGGTGTTGGAATCTAGTTGAAACACTACTAGGTGATACGATAGTGGTATTGAAGCATAAACCAGTAGTGTTGGAGGGTGTGAGGATTCACCAATAGTGTTCCATGTCTATTAAGTAAGGGATTAGCCATTCTATTATTGTGAGAGGGGCCTTTCATGATATTTTTTTGGGTAACACATCTATGGAGTAAATTATTACTATTGGGGAATGCTTTGTAATATATGTTGGTTAGTTTTTAGCCGGTTAGGTAGGTGGTGAGTAGGAATATTAAATAAGGAATTCTTGGGGTATGCAATTGTGAATGATTATTATTTTTTATCATATTTAGAATATAGGGAGGGTTAGGCCTCTATACATTGGATGAACACGTCTTAGAGAGTTCTTTTCTATTACTTGTATATTCTTCTTCCCCACCAACTGTTAAATTCAGTTATTACTATACATAACGTATATATTATAAAAAATATATTGGGTTTTAGATCTCTCATTTATATTCTCTTCAACTGTTTAATTCATTGAGATAGAAATTATATATACAATTTCATGAAGGGATATGTTTGTATGAAATGAACCCCTGAAATAGGACATTCATTGAGAGAGAAACCATATAAGTAGGTAACAGATTATACATGAAAGGCCTCATGAAACAATCATATCATACACTATTGGAAAACAAGATATAATATACTAGATGATATAATAGACATTATAGTTGAATAATGTACATCCAACAAACTACCTCTATGTACTTTTAGTAGTGTAGTTTGATAAAAAACAATGGATAACACATTATAATTATAGTGAGGGGCTTGTAGTGCATCAACCATTCTCTCAAATTCATGGATTATCTAATATATGAAGCTATTGAGATTCTGTTAAGAATGACTAGGGTATTGAGGAGTGGCATGTTTTTCAGTGCATATCAATTTTTACTAGTGAATATGTTGTAGCATTGATCTACATAAGTGACAAATATTTTGTGTACCAATAAACAAGGAAGATTTGAATATATGGACCGATATAGGATCCAATCCATATGCCTAGGAAGATTGAAGATAAACTATACTGGAACTTGGGGGGTGTGGTAGTAAATCCTAAGGAGAATGATTTTTACAATGAATGATATCACTAAATGGATCACCAAAGACAATAAATATGTTTTATACCTTCTAAAACATGACGATGTAGATATTTTGAAAACATTACAAAAAATTATTGTCATAGATGTAGAATGTTTTATATCATTGAAATAATCAATGCTATATCTATTTTGGTATCAATGAAAAGATCATATCCTTCATGAATATATTAATTTGTCAAGAAGGATGGAAGTTAATTACCATACATGTCATGAATAAATGAAATTATATGAGAATTCAATGTTGGTGGATGAACCATGGATGGATTTGTACCATGTAAGGGATTACGTAAATTATGAGTAAATTGATTATTTGGAATGAGCCAACATAACTACCATCCCAATAAGAGATATCTAACCCAAAAAAATATTCAAATTAGTTGACATGATAATTGGTGGAAGGACGGGACAAAATAAATGATATTAAATAAATCTTGAGTTCCATTCATTTCAGTTAGGATGATAATGGAAAATAATAAAAATGTGGTATCTATTTTTTAAAACATAATGAGAATTAAATAACAAGAGAGGATACTCATGTTTTAGTTGTTGAAGGAATGATTGTTCAAAATGGTTATATTAAATTTTCAAAATCATAATTTTTTTTACCAATGTGGATGAATGTGAAATTTTAATAATATAATTGCACCATTTGTGGAAAATATTTTGGAAATTTACACTACTAATTTTGACCCCTATGTATGACTCAAAATTTTAGAAAAAAAACACAATGAGAATAAATATGAATGTATGATATTTTATACATTTATTGAGAAATTGGATGCATCTTGTTCTTTAGAACATGTACCCATACTAGAAATTGAAACACCTTATACAAAAGACTAATTGTTAATTCCAAATATTTGGTTTCAAACATGTCCATGCCCCCAAAGAATGATATGATGAAATGTAAGAGAAATTATTTAGGTACTAATTTTTCTAATATCTACTTTATCTGAATAGGTTCTCATATATTAGTTCCTGTATGAAGAATAAATCATTTTAATAAATACAATGATTTGATATGTGAGATCCTAGAGACTAATTGTAATTTCACAAGACATAGGACTCAAATGGGTGAGGAATTTTTTGATTACTAATGCAACTAGTTATATATGAGAAACCTGATGGAAAACATTAGAGATCTAAGAATAATAATTAATAAGGAATTATATTTTTGGGAATCACTAATTAGGGGTAGAGGTTCTTAAAAAACCACACTAAAAAGAAAAAAAAATTTCTATGACTAGTGATTTGGGAAAAATTATGGATATTGTTAGAATTGGTATGGTCCCTTAAAAAAGATCAAATGGAAATGAAGATGTTATAAAAATGAATAGGTTTCGATTGAAATTGACAATTGATGCTTATTTTTATAAAATTATGGAACCTTTCCATGAAATAATAATTGGGAGTTTTATTCATTTTTCTATAACCAAGAGTTGACTGATCAATTTGATCTGGTTATGTTAGATTATAAGACAAATAAAACATAAAATAATGTGTATTTGAGATGCTTTGGGGATGATGTTTATTCAATGATTTATCTAGTTATTCTACTTTTTATAGGGTATATTTTCATAATGGTGGGAATGATTGGAATGTAGGATACAATAACGTATATTTTTTATTAGAGGATGTGGGTATGTTCCTAGGGTGATGTACACTTTTTCTACAGGTATTCATGCTGTATAGATACTATATAAGGGATTATCAATGGTGTTTCTACAGTAGAGGTTTGGGGTACTATTTCTCTAGGTATTAGGTGGGGTGTTTATAACTAAATCGATGAATGTATCTATAATATGTTTTTAGATGTTATCTGGTTTTTTGGTGGTGTGTAGATATATTAAATAATTTTTAAATTATTTATGAAATTGGGGAAATATTGTATTTCTAATCTAATTTCATTTCACGATTAAATGATTTAGGGATCATGTAATGATAGAATAATCTATTAGGAAGTTCTCAATTCCATATAATTTATTCTTCTTCATCTTTTATTGAGGTCTACTATTATTTTTGGAATCAACTGGTTTAATATAATTTAATGGTTTTTTCCTCTCCATTATTTAATTTATATAAGTTAGTGAACCACATAGTCCTTTTCTATATGTGGAAACATCAAGCATCATATTAAATATTATACCTTTATTTATTCAGTATTATATTTTTATGGATATTTACATACAAATGTAACCAAAATCAAAGAAATATGTTAAAATATGATAAAATATTTTATTTCCATATTGCAGAAGTGAAATCTAATACAGTTCTTGCATTATAATTGGTGGATAATAATACAAAGATATTGGAGGAAGAAGGAACCACTGGGTAGATTACCACATCCTTAGAGCCATGGATGAGAATTTTCAACGCCTAGTCATCCAAATAACCAACTGAATTTAAAAATGAGAATGTAATCACCCTATATATCATCCATGACCTTATTCAATATATATAATTCATATCCTATAGTCTCAATTTATAGAACTATGAAATCAACTTTTATGTTTAATATACCAAGCCACCCTACAATAGCTAGAAACATAAAAATCTAACAAATTTAAAAAAGAAAATGCTTCCCACATTTATTTGATAGCCTTTAAATTTATAACAACCCACACAGTTGACAACACAACTCCATCATCCTTTTTTATACTATATGTCTTATAATAAGACTGAGGAATATGGTTTGAATGATAAAAAAAATATCCTATTGTTTTAGATTCCCTCCACTCATCCATGATAATACCATATACAACAACTACTTATTCAACTAAATTCTCATAGATTTTATATTAGTCTAATCATTTAAATGCTCTATTAAAATTTCCACCACTCATGACTATTAAAACCAAAAAAAAATTATCCACTTTTTTCACTTGTACAATCCCTTACATGCAAATATCTATTGACATTAATATAGTCCCATTCCCACAATTTGGAATATCATGAAAACCTAATCATAAAAATGTGGTCTCATTAAATTCATCTTTTGAATACAAATTTTGAATCATAGAAACTAACACTCATTGATCAGTATCTAGGGAAGTAATGAAATAATTTTTTCTTTTATAAAAATACATAGAAGTGTTGAGATGCATTATTTTGTAAAAAAACGTTCATTATTCAAAACCCCCTTCTCTTTATCATCTAAACAAGTACATTATGAAAATATATACTCAATGTCAAAATAATGATAGCTTCTTCATTGTGGTGGAACCACAAACATTATAAAATGGACAAAAATTTCTAGTTTTAAGAAACCAATTTTAATTTAGAGACGATTAAATATTGTGTATGTGCTTCACACTGATCTCATATGTAATCCACATTCCCATGGTATACCACATAACATTGGAATGCTTACTACAATCATCCACCAAAACATCAGTGACCCAAAGTACTTATCAAACGTTTTCCTACCTATATTAGAATCTAATTTGGTTCCAAAGTAGTTTTCTAACCTTGTTACCAATTACTCAAATAAGATCCACCGCTTAAAAAAATTTGCAGTTCACATGCCTCATTTAGGCATTATTACAATAAAGAATATGTTTTTTCAACCTAAATATTTTCATCATGAAGTGTTTATTGTAAAATAGCATCCTTTATTTTTTGAAGTATAAAAATATCCCTCATTAAAAAATTTATGATTTACAATGAAAAATATATTCACCAATCATTAGAATAAATAAATGATGGAGTTATAAAAAGATCTCATATTCATACTTCTTCCACTGTATAAGAATTCACAAACTTATATTGTTCGTGATCCCACAATATGATCATATTATTAGAGGGTACAAATAAGAAAATATTTGAAATGATAATATATATATATGATTTACTTCTGTTTTTTATAAAGAATCTAAATTTCATTGACCATTACCTGATTACATGAAAAAAATTACAATATCAAAGAAACTCTGACATGAATATCAGGATATGTAGTAGACAAAACCTTTGTCAAAACATTCTCACACATATATATAATTCACATCCCATTATTTTTTTTCTATAAAATAGTTATTTCTTCCATCAAATTTCAAATATAATATCATTCTATGCCACTACACCCACATGTGTCTATGAAAAGCTCTTAAATGAAATTTTAGAAGTAGTCATTTATATCATGATAGTACAATTTCATATACTCTAAAAAAGTATTCATTAAAACATGAAATTGATCTCATAAATATTCAATTCAGTTGATTCCTTCCAATCATGATTCTATTTACTTCTGGTAGAATACTAATCCCAACTCTACCAGTACCAAAAATATATCCCTTAGTAGAATCAATTTCAAACTCTTCCAGAATAACATGTTTCTATCATTAGAAAATATAGAACACATATATCTTGTAAATATATTTTTTTTTACATCTATATTGTCACCACCTACTAGGGTATGACCAAATGGTTTATAGTAACTTTATAAAGAAATATATATGATCAAATATATTAATTACCAAACCCTCATAAGTAGATGATATTTTTTTTTCTGCATATCTATGGAAGGATGATATAATGTGGTTGAGGAGGAATCCATTTCTCATTACTATTTCATTCATTATTTTCATTAACTTGAATTAGTTTTGAAATTACAAATTCTATAAATGTAGTTTTGGAGTAAAAATACTCTATAACTAGATTTGTTTATTTAGATAACATTGAATACTCCCATAGTCGAGCCTGCAAGGATAACGAATCCTCAAGGTACTATACATGTCCTTTATAAATTATATTTTTTGTTTCTAGATGATATGAAACTCACCTTTATGTACTAATACAAATTCATTCCAACTCTGCTTCTATCATTTCATCTCTAAAATCCATTCTACAGTGCATCAATGTTATGAAAAATTCATAATAACTAGACTACACCCATCAATAGAAATTATACTCACAAACTTGATTATAGATTTTCACAGAACAAAAATTAGGTATAGTAGTGTCATTGAAATATTTAAATATATTTTATAATATAGAATGTGTCTTCTAATATATGTATATATTCCTTATTTAAAATCTTCTTCAACTGATTTACAATCATGTCTCTCAAACATCTATATTGTAAATGAGAATGCTATGAATATCCATCAAATAAATAGCCATCATTTTTTACCCTATAGTTGTAGATTTTATTTTTTTTGGTCACTCTATTACTGACATCCTTTTAATCACAAATCAACTATGACTATATAATCTATTCTTAACAATTGATTACATGTCTAGAGGGGACATACTATATTGAGTTTTAAAAATCGGATGGGTCCAACTATTAGATTAGGGTACAAAATGGTCCTAACCCCTCTGGCAGTTGTTCAGACATCACATCCATTTACTCTTCCAAATTATCTTTAATCTTCATTATGAAAAATAACCCCACTACCTATTCATAATTAATTTTCCCCACTATAGCACATAAAAAAATTATCATCATCCATCTTGACCCTCATTTGATGATGAAAGGCATAACCCCCACTTTTCCCTAGTATTGATTTAGTACACCGTTGGATAAGACCCATATATTAACAGAATATATGATCTCCCAACATGGGGAGGTCATTAGATAGTATTATATGCTTCTTTCATCATACCCATAAAAGTTATCCATTCCCAGTATTAGGAACACATCCCTTGTAACCATCTAAAAAATTCATATAAATATTTATCATCATAAAAACATAAATATATGTAAACAAAAAACATTTATTTTTTAATAGATTTTATTTTGTAACAACATTTATCAATAAATTTTACAATATAAAATTTTTTGGAACCACGAATTTCCAAATGAAAAAATAATCCCATTCCCAAGGTACCAAGCCCTTATTTAATACCTCGCCTTCCCAACCACCAATGGAACCTACGAGAACACTCAAAAGAACCATTAATACGAATATACTACCTTACTCTACAATATTTGGAATAAAAATAAAAGTATAAAATGAAATTCCCCCTCCACTACACCAAGACATCACCCTTTTCCCAACAGCTTGCACATCTAATCACCTATTCTAGTAGAAAAATAACATATCCCACATTCCTGACATAGCATTCCTAAAAAATAATATTTAAATTGATATACAAAGGTATATGTTATTTTAGATGATATAGTAGTTATTTCATAATATAATTATATTATCAATTTAAATCTATTTTAATGAGAAAAAATAGAACAAAATTGTTTTTATATATTTGTGATAAGAAAAATTGAATGGTGTTTTTGTGGTAAAAAACTATAGTATTTCTATGGATGTTAGATTCGGAGATCATGTTATTTAAAAATGTGACTGTTTTTTATGTTTAGGTTTATTTATTTACTGTGATTGATATATTATCATAAATGATTACCACTAGGTTTATGTTGTATGGAAAATTATAAGAGTCTATGGGATTCATTGTAATCATAAGATTCCATTAAAATTGAAGAGTAACTATAATGGGGTTGTTACTAGACATAATATATATTCAATGCATTAGTGACCTTTGGCCTTTATAAAAAAACAATGAAAACAAATAAGGTTATAAGAATTGAAAATGTTATTATGGACAAATGGTCATTATAATATTGATATAATTAAAAATAATTTTATTGTAGAGAAAATTATAAGTAATCTATTTGATAATAATATGATTAATACTAGAATAAGCTAGTTTGGACATGTTATATCAAAAAATTCATGATCATTTTTTGACAACAATTATAATGGTTTGGGGCCTCTTTTTTATCATTTATTTATTATATTTGTTGAATTATTAATTTTATTCTTTATATATATATATATATATATTTATTATATTAATTTTTATGAGTTATGTTTTCAATATTTTTTGATATGTGGTTTGTATTTTCAAAATTTAAACAGAATTTTTTTTGTTTTCTATGTATTATACATTATGAGTTATATATTTTATGATATATATTTATTCATATTCAAAATGTAATATATGTTGTTTTTTGTGTTTCAAAATATCTATATTTAATGTATTATTTCTATTTTATTTTAGGTAGTTCAAGTTTTTTTATTCACAATTTTATTTGTATTTGACTTTACTAATATATTTGACTTGTAATCACTTGTATCTAAAATTTCATAAAAATATCTTTTTAATACTTATAAACCATATATATAATCAAATATCATTAATATTTTATCATTCTATTTAACATTAGTCATCTGTCATCTCTGATATCTCTTATCATATTCTATCCATTTTATTTTTCCTTTTTTCTCTGTTCCATATCTCTATTGTCTACTTTTAGATATCATTTCACTAGTATTTGTTTTTATATTTATTTTGTAGTCGTCAATTAGTTGAGTTTCCAAACAATCCCATATTAAATGCATTCTATATTTGAAATCTCGGATCATGAATAAATAATTATAGGATTATGCAGACATCATCTCATTGGATCTAAATTCTCAAATTTCTAATGTTTATATTTCCCATATATAATATTTTATGATTAAAATTATTCTCAATTATTTGCTGTATTTTTTTCTCCATACTATGTTATTTGTTTTTTAATGTCTTATATATGAAACTCCTATATATTGTGTTTCTATCTCACATATCTCATATCATATTTCTCATCTCTAAGGCTTGGTTTAGGAGCTTATACAATATCTAATCATCGATCAACCATCTTTTCATATCTCATATAATATATATTATCATTATATATCTTGACAATTCTAGTATATATTATTTATATAAATACTATGTTATCTACTATTTGATTTCTTATATATGAATCTCTTAAGAGTTATCTTTTGGTACCTCATATATCATCTAGTTTCGCACATAGTAGAGGCTCTTATTTATGTTCTTTGAGTTTCCATTTCCAAACTTTTATGTTTCTAAGCTACCATGTCTTCGTTATACCAATTTTGATCTTAAATATTAATCTCATGGGTCTCCATTTTTAGAGATTCCCTTAATTAACTCTTTGCGACCCGGGTCGACATGCTCTGGTTTTACTTATATGGTCTTCATTTTATCTCTAGTATTTTTTTGGGTCTCTATAATGAATTATATAATTTAATATATATCATATATGTACCTCCAATATATTTTCATTGTGTATCTCATATTATATTTATCTTCGGTCATATAATAGTCTATTATTTGTTATCTTAATATCTCTATTTTCTACCATCAACATTTTAATCCTCTTGTTCATTTCTATAACTATTTTTATATATTATTTATTTACCATGAGTCTCCCTTTTTCTCAATTTCAAGTATTTTACTCTTCGTATATCTGGTCAACATGCTCCTATTTCATTTCTATAATGTTTTTTAATTTTTATAATTTATTTGTGATCAATAGACTATATTAATTAGAATTAGTATATCATATTTGGTAACTATAACCATTCATTAATGTATAATATTTTAATTAATATTTAATCTCCATCTTTGTGGTTCTGTCCTTGGTATATGGTTGAAACTTCAGTCACTAGTGTCCACTTTATTATCATTGGTTAGTCATATCAATATATATCTTTATATTCCTATCATTTTTTCATTATTATCTAATCAATAAAATATGTTTCATTATACATATTCAATATATATTCACCATTTCTATATGTTTTAATAAATGTTAATCCTTTTGGTTTGTGGACGATATCTATATCATCAGTGTTTGGTCATCAGTCTCTCCACTCCCTTCTCTCCACTCTCCACTCTATGGTTCGAGATACTTGATCACTATCCTTTGTTATCTGTTTACAATAAGATTTTTATATCTATAGTATTTGGTCTTATTCTAAATCAGTGATCATTGATAACCTTTTTACAATAACCAAACAATATTTTTATCTATATACATGGTATTACTTCTACATTTTTTATCTTTTATTATCAATCACTAGTTAAGGGATTTAGTTTAATATTTTTAATCCCATATCTGTTTACCATCCTTTGATCTATGGTCTCCTTCTCAATGTTTTTCCTTTATAGTAAAATCCATGATCTTTTGTGTTCACATTATATATTTGGTTTTAATCCCTTATGTTTTATCTCCTTCCAAACATCTTAATTTTTTTATATTATGATATTCTTCTTGGGCTGCATCTTCGATGTTTTTAATCTCCAATTATCATTATCTTATTTTACCTTTAGTCCCTGGTTTAAAATATTTCAATTTTATCTTTTATTTTCTTTCAATAATTGGTCATTATCTCTTTTACCAATATTTTGTATTGGTTTCAAATATTTTCAGTTTTTCTATTATTTAATTTATATGATCGAATTTTTTTATTTCATCTTGGTATCTTACATTTGGTAGGATTTTTCATTATCCTGAACTAGATTATAATTTATATTGGTAAATAAATTTAAAAAATAGAAATGAGAAAAATTAGATTCACTATGGATCTATGCATAAATGGAACCAAGGATAATGTCATAACTATACCAGAAGAAGCTTATTTTTTATTCATATACATTATTGGATATATATATGGAAATATATGAAGGTCTTATAACTACCATGAAGAGGAATCCTAGAATCATATGACTCATAAATTACATCTGGAGGATCATTCAGGGAAATTTTCTCTTAGAAATGGTTACCAAAGAAATTTTGATTATAAGTGGTCACTAAAACATTTCATCTAATATACAACATAACACCTTCATAAATTATTTGGGTACATTTTAACATCATAGGCATCATTTATAAATATAGAAAAAATACATATTCGTAATATATTGAGTCGTTGTAGAGGATGGGTGTCTGAGTGAGAGTGAGGAAAGGTCATATCTAATGAACTGTAAGAGAATATCTCGTGTCAACCATACGTATAGGGAATATGGTTTTGGCCACAAATTTGTGTGAATAATGGGATATTCTAAGAAATTTTCTTTCTTTATACTATATTCATGCTCCACATGAACCATAAATTCCATTATGTTATGTATATGATAAAAATAATTTATTATGTTATTAATCTTGATCACTATTTTCTCATATACATCAAAATGTATGTGGATTTTTGGCCTCTTTTATATTATATATTCTAAATTATACTACTAGTTTTATAGTATTTTTATCATAAATAATTTATGCTTTAGTGGAGAGAGGTTGGAAGGGTGATTCCTATCATTTCATTGTAGCTTTCTCCTCTTCCTTACAAATATCACCATAGAAAAATCAATCGTTGAGGGATTCATTTTTTTTTCAGTTTTTGGATATTTTATTTTATATTATAAAACATATAGTCAATAAAAAATCAAATAATGAGGTCCTTGTCAAGGAGGATGTTTAAAGATGGGGGTGGAGTGAGTTTCTTAAACCATTATTACAATATTTACTATCATAAGCTATTGAACTAACTATTTCATCAAAATTTCAGTTGTAAGGTATTATGATTTATATTGGAAATTTTATTATAAATATTTCAAAAAAAAATATTGGCTCCCAAAGATGTATATTTAGTTACGGTTACTACAACAATAGTCTTTATGTAGGAAAACATTAAATATATTTTCAAAGATGGAACATTCATGGAGTAAAAATTGATATTTATATGGATCCCATGATTTTTTTGTTATATGTACCAAAAAACATTTTTTATTACCATCTTGGTAGAGAAAAAATGGACTATATTGTGTAAATATTCTCGTGGGGGTCAGAATAAGATTAATATTTTTCACCAGAATCTCATTTTTTTGATGAAAACAGAAGTTGAAGTGGATAGGTTTGTAGAAAATTTCCTATTTAGTTTCAAGTCAAATAGTCATAGGTTTCTTAACCCATTCTTGTAATAATTTCATGTGGTTGCATATGATTATTCATTAAGATGCATTGGATTTGGTTTCCCCACTGACTGATTGTGCTATGTTTCACAGACATGGAAAAATTAAAGCAGATCAATGAATTGGACAAGAAAAAGCTAGGTGATGTTTAAGTTTATGATAAGAAGATCATTCCATGAAAATGGAATGTCATCGATCATGGATTTGTGGAATTATTATCCATATTCAATGTTATCATGATGAAAATAAACTTAAAAAGTAGGCCTTAACTACATCCCCTTCGTTCTATAAGATAAAATCATGATTCATATATGTGTTGTCTATTGTGGTAACATCACACTTGTAGGTGGGATGATTTACCATTCCATTATGTCTAATTAATTTCCCCATTATTTATCATTATTGATTATATCTCCCCATTTTTATGATTTTATTTTAATAGGTTTATTTGGATTATATCAATTGGTTTTGAAAAGAAAGACCTAAAATATTTTGGTGTGGGAAGGATGTTTGGCTTCTTCTTCATGCGAACATTGATTGGTCAATTAGTTCTGAATCTTCTTAGAAGGTTTCTATTTTTGTTCTCAATATACATTTCCTAATAAAACATTTTACATTTTTCGGTTACACAACATTATCAATAATAATCAAAATCACGGTGATAGCTTTTAACATTTCTTATATATGTTGAAGAAACATAGTATTCTAGTAACCTCAATATGATCATATTGGGGATATATCATTACTTCCATTATTATTGCTTATATATAGACTTTATGCTGCTATATCCAATTTCCATTCCATATTTTATTTATCAAGTGAAAAAATTAGGAGTTCATTATCTTGTATTAGTTGTCTGACATGTTTTTTCATCTTCATCTTCTTCCTCTTTGGGAATGATGATGACTTTGCATGAATATATATTGTAATTTACATCTTACAATGAATTTTATATTCATTAATGTGTTCTTATTATATTTGTAGGGTTCCGTAGTACTTTATGTTTGTTTAGATACTGTATCTCAATTTATTGAACATAGAAATTGAATTTCTTTTGAGTGATTTTAATATGAATTTGTTTTATATGATTTTATGGGGTGTAATTAATGATGATATTCTGTTGAATAAGATGGTATTAACATCACAGAACATTCAAATGTATTAGGATATAAATTTTCAAATGCATTAAAATGGTTTTTTTAAATAAAATATGATTTTTTTAGAATTTCTAAATTTAAATTTCATTGTAATTCATTTATATATTTTAAAATATTTTTCAATGTAATGGATTTGATTTTTTTCCTTTTTATATTTTTAATTCGTATCTCACAATGATGCTCGATGACATTAATTGCGTAATGTTTTTCATTATTTGATTTCACTTTGAACTCATATTATTTTCATATTGCAGAATGTTGAGTTTAAATATTCATTTATTTTTTCCAACAACATTTAAAATTTCATGGTCTAAAATATAATATTTTATGACATTTGTGCTTCTAATAATAAAAAATTGATTTTTTATTGATTTTTTTCTTTTCTTTTGGAAATATGTGTGCTTGACATAACATCACATCATCAAATGTTATTATTTTATAGTGAAAGAACATAATGTTCTAAAACTATAGGATTGTTTTTTAATAGTAAATCATAATTTGGTTTGATTCAAAAAAATTATATTTTCAAATAAATTGGATTATATTTCTCTTTTTTGGGTTTTAATTATTTATTTTTTTATAATAATTGTAATCATTGTTACTTGACACGATTTTTGGGCTCATGGAAACATTACTCGATTAAACAAAAATATATTAGATGATATTATTATAATATTTTTTACAAATATAATATTTATATGTTTATATTTTATTTTAAATCAATTACGAATTAATTATATTTTTAAATATTTTATAATTGTTAATCAATTTGTAACAATTTTTTATTATTATGGAATTGATTTTTTTCTAAAATATGATCAAATTTATCCTTTCACATATCACATTATTTTTTCATAAATGGGTTGATCTAATTCAATGTTGATGCTGAAGGCGTAATGTGTTCGTAGTGATTTATTTCATAAAATATATTTTATCATATATAGTGATTACATTCTCATTCTCAATGATCCTGATGATTATTATAACTCTCATCCAAATTATTGAAAGACACCTAGTTTTCGTGGAGGTTGTTTATTAATGTTCATTAGGAGGAAATTTTATTTTAAATTATTTGGCTAAAGATTTTATATGTTAGGTAAAAATTTAATGATTTTCATTAAACACCATTTTAGAATGGGAAACGACAACAAATCAAGTGAATTAAAATTGAATAAACTGTAGATTGCAATAATTCTAAAACCAAAAATATAACTAAAAACATTAACAAAATTATAAATAAATATAAGTAATCATTGAACTATTATGTAATTATATTATCGTCTCTTAAATATTAATTTTTAATAATATATATATAGTTAATAAATTTTATATAACACATATTATGAACACATATTTTCTATGATATATGATTTTGTAGAATAAATCTCAAAACATAATAATTGTTTGAAATAAATAAAAAATATATTCAAATTATTCTATAATTATTGAAATCATTCAAAAATGTCATATGTGAAAAAAACCAAATATTCTCTTTATTTAATAAAAAACACATATATTAACATAATCTATAAAAAATGCATACAGGATCAATGTTCTTAGTCAAATTAAAAATAATAAATAATATATTTTTCTTGTATATTTATGGTTGGTAATATATTAGAAAATAAGGGTAATTAATAATTTGTAAAATATAGTCGTAGATCATGCAATATTAGAGAAATACTCATAAATTCACATTCTAGGAACACCTTTAGAAAAATATTTAAAAAATATTATCATTTAATTATAAATTGTTTCATATGATATTTAGTATTCAAGAATATTTTTTATCAATTTCTTTTTTAACGTATCATGTATATATTTTTTTAAAAACAATATATAATGTACCATAAAATAATTAATTTTATCTTTTCAAAAACTTAATATAATGTTATATATATATATTTATATTTAATTTTAAATATATATGAAACTATTTAAATTTTATAAAATATTGTAATACTTACCGAAAATCAGTTTAGATTATATCTAAAATCAACTATAACATAAATGAAAAAAAGTTCATTAAGTAATTAAAATTTGTAGAACATAAAAATTATCATAATATGAATATTATGTGAAATTGAATGAAAACATTAAATTAAAAATTGTATTATTTTATATATTATAGTTTCTGGGAATTTTTTTTAAAATAAATTTGTGATGTATTTAATTTAATTATGTATCATGTTTTAAATTTTTATTATTTAATGATTTTTTTATTATGATGAATAAATTAAATGAGTTGTATTATTAATAAAAAATTTGTATATTATTAAGGGTAAAAAATTTGTTTTGGATTAATTGAGTTATATATAAATTTTAATACTAAATATTTTATTAATTATTTAAATAAAATTAAAATTGAATAAATCATTATTATTATAGGATAATAAGTATGTTAATGTTATTTTTATATCATATATATATTTTTTAAATTAGATTATAGTTCTTGAAATTATTATTAAACATACATTTTTTTAAAATTATATAATTATTTAGTTATAAAAATGTAATATGAAATAAAAATTAGGTGATTTTTTTAAAATGAAATACAAATAAAAATAGAAGAAATTTAAATAATTGATTATATTAATAATGGTTGTATATCTCTATGAATATTTATTGGATTTTAAAAACATTATCATCTGGAATGAACTAATTTTTTAAATGAAAAATTTAGTTGTAAATTTTTTGATAATATTAAGTGAGAAAATATTCGAATATAAAAATTAATATTTATTAAAAAATAATTTTATTTTTAATTTTCAAAATAAAATTATAAAGAAAATTCGTAAAATTATTTTTTATAATTAATTTGTATGTGTGAAAGGAAATTATATATTTGAAATTTATAAAATAAATTTAGAATATATATATTAGTTTTTATGAAAAATTTTGAACATATAATATTTCAAACCAAATACCAAAAAAGAAATAAAAATTAAAAGTCAAATTAAAATTAATATTAATTCTATATGTTTTGTGGACACCTTTTTATTATAGTTATGTTGAATATAAAAAAAGGTAATTGTTTTTGAATGAAGTCTTGTTTTTATATTAATGTAATATTATTATAATTAAAAGAATGCAGTGTATTATTTTTGAAATAAATATTTGAATTAAGTCAATATATGATTGAAATTACATATCAATTATTCAATAATAGTTTGAATGCATATAATTTAATATATATACATATATATATTTTTATGTTACAACATGTATTTAGGTTAATTGTAAACATAAAAAACTTTATCAATTTAAATTTTCTTTATGATACATATAAATTTATATATATAATAAATTGAAATATAAATCATATATTTCAAAGAAATTTCAAAAACTATAATTTAATATGTAAAATCATCAATAGTTTTAAAACATATATCTGACTTATATATCATATTAGGGGGGCTCACCCAAGTGGTAGACTCTATGATCCTTCATAAAAAATACATAAGATAAAATTTAGGCAGAGGGATATTTTTCATTTACATTAGATATATTGTAGATTGTACTCCACTAGTTCTGTAGCAATTGTATTATTCAACTGAATTGAGCTTCCAAGCCCCTAATTTGATACATTGAGTATCCAGGCCTTTGTACCTTCTATGTTATATGTCCCACTAGGCCTCCTGACTATGGTGGAAATCCTTATAGGCCATAGGTCCTTCAAGACATCAATTATGGACCTCAGGGATTAATGGCGATTTATTTCCATAATAGTGGAGTGAAAAAAAACAAAATAGTTTTCTTTTGGGATCATCTAGCCATGGTATTTAATTCATGGAGAACCTAAGTCACACTTCTTAAGGACCATAATTAGGGAATATGTGGTTTCCAAACATGGATGTTAACATGAGGACATGAAAAAAGCTGGAGTCGATGGATTCATGTAAACATGAAGTTATTATGCTAGGGTGAGGACTTGGTATTAAGACTTTAGGCATGTAATGGACTCTATTCCATATTCACATCGTGAAATCTAATCTATGGTACTTATGTTCATTTAAGGGTTCCCTTTCAACCTAGATAAAAATATTATTTCCCAAAAAAAATATTGAATTATCACGGAGTATCTAACTTAATCATATTAATAGAAAAATATTTTTATTTTATTAAAGTAACTAAAAAACAATATATATAAATTTCATCATTAAAATATTTAAATAATATTACATGAAATAATATATTTTATGAATATTTTTCATGTTTCATTTTATTTTTTTCATCAATGTTCTGTAATTTATTATAATATTTCAATTTAAATGTTAAAAATATACTTTGAATACATTATATTAAAATTTAATTTATTTTATGTTAATTTACAATTAATTATATATTATATTTATTATTTTAAAATTTTGACAATTATAATATCTTTTTTAAACAAATTTATTTTATAAAATTAAATATAAAAGAAAAATTTACAACTTTAATATATTTTTTCAATAAAATGTAATATTTTATATTACATGACTGATTGTAATAATTAATTGAAATATAATCAACATAACAAGTAAATTAATTGATATAAATATTAAGAAATGAAAAATATTATATGATTATAAAATTACTATTGGATGACCAAATTTTGTAAATAATGATTATACTGAGCCATTATCAGTATATCATTACAAATAATTGATTACAACTATGGTTTTTTAGATAATTTATTCATAATGTTATAGTATTTAATCATGCCTTCATATTTAAAATTAATATAATGCCATGGATATATAGATTTCTATGTATTTTATGCGAGACATCCCTCTCACATTTCCAAAAACCATTGTTGGTAATGTATAAAATTAGTATCTATATTAAACACAGATAACATAATAACATTACTATTTTTAGTAAAAACACAAGATTCAATAATTAAATATACATAGAATGTGTGAAAAACTAAAAACAGATAATAATTTATTCATTAAGTGATCATGATATCCTAAGAAACACTTAACTGAGAATACACGTCTTATTCATAAACATTTATAGCCATAGTTCAATAGAATGTAGAAAAAACCTAATAAATTAAAAATAATATGAACTTTTTGAAAAAATCGACCATAGTATTCCTATTAGAGATATTATAGTAAACTCTTTTAAACCCCCATATCACTGACATTATTAATCCCCTATGTGGTTCCTCATTTCCATCATTATCCTACATTATAAAAAGACCTAATAATATACCATGTGACTAGAAAAATCGTATCAAATTTAAAAAAAACCAAGAAAGATCATGAAAAGTTGTTAAATAAATTGAGGCTTCTATATGACACATATGATGGTATTTATTTCGTTAATTGTATAAGCTTGTGATAATTATTCATAAAAATCATGTGTAATATAATATTAATCTTGTGATATGAAAACAAATGCTACCAAATCTACATGTCATGACATTTCCTTTCTGAGAATCCCTCCTAGACTGACAGTGGAGATGAGGATGAACCCTAAATTCCATCACTAATTGGCCACGAGTTGATGAGTTGCACCACGGGTACAATCAATCATATTTGTGAGACAATACATTAATATAATATTTAAATATAAAAAAACACCAATAAAATCAATTATATAAAAAAACCCAATCATATTATTCATGGTATGTCATACAAAAATCATGTCTCCTTAATTAAATAAAAAATTGAAAATTCCTAAAATAGAGAATCTAATATACAATCGATCTAAGAGCTACTAATGCTTAATTAAATCACTGAATCCTACATATAAACCTGGATAATAAATTTTTATATATTTTAGTGAGTATAAATTTATACTTAGATGGTTCTAATTCTAAACCTATTATGGAAATTTTTATGCATTCTAATCCATCAGTGAATAAATAGTCGATCCAACTCACACATAAGATTGGTTAACTAATATTGAACCTCAAAAGGCTCATTCACCCAGTAAAACATCCAATCATAGAAACATAATATTAAATGAATATATAATTAGAGAGACCGATAACCATTTAACTCATTGGGTATCTATTATTATTCCGCTAATACATACATAATGTTCTTTATTCTAATCTATATCAAAATAACAGCATTACCACATACCATAAAATATCTATAACCATATATCCATTATAGTTGGGTATCATAAACATTATAGACACCAACATCATGACCATATAGAAATGTATGATGTGCAACATGTATTGCATCCTTTATCGCATCACCGCCAAAATAGTTCTACATGAAAATGAATAACGATAACCTCATAACCCTTCATAACATGCACAATCATCAACTGGTAATCTTATCTAATGAAATATTATGTACATTTAACATAATCAATCATAACCCATATGAATATACCTAATTTGATATGTGACATCATGTACTACCTCTTAAGAGATATAAGGGAAAATGTACACTACAAATTTAATGATTTCTTTTGAAATGTTATTTTTGATGAGTGACTGTGGATTTTTTTTCAACAATTTCTATTATTTTTGATGGAATATCTAAAGTAAACTATGTGTGATAATATTTGGGAAATATTCATAATTTGATGACAAATATCATTATGAAACCTTTTTTGTTATAAAATATATCTCTTTGAGAAACTATTTTTTATAGATATATAATTCTTTAACAAATAACTATAAATAAATAAATAAAATATTCATGTAACTACTAATACATAGAAACATTTTATTTTATAATAATTCATAAAATTTGTATAAATAAAAATATAATAAATTTAATCAAACGGAAAATGATGAAAGTAAAATAAAAAAATATTATCATATCATGAAAGCATCATTAATAATTTTTATTACAAATAATAAGTATTTAACTAAAAAATAACTATAGAAGTCTAATAAATATAGAAAAATAATGATTAAAAGTAATTTATAGGAAATTAAAAATATTTTAAAGAGTTTTTATTTTTCTTACAGTGGAGGAAAGGAGTGATGATGTAGTACAATATAAATAATTTACATTATTCTAAGGGATTATTTAGTCACAAATAGCCTTTATATTAATTATATAATGGTAATTTTATTTATGGAATGGACATCTATCTCAAAATCTATCCAATGTAAATTATTCACAATCTAATATGAAAATAATTTATGAATGATTTTGTTTTCCATAAATAACCTATCAACTCTCTAACTGAGATAAAATCTATATTTTTTCACAAATAAACATTGGGAAAATTTTATTTTTAAGGGGTTATTGATTATAGCATATATAATACATCCAAACTAAGGTTATTTACAATGATCTCACTATATGATCACATATAATCACTTGAGACAAGTAAATTTTTCATAGAATACAAAAACCATTGAAAACAGCCAGAGTAAAAAGGGATTATTTTGTTTTGGAATGGCCATTCCATCCAAAATTACATTGACACTATGGTTATTTTGTGAGGTTCTCACCATTATATCATTAATGACTTTAATTGGAAATTATGATTTATAATGGATTTTATAGTCTGTTAAAAAAATAATATGAAATTATTATCTATGCTGAAATATACAGTTTATCACCAAATTGTTACACCCTCTATAGAGTGGAAATTTTCACAAAAACTAATGGTTATTTATTTCCTTTCAATTAAAAATTTATTTCAATAAAAATTTTATTTATGGAAAAATAATAATTAAATCTGATGAAACAATTGCAAGTTACTATTTGTTGTGAATTAATAGTTTATAACAAATAATCTCATACAACCCTCCCCTGATAATGTTTCCATTCATTTTAAAATAGTGAAGGGATGGAAAAAATGTGGTGACTGGCCTATAGAATCCACAATCATGATATTGCTCACATTGGGACAAGCTCGAAAAATATTGATTTCCATGGATTATTTCCCTCATTTATCCAACATGAAAAGACCACATGATGGGATAGGTATCCACACCACTTTATAATGGGGTATTTCTTTTCTCTTCCTCTATTTATGTGGGATTATGATTATATTTCTCTCTTTTGACCAAGACTGCAAAATATTTATTTCTCGGGGTTATGGCCCATTAGACATTCTGCAGGATTAGGGTTCATTATTATCCATTGAATATAGGCTAGATTCTTGGAGTGATTACCTAAATCATTTGGTTACTATCTGATATCAAACATGATTTCATTCAATCAATCAATCATGGGTAAATACATTATTTCAATTCATTTCATCATTCATAATTGAAAATAACAATTTTTTATGTTTCAAAATACTACATGATATTCTCGGCAAAATCATAGGGTTATATCAATATAATGGATTTTAAAATAATATTTCATTTAAAACTATTTTGTCAAGAATAATCATCAAAATATATTTTTACAAATAATTTACAATTTAATTACCTCCATTATCAAAAATTACCCAATAATTTAAATTACGTGGAAATTTTGTTCTTTTTATAAATTTCATCCCTTTTTGAAATCAGACAAATATATTGAAAAAAATTAAAATACATTTCAAATAATGATTGGAATCAATATTTCAAATATATGTAAAATCATTATAGAACCACATTATTTTTTTCTCCCCAAAAATCATTCACAAATAAATGGTAACCGACTATAGGAAGGTGAAGTAATATATTCTCAATGAAGATGCCCTAGAATTACAATTCTTAGCGGATGCTGAATCACCTCTAAAGATCCTAAAAAATAGAAATGGTCAAATTTGGTTCTATTAAGGAATATTAAAATTTATAATGAGGGGAATCAAGTCTATAATTATGAATTTTGTGCAACTAAAATCTCATCACATCATTTCATTGGTTTGTCCACACGATTAGTTCTATCATTAATCCTATATTGGGATTATATAGTGACTTACATGGTATGTCCACATGGTTTGATAACCCATGTTTTTACCATGCTCTCCATCCTGGTGTACTTATAAAAGGTGTATAAGTTTTCCACATTTTTTAAGTAACTACTTCCCAACCACGTGATCCCCATTAAATAATGTCAATCCGTTTGGGGGAAGGACATGTGGTTTAAAAAAACAATATAGCACCCTCTAGAGACTCAAATTATGTATCATTATTTCCAATGATGAATTAAAAAATTCACCCTCAACATGTGCCAACAATATGTATCCACAAATAAATATATGATTATCTGACAAACTATTGTAATAAAATTCAAAAAGGGAAAGAATGATTCTTTATTGGGATACAAGAGAGACCCACATTGTATGTACACATGGTTAGATAATCTTTGTGTCGGCCATGCTATACATTTAGGAATACTGTCAAAGGGGCCTTGTTTAGCTACACCATTTGGGAAACTATGTTCTAACCATTTTATACTCACTATATTATATCAAATGAATTGTAGGTAAGGATTCAATGTTTAAAATAATTTGGAACTACCCTCCAAAGTCTAAAATAATGGAACTACATTTCTAGTGATGAACCGCATGATTCTACCTAATCATGTTTTAACCATTCATAGACCCAATGATATTAATAATTCGTTTAAAAACACCATTAATGGCCTATAATAAGACCCAATGAATATATAGTATGAAATATGTATTTTAAGTGCCTAAAATGGGTAATGGGTTTTTGTATCCTTCTTATTTTTAAACATAATTTCCTCATTAATATAAAAATATATGAATAAATTATTTCAAAACTGTATTAATACATAGAACGATTAATAATTTCTTATTATAATCATTATCTAACTAAATATTGGTTAGTTTTTACAATATATATATTCATGGTTTTTATATTTGTGATAATTTGTAAATGTTTTGTATGACTAGTACAATTGTTATTTCATCATCCAAAGTTCTTCATTGCATGTTAATTGATATCTCATTAATGTATGTATTATATAAAATTATGATGATTAAATCTCATTGGATGAGATATCTAGTATTTATAATTTAATAAGAAATAGACAATGAATATTATTGAGTAATTTTAATCATACATAAAGTATTTATTAATTAATGAGTCTGATATTTATTTATCATTTCTAAAAAAATTAGTTATATATTTATGTATCATTTCCAACACAAAATATGAGAATTCTATGATTATTGATGATTATTATTTGATTTGGTAGTAATTTAATTACACATGAAGAATAATGATATCATTTAGTGTTTCTTGTTTGATATATAAGAATTAAAAATGAATTAGAATATTTATTAATGCATATATAAATATTAAATGTTTTTGACAAATGATTATCATGTTAGTATGTTTATCTTAAACAATTGAAATTACAATAATAGTTTTTTAATCAAATAAATGATTAGATAATCAATTTGTCATTAAAAATCATAATAATATCATAAACATAATATTTATCGATTAATAATTCCCTCAAATATATAAATATCAGGTAGTGATGATAATGAAAAATTGAAATTGTTCACCCCTTAGAGGTCGTAGTCTTCATGAATTCATTGTTGATGATTTAATTTTCTATATAACATTGAAATTGAGTAATATGGTTTATAATTTTAGAATATATAGCATATAATTAACAAAAAAATTAGATATTTAATTCCAATGAATGACTATCCTTATATGTTCATTATGGGTAATGAAAAAATATTTTTTCATATATAATGTTGTCAGCACAAAACACGATTTACATTTTCATTTATCCTAGTGGAAATAGTGATAGATGGGAATTCTTATACAATCATTATAATAACATATCAGTATAATAATGATACTTAATTTATCAATTTGACGTGGTATAAAAATTATTACTGTGTAAAATAAAATCTAGAAATAGAAAAATAGAAATTTATGTTGGGAATGTATACAAGACATCTAGGATTACATCCTTTATGAAAAGGATTAATCATTTTATGTATGGTATTCTGAGAATAAAAGAACCTCATTAATGTATAATGGTGTGTGTGGAGAGGAATATGCGATGTTCGGGTGGAAATATGTAATTTTTCGTGTGAGGGAATGTGGGGAGAGGAGTTCATTTTTTATAATTTAAAAGGTGTGATATTGTTTAAAAAAGCAAAATATTTCAATAATTTAAAGTCATTTTCAGGGATAGTGGATCCAAAATTGATAAATAATGGTGTACAGAGGATATAATGTTTAGGATAAAAAGTACAATACAAATAGAAACACCACTTCAAAATTTTAGGCCCATGAACACAATCGTTACTCACTTTTACAATTTTACTATTTACCATGGTAAATAGATTTATCTAGGCAATATATCCTTTAAGATATAAACTAAAATGGTAATTATTATAAAATTTTTATATAATTAATCCAACATTGAAATCTATTTTGTTTAATTTAAGTTTTACAGGTGTTATAAATAAATTTTAGATCACAAATTTTATATTTAATTGGAAAAAAATATTTATAATTCCAACACTAAAAATGATAAAATGGTTTTACAAAATTGAAAAACAAATTTATTAATTTATACATTCTAATTTAAAATACTTTTTAAGAATAAAATTGGTTTAAAATATTTAAAATTCATTATTATATAATATTAATTTCATATTATAATTATATTTATAAAATGATTTGTAAAATGTACACAAAATAATAATTAAAAAAACCCAAAAAAACATTCTTATCCTAACAATGACAAGATAAATAAAAAAATGATGTTATTTATATAAAATTCAACTTCTAATATTTATAAATTTTATTTTTAATTAAAAATCAGATTATTTTGTAAAAACAATTTTAATAAAAATTATATCTTTATATATTAAATATTTTTCCCCTATAAATTACTGATGATTCATGATTAATATATATTTTTATTATTCGATAATGATTAAATAATTTCCCTAAAATAAAATTTATATTTCCATGAAATATTTTTCTATGTGAAATGAGTTTTTAGAAAATAAAATTTACAAATGTATATATATTCATTATACATCTATACATATAAATATTTTTTAAAATTTTTATGTAATCTTAATTTGTATACAAATAACCCCATTTGATCTCCACATAGGAAAAATAATATAGAAAATCGTTGTTTATAGTTGAGAGTGCTGATTCCTCTAGCATAGATCTCTTGTGAATTTTTACAGGCTTTATTTTATCTAGCATACGAATTCAATCAAACTATAGTTTTTTGAGTTTTTCTTGGGATTGATCTAGAGGAAACACTTGTGAAACTAACTCCTTTAAAATTTCAGATATATGGTATTCGTAAGGAATTGTTCTGCATTAGGAATAAATTTCCTCATTCATTCCTTATTTTTTGATATGTTTAATTCAATTAAAACCATATAATTTAATGTCTATATTTTAAGGGTTATATTTAATATTTCCGATATATATATATTTTTACATTAATTGTGATTTTTATGTGAAAAAAATAGATAAAATATTTATATAAGGATAATTTATATTGTAATATATAGATTCAATATGTTTTAATAATAGGGTGGTGTATTTTGAGAAAATCATGATCTGTAAACATTGATTGGCATATGGTTTTTATGTTACATTCGAAAAAATTTAACTATTAGTTTTCAATTTTACAAACACCTTATTTTTGTAGGAGTTTTCTATTTATTACAGTTTGTTTAAAAATTATAATTTTAGTTATAAAAAGTCCAAAAAGGATTTTAAAATGAGGTTTCTTTAATTTCACAAAATTTCCATATAATTTTTTTTAATTATATGGAATTATTTCGAGATCGCGAAAAATGAAGGGCCATGATTCCAAGGCCCGGAGAAAACCGAATGATCTGTTGAAGTTTTGTTCAGCTTTAATTATTGCGTGTAAGCAGTTTTTTGGAAAAAATGGAATAAATCGTAAACAATTTCGAAGATAAAAATTATGAGTTCACCATTGCATTTAGGATGGTGTTATTACCCTATTAATGTCTTATGTTTAGTCTGCATAGGCCTCCTATGAAAAAACCCGAAAATGACATAACAATAAATAAAATATTTAAATAAAGCAATTTTATTTTTAAAATTCTTATAACTCAGGAACGGTGACTCAGTTTAAAAGTATGAGACCACCGATGAACATATGAGGGTCTTCATTCAATGGGATGATAATAACATTGGACGTCGTGGGAAAACTATGAATGTAAATTTTCGGTCGTAAATAAAATAATTAAGTGAAAATTATTTCATTGTTAAAATCCATAACTTCTAAATGGTATCTTGGATTGGAAATTTGAGAGTACCTTTGAGTTTTTTGGGGTGGGTTCACCTAAGGCAGATCATAACCTTTACTAATGCGGGTTGAGGGTGAACGTAATTAATTTATTGACCTTATTTAGGGTATATTCACAAATCGTGTGAGCGGGGTTTTCTAACTTTTGAACAGTTGCTCGGATTAAAAATATGAGCACACCATTTAATCTACTCCATCAGGATTCTATTATGGGAGGCATTACTTTGACTACAGTAGGTCTAGAAAATATATTTTTTGTCACTTATTAAAAGGAAAGAAATGAAATAATTTTATTATTTTATTTTCTTTCATATCCTCTAATGGTCAAGAGGTGTTCAGGGTCAGTGATGTGTCAATAAAAAAACGGCTTCACCTTCTAACCATTTGTAATGATGTCATTGGGTAATTAGGAGGGTTCCTTATTTCTGAGCCCCCAGTAATTCCCCTCTTTGGTACATAACCTCCCCCTCTCTTATTTATATAAAACATGGGGTAGTTACAGGCACCAGTACGCCAAGAAACGATGTGATAAAGGAGCACCTCAACGTCGAACCCTTAGAGGATGGAGCTGATCCTAGCAGTAGGTGATGGGCGACACAGAACCACAAACTGAAGGATGATGTATGAGGTTCGTCGTTGGGAACTGGTTGAGAGAATGAAGAACATGATCAACCTTCATCCAAGGATGCTCTTCAATGGGTTTTTTAGGTATGGGGTTTATTTGTTTTTCCATTTTAAATGATTTTCCTCTTCCCCGTTATTGAAAAGTATGAATAATGCAGGTCAATTGACTAACGTGTTGATCACGATTAAATTTTGTTTGCACGGTGTTGTTGCAGGGAATATTTGTGGGTTTATTTTGAATTAAATTTTATGATTTTTTGAACCCTCTATCCCCCTAATATTCATGATATAACGCAGAGGGCCTCGTCCAAATGAACCAATACCAGACCCTCTGCTATTTTATTCTACCATTGCGCTCTCTGTGGTATACCACCAGCGCATCGACACAGACCGGCTATGAATGAGGCAATGTGCTGACCCACACGGAAAGAGGAGATAGTGGTGGCCATTAGAGTGGCTAGCACCAGTCGTCCAGGGAGGAGGTGCGGCGTGCCGCAGCATGTCACTAATGGGCAAGGGGTTGTGGCTCGTTATCTGCAGTGTTCAGAGGAGGTGGCTAGAATGATGAATAGCTGTGGAAGGAAAGGCATCGCGCCATAGTGTGTCACTGGTGAGTAGGGTCCATGGTCGAAGTCACAGTAGGGGAGGCAGATCTCCCGCCTCTCGTGGGTATCGTGGTGAATGGGCAGTGCCCATGTGGCACCTTAGATTCAATTTTCGATATTCCTTGGCTTGTTCGGGGTTCTAGGGGAGTGGATCACCCGCGACACATAACGAAAAACTTGTCGGCTGCGTCCTATGTGGTATGGCTGCCCTTTTGCGGGCCACTTTCCTGACAGGCCTGGCAACACCCCACTCCGGGTCGGGCCGCGCCCCAACATAGGTCGGGCCACCGTTGTGGGATTACCCTTTTGAGGACTTGGACACCATTGCTGGCTACCCCTTTTGTGAGCCAGACTAGACCTTAACCAGTAGGCTGATTCCACCTCGGCCAGCCCAGACTGGGTCGGGTCGTGTCGGTCCGAATGGGTCGGAATGGACCTGGGCCCAACCGGGCCCAGAAACACTTAAGTGACATATCTTGAGAACCTAAAGTCTGTTTGAAAAACTATCTTTGGCGTTGGTATATGTGGAGTGAGACCGTTCTTTTGACTTACTACATTAGAGATTTAGAGAATCCTGGAGTATGGTCGGGTTGGATCCCACCCGAATCCAACTGGGCCCTCAACACAAAAATTCTTATAACTTACAAACCAGGCATCTGGTCGACGCACCATCTGTTGTGTTGGAACCCATATGAAATGACATATCATCATGTTACTTGTTTTTCATAATTCATTTTGTTTAAAATACCACTGATGGCTTGGAGAGCGGTTTTCCCAATAGTTCTGCGTACGGAACCCTACATCTGGATTTGACATGAAGACTAATGACCATTCGACACGGTGTAGCTTAATGACCCAGTGGGGAGTGGCTCTATGTAACATGGGAGACCCACAATGGGGAGCGCCTTTGTGTGACACGCCAGTACCATGGTACTTGTAAGATCTTTACCTCAATAAACCACAATGGGGAGAGTCTCTGTTTGACCCGATGGACTCATGTTGGAGAGTGCCTCTATGTGATGATTCAGACCCACGATGCTCAATATAAGGAGTACCTCAGTCATCCGAAGTTCATGGGAAGCACCTCTATGTGATGTGGCAATCCCACTATACCCGATAGAGGTGGATTTCTCCAGCAGCCAATGTGTTCGGCATTGTGACTGGGGATGTTACTTGAGAAGCTCGGGGATGACTATAATAATTTCTAGCAATATTGAGTGGTTCAACATCATAATTATGTTTCTATGTACTGTATACTTGGTTGAACTGAGACTCCATTTGAACTAAGTCTTTTACTTGTGTGGTACTTTTACCCGTATGGTACTTCTATCTTTGTGGTCTTACCTATGTGGTACATCAAAGTTTGTCGTTCTACCCTTGTGGTATACTTGACACATGTATGAGATGAGTATATCTCAATAAATTAGGTATATATTTGGGCATATACATTATAAGATTTGATGTTTATCTTTGTTGTTTTTATTTTGTGGAACTTTAGGAGACCTACGGGGTCACAGTGTCCCTACTGAGTATCGTTATACTCAACCCAACATAGGCTTCACCCGCACCTTGTTGTGTATTGTGCAGAAAACGTACTACTTTGATCGAGGCTTTGGGATCTAGGACATGAGGGTTCTCGGTGGTGGACCATATAAAGTGACGTTTCATGGGGACTACTGATCGTGAATTGTACATACCCTTCAGGAAGGATCTATGGTGGACGATCTTGGATTTTCCTTTCATCTTTTCACATTTTTTGTACTTTTCAGCTGTACATGTACTTTTCTAGTTGGTCTTGTATTCCATCCCCATTTCATTTAACACATATTAACTAAAATAGTTTACTTCATAGTTTTTTTTGTTGTGTTCGTGGATCATGTGTTTGTATAGTATTAAAGGCCATGCCTTCCCGTGTTATGGGAAATTTATTTTAGTTCTAGTTGTCATCCCATGGAATATAGAAGGTGGGCTAGGGTGAGTCACTATGTGGGCCCCACGATATGGGTCATGATAAAGTGCTATCGGAGGAGTCGGTTCTACTGATGAACTAGGACTCTAATCCTTTCAGTATGGCAATAATGTAAAGTGTTTTATGTGTGGTTTTTAGTTTGGGGAATCTAGTGTTGTAGTGGTGGATGAAATATCCATACACCAAGACTCTGAATTTTTATTTCTGACTCAGCACATATAAACTCTGATTGCATGTGTTTTTGAAAAGTTATTTTTATTATTTCATTGCGTCAACTCACTAGTTATAGCTTAATGATCATGAAACACATATTCATTAGTAGGATGCTACCATATAGACTGCCAGATATGATTCCCAAGAGAGTAAATGATGACGGCCCACCGAGCGATGAGGCTCCAATGAAGGGCCCTCTTACATTGTTGGCACATTTGGATGGTGTACCAGTCGTACAACCACCCCTTCGGAAACAGTTACCACTAGTCGCGCTGGAGGACGATGCATGCCTATTGATTGTGTTGCATGAGATCTAGAGTTATAGGCCTCCGTGGATTCAAGTTGAGATATATTCCCATGTAGTTGAGGACTGAATGGAGGCTTTGGCTAGAGTTTTCTGCCTAGTTGAGAAACTAGTAGAGAATATGGTGATCATAGATGCTAGACTTTTCTAATGTGTGACCATGAGGATGGTTCACAAGGTAAAGAGACTTCGGTACATGGATCATTTCCTATGATGGTACCTTCAAATAGTGTATCGGCGATATCATTGCTTGTTGGTCAGCAGTTAAAACTGGTGGTACTGGTAAAGGACATATGTAGGCTTAGTGCCTTACACGTGTTTCAGTATCATATGGCTGTCTTGGTAGAGAGCCTTCTACATGTCTTGGCAGGATGATGAAAATGATTAGGTTACCCTGATCTTGGGAAGAGGTGAATTTATTATTGACAAGTTTGAGAACCTTCTTTAGAGAAGGGGGTCTCAATCCATAAAGAGATAACAGATGAGAGTTCACTAGAGCTTCTATAGCTCGGGAAGGACAACTTTTCTGTAGATTAGCATTCATCGAGGAATATCGACCATCACAGGTACTTGATGAATACAGTATGGCCAGTGCTTCATGTCTCAAACCATAGAGCGAGGTGTGGTTAGGGAAATCTGGTCCATCACTATATCTATATGAATTCCTATTAATGTTAGGGTACATGACTGAACCTTTGTGGTTGAATGTTATTTGGTTGAGCGGATGCAGCCAGTGAATGTTAATAGTGGGAAATAAGGAGACTAATGTCTGTCTCAAAGACATGGGAATGTAAAATGTTGTGGGAATAGGATGTGAAAGGGACGGATGAATCTGCAGAGCAGAAGACGTGGAATTGGAGATAGGCGATCATCATGATGTGGTATACATTTCATCATGTTACAACCACTACCCCAATGAGTTCCCTGCCAGTATCAGGGAGATAGAGGACAAGGATAGGGAGTAACTGCATGGGATCAAAAATTGTGACCCAAGGGCTCCAGGAATGTTTTGAGGTACAGTCTATGTCTACTACTAGTTTGCATATTAATATGTATAGGAACCAATCATTCCATATTACCAAAAATCTTGTTCTAGACCTAGAGATTTCGGTTATACTATTTACTTGACCCTCCCATATAGAGATACCATAGGGAGTAGGCTTGATAATCACACTTACCTGGATGGTGTGATCTGACCATTGAGGCTAGAGTTTCGGTTGGAAACTCTTCGTGGCATCATCGAGGCCTTACGACATTAGTTTAGTTATGAACTATGCATCCAAATTTTATACTAAGATGGATTTTATTTGGAAAAAAGGACGTAGTATATCAACATATTTGGAATGGGGTTTTCCTTGGTCGGTGGAAGAGGTAACCCATGAAGCTCAGGATCAGATCATGTATAGGAGGGTTCATACAATCTCTTTTGAGTTGACCATAATTATCCTAAAGGAAGCATGAGTTTTGAGTATTAAATCCCCAAAAGTAGTGGATGTGTGTGGGGAATGTTTTTCAAAAGATGTATCCAGGATTACCTCACTAAAGGGAGAGGTCCTTCTGCTTTGGCAGGGTACTACCTGAGATTTGTACCTAGAATCTCTAGGGAAACAACACCCTTGTCATCTTTGAAAATGAAGGGTGAGCCCTTCCAGTGGGAGGATAAGTGTCAAGAATAGATTTCAAGAGCTTAGAGAGCATCAATCGATAGAGTTCATCCATGACTATGACCTTGAGATAGTCTTTACTCATGGGAAAGGGAACGTTGTAACAAATGCACTAAGCAGGGGGTTTTGTCTGATGCAACTGAGTGAGGCATGAGAGTACATATTCATGCTGCATATATCCTTCATGGATAGAGATAGAGCACCTTACCTCCATTCTATGATTGTCACTCCATCAATTCATCAGCAAATTTGGGGGGCACAATTAGACATGTTGACTACGAGGCCCAACATGCATATATATCTTCAGAACAGTCTCCAAAATGATTTTCTAAATGTGGGTAGCACGTTATCCTCTTCAGAGAATACACCATGGTACCAGTGTTGCTTCAGGAGGATGTAACGCCCCGACCCCAGCTACCCAGAGTCGGTGCATTACTTCGTAACATTGGCATGATCACAAGAAAGATCAAATCTCGAAAGACCGATTGGTTTAGTAGCCTTGGAAATACTAGATATATTCATAAGTTTTACATTACATCATAAAATGAAAAACTACTACTACACCATAATGTTTCCACAGTCCACACTATAATCCCCTCATAATATCCCTGCAGGTCATTCATAACTTACATCTTCACATCCTGGGAAAAATAAAACATAGAAAAGGGGTGAGCTCAAATGCCCAGTAAGGATAACAATATAGCGGAAACATTCATAAATAAGAATAAACTTTTAAGGAAATGTATAACTAAAACAAAAGCCTTTCAAACATGAACTTTAAACATGGTATGGAATAAATAAAATGAAATAATGCCATTTACTTATTCACATGGATATTCTACTAATCGAATAATCACATGAAAAAATCAATAACCACTTTCATAATGTTGGAATGCATAATGCCAGACTATCATAACCACATAGTCAAGGCCTCGTGCCAAGACTACAAATAATATTTTGTCAAGGCCTTGTGCCAAGACACTAGTTTGTCTCATGAGACCTACCAATGCATCGAGGAGCTATAGCGGGCTCCACCCGTCACTTATTAAGTCCAATGCATTCCCATATGAAAAGGTTTAAACATAACATAAACATTCGTATTAAATCTAGCATACGAAATGTCAATAATTTCACCATAAACTATGAATGGTATAAAAATAGCACATCCATAGTCAAACATATCACAAAACCTTCAATACAATATAGAAGTTTTGTATCATAATAAATCAACTTCAAATAATCTTAAAATCCATCAAAGGATGTTGACGTAGATGAAATCAAAATTCTTTTTAAAAAAATATCTCCTTTTATTTTGAAATCATTTAAGATCCATATAAAATAAAACATTTTCTTTGAAAATATTCTTATAAGCTTATAAGGAAAGCTTTGAAGATTTTATAATGGCGTAAAATAACCGCACCCGCCGTATAAGTTAAAAAAAACATTCTTACCTCAATTCTGTCGAAAAGGTTAAAAAGGACCTTGTTTCGAAAACGACGGAAAGATTCCTTTATAAACCTCTTATAAAAAGTCAAACAAGGGTATAAATGACTTTAACCCATATTCTTGTAAATAGTAAAAATGTTTTGAAATACATTTTTAAGAAACATGGATGTGGATGATAAAGATATCCCAGTAGATTATTACGTATAAACAACCTCGGATAATGAAGAGATTGTGAAATAACCCTTAATTTGTACTTTTCCTTGGTTGGGGTAGGTTAACCTCCTGTATAATGGTGAAATAATTGTTATTAAATTATACAAGAATCATATATATTAATATGATATCATATTGATCTTTTAACATTGATTTGTTAATAATATCTTAGAATTATCGTCGTTTCGGGTGTTAACTTACTTGTTTTCTTTTATATGTTTTGTTACGTAAGACATGTTTGTAAAGGATAGGTTGTATATTATTCATATCCAGAATGATATAAAGTCCTTAAACATCATTTTTAAATCATCAAATGATAATTATACTTGAATGGATACGATGGAGAATGAATCTCATCGCGTTCGTGGAGACGGTAGTCCGTACGTACGCACGAGCGACAATATCATTCTTTTGATATTAAAATAATATATAAATGGATGGTATATCATATATACAGAATAATTAACATGTTATATTTATTATTTACATGAGTTACACATCATTATTATACCCATCCAAATAATAATATATTGAATAACAATTACACCACGACGTGGAGACGGTAAGCCGTACGTACGCACGTATGGTGACATGTTATTCAATGGGTGGATAGAATACTGAATATGTTTGAACCATATTTATAATAACATCACAGTATATGTAAGATACTGGAGTTATTATTTTAGAATGGTAAGAACAAAGAAAGAGGAAGTGGAAGAAGAAAGGAACTTGGAAAAGGGTGGTGAAATCATTACCTCTTCTTCGGGTTCTTCCTTTTGATTTGATCAAAATGGATCCATAGGTTGGATTTCTGATCAAACTAAGGCCTCTAGGTTGTAGTGAGGGATGTTGGGAGAGTATTTGGACAGAGTTTTGCCGAACCAAAAGGCTTTTAAGGTGTGAAGAAATGAGAAGGAGGAGTGCCCTTTTATAAGAGGGGTGAGGGGCACCTTTGGAAAAGCTAGAAATATTAATTTATAATAAATTCATATTCGGTTTCTAATGGCTCCAAAGCTTATTATTAAAAGTTTAAGGTGGGGATAGGTCGAAAACAACTCAACCAATAGATGTTAGACAGGTTTGGGTACTTATATTAACCTTATCATTAAGTATTAACTCTAAGTTAATTAGTTTCACTTTTACAATGTCTCTTTGTATTTTTATATAATATGGTTAATAAACATACTATATACATACAAGAGACCCCCAAGTGGTACATTAATGATGGACCTATCATGATATAAGTCTCTTGGCCGATCCTTAGATTTTTAGGAATTTAATATCAATTAATAATATAATATTTGTTTTAAGAACACTTTTATGTCAATTTTGACACTATTCAATATTTGATTTTTGTGAAACTCATAACAGATTGATTACTTCAAAAAAAGTCAATTAAATCAATCCTAATATATCATATTATCCTAGAAAATTAGTTTAATTCATTAAAAGTTTCATATTATATTTATTTGGGTATTTAAAATATCAATTATTTTAATTTTTCACTATTATAGTAATTACTGCATCATCATTGTGTCATATATAAAATACATTATTTAATGTCTAAAAATTATAAATAAAATATCATTATGTAGGAAATAATTTTTTCTTTCTAATGAATATTTTTAATCTAAAATCCAACATATATAACCCTATGTAACAATTGTTTTGCTAAAAGATATATGCTTCTGTCATTTTTGTATTCATTTTATCTTAATTAAAATAAAGTGTCATTATCACTTACAAGTGGATCCATGGGGTCCCAAAATCGACCCAAAGATGCCCATGGTCGACCATGTATCAACCAATATGGTTAAGACACGTTTTAGGGTAATTTAGTATTATTATAATATTATTTTTTAACCCTTATTTACTGGATTTACCCTTAACCATGGTAAATAAAATATTTACCGCAGTAATTATTCAAAATGTCTAAAAATAAAAGTTACCTATTTACACAATTTGAACATCCTGATTCCAAATATGGAATCCATTTTCCTAAATTCAAAACCCAGAAGTGGCAGAAATTAATTTAAAAGTAATTCCCGCTGTCAAAACAAAAAGCGTGTTTTTAAGAGATAATAACTATCAAAAGATTGACACTTGTTTATGTTCGGTTTAATTGTAAAATTATGTCCAATGACCAACATTATATTAAATGGTAAAAATATATTCTAAATATACTTTAAAACCACTCAAATTCATAATTTATCACTATTAATTATTTTGATTAAAAAAGTTGTTTTTAATTAAAATTTAGTAATTTTCACTATTCATCAAAATATGAAAGTTATCCGAAAAGTACCAAAATTTCACCTTAGGCTAAATTCGATATTCCGAATCCAAAAATGAAGTCCATTTCAAAATATAAAATATATATAATTTCAAAATTTAGGTATTACTATTCATAACGGCTAGTTTGATCGGTTATGGTGTGTGTTAAAACTCGACGTTGCGTACAACACACGCTACTGTTTTATTCAAAGGAAAGCGTACCGTGAAAGCTTGGGATGTTTCATTTTAAATTTTTTGATGTCTCCATTTAGTCAAAAAGTTTAAAATATTGTATTTAAAAAGGATTCACTATCAAAAGTTGATAAAAGTGCAATACTGAAAATGAATCTGTTCTTGCATTATGACTAAGAAACTCATAATATGGATTCTAAAATTATAAGGATTATATAAAGTTAAAAATGTAGTTAATGCTATTCATGACCTCTTTTAATGGATTTTTTTTAAGTCATGGTGCAATTGAACTCGGTGTTGCGTGTAGTGGAAGTTATTGAATTATTTTGATGAAATAACACACTATGAAATCATGGGGTGTTATAGAGGAGGTGTTTACGGAGTTCTATACATCCCATTTAGCAGTAAATCCTAGATTGGAGAATGTTTACCAGGGCTTCTGGCATAAGTACTAGTGGCCAGGGATGAAGGAAGCAGTGGAAGAGTGTCTATCACAATACCTCACTTGTTAGTAAGTGAGAATTTCTTAGAGTCGACAAAAGCCTCATGCCGATAGGAGGAGGGAGACCAAGTCTTCCAATGGTTCTCTCTCTGACATGGTTTGTGAAGATTTGGAAGTGGAGACAAGTTATATCTAAGTATAATCAGACCATTCTGGTTTTTCACCAGAGTGGCAGAGGTGTCGTACAATCTATCTCATCCCCCATAGATGCAATGGGATCATATTGTTTTCAATGTTTCACAACTGAGGTGATGCGCGCATGATCCATTTCACGTTATCAACTAGTTAATGTTGAACTTTGATGATAAAGAGACTTTTACGGAGATCCTGGTGGAGATATTGGATCGATAGGGCCATGTCCTTCATCGACTATCAACCCGTCTAGTGATATTTTTGTTGCATCACAAAATCCTCTAGGAGAGATAATGGGAGTGGGAGGATCAGATTAATGCACAATACGGTCATTTTTTTATTAGAATTTGTTTTGTCTTTCAGAGATGTAAATCCCTATGGTTTGGAGAGTGTAATGTATCAGAAATTCTGTATAATATCTGTAACTATATTGAATTATTTGGAGACTGCGAAATCTAAAGGTGCCTGATTTCGAGGACCGTAGTTCCCATAATGATCCCTTAATGTTTTTTATGCTTTAATTAGCGTGCATAAGAATTTTTCCTGAATACATGTAATAACTCGTAGAATTTTTCCTGGTTAAGAATTACGAGGGCATCATTGCACTGATGATGGCAGGTTTACCTTAGGTGGTACTTAATTTTAGTCGGCGCATGCCAATTGTGAGTAAATCCAAAAATTTCAAAACCATAAATAAAAAAATTAATTAAAGTTATTTTATTTAAATACTTATAACTCACGAACGGTGACTCGTATTAAAAATACGAGACCACCAATGAACTTATGAGTGTATTATCTCCTTAGGATGATACTAACATTGGTTAATGCAAGACAATAATGAAATTTAGTTATTTTTAGTAAATATAATAAATAATTGACAATTATTTTATTGTTAAAATCCATAACATATAAATGGTAACTCAGATTGAAAATCTGAGAGTACAGTTGAGTTTGATAGGGGTTTTTCTCCTTAGGATGAGACTAACATCAACTGGGACAAGTCGAGGGTGAATGTAACTAATTTATTAAAGTTTTTTATCTTATATTTAGAAAACACGTGAGTTGGGTTTTTTAACTTTTGAACAATTGCTCGAATTCAAAACATGAGGGAATCATGGAATCCAGAGTTCCAGGATTTTCTTAAAGGCAGATTTACCTGGATCACCATTGGTCTGGAGAAAAATTTATGTTTTAATACTTTTTAAAAGAAATAAAATGGTATAATTTTATTATTTTATTTTCATTCATATCCTCCAATGGAGAAGAGATGTGTGGGGTCAGCGATGTGTCAAGGAAATACATGGATTGACCTCCCAACCCTATGTAACAACGTTGTTGGGGAATTAGGAAGGTTCCTAATTTATGAGACCCAATTAATTCCCCATGTCATTACATACCATCCCCCTATCCTATTTATAAAGTTCATAGAAGTAGGTACCGGAGTAGCTTCACCGTGCAACGAAGTATTGAAGGAGAGCTATGACGCCGAACCCTTAGATGACAGAGCGATCCTAGCGGGAGGTGATGGGCAACACCGAACCACGAACTGAAGGATGACGTACAAGTGGTGTCATTTGGAACCTTTTTAGGTAATGAAGAACATCATCCACCATCTTGTGTGGATGCTCTCCAAAATGTTTTCAAGGAATGGGGTTTATTTTTTATGCATATTACATAATTTTTCTCTTTCCCATTCTTAAATAATATGAAGAATGCAGGTAAACCTACTAACAGGTTGACCGATGATTCATTAGTTTTTGTGGGAGGTTATTGAGGAATATCAATGTGGGGTTTATCCTGATTTATATTCCCAGAGTTTTCAGAAAAAGTTATCCCCTTATGAGCTAACGAGGGTTAGGGCCTAACGAACTCATCCCGGACCCTCTGTTACTTTTATATTCTCTTTTGCTCTTCGTGGAATACTTCTAGTGTGGTGACACAAACCAGCAACGAATGAGGCTATGAGATAACCCATACCGCAAGAGCTGACTGTGGCAGTCATCGGGGTGGCCAACACCAGTCATCCGTAGAGTTGGTGAAGCGCACTGTCGTGCGTCGCCGGTGAGCAAGTGGTCGTGGCTCGTCTGCCATAGCATTCGGAGGAGGATGTCGGCACGAAGACTAACCACAAAAGGGATTGACATCGCATCATCATACGTCAACAGTGAGTAAGAGTTGCGGCCGAATCCATGATGGAGGAGGTGTATGCCGCGCCTCTAGTGAGTTCTGTGGCAACCAGGTGACACCAACGTGGCACCGCCGCTTCAAAGGCTGAACTAACTTTGGACATTTGGGGTTCCAGGGGAGAGGACCCCTTGATCTGCCTAGAGGAAACACTTTGGGTCTTCCCCTATATAGCAAGTCTTCCCTCCGATGGGCCATCGCTCATAAGGCTGGGTTGTGCCCCCCCTGAGGGCTGGGCCACACCCCACCATGGTTCGGGCTTCCCATGCAGGCCGCCCCTTTTATGAACTGGGTTTCCATTGTTTTTTCCCCTTTTTTGGGCCAAGCCAGACCTCTGCACAATGTGCTGAGTCTACCTCTGCCAGCCCAGATAGAGTCGGTCCGACTGGGTTGGACTGGACTGTTTCCTAATCGGGCCCAGAAATACTAAAAGAGATTATCTTGAGAACCTCGCATCTGTTTGATGAACCGTCTGTTGCGTTGGGATTATTGGAGCAATACTGTCATTTTGACAGACTCCATTTGATTTTTATAGAATCATGGAGTATGAATGGGTTGGATCTCACCCAAATCCAATCATGCCCTCTACACTAAAATGCTTATAACATACGTATCTCTTGTATGTTCGACATGTAGTCTGTTGGGATAAAACCCTTATGAAACGATAGATCATCAGGTTACTTCTTTATGAGACTTCATGCTTGTTTAAAAATGAACAATGGTGTGGGGAGCAGTTCTCCCATGCGTTCTACGTACGAATCCCTATTAATGGATGAGACCTGACAACTACAGACCTTTCGACTCGGTGTGACTCGGCGAATCAGTGGGGAGTGCCTCTATGTGACACGGATAAACCATGGTGTGGGGCACCTCTATGTCATGCGGAAGACCGATGATACTCGACAGGAGGAGTACCTCAGCACGCCACGATGGGGATCGCCTCTGTGTGATGTGATTGACCCCCGAGGGGGAGTGCCTCTGTGTGACAGGACATACCCATAATACTCGATAGGAGAAGCACCTAACTAGTATAAGGACTATAGGAAGTGTCTCTCTGTGACGCAGCAGGCCTACTGTACTCAATATGGGAGGAGTTCTCCAGTCGCTGAGGTTTTCGACGTTGTGACTGGGGATGTTATTTGAGAATCTTATGGCTGGCTTTCAGCATTAACCACAATCCTATGTGGTTCAGCATCATAATTATGTTTCTATGTGTTGTATAGCAGGTTTGAGCTGAGACTCTATTTGAAATGTGACTTTTATATGTGTAGTACTTTTACCCATGTGGTACTTCTATTATCATGGTGTTACCTATCTGGTACATCTACCATCATGGTTTAACCCTTGTGGTATTATTCCCTCATGTATGAGATGAGTATATCTTGATAACATAGTTATATGTATGGGCCTATACCTAAGTAGAGTTGGTGTCTTTCTTTGTGGGTTTTACATAGTGGAATATTAGGAGACCCACGGGGTCTCGGAGTCACTAATGAGTATCATTATACTCACACCTACATGGGATTCTCCCACACCTTGTTGTGTCTAGTGTAGATGATGAACAACATTGATGTAGTCTGAGGGAGCCATAACAAAGCGGTGCTTGGAGGTGGACCATTTGGCATGCCATGACCTTGGGACTACTGATCGTGAGTTGTACCTACCCTTCATGTAGGATCCATGGGGATGATCCAGAAGTTCCTTTTATCCTTTTCATCTATTTTTTACTTTTCAGTTGTACTTGTGCTTTTCTGTTGGGAATGTATTCTTTCCTCATTGCATTCAGCACACTTTTACTAAAGCATTTTACTTTAGATTTTCTTCTTGTTGTGTTCTCAGATGGTGTGTTTGTATAGGTTTAAAGGCAATTCCTTCCCATTTAATGGAATACACCTTTTGGTGGTAGTCTCCAGCCCCTGGCCTATAAAAGGTAGACTTGGGGATGTCACGGCACGAGCCCCATGGTATAGTCATGATAGATTCATTGAAATTTTCTTATTTTGGATTCATATTTTGTTTTCATTAAATTCGTGTTTTATAATTTATTTGTTTCATTATATTAATTTTATTACAAAATATTCCATTCTATATTTGAATTTGACATTAAAATTATTATAATGTTCAAAAATATTATATAGAAAGTTAATGTGGTGCGCTCAAGTGAAATTTTGAAGAATTATTCAATATTTTGATTTCAAATGTGTAATCTATTTTATTTCTAAACTATTATTTTTGATTAAAAAAAGGAATGTTATATTTTATTTTATGTTTTTTTATTGTTATATTTATTTATAATTACATATATATTAATAAATGTTTATTATTCTGGGATAATTTTTCTATATAAAATAAATTTATTTTAATATAAATAAAATATTTTTCATTATTAAATTACATTATATTATTCTATAGTGGGTTTTAATGTTTATGAAATATACATTTATATATAATGGGTGTTTAGTTAGAAATAAGAAAAATGGTGGCTAGGACCCCTGTGATATATAATGTTTTTGAAAATGATTTTTTTAATATGTTATTTAATTTTCTATTATATGAATTTTAGTATTGTTATGTAAAATGTTACACCATGAGAAATTCCCTAATGATTTTTGGAGAAAAAATGATTTCTTAGTGGGGTGAATTGTACCATGCATAGTGTTATTTTTAGGTATGAATATTTTAATTTATTGTGTTCATTATCTATATCATAATTTGGGTTAAATCTCATGTTGATCATGTATATTTGGATCCTTTTGAGGTTTCAAGGGAGTTGGTGTAAACTATTATTTAAATATCAAGAGTTTACATTGACTCTAGGATAATGTTCTATTACAAAAAAAATAAATTTTTGTTATATGTGATGGTTATTACAAGTCTAGAGAAGTGTGTATGGAATCTATAGGTCTGTAGAAGGATCCAAGTGACTTAATATTTGGGTTTTATGGTCTTGGTGGGTTTTAGAAAATAATATGTCTGATGTGTACAGTTCCAACATAAATGTATTCATTTGATTGGTTCATCATATACATGTGTATTATTCTCACAAAAAAAGTAGTAATGATGTGGAATCCCTATTATTTGTACATATTTTAGGGAATAAACATAATGGTCTCATACATGATATATATGGGTTTAATTGTTATAGGAAGATATTAATGTATTATTTTTATGTATTAGTACTTGGATACAAAAGGTTCAACTATGTGAATTGTACGATTTTTTTGTTATTATTATGGGTTATGAGGTCAGGTGTAAAATTGAAGAGTACCTGATATATATTGGTTCTATGTTTATGATACATTAGTGTTTTCTTAGACGACATTTAAATTAGTGAAATTGTATTAATAATAAGGGTTAACATGGTGATTCATAATGGGAGAAATGTAATGGTGCATATATAATGGTCTAAAGGGGAAATATATAAGGCATAACTAAATTTTCTAGAGTTTTTCAGAAATTAATTGTGTTTTATGTTATTATTTTCCAAATATAAAATAATATTTGATTAAATTAAAGATTAATTGGGTGTTATTCATCATTTATTTTAGTCAGGCAATGGGATAGTCTTACTCTTTTTTCTCAAATTTTTTTCCTTCCTCTAGGGATTTACCACACATTTTTCATCTCGGAAGTCGATTAATCATGTTGAAAACATATAAACATCATCCTCATTTATTCATTTTCTATTTTAACTTTTTTTTATTCACTAGGATGGTCATGAAACCCTAAGGATCAATGATTATTGATTTTTATCATAGGGGTTTCTGAATTTGGGGCTTTTAAAATAAGTTTAATGGGTTACATGGAACTTTTATGGAGGGATAACACAATCTATTTTATAATAAATGATTGAGGTAACTATCTCCATGTATTGAAAATTAAATTTACATTAATGAATGATTAATTATATTTAATAACATGCTTTCATACGTATAAAAATATACAAAATGTTCTTACTAATCCATTACCAAGGTGTTTTTATTACTATGTTTGTTTTTTATTAGAAATAAAATAATTTTTTCATATATAATTTGAATTAATATATTATCCTTTATAAAATACTTTCCTAATTCTAATTTAACTAACTAAAAATATATTTTCAATGGAATTTTATAAGTAATGGATTATTATATTTATTGATTAGTTTACATGGATAGAAAATCATGTATTTTTATATCAGTTTTTACCAAATATGGGTGTGTTAGGATTAATTTTATAGCATCCTTATGATATATTATTATTTTAGGTACATTTAAAATGATTAAATGGTCTATATTTTAAAAAATTGTCATACAACCATGTTTCTATTTAATTTATAAGACATATTTTAATAATTTGTAACGATACTTGTCAAATGATTATAGCATTGATGTGATCTAATTAGCGTATTCTACATAAATTTTTTGAATGTAATTGAGATGTCATCCAAATTTAAGGATTCAATTATTATATGTAATTCTAGAATAATGGGATGATTCTATAAACATTTATAAGTGGTGTGAGTTGGTTATGATTTTTTCCATTTATAAATATATAGGATTTATTTTACATCTAGATAGATAAACTCCATTATGTTATATGGAAATCCATGAAGTGATTGTTTTGAAATCAAGGTATAAGTAACATACATGTTTATGATTCCACATTAGATAGTGGGTCCCTATTAGGTAGACTCAATACATATTAGAATTTCCACTTGGATGAGGTATGAGAGTTGAAAAATAATTGTGGTGGATGTTTCCATCCATATCCAATCAAATGGATTTCTTATTTTACCCATGGTTTTCTTTTGAGAGATCACAAATTTTTTTATTGTGGTTGTGATTATATGGTTATAATTATAGTTTGGTTTTCAATTTATATAAAATTTTATAACTATAATTAAAATTATTAATTTTGTGTTATCTATTATTAGTGATTTAATTTTGAAAAAAAAACTAATTTGAACTATCGTTTTTGTTTATTTAAAATTTGAATGTGGTATTAAAATTTGTATATTTCCTTTATTCCTTATAGTGTGTCTACTTCTAAGGAAATGATTTTTAATTTTTTATCTTTTATCATAAATTACAATTATTCATGGTAAGAATTAAATTACTCGTTGTGATAAAGTAGGTAACCCTCATATCATGGAATCAAATGATTTCTTATGATGGATCTCTATTTATGGTTACAACCAAAAAATAGTGGTTTACATTTATAAGTGTATTTTTAACATGAAATAATTGCATGTACTGATAAAATTTATTCCTGGGTTGTGGTAAGAATTCCTAATTTGAATATATTATGATTCCTATATACATTAATTTCATTTTAAGGTACATATTTATAGTTGGTGATGATTTTTTATTTTATAATTTTTGTATATTGAAGGGGTGATTGATGATATTCACCAGACACATGGTAGAATACATCTTTCGGTATGTTTGTTATATCTATTATTATTTTGGTATTATATAATCCTTATGTATCATGCCACATCTTAATGTTAATAATTTTTTCATTCATTTTTGTGATGTAATTTGTATTAGATGTATGAATTGGTTATTTTGTGAAACATTGTTTATGATTATTTGTGTTTATTTATAGTTAACATGTTTTACCGACTTCCTTATTAATTTTTGGATTATATTATTTTTTAATCAACTTATATTACAGGTTTATCTTTCTATGGTTCATATACAGGTCAAGAAAAAAATCTTGGTGGTAGTCATATTTTTAATATTTTAATCATATAGTGAATTTTTTTCTATTAATGAATTTTTGGATACCCAAAAACCATCTTACGTCCCATGTTAATCAAGAATATGCTTCAGGTTAATTTATAGGCTTAATCGCGTACCTAAATATATGGTATCTCAATTGGTATTGTTAAATGCATAACATTGATTTTGATATCGGGATATTTTATAAGGTGTGAGACAACTCTATTATAGAATACAATAGGATTAAAAAATTGGATTTAGGTATTTAATCAAATCATTTAAAAAAATTAGTTTTGAATCAACTACTTGTTTCATTTAAAGATAAAAAAAATAATTTACATTGTTCAAAAAAACAAGAAATCTCGATGATCATGCAATATTGGTGACACAATGAGTATTTCATTATATTTTAGATGGAATTCAACTGTGTTATTTTAATTAAGGATGGCTATATAGTTTGATGTGATTCCTCTATTGAAGAAACATGTTAATATTAGGCCATAACCAAAGATATATCTTAACATATGTGAACTATTTATCTTCACATTTTAGGTGGGTAGTATTCCCTTGGTTATTTGGTTCCTATACATAGAAAAAAATGACACATGTGGAAAATTTCACCTAATCAGAGGCATTATTTTAGTTAATTTTTTTTATGATCTACATTGTGAAAACACTTTCATGTCCCCATGTGATGTATTTAGTTTTATTACATCTATTCTTATAATTTATGTTCATTAGGTAGAATATTTATTTATTATGATATATCAAACATATATATATATATACATTGGTTTCTTTTGAATTTGTGTCAAACATTAAATAAGGACATTTTCTCATTCACTAGACTATCATGGAAAATATAATATCATACATCAGATATATCAATTGTGTGGTAGAGATAAATCCCACAAGGAAAAAAGGAAACATGGAGGGTGAGAAACCTGATTTGAAAATAATTACGGACAAAAAAATTATTATTTACACATCTAATAGTGTCCCATAACCATATTTTATGACTATTGTCCGTGGGAATTATTTTTGGTCTCACCACAAAAGAGCACCAAATATATAGAATGGATTTCTTCTCTCCCATTTCCAATTCATGAATAAATATACATAATATTTTGTGAGTGATATCATATAATGTATAATTTTTTGTAGAATCTAAAAATAATGTAACAAAAGATAAATTAGAAGCTAATATACAATCCATGAGAGAGTGGTAGATGATATTATCCTATATCTAAGAACCATGAGATACGTTCAATGATCTAGAATCAATGATCTATATGCATATACATAATGAAAAATAGAAACTATATAGAATAAAATTATAAAAAATAATGAATTTTTAATTAAAATTTGAAGAGTAATATGAATATATCATAAAAGGGGGAAAGAAATGTTTAATAAGATGATTGAAATTAGAAAAAAATCCAAAATTATGAAAATAGAGATAAAAAATATAAAATAAATAAATAAATATAATTAGAGTTTATATATATATATCTAAATTACTAATGAAAAAATAAAACTATAAGAAGAAGTCATATTATAGAAAAAAAATCGATAGCTTAAATTGAAATAAAATTATTAGGAGAATGAAAATAAAAATTAGTGATTGTAAATTTATTAGAAATATAAATAAAAATAAATTAGGTAAATAAATTAAAAAACATAAATAAATATGTTTTAATAGTATAAATTTATGTAGAATACATAATACAAAACCAATGTGGAAATAATATAAAAAATGGAAATATATGTTTGAAGGTAAAGTATAGGGGAGATATAAGTTTAATTTTAATTTAAAAGTCAAAATATGGATGTTAACATTTAATTTAATAAGATATCCCACCAAAAAAATAAAAATAAAAATATATCATATTAATATGAATTAGTCAATATTTTCAAGCCTATGTATTGAGTGATCACTTAGAGGGGGACATGTTCAATATGTTAATAATTTTTATGATTTTTCTTTTTAATTCATCCATAGAAAGAATTTATGATCATAATCCTATCATCATTTTTTATCTAAAGTTTCATTGATAAATCATTAAATATGGGTAGAAAAATCGATTATTTATAATGATTTCCCTAAATTTTATTGGCCAATCATTACCATGATTGGTTAGACACATAAATAACATATTCATATATTATGAACACATGTCGGTATAATGAATGGTCTCCCATAAAGATTTCATGATAGCCCATCATGTTTTTATAATATTTCTCATATACCCTTGTCCTCACAAAGATATTTTCCTTCTAGTGGTTGTGTTTCATTATTCAAAATCATATCCCTTAAGATTATATTAATTTTCTTAAATAATATGTATCTACAATATCTTACTAAACATCATTAGTAAACCATCAACAAAGGTTTCATTTTAATAAAATCACAGAATTGAGGTTTTTATTCATCAAGACTATACATCCTTGTATCTTAAAGGATAACATGTCTTACTGAACTACTTCTCAAAAAAATATGATTATATCTCTTATAAAATGATATGGTTCATAATTATAACCCTCTCATCAACATAAATATTGTTGTAGTAGCATCATCATAATTTTATCATGATCAATATCGATGATATGATCGTATCATAGTTACTTTTATCCCGTTAGAGACATATGTATGTTTTCTCGAATGTAGTCAGGGTCACATATTTCAAACATGTAGTTTCCCTATCTTATTGGTAGTATTTTAGTCTATCACTTCCTCCTTAACTAGATGTAATATATATATATAGTCTCCCAGGTGTCAATGATCACTATGTTTTTCCTCATATATTTTAACCATTTTTACCTATGAATTTATATTGAGAGTTTTTTATTACTAGTCCCTTATTTTTTTAAAATGGAAACTCCATGATATGTGGTAGTGATATTTGTTTATATTTGAGGACATTAATATTGAGTGAAGAATATATTTAAAGGCTCACTATGACATAAGAGTATCATATTCATGTGATATTAAAATATCACATCCTCTTTGGTAAAATATCTTACACATTAAATCATTAAAAACATGAAATGAATAATACTTTTCAATTAGGTTACCGCTAAAATATGTGGAAAATTTTCAAATTATGAAAACAATTCCAACTGTTTTATCCTACCTATCATGCATCGTGGAACAACGCATCATATCATAGAAACGTATAATCTTCAATTAATTTTAATAGCATAATAGTATCAACCAAAATGTTATATCTATCAACTTTTACATTAATATTATTCATGATCAATTTATTAATAATCATATTTATTAAATTTAGAATAAAACGTTTTGAATTTTCATAATTGATCCACCTTCTAGACATTTAATTTCCAAAGGTCAAAATATTTTCTAAATAATCATATTTCAAAAAAAATCAAAATGATCTTACACCATATAATTATATGTAATAAAAAAAATTTAGTTTTATCCTTACAAATATGAGAAGATACCCTATGGGGATCTTTATATTAGAGTAAAATAACCACGAATTATTCACATTGTTTTTAAGATGTACTTTAAAAATAACATACATGAACATTTTTAGTATAGCGTGTAACAAGAAACTAATTTAGCCTAGCTAGATCTTATTGGAAGAATAAATTTCTATATTTGAATAATAGAATGACCCTTATATAATATATGTTATACAATGTGTTTTATTGGATCAACCTTTTGTTGCACTTGATATACCCTGGTGCCTTTCCATTTTTCTATAAACCTTATCGGGCCATCAATTCATTATTACGTTTATGTTTCAACTCATAGACTGTAAAAAAGTTACAACTATCCTCAAAAAATAATAAATAAAATATCAAACATGTTCAAAAAATTTGAATATATGAAAACAATACAATGGTTATTATTCACCTGATATATGTTCATACAATATCCAGTATTAAATGATTCTCCTCTTCACTTATGTTAGATAATTATTACCTATTATATTGCACTAATTTCTCTTAGTATTCAAAAACATCCATAGTAATTAAATATTTTTATATATAACACTATCATAATCACTACTAGTCTTTAAATGAATATTAGTTAATTAATAATCACATTAATGAGGTTGTTTCCTCAGAATCATTCTGTTAAATTAGTTAAAAATAATATGTTATCAGATATCACTCCAGAAGTATTCAAATATATTTTATATAATATATATTCACCCTAAAACACTTTTTTTATATTTCTACAATTATTAGTTTAAAAATATCCAGATGTAAGTACACAAACAATGAATATATCATCACTATTATTGAGAAAATATCACATATTTTGAAATCATTTAATCACATTCTAGAATGAATATTCAAGGTTTTTAAAGTGAAAAAATATACATTATATTCCTTTTAGATTGAATATAGTAAAACCTCACAAATTATAAAATTACTTCCCACAAACCAAATTGATAGAAAATAAAAATTGTCTTAAAAAGATAATTCAGGAACCTCCAAAGTAGAAGATTATATTAAGATGATATGATAAGTACAAATTGTATTTGGGATTAGTCTTAGTGGTAAGAACCCCGTAATCGTATATGAAAAATGGACTTTGAAAACCCATTGGGTGCATGGAACTGTAGTAGCACTGTAGCATACAAGAAAGGTGGTGACACAATAAATGCAACAAGATATTGTAGCGGTGGAAGGGCCACTGTAGCAGCTGCAGTTATAATAGTATTGGTCACTGTAGTAGTAATATTCATTTAATGGGACTTGGACCAAAAATATGGGCTTATGGGCCATGTATGGTGTTAAATGCCCACTAGTCCTTCGAGCTATGTAATGAGTTAATGTCTACCCATTTTTAAGAGGTGTTTACATTTCTCTAATAATAATCAAGGAATCAACCCCATCCATTAAAAAATTAAATGAACTAATATTAATAATAATAAAAATAAAATGATAAACTAAAATATGAATATATGATTAGAATCAAGACCAATAATCCAAATTATGGAAGAATAAAATTGATGTTAACGAATTTGATGAGTTAGAAGAATTAATAGAGTGGATGAAAAACTTTTAAAAAAATTAACCCTATGTATAAATATTTATACTGTAAAATATAAAATAAAAATCCATTTTAGTATATTAAATATATAAAACAAGATAAAAACTTTAGTACAACATGTAGTCAAAGTATAGGAATAAAAATGAATTATGCTCAATATGCAATTTTCTATAATCCCCAAGTGGGAAAAAAAACTTAAAGGGAAAAAATTAAAATAAATGGATCCCAATATCAAAAATTGGACATTATTAAAAATATAATTATACGTAATAAATTATATATAGATTTTAGAATCCACTGATAAGGAAAATAATTTTATGATAATTCCTAAAATCTGAAAATTGTTTCAAAAATACCAAGAAAAAAATAGATTTAGAAATATAGGAATAATTTAAATGTGGAATAGATTTAAATTTTAAATATATATATATATATATAATATAAAGTTTATAGCAATAAAAAATATCAAAGAATAATTACTAGAAAGAAAAATTGAAAAAGTGTACTAGGATGTAGAAACCAAAAGTCAAATGAAAAAAAAAATCCAAAAGTAACAAAAGTAGTAGAAAAAGTATAATTAAAATTTATGAAGTTGGAATATTTAAAAATTACAAATAAAATATTATGTATAATAAATATTATGTAAGTGTGAATCACATTCAAATATAAGTATCATTAGGGAACAATTTTGTAGTTGATATAATAACAAAATTACAAATAAAAACATTATAAACAAAAAAGATAAGAATAATATATTAATGTGCAAATCGATTAAGAAGATGAATAATATTTAATGAAAAATCCAAGTGTAATTTTATAGAGAATTCAATATTGTAATAAAATAAAATATATGATAAATTACCTAATACATAATCATATATTAACACAAGTGGAATGGTTAAAATAAATAAGAAAGCATGAATGTAAAACAAGATATTAATGGATGTAGGGGGATGATTATATATTAAAATATATGTATTACAAAAAAAATAGCATAATAATAATAATAAAATTACTAAATGTTAATTAATAATTTCATATGAAATCTTGAAGCATATGAAGGATCATAACCAACTAAAAAATATTCATATGAAACCCTAATAGTTGTTGTATATGCGAATGTTGAATACATATATATAATAAGAAGAAAAATAATCTATAGAAAATTTATAACCCAAAGAAAAAAAATATATATCATAAAAATAAAATATATTACTGAGGACATAATAGTCTAAATTTATAACAAAAATGTATATATATATATATATATAAGTAGATTAAAAAAATAATACCTCAAAACCATTAAAAGAATCAATTGATATATTTCTACAAATAAATAAATATATAGTATAATAACCCAATATATTGAATTTTAAAATTGAAAAATTATATGATCACATTTATATATTGGTAGTGTATTAATAATGGTTAGAGGAATAATGAAAAAACAGAATATAATTTTTATACTATGAATAAATATATTAAATTGAAGTAAAATAATGTGAAATATAAATATATAGAAAAAGAAATAAAAAAAGTATGTAAACATATAAGAAATACCAATATATATATATATATATATATATATATATATTTAGTGATGAAATCATATAATTAGTATAATCTAAATGTTTTTCCAAGAGGCAATAATAAATTTAAATAAGAAAATAATATGTAGATGAAAATTATGAATAAAATATTTTCTATGGAAAGAAAATAGTGAATGTAAAAGACAATGGGGGTGTTAAATTCCAAAGTAATGAATTGAGAACATACATACAACAATATCATATTAATGTAGGTAGATGAAAAATATAGCATAATAAAATAAAGAAAAAATGATTATAGAATAAATAAAATGAACGGAAAATAAAAAGAAAAATAGTCACATAAAAACTAAAATATAGAGGTGAAATTTCTTGTTATTGACTATGAAAATAACATTAAAATATAATTCACACAATAAGAATGTAAGAGAAAAAAATATAATAAAAAATAAAAAATTTCAATGTTTAATTTGAAAATTCAAGAACAAATTTTTAATGATGATGCAAGAGAATAATCATAATGTTTATAAAGACATTTATATATATGAAAATCATAAGAATTTTAATAAAATAGAATCATATGTAGAACAAAATAAAATAGAAAATGTATAATAATTTTAATATGATATTTACAACAGACATAATAATATAGAGGTATACTATAATGTAAAAATAAGAATACGAAATAAATTTCGATAAAAACACCAATCTATAAGTTAGAAGCTAGAAAATATATTTGATAATTTTTTAACATAATGATAATATTTATATGAAATAATTGAAATATAATTACAAATAAAATATAAAGAATATTGAAATCTAAATCATGGATATTATGGGAAAAAATTGAATTAGGTAATGATGTGCAATCCAAAAGATAAATAATGAATAAAAAATTTTATTCGCATCTAAAATATAATAATGGAAAAAAAATTTAAGTAATACAAAAATTAAAATCCATAAGTGGATTATTAAATAATTTGATATGGAAGAAAAAAAAGAAGGGAAATACAAGAAATATTTAATATTATTAATAATTAAAAGGAGAAGAATTTTGTGGAATAAAATCTATTAAATATGTAAATGATAATTGAAAACATAGATGGGAAAAAATTAATATAAATAAAAAAACTATAATATAATGAAAATATATTTGTATAAAATAAATGATTAATTGAATAAAAAATATTTGTTTAAACAATAGTCCCTATTAAAAAATAAAATTAGATGTTTAAGTCAAATAAAAAATAAAATGAATAATAAAAATTTAATGTAGTATAATAAATATTTGTGAATAAATATATATGTAAGATACTTGTAGTGGAAATAGAAAATATTGAAAGATAAAATCACTAGTAAATAAATTATTTGTTTGATAAGAAATAATTTTTCAAGAAAAATATGAGTTTCAAAATATAAAATATAAGAAAATAGAAATCGAACAAAAAAATTAAAAAATATATATTATTGAAAATAATGATATTGATGCAGAACAATAACAAATAAATAAGATATATAAATTTCTATAAATTATCCATCACTAAAATAAAAAAATATTCTAATATTTTAATTTTGATAAAAATTAGAAATAAAAATATATTTAGAAGCTTAAAAATAAGAATAATTTGAAAAAAATTCAAACATATCCAAAAATTGAAATAAAAGATAAAATTCTATTGATATAGGCTAAATACTCAATGGTGAAGTATGTATGGACTCAATATTGATGATAATATATGAATATGTATCATTATATGTTAATGTAGGAAAACTAGACAAATGAGAATGATAATGAACAATAGAAGATGCACAAAATAGATGTAGAAGAATAATTATAGTAAGAATGAATAAGATAATTTGAGTGATTATAATAGTAATAAGGTGCAAAATTTCAAAAAAATTGAAAAATAAATGTTGAAAGAGAAAAAAGATACGTCTGATGGTATGGATCATTAATAAGAAAAAACCTATCCATAATTTTTGAGAATATATTCATTGATTAATGTAGATCTAAGTGGAGGAAAATATATAATGTAGAAGTATGGTAACAAGTATAATTATATGTAAAATAAAAAAAATAAAAGTGATTCCTTGAAGATATTACTAGATTATAAAATCTTAAAGCATAAATATAACAGTAAATATAATCAAATGTGTAATTATAAAATTTAATACTTATAAAATATGTGAATAAATATTTCTACAAAATATTAATTAAAATATTCACAATTTTAAAATCATGAGTCCAATGATAAAGGAAAATAAAATATAAATAAAATTATAAGGAATATAAAAGGATAATATACATACCATAATATTGAAGTAATATAATTATAATGCACAAAAAGCATAAATTGAATATTATTAATTAAAAATATAGTGTTAAAAGAAATAAAAGAAAAAGAAAAATTAAAAAAAAAGATGATATAATTACAAAAAATAAAAATATAAAAATATAAGAAAAAATATAATCAAAAATACAAAATGATAAATTATTAATAAAATAAAATGATTTAGAATTATATATTGAAAAAATATTAAAAATTCAAATTAAAAAATTTAAAAACTGATATATAAATTAAAATTCCAATCATTAATTTCAAAATATTAACTAATAATAAGAATAAGTATTGTAATAAATTATCTATATAGAATAAAAAATTCATTACATTTATGGATATATTTAGGGATTTTAATAACTACTTATTACCATCAACATCACTTTTTCTTAATTCACACAATATTATAACGTTAAGGGGTATACTTCTGAAAGTCCAATTGAACAAAATAATTTTATAAAATATTCTTATCATGTATATATTAATTTATCAAACATAAATTTCATCCATTAGTCATATATTATTCCAGTTTACATGGTTTCGAAGTATGCATATTCAAGGTGTCATTTCTCTTATTTATTGTGATTTATTCCATATGTATAATGTTGGTGTGGTCCATGTCACTCCATCTTCGTATACTGATAGAGGTAATGTATTTTTTCTATTTAAAAATTTATTTTATGTTTGTTATGTTTCATCTATTAATATATTCTATTTAATTTATATATATATATATATATATATATATTCAACTTTAGTATTTTAATGATTGGATAATAAGTCATTACATAGATGTTATGTAATGGAAACATTTCTCAATTCATTCTTTATTAATTTAATTTATCAATGATATTACATTTATTATTTATAATAATCAATATCTTCTATTTATTATATATTTCAGATGTGTTTTATTTCAATAAATTCTTCAATTCGGGAAATATAAAATCTTTTACTAAACTATGATTTGATTCTCTTATTTTATATTGTAATGTAACCATATTCTTTTCCATTGTTTATCATGTTTCAATTTATGTATGATTTTTTTGAAGAATTTATATACATTTTTATATTACTATGTAATATATGGGCCTTGGATTATACAACACCATGTCATCTAGGTGTTGTGCATATCTAAGTAGATATTATATAATGGGTTTGTGGCACCCTAGACCCACACTATATTATTTAATGTAAATACACTTTATTTACATACATTCTTCAATACCCACAATGATTCCTCATGGGAGTGGAAATTTAAATTAGATTAAATAATGAAATTATAGAATGACCAAGAAATACTATAACATTTTTGGATTATTTTTAATGAGTTTGGAAAAGACATTAACTAAAAAACCTATAATCATTATATAAAGTCAACATTCTACTGATAATGAATGAAACTAGAAAATCCATAAAATCCTTTCAACATCCACAAAAATTCATCCATCAAATATATTATTTGAGAAACCGTATATATATTACTTTGTTCATATAATTGGTAAATTAAAAAATAATATAATGGTGATAGGAAAAACTCAATAAGAGTTAACATATGTAATATATAAAAATTATATTTCCAAAATCATAAAACATAGTAACCTCAATCCCAAAAAATAATACTTCATAAATCATGGAATATGGATTAGAATTAAATAATACATTAATAAAAAACTAATGAAGTATGAGTCAATAAACATAATACATGAGGGAATTAATCCATCATATGAAAACCAAAATACATTGGAATAAATGAAAAATTGTAGTGTAACATGTGGTAAAAGGATTAACAAAATTGTGGAAACCCAATAATCATAGATATAAATATCATCTTGGAGAGTGATTCAACAATTCATTCCCATAAAAATTTGCGCAGGCATCACATCCTAATTCTCGTTGTATTGTAGAAATCAAAAACCGATTCACATAGTGAACTCAACATTTTATATTTGGTTCTTATAATTATCTAATTAGTTATAAATAAATTAATAAATAATTATATGGTGATATAGGACCCCACCTATCATTATCGATTAACGTTAGAACCAGATGAAAATAGTCATTCATCACATAATAAATAAGTCATGGATATAAAATGGAGTACATTCATCACATTTTAATGAACATATGGACTGAAATTTGGATTTTTGTTATTTTTAATGGGAATCACATTTGTAATACATTTATAACACAATTCTTAATTGTAACATAATATAAACATTGAAATTAAAAAGGTACCTGAGGATATTATGTAAATTTATTTTCAAATAACATTCTATCTAGACTATGAAGAATATGGTATATATAACAGAAAAAAATAATTAATATGATTAAGTCAATAATTCCAATGATCAATCAATGTTTTGAATTTAGGTAAAAACCATGCCATGAAAAAATATGAAATAAGGTATTCAAAAACAAATGGTATCTGATGGAAATTTATTTCTATTCAGGGTGAATTTTTTAGAATGAAAATGGTATTTATGGACCACATACCTTATAAAGAGTTACAAAAACATAACATTTTAATTAAAAGATGATGATATTGTTCTATTTTAATTTTTTTTCATGATTTTGATTTTATATTTTAATAAAAAATACTTTTTAAAAGATTCATCAAAAACAGATCCTTGAAATAATGACATAAGAGTTTCAAAAACATGATGTTACAAAATTTTAAACATTTTATTTAGTCAAATATGGATAATATATCCTTGAAAAGGAATTATGTTCATTAATAGAATTGTGTGATGGAAGATAAAAACATTATATTTGAAAAGAAGGAAGACCTTTTATATATTTTTAAATATATTTTTTAAAGACCAACATCAAAAAAATATTCGATAAAATACATTATAAAATAGTCTAATATAAATAATGTTGTAAAATAATTGAACTTATAATTACATTTCCATTTATAATGGAGAAAATCACCATGAAACGGACATTTAGACATCGAGGAGAACCATTATTTATGATGATGATAGTTATTCTCGACAATTATATACATTTGGGAAAATAATTTTTTATCAATCTAAAATTTCTAAATTAAAGCTTAATTTAACTTTTTAGATGACGAACAATTAGCATTAAAGAAACACTTAATTAAGAAGAATCTTGTTTTGAATTAATTAGAACATTTAGTAGCATTAAAACTCAATTATGGGATAGTAATTTATTCAAAACCACAAATACTTAATATCTTTTATTGATCACAAAAATTAATAGAGGAAATGATGATGGTTATAACACCCCTTTATTTAAATGAATATAGTAGTATTAATTAATGAGGTAGTATATACTCCATTTCAATGAAAATATAGTGTATAATAGAAAATATGTCTCAAGGGGTGAAATTTTTTTGAAATGAAATGCATTCCATGTTTACTCATGTAGTAAAATGAACTCTATGATTAATTATAACAAGAATAAAGATCTAAATTATCTCTTCTAGAATATTTCCAAAATTACATAACCTTTTATAAAAATAATTTGTAATTATTCACAATGTGACTATTAATAACATGTTATTTATTTTCACTATTATTTGTGAGTTCCCTTGATTGTTTTGAAATTGTTTTTTTTTCATATATGGAACAGTTTTTAATTCATCTCCTAAATTTTTTCATTCCTAGAAAAAAATTGTAGATTAACATATGAAATATAAAAAATAATAATTTTTTAATTTCATTTTATGGGATTTATGTAAATAATCAATAAATATGTATTCAATGATAAAAATGTTTAATGATTCTTAGAAAATAGAGGGGCTTTTTTATATCTATTGTTATATTTTTTTAGTACAATTCTTGAACCATAATAAATAATTATTTACATATTTATAATAAATTATATATAATTTTATTCCCATATTCTGCAATGATAAAAATTCATATATTTTTTCAAAAATGCTTTTAAACCATGAAATGCTAGAATAAACCATAATTAATGGTTGAATTTGAAGGGATTTAGTGTTAATATTTTTATACAAGAAGTATAATTATCTTATATAGGGTTTTATAGCGTGATATATAATAATTTTAAATATTTATATGAATAAAAATACTTATATGATGTAATTATATAATTTTAAGGAATCATTTTTTCTTCTTAGTAATAATTTTTTGACAGTTGGATTTGAAATGGATGATTATTTCCATTATTGTAAGCTATTTCTCCAATTTCACATACTAGAACCTAAATAATTTCTTTAATATTATATTTATACAATAATAAGTATCATTAAAAATAAATGATAGTTTATAATTTATGGTTAATTACACAATTCTATAAAGGAGTGGTATGCATTAATGCAAGGATAATGATTTCATTTCCCATGGAACATGTACAACAGTCCAATAACCACACTACTGAATACTATGCAAATATACATAACATTAAACTAGCTATTATAAAACCAAAAATCATTAACAATTTATTTTCCATCAAAAACATAACACATAAAAATGAAAACATGTATCACTTAAAATATGGCGGAACTATTTGATTTAGAGTTTTAGAGAAATAGAAAAAACCAATTTTATATTTAATTAACATGATATTAAATGGAAATTTCTACCATTTGAAATATATATTATAATTTCCTCTTGGTCCTGAAAATCATCCCTATGAAATGATTTATAGACATTGATCATTCATCCCCTATCACGATAATCTCGGGAAAAGAAATCAAAAGAAGGGTGAGTTAAAAATATCAGTAACGTTAAATATAACCCTTAAAAATTGTATTTCATCAATTGTTATATAAGTTTATAAGGTTATTATGATATAATATAAGTTCATGAGGGGACCATAAAATAACTCATAATGATCAACAACAATATCATCAAATGTAAAAACATTGAAAAGTCATGATTTAATAGAATCAACAATCTTGAGCCATGTGATACCAATCACGATCAAGAGAATCAATATAAACCCATATCAATATTATGGATAACATGTACATAACATTTGAAATCAATTTAACCTCACCATTAATATGACACTTAAAAATAGACAAAACATATGGTCTACTTACATGCCTAATGCATTAGATATATATCAAGGTCCCACACATCCTCGGTTTAACACATACCCAATCATCACTGTTTTTTGTTATATCCACCAATAAAATCACCATGCATCTTTTCAAATTCCTAACTTCTGAAATATTTGATATCATTATAAAAGCATATTAAAAACCATTATCCATTTCATTAAATTAATAAACCATATAAGAGAAATGGTCTCTAATGAAATATCATTGTATTATGATTAACCCGATGAATAGAAACAAGTTACTTAAAATTATCATTATAGCAATATTAATTCAACCAATAAATAATATTTATGATATCAAAAAAAAATTCCCCTAGGGTGGAAAAGTAAAAAAATGGTTCCAAATAGCTGTGAAGATAAATTATATTAATACATCACTTAAAACATAATTTAGTATAACATCCTTTTCATTTTGAAAATCAATTTTTAAAACATAGAATCGCACCACAATCAATTGAATTGAAAATAACCATTAAAACATATAAATAAATGTATGAGAAATTATTTAAAACTAATTTTAAAAAATAAATATATTTTTATAAAAATTAATTTGAATATTATCTAAGTTGATCATTTGAAATAATTTTTTAAATAATTATTTGAGAATATTTCACCGAATAAAGATTGATTTTTAATCTGAGAGGGGAATAATGTCATATTTTCTTAAAAAACAATTCTGAAACTATTATAGTACCCATGAGTTGAAATAATTGTTAAATTACATGGAATATTCATGAAATAATCCGATTCGAGAATATTCATGGAAATTATATTAATTAACCATGAGATACTTAATAATTGACAATAACCATAATCACTGATATAATAACAAAAGACTATTACAACATTGGTAACATTTAATATAATATAAATTAATGAATTAAATTTCGTTAAACTTATGATATAATTAAAAGACGGATAAACATTATATAAAATATAAATTGGTAAGTATATAAATCTCATAAAATAAGATAGGTGCATAATATGCCTGATGTCATAAAGATGGAAAAAATGATAAAAATCCATTATCGCATTTGTAGCACTGAAATCATAAAAAACATGAAAGAGTAATAATAATGTGGATATATAAAACAACATAGATTAAGAAATAATTTACATACAATATATTAATGTAGATTATATAAACCACAAAATAATTTAATTTTTGAATAAGGCATGTATCTCACATCAATAAAAGTGAAACATTCAGTACCCTCACCTTGAGTCTGTTTTGTCATGATTGTTCTTTATTTACATATATAATAAAATTTCACAAATAATATAATTTATTATGAATAGTTTTTATTTATTTTTATAAAAAAAATTCACTTATTTTTATGTTATATAAAATTCCATGGTCACTAATGATTATGTTGAATGTTTTTAAGGTATTTGACATTTTTCTAAAGACAAACTTTATTTGAGTGACTAAGGTCAAAGGGTTCATTATTGAAACATATCAAAAATAATAATCATTTATTTATTATAAAATTAATTTTATAATTATACTTATATATGTCATTTCGTATAGGTTTAGGATAGAATAAAAATCACATCTCTTTATGTAAGACATAATCCATACATCCAAAAAACGAAGTTTTCACTTTTCCAATGAATGAAAAGGAATGAAAAATTAATATATTATATTGAAAAAATAAAAATTACATAATGAATAATATATACATTTATTTTATATAACATATTTTTATTAATCTGATCATTAATACTTTTCATGAAAAGCAAGAACTAATCAAATATCTTTGAGGAGGTCGTAGTCCACATGTCCACAAAGGATGCTATCATATTCCAAAAAAGGGAAATATTGAATATATTTGAAACATAATAATTATGTAAAAATTAATATATAATAAGTATTATATATATCATATAAGTACATTACATTCATAATTTTTCCAAAATGTAGTGTTGGAAATGAATGAATTGACGTGATCAATTAACAAGGTGATAGTACTCTGTACACACGAACGATGAATGCATATCACATTTAATGGAATTGTGTAAAATTGTAGGCAATAATGTTAAAATTAATAAATTTATGTATATTTATAATTATTATTTTATTATATGATCATGATATAAGAATGAATAAACCTGCATTAAAAATAAATACCTCAGAAGTTATCATCTATGACTGTTTCCTCTACTTTGGGTAACACATATTGGATTGTACCAAAGGGAATCCTTGGATTTATTTCTCCCCATTTTAGTATTGTAGGATAATGATATGGAATTTTGGGAGTTATTTTTTCAATTATATTCCAAACCAAATTATATTTATGGTATTATGTGTGGAGTGGAGGGGGAGTCCTTTTATAATAGAGGGAGAGCACACACTTGGCATTTTTCAAAAGAAGACAGGTGAACATGCATTTTTACACAAATAAACATTATAGTTGTGTAATGGTATAAATATATCCATAAAATGGGTTTTTTAAGTATTTATGTCTGATTTCTCCTGCTAATATTAAAGCATAACAACTATGTAGACATATATTTTACATTAATCACTATAATTAATTTAAATTTCACTCATTAATATTTATAGTCAAAAAATAATTGCTACATATATAATATTATAAATTATAAATATTAAAAATATGAAATAAAATTTTCCAAATTCAATTCATATTTTTTGAGAAAATATAAATAAAAAATCCCACTAATTGGATGAAAATGCTGGTTTTAATGTGAAAAAGATCAAAAGTTTGAAAATTTATTTCTGTCAAATTTAAAAATGAAATTGGTTACAATGAAAGATATTTGATTAATATATGAACTAAATTTACATTAAATACAATTTAATATAAAAATTAACATTATAAATTAGTTTGAAGAAAAAGTAATTTTTAATTAAAATCCAGTATTTTTCAGTATTAATCAATAAATGAAAATTTTTATAAAACAAATCAATTTTCACCCTAACAAATTTTTTAAATATCTACTTCATGAATGAATTTTGTTTTTTAAATACATTATTATAGTCTCAAAACATAGTTTTAAAAAAAATTTATCATTAAATGAAGAAAAAACTCCCTTTATATTATTATAGCTTTTTTGAATAAAATTTATTTTTTTCATTATATTATGATTATTAATTATATTGGATGAGATTGAAAATATATGATTAAATATAAAATATATATTACACTAATATAATTAAATAATATTAATTAGTATAATAATTTAAGATAATATTACTTTATCTCATAGAAATTGTTTTCTTATAATATTAATTTCATTTTATTTAATTGGTTTTTATATTAATTTCATGTTAATTTCTAACCAATGTAATAATTATATAAACGTTAATAATGGACATTTTCAATATGTAGTTACTTTTATTCTATCACTTTTTTAAAATGTCTATGTGATTATTATCATGTTATAAAATAGTTTAAATAAATTATTGTTGTCCATTAAGACTCTTCCATTAGTGTAACTATAGTTAAAAAGGAAAATTGATATAAAATTTATCAGAATTAAAACATTTTTTTGAATAACACAATATGGACTATGAATTGTATGTAACTCAATATATTAAATAATTTAAATTAATTTTAAATGTGGTATTTTATAAAATCTCATGATGTTACATCATACATCCCTGCAAATTAATTTCTCCAAAATAAATTATTCTTTTATATCAAAGGATTATCATTTTTTAATTTATTTATTGAAAACCACATCATATAAGTGAAATATATAAATAATATCTTAAAAATGGAAATTGTGAAACAAAAAGGTTATCAATGGTTACACATATGTAGTACTCCACAAATAATGAACATTGAGGGAAATTAAATGTTGTATTTGGATGGAAAATCTAATTCACATTGAATAATAGATTATAAATAGATCGTGGAATAAAACAATTCAACGAAATCCATACCAAAATAAATATAATTATGGAAAATGTCATTGATTTCATCAGAAAATTTGGTAACATGATAAAAATTTATTTCAATAAACTTTTTCTAAATTAAAAGTATTTGTTCACAATCTAGTCTGAAATAATAAATAATATTTCTAACTTGACCTGGAAATTTTTCATTCTCTGAACAATATTTAACAAAATATCATTATTATATCTAATACATGAGAATTATATATGAATTTTTCTTATGATTGAAGTACAAAAAAACTTTTAATTACCACATAACCATAAAATGAATAGTCAATCTATACAACTATTCTTTAGACATCAACGAATACCAAAATAGTCAGCACAAGGTATGATAATTATTGATTTGAAAAAATGTTCATATGATAAAATGATCATCAAAATATAATAGTAATTATTAAATATTATCCAAATAATTCATCAAATAAATAACCTTAATTATTTTCAAAAATTTATGACAAGGTTCGAAAAAAAAATCTTAGAAGGATTTGGTCAAATATTCTTCTAATAATAATAAACTATCAGTTAAAAAAATTTCATTTTTTCCAAAATAAACACAATCATATATTTCAAAAATGTTGTACAAACCAAGACATCACATATATCAGTGATATGATTTAAAAACATATCATCCCTCGGTCATGGTTATAGGACCCACCATGCTAGAGGATGTGATGGGTATTCACCCAATATAATGATTCCCCACATTTTAATCCTAAAAAATAATTCCTCCCTATAAACTATTCTTTTTGATTATAGGGGTTACAAAAAAATGAATTAAAAAAGTCTCAAATTATTTCTTTTTTCAAATTAGTATATCATCGGTTAAAACCTATATGGGGTGTCAAATAAATTGAAAATATGATCATACATAAACTTATAGACATGTGAAAGTATACATAAATCCATATTTACCCTCACATCATACTAATCAGAAATTATATCTAAACTCACCTTTGATACCAACTATAAAAGCTCAGAAAAAACACTCTCATATCCTATATATAAATCCACAACATCATTCTTCATAACATTGGGAAAAATCATAAGAAGTGTGATATCAAATTATCAGTATGTTTAATGATAATACGTTCCAATTGAGTTACATAATTGAGCATAAAAGTTCAAATGGATTTGATTCATAATCGATGTGTGTGAATACATCATAAAGAAACACATTCCTATCAATAACATGATCATTAGTTTTGAAAACATTGAAAATGAATGAGTCATAAAAATAAAGATTCATGATCCATGTGATATAACTATTGATCAGGAGAAGAATTATAATCTCACAAAATGAATATAGAAAACATGTACATAACCGAGGAAATCATTTTCACTTCACCCATTTAATGACTCTTAGAAATGTAATAACCATTTGGTCATCTTCTATACCTAGTGAATTCGAGGGATACAATGGACACACATATTCATGGTTTATCACAGAACCACCCATCATTGGTTTATAATATAACCACCCATCAAAAGTCTAAGTACCATTATAAATTCATAACGTATAAAAGATTCTATTTCCCAATAAACTCTAAAGAAAACCCATTAAACATTTCATAACATGATTAAAAAATGGAAAATAATTAGGTGTTATATAAATCTCATTGAAACATGATTAACATGTGGAGATGAAATTGATTCCATATCAATATATTTCAAAAAAACTCAATCCACCCAGAAAAGTATGAGGATGATATCAATAAAAAACATCCCAAGTGTAGGATAAGTAAGAAAAATAATTTTTGATGGTGATTAATTGAAACATCATTATGATATAATTTAAATCTTTTTGAGGAAGAAAATCATTTATCATTGAAAATATCTTCTTAAACATAAAGAATCATAAAAAACAATGTATTAGAAAGAAACATTGAAACATATTTCATTGAAAGGAACATTGAAACATATAAATGATGTCTTAAAAATAGATTAATGCACTTTTAATTTTTTTTTAAATACATTATATTGAAAATAAACATAAAATATAATTTAAAAATATTTTGAAACCATTATTTTTAAATAAAAAATTAAAAGAATACATATTTCAGACTTAAGAGATAAAAGAAGTTGGATTTTCATAAAAACACTTCCTAAAACATTTTAATTTCAAAAGATAGAAATAATTATAATATTACATGGAACTATCAGGAATAAACATTGGATAATATATATGTCCTTAATAATATAATAATTTAAAATTGGAAACTAAATTATACACAATCCTAATAATCGATTAGATTGTAACGAAAAATCATACTATGTTGGAAACATTAAAACATAATCTAGCTAAAATAATAAAAATATGTGATACATATAATATGATCAAATTATTTCTATACATGATATAATTTTTCAATGGGGATGTATATAATACTCATAAAATAAGATACATGTATAACACAACAAAGTGTCAAAAAAGAAAACTTTTGATAGAAATCCATCACTATTTTGGTAACCATGAAATCGTAATCCATATTAAAGAGATGTCATCAAATAGAAATGTAAATCCCCATTAATTTAGTTATAATAATCATAAAATATTTCATGATCAGTATACATACCACACAAAAAATAAGTGATGAATATGGCATGTATGACACATAAATAAAAGTGAAACAAGTAAAACACTTAACATGAACCCAATTAATCACTCTTGTTTTTTTATCATCCAGAATAGAAAAAATAAATTTCTATTTATTTTATTTACTAAAATTATCATGATTTATATTAGTTTCATTTCAATTATTATTATTTAATATAAAATTACATAATAAATTGTGTTTCCTTCATCTATTTTGACAATTTATCTCTTATGCATGAAAACTGACTTTTGTTGGTCGGCAATGGTCGATATAGTCATTATTTAATCATATCTAAAATATTAATTATTAAAAAATATCATATTAATTAGTTTTAATATATAATTATTCCATTATTACTTTTTTTGGTGAATAAATTTGATGAATGAAGTTTCTTTGAAGTGGTGGTAGTCCAGATGTCCATAAATGACATTATCAATTTTCTTGTGTATGAAAATTTATGAAATAATGTGATATATTATAATTATAAAAAGTGTATTTTTTTCATGGATATCGTAGATATTTCATTTATATAACATTTCATTAAATTCCCATCCATAATAAATTCTATTTACTGTTTGAATGGATCGCATCGCCTTGAGGAAGCAGTAGTCCACAAATCCATAAACGATGTAAACATATTTCCACAAAATGAAAAACATGAAGGTGTGTATTATATAATAAAAATAAATGAATAATTAAATCATAAATATCATAAATATAATATAAAATAATTATTTCAACCATTATTACTAACCTTGAATGGTGGCAATGGAATAATGAACGATATCAGTTTGTCAGGTGGTAACACATCGTACAAGTGAATGAAGATTCTTTATTGCATTTAAAAAAAAGTTAGTAATTTTTAGATCATGAGATTAAAAAAATTATTTTATTTTACACCCTTATTTTATTGTGTAATTTTGAATTATAGATAAATTAAATTGTTTGATAATTCAAGAAAACAAAACTGTTTGAAGGTGAATGTTACCTCTTCTTCAGTTAACTCCTTTTGGTTTGCACAAGAGAACATCATTGGATGGATTTCTACCCAATATAAGACTTCATGGATATTGGTAAGAGTGATGTGGATTTATTTTATTAGGGTTTTTCTGAACATATTTGGATAGATGATATGACTTCTGAAGGTTATTAGAGGCCTTTTATATGGGAGGGAGAGAAAATTATTGGCATTTTTGAAAAGTTGTTTGGTGATCCCATGTTTTTACAAAACTAGTGGATTATATATAATATTTAATTTTATCATAGAGGTTTATTTGATGAAATATGACTATAAAATGTGTTTTTGACATGTTTTTTGGTCATTTGGAAACTTATGTTTAATGTTTAACCACTATGTAAACACATTTTTACTTTAACCATGGCAATTAATTTTAATTTATCTGACTATTTTTTTAAAATTAAATTAACAATACAGTAAAAGAAATTATAAATTATTTTTATAAACAATTAATAATCCAATTTTTCAAATTTAACTCAATGAAGTGGAAGAATTTAATTTAAAAATAATCTTGTCAATGGGGTGAAATAGTGGGGCTTTAAATGGAAAAAGTTCCTAATTTCAAAGATATTTTTTTTATCAAATTTCATTATTAAATACAATTAATTAATATAAAATTTATAAATATATATATTACTGATCTATTTTTCCATTTAATAAAATGAGAATATAATTTAACAATATTATTTATTTGGATGAAAAATAAGTTTCCAATTAAAATCCAGTATTTTTCACTATTCATCAAAAATGATTCTTCTTTGGAAATTTAAAAAATTTACCTAGAATATAATTTTAAATTAAGATTTCTAAAATGAAGTTAATTTTTTTCAAATAATATATTTAAAATTGAAAAATATAGTTTTAGTAAAATTTCTCTATTAAATTGTATGAAAACAACATTTATAAAAATATAGAATTTTTTCGTAAATTTTTTTTGTCTTTATTGAATGACAATGAACAATATTGGATGAATGAGGCAATATTTTATTGAATATTTTATATATTTATATTTTTAATTTCACTAAATAATTTTCATTAATTTAATTAATTTTCACAATATTTCTAGAGTGTATAAAACTTGTTTTAATAATACCATTCCTTCAAATTCATTGGTTTTTATATTTATTTCTAATTAATTAGTAACAAATTAATTCATTTTTTATACTTATATAAACCATAATTTAATAATTATTTAATATTATTAATACCCAACATTCTAATGGCTATGTGATAATTATCATGTTAAATAATAGTATCAATGGTTTATTTTTTTTTTGTAAGACCTAACCTTATGTGTAACAGAAGTTATCAAAGAACCTCGATGTTAACCTAAAATTATGATTATCAAGGTGTGTTTTATAAGACATTAAATACTAGTTATTGTGTGTAAGATATGATATAAAATAATTTTATTTACTTTTAAAGAAGGTATTTTGTGAATTTTCATGATGATACAATAGGTAAAATGAGTATTAAGGTTCATTATATATGAACGTAATTTTTTATGAATACTATAAATTAATAATAAATTATATATTAAAATACTACTATAATGTATTGAAGTATGTTGAAACACATTACATCTAGGAGGTGGTAGTTTACACCTCAGAACAATTGATTTATATAATTTTCTTAAGGGAATAGGGGAATGAGAAGAATATAAATATAATTTTAAAAATAAATATTAAATTTAATGTATCTAATTATTCCATATTTATCATAATTTATTCCACAATTTATTGATTGTGATGAAAAATATAGGACGTTGATTCATAGAGGAAATAGTCTACAAGTATACACAATATACAATTTTTTTCCATAATGTTGTAAATGATCAAATAATTTTTTTAGATTAATATATTTAAATAATGTTATATTAGTTATATTTTTTAATTATATTAATTTCATTAATTTTTTAATGAGGAACATTTAAATGAAAATATTAAAAAGAAATAATACTTATGTTTAAAGCTTGAGTTTTTTCTTCAAAATATCAATGAAAATGGAGGCCGTAAGAAATATAATGGTAAATAATGAATTATGGAAGTGGGAGAGGGTTATAGGATGTTTAAATGACATTGTTTATATAAAACATTCATAGGAATATGTGTATCATGATGTGGTAGAAGTGATCCCTTTTATACGTGAAGAGGAGGGAAATTGTCAAAGAACAATTTATATTTTTTATAATGTCATGTTAAAATTTATTGTGTTTAAGCCCTAGAAATGAAAATTATTGTAGGGGATATAGGTTTTATCATGTAAAATCTCATCCATAAATTTGAAAACATTTTTTAATAATTTTTTGAATTTTTTGTAAACCAGCCTTTATGGATTTCATTTTATCAGTGTAATAATTCCCAACCATAATCATTAATGTTAATGAGAGAAAAATAAATATTAATATTTTCCTAATTTTAATCATAGTATTTAAAATTTTTATATACATTTATATAATAAAATTTATAACATTTTGAATAGTTAAATTTAAAATATTCCATATAACATATAAAAAAAATTTTAAGACAATTATTTTTTTAGTCATAAAATATATGTTTATGTCATAGTTATAAACATTATATGATTTCATAAAATGAATTTTTTATTATAAATAAAAATATTTATTATTTAATTAAATAAAAATTAAATTTTATCCATAAAAATAAATAATTAAAATAAAATATCGCGAGATTTTCTTGCTACAATTTAATTTTTATTTTTTATAATGTTTAGCATATGATTTTTGCATTTATAATAATTTCATTGAATGGAATAAAATTATTCATTAAATGTATATTTTATAATTTATAATATTTAAAAAATTTAATTGTCAATATATAATATTTGAAAAACGAAAGTAACTATATTGATGAAAACTGAATTTTTCTTTATTGATCATAATTTACCTAATATCTTAAAAATATCAAATAATAATAATAATTTATTTTTGATGGGGGAACTAAAAATTAATTTCATTTTATCAATTATTAATTCTATAATTTATAATTTTAGTTTCTATAAGAACATATAGTGATAAATCATTTTTTATACCAGTTTCAATATTAATACATATTAGTTTTCTATCCACCAACATTAAGAATTTAATTTATCAATAACTTATCGATTTTAAAAAAAATTCATACTTTTCATTCAATATTTTTTATATTTTTTATGTTTTGTTTTTTGTGTTAGAGAAATTTTAAAATAATATGTTTATTTAAAGGTATATATATAGTGAAATCATGGGGAGTTTCATTCCCCCCCACCCCACCCAAATAATGTACATCCAAATATTTTTTATTATTATCCAATTATAAATAATAGTTATAGTACTATTAACATATTAATAATTTATAATATGTATTCCAGCAAGAAATTATGTTTACTCTCTTAGCCCATATTATGTAACTTAACATTCTGTGGAAACATAAATCATTCACATAATCATGTACCCTAGTATGTACATACCGTAATAATATATTCTCTATAGAAAACCTCCCCTAATTTTTTTGAATCATATTCTATTAAAACATAGTTAAATAATATATTATTTTAAAAATTAACTCTAGATTCTTCAATTGAATTTTATTAACTATTATTTTATGACATCACACACTTGTAAATATATATATCATAATCCAAATAAATTCATAACCATCAACAAAAATACCTATGATAAATATTTCATTAAATTATTAATAAATTGAAATTAGGTAATTAATATATAACCAACATTTAACAAAATAAACCAACCATTTATTACATCTTTCTGATGAATATATTAAACCTTAGAGAATTTATACCTCATTCTTGTGTTCATCAATAGTTATCCCCCAAAAAATATGTCTGAAAATCGCAATTAAATTTTATTGATACAAAATAATAAAAGTCTCAAAACCATTAATGTGAATTTTATTATGAATAATCCTTATTTTCAACACAGAAAAATAAAATTTCATCAATAAATATCTATTACAAATTAAAATAAAAAAGCGAATAAAAAATTATTTTCATTTAAGGTATTAACCTCAATATCATAGTTAAGTCTAGAAAACACACATTGTTTATCATAATAGGAATATAATAATATTATAAACCATTTATGTATAACCATTTTTTGTTTATTACATATATTGTCTTATAGAAAAAAATTCATTCAACATCAATTTTGTTATCTCATTTAAACGATGGACTACAACAAAAAATGATTAGGATAATAACCAATAGAATTAGTGTTATAAATATAAAAGGTTATGAAATCTCAATAATAATAAGACATGTATAATGTAATATTCATTTCACAATATGTTAAATTCATATCAAATATGACACACATTGTTCATCCTAAAACACTCTTGGTTCTAACTAGGATAATATTTCTTATCTCAAACTAATTAATTTAATCCCATGACATATTTAGGAAATAAATAATTCATAATTTATTGTAAATATAATATTATTATCCAAATCGTATCTCCTGTGAGTTTATATCTGGATATTCACTCATAGACACACCCATAATTCACTTGAGTGATGATAGATTCAATGCATGAACTTCTTCTTTCTAGGCGATAAACCCTATGCGCATCCATGTCATCACTACTTCAATGTCATAGTATCCATATATGGGTGTAATTTTGGGGAAATCCACATAATCATACCATTACCAAAATATCAAGATGTTAATGTAAAAATAATCTTTTCCCAATAGTTTTTATTATTTTTTGCATCTTATTCTCAGAAAGCATAAAATATTCAATATAACAAACCTAAAGGATTTTCTATACCTTTAAATTTATGATCGAACATAATGTATAAATCATTAATGTATATGTTAAATATAAATATATATATATATTATACATAATATTATAATAAAAGTTATATAAATCGTATTTTGTTACTAATTGATGTTCCCTAGACTCACACTATTGGGTCGAGTGAAGAAAACATTCTATTTTAACATTATTCTATTAAAACTATAGAAACCCATATATGTGACCATTTAAATTTAATAAACTATTTAAAATATTTAGTTAGAATGAGACTCCATGGCCTTTTAGGTATATGGTTTTATTGAATTGGGATAAAACAATACCTGATAGAACACATGTTATTTGAAATAGATAAAAAAAATTCATATATAACAGACACATAATAATATCAAAAATCATGTCTAATATACTAAAATTACTCCACCTATATACTATAATAGAAAATCTAGGTGTATTACTTTTACAATTAACATTTTAAAATTGAAACATAATATATCGGTTATCTCAGATGCTAGATAAGTGTAAACATAGGTAGTAAAAAATGAGTTGATGTGTATAATCATGATACTAAAGAAACTTATATCAAATAAAAAATTGATAAAAATAAATGTATAAGGATTGAAAAAATATAAGAAAAAAATATAATAGTGAGGAAACATGTTCTAAAAACCATTATCCATGATAGAAAAAATTAATTATAAGAAAAATCATAAGAGTATGACAGAAACACGTAAATGCAGTATAGCCTAAAATTAGGGGATTCATAGAAATTTGGCACAACCATATATACATATAAACCTATTATTATATAATATTCATTACTATTTGATTCCCATAACATAGTATTGAAGACACCATTACCTGATTCCCATAATGTATTTGGAATCACTAACTGATTCCCATTATAGAAATATCTTTCTATATTATATTCCCATAATTATCTCAAGACATAAAACTCCATAAAATATGAATTAGTGGGTGATACAGGATTAACCACATCATTATCCATATATATGATATCCATTTTAAAATGAGCATTCATCATATCACAATGAAACTATGTAAGTAAAATTGTTTTCATTCATCATGTCATAATAATCCCATGGAATGAAAATCAGTTTGATATAATTTTCAAATAGAAAAAATAAGAGACACAATCATAATTCCATTAATAATGGTAATTTGAAATACTCATTGAAAATAAAAGAGTATCACTATTTTTTAGTAATATTATAGAAAACTAAAATAAATTTAATTTAATAGAGAAAATATTATTTAATTATATTTATAAAGCTGATATATGTAGGATAATAGTTTCCCAAATCAATCGTTGAATATAATCTATGTGAAACTATTCATTTAATGGAATATAATTTTTTTAAAAGAAATAAATGTGATGGAAAATCATGAATATTCTCTATAGATGTTTAGGAAAGGTTAATTAATTGATGGACCAATTCCATTATTGTGATTTTATATCAATTATAATAATTATCAAAAATAGTATAAGCTATGTGTCACATCAAAAAGTTTTTTTAAAATTTAATTTTATAGATTTTGATGAAATGTAATTTTTAAAATATTCATTAATAATGGATCCATAAATATAATCAATAATGTTTTATGAAATTTTAATGTGAAAACTATAAAAACAATTAAAATTTTAAAACCACATTCTATAATTATTCATTGAATATGAATAATTGTTACTTATAGAAATGTATGGTAGGTGATAAATAAATTTATTTTTAATAAATGGAATACCATTTGAATATTTTAAAATATATTTATTAAAAAATGCATGATAAAAAGCGTTACAAAAATTAAATTTCAAAATATTGGAATGGAAATATTAATGTTACATGAGATAACACAAAATAAGATATCCATTTATAATATAGAAATTAGTCAGAGTCGAAATCATGTTCAAGAAGGTGAAACCAACATTAAACTAGATAATAATTATTTATAATAATGATATTAGTATTTGTAAATGAAATTATTATCATGGTAAATATTTAAATTTATATTTATATTTTTTCTCATCATTGACTATAAATTACAATAAAAACACTCTTATGTTGTAATAAACAAATAATTGAAGAAATTATTCCAATATTAATCATTATAACCCAATAGAGAGTGTTATGTTTTATAGAAATCCAATAAAATTTGATCATGATGAGCCTCATGAAACAACATTAATTAAATAAATATGGTAAAATAAATTCACTATGAATTAGCTACACCATTCCAAATATAATATGGTTTATAATGAGAAATATGTCTTATGAGGATAATATTTATATCATGAAATCGTTACATTGTTTCTTGACATAGTGATATGAACTCTATGATCCTAAATGATAAAATAATGATATAATTTTCCCTTATTTCATAACCTTTCTCTAATACATTTCCAATTAAAAATTTTATTTATATTTATAATCTCTATGTATATTATTTAGTTATTAAATATTTCCAATATTTTGTCTGAGTCATATTGAACATTTTGATATAGTTTAGAAATATTTTTTTAGTATTCCATATTATCCCAAATTTATTTACTCCACGATTATAAAATGTGTTGTAATTGATTATTTATAATTTTATTAATGTTATAGATTAATTATGTGGGATTTATTATGTTGATACATAAAGATGAATTTTGTAATGAAATTATTTTGATGATGCTTAAAAATCGATGTTACATTCTTAAACAAAAACTTCATTTTTTATATAGACATTTAAAATAAGATAATTAATTATTAACTTATTTATATGATATATTATCTGTCACACCCACCATTTTTTATAAAGTTATTTTACTAATTTTCTAAAAATTGGGTGGTTCGAGTTGAAACTGACTTAAATATTCCGGATATTATTTAAGAACCGATGTTTAGACCATTAAACCATTTATCACAATGTAGTCAAATCCATGTGAACTCGCTCAAGTCACCGTGCAACCATGTCTGGTTAACCACATGGTCTTCTCAGTGCTTAAGTCATGTATATAAAGTGTAATGAATAATGAAATTGAAATAAAATAAAAATAAGAAGTTTTAATAAATTTTCATAAATTTTATTTATGACAATACTAAAAACATTGTTTGAAAATATTATTATTATTATTAATCTTGTTATTAATATGATAATTAATTAAGTCATTTTTAATATTTTAATAATAATTATTATTGTTAATATTAAATAAGTTAATGACTTTTATTTTATATTATTTTATTTTCCTTCAAATTGTTCCATCAAGGTGTAGAATGGTACCCAGTTGATTTTTTTACTATAAACGAGTATTACGGGGCTTTACAGCCTGCGACACATAGGAAAGGAATAATTGTGAAGCCATGCGGCTTCGCCAAGGCCTCCGTGTCTCCTAAGAGTTCTTCAAATACCATATTCAATGAATTTTTAATAATGAAATTAAATTTAATATTTGGAAGAATTAAAATAATAAATTAAAATGATAAAAATTTGTTCATAATTTAATAAGTTGTGTTTTAATGATTATAATTATATTATAGTTATGGTTTTAGTTTAATTTTTTTTAATAATAATAATACTAATAATATTATTATTATTATTTATTTTGTTTTAGTTTATTTGTTTTTTTTATTTCATTCATTCTCTTCTTTTTTTCCTCCCCCCATTCTCTCGCATGTTTTTCGCATTTCCCGTTGGATTCACCCCAACACCTAAAACCCTACCCATCTCGGTGGCTCTCACCCATCCTACCTAGCTCATCTCCTTCCCCTCCTAGGCTCGGTGTCGCACCCCTGCTCTTGGCTCATACTGTCTCCCCTCGCAGCTGAACTTCCTCTCATGCTACAGCCCCTGCCTTCCTCGCATGTGCCATCCGCCGGTGCAGCAACCTACCGACCGGCCTACTCAGCGTACGCAACCGCAAGAATTTTCCCAAAAACGCGATGCTGCAACCACACCCGGCCGACCAGCTTGCATTTCTTACCCCATGGCCGCTGACCTATATCACTTTTCGCCATTTTTTCCGCATGGTGCACCTATGAAATCTCCCATTAAACTCCATCCCATTCCCAATATTGCTGCAGTAGGTTCATTTTATTTTGTTTGTTTAGTTTTTTCCTTTTACGGATTAACCGGAGAGGATTTAGGTGGTTCTTGGTCCTATTTTGATGTTTTCTTTTGTCCGATTAATGATTTAAGGTTCTTCTTGATTTTTATGTGGTGTGATTGATAGGAAATAGAAGTCACACACCGAGTTTTATGGAATTAATTAAACCAATATTGGTGGTTACATGCCATTACATGTTTTAGATAGTTTAATTTGTTTGTTTAGTAAAATTTAATATGTTCTATGATTTAGTTTCTTGATGCGAACTATGTTTTGAAAATGTTGTGACATTCATGTGTAATGAAATAGTATTTTATATTATAAATGGTGTGTTCTTTGTTTTGGTTTTGTTGTGGTAATCTATAAGGGTTTTAAATCAGTTTCTTATTAGGTGTGAAATATATTTATAAGGTGTTAGATATGTTTAAGAGTTGGGAATATTATTTTTCATTAGAAGCGGCTCTATTTTTTTCATGCATTCTAGATTATTGTTTTATAAAAATGTTTTATGTGTTGGATAGAATGTACAAAATGGGTTTTCAAGGAACATTAGGTGTGTGCGTATTTAAATGTGATTTCCACTTGAAAACCGATTCTTTTTTACATGTTATTTTTTTTGGTGAATCTTGACTTCAATTAATATTTTTTTAATAACATAAAACATGTATTGATATAGTTACCTTGAGAAAATTGTATTAACGAGGCATCATTATAAAGAATCAAGTGGTTTTTTGTGTGAAGTATTCTTACGTTTTCCTGAAATTATATCACTGATAGCTAAAATGGTTTGTTGATATATTTTTATTGCACAAAAGTTGTATTTTGAAAGGGTTGAATACTAGTTCCTTTTTAAAGTAGTATCTTTATGTAAAATGTGATATGTTTTTGGTATAAAAACAGTTTGCGTCACTTGATGGTGTTTTAGAAACGATGAAAAATATTTATTTAATTGAACATGTGGCATGAAACTAGTTTTAAGGATAATTTATTAACCAAGTGGTTTTAAATGACTTTCCTACATGTAATTGGGAATGATTATTATGTCTTCCCTAGTTGTGTAATTTATTAATGTTTTCTATGTTATGAAAATTGATTAGTTTCTTTTTTGAGTGCTTCCAAATGTGGTTTGTGAAATTATTACGTAACCTGAAATATATATTGGAAGGGTATCTTGTTATTGGTGTGTTTTTGAAATGGCGTTTTGGTGTGCAGGAGGTAGATTTTGTGTGTAACGTCTTGTTCGGTTTGTGTTATGTGAAGGTGATACATTATGTGAATGTGGAAACTTATTTAGCATAAGGGAATTCCCTAGGAACCTTGGTGGGTGGATTAAGACTAGTATGCTAGATGAAACATGAGTGGTTCAACCATGTTTTATCTGGTAGTTTTGACGTTAGCACACTAACTAAATATTGTGATTATTAGAGACCACTTTGTAATGGATGTTATTCCCTACTAGTGGCTCATGCATGAGAGCATGGATTGTTGTGGTTCATATGCCATGTTTTCACTGAGGTATGATATCTCGAGTGAACCACACATACTAGAAGTCTTAGGGTGTTGACCCTCCATGATCTACTATTCCGGATGTGGCGCTTTCCATCGGCATATGGACAACCACTTGGGTGTGTGCGTCTTCCTTATGTATCTTTTCACCCTCTTTAAAGTATTATTATTTTAGTGGTTTTTCATTGGAAATTATTTTAATATTTACTTTCATCATTCAAACGGTTCCTTAATAGTTTTTGAAGCATGTATTTGAATAAGAATATCGAGTAGTCTCTATGATGATGTCATGTGGAATCTTTTATATGGTGGTATACTACTGGGAATTCTGAACACACCCTACATACACCATTGGGTGTATATAGATCCCGTCTTTATATTTTTGGTTGAGGAATCATGTTTAGTTATAGTGGCTTGGGTTATCGATGATTTCCTCGTGTAGGTCTGACAATGGTGGTTTGAGTTGGTTGCTCCCCATGTTGAATGAAGGTGAGAATAGTTGTGTCAGTTTTATTTTCATTATAGTCTTCTAAGAGTATTGGGTTTAATAATAAACTTTAAGTTCGTACAATGTAATGGGTTTTTTTGGTTTTGTTATCCATTTAGTTTATTTATATTTTTAGTTGTTTTGTGTTTATATTTTTAGGTAAGTTGTTCTCATTTGACAATTTTGATACCCGGGCACTTGTGACAACCCAAGGAAATCGGGAACGCCATTCGGGCCATGTCGTGGACAGGGTCACGCGCCGAGTCGGATGGGGACCTGGCCATGTCCCTGAAAAAATTGTATCAGAGAAGGTTTTCCCTCTTGGTTCATGTCCCTTTGGGATTGATTTCGATAGACCAAAGTTGGAGGTGTCGAAACATGATGTTTTGGCAACGAGCAAGGTGACTGACCCCCACACATTATGGCAAGACTCTAGTTTCCAGAGTAATTTGAGGATTTTGTGAGTCGGTACTTGTGGTTAATCCTATTTAGAGAGAATGAAAAGTGATTATGGTCAATTATCCTAGTGTGCTCGTTGTTCTTAGAAATCCATGTAGATTTGGGGACGCTTTCCAAGAATACTCTTTGTGGAAGTGGTGTGTTTGGCATATGGCTACCAATAATATGTCTTAGTCACATGCTGACACTAGTATCCTCTTACATAAATCCTCGTCACTTTTTTTTAGTATTTTGAAATATTTTTTAGATGTAAAAATGGTTTGGTGTTAAAAAAATCTATGGTTGTGTGGTGTCTCCTTGTATTTTAGAAAATTTTTATGTGAGGCATTTAGAGCCAAGAATCTTCTTTGAATGATATATGTCATGATTTGAATTCTTATTTTTATGTTGGTCTGTAAGCATGGGGTTAATGGTTATTTTAAAATTGATTTGGGAAGCCCTTTTAGGGGTTCCCCCTACACGTTTAGTGTTCTATTGAGATATTTATTGGCCATTTGACCAGTTTGATTAGGTCAATGGTTCTCTTTCATAACTAGTGTATGCCTCTATAAATCATTGACATGCAATTAATGTTTGGACATAGGCAATTCACCATTGGTTGACCCTCCAGTTGATTAAAGTAATCAATCTCACTTTTTAGTGATAGATCTATGCCTATCCCTTTCTCCATTTTGGTTAAGAGGATTTTCTCGCAGTGGGATGACAGATGTGAGGGGAGATAATGGGAGCTTCAGTCTCTTTGAGTTGTCTGAGTCCTCAGGCATAATGTTTGACATCGTTGCATCTGAAGATTCCCCATATAAATATTGTAAGGAATCTAGTGGGTAAGGTTGAAGGAAATTCAGAGTTATTAATGTTGATTGGTGTCTTGAAGAAATTATATTTCGTTCATCCGTCAAAGGTGTCATGTTTGGTGAAATATTTCATCGTGATTTTTTTTGAAGTGCAAAGATGGACTTTGTAGATCCCTAAGAGAATCCATATTTTCATATGAATACATCCTACTCATAGGGAGTTCTAATTTTTGTGTTCATAGAGGAGTGTTTGTTGTGCATCTATCCTTCTTATGTTTCTTGGTTATTTTGAATAAGTGATGCATTTGTATCATCAAAACCAATATTATGGTGGTTGTTCAATGAGGGAGTTGTTTAATTCAAGAGTGTGTTGTGTCTCATGGTGTTGTCTTGAATGTATTATGGTTTCTTGTGGCACCAAGAAAGGTGAAGCTCTATTCATGGGTCTTCAATACCTTATTTTGAGGTAGGAGATGCTTCAATTATTAGGGTTCCAGCCAATAGGCCTTGGCCTGAAGCTGGTGTGTGGTCAGGAATCTTGAGAGTGTATGGTACCCCGAACTTATTTCTGTCATTGGTATTGATGGTGAAAGTGGTTTTAATTGTCCATTGTGTTTGTTACATTCAAATGAATTGTTTGGTTGTGTGAGGCTTTTATAGCTATGATGAGGCGTATTCGTCTCTTTACCTAAAAGTTCTGGTGGTTACATCCCAATGGATATAATTTATTTTGTAGTGATTATGGTGTTCGATTGGGTGAATTGGTCTCAAATTTTAATATTACTCAAATAGAGATGAGGAGATGTTGGTTTGTCTTGGGTCAGGGTTATGACTCCCCAGTATTTTGGCCCAGCCCTCCCTGCCCCTTGTGGTGGTGTGTTTGGTCATTGTCTGAAAATTTCCAAAGTTTAGTATCTTCTGTCAGTTCTAATGGTGGACAGACCCACGATGGGTCTTGTACATATGTCTCTCGAATGAATTAGTTTTTACCCATTTTCATATTGGGGGTAGTCAACCCGGGCATCCTTGTGTCGGATTTCTAATATTACCTCGAGCTTTAGTAAGTTTCAAATATTAGGGAGAACCTTTGGCCTTCTCCCTATTGGACTTTAGATCTATTCCTAGTTATGGCTTAGTGGTAGGTGAGTAGAGTGTTCCTTGAAAGAGTTTGATCTTGTTTGATCGTTTCAATCAAACAGTTTGGTTTTTTTTCTATGGTTCTCAAAGAGTTTTGCTTTGGGAAGTTGGCTTTTGTGGGTAAGATAGTGCCTATGAGCACGTGGATCTTGTCTGGTTTCCCACGATTTTCTCAACTGTCTTTTTTTAATCTTAAGGGGGTGTCACTTTCTACATTATGGTTTTACCCTAGTTGTGGATTTCCATGGATATAAAGCTCTACTGTGGGGAGAAATGTCAAACAGCCAATTTTTAAATCAATTATTTTTTAAATTTTCTAGGCATCGGGTGGTTCTAGTTGAAACCCAACTAAATGTTTTATGTTCCTATTAAAAAATGGAAGTTTTTTCCATGATAGCATTTAGCACATCGCGTTCAAAGACATGTTTCCTTTCTTGAGTCACTGCGCGACCTTTCTCAGTTAACTGCACGGTCTCCTCAGTGTTCAAGGAAATCATATAAAATGTAATGAATAATGAAATTAAAATAAAATAAAAATAAAAAGTTTTAATAAATTTTATGAAATTTACATAATAATAATAATAATAATGTTTGAGAATATTATTATTAATGCTGTGAAGAATATAAATATAATTTTTTTAAATTAGTATTTTAATAATTATTATTGTTAATGTTAAGATAAGTTAATTATTTTTATTTGAAATTATTTTGTTTTCATCGAAATGATCCATCGAGGTGCGGGCAGATTCCTAGTTGAATTTGGATTTTTTGTCGACAAACGTGGTTTTTGAGGCCTGACAGCATGCGACGCACATGCAATGCATTATTTCGAATCTGTGCAGCTTTACCAGGACCACCATGTGACCCGACGATTCTTAAACTAACCACATACTATAAATAAATAATAATGATATAAAATTAAATGTATAGAGATTAAAAATAAAAAAATAAAATGGGAAAAATGTTAAAATAATATAACAAATTCTGGTTTAATGTTAATAATAATATTATTGTTTTGGTTTTAGTTTAAGAATAATTTTATTAATAATAATTTAATTATAATTATTTGTTTTATTTTAGTTTTTTACTTTTTTATTCTTTTTTTATTCTTTCTTCCTCTTTTCCCCCTTCCCCTCATTCTCTCCCTTCATTCCCACCTTTCCTATCAGATTCCCCCACCCACCTGAAACCATATCCAACTTGCCAGCTCCCCCCCTCCTACACAGCTCGATGCCCTCCCCTCGTATGTACGTTGTCTCACCACTACATGTGGCTCATGTCGTCGCCCCTCCTGGAGGACCTTACCCTCTTTTAAAACCCCCTGCCCTCCTCACCTGCATCATCCACTAGACTATATATCTCCCAATTGGTCAACTTGGATCGCAAAACTGTGCGTCCTTTCACGATAACCCATTGATTCACCCCTTCCTGGCTCGCAAGCTTGCACCACTGGCCTCCATCCCTTCCAGCCATTTTTTCTAACACAGTGCTCTTCCAACAACCCCCTTTATGCTCCATCTAGCTCAGAATATCCCTACTGAAGTTAAATTTAATCTGGTTTTGTTGGTTTCATTTTTTGGGAGATTAAAAGGTGAGGGTTTAAGTGAGACATTGTCCAGTTTTGATGTTTTCATTTGTTAGATTCTTATTTTAAGGGGTTTCATGATGTTTTTGTGGTGCGTTTGATGGGAAATTAGAGACACGCCACAAATTGTATTTAATTCTTTCACCCGAAGTAGGTTGTTCCATGCCCTTTCATCTTTTAGATAATTTAGTTTTTTTATTTAGATAAATTTACTATGTTCTATGATTTAATTTTTTGATGCGAACTATGTTTCATAAATTTTGTGACATGTACATGTAATGAAATTGTATTTTATATTAGAAATGGTGTGTTCTTTGTTTTGGTAATTTATAGATGTGTTAAAATAATTTTTAATTTGTTGAGAATTATATTTTTAAGGTGTTGGATATGCTTAATTGTTGGGAATAAATTTTTAAATTGGAATCAACGTTGTTTTATGGGTTCATGATTGTGCATTGATTTATAAAAATGTTTTCTCTGTTAGTTGGTATGTGCGAAATGGGTTTTCAAGGAAATTTAGTTGTGTGTGTGTAGTTAAATGGAATTTCCCCATGAAAACATATATTTTTTTGGAAAGTTAACTATTTGGTACATCCGGATAGTAATTGAAAAAAAATTTGAATAATGGAATTTTTTTTTGATATGGTTACCTTGAGAAACTTGTTGTAAAGTGACGCCTAAATATAGAATCATTTGGTTATTAGTGTCAATAATTCTTGGGTTTTTGTGAAAAGATTTCATATATAGTTCAAAGGATTTTTTGACTTATTTTTATGGAACTAAATTCGTATTTTGAAAGATTTGAACACACATTCATTTTAAAAGTAGTATTTTTATGTAAAATAAGACATGTTTTTGTGGTAAACCCACTTTTTGTCACTTTGTAGTTCTTTATAAATAGTGAAAATAGTTCATTTAATTGTGTTAGTTGTGAGAAACTAGTTTTAAAGATAATATGTTAAGAAAGTGGTTTGAAATGAATTTCCTACTTTGAATTGGCTGTGTTTATTATGTCGGTCCTAGTTTTGTTATTTAATAAGGTTTTCTATATTGTGAAAATTGAATATGTACTTATTTGAGTGCTACATAATGGGGATTTTTTATATGATTCATTAACAACAAATATTTTTTGGAATGGTATATTTGTGTGCGTGTGTTATTAAAATGGTGTTCGGGTATGCAGGTGTTGGATATTGTGCGTAAGGTCTTCTTCGGTTTGTGTTTTGTGAAGGTGATACATTATTTGAATGTGGATACTGATTGAGCCCTTGGGAAAACCCTGAGTACCCTGTGGGAGGATTAGGACTAGTACGCTAGATGAAACGTTATAGGTTCATCCCATATTAATCTAGAAGTATTGACATTACAAACTAACTAATCTTTTGTGATGATCGGAGACGAGTAGGTTATGGATGTGTTTCCCTACTTGTGGCTCATGCATGAGAGACTTTATTATTGTGGTTTTTGTGCCACGTTTACACCGAGGTATAGTGTCTCTAGTGCGCCACACATACTCTCTTAGGGGATTGACCCACCATGATCTACTATTCATGACGTGGTGCCTTTTGTCGGAATACGGGGGACCACTTGGGTGTGTGTGTCATCCTTATGCATCTTCTCATCCACATCAATGAATTATTTGTGAAATGGTTTTTCTTTAGACAATATTCTTTTTTTTACATTCAACTAGGAAATTTCTTTTAACCATTTGTTAAAGAATGTTTTTGAATAAGAATATTAAATATTATATTTGATGCTGAGTCATAGAATCATTTATTTGGTGGTATACTACTACGCATTTCTCTCACATCTTATATACTTCTTTGGGAGTATGCACACTATGTCCCTTTTGTATTATAGGCTGAGGCATCAATCTTAGTGATGGTATTTTCGGCTATCGATGGTTTCCTCATGCAGGTCTGACGATTGTGGTTTGAGGAGGTGGCTCTTCATGTTCTTTAAATGTTAGAATAGTTGTGTAATTTTTTTTTCATTGCAGTATTTTCAGAGTTTGGGGATGAATTGTAGAGATTATGCTTGGTCCAAAGATAAGAGTTTTTTTCACAATTTAGTTTATTTATCTAGTCATTTGTTTTATATTTACATTTTCAGGAAAATCATTCCCATGTGACGGTTTTGATACATGGGCACTTGTGTCAGCCCGTGCGGATCAAGAACGCCCTTCGAGCCATGTCGCGGACCAGGATGGGCACCGGCTTGGATGGTGACCCATCATGGTTTGTGACATTACTAAAAACTAAATTCCAATAATAATACATGATATTAATTTATTACATTATTCAAGTAGGTGGTTTATCCCTTACAATCCAAAACATATAACAATTAACGGATGAATTTGGATTGATTTAGATGTAATATAATTATAGAAGAATCATTTTGATCTTATTTAAAATTAATTAGGGTTATATATAAAAATATATACTAAATATAATAATAATATGAACTATGTGATGTCATTATATAATAAAAATGAATCATTTTTATCTTCATTGTAATCTCTTTAGGGATATTCTAATTTAAAAGAGTTGTTTATTTTTCATTTAGTTAAGAGGTTGTCCATTTTGATATAAAATAATAATAATTATTATAAAAATTAAATTTTCCCCTCAAAAACTATATTATAACAATACATGAAATGCACTAATGAATGTTGAAATACATCGTTCCATGGATGGGGAAATCACCATGAACACATGGATGTTAATTTCTTTTTTTTTAGAATATTGGAAATGAGTAATATGGTATATTATCTAAAAACTGAATATATTTTATAAATATAATAGTTAAATATTAAATTTCATATTATGACTATCCTTGAATGGAGGTGATAAAAATTAAAACATGTTGAGTCACAGAGGCAATATTTCATATAAATGAACGATAGTCATATTTTATTTTATTATGGGATGAGGAGAAATTATAGATAATAAATTTACATTTATGAATACAATTTTAATTTGATGAATAGTATTTCATCATTATTCCCATTATTAAAATTTTCATGAGGGAATGTAATTTAAAATTGAAGAGGTTGATTCGTGTAGGCAGTTGTCTTTCTGTACACATGAAAGGTTCTTTCTCAATTATTAGTGGGTTGAAATGAAAAAATCAAGGTTGTCACATTAATTTAAAACAAAAACATATTTAAACTTAACTATTTTTATTACAATAACATGGATATGATTTTTTAGAATAATATTTAGAAGAAAATACTAAGAATTAGGTAATACTTCTGTCGAGAAATTTATATTACTTTTAGATATCTCTTAGTAAAGGGTGGACAATAAAATAAGGGGGATAGAGACATATTTAATTGATATGGGGTTCTACGTTCATCTTATTTTCAGAATTGTAGAATAAAATTTGAATGTATATTTTTACAATGATATGATGTATCTTATTCCTTTCATAATTTATGAGGACGGGAATATCATATGAACCATTTACATTTTCAATCATGGGAAGTAACTACTCATGGATAAAATGATAAAATATGGGAACAAATAATGGAGGTGGGGTTTATTAAATATACACATCAACTATCCATTAGGAAAGATGTTTTGGTAATATTTTAGATTTTTTCAATATTGTAAATAAAAAGTTTCCATTTTGGATTATAAAAATGTTATTACCTTTCATCAATTGATATTAATTTTAATAAACAAATTTATAATGTTTTAAATTTAAAAAAATAACCATACGTTTTAAAATTTTAAAATAATTTTATAAAATAAAATATTTCACGTTGTGAAATGATAATATTAAAATTAATGTACATGAATAAAAGAAATTATTACAATTTAATTTTTAATCTTCAAACATGTGTATACCATAATTATCAACCTTATAAAATTTCCCATAAAATTATTATTGTAATGACCTGAAATTTTTAAATGATAATTTCTTTCTAACTAATTATTTTCACATATAATATAATTATATAGCAAAATAAAATGAAAAAAAAAAACAAAAAAACAAAAATTATAAAAATTGATAATTACATCAGTATGCTACAAATCTAATTAAAATTACAAACATTACAACTGGACACAAAATCTATAATTGAATATCTATAATTTTAATTTATAGATCTCCCAAGTCTGCTAGAATCATCACACCCTCAAAAATGATATATAAATTAATCAAAATATTAGTAGACAAGTATCTATTTTAAAAAATGAATATATATCATTATGGGGAAATTCTTATGAATTCTATGTAAGTAATGATGTTATTTTATAAGGTATAAAGGGAAAATAATAATTAGGATTCGACCATTATATGATCATTGGTAAAATGATATCATTGGCCTATTAAACCATTTGAAACTATAATAATGGTCGATATTTTTATCATTATAATTAGATTTTATGCATACTAATGAAAATGGATAATTGATATTAAAAGGAGATTTGATAGCCTTAACCAGTAGAGTCAAGCCATTTGATTACTATTCATCTAAACATGGGAGGGAGATACCGTCAATGGGTTTTCCCTTTGATAATCCCAATCCAAACATGAAAACTTAATTATTGAATGAAATTACTTATGGGAGAAGTTGAATTAATTAGAGATTACCACTCAGTCAACATTAGCTAAACCCCCAATGAAACTATTAACCTCCCATACCACACCCGAATAGTGTATGCGAGTTTAATAAGAGATACAAGTCTCAGGATAAGTTATATTAAGTGTTAAATCTATTTTATAAATAATTTTTTTATTCTATCATGTCTATTTTAAAATGATTATTATTAATATCATTTAATTCTAACTGATACGATCTTGATAAAATGTTTTTTGGATGCTTATGAAACACATTTTTATTCTCTTGTAAAAATATATTGAATTTTAAAACCAACAAATGTATTATAGATATTATTTTTTATGTTAAAATAATTTTTTAAAACATTACCATCTTAATATAAATGATAAAATAATATTATAATAGTCGATGAAAGCTTTTATAAGTGTCATACATTTAATTATTACAAAAATAATACACATTGAAAATAAATAATGTTTTCTTTAAATTTAGAAGTAAAAATTATTATATATAGTGAATTATTCTAAAAATAATAATATTTTAAATCTACATATCGAAATTTGGATATGATAAATTTATGAGAATTTTTATCTTTATTTATTTTTCCATGAATAGTTGAAAATACAGTTTTGGGTTTTAGGTATATTTATGAATTCATAATATTTTTAGAAGGTGTAAAAAATGAAATAGAATCCAGAACCAATTATTTTAATTAATATTAATTATTTTAATCAATTTTAGTTAATTTATAAAACTATAGGTGACATTCAAAATCCTAAAAAAGAACTTTTAATTTTAAAAAATATCACTCTATGTAATCTTTACCAATTAATTTCAAAAATAAGTATTAAAAATTATTTTCGATTCCTGTGTATTATATTTTCACAAAATATGATACAAATTTCTAAATCCATGAGTGAAAACAGTTGATAATCAAATGGGATTTCATTTTCTACATCCTAGTTTTCGAAACCTATATTTTCAAGTTATTAAACAATTTCTTCACATTTTCTATAAATACCCACCAACTTCACCATTACCATTGACTAAAAATATTATTATAATAAATTTATTGTGATTTATTCTCTCATTGAGCCCCCATGGTGTCCAAAATCCCCCAATTTTTTATGATAATGTTTTAGAAAAACTCATAATGTTAATGGAAATCATTACTTCTCTTTTCCATTCATTTCCAATTTTTTTTGTTATGTCCTCAAATTTCCAAATTAAGATTGTTTTTACACATCCTACTATAAATTAACATTAATAATAATTTTTAATAATTGGTATACCCAGGTCTCCTATCATTTTACCAATTTATATAATGACATATTACACATGTCATGCTATCGAATGTTTTACTCATATTTCTCTCTTTTACATGATAAGTTATCTTTTACTTATTAGTTAAATACCCAAAAATATTTCCTTATAAATGTCAATTCAAATAGAAGAAATAATGTTTAATTTAATTTTTCATTTACATATATGAAACACACATTTCCTTTCCATGTGTAAAAAATGAAGTAATGATCATATAGTTATAAACTTTTGTATTATATAATTTTGATAATAAACACATTAATTATTTTCTATGGCTTATTAGTTGGATGAATATAATCAGTCTATGTGGCTCACAATAATTAATAAATATTTTTGGTATACCTTGATAGTTCTCCAATGCATTGGGTAAGGAATTTAATCTATAGAGATGACATGTTTTATGAAACATTGGGGAATAACCATGGAAATTTTCATTTAGGACACCTTGTTGATAAATCATATTGATGTGCCTATGAAGGAATCATTTAAATTCTTAATAATAATAATTTATATTACATGATCCATGTTTTTATTATTATGTTATTTATATTTTTAATGCCTTATTTTTATGCCTCTTGTGCTTATTGATATATCACATGGTCACATTCTTAATGTCTACCTTTCTCATACACTCACTGGTCTGTAGAATCACCCCATTCCTTTCATGTAAATCCCCATTATATTAGATATTGTAAATGTAACTTAGGGTAAACCCATGAATATTTCATCAAGTTGTTTTAGAATTTTTTTTCAAATATTCAATTTTTATGTTCCTAATTTCCAGGAAACTAGTCAATAAAAGTTCTTCCACATGTGTCATATAACCAAAAATAATGTAATTAAATGGTGGGATACTATAGTTGGTATAAAAGGAGGGTTTATTTTTTTGTGGAAAATGTTACTTGAAAGTAGATTGTAGAACACTATTAATATTATTAAATATAGTAAAAATCCTTGGTATTTTGGTATTTATTATGTAAGTGGTTCCCAAAAAAATAAATCTATATATAGTTAATACAAGTGGATGTGGATCTAGAAAATATGTACAAATGTTATACACCTAAAAAAATTATATTGTGTTATTCTTAATCGAGAACTAGTACATGACAAGATTCCTTATTATTCACCTTGATTGACAGTCATGGGGGATATTATTGGTTAATAAAAATCATTATCTGAGAAATTATAAAAGATATATAGAAATTTTAATTTTTTTATAATATATTAATACTATATATAATAATGATGTTTTGATAAATAAAATACACATAAAATTTATAATATTCTTAAATATAACACATTTCTCAAATCAGATTTCTTCTTTTAGGAAAATGGTAGGAAATATAAGGATCCACATAAATCATGAGTGTAACAGATGATACACAAACTAAATTCTAAAGGATGTTGTAATGGAAAATGTATAATGATGATATTTAATTTAAACTGAGTTATAAAACAATTGAAATAATTCAAGAGAATAGATTCATCATGAATTAAACAGATTTCTATTTAGTCCTTTACAGGTCAACAACAACCTTATTATAATGGATATATGAATTCATTGATTACTGGACAATGTATAAGCTATACAGAAAATAAAATTTATATACATTATTGATTGGAGTAAGAGAAATTCACCATAAAAATATACCTCTTATATTGATTTGCATTTAAGTGGTGGAAACTGATTAAAAATATGAATACTAGTTGAATATTTAATGCTATATAGGGGAATGAGTTTTCGGGAATGTGTTGAAAAAATTATTTCGTTCATTAGATTAGAACAAAAGTTGACATAGAACACCTTGAACTATTTTAGATGGGAAATTAATTGGTGGGAACATATGACATTAACATTAAAAAACTTCCTCATTACACCAATTTCTGGTTACAGATCCTAATGGAATGAATGAAATATTCTTTAGTGGACTCACACTCGTACTTCTTGTGAATCTATATAATTGAGACTATGAAATATATGAAGTGGTAATGAGAGGTTTTTTAATATAATTTTATTAATTTTGAGGGATGAAGTGGTAAGTTAGAATAAATAAAATGAATAGAGTAATATATCCTAAATCAGGGAGAATTTTCAATTAACGAAAACTGGAAAGACTTTGATGCTTCCCATGTGCAGTAAATCTGAAAATAATCATTTGTGTAACCAAATTATATGAATTGTAATGTGATAAAAGTAATAAATAAATAACCATATAGATTATATTTTTCCTTTTGAGGTGTTGACTCAACTTATCTATAGTAATGACTATGTGATGATGATTTAAGACCAGCCAAATGTACAGTTCTTCATGTCTGGACATCTTGTGAAATTTTACAGCCCATTCCAAAAATAAAAATATACTATAGGGGAACCACCATAAAATTTTTCATATTCCATTAGATAATGGACATGTATTTTCAATCATAACGCTTGAAGTGTAGTCTCCAAATTATGTTGTGGTGGGTATGCTCATTGTCCTCCCATTGTTAGAAATTACCTCGTTTAATCTTAGTTATATGAATTCCTTTATTTCTTTGATGTTTATAAATAATATAGAATGAATTCAAAAATAAGTAAAAGTAGTGTTATTAATCAAGACTTATTAAGGGATTATCTAATCACACACATTGTACAAGAACTCTTTCATTATCATTGGAAACTACAATGTCATAAAAAATCTTTTAGTCATTACCACGGTGGAATTCAACAATATACAATACTTGAAATGTCTCTCAAATTATTCTAATAAGATAAAATGTAGTTTTATGGAAATTTTATTAGTCTTGATTGGAAAACCAATATTAATTTTCAAATGAGATATATACCGACGTGTTTTATATCGAAAATTACCTCTGATAAGTAACATTATAGAGATTATATGTGAATATGGAGAAACATTTGAATATATAATGATAGATAATGTCACCATAGATTTGGAATTAATTTATTTATTTTTTGAAGAGTTTTCTTCACCTCCCTATGAAAGTGAGGAAGGTTTCTCCATTAAACTCATACCAAGATCCAAGAAAATATAGACGACCCCATAAAGAAAAAATATGTATATTTAGAAAAATTAAATGAATAACATAAAGATATTTTTGATAAGGTATTTATTCAACTTGTTGTGTTTTAAATCCATGTTAATAAGGAAGACTATGATATTCAGTAATTTTTTTATCGTGAACGTTTTAGAAAATAAAAATCTACTCTCTTTGAAAAATTATATGATTGAACTAACTATTGTATTCAGGAGTTCAAAGTTAAAATTCTTAGGAATTTCCATATTATTTTTAATTAATGATGTTTCATGAAGAAATTGATTTCATAATACTTAATGGCTTCATGTGACAATGCCCAAGAAGATTGATCAAATTTAAAATATCACCATAGTCAAGGTCATGATGAAATGAAAAGAGAAATTTGTTCGAATATGGTATAAGAATTATATATGTGTCAATGTTTTATTGTTTACATAGACATATAACCCCTAATAAATATGGATTGTGTTTCTAAACTAGATATTTAATTAAGTGTAGTTTCCCTGTGTTTTCCAAAATTATGGGCCTCATAATCTATATACTCTTTTTATGGAAATCTATGGTATTATGAAAATGAGTTCATAGATTAATTTTCAAAGTCCATGAAACATAGTTTTTGGACAATAATGGTGGTACATGGGACTGAGAAAAAAAATCAGCCAAGGATGTATAACACCTCAATATTCTAAAGAACAATTTAGTACTCAAAATTGATTATAACTTTTAACACCATGTGTAAAGAAGTAATATATTAACCAGATACAACACATTATGAATTAATATAATATACTCTATTGTTTTTAATTTAAAAAACATCAATTTAGCTTGATTAACAATAAAAAGTGACCTTCCTCAACAGCTTTCATTACGCACAAAAACAAGTTTCGCTAGATTATAATGTATTATAAAAATATAATTATTTAATATGATATGATATATCCTAAGATATTTATTTGAGGTATTGAATATTATAAAAAGAATTAGGAAAATATATTTTTAATAAAAAATTTAAATGATTTCATTGGTTACCAGTTAATAAAAATTAAAATAATAACAAATTATATATAAAATGAAATATTATTATTTATAATATTATAAAAGAGTTTTACCCAATAAATATAATTAATTATAAATATATAATTAATTTAATTAAATTTGTTAAATTAAATTCATTTTTTCATTCATTAGGATTTATAGTAATATTATAAAAACAACCCAAATTTTACAAAAAAAACCCTTATTTTTATGAAGGCTATTATACCACCATTTAATGATTAACCCATTTTAAATATAAATTTTTACTCTTTAATAGATTTAATAGTTTTAAACTAAATTCATATTTGATATAGAATGAAAAAAAAATCATGTTGGGGGAATTTTTTGAAATTTATGGAAACATGTGTATTTTTAATTAATAGTAAAAAATACAAAATTTTATTTCCAAACAACATTTTCATATAATTTTTTTAATGATAAATATAATTTTAACATTATTTTAATGTTTAACATGATAATATTTTTATAAATTAATCCCATTTTTTCATGAAAAATCAATTTCAGTTTGAAATTAAACATAAAAACATAGTAAACATTAAGACGTCTGTCCTCTGAAAACTTGTAATATCATCCCACCTTAAAGATTTAATTTAAATCAATTTAAATCAATTATATGATTGAAATATTGAAAAATGGATTCTATATTTATATTATCATAATTTATAATTTATAATAAGACCAAATTTGAATTTCTATAAAAATACTAGTGAAAGTGATTAAAAATAATTACAATGATTAAGGTTAAATTAATATTAATTGAACATAATCTTAAGACCCAAAAATGACATATATAGGTATAAAAGAGTAATTTAATGGGTAATTTTCAACCCTATAATATCATGGGTATAAATTTGATGTTTATTGTATCCAATTACATCATAAAAAACATGAGATGAATTCCATTTTCAAAATATTACAACAGTGTCACTCCTCCTCCATTATAAAGGCCACAACTTCTCCCCATTTATCACATCTCTCAAAAACATGGGTTCAGCCAATATCTATCCAAATTGAGTCCCAAAATCCCTACCATATATCATTAATAATCTCTTATGGTATAAATCCTTTCATGTAATCCATATGGAATAAACCAAAAGGAGCTGCCCTGTTTTTAGTGAAAATATTTTCAACTGTCTCTTCTCTTTTGTTTACTCATCCACCAATTGAATTATTTTTATATCATTATTGTATTATTAAACCAATAACTTATATATAATTTAATGGTTCATTATTAATGTTTTTTACTAAAATTACCCAAACATCCATTTAATGTGTAACAAACATATCATTTTTGTGTATGACGCAATACTACCTCACGAAATGATGATTGTTCATTTTTCATTTACCCCCTCTCATGGGGGATATTATGATGTAAAATATGCTTATATATGACATAAATTATATTTAATGTTTGATTATATTTCTTTAAATCTTTTTTAACAAATAAAATTAATACATTACATTTTTTCATAATATGATAACATTGTTTGAGGAAATGTGGACTACCACCCATTAAAGCGATGTGATTCATTAAAACTATAAATTGATCATTTAAATTGTGGATATATTTAAAATTATGTTACATAATGAAAATTAATATGATATAAATGAAATAATAATATTTTTTTAAATATAATATATCATGATATTTATATCCTTTTGACACACACTTAAAACATTATAATGTCATTCATGGATGTTTGTACAACTACCTCCTTGACAAGTTATGAATGCATTTACATAAATTGAAATATAAATAAGTATATGTGAATTATTAAAATTTTATTTATCATATAATTATATATCTGGTATTTTAAAGGGTTATTTACCATCTTTCCTTAATGATTATTGAAATATGAGAATGTTACTCAGGCATACATACGACCTATAATCTCTATGATTGCATTATTAATTAATTTTTCATAACCATATTTAATGATTACTTTTAAAACTATAATTGATCAATAAATATAATAATAATTTCATTATTATTGTTCTTTAATGTTATATAATAAACTCTTTAACCATATTTGACCTAGTAATGTAGTTTTCGACACATAACCCGAATTTGGTCTAAACACCAAACATAAATAGAATTGATTAATAAGTTGTATGAAAAATTTTCACAAGTGAAATAAGAGTTATTAAAAAAATAGAGAATTTTATAAAAAATAATATAACTAAAATAAGTATATTATACATGATGTTAAATGATGTTCAACCGAATGGAAATGCAAGGTAAGGGGTTCTCTTATATCATGTTACATCTGTCAGAGAAATGTCATGTTCACCACATACTAATTTTTATTTGTGTATATACTTCCATTTTTGATATATTATATCATTAAAAAATTTATCTTGATTATATTTAATATTTTATTTAATGTTATTCATCCCTGAGTATTATAATTTGAAGTGTTTCAACATTGTCTGTGAGACATGGAAATGTTTAAATACTATTTTCCTCAAAAATTACATTAACGATCTTTCAATGGTGTTTCAATTAGAGGATATATTTTTAAAAAAGTTCAATAAAACCTTTAATTTTATCTCATATTGTTACTCATGAACTTTTTCATATATAATTACCAATTTCCACTCTTTGTCACTCAAATCGTTTTAGAATTTTTTTTTCAGAAAACCCAACATTATTTGACTGTTTAGTAGGAGAACCTATTATATTCTAAAAACAATGTTTTATTAAATTAATTTCAAGAATAATTATAAAATTATTTTGTAACTAAATTATTACCCTTTTATTCTTTAACCAATTTTTTCAAATAAATATTCTTATACATTTTCGATTAAATCATTTTTTAACATTTTAACAATAGAAAAACAATGTTGTTTTTACCCAGTATGTCATGTTCTGATTTATCTATAATTATTCATTTGAGCATCGATTTATAGTAATAAAGGATAATTTTAATCATTTTTTAAAAAAATCATTTAAAAATATATTTTTTAATTTGTTTCAATATAATATGATATTTTCCTCAAGATTTTTTTTAATCATCTTTTATAGTATTTATATTTATCATCAACAAAGTACTAATGTTTTAAATCCACATAGTATTTGTGGTTTTGATAAAAACATTATTATTCCGTAAGATGTTTTATTATTCCTTTGGACAAGGATATTATTCACATTTACTTCGTTGATTATTTTGTTAGAAAAAATGAATTATTCAATTTTAATAATCATCAAACATTGAATTCCTATTAATTATCCATTAAATTTATCATGGATATTACTATTTATTAAACCATATATCATTTTTCATATTTTATTACTATTTTATACTTTGATAGTAATTTTATTATTTGGGAAAATATTGATAATTATTTTATATTTATTCAATACGAATATTTGATAAAGATTATAATTTATTATTTTAATTAAATATGAGGAAATATATTGAAATGAAATGACTAGAGGATCCCTGACATTATATAACTTCTCGATTCATCCATAGGTCCTCATGAGACAATGTAGATGGGAAAATTAAATGGGTTTTTATCCATACATTTAATCATTATTGTGAAGGATATTGACAGTATAGGTTATCATGTGCCTTAAACATCACATCTACTAAGAAATAATTTCCATAATATTTGTTTCAGTTATTATTCATCTATGAGATTTTACATCAATAATTCTATGGATATATTTAATTTTTAGTTCTATAGTTTAATACAATGTGATTTAGTTTCACAAATTTCCATATTTTTCCTACATTATCTAGTTATTTTAATCAAATGAGTTTCTACATATTGTATTTAAATTTTTTTCATAAACAACCTTCTCAGTTTTTTTATATCTCATGTGAGTTTAGTTATTTACTAGGTCACAATCATTATTCTCATTGATTAATTATAGCTACAAATATATTTTTTCATTAATGAGAATTTTAGATCAGCATTATAAAGTTTCTTTCCCATTAATACAATATGAAATCAATGAATGATATGTCATGATTTAAAGATTTATTACAGTTAAACAGTAATATATTTATTAATAAAGAGGGAAAAAATATATTGTAATTTGTTAATTATTTTGTTCTATAAGAATCATTTATATATATGGTTACTAGGACAAATGAATTCCCATTAATCTGAGATTTGATTACTTGTAACCATTCCATTATAATCAATAGTGGACACGAGGTCTTAGATATATAAGGTGGGTATATATAGTTGGCATCAGAGTAGGATTAGTAGAAACCTTATAAAGGATATTTAGAAAAACATAGATTAGTGATATTATAACTAATGAAAAATTTGTGGATATGAATTTAATAAAACCTTAGAATAATGGTAATGTATAAAATATATGGGTTTTCTTATTAATTGATCCATGTCTATTCAGTAGAAGTGGATATTGTTTTAAAACAAGTGTACATTGGAGTAATAACCCTAACAAAGTGTTTCGTGCCTAACTCGAGGTGGAATGGTACACAAAAATGATACACACTAAGCATCAACTTCGATAATCCATGTGGATATCATTAGTAAATTACACATTTTCATTATAAACCACTTTGATGCACTTGAATAGATAATTAAAATTAATATACTATGATAAACCTAGTTTTTTTAAAATTTAAAATATTGATTCATAATTTAGAAACCATACTAATTATATTATAAATATTCTATAGACCAAGGAAAAAACAGGTGGAAATAAATGATTTAAGTATTTATTTGTTCGAATTGTATTTAATGACACAGTGATCAATGTATGATAAGTGTTTCATGGAAACCCTTGAACTACCCAATTTGTTGGTTTATTTATCAGTTTCTTGTTAAACAATTTGATGAATAAATTCTTATCGTAAAATAGTAATATCAATTGTTATGAATAAAGAATAATATATCAACCATAAATTATCAGAATATATTTAGAGAAAATAGTAATAAATTTCACTCTTTTATAGTCCTTAAGATCCATTATAAGCTTACTTTAGCACATTAGGCAATAATAATAATTTTTTGTAATTAATTTCGTGGAATAAAGGGATGAATTTGAATATTATCGAAGACCAACAAAATGTTATTATTGTTTATAAGAAATTGAAACTTACCATGTAATTATTTTTCATTATATTCTCCTTTAGTAAAATAAATAACCAACATTGGGAAAATAACTACAAAATAACATATTTTTCTAGTAGCATAATTTTTTTTCAATCATTTTTCTCTTAATTCCTCCAATATTTATGTGTTTGAGGCTCTAAAATATCTATTGATAATTTACTTGTATTTTATTGGTGGCCTCATTAAATCCATATTAATATTTATGATTTTATTCAAAGTATGTCTTTTCTCTTTCCACTAAAAATCTCTTACATGGATACCTAGATACATTATACTCTATGTGACCATTTACATACCATTCAATCCCTTTAAAAGGATTTGTTACAAACCATTTTCATGATGTGGGATTTCAATGAAAGAAGTATAAAAAAACAACTACCAATATTTTGTTTAAATTAAGAGTAATTAATTTAATTATGGTTAGAATAATGTATCACCCCAAAATTCTAGTGTAACTATGTATTCAATTTTGTTTATGGCACACAACACCATGTGTAAAAATACAATAAATTAAACCAATACATTACTATATTAAATATATATAATATATTAAATGGAATTTAATGCATGAAACATTGAGTTTGATTTTTTATAGGCAAGAGATATATTCTCAAATCTCTTACATTGCACACAAGACCATGTTTCACCAAATATCATCTTATTATAAAAATACTATTATTTAATACAAAAATATATAACAAACCGAATATTTTAGATTTTAGGAATAATATTAACTATAATTAACATTTTTTGGCTTATAATAACATAAAATGTATTCATTAGTTTCCAGTTAATGTGAAATGATAATAAAAACTAAGTGGATATCAAAAAGAAATATTTTTTTATGCATTAAAAGTATTTCTATCTTCATAAAAATAATTAAATAAATTTTTTGAATGATTTTAGTTAAATTTATTCAGTGAAATATTTTATTATATTCATCTATAAGGATTGATAAAAATAAGATAATAAAAACCCCATTTTAGACATAAAAACCTAAATATTTATAAAGTAAATATTACAACATTTTAATGGAGAACTAATTTTAAATAAAACAATTTAAAATTAAATTAATTTCAAATTTCTAAATAAAAATTTTCAATTAATGTGGAACACAATGATTATGTTAGTGTAATTTTTTTTATTTTTCAGAAACATATCAATTTTTAATGAATAATTAAAAATATATAATTATAGTTAAAAACTACTTTTTCATCTCATATATTTATTATCATGAACCAGCCCAAGTCGACACTGAACTGGTCACATAAGCCAGCCTGCAACAAGTCTCGAGAGGTGTACCCGATCATCCGGAGATGGTGACAAGCACTGAGGGCATCAATAGAATACATAAGGGAATAATTTTTCCGAAATATAAACAATCATAAAAACAGTGGAAAGAAATCGACAACCTAAAATACTTTTACATAAAAACTAAACTGAACAATATTTTTACATGAACTGAATGTATAGCTAAACCAACAACACAACTGACCAAACATGATAACCAACTAACTCTCTGTGACCCCATTGGTCACTCACAAACACCATGATCACGCGTCATCCAAGGTGATCGAATTCATACTAAAACCTACACGAGGGCTAAAAATAGAAGAAGACTATATGCATGATAATTAAAACTCAGTAGGTTTTCCAAATGATGTCCCATTCTATACAAAAAATACCATACAAAAAAAGCATATTTTTTAAACAGGAATGCTAGTAAAAATTTTCAAATATGTGCAACGTCAAAAAGATAGTTGTTTTCAAGAGGGATTCATTAAATAAATTATAATTTTTAAATAAATAATACACTATACATATTTCACCAATCAAACACATCGTATGCTGATGGTGAGTAAAAAATACCCAATGAGCACAAGTCAGAGGAACTCCCCTAGGCACTAGTAAGTTGTGAGCCCCTGGAACCTCGTATCTCAAGAAAGTAATCATAATAGATATCTGTTTTCATGAAGACAATCCAGTAGTATGGAGCATAACCATGAACTAGTGGTTTCCCAACAACATCATCATCATAGTTTAGATATAGTTTTCATCGTCACACATGATACATGAAATAAGGGACAAACCCCACAGGATCACTAGCATACTAGTACACATCCTCCCAAGTGGATACACGAGATTCTCTTAAGTTCTCTGTCATGTTCCACATATTATAAAATACAGATTTCACACCAATATTCTATTCCCAAAACATAAACAATCAAGCATCTGACAATCTTTCTTCACATTTATTTCGTGAATCAATAAACCAATAAAAGTTTTAATAAAACTATGTCATTTAGTGTATTGAGGCTTTGCACATAATCCTCATTCAAAAACACATATTTAATTAAAAAAACACAACAAAACCATAACCAAACATATTTATCAGCCATAATAACATTTAATAAAATCATTTAATAGACCATAAAACATTCGAAATTGACGCAATAATGTATATACATGTAAAACACTCAATCTTAATTTTTTGGAATCGCCAAACAAGACTTTAAACATTTTCTCAAAAATAATATTTGAAAAAGGTGTGAATTAATTTTTTTAAGGAGTATAAACACCATTTTCATCAGAAAATCACATTCATAAATCCCCTAAAACACTCAGGATACATATTTAAATCAAAACCATTTTCATAATAATGTGAAACGGGCCATTTTCCGGCAACTCAGGCCAAAAAATGTTATTAACCAAAACCCAATTGTTTGTAAACCCAAATCCAAATTATAAAGCTATATAAGGACGCAAAAATAAAATTTTTCATACTTCTAATGTATTTATAAATCCAAACTAATTATTTTTAAACCACATGTAACACATAAAAACCAATTGGGCAATTTACCGAACACATGAAAAACACTTTACAACAAAACAATTTATTTTAAGCACTTGAAAAGTAATAAAACCCAAATTCAATAACATATTTTATTCAATCTACTGGTACATATTAAAAATTACATATAACAGGTTCTCATCCTCACAAACAAGGTGTGAAAGATAACAAAACAATTAAACAAACCCTTCTTGTAAACATTCATGACAAAACAACACTGTCTTTCATAAAACTAGGCTTAAACCACCATTTTGTTCAACAATAAAATTATCCAAAGGCTTAAAAATAGTAATAAACAAAGATATCAGTTGAGGAAAATATTAAAATTAAGAAACTTGATTGATAAAGTCATGTGCAAGGGATATCCTTCCTCAAATCGTTGACATAATGGAAATGCACACACAATATCACTATCTAATGGTTTACAAACCCAAAACCTATGAAGTCCAGCCCCAAACGAACAAAACCCCAATATATAATCATGGAATTACAAAACCCTTGGTATAACATGACTCGAGGAGAATAGAAAAAAAATAAATAATGAAAGGGTGAGAAAAGAGAAAGAATCTCACCTTGCAAACTAGAAAACTCTTCGCCTTCCATTAGATATGAATCAATAGAAGAAATAGAACAAATTTAAACTCCTTGAAAGGGATTATGAGGACTAGAAAAACTAGTGGAAGAAGATTTGTGAAAAAAGGATAACGAATGGAATGATTTATATATGAAACAATTTACCATCATAATTCTGAATGATTTGAGATACATTGAAAAGTTTTCCCTATTACAAGAGACATATGATCTTTCAAGAGGGAACATCGATAATGGGTGTGGGGATTGGGGTATTGGCTTCTATTCAAAGTTGTTATCACTGGGAAATATTAAAAATTGAATTTAATATAAATGAAGAAAATTATTTTTTTAAAACTGGAAATGGGCCCATGGGCTAGCGCAATAACTAAATAAGTAACCCCAATTAACCATACTAATGAAATTCTAAACAGTCAAAAAGGATATGGTAGTTTTAATATTCTAGTGGAGGCCATGTGGGAAGTGGAATTATAGAAAAATTATGACAAATGAAGAAGTTATAAAATAATTTTTTTTTAAAAAAATATGAAAATTGGATCATGGTTCTCCCAAATAATGAAATTACCACCCTTTCTCCAAAAACTCATAAACAAGTAATGGGGAACCCAAATTAGGGTGATAAGACAAATATGAAACTTCATGACTCAGTATTAATCTCACCCAAGACCCATAAAATTGATCGAGATTTCCAATGAAATAATCAAAACAACAACATTAAAAACTGGGGTATGACAATTCTTCCAACCATTAAAAATTTTCAGCCTAAGAAAGTCATAGCACAATCCAGCTGAATGGTCAACACCTAAGGATTAATTATCTATATGTTCTAGCATACTAATCCAATGAAAAAACATCAACCATTAATGGAACATAATCCTTTTACCTCAACAAAAACACCAACTCTAACCCACTTCTTATGAATCAATCGAATGATCGAGTCTCTATCACCAAAACAAAACCAAGTAACAGGTTGTTGGGACTTCTACCAATGATCCCAAAAATCACCCAAACCATGGAAAACTCACGATAACCAATTATTCCAGTAGATTACGGGCAGGGATCCCCACCATTAAGAAAAAAATATCACTAGATAAGTTCATAGATGAAAAAATCAATGAGATCAGTAGTGGGTCTCCCAACCATTAAAACCCAACTTCATATGAACCATAAAAAATTCAACATGATCTAGAATCAGGCCTCACTCACATAAGCCCACCAAAACACTCTTGCAACAACATACCAACCCAATTTGATTGGAACACAACATGAATGTTTAAGCCACCCACTCTCGAATGGAGGAGGCAGAAATTGGGCCAACACTCTCTACACAGATCCAAACACCCACCAATTAGGAAGGGGAGGTAAAGGGACCCAATAATTGGGCCATTGAATCCAAAAATGAATCAAAGTAACTACATCCCCGAAATGGTTGAGGAATTATCGTAGAAATACTACCAACAATCCTTGGACTCTTAATTACATTAATGCTTCACTCTGAAACTGATCCACCAACAAGATCTCACCACAAGATACAACCAGAGTATGAGTTTTAGATCACAAATAATCTCACTTAATAAAAAATTCATCTATGAAATAGAAAAAACTAGCCACATTACCATTGGTTTATAAATATAGGCCACAATTTTTCAGCTCAAAACACTTATAAAAAACTAACTGACTAGGTGGGTTTCCACATACACCGATGTTGTTTCATAAAGTATCACAAACATACATATTATCATTCCACCCTAGTCACCCATCCACCATGCCATATAGTCCATCGTTAAATATATCAATAAAACCATTCATGTGAGCACCCATGGAATCAATAAAGAAAAAATCAAAAAAAACATCATTCCAAAAATCGGGTACCTTCAAAAAGAACACCAACAACCAAATCAAAAACCCATTTCATATTTTACAAAACAAAGCACACTTCATCAAGAACTATTTTTATAAATACATACCCATTTTTATTCTAAACAACATTTAAAACAACCAAGATACTCCAAACAACATGTTCCCAGTTTCTAAAATTCAACAATGTATCTTTTCATAATTTGATGTCCGTTGAGAAAAATTCCGTTTCTAGGAAAACACCTACTGCTCAAAACCAATTTCCAAAACCAATTAATCAGATCCAAACACATTTGAACATCCCAAGACACCAAATTTAAAACAAATATTCATAATATTCTTAAGGCGATTCAAACATTCAAAACATTTTATTTCTACCACCCCAAGGTCAGATTTTGGATAATCCAATCCCATTAAATCATTTCCACTTCCTCTATTTTTTCCCAAAAAAACTTCATTCCTAAACCATTCATATATTTAAAATTTGAATACCCCTTTTTCAACTTTTAAAAATCCAATACTTTCGTTAAAACCAATTTTCACAATTCTCATACTAGTATTTTAAAAAAAAACACAGAATTCATGAATTGTCCAAAATACTAAAAAATGGAACTAGTGTTGATGGGTGACTTGACGATATGGTCGGAGGCCATATGTCAAAAACAAAACCAACATTGAATGACTTATTAAGACCATTTCTCAGCTATACATGGACTTCTATGCCCTGCAATCTTACATAGGCCATTTTTCAGACTCCCTTTGTCATTTTCCAACACTAAACAATCAATAAGAACAAAAGACACTAATAAAACTAGACGTCCCATTGAAATCAAAGGAACATAATGAGAGAGAGGTAGTGACGGTCTTCCCAAAAATATCCATAATTTCCCTAAAATCATACTAAATTTACCTTAACATCCACCAAACAAGAAGGATACTCAAAATAAAGGTCTACTAAGAGATGACCTCATTTGATACAATTTTGTCACGAACCAGCCCGAGTCGACCTTGAAACGGTCACCTAGGCAAGCCCACGACATGTCCGGAGAGGCATTCGTGATCCTCTCGGGATAGTGAAAATAACCTAAATAATCAATAGATTACATAAGGAAACTAATTATCGCAAATATAAACAATAAAACAAATTTTTTAATGAAATGCATAGCTGAAAATACATATACATAGAAATTTAACTGAACATTATTTGTACAAGAACTAAAAGTTTAACTAAACCAACAACTCAACTGACCAAACCTGATAGCCCACATTACTCAATGTGACCCCTCTAGTCACTCTCCAACACAATGATCATATGTCGCCCATGGTGATCAAACTTAAGATTAAACCTGCATACAATGGCTAAACAAAGAAGAAGACTACAATCGTGAGTATTAATAGTCTGTTGGTTAGCTCAATATTCTATTACAAATGAACATCCATTAAAATAAAATAAACATCCATTTCAAGTATTAAATATAAATATAAAGGTATTTTTCCCAAATGATGGCCCATGCTATAAAAAATACCATAAAATAACATGCATGTTTTTTAAAAACGAATGCAAGTTGCATTTTTGAAAGAGGTGAAACATCAAATTCAAAATAAATTTCTAGAGGGATTCTTTATAGAATATAAAATTTTTAAACTAATCACACAAATTAATGAATTTACCAACCAAAAAAATTGTATACTGATGGTGACTACAAAATAGACAATGAGAACAACTCATAGGAACACCCCTAGGCACTTGTTACTTGTGAGTCCTAGGTACCTCATATCTCGGTGTAAGTAACCTTAATAAATATATGTTCCCCTACACACAAGCCACTAGTAGGGATCATACCAATAACCTAGTGTTACCCCTAAAACATCACCATCATAGTTCAGTTAGTGTTGTCTTCGTCAAACTAACTATGTTAAAGAGGGCCAAACCTCGTGGGATCACTAGCATACTTGTACACATCCGACCACCAAGATACTCAAGAAATACTTTAGTGATAAATCGTGATACACATATTATGAAATACACATTTCATAAAAAAATCTCACTCCCAACCCATAAACACACAAACAGACCACAAACATACTTCATATTTCTTTCGCGAATTAATAAACGACTAAACTTTTTCATAAAATAATTTGAAAGAGTTTATTTAGTATTTACACATGAAACTCATTCCAAAACATTATTCTAAGTATAAAAACACAAAAAAACCATACCCAACAATATATATCAGCCATAAAAACATTTAATAAATTCATTTTTCATACAATAAAACAATATCAATTGACACAACATTTTATATACATGTAAAACACTCAATCATCATTTATATGAAAGGTCAAACAGGCCATTATACATTTTCTAAAAAATAATGATTGAAAAAGGTTTGAATATAAATTTTATTAAGTAGGAGTACAATAAAATATTAGTAGAAAAACACATTCATAAATCCCATAAAACACTTAGGTTACATATTCAAAACACAAAATTTTTGTAAGGATGTGAAACAGTCCATTTTCGGGCAACTAAGGCAAAAACATGTTGTAAACCAAAACCCAATTGTTTTTAAAATTAAAACCAAATTTCAATTCTATATAAGGACCCAAAATACAATTTTTCATACTTCAATTTCATTTATAAAACCAAACTATTTTTTTTTAATCACATTTAACACATAAAAACCAACCGGGCAATTTTCCGAACACATGACATGAACTTTAAAACAAATGAATTTATTTTAATCACATGAAGAGAAATAAAACACCAATTTCATGAAATATATTATTAATTATACTAAAAAATGATAAAATATAATAAAACTAGTTCTCAACCTCACAAACCATGTGCAAAATATAACAGAATATTTAACCAAACCCTTCGTGTGCACTTTCATGAGAAAACAACACTACATTTCACAAAACATGGATTAAACAACCAATTTGAACAAAAAAAATATTATCCAAATGATTAAAAAAATAAAAAACTTATATATTATTTGAGTACAATATTAATTTTAGGAAACTAGAATGATAAAGGTTTGTGAAAAGGACATCCTACCTCAAATCCCTGGCGTAATGGAAATGCGCACCGAATATCACCATCTAAGTGTTTTCAAACACTAAACCTATGATTTCCAGTCCCAAAAAAACAAAATTCCAATAAAAATCAAGGTAGAACAGAACACTAGGATTAAAATGACTATGGAAGAATAGAAAACCAAGATATAATGAAAGGAGAAGAAAAGAGAAAGAATCTCACCTTGCCAACTAGAAAATAGTTCACCTTCCATTAGATCTACACCCATAGAGGAAAGGTAATGAATTGAAACCCCTTGGAGGGGCTCTCAATTTCTAGAAGAACCAATTGAAGAAAATATGTGTCAAAAGGTTAATGAGTTGAATGATTTATTTATGTAATAATTTAACTTCACAATTCTGAATGATTTGAGATATATTGAGATGTTTACCCAAATAAAAGACTTATATGACCTCAAAAAGGTAAATTTGATACTAGGGATAAGGATAGGGGAATAGACTACGGTTGGGAGGTGGAAAACTGAAAAATACTAAAAATTCAGTTAGATATCAGAGAAAAAATTTATTTTTATAAAATTTGCAATGTTCCAATGTGCTGCCCAATACCTAAATAAGTACCCCCAATTCACCATGATTATTAATTTATAAGTGGTCAAAAAGGATATGGTAGTTTCAATATGCTATCTTAGGCCACGTGTGAAGTGGAATTAGTGAAAAAATGATGAAAAATGAAGAAGATATAAAAGAAAGCAATATTGTTTTTAAATATTTAAATAAGCTCACGGTTGGTCCAAATCATGAAATAACCACCCATTCTCAAAAAACACATAAACAAGAAATGGGGATCCCAAATTAGGTAGATTAGACCTATATGAAACATCAAAAATCAACATTCATGTCACCCAAGACCCATGAAATAGATCGGTATTTCCAATGAACCATATCAAAACAACGACAGAAAATACAATGTTTGACATTTTTAAGGTTAAATAAAATATTAAATTTATTATATAATTTAATTAGTTTATATTTTTATAAATTAATCTAATTTATGAAATTAAAATAAATTTTAATTCTAAATTGAGTATACAAACATAACAATCTTTCAGTCATTTTTACATTAAAAACCCACATTATCTCTCCTCCTACAAGATTAAACATAAATCAATTTTAACCAAATCTGAGAATTGAAATTGGATAACTGTATTCAATATTTATAATAAAAATAATTTATAGTTTCTAATAATAACAGCTATGTGTGTAAAAAATATTTGTGGAAGTGATTAAAATTAATTACACCAATTAAGGATAAATTATTATTAATAAGGGAGTAATCTTTAATAATAGGACACAAAAAGACCTATACAAAGGTACATGAACAATATAATATTAATATATCCACCATATACCCTCTTGGATAGCTATTTGATCATTATTTCATGAAAATTAAATATAAAAATTGTGGGATGAATTCCATTGTCAAAATATCACAATAGTGCCGCTCCTACTCTATTGTAAACAGCCACCACTTCTCCCATAACTAACACATCTCAAAACATTAATGATTAGAAATTATAAGCCCAAATGTGTTCCCAAAATCCTTATCCTTGAAATTAAATCCTCCCTTGTGGTGTTAATAATTCAAATAATCAGTTTTTTTAACCAAAGGAGTTTCCCGTTTTTGGGTATCATTTTTCAATTATCTCATTTTATTCATTTACTCCTCCACCACTTCAATTATTTTTAAACTATTCATATATGATGAAAAATGTATACATAATATACTATGTTTTTATTAAATATTTGACATACACTTACACACGCATCCATATAATTGGTAGTGAACATTCTATTTCTATGTATGGCGAACTACTACCTCATGGGACGATGATTGTTCATTTTTATTTTACAAACTATCATGGAAGAAATTATGATGGAGAGTTTATTTTTAAATAATATATATTATATTTATTATAAATTAACACTTATATAATTATTTTTTAATTCAAACATTCAATACCTTACATTTTGTGTTAATATGATAACATCTATTAAGGAAATGTACACCACCGCCCCATAAATGTGTTGTGATTCCTTCATAAAATGCATGGATAATATAAATGATATTTATAATTAACAAAGGGTGACCTAAAAAAACGTTTTTATGACATTATTTACAAAATAACGTTTTTGTAACAATATTATATCATTATTTTTATTTACCTTTCACACAATCATAAATAGGATAATTTCTTACGTAGACATGTGCATTACTACCTCATGAACACAATGTGAAACATTTTACTTCACATGAATTATATATATAATTATATATGATTATATTTAATGGTATTTATGATATAATTATCATTATGTAAATATAGTCGGTTATTTACCTTCATTCCAAAATTATCATTGAAAAATGATAATATAACTCATGTCTATGTATGACCTATCATCTTGATTATTATAATGTTGATAATTTTTCCAAACAATAGTAAATGATTCTTTTAAGGTATAATTGATATATATATATAATTATTTTGTAATTATTTTTATTTTATAGATGTTATATAATAACCACTTATACCATAGTTGACCATCCAATGTTGTTATTAATACATAAAACATATTTGGTCTAAAGACCTAACGTAAAATGACATGTTAAAGTGGTTATATACAATATGGTATTAAGTGAAATAAGAGTTATGAGAAAAATTAAAAAATCTATTAAACAATTATAAATTTAACATATTTTTATTATACATGAATTTAATGAATGTTCTCCTAAAGAGAAATGCAAGGTAAGATATTTTTATCACACCATCTATATATGTGAGATAAATGTCATGTTCAATGCTTACCTATTTTGTGTGGGGTTTCAACTTCCCCTTTGGTTATATTATATCATAAATCCTTTTATTTATACCGGTTTTAAACATTAATTTAATTTTATTCTTTCATGAAGATATTTTTTTTAATGTGTTTCAACGTGGAAAGGGACAATTTTTAATATTTAATAAATATTTTCCTCAAATTTTAATTTCATGATATTTAAATGGTATCAACATTCAGGGAAATTATATTACTGTTGTTCAAAAAACCTTTCATTTTCAAAACACTAATTATTCGTGACCATTTTAAATTATTATTACCTTTTTCCAACTATATGGTACTCAAAGTATTTTTGATAACGTATTTCATATAACACTACTAAATTTTTTAATTTTCGTTAGAGAATATATTTTCTTTAAAAATTGATAAATTATTCAAATGTTTTCAAAAATGATAATAATGTGATTTTTAACTACATTTTTTCCATTTTTATTTTGATCATTATTGTCAAAGTAATAATCTTATATATTTATGAATAAGTATTTTTTCTCATATTTTTCCATGAAAATGGAATGATTATTTACCCTATATGACATGTATAGAATTATCATACTTCATTTGCTCAAATCATACATTTTATGTTTAAAGGTTTATTTTTAATGCCTTTTTTAAAGTAATTTTTAGTGATATTTTTTTTTCAAAATAAGTTCGTTTAATATAAAATTATTTTTTTCTTGAGATTTTGTAAGCAAAAATTCAGATTACCAGTATTTACTATCCACAAAATCCCTCTATTTGTATTCCACATGGGATTTTTTTATTGATACCACGATTATTATTCCAGTGAATCGTTTATTATTTTTTTGGCCAAAGATAGTACTCACATTCAATTCATTGATTCAATTTGTAGTTATCATAAAATATAAAATATCCTATGATCATCAAACCTTGAGTTTCCTATAATTATCTTTTGAATTTAAGTGAGATATAAATATTTCTTAAACCATATTCAATTTTACATATGTTATCTACTTTGACATGTATTTGACTGTCTGGGAAACATTTACAATTCATAATTCAATATTAAATATTATTATTTGTAAATGGTCAATGTTTATTTCTATTATTTGATATGGGGAATTCTGTGGATAGGAAATTAAAATAACATCCCACACATTATACAGTTCCTTGATGCATCGCATGGTTATCATGAGAAAAACAAGTTGAGAAAATGAAATGGGTATCTATTTATATTTTAAATTCATATTGTGAAAGGTATTGATGGTATAGAATTTCATGTTCCTTATAAATGACGTCCATTATGAAATAATTACCTTTATATTAGTTTAAGTACTTTTTAATCCATTATATTTTTCATCAACATATCTATGGAAACATTTCATTTTTAGTTCACTGATTAAATTTCATATGTTTTCATTTTGTACATTTCCATATTTAAACTACCTTATGTTATTATTTTAATGGAATTTGTTTCTATTTATTACCTATACATCCTTGTTTTTTAACTACCTTCTTCGTTCATTGTTTATATAGAATGTTTATTCTTTTATTTACCAGGTAATAGTTATTATTCTTATTGATTCATTACTACTTCCCTTAAATTTTTCTCTTACTGAGAATTTGAGCTCACTCATATTATGTTCCATTCCCATGAAATCCAATGAGAGTAGAATAAAATATATAAATGGATTTACTAGGTAGATTAGAGATATCATCAGAGATTTTTATTTAGAAATAAGAAAAAAAATATGTTGTAATTAGTGTTTTTTTGTAATAAAAGACTCAATTATGAATGTAGTTAGCAATACAACATAACTCTAATTCCTTCGAGATTTGATTCATTTTAATCATTCAAATGTATTTAGAAGTAGGCACAAGATCTCAGTTATCTAGGATCAGGTTTCTAATTGTGGATTTCTTCAAAGTAGTACTATGCGGACCGTGAAGCGCGCTACATAGAATGCCTATAGAAAAACTTTTCCCCCAACGATCATCATCTGTGCGAGGATCCTAATTGTTTTTAATAAGTGTTGTTTGATGAGACAAAAATAGTTCACATTTGTGTAAGGCATCATCAACTATAAAGGATTAAGGCCATATGAAGACGATATAACACCATTCACATTGAATTTTGTATCACATCAATGCATCGAATAGTTCAGAATAGTTTTTTTAAAGATCATACATTCTTATAATTAAACCACTAATTAGAACATTAATGGGAGAAAATTTCATTAGAGGAGATCATCCTTACAATAAGGATTCTAGTAAGTGTGGATTAGTTCTTGTAGGTTAATTCCATAATGGATAAGAGTTCATGAGGGATGATTAAATAAATGAGGTTGAATTCCATGGGGGATCATTTCCATGATGGTGAATTTTTTTTGGATTATTCATAGAAGGAGTGATTAGGGAATGTTATCTCTAAAAGGGATGGTGGTCGGAAGTGATTTTGTAAATTGTGATTAATTAGCCATCCATGAAGTAGTTGTTTTCAGAAAAAGTATCCTTGTCCACAAAGAACTCAGGATATAATGTACAAGGTAGTCGAATTAAGATATATGATAGTCTGTGGTGTGTATAAGTAAGTTCCTAACAACTTCTGGGTAATTAATTGAATAATTGTTTTTAAAGATCATATTTTTGTATGTTGATAATGAATTACCATAGAATTTTTGTTACAATTTGTTTTAAATCATTTCATACTATCTGAAGGACATGTAAAATTGTAATGATCAAAGTGTTACTTGAGTATAAGGGAATATCCTACCACTTTTATTCAATATAAAAATGATTTTTTAAATAGATTATATGGGATTGGATTAGTTTTAAATCATACAATGGAATAGATACCCATGTTGAGTAGCGGACCTTGTAATTTTTTTGTTCATGTGGTTTTGTGCTTCATTTTTTACGGAAGATAATGGAATCTTTAATAAGAGGAGAAGGCTGTCTCTATTATAATGGAATCATAAAACATTAAGATATAACTAGTTCAACAATCCCCTCTCATTGTTACTTGAATCGTGTTTGGGTATTAATATTTTGTATCATTAGGGAGAACTTGGTCCCTTTACAAATAATAATGGATTAACTCATAAATTATTTTATTATTGATAACATAACAGGATCAAAATGAAGAATAAGTACCCACTCCCATGAAATGCTGATTTTTTTATTAGATTTATTAGGGTCAATTATTCTCCTTGATTGACCTTTGATCTATTTATTATCAACTGTGGGTGAAGAAATAAGACATTCCAAATACTGAATTGCAAACAATATATGGGTATTATGAGTTTGGTGTTATGCCCTTTTGGGTTGAATATTTCTAATTGTATAATTGTTGATTTGTTGAATAGACTATTTAAGGACTAACTGCATATATTCATCATATTTTTATTAATGATATTCTAAAATATTAGAAAATATACAATTATAATGCAGATAATTTAAGGATTATATTGAAAATAATGAGGGAGGGAAGTATTTTGGAAATTTCAAAAAGTGTGAATACTTTTTTCAAAATGTAGCATTCATGGGGAACATTGTAAACGGTGAAGGAATCTATATTGATACTACAATGAAAATAGTTATAGGGGATTGGCTTATTCTCAGAATAAATGTGATTTGTAGTTTCCTTAGTTATTAATGATATTTCTGAAGGTTTTTGAAAAAACAATTAATGAAATTATAATCATACAAAAATGTAATTTTGAATAGTGGATCATTCTTCTAGTCAAATGATTTTTTTGAATGTTTCCATGAACTGATGAAGTGATTGGTTAACACAACTTTGTTAACTACATTGTCTTTCAGAGAGGGATTTGTTATTTATAGTTATACATATATGAAAGGAAATTGAAGCATCGTCAAGAAAAATGACAAGGTTATTTCTTATGCATATCGATAATTAGAGATTCATGAGAAGAATTATCATACCTCGATAGTAGAGATAGATTATACTATATATTCTATGAAAATATGGAGGAACTCCCTTTTTGGAGATAAATATAGTATATTCAAAGAACACAAAATTTTTAAGAATTTATTAATGTTAAAGGAATTAAAATTTATAAAAATGATATGGTGGGAACTTCATAAATACTATAAATGTTTAATTCATTATCACCATGTAAGCGAAAAAAGTTCACTGATTTATTATGTAGGAGAGACCCTATTGTTCAATCAATTAAGAGGATTAAAGGGTTTCCATTGACCAAGTGAGTAGTAATATTGTACTTGGGAATCATAATTGTAGGTAAACCCTAAATAATATACCAAATTATTTTTCAACAATCATTATTGGAGGAAATCATGAAATATAAAATAGAATATCCTTTGAGATAAAATATGATAGAGGCTCTCATGAATAGAAATTTTATTATGTTCAATATTGATCAATTACTTGTAATGAAATTTCATACAATTTTCTGAGTTCTTCCTATCACAGATATAAAGAAAGATCTGATGGATGATGCTCAGAGATCTACATTCACTATAAATCTTGGAAGCACTAAAATGTGTTAGGGCCTTTGTGATCATTATTTCTTGTACAATAAAAATTTGGAGATTGTCGTTTACACTACAATGCGCTCAATGTGTTAGCTAGTGGGGGTATATTGACAACTTTGTATTGGATTAATTCAACTAATAAGTATATCAATATAGATATGGGACAATTTAGCTAGGGTATTATTAAATGTTCTACCAAGAACATCCACAGGAAACAATGTGACATGTGTTATAATGGATTGAATCACAAAGACTACACATTTCATCGCTTTTCTATATGATTTATCATAGGACCATCTTCTCGGAGTATATATAAGGGAGGTGTTAAAGTTGCAGGGATCGCCACATTTTATCATTTGAGATTGTAATCCAAGGTTCACCTATATCATTTGGAGATGTTTTCAATATGTCATCAATACAGAATTGAATTTCAGTATTTTTTATAATCCCCAAAATAATGGCTTATATGCAAGGACTACTCAAACACATGAGAATAGGATAAGAACATGTTCCTTGGTGCTTATAGGTGGATGCAATATATACATCCATGTATATGATTTTTTATACAATAACAAATTCCAATTTATTATATAATGCGACCCATATGAATCTCTATATGACAAACAATGTAGAACTCGTACATGTTTGGATGAAGTTGGTTGATGAAATATACTTTGGCTCGATCTTGTGATATAGATGAAAAAAAAGTTTCATACCATTCAAGAAAATAAAAATTAATTTCAAATATGTAAAAAAATATACACTACGAACCATTGAAGGGACATGGAGTTTTATGTAACGGAGGGTGTTTTCTATTAGATATAACAATGTAAAATAGTGAACCGATTTTAAACGAAATGGAATCTTATCCCTAGACATATTTACCCCTTTAAAATACATTATTTTATAATATACAGGTCTTATCAGTAAGCACATCCACAAAATCTATGTCATGTTAGAAATATATTTCATGTATCTCTCTTAGGGAAGTATATACCTGATCCCTCACAAGTACTAAATTTAATGGTGGTACAATAAGAAAATTTCTTCACTTATGTTGAGAATATATTTGAGACCATGGACAATAGAGACCAGGTTCTATGAAAATAGAGTTCCCACCGTGTAAAAGTATTGTAGATTCACAAAAAATATGAATAAGAAATAGGGGAACTAGGGGACTCAACGAAATATACGTACTATCACCTTTTATCAACATATAGAATACGAACAAATATGGATGATTGAAATTATTAACTGTGAAGAATGTAAGGACCCATAATTTTAAAATGTTATTTTTACATAATATTTTTTCATTATATATTATATAATAATATACATATAAAACATAAAGAGAAACAAAAAATGTTTAGTCACATTTACAATGACCATTATATTCTTCAGTAGTGAAACCAATTAGATTGAAAAACATTACATGTGGAAAAAAAATAAAAAATAGAATAGCTAAAATGATAAAGTATGGTTCACACCAATCTGTTCAAATAGTCACACGAAAACAAATGTAATATAAATGAAGAAATTTATTATTAAACCTATAGAAAAATTTAAATTTAAATTTATCATTTGGGGAAAAGTGGTACTGACTTTTTTTTGAAATAATGATGAATAATTTATAGGGTATAGAGGGAAATGTGACTGCTGGGATTCCATTATTATACAACCATTGAAAAAAAAATCGTTATTGGTCAATATAAAAATTGGAATGTATATCCTTGGTTGATAATTTTAACATTATAATTATTTTTTATAATGAGAAATTACAATATGATAATTGATACATAATAGAGAATCAATCTCATCAATTAGTAGACATAGGTAGAAAAAATCCCATTATTCTTATATTGGGAGAGAAGTAACATCATTGGGTATCGATAGTAACCAAGACCAAGCCCAAATTCTATAATGTAAGATTGAAAAAAATATATAATGGCATAATTTCAAGTTAGTTGAGAATACAACCATTTCGATGTTAGCAGAGCCACCCCATGAAACTACAACCATAGCACACTCACCCATAAGGCATATGCGAGTGTAATAATGGGTTACATTTCATGGCCTTAGTTACATAATTTGTAATTTCCTATATATAAATAAAATAATTATTCAACCAAATATATTTTAAAATAGTTTTGTAAATAAAATATATTTTTAACTGAGATGAATTTCATAAAATGATATTTATAAGTATATTTTACATAAGTATTTTTTTCTTGAATATATGTAAAATTGTAAAATTTACTTTTCTATTATAAATAATGATATTATATTTGAATTTTTTTTAAAAACACTATAACCTCAATATAAATCATTAAATTATTCTCTAACATCGTAGGATATTTTTTTAAAATATCATAAATTATAATATGACTTAAAATTTAATATTTTTAACTAAATAATGAATTGTTATTTACAATTTATAATTACCATATTTAGAGAATTATTCTATAAAAATAATCATTTTATTTGAAATCAGAATATCTTAATTACATTAAGCTGAATATATGGTAAATTTCTCAAATAATTTGTTTTTTCATGAATATTAAATATTATAGTTTTGAAGTTCTGATCTATTTTAGGAAATCATATTTATTTTAAAATTTTGTAATAATTAATTAAAAAATTAATATACATAATTTTTTTATTATATTAATGATGATAATTTTAATATATTTTATCCAATTTCTAATATTTTATGTGAGTTTCCATATTCTAAGAAGGAATATGTAATCATTAAAAACAATTATTTTTGGAATCATTATTTTTTAATTCCAAAAGAATTATTAAAATTTGTTTTTCAATTCCAATTGATGGAAATATCATATAATATCTTCCAAATATCACAAAACATGATAATATACAACGATTAATCCAATGGTTTTTCATTTTACAAAACCTAGATTTACATGACCTATTTTTAGAAATTATTGAAAAATCCATCCACATTTTCTATAAATAAAAACCCATATTACTATTCCCATTCACTACAAATCCATCATCCGGGAATGTTTGTTGTTTATTAATCCAATTGAGTCCCCCTGGTGTTTCCTAAATCCAACGAGGTAGCCTCATCATGTTTTAGGAACACATCTTTATGGTAATAGAAATCATCACTTCTCTTTTCTATTTATATTCCTTTTTCATGTGGAATGACTAATAATTTAGAAATAAAGCTTATATTATCATATTCTATTTTGGTATTTTTATAAAAAGTGACTTTTATGAATGGGATACACATTTTCCCTCTCAATTTACTATTTTCTAAAAACCATGTTTTACTCCCATCATCCTTTAGAATTTGTTTATCTTATTTCTCTCTTTTACATGTTAAATTCACTTTTCCATTTTATTTATATGTTTAAAAATATTTTATATTAAATTAGTTTTAAACTAGATATAAACCAGAATAATTGGTTTTTGGATTTACAAACATGAAACCAACATTTCAATTATTTTTTTGAAAATGGAATAATGATCATGTCATTATTTATTTTTGGTATACATGATTCTGATAAAAAAAACTCATTCATTTTTATCCATAGGATGTGACTGAAATGATTAATTATTTCCTACATGGAAATAATAATTAATACATATGAAAGCTAAAACATAATATAATTTTAATGAATTCAGTAACAAATTTAATCTCAACAGATGAAATTCATTATGATACTATGTTGAGTAACCTTAGTAATATTCATTTCTGACACCATGGTGATATACCTATGTGGTATGATTATGAATGTCTCATATAATGGTCATATCAATATTTCAATGTTATGATTCATGTGATAATTATTATATTATGCCTTTTTATGAATTTTTTAATTTCTAATGTCTTTATTGGTATGTCTAATAATCACATGATTTTTTATCCATTTATTTATCCCACACTTGGATTCAAGCTCACCAATTTCCTTTATTCATTTCACTAAGAAATGAGATTCAGAAAAATTAACATAGGGTGAACCCATGGGAATATATTCAAGATGATTTAGAATAATTCAATATGCCTTCATGTATTATCTACCTTATTTCAAAGATTTTTTTAAATTATCCTCTTCATATACAATGTAATGAATAGTTATCTAATGAAAAGGCAAGATTCAATAATTATATAATTAAATGAAATTATTTATCAATAAGATCAAATCCAAACTTAAATTTTAATAAAAATAATTAATCATAACATATTATATAAAATTTCATTGCAATGAAAAGATTTATTTAATTTTATTAGGTTAAACATAGGTTTTATAATTTTGAAATAATGTCCTTAAAATAAATAAATTTATCTATTCGATAAATATTATTATTTAAATTTTTTTAAAATACTTATCCATTCTTATATATTGATAATGTAGTAAAATTCATCAGTTGGGAAGAAATTTTTTTTCCATTTACAGATATATAAATAAAGCATGTTAGATAAAATCCTAATTTTTTTACTTTGTAAATTTTGATTTGAGGAATTTAAAGTGGTGATTATGTTTTCATAAAAAATTATATGTTTTAAAATTATTGTTTTCAAAATAAAATATATGGAAAACATCTTTTATTGAAAATACCATTTTTAATATGAAATCATAATTATAATTTATCCTCTAAAATAATAATTTTAATTTATTTAAACCATATAGATTTTATAATAATTTTTAAAATAACATTCAGTTTTTATGTTGTGTATTTCATACTGTGGGTGCTGTTTGTAACATAACATAACAAATATAGTGTTTATTTAAATCAATATATATAAATATTTATTTTTTATATTTTTTTTATTCATGGGTAATGAGCATATTAATTTACTAAATCTTGAAAGGGAGCCTTGAAATATTATTTCTATGAAATTTTTTATTTTTCAATTATATTTTAGTGCTTTATTCATTCCATTATATGGTCACCATGACTTTCCAATGTTCCTTTTATGTGATGATTTCATTTAAATGAAAATATCATTCTATTTTATAATTCAATTCCCATTTTCAATGAATTAAAATTGTCTTATATTATAAAATAATATCATTTCATACTCAGTGATCTCATGATATCTCACTTTTATAATCATATTGTTGACTCATTTTATATTATCACAATACTAGGTTTTTGTGATCCCACATGTTTCACATTAAATTAAAGTTGAAGAATGAATATTGTGTACATTTAAAATTTATAAAAATCACATTCAATTTAAGAAATGTGTTATATGAAAATTATAATAGATTATAATTCTTTTATATAATATGAAATGTAAATAATTCCCAAGGAAACAAAATATATGAATTTTTGAATGGTATAATGTACTATATATTAATGTTACATGTGAACTGTTTATAATTTTTCAACTAGATATAGAAGTAGGGATCCGTGGAGCTATTGATTTTCTTTATAAGGATTCATTACACATTTATATTTGAAAATGATATAGTGCCCTTTTTTATTGAACCCCACATTCTTATTTTTTAAGTATAGCCACTTTGTATCATATTTTATATGAAGATGTATTATCCATATTGAGTAATGTATATTTTGAAAAAAATTATTATCATTTTGTTTTCAGGGATTATATTCACCAAGAGAGTCATTAATCATAACCTATAAGAAATTATCATTTTTTAAGCTAATAAAACAATAATTATTATCATCATTGACAAGAAAATAATATCCAATTGTTCATTTTTATCTTTGCTAAATAATATCAAATCATAAAATTTTTACAATTAATCCATTATTGTAAAATATGAATTCATTTTAATAGAAACATTGTTCATAAATAGTTAATAGATTATATTACAATCCATATATAAAAAATTCACTCTAACATTAATTTTATCATCTAGATTATGAAATAGTAATTTATTTTAACTTTTAAAACCATCATTGCCTATAAATATCACTTATATTAATTTTTTTAATATCATTCCACTGTAAATTATCATATTTCATATCGGAATATCATACACTATACAAGACTCCTAAATTACCCAGATAATATTCATTAGAACACTTATTAACTACTAGATCCTTCTATTGATCACTTATTTCTTAATTAAAATATTTCCAGAACACACTTTACTTTATTGGATTTAATAGAATCATAAGGCATTTTTTAGAAATGCAGAAATTTAAATAACATCATCTATATATTTCAACTAGAATAAGAAAACAAGTTTTGAACATAATCTAATTATTTCATTCATATTTTATTTTCTTTATTAGGTTTTTATGTTTTATACAACTCAAAAGTTAAACACTATGGTGTTTATAATTAATATTGTCATTCTAAAACATATTGTATTTTCCCCATTAATATAACAACATTCACAATATCCAATTAATTAAATTACTTTTTTTTGACTAAATTACTTTTCTATTATGATAAAATTACAATTGTTTTTTATTCGAAATTTATTTTCCATTAGATTCCAATTCTTTATATATTTTTTACACTTAGAAACCATTATGTTAAAAATTAATGAACCTCAAATACCCATAATTTTTGACCAATGATTGTGATATGATCATTAAGTTACATTATATCCATATAATAATTCTCTATTGATTTATAATATCCATCCAAACTTAATTATTTCTCAATATCAAACATTATGTAATTTAAATAATTTTTATATTGAAATACCATAAATTAAAGGATTTTTTATTATTATCCAATTGTAATTTTTTTACCTAATCAATGTATTTATGTCATTCAGTGAAAATCATATTGTGATTTTCATTTTTTTGAAGAGATATCTTTCTTTTTTAGAATTTTTGTATTCATCACCATTATCCATTTCCTTGATTATTTTTTATTCTATTTAAATTTGTAATACTTATTGATTCAGATCATAAGATATATTCTAAAAAAATATTAAAATTTAGTTTATTATTCTTCGTCTATGTAATTATTATTATTATTAGAATAAGAACCCATAATCTCTTTGGTTTAATCCATGAAAACAATCCTATATTCATATTCTATGATTAAATGTTTCAATTTTAATTCTTCAAAATGGCATATGAAAAACTTATAATAACTAATATTTATCCATTTATATGTTTTGAAAATGTTCCCATTTATATTTATGAAACTACTTCCACATCGGTACTTTATCATTTTTATTATTTCATTATTTTTTTGTTATATTAATTAATATAAATCTATAACACTGGGTTTTTAAAAAAATTTGAAGAAAAATTCCATATAATAATAGAAATAAATCATGAAAAATGATAAATTCTATTATAATTACCATTACCTTATCAAAATCATTTTTGGAGGATTAATATCAAATATTTATATTTAATTTAAACATAATAGTCTATAAAATTTCCATAATGTGATTTTATATTAAATTAAATTATCATAAATGTAAACACATTATATAGAGTATCCAAGGCATATTTAATTTTTTTTAAGTTAACAAACCATTTATTTTTATTTCACATGCTTCCAAAAATCTAAGGAAATATTCACGAGAGAAAAATTTCATATCAATATTACATAATGATGAAATATTCACATCAAATTTATATAAAATATTTTTAAACAAACTATATTATCCATTTTAATATTTAAGATTTCATGCCACCATGTAAGGTGATAAATAATTTATTTACCTATAATTTTTCAATAAATTCATCCTCATTAATTAATAGTTGTAGAAATTTTAAAAAATATTGTTATAAATAAATTTTTTTAATATTCTTTCATCTACTATATATATTATTAAATTTCAAATATTTGGATTCGACATAAAATAATCCTATAACTCATCACAGTTATATAAAAAATATAGACAGTTAAAACTCTTCACCAGAATAATTATTGTTATGAGTAATCAATGAATACATAGTATTTGGTTTTGGTAGATATAAACCTTCTACTATATTATATAATATTTAATAAACCATGGAATGTAAATATAGAATAATAAAATACCATAGAAGATAATATAAATTTATATAATACATTGGAATAAATTTTTAATTGATTGAATTAATATTATTTATGATGAATGGAGTAAATAAGAATTTTCATTTCAAGGGTTCATATTTTATGTTATAGAACATTATAATTAAACCAACATATATGACATCATAATAGTTTTTTTGGCATGCCACTCACCCAAAACATTACATTTGGAGGAGTGAAAATATTTCAAATTATATACTATAAAACTGATATGGTTATTGTCCATACTATTAATTGATTCCCAAGGAGAACAAGAATAATCCCACGAAATATATTAATCTAAATTATTTTATAAGATAATAAAATACAATTTTAATAGAATTGGATAATGTGATTTTGATATATTAGGATGTGTATATAGTTATGTATGATGTCTAGTGGAAAAATTGCATGACGATGGTTATAGAAACATAATAACATTTATTATTGAATTCAGAGTATGGTTAAGAGTTTTCAGTAAAAAAGAAGCATGAAAAAGTTGAAAAAATAAAGGTATTCAAAAGGATGTAAAAAATAATCAAGGTAAAATTATTCAGAGAGTTCAATCATAATAAAAATTGTAATACTTAGTTCAATAGATCATTTATCTCCAAATGGAATTTATACCTTTTTATAACTCACTCCAACATAAAAAACAAATATGAATTATGTTTCTAATATAGAGGTATTTTAAATTTTTTTAGTTTTTTATTGGATTAGGTTTCTTTTTAACATTTTTATATCATTCATGGGTAAAAATATTCAGAATACGTAATTAAAATAATGCCAAATTCTATTTAAGTAAATTAAATATACATCATATTAGATATATCCTAGAAACATTTACATTTTTACACATAAAAAAATTAACCTTTTATAAGAATATAGGAGGTATAGTTTTTTATATAATATCATACTTAAATATTCAAAATGTCTACTAACTATGTGTTACAACAAAATAATTGGCTTTGGTTTTAATTTACCAATAGGAATAGTGATGAAATTAATTTTACTATAAATTACACTAGAAAATAATATATTTATCGTGGGACCTGTGAGAGAAAACAATTACCCAAATACTTTCATGACCAAGAAATATAAACAGTCCATATGATTGAATATGATATGGTTTTAGGGGAGGTAATTAATTTTTTTTTCACATGAGTATCAAAAGAAGCTCAACATTCTAGTAATATGTGTTAGGTTCCCACGATATATATATTTATTATGGGAAATGATGTTGAATTTGAATTCATACAAGTTATACCTACTTATTTCATAGATTTTGTATATATATATGTATATCAATTATTAAACATGGTTGATTGACATAATTAAATAGCTATAAAATTATATCATGCCTTTGAGTGTGAAACAAATATATTTTTTTAAATACATGTTAAATTCCTTTTATATTCTTCTTTATAAAGAAATTTTTTATTTTTAAATTTACCAGATGGATATGAAAATAAAAAAAATCATTTAAAATATAATTAATTTCATGTACAGTATATAACTTGATTGTTTTAATGATACTTATTCTATTTTTAATCATTTAAAAGGTTCTTTTATTCATTTATCGATTGCTGAAAATTTATCAAAGTCAGAATACAAATTTCATAAATTTAATAAATTTTTTTGATTCATTATGAAAGAAGACGAATATTTTGTATTTTAGTGTGATAGAAGAAAATCAGTTGGGTTTTTATTGTTTTATTTATATATTATATTATGAATTAGAAATGGTATTATAACATTACATTTCATTATTCCTTGATTATGAAAACTTTTCTTAAACAAATAAATGAGGGAAGATATATATTTATATATATATCTCTGTGTGTGTCTGTAATAGTTTTAATGATCTATAGAAATATGTTGAAGAGGTTTCTTAAAATATATTAGAATAATTACATTGATTAAGAAGAAATGTTTTATATCTTATAGATCACTAGGAAGATCAATCTACAAATAGTAGAGAGTGTATATTTTAAAAAATTTCTACCTATTATATTTCATCATCACTAACCTATAAAAATTTTATATTTTTCATAAAAACTAAATCAACTATATAAAAAATATACCATGTATCTTTATTTATTAAGTTATATCCTCTAGTGGTATTATTATAATACGTCAAATATTGTGCTATATCAATATTGTTCGTCATAATCAACAGTTTTATATCTCTACTTCAATTCAAATTCCATTCCTCTAGAATAATTGTGACATTTTATACATAACCAATATAATGAGAGGAAAATAGACCAATCATTTATCCATGCATTCATCTACATTTTTTTGTGAATATATGGGTTAGTTAATTCATGAAAATAATGAGCTTTTACTATTTATATTATATTTTCCACTTTTATATTTGACATCACTGCCTTTCCAAATAATAATTATGGAGAAAAAAAACACCTTATATGTATATATTTTCTAACTCAATATTCATATATCCCATTATAACATAGAATATTAATTTTTTCAGAGTAATTTTCAACTTTTCTACCTTTTAGACATTATTTTAACATCTTTTATAGATAATCAATGGTCCTTTTCATTAATTTATATCATTTTCATTTCAATTGATCTTAAATAGACATTATATGAGTTTCAATTTCAATATAAAATAATTTTTTCTTCATTACATATATCAATTTTTTTTACTTTTGAATTTTTCATTATTTCAATTAAAAATTAAAACATTTCTCCAATATCACATAATGTATCATCTAAAACATCAACATAATGATTTTTATCATCTTCAATATTAGATAAAAAGTCTCTTATTAAATTTAAATAAATTCTTACCATTTATATTAGGAGAATATCATCATTATTTATTATAATTGTAGTCTCTCATTCACATCCATATCATCAAAAACCCCCACTTCTATAAATTTAGGACAAAGTATTGGGAAATTTCCAATAGATACACATCAAAATAACTCAAAAGGTAAAATTACCTATATAGTTACATTCTAACTTCCTATACTATTTGGAATTAAAGAAATTAATATTTAAAAGTCAATTTTGATAACATATTTTTCATCAGAATATTATTCTATAACATCAACATTTTAATAACTCTTAATTTTCATCATTTGTTTTTATGATATTTTTCATTCATCATTTCTCCTATTATTGCTTACACCATTCTTCTAATTGTCATAATAAATTAAAATATTGGAAAAATAATCATATATAATATTTTTAGGATAATGGTAATCATGTTCCAAGACATTTTCATAAAATCTATTATGAAAATTACCATGTATAATATTGAAAACAATAGAATCATATATCTCATATATAAACCTTCTTATAGGGATGTGTAATTAATAAATTATTTTTAAGAATTCATCCATGATCAGTTCATAATTCATTGTGACCTCCAAACCAAGGAGCAATTGAATGGTTCCTTAAGCTGGTCGGCCACATTCCTTCAAGCACGCCTCCCTGTACGCCAGAGGGTGCGGACTAGTTGTGAGGGTTTCGAAAATCAGTATTGGGGAGACAATATCCTATTTTGTCATAATAAAACACAAGAGGAAGAAAATAAAAACAACCAAGTTTTGAAGTGTATTTAAATAACCTGATCTAATCCATGTCATATGATAAAAAAATCCTCAATATGAAATACTCAACTGATAGGTGTATCATTCTATGATAATACAAATGTCTAGTGTCTAAAAGTTCACTAAAATTAAAAATATTATGACTCCCAAAAAGATCCCAAACCACATCTAGTTCCCTCTCTCTTGCTCTAATACTAAACAGAAACTTCTCATAGGGCCTTAACCTTATTATGTCTGCAATAACAAAAAATACTTAGGTGCCGATCAGGTTTCCCAAAAAGGGTGTGAGTACAACTCAGCAAGACACCACCAATGGTGTCTACAACCAGTCCTGTGAAAAGATTGTTCATGGTGTTTTATGAATGAATAAAAAAAATATATAATTTAAACTATTATAAAATTGTTATTTAATATTTAATCAACACATTAAGACAATTAAAATTCATATATACCATTTGAATAATCATTCATTTTCATTAATCATTTGATGTAATTCTTCATGTCATGCTCTCAAATTCTCAGTTGAATCATCATTCATTATTATCATTAATAATTTGGTCTAGGTTCTTATTCCTAGCACACCAATTCATAGTTTAATAATCACTCATTATTATCATTATTCATTTGGTTTATGTTGTTATTCCTAGAACAACAAATCTCATTGAATGTAGGTTATCAATCCTAGAACTCCAATTCTCATTTGGTGTAGGTCGTCATGCCTGGAATCCCATAATAACAAGTTTGGATAACTATTGGAGATGAATATCATGTCTATGTCCCAACATCTAAAGTTTCTAGTATACTGTGATTAACACTCCAAAAATCGTACCCAAATATTCATTAATTCATTCCAATGAAATTTCAACATTATTCATTTACTAATCCAACAATTTTTTAAACATTTCAATGGAAATTAGTTAATTCAATAATTTATAAAGAACATAACACATTAATAAATTCATATATTAATTAATCAATCAAGGCCATTCTCATTCCATAATTAATTATTCATTTAATATCTCATCATTCCATAATTAAATATTACAATTAATTATCTTCGATAAATATCATAACATGTAACTTATTCTCCCTATTATTTTTCTTTAGTTAACATAATGAGACCTTATTAATTATAATAATCAACTATCTTACAAATCCTTACATCATTTAATAATTAATTCATCCCAATTAAATATCTTTTAACATTCAATTAAAATTTTCTACTACAATATCAAATCCCAAAAGATAAATTTTGCCAACCCCCCATCGTTTGTTTGATTATACAATTATCAATTAAATCAACAAAGAAACTCTATTATATTCTACATTCCTAAATACTCTTATTTAGTGAAACAAAAATCAAGTGAATTTATAAATCATAAGCCCACATTCACATATCATAAAGAATGAATATGGGATTTAATATAGACAACACTCTTTAGTTTATTTATGGATCATAGCCCAACGGAAATTCCTAAGATCCGAACATCACAACATCATCAATCAAGATCCCGATCTAGATCACTAAAAGATAATTAAGATCAAAGAATAAGGTTCTTGAAAAACTAGATCAAGATCCACAATTATAGATCTAGCTCTCAACTCATAGGTTTAGATCCATGTAAATGGTGAATATCATCAATTAAAAGATTGTGGAAGGATAGAGTAAATAATGATATAAGCAATAGAATGAAGTCCAATTACTACAAGAAGAGGGGATATTAAATCCAAGTATTTGATCTCGAAGAAAAGTGTCCATATTTCCTTTGAATCCCTTCAAAAGGATTTGGGAACTCCTAGAATTTGTCAAACTCGAACAATGGTCAAAATATGGGAGTCTCTGGGGGTTTTTATTGGTTTTAAATGTATTTTAAGATATTAAAATCCATGTTTATGGTTTCATGGGTATATCCACATAGTTAGGAAAACTATGTGCCAAGAGTGTTGAAAAATATGTCCTAGTTTTCATGGTTGGTACAGATTGGACACATAGTTTGTCACATCATGCACAAACTATGTGGACCACTCTGTATAGTTTCGCATGATTCACACAGTTTGGTTTCATAGTTTGTCAAACTGTACACTTCCCACTATCAATTATTTTTCATTAAATAATTCACCCAGATTCACCACAGTATAGTACTCTAAATCAAAGGTACATAAAATCATTAAAAAGAACCTAAAAACGTGCATGATATGACACTAGAAAAGTCGATGATCATACAATCTCACCACCTTATAATGGCTCGTACTCAAGTTTCACTCTCAAACCTCATTAAGATTTATATCCGAAAATATTATTCCATGAACCCCTCATATCTACATCATGTTCCCATGTTTCATCGTGAAAACTTCCATGTCACTATAACACATAATGAAATGACATGGTCTTTCCCCATAACACAATCTCACTAGGACACAGTAGACGTATCAGATGTTCTTTAAAGGATTCATCTATCTATATATCAACCTCTTCCACATAAATCACACAACAGTGGTCAGGGTGATACATTAACAGTATTGAATCATGGGAAGAATCAATCATTGGGCTAGATTTCTGAGGAAGTGAAAATTGGTACACCACTGTCCTGATTCTCTCCAACACCTCAATTGGTCCTACAAACCTATGTGCCAACATGCCCTATCTCTGTATCCTATGGTGACCCAATATATGAGACACCCAAAGAATACACGATCACCCTATGTAATCTATAGGGATCATCTCCATCTATCATCATACAAATTATTTCTACTATGAGTCGTAGCCTTATGATTCCAATTCAACAGCACCCACTCTGATGTCTCTGGAATGCGACTCAGTCCCAACAGCTCTAACTCACCCTCCTCTAACCAACATAGCAGTGATCCACAAGGTCTGACATAAAGTGCCTCATATGTTTCCCTCTTTATAGTTGCCGGATATCTACTGTAATAAAAAAACTCCACTAAAACCAAGTGATTCTCCCAGGATCCACCGAAGTCAAGAACATAGGCTCACATCATATCCTTGACTACCTATAAAGTACACTTCAACTTCCCATTTATCTATGGGTAAAATGTTGTACTTAATAGAACATATGTACCAAGAACCTTCTATATGCCCTTCCAGAAGCATGAAATAAATGGAAAATAGCAATATAAAACTATAGTCTGTGGAACCCCATGAAAACAAAGTATCTCTCACACATAATGTTCTCCAAAATTACATACTGTAATGGATTACTTAATATGAAATCAGTGTGATACCATTGTAAGTATATCCACATCAGCAAAAATACAATCATTCTTCATACGAATACTCGGTAGTCCTATAATGAAATCGATAGTCATGTCACCCCACTTACATTATGTAATAGGTAATGGCTGTAGTAGGAATCCAGGTCATTGATGCATAGGTTTCACCTACTGACAGGTAAAACATCTTGTTATGATCCTTGGTATCTCCATTTTCATACCAGGCCACCAAAACAAATGTCGAAGGTCAAGATACATTTTTTTCACCCTTGGATGTACCTCCCACCGTAAAGCATGGAATTCTATCTTGAGTTCTCCTCACATACTCGTAGGCACAATAACCAGATTTTTCACATAGATGAACTCATCCCCATCATTTTTCTATACTGAATATGTCTCCCCACCATCAAGGATTCCCCTTAAGGCTAAACACTCAGGATCCTCGTATGGCCTATCACGAATCTGTCTCATGTGTGTAGACTCTAATAATATAGAAACCAGATTCATCCTCTCCAAAATCTCTAGAATTACCACATGCATTTCCGTAAGCAAGGTTATTATCTTCTACTATGCAATGAGCCAATGTACTAACTGAGTATGTGTTTTTCTGCTCAAGGCATCAACCACATTATTCCCTATCCATGGTGTATATTGTAGTTCCGAATCAATGTACTACATATTCTCTACACATATTCACTACTAATGATTCATGTCACATTCAATAAAGATATAAGTCTTGATTTTTTGATTCGTAAAAACTATGAAATTTTCACATAAAATATTGTGTCACCAACACTTAAGAGTATAAACCACTACTCCCTACTAAAGGTCATGTGTAGTGTAAGTATGTTCATGTGGCCTTAACTATAATGATACATAAGAAAAGAATCTATCACCTTGTATCAACACAGCTCGGAGTCCAACCCCACAAGAATCACAATATACCATGTACTACATACCCTATTCAGGTAAGATCAAAATTGGGGTTGATGTCAACAACTTCTTCAACTCCAAGAAAGCAATCTATCATGATCATGTTCAAAAAAATACTATCCCATTCTTTGTCACACTAGTAAACGATGCTGCCAAATATTAAAAATCCGGGATGAACCTCCTATAATAATCACCTAATTACAAAATTCTTAGAATATCAAAAACATTTTTGGGATTCTCTAATGAAATCATTGCCTGGACTTTCTCTGGGTCCTTTACGAAACCTTATTCTGATATAAAGTGCCCAAAAAATGTACAATGTAAATCCAAAACTAACATTTAGATATTTTTGTTTATAGTTGATGATCACTTTGTATACCCAAGGCGATGCTAAGATGTTGGGCATGTCGTAATGATTCTTAGAGTATAATATTATGTCATCCACAAACACCAGAACAAAATTTTCTAAGTACGGAAGAAAGATCATGTTCATAAAGGCCATAAACACTGCTGGATCATTAGTCATCCCAACTGTATTTTGACAAAATGAGAAAGCTCATACCTACTCCAGAAAGAAGTTCTTTGTATATCATAAGTTCGTACTCTCTCATAATGAAACCTTGATCATAGAACTATATTTGAGAACACACTATCCCCCATCAACTTGACAAAAATATCATCGATACGTCGAAGAGGATATCAGTTCATCAATGTAATTTTATTCAACTTACGGTAATCGACAGACTTGTGTAAACTCTCTTTGTCCATATTTGTAAATAAAACAGGTGATCCCCTAGGGGACGTACTTTGTTGGATAAACCCTATATCCTCCAACTCCTCCAATAGCATTTGGAATTCTTGATGCTCAGTCTTGTCCATTATGTAAGGTGGAATAGATACCGGCTTAGCCCTTGGTATGAGTTCAATGGTTAAATTTACAACTCTCTTAGGTTGAAACATGGAAAAGCCTTGAGGAAATACATCCTGAAACAGTTCTACTACTGGTGGAATGATGACTTTCCAAGCACTCCCATCATCCAGTAAGAGAAAATAAATATGGGCAATCAGATATCTCCCAGTTGCTGATTAATTGTCCTAGAACTGCGTGCATGGATATCCCATTCTACAAAGTGAACATACTGGTCACCCTAAAGAGATATAAAGGTCACTCTACAGTGATAACAATCTATGTGGGATCAATTTGTGACTAGCCATTCCATACCGTTTATCATGTAAAATCCTGTTATATGAAGGACATATATATCCCAAAGGAAACTATACACTCTTATGTCAAGAGAACATCTCCAACATAAATAGATATACCTAGTCTGTGTACCCAATGATGTATCGATACTCATCATCTATCTTAAAAAATCCACTTCCATTCAAAATCCATTAACAAGGATTGTAGATATAAAGTAATGAGAGGCACCATTATCAAACAAAGCAGTAGCTAAAGTAGAATCTACATGAATAGTACCTGTCACTATCAATGGACCATCCTTGCTCTCAATAGGTGTAGGTCACACTGCATATATCTGTCCTACCCCTCTTCCATGTGGTGTCATCTAACTCCCCTATGTAGCACCACTTTTCTAATTCTGAAGAACATACCCTAAATCACCACACACACTTTCACTACCACATCTTTTAGAAAAAATCCAACTACCAGACCTGTATGGTGTAGAAGATCCTCTTTGAAAACACTAACTTTGTGTATCTTCTCCCTTAGAAATAGCCTAACAATGCTTCCTAAAGAACTTCTGAATGTGTACCTTCATTCCCCCAAATAATCACTCCACTGTTGGTTGAAGAAAATTTGTACGATATTGTCCTTGCCTACTGCACTGGTGTCTAAGAACATGAGATAGATCCGGTGTAACTGTTACTTTTCCGTATCCTCCTGGCTTTCCAATGAACTTACTACGATTATCGTGATGGTGCTTCCTACTATCAGACGACACACTCCCTGAATGAACATCTTCATGTCTAGTACTAGAAACCTTTTTCAGGTGTCCATCTAAAATGAGATCCTAATTAACAACTTCTGGAAATTTCTTCATCCTAAAGATATTTACATGGGACTTAATTTCACAATTAAGTCCATCCGAAATTTTTTTTCTCGATGATGCCTCATCTGCCACCAAATCTGGAGGAAAACACTATAAATCTATGAAACATTTAGCATACTCCATTAAGGACATCCTCCCTTGTGTAAAATTAATAATCATGGAAGCCTTATATTTTCTCATTGTGTTTTGATATATGTGTTCCAATAACTTCTCCAAAAATTCCATCCATAACATATTCTCAGTGTGTCCAGACTATTCCTCAATGTCTCACAATATATTCACTGATCACCAGAGCATATAAGCATTAAACATGAACCTCCTCTAATCTGGTGTCTCCAAATGGTCATGTATCCTCTGTATGGATACAATACAGAATTCAGTCCCCTTGGGTCTTCCCTCTCTATTAAAAGTTAGAGGTTGTTGTAGCTGAAACTGCATTGTCAACAAGGACATTCTTTTCTAAACCCACCATAGGACTCTCTCTATTATTGCATGAAAAGAGAAATGTTCTCTGAGTAATATTCTCATTCCTCCTCAGATTTCACCAATGGTGTGTCATGATCCATACTTTGATGTTTGTTCTTGGCCATACCCCTCGGTCTACACTTATTCCATTTACATAAGGGAAGAATGTAACAAAAAAAGTTTCAACATGTAATTTCTCCCATTTCTCGCCATATGGTCAACATCGTGGCATTATCACTACCATGAACCATACAAACCCTAGGTATTGGTTAAAAAGGGTGCATTCCTTATCATTAATTAATAAAAAAAGAATTGATTTCATTATGTCAAATTAATTAATTCAACAAATAATTATTTAATCATACTCATTTCATCCATGAATGTTCTCATTAGACACCCAATTATTCTCATTTTTCATCATTATTTCAATCACATATAAAGGAAAAGTAGTTCATGTTTAAAATAATTCTCGTAACACATTTTCTCATGAGTTCCTAGAATGCTGCATGACACAACAACCCTATGTCCCTAGAATTTTGAAGGCAGGCTCAATTATCGTGCCTCCTTAGGCCATGAATCAAATTTCAACAATTCTCAAAACAAATATCACATCACACCACAGGTGCATCACCCATGGTTAAATAATGTCAAATTGTAACATCAAATAGAAACCACAACAATCCCACCCTGAGTACTAAGATTTTACCGTTCACCTAGGTTTACTACTCACATGTACATGCTCATTACCAAACCTCAAATCTTCCTAGTGTTCTTTGTACCTTTTTGTAAACTAGTAAGACAAAATAAGAAGAATGAAAATAAAAATTCTCTGCAACCACTTTGTGACGTCCCGAACTGGGAGGCACTGAAAGGTGCCTTGAGCAGGTTGGCCACATGCCCTCAAGCATGCGTCCCCGTATTGTAGAGGGTGCCGACTAGAATCGAGGGACTGGTATGATAGTCTTGAAAAGACTATACTATCAATTGTCAGAATAAAACACCAGTGGTAGAAAAAAACAATAACCAAGTGCCAAAGTGTATATAAATAACATGAAAAATTCCTTCTCATATGATAACCAAATCATGAATATAAAATACTAAAATGAATGATAAAGCATGTTATGCCAATTAAAATGTCAAGTGTATATAATTCAACAGAATGTAAAGGCACAAAGTCTCTCAAACTATTCCCGAACCATGCCTGGTTGCCTCTCCCATGATCCAATCATAAACTACAACCTATCCTATGGTATTTCCCTTATCATATCTTACAATAACAATGTCTTCTCAGGTGCTGATCAGACGGCCCGAATAAGGTGTGAGTGAAATATAGGAGGCCACCACCAATGATGTCTAAAATGAGTCCAATCAAAAGATAGTGCAAACAGTTTTTTGAACAAACAAATACATTGCATAATTTATGCAGTTATCATATTGTCACTTAATCTTTAATCAACAAATTTGGTACATTTAAATTTTTCTTTCCAATTTGAATCATCATTCATTATCATTAATCATTTGGTGTAGGTCGTCATTCCATGAACTCCATTTCTCAGCTAAATCATCATTCATTATTATCATTATTCATTTGGTGTTGGAAGTCATGCCTAGCACCACAAATCCCATTTAGTGTAGGTCATCATGCCTAACACTCCAATTCTCAATCAGTGTAGGTCGTCATTCCTAGAACACTGTAATCTAAAGTTTCGATAACTATTGTGGAGGAATTCCATGTCCACGTCCCAACTTCTAAACATCTGAGATCACCATGTCTAGAACAAGTAAAATATCATCCATTTAATTGTTTTTTAATTCTAATTAATTGAAAAAATTATTCATTTACTAATTTAATGATTAGTTACAAATTTCAATGAACATTATGTATTTAAACCATTTACATAGCACATAACCCATTAAATAATTAATTAATCAATACCATTCTCATCCCATAATAAATTATTCATAATTATTTATCCATTTCCAATCTAATCATTTCATTTATAATTCCAACATTAATTAACTTTGTTCATCATCATTCATATAACTAATTCTCACAATTAAATATCTTTAGTCAACTTCATTACACATAGTTAAATCACACAATCAATAATCTTAAAAAGACAAACATCATTTCATTAATAATTCCACCAAATGTATTATCATTTCACATTCAATTAAATATCTCAATTACAATATTGATTCTCCAAATGATCTATCTGTGAAACCCCCATCGTTTGTTCTATGATTCAATTATCAACTAAATCACCTAGGCAACTAAATTCACTTCCACATTTCAAAATACTCTAATTTAGGAAATCAATCATCATGTGAATCTATAAATAATAAAAATACAATTAAATATCATAAAACACAACTATTAGAGTTTGTATTAGACCACCTACCTTGGTTTATTGATAGGTAATAGCCCAACAAAAATCCAAAAAATCTGAGTGGCAGAACGTCATCAATCAAGCTCTGAAACTAAATCCAAAAAATAAAATTAAGATCAAAGGCATCTAGATATTGCAAGAAAAGATGTATATCCACAATATTATATCTAAATATCAATTCATAGTATTAGATCCATGGCTATGATGATGCTCCTCCAAGAAAATATCATGGAATGATAGAGGAATGAATGCTAGAAGCAATAGAATGAAATCCACTTACTGAGATGAGAAAAGATCTTCAATTTAGTCATTTAATCTTGATGAACGGTGTTCAGATCGCATTAGAATTCCTATAGAAGGATATGGGAACACCTAAAATATTTATAGCCTGAGCCAAGTTCAATATATGGGAGTCCCAGGGGGGGTTCAGGTGGTTTTAGAAAGAATTTTCAGATAATAAAATCTACATAGATGGATTCTGTGTAGAGGTGCACCGTTATGATAATCATGCACCAACCATGCAAACCTCTCTATCCAAGTTTTCATGGTTGGTATGGTTTGGCCTCACGGTTTTTCAAACCTTGAACAAACCGTGAAGACCCCTCTATGTAGTTTTTCACGCTTTCCATGGTTTTTTTGAATAGTTTTTCAAATCGTGTGCAAACCATGAACATCCCATTGTCCATTAGTTTTCATTAAAAATTCCTTGAAATGCACCCCAACCCACTACTCAAAATCAACTGTACTTAAAACATCAAAAAGTACCTAAAAACATTCCTGAGATGACTTCAGAAAAGGCCAGGATCTTACACTCATATTGTGGTATTCATATTTCATTATCAATGTTTTAATCATAGTTATCATCACCTTCATGTTACCTTCATAATTATTTTCTATATAATCCAAATTTCAATATGTTATATTCAACAATTAATTTTTAAAAAACTATTTCCTAGATATACATAATAAAATTAAATATCATATATAATAATCATTCTATAATATATTTCTAACTATTTAAATCATTAAAACACATTCAAACCTAATAACCCATTGGTGTACCCCTCGAAAACATCTAAATTAATTGAAATAATATATGACATCATTTAACTTTTATAAATTTAACAATTCATTATAAAAAAGAGGAAATTATATTTTTGTCTATTTAATTAACGTTGTCCCAATCAATAAGTGAAATCCAGATCTTGATTTCACTTACATAGAGGGAATAATTTCTCAATAAACTCTAAATATATATTCATCTTCATATAGAACCAAACTCTGATATTCGTAGAAATTATCCTAAAAAGATAGAGATCATTATCATAGAGGTGGATGAATTAGTGTACTCACCCTTTTAAGGGTTTTACTCTAAAGCATCCTGAGTTGGATATTAATGTCAAAAATTGTATCTTTTTATATTATTCTCACAAACTCCAAATGAGAAAAATATTAGTGATATTTTATTTCTATAACTTTTACATCTAAAAATGAGAAGCGACATCCTATGCTTTATTCAAAAAAAACCTCTAATCCCATTTCAGTATAATCATTATGGGGATTAAAAATTAGATGGGATATCCTCAAAAAAATGATAAAAAATGTTTCTATAGATATGTGTAAAGTTTTAATAGACCAAACAAATATATATAAACATATTTTTTTAAAATATTCATATAATCAAGAAGATTCTACTTCCATAAGGATATCTTTTTTGGCTTCTTATTTTTCTTATACTTAATACTCCTTATTTTACTATTCTTCTTTTATGGATGAATGTACTATCCCATACATCAGCATCCCTCTATATTTCAACCATCATATACAATATACAATTACCGAAAGAAATTATCATAGTTTGACGCAACATTATACACCTCTTAATGATCAAATTTCAAATTAAATTTCAAATTCAAACTCAAAAAATTCCATCAAAATCTATTATATCAATCTGTATTTTTATTCAGTCATTGCATTTGTCTACGGTATCCTTCCACCAAATAATATAATTTGTATACATAATGATTTAGGTTGATGTATCTCATTAATCATCAAATAATTCACATCGTCAATATCATTATAACACTATTATAGCACAAATCATAATATGGACTCATACATCATGACATGAAAAACTGATTTTCCCTTAACTATAAGTTATAATAAGTTTCCCTTCATAGTGTGAAAAAAATTTCCATAAAAACTGTTCATTTATTAAAAATAACTAAATAGATATCCACTAAGTTGTATTATCATTGTAAAACAATACAACCATGTAGTCTATAATTTAATATGGGATATACCATTACACCATAACTCCCTAAAATTTCCTAAAACAACGAATACATGAAACCACATAGTAATACATCATATTTTGGCTTCCATATATTGATTAATTAGTAAAAATATTTAGATTTATTGTTATTTATGGAATGAACCCTTAGTCAACCACATGAGTTTTTTTCATATATAATTTGTATTTCACATGCAGTCAACATTTTATAATGGAATAATTCTTCACAACTATACTTATAGAGTAATAAAAAACAATTACTCCATGTCCTTAATCTTTGTATCCTTATATAGTGTACATTGAAAGAGTATTACATGTACATAAAAATGAATTCAAATTTATATAATTTGACAAGGATCTAATCATAGAATGAAAAAAAAATCATTTTATATCAGACTCATGTGTATACTTATATTGAGTATGGATTAAATGAATAAACATTAAACAATGTTCATTCTCATCTAATTTTCACATATTATGGTTTCATCATTGTGTATCCACATCTATTGTTGTGTGATCAAATCTATAGTAATATAACATCTAATCGACATAAATATATAATCTAAAACCCCCATTTATTTTATATACATACATTAATATTTTAGGTTCCTCACAATGAACCACATTATATATGATATTCAAAATGATTTATTTATTGTGAAAAATAATCTTCCACAAAAACCAATTATGTTTCATCACTTTTCTGGTACATATAACCTATTTTGAAAAAAATATTGAACTATCCCGGGGTCACAATAACTATCCCTACGTAAAAATGACTCTTTATATTACTATATTATCAATTAATTGTCTAAACACTTAAAAAAATATATAATGAATCCAAAAAAAATTCCACACAATAAGAAACATGATTTCAAAAAAGACAATATTTTAACTATCCTAGAATCCCATTGAAACCCCCAATTCTATATTAATTTAAATTACATAGGACATAAGTTTTTATATCCTTTCCACCTTATGCATTCTCATCCTATAGAATTCTTAAGATGCATTCACTAAAGAATAAATAATATATTAATTCTACAATTCATGGGAAACTCACTAAATGATTAACCCAATAATATATTATATTAATGAGGTGAATCCCTAAAATATAACATAAATCTAGTGAAAAATAATAATTTATCATCCAAAAAATACACTTCCAAGAATTATTATGACATTTACTTTTATTTTTAATACATTTATTTGTTATCATTTATTTATTGTTTATCCATTGTAGGAAAAGAGAAAATTTTATATTAATGTTCTACTGAAAATAATAAAAATGGTTGAAATTGAGAAGTAGATACAGATTACAGAAGTGATAGTCTTTTTTATAATGTGAGAAAAATAATAAATGAGTTCAAAGCATACAGAATAAGTTGGGTGCCAAAAAATGAAATTAGAGCTAGGAAACCCAAATTTATGCCATAACAAAAACATTCACTTCAAGGAAATGGCCATAAAACCTTACATAATCATGAATTAAATGAATAATTCACATTTAGGATCTTTTAATGTCTAGAGTTTTAGATAATAGGCTACAAATATTACATTACATCTTATAAAATTACAAAGTAGACACTTCTACCCTGTTTCCAATTATTTCATAAAATAAAAACTCATGAAAAAAAGATACAATTCCAGTACCATGTTTCAAATTGCGTGACTTTTCCGTGATCCAATCCTTGACACTATTCATCTTTATGTCCTATGAAAAACATTCCCAAAAAAAGGAATGAGGATTAAATGCTCAGTAAGTGATATAAAATAAAGAAACAAAGCATTGGTCCATCAATACATAAAAATCAATGATATCATTCTTTTCAATATTTAACATACAACACAGAATCATAAGATTTATGAATAATAAATGGAAATCATAAATCATATGGGTATATTGTGGATTCCAAATCTTACATACATTGTAGCTATGAAAATTATTTAAGGAGTTACATTGGAATACCCATCAAAATGTATTCCCTAAATCACTTAGGAGAAACATTAACATTTACCTCGGTCACTTTACTCAAGGCATTGTAGAGATATCTCAGGCTCAAATTCTATAGGTTTATCACAGAACCACCCGTATGTGTAAACAATTCCCAAGAACCATAACGTAGTCAAAACACCTTACATAAGCATAAATGAAAGATAACATTCCAACATTGCAATCACAACATATCATTTAAAGATATTTAAATAATAAATCCATTATCAAAAAAAATTCAATTCCAAAAATACATTAAAATATTATATGGTATTTATTTTTCTTTTAAAACATTACGTCTTGTTGAGTAAGATAGAAATCTAATAATGCTCGATGCAGCGGAAAGGTCATTGTCACCATGTACGTTGAAAAGGAACACTCTTTTTTGGTTATTTAGTAAAATGTTTCATTGAATAAAGATTCCCATTTAATGTTATTAAAATTAAAAGTGACATATACAACATACAAAATAATGTTATTTATAAAACAAAATTTTCCTTAATGAATGTAGATTGAGATGAAGTCTCTTACCTTGTGTCCGACTTAATCCGTTCTTTAGTCTCCTCAACAACAAATTAATGATAATTTCTACATGAATTAGAAACTTATTTGGTTTTTAATATTAATTTTATATCACTTATTTCAGATTTATACCCATTATACAATCATTTAAATCAACAACCGTCATTTTGTCGATATTTGGAACTTGAGTCAAAAATGAACTCCATATAATTACATGTTTCCCATGTGGTAAAAATTCCATTATCTCTAAAATGATATTCATGATTTATATTTCATCAATATAATATATATCTAGTATATATATTTATTTATAATAGTACATAACATTTGTATATAATAAATTTAATGCTCTATTAATGGAGACGGTAAGCCGTACGTACGCATGAACGCTATATTCATTTATATTTTGTATTTTAATTGAATCAAAATATAATGATACATAAGTATATTATAATCAAATTATAATATCATATGATATATTTTTTATATAATTTCATTTACTCTATCTTTTATACATTATATTTATGTCATGAAAAAATCATATCACCTTGAGTGTGTGGTAGTTTGCACTTCCTCAAATGAAATTATCATGTTTACACATATTGGAAAGCATAAAAGTATGTATGTCAATAAATTATAAAGAATCATAGAGACAATATAAATATAACATATATCACATATAAATACATTTCCATCATAATGGCCACCATGAGAGGCGGTTGGAGACATTTGAACAATCATCGTTTTAGAGGCAGTAGTTTTCCATCAACAGAAACAATATGTTCATATACATTAGATGAATGTGTCTGAATGTGTAGTTCTATTCCATATCATAATAAAATCATATTATATATTGGATACTATTTTTTTAATAAATTAATGGAAAAAATAGGGTTTGTGGGTGGAGAAGGAAAATAAAAGACAAGATCTTAAGAGAAGATGTTCCCTTAAAATCAGAAAACTCCATTTGGTTTTAACCAAATGGATTTCTTAAATTCCATTCCTTAAAAGGTAAGGCTTCTTAAGAGAAATATTGGGGTTTAGGGGGCTTAATTTAGTTTATTTTGGATGAGGCAAGTGGCATTTTTGGTGTGAGTAATGGGTTCGAGGTGAAGATTTTTTATAAGGGAGAGGAGGGGCTCTTTAGGAATGTATGAAAGTATTATTTTATTATAAACTTTTTTTATGATTAAATAGGTCCAAAACTTTTTAAAGTATAATATAAGATGAAAAATTTTCGAAATAAATTCATCCAATAATAATTGGATATTTTTTTGTTATTTTTTAAATTTTTATAATCTTATTTATTTAAATCTTTCATGAATGAGGTAAACACTACATCATTATCCTATCATAAATAATTTTTTTTATTTGAGGTCTAAAAATTATAATAAAATACCATGATTTAGTAAATTATTTTATATTTATAATAAATATTCACAATATAATCTATAAATTATATAACCCCATGTAAAACAAGTATAACCAAAAGATATATGTTTAAGTCTTTTTTGTCTTTACATTAATTAATAAAAAGTGTCATTATCACTACCATGTGGCTCCATGGTGTCCCAAAATCGACCCATTGATGCCAATGGTCAGACATATATCAAAAAATAAGATTAGAACACATGTTGGGGTAATTTATTAATATTATAATCATAATTGTTTACCCTTTTTTACAAGATTAATCTCTTAACCATGGTAAATACATTATTTACTGAAGTAAATATTCATAATGTATAAAAATATAAGATACCTATTTACACAATTTTTACTTTTTGATTCCAAATTTGGAATCCATTATTTCAAATTCAAAACACAGAAGTGGCAGAAATTAATTTAAAATTAATTACCATTGTCTATTCAAAAAGCATTTTTTAAGAAATAATAACAATAATAATATTAACAGTTGTTTATCAAAAATTTATTATTAAATTATATCCAATGGACAAAATTTTATTAAATGGTAAAAATATAATATAATTACACTTTTAAAACCAATTAATAATATAATCTAACCAAATAAATAATGTAGACTGAAAGTCAGTTTTGAATTAAAAGACATTACTTTTCACAATTCATTAAAAATTGAACATTATCAGAAAAATACCAAAACATTACCCAAAGTAAATTTATATGTCTTCATTCTAATGAATAATTCTATTTTGTCAAATTGAATATATAAAATTGAAAAAAACTATATTTAATAAGAGTTCTACATCAAAAGGCGGTAAAATGGCCTGTTAAATAATAATAGAGTATTTATGCATAAAATTAGATTCTTATTTATTTTATACTTTATAATTTATTAGATAAATATAAAATAATAATCAAACATTTATAATAATTTCTCAGTTATTTCTATTCATTCACACCATTACTACGACTAGGTGTTATCTACCATTTAAAATAATAATAATATATAATCATTTTTCTGTGTAACTAAATGTTATTTGAAACATAAGACTTTGATGAAAACCATTGTTGTGTGTCAGGTACACCATTGAAAATAGAATCCCATTAAATGTAATATTCATATTTAATTGAAAATTATTAATAAATAGGAAAATTTCATACCGATGGTGTAGTGATATCTAGTTTTTTATGTGAACTCTACAACGGGAAGGTGATCCTCCCAACTACAGCCAAAATCTAGTACCCAGGCATGTAGCATTCCCTCAAGTGTTTGTATGGTCTGCTCCATCTGACCATCCATATAAGGTTGAAAGGTGGTGCTCAAATTTAGTTGACTCCCAAATTCCTAATACAATCCTTTCCGCAATCGGGATTTAAAATGTATATCATGGTCAAAAACGGTCATCATTGGCACCCCATAAAGCCACAAAATCTCCTATACGTAGAGGTGTCCCATGACCTATACTGATCCCTGATCCCAGATGGGTAGGAAGTGGGATGTCTTTGAAAGTCAAACAACGACCACCCAGATAGAATCATATCCCCTAGACGTCTGTGGTAGCCCTTTCACAATGTCCATGGAGATACAATCCCACCTCCACTTGGGTACCTCTAGTGGCTACGCTAAATCTGCTGGAACCTGATGCTCATCCTTCACTTGCTGAAAAGTGAGGCTTCATCAAACAAAATCGGCTATTGTCTTCATCATCCATGGCCACCAGTCCTAACATCGGAGGTCCTAGTATATCTTCATCACTCCAGGATGTACCGCTAAAGTGGATGTATGGATCTCCCTCAACTCCTACTCTCGTAGCGACCCTGATACCAAGGTGTGACCTATGAAGGGGATGGCATGCTCCAAAAATTCATAAAATTCATCAGTTGGATGTTCTATAGATATCTGATAACGTCGTACTTTATAGTAAATGTCCACAAGATGTGCCTCCCAAACTTGCTGAATTAATGGGGGAGTGATAGTCTTAGAATGGAGGTAAGCTGATTCATCTATATCCATAAAGGATATTTGTAATGCGGCTTGCTACTCTATCGATTCACTCAACAGTTATACGTCATACCTTCTGCTGAGTGGGTCGACCACTATGTTCCCCTTCAAAGAAGAATAGACTGTCTCAAAGTCATAGTTCTAGAGGAACTCATGCAATTATTATTATCTCCAATTCTTGTCATTCTATGATAATATATATATGAGTCTATTGTGATCAGAGTAAATAGTAAATTGTTTACCCATTAAGTAGTGTCAAAATATCTTTGAGGTAAATTCCACTACTGCTAACTCTAGGTCATGGGTTGCATTGTTCTGGTGAAGATGTCTCCTCAGTCTTGAACCATAAGTGATCACTTCTCGCTCATGTATTAGGAAACACCAATGTTTGGTCCCAGATGCATCGTAGTAGACTAAACACCCAACACCATATTCTGCTAGCCTAAAGATGGGGGAACTCATCAGTCTCTACCACAGCTTTTGAAAACATTTCTAGCATCTCTTCATCCAAATGAAGGATTGTCCCCTCATCATCAATGCTGAAAAGTGTGTCACATATCTAGAAAAGTCATCTATCAATCTAATGATAGTACCCAGAAAACTGCGAGAAAATCCACACCTCTGTCACACTCTTGTGTGGATCCCAAGATAGCACAACCTCTATCTTTGGCAGATCCACTACCACTCCATCCTACAGGATACTATGTCCCATAAAGTGGACCTTATGTATCTAGAACAAGCACTTTGAGATCTTACCATATAGTTAGTTCTCTTAGAGTCTATCCAAAACTATCTACAGATGGTCATCATGATCTTTCTCTAACGTCGAGTATATCAAGATATCATTTATGAGGACCACCCCAACGTGATCAATGTATGTCTAGAAGATCATCTTCTTGAGACTCATGAACACTTATCTATCATTGGTAACGTCAGATGGAATTACCAAAAACTAATTGTGGTCGTACCGAAAACAGAAGGCCATATTCTCCACATCCTCATCTTGTACCCTTATCTAATGATTGCCTAATCTGAGGTCAATATTCTAAAACAATTGATCTCTCTTTTACTGATCAATGAATTCATCAATCCTTAGAAATGGATTCATGTTCTTCGTGGTCAATTGGTTCATGATTCGATAGTCCTCACAGAGTCTCAAACTCCCATTTTCATTCTTGGTAAACAAAATTAGCACTTCCCATGGAGAATCACAAGCCTTATGAACCGATTCTTCTGCAAGTCCTCTATTGGTACTTGTAACTCATGAAACTCTATATGAGATATCCAATATTCGGGTGTAGATATCAGTGTCATCATGGGGTACACGTCGATGTAAATGTATACCTATCTGCATTTAGGTAGTCCTGGTACATCATCCGGAAAGACACTGGTATACTGGTTCACCACTACAGGTTAGCTCAGAATCTCAACTGCAACTGATCTGAGGAAAATATGTAAGTCCATAACGTGCTTCAATGGTTCCCTTATTTCCATTGAAGGAAAACATGGTCCTATCATCGCATACACATCAAAATTTGTGAAAAATACAGTCAATCTGAGCATAGACTATGGATAATCTGTCCATACTAAAGATAATGTCGTAGGGCCTCGATACCGCTATTAGATGATCACAGCCAAATATCTAATCACCTAGAGTAATCTCACATTACTTTCACCAGTGTGCAATTTTAAAATTTTCTCCCATATGAGTCTCTAATAGTATGGATCGGGCCAACGACTCCACCGGAATCTCTGAACTCTAAATGAGAAACATGGAAATCAAAAAGTGACTGGAACGTTTGTCTATAAGTACTGTTTCTAGGGTGTAATGGACACATATCATACCTCTAATCATCGACAGATCACTGTGTTCATAGGCCTTTACTACATGGAGCTGTGATATCCCATGTCATGCTTCGCCATGTGGTCGCGGTGGGCCAGCTGGAGGTGATGGCGGTAGAACCTCAAATCACCACCCACCGCGTTTTGCACAGCCAACTACTATGCCATGTCCATCACCATGTGGGACTCCTTACTCAAACCTATTCCTCAGTGGTCCCTTGACCATCAACTGGTCATCTGTATGGTAGGTCAGGCAGTCGCAAGCCATGTGACTCTGCCCACCGCATGAGTAGCACTACCATCTCCTCAAATGTCCTCCTCTATCCCGTGATCCCCTAAGCACTGAACCTATAACCTGAAGTCCTCCACAAAATGTTTTTGCCTTCTTGGGACCCAATATCATTTGTCGACTACCTAATATAGATGACTCGGCTACATAACATTTGGTAGTGGCTCTCAATGTGGGAGCATGCTCGTCTATGAATCTCTCCACAAAAATCACTCTCTATAACACCCCATCATGAGTCGAAATGCAATGTGATTTTATCAATTCTCTGATCTACTGTCAGAGACCCTGATCATAAGTCCGATCCCTAAAAAAAGGACATGTATCATGTAGGTTGAGTAGAGGGACAGATCAGTGACCCTCATCAAGTACTGGGCCTCGGTCATGTTGCCCTGTTGTAAGTGCAACCGATCCTTTATACACACTGAGCGTAGAGTCTGTTGGACGAACTCTACCCTAAAAAGGACCTCCAATTCCACTCAAGTGGTGGTTGCAATATTGGGTAACTAGATTGTCAGACTCCACCATATCCCAGCTACATTCTAGAAGTGATGGCAGCTATGATCACCATCAGATCAATTGGTGTCTCAACTAAGTGAAAAACATTGGCCATAACCTCCAGCCAGTCCTCATTCATCTACAGATCTGTTTCCCCTCAGAACCTTGGAGGCCACTACCTCTGAAACTCACGAAACACGCTCAATCTATATGTACCATATGATGGTGGAGATAGTGGTAAAATTTGGCCAACGGGTAGTGGTGCTGCAGGTACACCACCTGAAAGTGCTAACATCATAAGAGGGCACCGCACCGAGGCCCCATCACTCAGTGGGCAGTCATCGTGTTCTATCTCAGGAATCCTTGCTAGCTATCTATGTGGTGGCATCCTGAAAAAAAATAGTTGTTCCATAGTCAATAAGTTATACCTTGTGAGATGACTGAAAGAAATTAAAAGTAAAACTTTTCAAAACACATGTAATCAGTACATTCTTGTTCTATGTTGGAAATCAGAATTCAGGGTCCTATTGTATGGATACATTTGCCACCGCATAAAAAATGGATTCCCCACACTGAAAACGGGACTCATAACACATAAAACTATTACCACATTGAAATGATCATAGTACATGTTCCTCAGTAGAAATGACTCCTCTGATACCACTTTGTCATGACCCATCCCTCGGGACCCATGACGTGACTAACCCAAGCCCTCCTTACATAGGAGAGGGGTAGAAGAGTAGCACAGAAAAGGCGTATCCCTATAAAATGAAGTCTTTTCCATTATATATGTATAATCACACAATCCAAGAACCCAACAAGAAGGTACCATGAAGTAAATTTTAGTATTTATAAGTGTTTTAAATGTAAAGGGGACTGAATACAAGGCCAACTAAAAAGTACAAGTACAATTGGAATTGGGAAACAGCTCCTGGAATGTCTACCAAGGATCATACCTGAAGGGTAGGTACAACTAATGTTAAGTAGTCACTACAACACATCATGTCAAATGGTCCACCTATAAGCACCATCCAGTCCTGGCTCCCTCAGCCTTGATCTACATTGTCCTTTTCCTTCACATGACACAAAAAGGTGCAGATGAAGCCCGTGTAGGGGTATGTATAAAAATACTCAATATGGGCCTCGAGACCCTCAAATTCCTTCTATATTTAAACAAAGGAATAAACAAAAAGCAATACCTCAACCAAAAATTATGAAGCAGTCATAAACTTTACTTATGTTAATGCCCATACATACACCTAAGTTATAATGATATTCTCATCATATACATGAGGGTACATAAAACTCCAACTACTAATCCATTATCACAACTGATCAATGGGGGATGAATATCACAAAGGTAACACTATAAAGGTAACACCGATAAGGTAAAAGTACAAAAAAGTTAACACCACAAAGTTAACACCACAAAGGAAAGCATACAATAATGGTAACACTATGAAGGTCAGAGAACCATATAGGTAACACCCTGAATGTAACACCACGAAGGTAAAAGTACCACACAACTAACATGATGAAGGTAAATGTATAAAATAACATTTGTATGTATGTAAATAATAGAAGTATAGATGATTAGTAAAGAAGCTAGATACTCCTATTCGATCAATCGGCTCTGCTACTGACCCACACAAGATCGATATGCACTGAACCACATTAGATCGCTGAGTGCTGACCCACACAAGATCTGGCCCACACTAAATCGGTAAATGTTGACCCACAAAATATCAAAGAGAGCAGACCCACAAATCATCTGGCCCACACAAGATCATTATGTGTTGACCAACACATGATCGCTTTGCACTGACCCCCAATGGATTGATTTTCATTCTTCTGGTAACAGTAAATCTTCTACGCGTCACTGCTAGCCACTGGATTTATTCTCTTAGTACGCTTGAATCTAGGAGAACCGATTCTCAAGCCATCAGTCATATTTCAACTGGCATGACAATCCATGAAGAAGTATCCAAAAGTACTACTATGTTTTAAGGGTTCCAACACGACAAACGACACATCAATCGAACACCCGGTCTGTGAATTATAAGCATTTTAGTTATGAGGGCCCATATAGATTTGGGATCGGTCCATCCATGGCGTACTTAAACATTCTCTAAAACTCATGTGGAGTGTACCAAAAGGACCATATCGCTACAATGGTTCCATCGTCATAGACAATTCATCAAATCGATAAGCATATTTCATGTTATGGCCCTTTCAACAGAATGGGGTCCATGTGGGTCCGGTTCGACCCCATCGGGTTGACCCAGACCGTCCCCACCTGTTTCACTCTGACCAGAACCAACAAGACTAGGATTTTGGGCTGTTGTCCACCCTCTCACACAGGGGGGGGGGTGCGGCCAGCTGGGCTCATACGACCCAACTTGCAGAGGCGCGGCTAGGCCAGCAGAAGAGTGGCCCGACCCTTATTGGGGCGCGTCCCGCCGGGCACACACAGCTTTATTTAGCGGGGAAATCCCTAGGAAATAGGGGGTTCTCTAGTTTCCTAAAATCAATAATGTTTTTCTGATCAAGCGGCCGAGCCATGTGGAACTGCCTGATCTTACGGTGGCACCTGCAAGGTGCGGGTCCCTACATCCTCAGCATCAGAGTCACGACCTATACCATCGGCGATGCATCGTTGTGTTCCACTTGGCCTCCTATGGCTGGCTGGTACTGACAACCATGCTCAACCACTCTAGCTGAAAATTTGCGACCCTTATCCTCTAGCGGCGCACACCAGTGCACTGTACTGCTGACATGGTCGACTGCTGTCGGCCACTCTGCTTACTGCTGCGACATAGTGTCACGGCCTCCTCCTGCAGCGCGCGACACTACGCCACCTCCATCATGGCTGGCTTGTGCATTCATCTACCCACGCTTGTCACTGAAGCTGTCGTGCTGGTAGTCTTCCTCACAGAACACATGGGTCAAACTAGGAAACAGGGGTCTTTTCCAAGTTAATTTGGCCCGAACCCTCCGCGTTAACATGTAAACATGAGGGAGGAATAGGATTCAACAATCTCATGAAATTATAACATGATAAATCCCTACCTCGAGATCAGTAGAGAACACCCATGATTGAGGAAGATTCATTGTTTTCCATCCCAGAAATATGCCACCATCGTTGTCACTCAATCATTGTTCTTTTGTTCATGATTTGGTGCCGCTCATCACCGCTCTCCAGAACTGGTCCCATCATCCAAGTGTTTAGTGTAAGGACACTTTATCATATCTTCATCACTTGGTGAAGCCATGCCAACACTCCTCCCCAAGTTCCATATAAATAGAAGAGTGGAGGCTGATTAACGCATCTGAATTAATGGGGGTTCATTTAATTGGAACCATTATAATTCCAACGACGTCGTTACAATTAATTGGAAGAGACAATCCTTTTAATGACATGTCATTACGATGGTCCCACCACAGAAGTTCGTTTGTTGGAGGAAAAAAGAGAGAGAAATTAATTAAAAAGTTTATTTTATTATTCATTTATATACTCTAAAAGCATTCTTTTTCTCCAGACATATTCCAGTCAAAGTGGAGCCTCCCCTATGCAAATCATAGAATTGTGAATTCAATAGTGACCTCAAATTTTTAATCTGAGAAATTGTTCAAAAGATAGAAAATTCCACCCGTGTGTATACTGAACATACCATAAAAAAGATATGAAATTAATTCTGGGCACATCGGGCCTCGAAATCATGTGCCATCAATTTTTATAGTCTCATAATAATTTCATATCATTAAATAATCACATGGAAAATCGGGGTCTTTACAAAGGGACCAATCAACATTCTCCAAAATGAGATCTAGGATATACCTGACCAACTCAATTAATGATTATAATAACAATATATATCTATTGAAAATTCACATCCACTTATAGTTTACTTATTAATATTTCATTTAATGTTAAAATAACACACAATTTTCGTTAACAAATATATTGATATTTTTATGGATACATGATAATTTGAGTCTTATAAGAACATGAAAACATCAATAATGAGAGAAAATTAATAAAAAAACATTTAATATAGATCAAATAGATGTTATTATATTGGAATAAAATACACAAAAATATATTAAAATGGATTTTTGAAAGACAATACAACAAAAGTATTGTACATGGAAATAAAATGGTGGATTGGGGACCCCTAATGTTTCATAATAAACACATAGGAATATTCTACAATGGGTGGGAATATTGAACTCACATTTACAATATATCAAATATAATATAATAGCGTGGATTTAAAGGAATGAATTTATAATGAAATTAATTTAAAATCTATTATATAACTATTATAATTAACTTGAAAAGGATAGAGGAGGATTGAAGAGTTTTACCATGGATGGATACTTCTTAATGCTGAAGAGGGAACTCATAGAAATATAGAACCAATGTGTAGAGACTCTTCAGATGTTAATTGAAAGATAAATTTTGTAAAAATACTAGTTATTGAAATTTTATTGAAAAATGGGTTTGTTTATTTTAATTTAAGGGTCATTTAATTGTTAAATGTTTTCTTATTTTATAATATAAGCCAACTACTTGTGGGTTTTATTAATTTTAACTAATTTTTGACCTTCTTAATGAGATGTATTATGAGTGTGAAAGTGAAATTAATTCCTAAATCAAAACATAACTCCCAACCAAACGAATTACTACACAAAAAACCAAAATACAATATTTAATTGAAAACCCCATTTTTTGGTTCAAAAAAGGAATGCATAAATTTATGATTTTAATCTAACTATTTGGAAAATATTATAATATTATGATCCATGGTTTTATTAAAATAAATTTTTAAATATTAATTACTTGTTCTTAAATAATATTTCCTCCATGAAATAGAAGTGCTTTATAAAGCGGACAATTTTCTCCTTTTAACATAAAATTATCTTTATCATACATTTACAAAATAAATCATATTTTGATAGTAAATTTTCTTAATCAAAAAAAAACGATTATTTTTTCACAATATAATTCTTTAAATATGATAATTTTAACTATCAAATAACTTTATGTATATATTTTAATTTTGAATATCATAGAAAAATAATCATTATCATAATTATAAAAATTATATCCAACATAATTAAAATATTTTATCATTTAAATAGTGAATTTCTATATTATATCATGAATGAAAATTTTATATAAAAAACATTTAAAATGAAATATATTCTTATCAAAATATATTAATATTTTACATAATAAAATATTAGTTATATAATTAAAATAATATCATCAGTCACTTGATTATGTTCACATTATGAATAATAATAACCTTGTTTCTTATTTACTATTAGTATCATTGTTTAGAAACCATATTTTTTGAAAATCATAATGACAAACAACACATTTCCCTATAAATATTATATCATAATCAATTTTCACTTGGTACTTTTCATTAAAATATTCTAAAACATCCCTCGTCAATTTCCATTTTTCCCTAAAAGTTTTCTTTTTGTTTACAACTATGGTAGTAGGAGTGAACATCTTGGTGTAATTCATGCTATTGGATTTTATTTTAGTAATTGTATTAGTCATTAATGTGTATATCCCTTTACTATTCCTTGATTTATTAGACCATATGTATGAAAAATGTGTTTTATTCGTATGAAAAATAAAATTATATCTACGTGTCTACTTATTATAACAGTGGGTAACATATTGGACAAGATCATACATTAAAAATAAATTTATTGTTCTCAATGAATCAAATATATAATTTTTTAATTTTTCTTGTGAAATTTGTTACATATCCTTTTCAAATTAATATTTCAACGTAACTAAACCTAAACACAGGTTTAGTTAAAATGAAAATAATTAATTGACCAATAATAAAAATTGAAAATACATCATAAATTATTATTTATATTTAACAATATTTTAAAAGGAATACAATAGTATATCCAATGTTATGAAAATAAAAACATGTGTCATACATCGTTAACCACTAAATCATAATGAATTAATTTCTATGATGATTTGAAAATAGAACTACTAAAAAATGGAATATAGTTATCAAATAAAAATTTTAATTTTAATAAAATTATATATGTAATGAAATATATGTATATATATATATAATATGGAAGGTGAATGTAGGGAATCATGAATGTTGATAGATGGTTATTTTTCACTATCAAACATCAGTCATGGGTTTGAGACAAATGGCGATGAAAAATGTAATGAGTTGATACTTAACTTGTGAGACAATATATTTCTAAAAATAAAAATAAATAAATTCTATTATCCATGAAAATTATCTAATTGGATAACATAATTGATATATATTTTTATAAATAATTGATTATTGGAAAGAAAACAATTTATTTATAATTAAATTTTATATTTCTGAATGGAAATTCATAAAAGATATAAATTGGAAATTTCATCATGCAACATTATATAAGACCTTATATTAAATATTTTTTAATTAATAAATTTTGAAATGAAGTTTATTCAATAATTTTAACAGTTTAAAGAAAGGATATAAAAAGGACTATTAAATTTAAAAATAGTATAAATTATACATTATCAATAAAATGTTAACTTAAATTTGTTTTTCTATATCCTAAATTTTTATTTTATATATTCATAATATGATATTGATCGAACAAAAAACTTAAAAGAAGAGAAAAATTCAACATAAATGTGCTTTCTAATTATTCAATATTTAAATTATTAGTAAATTATATATATTTCGTTAAATAAATATAATAGGATTATAATAATGAAATACAATTATTAATTTGAATCTAACATATATGAAGTGTAATAAATTCTATAAAAAATCTTGCATCGTTTCATGAAAATTAATCAAAATAACAAACTTACTTTATTCTCAATTAATTTTTTTATTTTTTATTTTTTTACTTGTTTGGCCTATCAACACGTGTTTGTATATCAAAACAAAAAATTAGTGGAAAACCTAAGAACATTTTTTAAAATTATGTTTCTATATAAATTAAATTTTATTTAAATAATTAATACCTAATAGATTTATAATTATTATATTAATTAAAATATAAACCATACAAATAGAAATTTTGATAATTTATGGTTATGGAAAATCATGTTATAATAAAAAAATAATTTATTTATTTATTCTATCTGAAATATTCATAAAAGTGAAATTATTATTAATATAATCATTAATCTCACCATGACTTATTATAATTTTAAAAATATACTTATAGTAATTTTTTCGACTTTTTAAATATTATATGTTAATTTTCAGGTTGACATTTTCATAACATTACCATTGTATATGGATACAATAAATTGAATTTATAGTAATTAAATTAATTAACATATGGTTAATGAAATTATGTAAATTAGTGCCATGTGTGAATGATTCATTTTCACTTCACAATATCTCATCCTAAAATCCATTTATGAAGGCATGTTCTCCGATCCAGTTGTTGCATTCAAGAGAAACGCCAATGCATCTTATCCATACTACTTCACATTCAATTTCTAGGTCCTCCGTAAATATTTCATATACTTGAGTTATTTATAAATTTTTATTCAACATATATGTTTTGATGAAAAAAATTTCTTGTATTACCTCAATTAATCAAAATCACTGGAAAAAAGCGTGACATTAAATCATTTTTTGATAGTCGGTCTCCAATTATTTGTTATGTCCAACCAACATAACTTATAAAAATATTGGAAATAAGTAATAATGTGTTTTCTAATTATATTAATAAGTATACATTGAGATTATGTGCCCTTGGCAGCTCTGATCATAGTTTTTTATTGATGGTTTTTTCATGAAAGTGATTGTAAAGCTAGCCTGGTCAGATAATTTTTTATTGTTTTGATAAAAATTACTCCAAAAAGAGTCAGAAGCTATTAGAAATTGCTATTGATTTCCAATTGTTACTATAAGAGAAAATTATAGCCCAAAAAACGTTATAAATTTTGTTATATACTAATTTATTTTTAATATTTCTTGTAGTCATTGTTTTTAATGAACTCTCCATAATTTATATACAATTATTAATATTATCAGTGTTATCAAAAATATCATGTTAATGAAACATATATGATGTAATGATGAGATATTTGGAAAATTTAGTACATTATATGTTTCTTCTATTACAATTTTATTTCTAGAATAGATTTCTTATTGTTATAAACACTTTATGTGATTACAGGATATTCAACCTAATCTATTAATATATTCCTTCATTTTTAATGTATGATCCTTATTTTAAACAACTAATTTCAATAGAGTTTATGTGTGGAAAGAGGGTACAAATTAAAAATTTCAAATTGTTATTTGTTTTAACCATTGGATTATTATACTACGCTTCCAAACAAATATCTAATGTGTTGAGATACTTCTATTATTCAACATCATAAACAATTTTCCAATGCAATGTTGTTTGATGATTCATTCTAACTAATTGGTTACTATTATAAATAATATTTTTTAATCTTATTTTAATTTTTGAGTTAGTTTTAATTTTTTCAAAGTTATTGTTGGTCATTCAATACATATAATCTAATTATTTAATATTGGGCATTCATGCCCATTTATTTTCAAAGTGAGATGTTAGATGAACTCTACCATAATTTTGGTAGATATGAAAACATTTACACATAAAATGGAATGTAACCATGAATATTTATTTAATACATTTTAAACACCCCAACATTTCATTGTTTGTTACCTTCAATAGATTGTGATTTTTGCAACACAGACTTGTGTTGTGTTCCACACAAGATTGAGTTTCGGTGAAATAACATTATAGAATGAAAATTATTTAAATGATATATAAAAGAAATATCAATAAAATATATTAATATAAATTGTAATAAATAATTATTATTTTTAAATTATTTTGATTTGAAAAAAATATAACATATTTATAATGGCATATATAATTTTCTGAAAAATTGATATTTTGTTTCAGATACAATTTTAAAAAAGTAACTACTTTTTATGTCTTTTTAAGAACAATGATAACATTCATTTTAGATGGTCATTGAAATTTAATTTGATAAAATAGACACCATTTTTTATTTTTAATATAAAAATTATCATAGGGTTTAATTCTAGTGATTTTCTATAAAGTTTCAATTTTTTATCAATAGTTAAAAACATTACCTTATTGTTTAAAAACTAACATTTTCATTTAAATAAAAATTTTAATTTAAATTGGTTTTAAAATTTTAATAGATAAATATAAAATATATTAACTCTATTTAGGTCATTGGGGTCATTTTTATTATAGAATTAGATATAAATATTGATTGAATATTTTTCTTGTCTTTTAATCCAACCTCTAGACACATTTATAGATTAGCTTTAAACTTAATTTTACCAATTTGGTGAAATGAATTCCGAATATTCTAAATAAAATTTTTTAATTATTGTGAAAAAATTTGTCTAATAATATCAATATAATTTTTGGAGAGTAGTAACATTAGAATTTTATTTACCATGGTTGAAGTTAAAATTTGTAATTAAAGGTAAAAATAAAATTTATTATAAAATGAAAATAAACGAACACTTCTCCTAACGTTATTGGTTGAGCCATGCCTTACCATGAATATCTACTATAATATCTTCTTTTCTATTTAGTCCATTTGGTAGTGTGTAATTCATTTAAAACTTTTAATTTTTTGTAAAGGTAAAAATATAAAAAACATGACTCTTATTACAAAAATAATTTAAATATGGGGTTATATAATTGATATATTAGAATATAAATAGTCATTTGGAATATAATCAAATTTACTACATCATGGTTATTTATTTTTATTTTTTAGGAAATTAATAATTAATAATTAATTATGATACAATGATTATGTAATATTAGATATATTAATAAAACAATCATATAAATCATATTATAAATGATATAATAAAAAAAATTACATTTTTTGTTCCATTCAATAATTTAAGGATGAAATGAAATTCTATGATTGACTTAATGCATTTCCATTTAAATAATAAAATTTTATGACTTTAACAAAAATCAATGATTAAATTGTGCTACAATAGACATAAAGGAGATTTTTAAATAAATAATACTCAGTTAAAAGATATAAAAGTAAAAAACTTTAAGATTAAGAAAAATAACATGAATAGTGATAAAATTTTAATAAATTATCCAGTTTAAGATCATTTCAAATTTTATAATAACTATATTAACAATGTAGTGTAAAAATAGAAGAAGACTTTGTAATAATTAATCTATTTATTTGAGGGTAAAATATAAATGATAACATTAATTTTAAGACCTAAACATCTATAAAACTTATTTTCAAGTGTATTTTAACCCATAATTATCATATCATAGAAATAAATGTATTTTGAGTTATTTGAAACATCAAATGATTTTATAATCATTTAATATTTTAGGAACATCCAAAATGACCCCTTACCACTCTTATAAAAATGTAGTTGTCCTTTTCATTATTTTACACCTCCATTACCCATTGGCTCAGCCACCACATTCCAAATAATCTAAATACATCCCTTAATTTTTTTTATTCCACACATTCATATTAATTCCAATCTATTTAGTACCTTTTGTGAAAATAAAAAGGAGATACCTAAAAAAGGTAATTGTTTTATTACCTCTTTCAAAGTTATTTTCTTCTTCTACATCCGCATTGAAAATGTTTCCATATTAAAATAATGAATCCAGTACCTTGTACATTTTTATATTTTATAATAATTATATTATTACCATATTATTTATTTTTTCATCCTATGAGTGAAAATATCACCATGCGTTCGTAAGTATGGCTTATCATCTCCACATTGTGGTGTAATTTTGTATTCAACAATACATTATTTAGATGGGTATAATGAAAAGTATAATGTATTCAAAGAATGAATATAAGATGATATTGATTATTATTAACTAAAATACCATCCAATTATATATAATTTATCCATCAATAGAATGATACTAAAACTCATGCGTTTGTACGACCTACCGTCTCCATGACATAGTGAGATTCTTTCCCCCTGATAGCCATTAAAGTATTATTACAAAATTCATTTTATATGTAAATAATATATTTATGAACTAAATATATTTATTTTTATGAAAAAAATATATCCTATTAATAAGAAACATGACTTACTCAACAAATTTAGCATGGGAAAATGGAGCATTTAACACCAGAAACAATGAGAATACTGAAATATTATTAACTAAATGAAAAAATATGGTCATATAATATATCAAAAATATGTATATGGCTATTATATTATTTAATAACATAAATTTACCAATATATAATATGTTAACAGAAACTCTACTGATGGAGTGTACAAGTATGTTTTAATTTCACAATTTCATTATTATTCCCAACAGATTATACGTAACTTCTTATTGGGAAATCATTATCATAAATCTCAATGTTTCTTAAAAATGTATTTCAAAAATAAAATTATATTCCATGCGTACTATTTAAATAAATTTATACCCATCTATTATTATTTATGAAATGTTTTAATGGAATCTTTTAGTCATTTTCAAACAAGGTACTTTATGACTATTTTGAAAAATTAAGGAAATAATGTTTTTAAACTATACGGTTTAGGATTCTGTTTTCACCATCACGACATAGTAATATTTTGAAGCTTACACAAAAATATCTAATATTTTATATTTGAAATAAATTTTTTATTTTATATATATATTAAATTTTCAAAGAAGAAAAAGGAATATTTCTCTCAAAAGGATTTAATGATTTTATTACATTACATTCATCTAATACAACATATTTTGATGTATTTTATTGTAAATTAATAATGATGAATTTTGGTATAGTTTTCCATATTGTAATGATGTATTTATTATATTTTTTACTATAGTTGTTCTATTTTTATACCATTCATGGTTTGTGGTTAATGTATTAAAAAATTGTTTTCTAGTTTTAATATGAATATTTCTATTATTTTTTTCTTCATTTATAATAATAATTAATTCAAATTATTATGTGATGGGAGGGGCCCAATATACCCTCTCGAACCATCAGTAGGATTCATGATACGAAATAATTTGGGTAAAACCCCATTATATTTATTTTCCAAGTAGTTTTATATTGTCGGGAGGATTGAACTTAACCAAAATAATCGAGGGGTTTACCCACAAAATTAAACATTAAGTAAGATATATCATGATAGTAGCAATCTCAAGGATATATTTTGATAGTGATGATTTTTGGAATAATGAATTCCTTCATTATAATAATAGTTTTGAATATTCCATGTGATTATTGAAGTACAATAATATCCACAATTATGCTTATTTTATATGGTAAGATTTTTTTTCATATATTGACCAAATTATCTCTTATATTCTTGTGTTCCAGTTAAACAACCTTCCTTAAGGTTTATGAATTTTCATTCATAATAGATTATGTTGTACTCTAACCCGTACTAAGAATTTGGCCTCATCCATTTCTTATGTTTTATTTTCTGAAGATTCCATGAAATGTATTACGACTGATATTCAGGTTTAAGCTAGCAGAATAATGGAAATCTCAAAGGATTATCTTTGTTGTATTATATGATTTGAATTGTAATGTAAGCTGAATTATATATATTTCCCATGACATATATACTGATTGGTCCTTCAGTATTTAATTTCTTTTAATCATTCCAATGTATTAAAATAGTATACCAGCTCGATGTTCCTGGGGTTAGGGAATTATAATTGGCATCAAATAAAGTATAGAAACATCCTTAGAAATAATATTTAGATAACATGGATTCTAAAATATTAACCTATGAATGAATTTGATGATAAGTCTAAGTATTATATCTTATCCTTTCAATTTGATAATGGATAACCTTGGTAAATCCTATGTAATTTAGGATTACAAAGAAGATTGCTTCATATAGATATCCTATATGTTATTCTACATGACTATATCCTTATGATTAGTGATTATCACATTGTGATTTGTGTTTCGATCAAGGGTTAGAATAAATAAGGGTGTACATGAAATGGTTATACTATCAATGATGTAGAGATTACAATAGAAAAATGAGATGAAGGAGGCATTATAGAAAATTTTATTGAAGTGTAGTTAATGGCATAAAAGTAAAGTGAAATGATTTAGATTTTTTTGTAAAAGGATTCAAGAATTATTACATCAATGGTTCTTTGATTATAATATTCATGAGATATATATGGATTGTACTAAATTACATCTTCTTTTTGGATTTATAATAATAATAGTTTTCATTAATGTTTAAAAGGTGATAAAATATTTGGTGAGTTCTAATAAGAGATACATTATAATTTTTTTATAATTTAATTTTATGATTGAATTATAAATTTTTGAGACTTTTTGGATTGGGAATTTTTATGGAAGTATATTGGTTGAGTCGTATAGTAGGAATGAAGTAATTTGTACACTAGATAACATTTTTTATGGATAATGTACAATTTATATGATACTTTGGGTAACCTTTCCTCTGTAAATATTTAGAGGAATAATGAAATAATTTCAGGATTAATGATTTATCAAAAGAGCTTTAGGCATGGAAAATCATTTTGTGCATTCAATTATAGGTTTAAGGGATGAAGAAAAAATTGATCGAAGAACAACAAAAGAATGCGATAAATCTTATGACATTTATTAAAATAAATTTGGTGCTTTTCTGAATATTAAAATAATTAATCACGTAACGCCCTGACCCCAGTTACCCACAGTCGGTGCATTATTACATAACATTGGTATGATCACAAAAGATCATGTCTCTAAAAGCCAATTAGGTTATTATCCTTGGAATCACTTGATATATTCATAAAGTTTTTCATTACATCATTATGTAAAAAACTAAAACAATATCTTTTCTTCATATTCCCTCATACTATTCCTGATGGTCATTCATAAATTACTTCTTCACATCCTGGGAAAAATAAATCATTGAAATGGGTGACCTCAGATGCTCAGTAATGATAACAATATAGCGGAAACATTCATAAATAAGTATAAATAATTAAGGCAATGTATAACTAAAATAGAATCCTTTTAAACATGAACTTCAATATAATATGGAAAAAATAATATGAAATAATTCCATTTACTTATTAACATGGATTTACAAAAAGTTGAATAATCACATGCAATATCAAAAACCACTTTTATAATGATGTAATGCATAATGCCAGACTTTCATAACCACATAACCAAGACCTTGTGCCAAGACTACAAATAAGATTTTTTCAAGGCCTTGTGCCAAGGCACTATTTTGTCTCATCAGACCTACCGATGAATCGAGGAGCTATAGTGGGATCCACTTGTCACTTATTATGTCCAATGTGTTCCTCATATGAACAGGTTTAAACATAACATAAACATTCGTATTAAAACTAGCATCTGAAATGTCAATACTTTCTCCATAAACCATGAATGTTATAAAAATAACACATCCACAGTAAAACATATAACAAAACCTTCAATACAATATGGAAGTTTTTTATCATAATAAACCAACTTCAAATAATCTTAAACTCTATCAAAGGATGTTTACATAGATTAAATAAAAACTATTTGCGAGAAATAACTTATTTTTTTTAAATCATTTAAAAGTCACATTATTATAAAATAAATCATTTAATTTGAAAATATTCTTATAATCTTGTATGGTAATAATCGACCATTTTATAAAGGTGTAAAATAGCCACACCTTCCGTATAATTTAAAAAGATATTATTTCCTTAATTCTGTCGAAAAGGATAAAAGGAACTTGTTTGGAAAACGAAAGGAAAGTTTATTTTTAAAATTATTATAAAAGTATACAAGTGTATTAATGTCTGTATCCCATAGTATTTAAAATAGTAATAATGATTTGAAATACATTTTTAAGAAACAAGGATGTGGATGATAACGAGGTCCTAGAAGATAATTACTTATAAACAATCTCGGATAATGAAGAGATTGCGAAATAAATCCTTACCTTGTACTTTTCTTTGGTTGAGGGTAGGTTAACCTCATATATAATGGTGATATAATTTATCTTAAATTATAAATGAATCATAATCATTAATATGATATCATATATGATCTTTTAACATTGAATTGTTACTAATATCTTAGTATTATTGTTGTTTTGCATGTTAACTTACTTGTTTTATTATATATGTTTTGTTACGTAAGGCATGTTTTTTATGGATGGATTGTATCTTAATCATATCCTAAATTATATCAATTGCTTAAATATTATTTTTAATCATTAAATGATAATTAGTCTTGAATGGATATGATGGGGAATGAATCTCATCACGTTCGTGAAGACGGTAGTCCGTACGTACGCACAAGCAACAATATCATTCTTTTGATATTAAAATAATATATAATTGGATGTTATATAATATAGAAAAATTCATCAACATGTTATATTTATTATTTATATGTATTACACATCATTATTATACCCATCCAAATAATAATTTATTGAATAAAAATTACACCACAATGTGGAGATGATAAGTCGTACGTACGTACGTATGGTGACATGTCATTCAAAGGATGGATAGAATACTGATTATGGTTGTACCAAATTTATAATAACATCACAGTATATATAAGATACTGCAGTTATTATTTTAGATTGGGAATAATAAAGATATAAGAAGTTGAAGAAGAATGGAACTTGGAAGATGGTGGTGAAAACATTACCTTTTAATCAGGTTTTTCCTTTTTATTTGATCAAAAAGGCTCCATAGGTTGGATTTATGATCAAACTAAGCCCTCTAGGTCGAATTTAGGGATGTTTAGAGGGTATTTTTTCAAATTTTGGCCGAGCAAAAATGCATTGAATGTGTTAATTAGTGATAATAAAGAGTCCCCTTTAATAAGAGGGGTGAGGGGCACCTTTGGAAAAGCTAGAAATATTATTTTATAATATACTAATATTCGGTTTCAAATAGATCCAAAGTGGATTATATAAAGGTTAAGGTGGATATGGGACGAAAAAAACTCAACCAACATGTTTTAGACAGGTTTGGGTCTCTATATTAACCTTATCTTTTAGTTTTAAAACTTAGTTAATTAGTTTGACATTTATCATGTCACTTTGTATTTTTATATTATATAGTTAATAAACTTATTATATAAATCCAAAAGACCCCCAAGTGGTCCTATAATGATAAAACTATCATGATACAAGTCCTCTAGCTGGACCATATATTTTTGGGAATATAATGTAAATTAATAATATAATTCTTGTTTTAAAAACTTTTTATGTCAATTTTGACACTAATGGGTATTTTGCTTTTGATAATTTCATAACTACATTATTACATCAAAAAAATTTATATAACCTATAATAATATGTCATATTAACCTATAAAATTAGTGGAATTCATAAAATGTCTCAAATTACATTTATTTTGTTATTTATAAAATCATTTATTTTATTATTTCATTAATTACGTAATTACAACATCACCATTGTGTCTTAAATAAATTATATTATTTAAAGTCTAAAAATTATAAATAAAATATGATTATGTTGGAAATATTTTTATATTTCTAACGAATATTTAAAATCTAATTTATCTTATGTATTACCATGTATGAAAAATGTTTTAGTTATTAATCATTGATTTTATCTATTTTAACTCTTTTTTGAATTAAATAATAATTAATGTCCTAATCAAATCCAAGTGGTCCTAAATGATAATATTTTATTCCTAAGGTTGTTTCTAGTCGAGATACACTTGTCCAATAGAATTAGGACATGTTTAATTGTAATATTAATATCATTTTTACCCTTAATTACCCTATTTACTTTTAACCGTGGAAATAAAAGTAAGAAGTTACTATTCACTTAAATTTATTTTCATCTCATTGAACCATATTTTACTCCTTCATATTAACTGTGTCTCTTGTATTTTTTAAATTCCACTCAACGAAGTGGTAAAATTTTGTTTTATGTGAATTTCTTTATTCTTCTTATAAGGTGGGTAAAAGATGGTGAAAAGTTCAATAAAATTTTTATATATCTAAAATTATTCTAAACTAACACTAATGATTTACATTAAACTTATATAGTTATTATGTATCTATTTTGACCTTAATTAAATTAAAATAAAATAAACAATTTTTTAAATTAAAATTCGGTTCTAAACTAAAACACAGTGTTTTTTCACTATTCATCAAAAAATGAATGTTTTCAGAAAAAAACCAAAATTTCACCCTAGCAAAATTTCGCTATTCTGAATCTAGAAACAAAGTCCATTTTGAATGATAAAATTTATGAAATTTTAAAAATAGGGTATTACTATTCGTAATGGCTAGTTTGATTGGTTGTGGTGTGTGTGCTAGACCTCAAAGTTGCGTACAACAAACGCTGCTGTATTATTCAATGGGAAGTGTACCGTGGATGCTTGTGGTGTCACATTCTCCCCTACTTCATATACATTCTTCCTCAAAATTTCTAGATTACTACCGAATGAAAAGACTCAGGTGGTTCTTCATCATAAGCTCCTCGGGTTCCCATGTTTCCTCTTCCATCTTATGGTTTCTCCAAAAAAACGTTTACCAGACGAGTCGTCTGTTTCTCAGTACTTGTTCTCTCATATCAAGAATCTTGACGAGCTCTTCATAATAAGACATATCGGGTTCCAGTTCTAATTCCTCATAGGTGAGTACATGCATTGGGTCAGGCATGTATTTCTTCAATAGTGACACGTGGAACACATCGTGAACTTTGGAGAGACTTGGAGGCATTTCAAAATGGTAAGCTATATCCCCAATTCGCTCTAGAATTTTGAAAGGTCCGATGTACCTGGGACTCAATTTACCTTTCTTACTCAAACGTATTACTCCCTTCTATGGAGATATCTTCATTAAAACATGATATCCTACCTAAAATTCAAAATCCTTCCTTCGGTTATCGGCATATCTCTTCTGCCTACTTTGAGCTACTTTGATGTGGTTTTGGATTACCTTCACCTTCTCTATTGTTTCTTCCACAAGTTATGGGCCTACAAGTTTTCTTTCCCCAACGTCATCCCTGCAGGTTGGTGTGCAACATTTGTTTCCATATAATTCTTTATATGGTGCCATTTGAATACTAGAATGGATGCTATTGTTATAAGAAAATTCTACCAGAGGTAAATATTGATCCCATATACCCTGAAAGTCATGTGAGCAGGATCTCAACATGTCCTCTAATGTTTGAATAGTCTGTTCTAATTCTCCAACTATTTGAGGATGGTAGGAAGTGCTCAAATGAAGTTCAGTATCAAAGGCCTTCTAATTACTCTTCCACAATCTTGATGTAAAATGGGGAGCACGACCAGAAACAATCGATAGGGGTACTCAATGAAGTCTCACAACATCAATAATATATAGTCTTGATAGACGTCCCAGTTGTAGATCTTCTCTTATAGCATGAAAATGTGCTGACTTGGTATGACGATCAATAATAACCCATATTTCATCGTTCCTTCTAGGAGTATTTGGTAGTCCTATGAGAAAGTCCTTCATGATATTATCCCATTTCCACTCTGCTATGGGAAGAGGTTTCAGGACACCTCCAGGATATTGCCTTACAGCTTTCACTTGTTGACAAACCATACATCTTGACACAAAATCATCAATCTCCCTCTTCATGTTGTCCCACAAAAAATATTCCTTCAAATCTCTATACATTTTGGTACTCACTGGGTGTATAGAGAAATTGGAGCTATGAGCATCATCTAACAATTCCCTTTTCAGATCAGGTATATCGGGAACACAAAGACTATTCCAAAATTTCAAAATCCCATCTTCATACACAAAGTCTTTCAATCTTCCCTCATTCACAAATTTAATCTTCTTTTGAAACTCTTCTTCCCTGATATGAGAACTCTTTATTCTTTCTTGTAAAGATGGTTTGGAAACCATTTGAAAAAGTATCGATGTTTCACATTCCATGGTAATTCCCATTTCTATCTTCACTAGATCCAAGAAAATAGGATCCCTTTCAATTCTCATCATGTTCAAAACACCATGATCTTTTCTTCTCAAAACATCTGCCACCTTATTTTCCTTCCCCGAGTGATAGTGTATCGTGAAATCATAATCCTTTAGTAGTTCAAGCAATCTCCTTTGCCTCGTTTTGAGTTCATTCTGTTAGAAAAAATTCTTTAAACTCTTGTGATCAATATGAATCTCACATTTTTTAACATAGAGATAATGTCTCCATATCTTCAAAGTAATGATTACAGCAGAAAACTCAAGATCATGAGTAGGGTAGTTTTCCCCATGAATTTTTAGCTATCGTGATGCATAAGAAATAACCCTATCATACTGCATAAGGACACAACCATGTCCTTTCATTGATGCATCACTATAAATAATGAAGCCATCATTCCCTGATGGTAGAGTCAATATATGAGCATTCATTAATATTCTCTTCAGTTCATCAAAACATTCTTCAAACTATTTTGTCCAAAAAAAATTATCCCCTTTACCTGTGAGCTTCGTTAATGTGTTAGCCAATCTTGAAAAGTTCTGGACGAAATGTCAATAATAACCTACTAAACCAATAAAACTATGTACCTCAGTTATACTCATCGGTGCATGCCATTCTTGGTTTTCCATTGTCATGGAAGGATCAATAGTTATTCCATATTTTGAGACAATATGGCCAAGAAAAGATATCTTCTGAAGCCATAATTCACCCTTACTAAACATGCCATATAATTCATGTCTTCTCGGAGTCTTTAGGATAATTTACAAGTGATTTTCATTATCTCTGTAGCTTTTGGAGTATATCAAGATATAATTAATAAATACAACCCCAAAATCATCGAGATATTCCTTGATAACTCTATTCATTAGATCCATGAATATTGAGGGTGCATTAGTAAATCCAAAAGGCATTACTGTAAACATGTAATGTCCGTACCTGGTTCAAAATTCTCTCTTCGGAATGTCCTCCTTCTTCACACACAATTGATGGTATCCAGATCGAAGGTCAATATTTGAATTGTATTGAACTCCATGCAGTTGGTCAAATAAATCATCAATGAGAGGTAGGGGATAGTTGTTCATTATTGTTATATCATTGATTACCCTGTAGTCAACACATAACCTCATAGAACCATCTTTATTTTTAACAAAAAAACAGGGGATCCCCATGGAGAGACACTAGGGTGAATAAATCCCTTATTACTAAATTCCTCTAGTTGTTTCTTTAGTTCAACTAATTCCACAGTGGCCATTCTATAAGGGGTCTTCGATATAGGCCTTGATCCAAGAATTAAATCAATGGAAAACTCAACTTCTCATTCTGGAGGATGTCTAGGTAAATCTTCCAGAAACACATCTACATATTCTTCCACAATAGGTACATCCTCTATTTGAACATTCCATTCCTCACCCACAGTCATTTCATTCTCTTCCTCCCCAATAATTGAATTCACTTGGGCAACTGGGGGTGGATCTAGAGGATAATTATGTGGTGATGATTATGCACTAAAGATAAGGTGTTCCTTATCATCATCATAAAAAATCATAACCTCCTTCTTCTAATAATAATTTTTCACATCATGGTTCGAATGACAATCCATACAGTGGAGTATATCAAATTCAGTCATGGGTATGATGATGAGATTAGCAGATAAAGAACATTTATGGGCTCTAGTGGGGACTGATTCACAAAACATTGTTGCAATGATACATCCCTTAGAAGTTTTGACTGAAAACTACCTTGATAAATGAAATTGAAAATATATATTTATCATAGAAAATTGGGATGATATGAAACAATGCGATGATCCAGAATCAAATAATGTATTTTCTAAACATGAGGAAACTATTAAATTACCTGACACCATGACTTTCAGAGCTTCTACCTCAGTAGTAGAGATAGCATAAGCTTGGCCTTGATCCGTTGGCATTTTCTGAGTAATGTTCCCCTGACGCTTAGGCCATTCATTTGTATAATTTCACATCTCTCTGTAGTTGTATTATTCAACATCGGTAGCTTATTTCTTCCCCATGAAATCACGAGGTTAGTGGCCTTTTTCACCACACATGTAACAGACTCCCATTCCCTTCAAGAAAGTACACGGTTGTTTCTTCCCACATTTACTACAAGATAGATTTTAAAATTTCCCCTTCTTCCCCTTATTTTCATTCCCAGAGTGATCAGCAGATCTCTTCTTCTCTTGCATTGCTTTAAAGTCATAAGACATAGTGATTTCTTTTTCTATCTTGATAGCACATGAGAAAATATCTTCATACGACGTGGAATATTGTGACACTAATGATTGACGAAGAAATGGTTTAATCCCATCAATGAAATGATCAATTTTAGTTCTTGGGTTACATATTTAATCTCTAGTATACCTTGATAACCTTGTAAATTTAGAGTCATACTTTGTGACATTATCATCCTCCTTTTGTCTCAGTCTCAGAAATTGCCTTTCCATATCTACTTGATGGTCACAAGGAATGTATTTTTCTAAATATAGATATTTGAACTCCCTCCATTTAATATTTGATAATTAATCATCTTCATTCATGTTTCTAATAAATGACCACCATTGATCAGCATCTCCAGTGAAAACTGCCATGATAACTTTGTAATTTTCACTACTCCCAAAAGCCTGAAATATTTTCTCTAGGGAACTTATTCATTGCTCAGCTACCAATGGATATTTACTCCAACTGATTTTTGGTGGTTGTTTCTCCATGAAGAGATATAACATTGATCCTCTACATTTTGTATCCGGGTGCTCCATACGGGTAAGGTTATTATTCAAAACCTGAGTGAGTTGTCCCAGTATGGTGATAAGCTGATGAAGACTAGTTTCATCACAAGATCCACCATAATTATCTTGAGCAGGAGGGAAATCCCAACATGGAGTGCGTGCATTGATACAGTTTCCATTTCTTCTACTAGGTGCCATTTCTACACAATGGCAGAAACTAGATCAGTTTATGAATCAAAATACATATTTCCATACTTGATAAATACTTAACATAAATTGAACTATTTATGGATATAATCCATAATTATAAGAAAATCATTTCATTGAGGAAGTATATACTCATAAACCCATCATAATGAATTGTAAAGAAAATGAGAATTATCCTAAGCATATCCCCCAGGAGTGTCGAAACCAAGAGTGCAGCAACGCCCGTTGTCATGAAATAGTTCTCGTTCGAGTCAATCTCAAAGCGGTGTTTTTGAGTTTTACCCCTAGGTACATCTGTTCCAGAGCCACCACTACCTGCTTGTATCCAGATAGAGATGTATTTCTCAGAATACTCACAAAATCTCTACAATACCAAAATTATAGGAAATATTTCAATACTAATCCTCAAAGACCATATTAGATCTATGTGCTCTAATAAGAGTTTACCTAAATATAGCTTCCCAAGGTTGTACTAAACTTCCTCTGATACAAACTGTAACAGCCCGACCCCAGTTACCCCGATTCAGTGCATTATTTACATATCATTGGCATGATCACAAAAGATCAAGTCTCGAAAGACCTATTAGTTTAGTAGCCTTGGAATCACTAGATATCATCATAATGTTTTACATTACATCATTATGTAAAATAAACTACTAAAACATCTTGTATTCATATCCCCTCATACTATTCCTACAAGTCATTCATAAATTACTTCTTCACATATTAGTAAAAATAAATCATTGAAAGGGGTGATCTTAGATGCTCAGTAAGGATAACAATACAGTGTAAACATTAATAAATAAGAATAAACAATCAAGGCAATGAATAACTATAAAAAGCCTTTTAAACATGAACATCACCATAATATGGCAGAAATAAAACAAAACAATTCCATTTTCATATTCACATGGATATTCTACTAGTCGAATAATCGCATGAAATATCAAAAACCACTTTCATAATGAAGGAATGCACAATGCTCGACTTTCATAACCACATATCCAAGGACTCATGCCAAGACTACAAATAATATTTTGTAAAGGCCTTCTTCCAAGACACTTGTTTGTCTAATGAGACCTACCGATGCATAGAGGAGCTGTAGTTGGCTCCACCCATCACTTATTAAGTCTAATGTATTCCTCATATGAACAGTTTTAAACACAACATAAATATTCGTATTAAAACTCTAATACAAAATGTCAATACTTTCATTATAAACCATGAATGGTATAAAAATAATAACTCCATAGTAAAACATATCACAAAACCATAAACAAAATATGGATGTTTTGTATCATAATAAATCAACTTCAAATAAGCTTAAAATCCATCAAATGATGTTGACATAGAAGAAATCAAAACTATTTGAGATAAATATTTTTTTTCAAATCATTTAAAAGTCACATAATTATAAAATAAAACATTTACATTGAAAATATTCTTGTAAGATTGTATGGGAAGCATCGATGATTTTATAATAACAGAAAATAGCTTCACCCGCCGTATAAGTTAAAAACACATTTTTACGTTAATTCTGTCGAAAAGGTTAAAAAGGACCTTGTTTGGAAAAAGACAAAAAGATTTCATTATATACATTTTATAAAAGTAAACAAAGCTATAAATGAATTTATCCCATAGTCTTTAAAATAGTAATAATGATTTGTAATACATTTTTAAGAAAAATGGATGTGGATGATAAAGAGGTCCCATTAGATAATTACGTATAAACAACCTCATATAATGAAGAGATTGTGAAATAAATCATTACCTTGTACTTTTCCTTGGTTGAGGGTATGTCAAAATCTTCTATATTGGTGAAATAATTGTCATTAAATTATACAATAGTCATAAACATTAATATTATATAATATATAATCTTTTAACATTGGTTAGTTAATAATATCTTAGTAATATCATTGTTTTGGGTATTAACTTACTCGTTTTATTTTATATGTTTTGTTACGTAAGTCATGTTTGTTATTGATAGGATGTATCATATTCATATCTAGAATGATATTATGTCGTTAAAAATTATTTTTAATCATTAAATGAAAATTATTCTCGAATGGATACGATGGGGAATGAATCTCATCGCGTTCGTAGAGACAGTAGTCCGTACGTAGGCAAGAAAGACAATATCATTCTTTTGATATTAAAATAATATATAATTGGATGGTATATCATATATACAAAATAATTATCATGTTATAATTATTATTTACATGAATTACACATCATTATTATACCCATCCAAATAATAATTTATTGAACAACAATTACACCACGACGTGGAGACGGTAAGTCGTACGTACGCATGTATGGTGACATGTCATTCAAAGGATGAATAGAATACTGAATATGATTGTACCATATTTATAATAAAATCACAGTATATATAAGATACTGGATTTATTATTTTAGAATGGGAATAACAAATAAAGAAGAAGTTGAAGAAGAATGGAACTTTAAATAGGGTGGTGAAAACATTACCTCTTAATCAGGTTCTTCCTTTTGATTAGATCAAAAGGGATCCATAGGTTGGATTTCTGATCAAAATAAGGCCTCTAGATCATATTTAGGGATGTTGAGAGAGTATTTGGGCAGGGTTTGTCCAAGAAAAATGTAATTGAATGTGTTAATTTGTGAGAAGAGGGAGTTCCCTTTTATAAGAGGGGTGAGGGGAACCTTTGGAAAATCTAGAAATATTATTTTATAATAAATTACTATTCAATTTATAATGTCTCTAAAGTGGAATATATATATTTTAAGGTGGTTATAGGTCGAAAAACACTCAACCAATAGGTTTTAGACAGGTTTGGGTCACTATATTAACCTTTTCTTTTAGTTTTTACTCTAAGTTAATTAGTTTCACACTTACCATCTAACTTTATATTTTCATATTATGTAGGTAATAAACATACTATATACATCAAAGCGACCCCCAAGTGGTCCATTAATGATAGAACTATCATAATACAAGTCCTTTTTCTGAACCTTAGATTTTTAGGAATATAATATAAATTAATTATACAATATTTGTTTTAAAAACTCTTTTATGTCAATTTTGACACTATTGGGTATTCTGTTTTTGATAATTTTATAACAGAATTATTACTTCGAAAATAATTGATATAACCAATAATAATATGTCATATTAACCTATAAAATTATTGTAATTCATAAAAAGTCTCAAATTACATTAAATTTGATATTTATAATATTAATTATTTTAATATTTCATTAATTAGGTAATTATTTCATCACCATTGTGTCATAAATAAATTAAATTATATAATGTCTAAAAATTATAAATAAAATACCATTATGTATGAAGTCATATTATATTCATAATTAATATTTACACTCGAATTTATCTTATAGATAACCCTATATTAAAAATAATTTAGTTATTAATCTTTGATTTAAAATCTTTAAACTTTTCTATGAATTGAATAATAATTAATATCCTAATCGAATACAAGTGGACCTAAATGATAATATTTTATTGCTAAGGTTTTTCCTGGTCAAGATAGACATTTCCAAAAGAATTAGATCAAATGTTAGGATAATATTAATATAATTTTTACCCTTAACAACCTTATTTACTTTTAACCATTGTAAATAAAAGTAAAAAGTTACTATTCACCAAAAAATTATGTTCATCTCATTGAACCATATTTTACTCCTTGATATTAAACGTTTCTCTCGGATATTTGAAATTCCACTAATAGAAGTGGTAAAATTATGTTTTATGTGAATTTACAAATTCTCCTAGGAGGTGGGTAAAAGACGGTGAAAAGTTCAATAAAATTTTTATATATCTAAAATTATTTTAAACTAACTCCAATTAATTGCATTGAACATATATAGGTATTATGTATCTATATGTACCTTAATTAAATATAAATGAAATAAATAATTATTTAAATAAAAATTCATTTTTAAACTTTAACTCAGTGTTTTTTCACTGTTCATCAAAAATTGAATGTTTTTAGAAAAATACCAAAATTTGACCCTAGGCTAATTTCAATATTCCGAATCCAAAAATGAAATTCCATTTTGAGTGATAAATTTTTTTAAAATTAATAAAGTGGGTATTACTATTCATAATGGCTAGTTTGATTGGTTGTGGTTTGTGTGTTAGAACTCGAAGTTGTGTACAACACACGCTGCCGTATTATTCAAAGGGGAGCGTACTATGGAAGCTTGGGGTCATACACATCAACTCTTGGTAAATGATCTAAAAACCAAAAATGTAATCCTAGTCCTTTTTTTATGAATCAAATTGTCCCATTAATCATCGTAGTTTTATTACTTTGTGATTTTTATCTTTCTCCTCATCATGTTCTCTATCACTCTCCATCAGAACATGAGGATTATATTTTTCTTTCATGTACATGTTTTCCCACATGGAACCCTAGTATGTGTTATATATGGATAACTTCATACTATGAATCCATTATCTTAAAAGGTGGTCTCATTAATCGATTTTTTGATGTGGGATTATGAAATATATATTTTGAAAAGACCAACCAATATTATTCGTTCCCATGGTTAAGTTGCAATGATGAAATTTTTTTCAAAGAGGGGAAAATGTAATACCAAAATATTTAATTCTATGTTGTCTTAAATAGTTTGTGTGGCACACAACACTGACATATCTTTTGTTACATGAATGACTGAGTATCTATGAAACAAAACATTTGTATTATAATTATTTAAAATTTATAATTATAATGTATACATTAAATATATTAATATAAATTATTAAAAATTATTATTATGGGTTATTTATAATTTTTTCAAATAAATAAAACATATATATAATTAAATATATATGTTTCAGAAAAATAGTTATTCCTATTGAAATACTACCTTCATAAATGAGATACTTTTTATGTCCTTCTGTGACGAAAAAAAATTAAATTTTAGACTCTCATATATATAAAAATTTGTAAAATATACTTTATTTTTGAATTTTTAATATCAAAATTATCTTAGAGAGATATTTTAGTGATTTTGTAAAAAGATTCAATCATTCATGAATAGTTAAAAACAGCGCATTGTATATTAAAAAGAGGATTTTTCATTTGAATAATTATTTTAATACAAATTTTTTTTAAATTTAAAATATATAAATAATATATATAATAACCAAATTTACATAATTGGGATCATTTTTATAATAGAATTATATATAAAAATTCCTTGAACATTTTTGACGCCTTTTTACCCAACTTCTAGCAACATTGACAGATTAAATAATAAATGTAATTTTACCACATCTGTGAGTGGAATATATAAAATCCAAAAAATATAGTTGTAATTAGTATGAAATTTTTGGTATGATAGTATTTAATCAATTTTTGGTGAAACATATCTTTTGAATATTATTTACCACGACTAAAGTTAAATTGAGTAATTAAATGAAAAAATTAATATTATAATAAAATAAACATACCCTAAAACACACCCTAGTAATTTTTATCAGTTATTAATGACCAATAAAGTCCTTAAGTAGAACGTTTTTCCTCTTATGCCACATAGGTTTTATTAAGACATTTATAATTTTTTATTTTATGTAAATGTAAAAATAACATGAACATTTCCCTTTTTAATAAAACAATTTTAATATGGGGTTATATAAGTGATAAATTAAGCTATAAATAATTAAAATGAAGCTAAAGAATATTTCATATATAATGTTTTTTTGTTTTAAAATTTTAGCAACTAAATAATTAAATGTAATTATGACACAATGATGAAGAAAATATTAGATTTATCAAAAAACAATTTTATAAATTATATTATAATTATTAAAATCAATACTATTTAAAATATTTCATGCCCTACAGAAATTTTATGGATGAATATGACATATTATGATTGATTTTTTCATTTATTTAAAAATAATCATGGTGTTATGACATTATCATAAATCATGTATTAAATTGTCTCAAAATTGACATCAATGTGATTTTGAAATGAATATTACTCTATTAAATGATATAAAAGTCATATAAATCAGTGATTAAGACACATAACATGGATAAAAATAATTGTTTCATAAATTACCAACATCAGGTTTCATTGGAATTTTGTAGTAACTATATTAAACATGTAGTGCAAAAATTGATGAAGACCTGGTAAGAGTAAAACAATTTAAAAGATAGTTAAATCTAAACTATAAGGTAAATTTTATGACATAAACATGTCTAAAACCTATTGGTTGAGATGATTTTGACTGATACTCATCTTTTCATCCTAATAAATAACATCAGAGCTATTTAAAACCCAAAAAAATTATTAGAAATTAATATTTAATGATATTCCAAAATCACCCATCACATATCTTATAAAATGGAACATCTCATTATATTTAATTAACTCCACCAAATCCCATTGGATGAGAGAAACCCCACCCACTTTTACTCCGAACTTCAATCACTTCATCCTAGAGTCCACACATTGTGTAGAAATTCATCCTATGAAGTCATTTTTTGAAAATCAAATTTAGATACCTGAAAAAAGTAATTATTTTATCAACTCTTTCATTGTTTATTTCCTCTTATACTCCATATTTCATTGTTTTTTATACAAAAATAAGTAATTAAATTACCTTCTATTTAATGAGAATTTTATTATATCTATTTTATATCCCTATTCTATATTTTATCCATCCCATTAAACACAATATCTCTATTTGTGTAAAGGTAAAGCTTAATGTCTCCATGTAATGAGGTAATTTTTTATTCAACACTGACTTATTTGGACGGGTATAAAAATTATTATAATTGATTTTAATAATGAATATAACATGACAACGATCATTTATAATTAATATACCTTACAATTAAATACAATTTAACCATCAACATATTGATAATGTCGCTCGTGTGTACATATGACCTACGGTCTCCACAGGGTGGTGAGATTTGTTCCCCACGTTATCCATTCAAGAATTATTATAAACATTTTATGATTATTGAATATAATATTTATGAAATTAATATATTTTTTAATAGGATTAAAACATATCGTATTCACAAGAAATGTGACTTATATGAACAATCCTGCATGGTGAATTGAAGTAGTCAACACCCGAAATAATGGTAATACTAAAATATTACTAACTAAATCACAAAAGAGGTTCATATAAGACATAATAAAAATGTATATGGCCCTGCTATAATTTATATCATACATTAAAATTTATACAGTAAGTTAACACACCCCTGACTAACAGAAAGTACATGGTATCGATTAATTCCTCAACCTCATTATTATCTGGAGTTGTTTATATATAATATCTACTGGGACATGTTTATCATCAATGCCAATATTTCATAATAATATATTCCAAAATATTATTATGATTCCTATAAAATTGTATAATGACATTTATACCAATGTTTTACTTTTTATAAAACATTTTAAATGGAATCAATTGGCAATTTTCCAAACAAGGTACTTTATAAACATCTCAAAAAATTAAGGAAATAATGTATTTTAACTAATATGACATGAGATTATATTTTTTACCTCATGAAAACTTAATGTTTTGAAAAATACCCTACATGTGTAAAAGTATATATTTAAAATAAATGTTTTCTTATTTAAAAACAATACTTTTTCTTAGTAAAAAATCGATATTTATCTCAATGAGTTTTAAAGAATTTATTAGATTACTATCATCTATGTCATCATCCTTTGGTGTATTTTTTTCTTAATTGGGTCACTTTTATTATGATACAATATTTCATATTGTATTGACGGTTTTCTGATATGATTTTCTGTGGATGTGCTATTTGTATACGATTCATGGATATGGTTAATGTATTAAAATTTCATATGCTATTATTAATATGAATGTTTATGTTCAGTTTTACCCATTTCATAAGAGGAATGAAATTGAGTTATTAAGAGAAAGGTGGGACCAATAGACCTGTGATTCATCAATTGGTCTCATGAAATGAAATTTGATGGTGAAAAACCCCTTTCTTTTGTTTTCCAAGTAATTTTAGATTTTAATGAGGATATATCATGACACAAATCAGATAGGTTTCTACCCACAAACAAAAAATATTAGTCAAAAAGATCATGATAGTAGTTATCTTGAGGATATATATTGATATTTTAGGTGACAAAAATAATGAATTATCGCATTATGATATTATTTATGAGTATTCCTTGTGATTATCTAACTAGAATAATTTACATTTTTATTCTTATTTGATGTGGTATTATTTATCTGTTCCAAATTTTTATCATATTTATGTTTAAAGGGTATGTGATTCAATCCTATATCGTTCCTTAAATTTATGATTATTAATTCATAATATATTTTTTTTCATTCCCTTAATGATCATCTGATATTACACATTTAATATTTTTAATTTTCCCATGTTTTGGGTGTGTCTGTTATGACTGATATGTAGGGTTATGTCAGTAGAATAATGGTGTTTTCAATGGATTATATTTTTTGTATTATATGTTTTTTATTTTAATTAAACATTCATGTAATATATTTTACAAGACTACTAAACTGACTAGTCCATCAAGATTTAATTACTTATAATCATGAAAATGTATTTAAATAAAGCACCGACTTTGGGATCCATGAGTAGGGTTCTTACACCATTTCTATTTCCATATATTTCTTATGATAGACAGGGCATGTATATTTTCAATAACTGGGATTCGAAATTCATACATAATGTATATTATTTTATTAATTCATTATCTTTATTAACTATTTTAATTTTTTTAACTACTTTGATTAATGATTCCTTACTATATTTACAATGAATATAATTAATTTTCAATGTTATTTGTTGGAAGAAAGTGCTCAAATTAACAAGAAATGAAATTATATTAAATATAATCTATGAAGTAGTAGTTAAAAGGATAGTTTTTTATTCCTTACTATGATTGTATGTGCATCCTAAATGAATTCATATTCATTTTTATCTTTAACTTATAATATTAATGGGAATATTATATTTTCTAAGAATATATTTTAAAGGATATAAATATTACTATTTTACATAGTGTATTTCACTTTCAATTTACACATTTCTACTTTGAAATTTTTGTGTAATTCTAAAGGGGGTCTCTATCTATGATTTGTTTCCTTTTTATACAAATGGAATTTTATGTTTCTAAATTCCAAAATTTCTTGGATTGGATGGTTATTTATTTTTATTGTTTTTAAACATATTTTTTTCTCAAAATTAATTTTTTTTTGTTTTATTGATTATTATAGGGTTCATTAAACTATTAATATGGTATATAGTTATTAAAAGATAATGCTTAAAAATATTATTTTATATATTATATTCATGAGGAATATTTTTAACTATTTAGATACATCAATGTTGGTTATTATATGGAGAATTTTATTTTAGAATATATATTCTTCAGTGGCCATGTTATTGATTTCAAAGGGTGTGGAAATGATTTATGTGTGTATATAATGAAAACATCCTCCATTTTAATATATTTTACTCATATATACCATAGAAAATGAGGTTTTTTTCAAATTTATTATCAACATATCCTTCATTGTCTTCCACTTTTCTATATTTTATATGATATATTATTTTTTTATTTTTTAATGTTTCAAATTTTCTTTCTCCTGTAATCTGATTTATAGCATAATTATTTCATATTTACATTTTTGTTTCATTTATTATGTATATTGAATGATTTTTTTCATATAATTTGTATTTTTTAATATAAAACATTTTATTTTTAATTATTTTCATCCTAATTATTTCATGTTTATGTATCCCTTTTGCCTTTTTATATTTTTGTTTTTTTGTTATTTGTTTTCTTCTGTCTTATTTTTTTGTAGTAATTATTTTTTATGTGTATTTATATTTTTTATGTACTCTGTTATATATTATATATTATATATTATGTAATTTATAAATTATTGTTATTATTATTACAATTTGTGTAAAATAGTTTTTGACGTGTGATATCTTTTATGTTATCTATATCTCTATTATCTATTATTTTTTACTTAATTTATTTTGGATCATTAAAAATAAATATTTCATATATTCAATCTATCATATATTATATTTCTATTTTCTACCTTTGATCATTGATACGTATTTCACAAACTATAGTTCTCCTATCTTTTTATTTATCATCTCTTACATCTCTTCTATATATCTCTTACTTTTGTATCATTATCAATCATTATCCATTATTATTTTCTTCTATTTTATTCTATTTCATTTATGAAAAAGTTGTATCTATGATTTCCACTTCTATTCATCCCCCAAATATACTATTTTTATATTTTATAAAATTTCATTGATATTTATTTTTTTATAATTCAAGTTCAGTTATTTATATTTTGTATATCTGATCTCAATGTTTTATTTTGTGTTTACGGATTTCAATTTTACTATATATTTATTTCTTACCTCTAGGTATTTGATATGTTATATCCATTATTGAATGTTTGAACTTTGCTATATAATATTTTATTCCATGGTATCTAGTCTTCGGTCTTTGTCAATCTATGATTTTCTGGATGATGGGTCTTTGTTCTTAACACTTTGAGTCTCTATGCCTCTATGGATCATATATTTTGGCAACATTTATACATTATTTCTTGTGATCGTTATTAATTACATTACTCTCTTGTTATTTGGGTAATATTTCTTTACACATTTGATATTGAGGTCTCATAGTCGGTGGGTTCAATTTTTTACACTCTTTGGTCATAGGTCTCTAGGTATTTTGGTCACAAATCATTCATTTGTTTGTCTTTACAACTGGCTCTCCTCCAAACTACTTCTATGTTTTGTAGTATTTCTCCCAATATTAATTTTTTATTGATATCTGACATGTTACATACTTCTCTGATTTGTTCCCCTAAATATGATCGTGGGATGGATCACATTCTTTATTTTGATTCCCCATATCTGTTTGTTCTTTATATTAGCTTACATTTTTTATTTTTTTCCCTAATATTTTTACTTTAATGTCGTGTAATCCTTTGGGTAATTGTACATATGTTTTTAGGGATCCCTATATTTAGTCTATAGTGCCTATTTATGATTCACATGCCGAAAATTGTTTAATAAATATTTTATATATTTTTCTCATTTCCAATTACTGAGTTTTAAATTATTTTAATTAGGGAATAATTTTTAAAATAATAATTATTTTTATGTGTCATACAGGTTGGCCATATAGTTTTCCAAATCATCTGAAAACCACGTGAGTATGTTTATTTTCAAATAGAGGTATTTTTACAATTTCAACATGGGTTTTTAAATCGTGTGGCCCTACCATATTTTTATCCCTACTAACTAGTGCGGGTCATATCTCTAGTACATGGTTTTTTAATGCATGTTATCTAATGGTGTATCTCTTCATGGACATGGAATGAAATTTAATGATAATAAAAATAATAAAAACTATTATTATAATTATAATAATAATATTATAGTTAAATATAAATAGACATCCTTCCCCAATAACCTAACGAAACACCCAATCCTAGCCACGATCATCCCTCTCACACGCCACCCCTCCTCTAGCTACAATAATAATCACTTTTTTTCCATCATATTAAAAAATTGATTTCATTATATTCTGGGTTTCTAGGGTTTTTCATCTCTATTACGGTTTTCCATTATACCATAATCGAGTGTTTGTATGGGTGATAATTTGATTGAGGATTGTTTTCTCCATGAATGACCCGACTCTTTGATTCGAAGGACATTAAATTATTATTGTTGAAGTCTAAATTTGATTTTATTTAGGAGTATAATGTTCTCAAGGAAGTGATAATTTACCAATTTTGGTATTTCCATGGATTTTATATATAATTTCTTCTTTATTTTTTAAAAAAGATTCATCCTTTTCATGGAAAAATATTTCTATAGATTTTTAAATTGAATTCTGTAAATTTATATATATCGATTTTATAATTTATCTATGAATCGTTAAATGATTTAAATTGAAACCATCAAATTTATACCAATTATGTTTAATTGGAATTTATTATATTACTTGTTTTTTATATTATTTTAAATTCTTATATTTATATAATATATATATATATACCGTATTGAAGATGATCACACAATGACATGTAATTATGTGAATTTTAATGAGTGTTTATAAATTGTATATATAGACAAGTATTCCAAATGAGTTTCAAGAGTCTTTTCAAATAAAAGATATGTTAGATTATACTTATAAATTATCATTATCCAATTGTTATGATCATATGTTTGAGTAGACACACACACACACATATATATATATGTAATTAAAAATACCTAGAAGAAAAAATGAGAATTTTTTCAATAAGAGAAATATATATGTTTTTATAATTGTATATATTAATAATTAGAAGGATGAGTTATGAGATTATAAATTTTTTGCAACCACTGTTTCATCCCAGTCATTAAGTAAATTTCAAAACAAATGGTATTTTCCTAGTAGATAGTTTTCATGCCCCTGCCAAACTGTAGTGCACTTAAATTTAATCCTAAACATTTCTATTATTTATTAGACATGATTTTAGATGAATTCCATGATGTAAAGACTGTAATCGGATTTGAATTTTTAGTAATATGAGGTGAGGATATGTTTTATGTTCACCTTAAATTATTTTGTTATTGAGTTTTTGTTTTTAGACAACACCTCCAAAATAATACTGGTTATGGGCATGGAATATGAGAACCCTTGGTACTAGGGTGGGAAGAGTAGGAAAAGTATACAAGATGTGGTAGTAGGAATTTATATTTTCCTCCCCACAATGATTATTTTACATGTACAATGAAACAAATATTGATGTGGTGGATCTATGGTGTGTATAGGTAAAGATATATTTATGGTTTGGTCAATTCAATTAAAAGGATCCTAGTTCCCCAATTACCATAGTTTCATAGGGTTTCCCATTGTTCTATTGCTAATTTAATCTGGTTTTATAGTAATATATTTAAATTTTCTTTTATTTTGGTCCCTTTTTATTGTAAAGACCCGTAAAATTCAAGGAAATATTTTTTCTTAAATTAATTGGGATTTTACGAGTACGCAGTTTCTTACGGCACTTGATTCTGAGGCCTAGTGTGCCTGGAATAATTTTCTGAAGTTTAGTAAAGGTACGTTTTGTAAACGAATGACTGATTTTTCCTATCTTTTTATGCGGTGCTTAGAATTGAAATTAGAGGGCACGAATGAACTTGCAATGCCGGTAATTGCTTAAGGGGACCTTTAGCATAGATGCGTTTCCTCTGGAGGAGGTGTTAAAAAATGTGGATTAAATAAGAAGTGAATAAAATTGTGGGACAATTTTCTTCTTTTAATCTAAGTGGTTATTTCCTATATGTGGGAGTTGGTGTGGGACCCACTAGTTCCTAACTATACATGTGAGGATAAATGTGAGGTGGGTCCCACACGATCACCAACCATTCACATTCCCAAACTCCCTATCTCTCCACTTTAAACTTGTTAACACCCCCTTTATTTGAGTAACTGTCCCTCTCCCCTCTCTCCCTCATTAAAGCTCACCAACCTATCACATAATTTATTAGACAACTCATGGTTTAATTAATTAAGTGAATTGGAATTTGAATTTTGTAATTTTGAATGCATGGCACGAATTAATGAAATATAGAGTAGCCTGATTTTATTTTGATGGTTGGCTTGTTGTGTTGAGACTTTGGGGGATAGCTATAGTTTTATTTGACGAAATTCATCTGTAATGAAGAACACCAAGTATCCGACAAATAACATCAATTTAGAGACCCCGATTACATCTTCTTTTTTCTCCGCAATGGCACCGAATGAAACACTGACGCGAGAACTCTCCAACGACATCACGCTTTGTTTTCATCTCTCCATGATAAAAAGTGGAGACAATGTATCCTCCTCGGACGTTTTCGGTCGACCTCTATGAAACCTCTACATGTGATGTCGTCAACTAAGATGTCGACGTTCATCATCATTTGTTGAGGTAGGGGTTTATTCATTAAAGTGGATTTTTACATTCCCCATTCTCATTGGAAGATGTTTTTTAATATGAATTATTACTATCATATTACATAGAAGGAGTGGGCCGAATGAAAACGGCCCGACAACCCTCTGTTGTTCTTGTTGATTATTTTATAATTGGAAATTGATGGTGGAGGAGGAAAGACGCCGACACGTCTTGTCAGAAACATGGCGAAGGGAAGTGGCTTCGTCACGCCGGTTGTGCGGAAATAACTGCGGCCCACTACACGGGCCCCTTCGGTGGAGGAACCGGCCCGCCTGTCAGCCGGCCAAGCTGAGCTGGACCGCAATGCCGAGAGGCCGCTGCGCTGGAAGTCTGGCGGCCCGCCCATGCGGGCCACATGCGCAAAATACCGGCCAGTCTAGCCAGCCGGTTCGGTGAAGGGCGTCGTCGCCTGCCACCTCCAGTGCGGAAGATCGGGGGGGGGGGTTCCCCCTGGACCCCACCTGGCGTCTGCCACACCGGGCCGGGCCGGGCTGGGCCACGCCGGGCCGGGCCAGGCCAGGTACAGCAAGGCTGGGCCGAGCCCCTTCGGGCCGGGTGGCACCACATCGGGTTGGGCCATGCCCCTCGGGCCAGGCAGCGTGAATCACCGGGCCAGTCCAACCCCTTTGCCATGTCAAACCAGCCAAAACTGAATTAACCGAATCCATCAACCCGTCGAGCTTAACGGACCGGTCCCGTATTTCACGTAAATGGGAATAAATTAAAGATGGCACATCCAATCGAAATGCCGTCTACTGAACTAGGACTCTTTCAACAAGACGGTCATTTTGAGATACTCTGAGTTTTAGAATATTTTGGATATCTTCCGGGTTAAAAATGAGCATATTTCTAACCGGGTCCATGGGATGTAAAAGCCAATATCTCTCAAACCAGGCGTCTGATTGATGCGCTGTCTATTGCGTTGAGTTCCTATTGAAGAGAAGGATGATTGTGGTACATCAAGTCTGGAATTCATGAAAATTGATGTAACACCCCATTGGCTCGTGGAGCGGACCCTCTCAGAATCGAGCGTGCTGAGTACGGTAACCCTAGAGCTGGTTGCGACTATGAGAACGATGATGACTGTACTTGGATCCTACATGGGTTCGATAGTAAGGATGACTGTACATGGATCCTCTATTGGGTCGGAAGTGATGACGACTGTACTTGGATCCTACGTGGGTTCGATAGCGATGGTTACTATACTGGGATCTTATGCGGGATCAGCGACGATGACTTATGTACTTGGATCTTATGTGGGTTCGGTATGGTAGATGATTCAGAGGCTACATCTATCATCTCCACCCCTCTTCGTGAGTAGTGTACCTATGTGATCTGAGTCCTGACATTCAATCAATATCATTGATATGATTGACAAACTTTCTTGTGTCGATTGAGTTGTGATTTTTGTGTGGACTCGGTTGTGCTTTCCTATCTGGACTGGGTTATTCATTCCTATGTTGAAAGGGTTTTACTTGAGCTATTGAGTTAGAGCCAAATTGGAATTTATGACTTAGGTATATGTATGGTCATATACTTTAGTATAGTGGGTTGATACTTCGTGTTTATATCTTTTCATTTTGGTATATCCTTTGTGGATTCTGGGAGACCTTCGAGAGTCTCATGGTCCCTACTAAATATTTCATACTCACCCCTGTGCGGGATATTCTTGAACTATATTGTATTGGATGTAGACTACAGACAGAACTGATCGAGGTGGAGTCTAGTGGAGCGGGACGGTACCTGGAGGTGGAACACTTGGCAGGACGTACACGGAGCGGACTGCCGGACACGAATAGATGAGGAGACCATAGGTACCCACCCTTCGGGTGGGATATCCAGAGGAAGACTCAGTGGATGCTAGTTTACTTTACTGTAGTTGGTCTTTCATTAATGTTGTACTGTACTTTTGTTTGGGTTAGTATTATGGCCCATTTACCTTCCAACACTGACTTTTGTACTCTGTTTACATAGTGTTTACTTCATCTTGCATACTCTGTTTTGTGTTTTTACTTATATAAAGACAATGTGGTCCTTTTTTATCAGTATTTACACCTTTGGATATAGTCGACAACCCCTATCATATGGACGGTGGGCTTTGGGTAGTCACGACACGGGCCTCGAGGATGGGTCGTGACAGATTTTTATCAGAGGAGTCGGTTCTACCGCAGAACTCTGGACTCTGATAATTTCTTCCTGTGAAGCAATAGTGATAAGGGTATTGAGTGTGGTTATCAGTCCAGAGAGTCCAGTGTTTGTGCGATGACTGACGTATCAATACACCAGGACCCTTACTTCTGATTTCCGAGTTACTGCTTGAAAACACTGATTTCATATGTGTTTCAAAAGTTTTCATTGTGATTACTTTGTGTCAGCTCACGAGGTATAATGTATTAATCGTGGAACACCTGTTTCATTTCAAGATGGCCCCACGATATCAGCAAGCTAGGGTTCCCAGTTATGTGTGATATGGCAGCCCACCGAGTGACGAGGCCTCCTTGTAGTGCCCCATTATAGTAGAGGCAGCAGCGGTACCTATACCCACTGAGCCACTAATACCCCCATTTCCAGCTGCAGAGAGTGAACACTGCCTTAGTGAGCTGCACAATTTTCAGCAACAGAGGCCTCCCAGGTTCTGTGTAGAGACGGACCCTCAGGTAGCCGAGGATTGGCTGGAGGCTGTTGTCTGAGACTTCATATTGTTAGGGACACCAGCAGATCTTATGGTGATCTTTGCTGCGAGTCTCCTGCACGCAGCTGCAGGTAGATGGTGGATCCTGCTGCTCCAGGTGCACGATGTGGCATCTCTACTTTGGAAGGACTTTTACAGCCTCTTTTGCTCGGAGTTTGTTCCATCCACCATCTATGCGGTGCACATCGAGGAGTTATTATAGATGTGGCAGTGGAGCATGATGGTAGCCTAATACTCAGCGAGGTTTACTGACCTCTTGAATTATTCCATGGACATGGTATGGGACCCATTCTTATGAGCTTGAACCTTCGAGCAGGGACTGAGGCATGAGATCAGGGCTTCAATGATCTCCCTCAGCATTCTGACGAAGGTCAGAGTACTGGAGCGAGCCATTCTTGTGGAGGGATTAATTGCTGAGCCTACGCCATCAGCGAGGCCAACTTCATGGTGACACGTAGTGGAGTCTTCTGTAACCAGAAGTAGACTAATGACGCAGAGGTCCAAGTGTACAAGTCCATCAGGTGGGCGACCTCAAGATACTAGTTCAGATGTGCAGGGCACACGCAATAGATCCAGTCATACGAGAGGCCGGCAGTGGTATGCATGTGTCATGCATGGCCACATTGATCGTGACAACATGACCCGCCATGTTGAGGGGCAGCAGAAGGTTGAGGGACCACCCAGGAAGAGGAAGAGGTTTGACCGTGGCAATCTACTAGGAGCAGGTGGACAAGACAGAGGAGCTGGCCGAGCAGTGGGTGGTGGGCGATGATTTGAGGCTCTACCACCACCACCACCAGGAGGTCCACCCCGACTACAACGAGCTGGAAGACAGAGGCAGGCTCAGCTTCAGGCAGTGGAGGGTTGCGACCATGGTGCACCTAAGATGATTCGAGGTACTATTTATGCCTAATCCACCTTTGTTGTAGTTCTTATAGACATAGGACTGAGTCATTATATTATTGACGCTGCACTTGTTCAGAGCATGGAGATTACGACGGAGCCGTTGGCTTGATCCACACGGCTAGAGACTCATATGGGAGCAGACTCAATGATTACACACTGGTGCCGATAGTGTGACCATAGTCCAGGAGGTGAGAGATTCGACTGGGATCTTCTTGTAGCGACGACGAGACCTTATGACATCATCTTGGGTATGGATTGGTTATATATCGTCCATGCTTAAATCGACTTTATTAGAAGCAAAGTGCAGTGTGTCCGCACCGATGGGATCAGGTTCACCTTCACATGCGAGAAGGGAGCCTTTACAGCACAGGATGGACTTACGCAGAGGAGAGGGATGCTAATCACACATCTGTTGGCTAGTATCATTCTCAGAGCGGTTGATGTGCAGAGTCCGAGTTTTCCTATTGTGGTGGATCAGTTTCCAGATGTTTTCCCTGATGACTTTCTAGGACTACCTCCATGTAGAGAGGTATACTTATATATTGACATGTATCCCAGGACAGTCCTGATATCTACTCCAGGATATCGGATGGAACCCGCTGAGTTTCGAGGGTTACGGGTATAGCTGGAGGACTTGCAGGGGATGGGATTCATCCGAACATGTTTTTTACCCTTGGAGTCTCTGATTTTATTCGCCAAGATGGTGTATGGGTGATTACGACTATGTGATGATTACCATCGCCAGAATCGGGTGATTTTAATGTTCAAGTATCCACTATTAAGGATAGACGACCTTTTTGATCTGCTCAAGGGGGAACAATGGTTCTCGAAGATAGTCCTCAGGTCAGGCTATCATCAGCTTAATGTATGAGATGAGGATGTTCAGAAGATAGCCTTAAGGTGTTTGTATGGCCACTATGAGTTCCTTGTTATGCCTTTCGGCTTAACCAATGCTCCAAATGTGTTCTTGAGTCTCATGAATAGGATCTTCTAGCCTTACCTCGATCGATTTGTCGTAGTCTTCATCGACGACATACAGATTTACTTGACTACTAGGGAGGAGCACACCTACAACTTGTGGGTTGTACTAGACACACTTTGAGAGCAATAGATTTATGCTAAGATCTCAAAGTGTCAGTTCTAGATTTGAGAGGACCACTTCTTGGGGCACATCATCTCTGAGGCAAGAGTTGCTATGGATCCTATGAAGAACGAGGTAGTACTTTCATTGGAGCCACCCTGGAGCATGACAGAGGTGCAGAGTTTCCTATGTCTGTCTAAGTACTATCGGTGATTTGTTCCAGACTTCTCCAGAGTTGCAGCATCGCTTTCAGCTTTGTCAAAGAAGGGGAAACCCTTCGTGTGGTCAGATAGATGTCAGCAGAGCATCCAGGAGCGGAGACAGAGATTGACCAGTGCACCCATCTTGAGGCTACCGGAGGAGGGCGTAGGGTACATAGTTTACTGCGATGCATCAGGGACCGGACTTGGGTGTGCCCTGATTTAGGAGTAGGCTGTGATCACCTATGGTTCACGACAGTTGAGGAAGCATGAGAAGAACTATAGTACCCATGACCTGATGTTCGCAGCAGTGGTCTTCTCCTTGAATATGTGGTGGAACTATTTGATGGGAAATCACATTACAGTTTATTGTGACCACCATAGTCTCAAGTACAAATTCTCAGAGGAGGACCTGAACCTGATACAACAACGATGTATCGAGTTCCTCCAAGATTATGATTTTGAGAAAATCAATACTCTTGTGAAAGGTAATGCAGTATCTAATGCTATCAGCAAGAGATCGGGCATTCAGCTACATGGAGAGGCGACGAAGCAACTAGGTGCATTGTAGATATCATTCGTGGATAGAGATGGAGCAAACCTTCTACAGTCACTCACAATCACTCCTCCACTACATCAGCGGGTTAGAGAGGCATAGCATGGGGACGTTGACTGTGAGACGTTACATGCTCAAATTTCCACAAGGTAGGCACCTACTGGTTTTTATATAGGAGGAGAGCATGTCATCCTCTTCAGGGGACGTACCATGGTACCAGTTGCATTACAGGAGGAGGTGCTGAAGGAGTTTCACACATTCCCACTGGTGGTGCATCCATGAGTTGCAAATATGTACCAGGATCTCAGATAACTGCACTAGTGGCCGGGTATGAAGAAGGAAATTGCAGAGTTCGTTTCTCGATGCCTCACCTACCAAGCGGTGAAGAAGGAGCACCAGGTACTAGCAGGTTTGGTTAAGCCCTTAGAGGACTCAGAGTTGATGTGGGATGGGATATCCATGGATTTCATGATGGGGCTTCCACGAACTTCTAGAGGACATGACTCCATCTAGGTGATCGTCGACTGACTCACCAAGTCGGCCCACTTCCTACCTATTAGAGTGTCGGACTCATTGGAGAGTGCGGGAAGCCTCTACGTTCAGGATATCTTAAGGGTTCATGGTGTGACACCATCTATCGTCTCCGATCGAGACGCTCGCTTTACTTCCTGGCATTGGAAGTGGTTGCAGGAGGCTTTTGGGACAGAGCTATGCATGAGCACCGCCTTTAACCATCAGATGGATGGCCAAATGGAGAGGACCATTCGGACTCTTGAGGACATGCTCCGTACATGTGTCCTAGACTTTGGTCGTAGCTTGGAATATCTTCTACCCTTGGTGGTGTTTGCGTACAACAACAGCTACCACTCCTTCATCAGGATGGCACCACACGAGGCATTGTACGACCGACCATGTAGATCACCTCTGTGTTGGATTGACCATGGGGAGTCAGCACTAGTAGGACCTGAGATGGTTCATGCTATGATAGAGAAGCTGCAGATAATCCAAGAGAAGATGAGGACTGCACAGAGAAGACAATAGTCCTATGCTGATAAGAGGAGGGGACCACGAGAGGTCGAGGATGGCAACCACTTTTTCTTACGGGTCTCAGCTCAACGTGGAATACATAGGTTTTGGATGGGGAGGAATGTTATCTCTGCGCTTCATCGGACTATTCCAGGTCCTCAATAGGGTAGGTGAGGTGGCATATCTCCTGGCCCTTCCACCTCAGTTGCACCGGGTGGATGACGTCTTCCACATATCCCAGCCAAGGAGATACTTGAATGACCTGACACATATAATTGCTCATGAGGAGTTGGACATTGAAGACGGGGTGACTTTTGTAGAGGTCCCGTTGGAGATCGAGGATTGACAGGAGTGATTCCTATGTGGATGGATGATTCCTCTAGTGTGCATCAGGTGGCAGCATGGAAATTTTCAGGAGAGCACATGGGAGCGGGAGGCTCATATGCGTGCACAATACCCTCATTTGTTTCCCTATTTTATGATGTATCTTTAGAGGGACGTAAATCCCTGAGGTGGGAGTAATGTAAAGACCTGTAAATTTCAAGGAATTTTATTTCTTAAATTATTTTGGATTTTACGAGTACGCAGTTTCTGACTGCATGAGATTCCTAGGCCCATTGTGCTCAGAATAATTTTTTGAAGTTTAGCTCGGGTACGTTTAGTGAACGAATGAGCGAGTTTTAATATCTTTTGAACCGGTGCTCGAAATTGAAAGATGAGGGCACCAATGAACTCTCATCTCCGATAATTGCTTAAGGGGACCTTTACTGTAGATGCATTTTCTAGGGATGAGGTTTTAAAAAATAAGGATTAAGTAAGAAGTGAATGAAATTGTGGGAAAATTTTATTCTATTATTCTAAGTAGTTATACCCTAAGTGTGGGAGTTGGGGTGGGACCCAGTAGTTCCTAACTACCCATGTTATGATAAATGTGAGGTGGGGCCCACACGAGCCCCAACCCTTCACATCCCCTAACTCCCTATCTTTCCCCATTAAACATGTTAAATCCCCACCATTATTTGAGTAACTCTACCTCTCCCCACTTTCCCACATTAAAGCTAGAAAACCTATCACATAATTAATTAAAATACTAATAGTTTAATAAATTAAGTGAATTTGAATTTGAATTTTTTTATTTTGAATGCATGGCATGAATTAATAAAATCAGGAGGAGCCTTATTTTATTTTTTTGGTTGACTTGTTGTGTTGAGACTTTGGGGGAGAGCTCTAGTTTTATTTGAAGAACTTCATCCTCAACGAAGAACACCAAGTCTCTGACGAAAAACATCGAATTGGCGACCCCAGTTTCTTTTTCCTTTTCCTCCTTCGCTGAAAGGAATGAAACACCGACACAGGAACTCACCACCGACGTCACACTTTGTTTTCTTCTCTTCGTGAAAAAAAGAGAAGAATATGGTTGCTCCTCAAAAGTTCACCATCGACGTCTTTGAAACCTCACCACGTGACGCCGTCAACCACGATGCCGACGTTCATCATCGTTTGTTGAGGTATGGGTTTATTCTTGAAAGTGGATGTTTACATACCCCATTCTTGTTGTAAATTGATATAAAATATGGACGATTTCTATCATTTTACGCAAAGTGTTTGGGCCAAAAGAACACGGCCTGACAACCCTACATTGTTCTCATTTGTTATTTTATAATTGGCAATTGATGGTGAAGGATGCACGACGCCGACACACCATGTCAGAAACGTGGTGAAGGGAATCGGCACCGTCGTGCCGGTTCTAAGGAAATAACTACTTCCTACTACACGGGCCGCTTCGGCGGTGGACCCTGTCGGAATGTCGCACGGCCGGGCGGAGCTGGACCGCGGTGCCGGGAGGGCGCCGCGCAGGAAGACCGGCAGCCCACCCATGTAGGCCACGTGCGGAGAAGACCAGCCATTCTTTCCAGCCTGTTCAGGGAAGGGCAGCGCCGCCTGGCACCATCCATGCAGAAGACCGGTGGGGTTGACTGCTCCCCCCCCCCACCTTGGAGCCCACTCGGCTTCGGCCAAGCTGGCCGGGCCGTGCTGGGCTGCACCGAGCCGTGCTGCGTCGTGTCGCGCCGAGCCGGGCCACGCCGAGCCGAGCCGCGACTGGCCAAGCCGCACCCCTTTGGCCATGCCGCGCGACTCACTATACCGGTCCGACCCCATTGTCGGGTCAGACCCGCCAAAACCGAATTGACCCAATTCATCAGCCCATCGAGCTTAATGGACAGGACCCGTATTTCACTTAAATAGAAATAACTTAAAGACCGTGCATCCGATCAACATTATGTCTGCGACACTAGGACTCTTTCGACGAGATGGTCCTTTTTTCATACTCTATGTGGGTTTAGGATGATTTTGAATCTTGGCCCAGTTAGATATGAGCATATTTCTAACCGGGCCCCTTAGACGGGAAAGCCAATATCTCTAAAGCGGGGCGTCTGATTGAAAATCCGTCTGTTGCGTTGACTTTCTATTGTTGAGAAGGAACATTGTGATTCATCAACTCTAGACTTCGTGAAAGTTGATGTAACACCCCCTTGGCTCATGGAGCAGACCCTCCCGGAATCGAGCGTGCTGAGTGTGGGAACCCTAGAGCTGGCTGTGACTGTGACGACGGAGACGACTGTACTTGGATCATACGTGGGTTCGGTAGTGTGGGCGACTGTACTTGGATCCTCCATGGGGTCGGTAGCGATGACGACTATACTTGGATCCATCGTGGGTTCGGCAGGGATGGTTACTGTACTTGGATCCTTCGTGGGTTCGACAACGATTACTTCTGTACTTGGATCCTATGTGGCTTCAGCAGGGGAGATGATTCAGAGGCTAAATCTATCATCGCCACCCCTCTTCATTAGTAGTATACCTGTGTGAGCTGAGTCTTTACTTTCAATCAATATCATCAATATGATTGACTTACTTTCCTGTGTGGACTGGGTTCTGCTTTCTTGTGTGGACTGGGTTGTACATGGGCTCTTGAGTAGGAGCCGAACTGGAATTGATGACTTAGGTATATGTATGGTCATATACCTAAGTAGAGTTGGTTGATACTTTGTGTTTATATCTTTTCATTGTGGTATATCCTTTTTGGAATCTCAGAGAACTTCAAGAGTCTTGGGGTCCCTACTGAGTATCGTATACTCACCCCTGCATAGGCTAGGCCCACACTACATTGTGTTGATGCAGAAAACAAACAACACTAATCAAGGTGGAGTCTAGTGGAGCGACATGTTACCTGGAGGTGGACCACTTGGTGGGACATCCACGGAACGGACGGCCGAAACTGTGGAGTTGAGGAGACCATCTGTACCCACCATTCTGGTGGGATATCCGGAGGATGACTCAGTGGTTGCTGGTATACTTTACTACAGTTGTATTTCCTTTTATGTTGTATTGTTATTTCTTTTGGGTTTGTATTCTGGTCCATTTAGCTTCTAGCACTTACTTTTGTACTCAGTTTACTTAGTGTTTATTTTAGCTTTCATACTCTTTTGTGTTTGTTTACGTATATAAAGGCAATGCCTTCCATTTTTATCAGGATTTACGCCATTGGTGCTAGTTGCCAGCCCCTGGCCTATGGAAGGTGGGCTTGGTGTAGTCAAGGCATTGGCCTCGAGGACATGTCCTAACATTCATGTTCCAAATTATAAAAAAAACATATTCTATAAAAAATTTTATATCATGTTTAACTTGAATGATGTTCCATTATATCAACTCATTGATGATTTTTGATATATTTATTTTTTTACATTTACTATTATTTCCATCACATTTTACACGTAACCAATGGTTTAATCTCATTTTTGACATTAAATAAATTATTTACTATTTACGAAACTAATGGTAAAAATTTATTTTAAATTTCTTATAAATTGTTCAACCATTATTTTAAATTAATTTATCGAAAACTGGAATGATAAATAATTTTTAATTTAATTGTATGAATGTTGAATGAAGGGTGGTGTCACATAGAGTATTTTTAGGATCAAAACTATATTTATCATTACACTTTTAGGTTGAAATCTGGATCTCTCTTAGAGAGATTAATGTTCCAGATCAGATGGTGAGTTTCCTAAGGTACCATGTGATAGTTTGTAAAGGTATGTCAGTTTTTTTTGTTTATTATCTTCATTCACATTGACTATGTATGTATCATTATTTTATTCTATGGTAGTAGGGTTGAAATAATAGTTGGGGGCCAAATGAAATGAAACCCAATGATTCTTTTTAGGTGAATTTAAAATATAGGGGAGGTGGTAGGGGTGAGATGAGGGGTTTATTTCCTATTTTGAATACTAAATTTTTTCCTTCAATTTTTTATTTATATTTATATGTTTCAACAATAGACATAAGAATTATGAGTGGGCCAGGGAAAATTTTTATTATAATTAATGATAATTATTTTATTGATGTTTAACATATAAATAACTCATAAATATGTCTTACATGATGCCCATACATATGTTACAACCTATTGGGATATGGAATTCAATGTGTGCCTTGTTACATGGTGGATCGTGCAATCGATATAGAGGAGAGTCATGTTGGTTTGGGAAAAAATTGTATCATAATATTGTTGGTTAGGGGTTTAGATTAAAAAATAGAAAATTGTGAATTAAGAATTTTAAAATTAATTTAAATTCAAAACGTTCTTATATCAGAGTTGAAAAAAAATTATGCAGTGGAAATATATGAAATAATCATAAGTAATTTTTATAGTGGTTCAGATATAAATAATATTGGTCCAATTCTCAACCGTCTCATGAACTAATAGTGATTGAACCCACTATAACCACAATAATTGATTCTTGCAATGTCCTTTTCCCACATAGAGTAACAACACAATTATAAACACAATTTCCCATGAATGATTAATCCTAAAGGAAAACATCCTCTTATATACTTGGCAACACAACCCAAATAGTCTTCCAATTCACCCAAGAGGCACATCCCAAATCATTCATTTTGTTTAGGAGAAACAAACCAAAATCATACATTATAATCTTTATTAAAACCAATTAAAATTGTACAAATAAAAATAATTTGAATGAATTAAATCATTTTAACTAGTTGATCACATATTTCTTGCGAATGTAAAACTAGAAATGAACACTCTATAATAAAAGGATCATAAAAATATAATTTAGCTAATTTTACTGGATAATCACCAATGTATGGTGCATCTGTATAGTTCGAAAATATCCTAACCTTATTTTTCATTGGTCTGGACATTTTATAAACCTTATATATAATTATTCGATTCATAATAGATTCAATTTAAGAGGGAAAAGGAAGTTTTTCATTCCAAATATTATAAGTGATTTCTTTATTTAATGCGCAATTAAAAATACACATTATAATCACACAAATAATCTCTATTATTAAATTAAATTTTTATGGTAATAAGTAGTTTTAATAATTAATAAAGTATGTACATATAATAATAATAATCATTAATGGTCCTTAGAGTACTCCCATTATTCATACATGAAAAACTGTTCACGTTCCAATCATAATCAATTGGGAAATCACATTTTTTCAACAAACCAATGGTAACAATATACCCACACGATAAAATTTATTCCTACATATTTTTATTCCAAAAAAATCATTAAATTTGAAATTATTAAAAATAATTTATGGAATAATTAAATTTAGATATACATCTTGTGAAATCCTATAGTAATTCAAATTCTAAAAGATTTAATAGAATAGCTGTTGTGTTGAGCTATATTATGATAAGGTTATTAAGTGAGAAAATATATGTAATATGATATGTTTATCATTTTTTGGTTACATAATTTTTTATCAGGTGGTTAGTATAATTTTAATAATGTTTTCAGTGAAAACTTAGCCAAATTTTCACACGTGACCAGTTCTAGAATTTACCAAATTTTCACCCACATTATGATCAAGACATTTTTATTGTCTCAATCATGATCAATTACAAACATTGTAAAATTTTCAATCATTTTCTATTTGACACATTTTCTAATTTTACTCATGTTCAGCTATGAACTTTTATATTCATATGCATAACATCGTTTTTATGAAATATAAAACATTTATAAGTAAACATACATCTAATAGTTATATTTAAAAATAAAATTTTATATTTTGGGTTAATTATTATCATAAACATGGTCATATATCATTTTTTTATTTTATTCATACACATAATATTCAAAAAAGTTATCTACCATAGAAGAAATGGTTATATTTTACTTTAATGATTCTATTTCATTTATATGTTGTTAATTATCTGTAAGAACATTATCACAAGTAATTACTTTAGCTTCATAAAATTTTTACATGAACTAATAACTATTTTTAGTATGAAATTTTAGCAATGGGAATTTTTTGAATTTTCTTTTTAATTTATATATTTTCATGATCATACTTTCTATTATTCTCATAATATTTTAATTAGTTTTAATTTTCATTGCGAGTAACATTATATTCATTCCTATGTTTCTAATATAAACCAAGGAATTATTCAATGATATATTCATGTATATTGTCATAATTAAGAAATCCCTCTAATTTATTTTTTTACAATCATATTTAGAGGGAAAATATTTAGTTGAATCACATAAATGGTTTGGTAAATAAATTTATCACAAATTGTAAAATCATCTCAATATCTAGATTCTTTAGTAGTACATTATACCTCGTTAAAACTCCATCCATATTATAATTATATATTTTCATTATTTTTATATTCCCATTATTTTTATCCCTTAAATAATAGGTAATAGAGCTTAATGTGACCCATTTTCCTAATATCATAAAAAATTTCATCTTGAGAATCACTAGCAATATAATTACCTTTTATATTATCATTATTATCATCTTTAGGAAAATATTTAATGGAACTCCTTATGTATTTTTAATTCTTCTATACACACACCTTATAGGATATGACATATCATTCTGGTAACCACTAAGAAACACATAATAAGAATAGAATGTAGTAATATTGGATTTAATAGAAATTCACTAATTTAAATTGTTTTATTATGAGTTATTTTTGAGTTTCAAAACATATTGTAATATGGATCCTATATGATAATCAATTTTATTCCATCAAATTATTATTTTCATTAATAATAACCTTTTTAGAAATCCAATTCTTAGGCAGTTCTCTATGAACTGTTCAAATAATTATATGATTTTATAGAGTTTTTCTAAAAGAACCCATTCTAGTTATAATACTATTGAATACATGAATAATTTGATTAAAGATTTCATCATCACTAATTTTAAATACATGATATTCATCTCCTAACATACCTAACACAATTTCAATAAGATTAATTGGATCATGATGTGTTACATGAAAAAGTTTCCAAAATCCATGTACTATTTTTCATATAGATTCATGACTATACACATTTCAATTTATTGGAAAATATTACTTGTTACCAAAAATGTAATTAACAACATATTTCACATCATCATTGCATGTTGATGATTTTAGTTCATATCTGGGCTACTTTTATTATTTTCCCATGAATGTTCAATGATTGATTATAAGTTTCATTAAGAAAGAATCCATTTAGAACTACCAATATTCATTGTTTTCCATTGAAATGAGTTTTTTATGTATTCATCCATCATTAAAACTTGTTCCTTCAATTATATGAATGATCATTCCCATTATAATTTCTATCAAGAATTCTTTAATAGAGATAATTAATTTGTATATACTTCCTGGGGTCAGGCTCTATTTAAAATTTTTCTATTGATAAATGTTTATAAAAAATAAAGTGGAATTAGGATTATAAAAATTAATATCATTCCTACCATTTAGTATATCATAATTATAAAATTATTTCAATGATGTATAAATAAATTAATCGGAGTCATATCCTTTTAATGATTTTAGATCTAATTGACCCTATTATACACTTCACCACTCTCATAATTATAGGGTGATGAAACCTATATGACCACTATGATGGAATCATAATACTAAAATATGAAACAAAGATTCATTATCCAATTGAAAATTATTCTCCCTATGTTGTTTAAACCAAAACCAAACCTTCCTTTTCTACCTCTAGGAACAACCCGAACTGTTTTCCATTCCCCCTAAAGGCACACCAAATGTCTGTCATTTTTTCTAGGGACAACACAAAATAATATGTTTAAATGTGTATTATAACCTATTACAATTATAAATACAAAAAATTAGATATAAGAAAAACCAAAAGAATATATGAATAATTCGAGATTCTGAATATTATGGAAACAAGGAACTCTTTTACAACACGGGTTTAGACAATGGTAATTAATCAAAGTATTATGGATGATCATCACAATATTTTATACTTGTGTTGTCCAACAATATCCTAAAACATATTATAAATTGACCAGGATATTTAAAATCCTTATATTATTATAATATATGTCATGTAAATTTTTAACCTGGATGCCATTCAACTTCATCTTTCCCAATGTAGCAAGCAGATTTTACAATGAATACAGAAGAAAACATAACAAATTTTGATTCATAGGTAATCAATTTTCTTGATATACTATTGAAATTAAAAAAAATATGTAATTTATAACAATATTTATCCAAATTTACAAATGTGAAATATTATCCCTTGCTATATGAATTAAATATTACAAATAATTATTCAAAATAAAATTCCATAGTATTAAATAGTAAATAAATATTTCAGGAATAATTAATTCAAGGTAACATGTGAAATAAAATAATAAATTTGATAGACCATAGTATAAATAATAAAATCAAGTTTTGAGATAAAATATAACAAAATAATTATTTCACTATAGATTGGTCATTAGGTATGTTCAACACTTTTTTTTTCAATTTAGTTTTATTCATTTTGGCCGTTTATTTTATCTCATGTGGTCAATAAATTATTGTTTATGTCTTTATTAAAGTCGTAGAAGAATTTTTACTAAAATCTAATTCCATATTACTATGCTTTCAATAATTCTTATTTCTAGACTTTTCCATGTTTTCAATCACTATTAGTTCCTATATTTTTGAAATTTTCACCAATAGTCAGTTCCAGAAATATTCAAATGTTCACTCATTGTATGTTACATACCTCGTAAAACTTTATCTCATAGAAAGTTCCATAAAATTCAAATGTATCACCCATGTTTAGTTATAGGCATTGAAAAATATTCACACAAGGTAAATTCATTACTATTCCAATTTCTTCCCTCAAGGTCAATTATAGAATTTTCCAAATTTTCACTCATGGTCAGTTGCATGATTTTTCAACCATTTTGTTGGGTTATGTTCTACACATTTCCAAATTTTTTTATTAATTACGTTCCAGACATAGTAAATTTTTCACTATTGATCATTTCTATATTTTTACATTTTTTAACATAGTTTATTCTAGAAATTTTTAAATTTTAACTATGTATTACATATTTAATTCTCATAAGTGTTGAAAATATTAATTAATTCAATCCATTATATAATTTTTAAAGGAAATAATTATATATTGATCCTCAGATCATAATGTATCACATATTATTCAGGACGCCTAGTTGATTGGATATACGAGTATTAGTTATTAATATGTACTTCATTGGTTAGTTCCTGATCGTTAATACTCATAGATAATCATGAGTTAACACGGGATATTAGCATTGATATTATAATTTCATAAAAATTTTATTATTTTAATGAACTAAAATTATGACTTATTTTAATTTTCATTTATTTGGTATTTAATGGCCATATTGATGTAATATTTAAATTATTTTGTGAAAAATGATTGGAATCGAAGGAATTAATTGGTTATATTTCTTGATGAACATTGGGAAACATGATTAGATAGTTCTAAAAAACATATTAACATTGTTTTAATTTACTCAAATCTTTTCTAGCAATTTTTTCCAATCATTTATGACCATTATCCCATTATATGTTTCATTTTGGGTTCCATGGACTTTTAAAACTGATGTATGGGATATATTGATTTTATTTTAATGGATTTACAATGTAGTTTAAAATTAACATTTGTTTTTTATTGGTAAAAGTGAGTTATAATGTTATTAATGGGGGTCCTCTATATAATGAAATATAAATGGGATTTGTGTTCAAAGACTAATGGTGAATTTTAAAAAAGGATAAGAAACCATTTAAATTGATTTTAAATATATGTTTGATGTTTTAATAATGGACTGGTGAAATATTAAATTGATTTTAATGGGAACAATCACTTCTATAATTGGAAAGCTAAATATGTTTCTTCATTGGGATTTTGAAATTCAATTTTTTGGTTTTGAAATTGATTTTAAAAGTGGAATTAATTTCCATGTTTGGATGTATATTTTTAAAGGATTTGATTTTGATTTATGTTATTGCATTTGAAAAGGATAAATATTTTTTGTTGTACCATTTTAGTTATGGTTATAAATGTATTGACAATCATAGTAATAAGGAAAAAATTATAATTCAGAATAGATAAAAATTCTAATGTGGTGATTTTGGTTCTTTTATATAGTTGTTTTTTATTTTTCATATTCTGAATAATTTCTTTATTTTTGTGATTCATGATTCTTAATGTTTGAATATGATGCTAAGAAATGTTTTGATTGTTATTGGGATATGGATAATTATAAATTTGGATTGTTAATTCATTATGTTCTTAAGTTAGTCCATCCTTAGGCTCATTTATTTTTGTCTCACTTTTATTTGTCATGTGGATTGATATGATTTTGGGTTATGAACTTCACTAAGTTATGGGGAATGTTATTCTTGGGGATATTACATGATGTTTAACATTGAAAGGTCTTAATTGGATTTACAATAAATTGGAAAACCTTGGTGTGAGTATTTTGGGTCTCAGGGGTGGATTTGACAGTACCCATGCTAATTCTCATTCTTGTGATAGTGTTAATTTTTTCAATATCTATGCGGTTGTTTATTTTTATTTTAAATCCAATGATTCCCATTATGATTCCATAAACAATAATGTATCACATTAAATTTTTGATGTGGCATGATTGTGATTTTTTCCATTTAACTTCATTCCATGAAATGATATTGGTGATGAGTTATATAGAGTCCCTTATTTTTTATAATCATTAGAGTGTTGTTTTTTTGTGTCATTCCATGAGAATGTTTAATAATTTTTCTGAATTATTCCATTATTTTAATTTTTCCTTCCTCTAACATGTTCATATGTAATTTTTGGTTATAATTCTAGTGATGATTTCATGGAACAATATTGTTCATTTTTCTTGGATTATTTTATGAGATTTTATTTATTAGTTATGCACAAGTCCCCTATGTTAGAAACATGGGTTGTATATTGTAGTAAATATCTTGGAGTTTCCTTAATAGGTTGATATATCATTCTAGTAGAATCATTAAATGGTGAGGATATATATTGTAATATATTATTACTTGTTATCTCTTTATAAAAATTGTTCAGTGAGACGTGGTAAATTTTAGATCTTTATTGAATCATAGTTTATTATAGGTGGTCAAGTGGGTTACATTCATTTTGGTTGTAACTTTTTATAGTGAATGTATTTTATGTGTGGATTCCTTTATGAATTATGATTCTTTATCGGGGTATAAAGGGTCATGTTGGAATGAATGTTAATTGGATAAACCTAGTTAAATTAATAAATAAATAAATATTTATTTATATTTCCATTTTTGAGGTACATATTGTTTAATTTCGGATATTTCTTTAAAAAACTAAATATTATATATGTCTCAATGGTTTTTAATTTTTTAAAAAACTATGGGGCTATTCTTATTTTTAAATATTCATTTTTTTCATGTTGGACACATTGTTTTCAAAACCATATGGCCTAACTGTGTAGGTGTCCCAGCTAACTAGTGTTGATCAAATAGTTGGTGCATGATTTTTCCAAGTAGTCAACCAAAACATTCATCTCCTAAAAAAATTAAATTAAAATGAAATAATAATAATAATAATAATAATAATAATAATTTTGAAATAACATTTCATCAAACCCTCACACATCAACCCCTCTCAATCATGGTTAGCCCTCTCATGCACCTCCCGCAACTTCAAATCCTCTAATCATTATTATATTTTCAATTTATTTAATGGAAGATCGTATTAGGAAATTGTTTCAACACCTCATAATATTTATTCATTCCTTTTCATCCATGATCATGATCTAACCTCATTACTCAAAGATTTATCTTGACTCCAGGGTGTTTTTGGATTCTGATTTTGTTTGATTGTCAGTTTCAGGGATGTGTGATCTATATCCCAAGTCTCCATTAACAAGTATTGAATATTTCTGACTTCTATAAATTTTATTGAGTTAGTTTTGTAAATGATTATTTTAATATTAGTGATTTTGATTAATTTTACATTAAATTTCTAATCTTGAAATTGGACAATTCTATTATAGATTAATATATAATTCTGAAGGAATAAATTATGATTCAAATTTTTTATTTTTAGTTATTATCTATTTAATTTCTACTTTCGCACTAAAACAAATTTATGGTTTTGATAAAAATGATATTTTATGATTTTAATTTTGAAATTTTGAAATTTTGTATTATAGTATCTCTAATGTTTTTAATAATTTTTTTGAATTGTTAAAAGAATTCAATTTAGTTCAAATTATTAATTATATAATTGTTTAATTTTAATTTATTTTATAAATTTCATATATTATTTATTTGTAATTCCTATATATTTGTAGTGTGTATATATATTATGGGTATTCACTAGGTGGTTTATATACATGAATACATGAAAAATGATATATATATATGACAAGAAAAGTTCACATGAATGAATTTAAATTTTTGAAATATGAGAAATATATATATGTGTATTTAATTGAATATGATCGCAACATAAATTAATACTTATGAATTTATAATTTGTTTAATCATTCAAAATAAATAAAATATGATCTGTTGAAACATTTTAAACCACATAGAATATTGAGGTTAACATTAATGGATAACCAAGCTTTTATAGATTGATCAATGAGAGTAAAACGGTCCAAGGCCCCTAATAACAGATGGTTTTTTTGGGTTTTCTATTACAATTTCTCTTATTTTCACCCATTTTTATGTAATATATATAAATATTATTTTATTTTGGTTACTTTGTCATATTTAAAATATTTAAAGCACGATTTTTTTAATTATAAGATGTTTCAACCACATGTAGTCTCATTATATTAACTACAATATGATAATTGATTTGTGTATCCATTTTTAAAATTACTATTATCCCCTTTAATTCTATATGACACCGTGGGTTCTCTCCACAATTTGTTCATTAAATAAATTCGACATATTTAAAAAACTAATTGAAAAAATAGATTTATTTTATTATTTTCTGAAATTATTAATCTCTTATTTTATATTAATGTATTTTCAAACTATCATGATACTGAATAGTTAATTAATGTTTAATCGTGTGTAAATGTTGGTCATGGACTGATGAGATATTTTATTCTGAGGTAAATATATATATATGTATATGTATATATATATATATAATATGTGTGTGTGTGTGGGTTTGTGTGTTTGTGTCCATTCAGTTTCATATTCATCTTATGATCGCTCTAGGATTCATTGATGTTCTAGCATAGATGAATAGTGACATTGCGTCAAAGGGGACATATTGTTCATATATTTTAGTTGTTTTATTATTGGTTTTTTATTTATTGAATATGTAATCATTCTTCATTCTATATATGTATCAAAGGTATACAACACAACTAGTGGCCGAATAAAATGTTTTTTAAGGTTTAATTTTGGTTGCCTTTTCCTCACAGATGTTGTAGGCCAAGGCTGTTATGATTGGTTGTTTTCATGATATGTTTAATTCTATTTTCATTTATTTTATTTATTCATATCTTTTTTTGGATAGGATTTTGGACATATAGATGGATTATGGAAAATATTTATATATAATTTCCTTCCCATATGGAGCTTCATTGATGCGAAAACACATATATTTACAATGGGGATAGGTAATTTTAATGAACTAGAAATTCCATGTAATTTTTTTTAATTAAATAAAATTATTACGAGTATGTGAAAAATGATGACCCATGATTCTGAGGCCCAGAGAACGCAGAACAAAATTTTGAACTTTTTTTGGAGGTACATTTAGTAAATGTAAGGTGGCATTTCCTATCTTTGAAACCGATGATCTTAATTGAAATATGAGGGCACTGTTGAACTCACATTGCCAAAATTACCTTAAGGGTGGCTTAACATTGACTGTAGAAGTTCAGGTGAATAAGGTAGTTTTTGATAGCATTTCAACAATTAATAAAATAACATAATATGTTATTTTATTTTTCTACCACAACTTGTGTGACGGTGGCTGGGACCATAGAGGTGGTCGGCATTTAAAGAGGGAAATTAAATTCCCAGATATACAAAGGTTGTGTACCACCCCTCGTATAATTAATATGCTTCCTTAATTACACCAATTAATTAACCATTAATTGAATGGTGAGTTAAACAATTAATTTATAATATAGATTATTTAAATGGTTAGGGAGTTGTGGGATGATTCTTGACAAAGAACTGAAGAACTAACTTCCCCTCCAACAAAGAATACATGATTAAACGACGAAATTGTATGAATCAATACAAAAAGGCTGAATGTTGATGGCTTCAAAAAATGTGGATTCTTCTCCCACAACCATGACAACTCTTACGAATACGATTTAGTGGTTTTTGTTTAAATTCAACTGTTATATTTTTCAATATATTGTCCTTGATAATAGTTACAAATGTGTATTAACCAAAATAAGTTAATATGTGATTAATACAGAATATTTGGTGTTGTTGGGGGAGTTTTGAACGCGGGATAGTCTTCTCTCGATGATGTTTGAACTCTGACCAATGTTATATTTTTAATGTAGAGGGCACGAGACAACCAAACTAGGCACAAAACCTCTAACATTGTTTCTATGATTTTGTTCTTTATAGGCATCCAAAAAATATAGTGTGGAGCTGAATCCAGTATCCACACTGTGATTGTAGCATCCTAGGAGGCCCGTTGACAGAATCAGAAGGGAAAATGGAACACCGTATCTCACATGGTGGCTCGTGGATGCCCCACTCACGCAGCACCAGCAACCGGAACAAACGGGTCACGGAGATGGCTGACTCTCACCAGTCTCGAAGGAAGACGGGGCCTAGAGGTGTAGAAACAGATAGTAGGGGCATCCGGCCGTTAGCCGACCGCCTTAGGAGTGGGCGGCACGCCGACAAGTGCTACGAAGAGAGGTCATGGCATCGAGCTCCAATGGAGGGGTACACATGCCTCGTGGGTCCCACTAACAGAGGGGGAATCACCACATGGTGAATCCATTTCAAATCGAATGAACAAATCTAAATACAGGATGGGAGTCGACCCCCACACGTCTTGGAAAGTCGTGAATAGCCAAGGTGGGTTGGGCCGGTCCATGGGCTAGCGGGCCGGGTCTGTCTATGACATTGCAGGCAGAGCCTGTGACCCCAGAGGCCATTCCCTATGTGGCCCTACTCACTCGTGTCGGCCTAGCTGGTACAGGCTGGTCTAGGTCAGCTCTTGGTCGGACCGAACTCAGACCCTTTTCAACCTAGTTTCACTTAAAAGTTTGTATCTCACAAAGCATATGTCTATTTGGAAAACTATCTACGGGTACTCTATTCCACGGAACAAGAATGTCCTTTTGATATTATCCACTTGGGTTTTGGAGAATAATGGAGTATGGAAATGTTGGAGGTAACCTAAATCCTATAGGTCCAGTGATACTAAAACGCTTAAAATACACAAACTGGATGTCCGACTGATGTTCCATCTGATGTATTGGAACCTGTACGACACATTTATCCAATGGGTTTCTCATTTAGGGAACATCCTGATAGTTGAGGGATGACTAATATCTTCAGATGAAGATTCTATATAACTCAAATGCACAGACACTGGGGAATCATGTGTTTATTTGTAATTTGTAGAGGGACCATGTGTGCATCAACATCATAGAAACTCTGTTTTGACCAATATCATAGTGACCCTATGAGGATCAACATCATAGTGACTTTGAGTGCATCAACATCATAGACACCTAGTGTGGATGAACATCATAGTGAATCTATGCGTAATCACATCATAGAGACCCTGTGTGGATCTGCATCATAGTGACCCTATGTAGATCAGAATTCTAGCAATCATATTTAGATCAGTAGTGTGGACCCAATGAGGAACAACCATAGAGAAACTCATCATGGATCAGTGGCATACAAGCTTGTGTGGATTGACAATGGAACGACTTCTTCGTGGTTCAGTTGTGGAATATCCTAACAAACTAAAATGATATATCATAAAACTAATAATCTTTATTACTAATATCTGTGTTGTATTCCAAGTGTAAGATGACTCTTTTTTGTGATTTGTGTTAGATATCATGTTTTGTGATATTTCCTTTATTGAAGTTTGGGTGACATTTCGGGTTCTCAATGTCTTTACTGGATATTGTTATACTCACCCATGCATTGGAATTTCCCACACCTTGTCGAGTCTTGTAAAGATGATGAGCAGCTTGTCTGAGACATGAGGGAGACAAGAACAAGCGGTACGCCGAGGTGACGAGTTGACATGGTGAGAACTGGAGACGAGATATACCTACACATCTGGTAGGATACTTGGTAGATGATCCCAAGGGATCTTTTCTATTGTAGATGTATATTTAATGTGTGTTTGTATTCCAGAACACTTTACTTTCAGTACACACTTTTACTACTATAGTTTTACTATGTGGTTTGCATATTGTCGTGTTGTTGGTTTGTGTGTTTTCAAGCATAAATGAAAAGCCTTATCATTTATTGGGAAATACCATTCCAGTTCTAGTCGCCAACGCCTGGCCTATGGAATTTGGGATTTGGTTTGTCATGGCACGGGCCCTGGGGGACGAGTTGTGACAAAGTGGTATCAGAGGAGTCAGTTCTACCGAAGAACGTTGAGTCATATCTTTCCAATGGAGTAATTAGGTTATGTTTTTCGTGTATGGTTATTTTCAGGGAGTATATTGTTTGTCTGACGGCCGATGTATCCATATACCAATACCTTGAATTCTGATTTCATACTTGGTGCACAAAAATTATGATTGTGTGTGTTTTGGAAATGTTTTACTTTCGATATATTTTGAGTCACCTCACCAAGTATTACATATTGAATGTGGCACACATGGTTTTTTTTAGGATTCCTCCACATATATAGACAACCTGGATTCTAGAGAGTGTTCATGATAACAACCCACTGAGTGATATAGATTTGGTTTGAGGCCCTATTAAAGTGATAACACATTTGGGCGGTGCACCCGCAGCACCACTCTCAATTTGGAAGTAGTTTCCACCAGCCCCACTAGTAGACGGTGCATGCTGAATGAGCATGTTTCAAGACTTCCAGTGGCAGAGGCCTCTATGATTTAGAGGTGAAATAGATCCATAGGTATTTGAGGTATAACTGGAGATTATGGCTAGAGTTTTCTACCCAGTTGGGGAACCAAAGGAGCAGATGGTAATCCTCGTTAGTTGTATTTTCCAAGGAATGGTAGAGAGATAGTGGATCTTGACACTCCAAATACATGAAAATGTGACCCCCACCTGAACAGACTTCAAGAGCCTCCTCATGGTTGAGTTCGTTCTTGATAAACTACACTTTGTGCATATTTATGAGCTCTTACACTTACAGTAGGGCAGCCAGACAGTGGCCCGGTACTTGGAGAGATTCATTAACAACTCATACTACTCAACTGATAAGGTATGAGACCCATTCATCAGGGCCCAGACCATTGAGTAGGGTCTCCAGTGAGAGATCCTAGAATTGGTGATATCGATCAATATCCTGACATATGGTAGATTACCTAAGAGAGCATTATTGGTGGGGAGATTATTAGCTGACAAGGCACTAACTGTGAGATCCAACACCAGATGACATGTAGCTGAGTCATCTTCAAAAGTCAGTTGGAAAATTACATGGAAGTCCAAGTAGGCCAGAACTTCTAGAGGATAACCCCATGATGCAGTGTTAAAGGTGCGGAGCTCACGACGTAGAGTAGGATAATAGAGGACTAGACTGTTCTTCACGTGCAGTGAGTAGGACCACATGGATCACGAATGCCCAACCCATCATTCTGATGATCCAAAGACAGTCGAGGGACTGACAAGGTTGAGGAAGATTTTTGATTGAGAAGGTACATATGGCAGAGGACGGGGCTGAGGTGCTGTAGGTGGTGGGTGGTGATTTGATGTTCTATAGCCACAACCTTCAGGTGGTCCACCCCAACCATAAAGAGCAAGGGGAATGGGATGAGCTCATCTTCAGGCAGATAAGGGCTAAGACCATGTTGCTCCAGTGATGATTTTTGGTACGATCATTGTCTACTCTACCCTATATGCATTAATTATAGGAACATGTTCCAATACCTTTTTTAATGCCATGGATCATGATTGGAGATCGGAGATTCTAGTAGATTCATTGGCTCGATCCTTATGATTGAAGACACCTACAGGATAGGATTCGATGATTACACACTGGGACCGGTAGTGTGAGCTAACTCTAGGTTAGGAGAGCATTGAATGAGATCTCCTAGAAGCAGTGTCAATGCCTTAAACTTTTACCATGTGTATGGAATGGTTATCCATGGTCCATGATCATATTGACAGTTTTAGGTGTAATGTGTTATGTGTCCGCGATGATGGGACTAGATTATCCTACAACAGTGATAAGGGAACCATTGTAGCTCAAGATGGACTATCCTAGAGGATGGTGGATCTGATCAAACATTAGTTTGCTAGCATTACTCTCAGATTAGTTGACGATAGGAGTCCAAGATATCCTATAGTGGTGGACTAGTACAGTTATGCCGTTCTTGAGAATATTCTAGGACTACCTCCTAACAGAGAGGTGGTCCTCTACATCAACATGTACCCCAGGATGACACTGAAATCAACTCCTTCATTTCAGATGTCTCCCGTAGAGCATCGTGAGTTGCCGGTACAGCTGGAAGACTTTTAGAGAAAGGGGTTCATAAGGACTAGTGCTTCTCCATGGGAATCCCCGATTTTGTTCTCCATGTAGGTAGATGGGAGTATGAGTTTTTGTGTGTAATATCGCCACCTAAATCAAGTTACTGTGAAGAACAAGTATACACTAACGAGGATTAATGATCTCTTGGACCAACGGATTGGATATTAATGGTTTTCTGAGATAGATCTTAGATCAGGCCATCATCACCTTAGGGTATGAGATGAAGATGTTCCAAAGATTGACTTGAGATGATTCTATATCAACAATGAGTTCATGGTAAAGTCTTTCGATGTGACCGACGACCGAGTTGTGTTCATGGGAATCATGAATAGTATCTTCTAGCCTTACCTCGATCTCTCTATGGTGGTCTTAATTGATGACATCTTGGTTTACTCAGAGACAGAGGAGGAGCATTCAACTCACCTATAGATAGATGTAGATAATCTCAAAGCGCACCAGCTATATGAAAAGCTCTAGAAGTCCCAGTTTTTTGATACAATAGGTTCACTTATTGGGACATGTTTTTTTAGGGTATGGATTGGCATTGGATTCTACAATGATATTAATGGTACTTTCTTAGGAGCCACCTTGGATGTGATTGAGGTGTGGATTTTCCTTGGGTATGCAGGGTACTATCGGAGGACTGTACCTGACATTTACAGAGTTGGTATGGGCTACCACTTAGAAGGTGCAGATCTTTTAAGAGATGAGGAAGACTGCCAAGACCCTATAGAAATTATATATCGATAGGAGACAAAGACCCTTCGAGTTCGAGGAGGGAGATCATGTCTCTATATGTGTCTCACCCCAACGATGACTGTGATGATTTGGCTAGAGAGATCTAACATCCGAGTTTCAAAAATCCATCTAGAGGTGTCTCGTAACCGATTGGTCCGATGGCCTCAAGCGCATTTCTCCAAATTCCATAGGCTAAAAAGTAGCAGCGAGTGCCTTGGGTGTAATAGTGTGGAAACTATGCTTTAAAGGGTAGAGTAACATAGCAGAAGAAAACAATAACATTAGCGAAAATAGTGAAAAACCATATATAAGAGCAAAAGACTGGAAATAAAAAACATGAGCACACATATATATATATATGTGAATGAATCACAGTACATATGTCTAGGAATATAGCCAAACAAATCACAATACTGGAATACAAAATTTCTAAACCAAAGTACAAAAGAAAGCAAGTAAATATCTCCTAATCATCGAAAGCCGTTATGTTATCCCATGCTCTTCAGCTCCACATCAATCAAGTACATGAAGTATAAGGGAGATTTCCCATATCTATACCTGCAACAATATAATTTGTTTTGACCCCAAAGCAGGTCCCAAACAGGGTGTGAGACTAAATCTCAGTAGGAAACCACCACGAGTTTTGTGCCTAATAGTCAGTGAATCTTTGGAAGGTAACGTACTGAGAGTATTTGACAAGAAAGTACTCAGCTTTAAATATTCCATAGTATTAAAGCATTCAAATCACCACATAGCATGAAACAACTAATAAAAACATATAAACACAACATGTAACCCTCTGGAATGTACATACAGCCTATCCCATCTGGTTCAACCTAGAATCAATCAATCAACTAAACAACAGGTATCCCTCTGGGAAATACACACATCATATCCCATATGGTCCAACCTAATTGGTACAAGCATCCCTCTGGGTAGTACACTCAATCTTATCCCTCTGGTTTAGCTTATGAATAGATTCTCTAGTGAAGCACTCACTGTCAATTCCCCCTATTGTCTTGTAATGGTACTAAAGGTGCTATGGGGAAGCACTCAATGTCACATTCCCCCTATGGCCCGCATCGAGGAACTACATACACTCTGAGGAAGCACTTAACATCAATTCCCCCCTATGGTCTCTCTTAGTATGTAAAAAAGACATTTTGGAGAAGCACACAACATCCATTCTCCCTATGGTCTATACAATAGGTTCTCACGACCCTACGTAAGTAAAGAAAGTGTAGCAGTACGTATCAGATATGGTAAACCACAATAACTACATAGCTAGAATTATACAACATAATAGAACTACAGTCACACCATCCCACAATACTAGGAATGGTAATGTAAATAGAATCATATCTTCAAAACAAGAGCCAATGGTTAAATAAATGAAAAAATGCATGGGAAACACTACCAAAGCACATAAATTCACATTATTCACAATAAATTATCATCTACTCAAGCATACACGCATAGAAGGAAAACAATAGGGATAAAACGGTAAACCCACAATACCCCATTCATGGGTATTGGAAAAAATGCACATATAACACAAAGGATTCCTACATAAAGGCACAAGCCACCTACCTCTACAATAGGAAATCACTATATGTGAACCTTGAGGCCTGAATAACCTTAGAACACTGAATATCCACAAAACCACCTAAACCATTCAACACTGTATAACATGAGAAATAAAAAAAATCATAAAATAAGGCTCAATCAAAAGAGAGAGCATAACGAGTCGACCACAACACAATCTGCGACGGTCCAAATGGATATCAAACAGAGGCTCGAGGGCTTAGAGAAGGATTGTGGTCGTACGGGTTCTCTCAAATGTATGAGACCTAGAACAAGGGTGTTTTGTCCATCAGACGTGAACCTGGGGCGTTTAATGAAAAAACGAACATACACAGCTTGTACTTTTCGTTTCCATACCCCAAATAAGGTAGCCCCCAGGTCACCCCCATATGGACCTATACATGTCTGATACACGTCCAGCCCACTGCTACCAACGGTAACTGAATAAAAGTTGTGTACTTTGAATGTACATGTCATGTACTTTGAAAATTTCTAGAAATTCCCCATCCACCAAAAAATGACCAGAAGACGAAAATATACCTAAAATGAAGGTTTTGGTTCTCACAAACATCCCCCATTAAAGAAATTTGTCCCTAAATTTCTCTATAAAGGTGGCGTAGAAGACGAAATCTAGAACAGCTCTAACCACTGCGATCGTAAATCTACCACCCCTCCCAAGTTTCATATTGTGCTTGCCCGTGCTGCCAAAGCACCCGTACCAGAGGAACATGCCATCCAAAGATAAAAATCATAATTCAATCCACAGTCCTGATAGGATGGTCCTCAAAGGATTCATCCAATTCCAACTCTACCTCCTCATGTTGTAATATGTGATACGGGTATGAGAATTAATGTCGAAGTTGAGAAACATGGAATATTTCACGCATATCCCAGTACCTCTAAAGTAACTGCAACCGATAGGCAACCTACCCCACTCTCTCCAACACCTCAAACGGCCTACCGTAACACGGTGAAATCTTAAATTATCTCATAATACCCTTCTTTCCCATCCTCAGTGTGACATGTAGGAAAATCTGATCCCCACCCTCAAACCCCAGAGGTCGTCTCCACTGATCAGCATAAGAATTCTGTCGAGACTGCACAATATCCATCCTCTTACGAATCAATTCTATATACTCTATGGTGTCTTGAACAAGATGAGGTCCCATAAAATCTACATCTCCTACCTACAGCCAACGTAAGGGTGATCGAAATGGCCTACCATACAAAGCCTCATAACGTTCCATCTGAACAGTTGCATGAAAACTATTATTGTAGCTAAACTCTAAAAGTGGTATATACTTCACCCAAGAACCTCCAAAATCATGATTTCAATCTCAGAGCATGTCCTCAATCACTTGAATCATATTCTAGGTTTGTACATCTTTCTAGGGATGGTTAGTTGTACTCAAATGTACTTGTATACAAAAATCATTTTGAATCCCCTTCCATACTCGAGATCTAAAACATGAATCTTTGTCTGAAACAATGGAGTGTGCATCTCCCTGTATGTGAACAATCTAATTGATGTACACCCATCCCATATCATCAATGCTGAAGTTCTCCATGATTATCAAGAAGTGAGAATACATTATAAGTCTATCAATTACAACCCAAACTGCATCATTCCCTCTGGGAATCCTAAACAACCCAGTCATGAAATCCATCACGATATCATTCCACTTCCACTCTGGAATGGGTAACTACTGCACAATACCTGCTGGTCGTTGATGCTCTGCCTTCACTTGAATACAAGTTTAACACTTCATTTCCAAGCAAGAAACATCTCTCTTCATACATGGCCACCAATACTGATGTTTTAGATCATGATACATCTTGGTGACACCTGGATGAACTTCCTAAACTGATGAATGAAAGTACCGAATTAGCTCTTTGAATATATCTGATGACACCCATACACACCCATGGAAACACAAGTTCTCATCCTCACCCATGGTCCACCCATGAATAGTGATATCTCAAGAGAATCTTTTCCATAGGACACGACCATCAGAATCTGATAGCTTCCTTATTCGCAGTTGTTCACGAAGAGTAGAGGTAATAGCCATAGAAGAAAGAAAATTCTTCCCCTCCCTATCATGCACCTCCAAATGCATCTCAGAGAACAGAGCCATGAGCTGCCATTCACTGTTGGCCTCCTGAACTGCCTATATCTGTGTCCTCCTGCTCAATGCATCTGCCACTACATTTCCCTTCCCAGGCGTGTAGGAAAGCTCAAAGTCAATAGACTATAGGTACTCAACCAACCATCGTTGTCTCAAATTCAAAGCACACAGAGTGAAGATGTACTTGAGACTATTGTATTAGGTGAAAACCACAAAGTATTCTCCCATATGATATTGTCTTCAACAATGTAAGGCATGAACAACTACCACCATCTCATGATTTTGTGTCAGGTAGTTTCTCTCATGTGGCCTCAACTACCGAGACCCATATGAAACGAGTCCTTGTCCCTCCATAATCACAACTCCTAGCCCGACACCTGAAGCATGACTGTACACTTTATAGCTCTTGCTCATCTCTGGAAAGACTAGTATCTGTGCGGATTTGAACCTCCATTTCAGCTCTTAAAAGTATGACTCACAATAATCTGACTAGGAGAACTTTTCACGCGACTTAGTCAGACCCGTTAGTGGTGCTGCTAATCGTTAAAAGTCTTGAAAAAAACATTTCTAGTATCCATCCATCCCTAGAAAACATTTCACTTCAAATATATTCTTCGGATGCTCCCAGTAAACTACCACTCTCACTTTATCTAGGTCTACTAATACTCCTGTCTTTGAGATAACCTGACCCAAGAAGTGAATCTGGTCAATCAAAATGTTACATTTTGTGAGCTTAGCATATAACTGATGATTTACCAGTGTACTCAAAACGATCTCAATATGTGTGGCTTGGTCATGTCAAGTGTGAGAGTAAACCGGGATATAATCCACGAAACCCCCCAAGAAAAAATCCAAGTATGGATGGAACACTCGGTTCATTAGTGCCATGAAAACTATAGGCTCGTTCAAGAGACCGAACGACATAAAAATATACTCATATAGACAATACCAAATCCATAATGTTGTAAGAGGTACATCAGATGGTCTAATGTGCAACTGATGATAACTGGATCTCATGTCAATCATCGAGAACCCCCGGGCTTCTAGAAGCTGATCAAAGAGATCATCAATACTAGGCAAGGGATATTAGTTCTTGACTTTCAACTTGTACAACTTCTGTTAGTCCACACAAAGCCTAAGGGTAACATCCTCCTTCACAAAAAGGATAGAAAAAACCCAAGGAGATGTACTGGGTCAGATTAAACCCTTTGCCTCTAATTCCTCGAACCGCTTCTTGAGCTGCTACAACTCTGGTGTAGCCATCCTATAATGTGGAATGGATACTGTTACCGCTTCTAGTTTGAGCTCAATAGAAAAGTCTACCTCATGATTCGGAGGAAAACCAGAAAAGTTATCTAAAAAGACATCGTTGAAATGATCCACCACTGGAGGAAAGACTAATTGTGATGTCCCCTCGCCATCTAGATATAGTCTAGTAATCTGGGTAGTAACTCCTCTCAACCCATGATGCTCGAGTCCCACTATACTCTCCTAGACACCCCATTCACCCTTATGAAGAAAGGTTACACCCGCTAGTGATGTGAAACTAACCCTATAACGACAGCAATTGATGACTGCCTGGAAAGGAACTAGCTAGTCCATTATTTGAATTACATAATAGCCTATCATATTTAGGACATGGAGTTCAAATAAAAAGTGACACCCACCAACCATTAGAGGTCACTCCTTACACTGACGTAAACTCACTGTTCTAGTCCCCAACAGTGTTTCTAGTGTCATGATTTCAAATGAAGAAAAGATGTCGATCCCAAGGATCTCCACAACCGGAATAGATATAATTCTATGGGAAGACCCATTATCAATAATAGAAGAAGCTATAACTGAGTCCTCTAAAATCATACCTCAAACTGTATAAGGTTTGGGATCCTGCTCTGGCTGGGTCTGCTCCACTGCAAAAGTCTGTCCTGGTCCACGGCCCTGTGACCCTACCTAATCACACTCAGTTGATCCACCCTAATGTCACTAGAAACCAGGTGACTGGATACCATGTTTGTGTCCTCACCCTCGGCCTGAATGGCGAAAAGAACTCTAGTTCCCAGATTTGTGAGAAACTGGTAGTTGTGCTCTTGAATGAGGAGTCGTAGAAGAACCCATGTCACCAGCTGCTGGTGAGATGATCTGACAAAAGCGCTGAAGATGCCCCATATTTCCACAAGATCGGTACTCCATTATCTCTCTCATTAAGTGTGGCTCCATATGCCGGTCTTCCCACACTATTAGGACACCACCTAGCTACCAGAAGAAGTGTCTCGCCTCCTCGAATCAGCATGTGTAGGCTCCCTGCGACACTTCACGTTGTCATTAGGAGGGATTCTAAGTCCATATTTTGAGCCACCCTGGCTCACAACTCCAGAATCCCGCAGATTGAGATCAGTGATCAGCGAGTGTTGCTAATATAAGTGATATTGGTTAACCAGAAGATGATCACCTGCAATCAAATGTCGTGCCTCAGAACATCCTCTAACATCCTTGCCAGGAATAACTAACCTCCTCTTAAAATAGGAATCAAACGCTATAGCTCGAAAAAACAAGAGGAATTCACCCTAACCGAAAGTGTACCCTACTCCAAACACATAAACTCTCGAGCGCGATAGGCCCTCAATGTCGTTGGATAGTAGTAGCCATAGAAAATGTTCTGAAAATCATCCCAATCCATAATCTGTGGGCGTCCCACCTATGATATCACATCCCACCACCTCTTGGATAAATCTCGAAACATATAGGTAGCGAGCATGACCATCATCTCCGGTGGCCTATACTGATTATTGAAGATCGTAAGCTTGAAATCTCGCCACGAATATGCTTCCTTGGATCCTCCATCCCCTGAGAATGTGGGAGGATGTTTATGATAGATTATCGGTGACAAATTAGCCATCGGTAGGGTAGGAAGCGGTGCTCCCTGAAAGGTTTTCATCATCCTCATAAAGCCTTACCTGAATTGTGCATGATCACCTGTGTCTAGTATAATTACTGGTTCCAAGACTGGAACAATAGGTGGATCTGCAAGAAGTCCCTGATTAGCCATATCAGACATCTGATCACCGTATGGAAACTGGCGTATAGACGGAGGAAGTTTCAGTGGCATGAATCATCAAGGTCAATCACACACCTTAGACCAATATTATCAATGAATTAAAACTAGAAGTGTAATAAGTGAAGAAGGAGGAAATATCATTCATGTTTTAAAAAACATGACAACACAGTGTGAATAATTCCTACATAGAGTGTTCCCTTAAGCCATTCACATGGGCGTGTAGTTCTGCCAAAACTAGGCATGTAACACCCAAACCATACGACGTGTTGTCCTAACTCACAACGTGTACTTGGATTCTCTTACCCTACCCTAGTCCTTCTATATGGCTAAGACACACATCTCTCCTAAGAGAATACTACATGGCATGTTCAAGATATACATGGCGTGTTCTAGACAAGTTTAACCTGGCTCATGTTGTTTGTAAAACGGCCTAACACACGACTCCCACTACACGGCATGATCCAGATGGACACAGAATGTATGAGAAAGAATAACACTAGCCCTTTCTATTCATGACATGGCAGGGTACCATGGTTAGACTACACGGTGTGTTTATATTGGACACAGCGTGTGTTAGATAAGACTCGGCCAACCTGTGTTGTTAGTGATATGGGTGGTTATAGGGTAAAGATAACACGTAGTGTGTGAATGGTACATTTCCTTTTCACTATAAGTCATCCCTAGATCATGTCCCTGACCGGACTCCTAAGACACGGCTAGGGACTACACGTCGTGTAAATATGGTACGCAACATGTACTTAAGAAAAGCAGTTCCTTCCCAAATAGAAGAACACATTGTGTGTATTAAACACTACATGGAATGTATTTTTTGTTTTTCCAGATAGTAAGCCACTGAAACTACTCTGGAGCCCAGAAAAACATTGAAACAAACATTGAAGTGCAAAATTACAATTCATGATGGTACATACTCCCCGTGAATGAAATCTTAGAATCTATACATGTTATAAACAAGGTACACAATTCAATGACCAACCAATTTCTACTCAATAAGGGCCCATAAAACCTCAAGATCCAAAGTATGGCGTTCAATTAAACAAAACCAGACACAATGATAGAATATAAATCAATATGTATTTTATCATGGAAAAATCACAACATCATGCATCACTAGCACAACAACTATCACAACAACATGCAATCGCTAATACAGCCTATATGGCAGGGCAAGAATACATGACATGTGATTCCTAACAAGTGAATAAATGATGCATGAGAAGGAATAACCTCATCTCATTGGGTTGTGATAGAAATAGAACCTCAATAATGTCATCAATAATAGCACAATACATGTGAGTCACGCAACGATGAAAATAAAATTAAACATAAAATTTAAAAACCAGAAAAAATTGTAATAACGAGGTGGATTGGATTTTCCTTGTACACGGGTAAGCTACTCTTAGGCACAACTTATTACCAACTACCCATTTCATCCTATCCCTGTCTATATGCTCTAAATAGTGTGTCAAGAGTAATTAATTCCTCTGATACATCTTTGTAACATCCTAATTCTGGAAACCACTCAAAGGAGCCCCGTAACCGTTTGGTCACATGGCCTCAAGCGCATTTCCCAAATTGCCAGAGGCTTCCAACTAGCAGTGAGGGCCATGGGTATGATAGTGGGGAAACTATACTCTCATTTGCATAGTAACACAACAGACGAAAGAAATAGAATTATCCGAAATAGTGACAAACCATACAGATGTAAACAACGGAAGACTGTAAATAATAAACAGGAGCACACACACAAATATATAAATATATGATGAATGATTCATATATCTAGTAAAACATCCAATAAAATCACGATACTGGAATACAATAGTACTAAACCAATGTACAAAAGAAATCATGTAAATAACTCCCCAGAATCACTAGACTTAGCTGGGTCCCATTCTCTAAAGCTCCACGGCAATCAATTACCTAAAGTAGATGGGAACATGCCCTTATCTATACCTACAAAAATATAATCGGTTTCAGCCCAAAAGCATGGCCCAAACATGGTGTGATACTAAATCCCAGTAGAAACCACCACGAGATCTGTGCTTCACACTCAGTGAATATTTGGAAGGTATAGTACAGAAGGTAGTAGACAAGTAAGTACTCAATAGTAAAGAATCCATAGTTTTAAATCATTTAAATCCTAACATAGCATGCAACAATTCATCAAAATAGATAAACACAATAGTTAACCCTCTGATATTTACTCACAACCTTTACCCTATAGTCCTATATAGCAGCAAGAAAGCTACTAAACATCAGGTAACCGTCTGGGAAGTACTAAATGCCTATCCCTTCTAGTCCTACCCAACAAGTTCAAGCAACCATCTGGGGCGTACACTTAGTCTAACACTTCTGGTTTAGCTTAAGCATATACTCTCTGATGAATTACTCACCATCAATTCCCACTATAGTCCGGTAATGATTCTAAAGGTTCACTTGGGATGCACTCAATGTCACATTCCCTCTGTGGCCCATGTCGAGGAACTACAAACACAATAAGGAAGCCCTCAACCTCAATACCACCCCCCCTTGTCTCTCATTTTATGTAAAATAGGAACTCTAGAGAAGCCCTCAATTTCCATATTCCCTTTGGTATATACAATAGGTTCTCATGGCCCTGTGTAAGCCATGAAAGTGTAGCAGCGTGTATCGGCCAAGGTAAACATCACGAACTACATAGCTTGAATTCTACAGCATAACAAAACAATAGTCACACCATCCTACAATACTAGGCATCAGAAATAAATAGTATCCCAACAGAAAAACTATGCCCAAAGGCCAAAAAAGAAAAAAATACATGGGAAACATATCTACATCACAACAATTCACCCTATTCACAATAAATTATCATCTAATCAAGCATACAAGCAAAAAAAATATGGCTAAAACGGTAAATGCACAATACCTGTTCCTGGGTATTTGGAAAGAATGCACATATAACTCATGGAAATCCTACGAAGAGGCACAAAAAACCTACCTCAATGTTAAAACATCGTTATATGTGAACCTCAAGGCTCGAATAACCTTATAATGCCTACGTTCTACAAAAATGTCTAAAACTTTCAGCAAATGATAACATGAGAATGAAGAGGAATCATGAAACAAGGCTCAAGTAGAAGAGAGAGAATACAGAGGTGATCTGAATGCAATCAAACATGGTCTAATCAGAGATTGAACGAATGATTGGGGGATTTAAGAATGATTGCAGATGTACGGGTTCTCTCGGATGAATGTGACCTAGAATAAGGGCATTATGTCCATCAAACGCAACCCCGGTGCATTTAATGAAAAATGTATGTACATAGCATGAAAATTTTATGTACATGTCGTGTACTTTCCATTTTCATACCCCGTATTAGGAGGCCCCATGTCACCCCCACATGGCCGTGTGCATGGCTGCCACACTACCAGTACATGACTACCCACGGTAACCTAATACACGGCATGTACATAACAATTTTTCAGATATTACCCTTCTAAAAAATGACCAGATGAAGGAAACATACATGAAAAGAAGGTTCGAGTTCCTACAGGTGACATTTTTTCTCCATGGTTCCTTAGACCTTTGTAGATCCTCATGAGAGTAGGTAGGGGGTGTACTATCTATCCCTTCACCCACTGATGCAGCGAGTGCATAACATTTTCCATGTGTCATTGTTGAAGAGGTATGTTCATGATCAATCACACGATATCAACATGTGAGAGCTGGACATTAATGATGGGTTTAGATTTGTGGTGTTCCTGGTGGAGATAGAGGATTGACAGGAGAAGGTCCTATGTGGTGGTCAATTCCTCTGGTGCAAGTTTGGTGGAAGCAAATGAACATCCAGGAGAGAACATGGGAGCAGGAGGCACAGATACATGCTTAGTACACCCATTTGTTTCCAAATCTTATGTAGTAGCTCTTGGAGATGAAATGCCCTAAGGTGGGGAGAATTTAATGGCCCGTCAATTCCATATAAATTTTTATAAAAAATTAGGTTGAATTATTATGAGTCTGTTAAAATCAACAACATGATATTTCGATGACATGTGATACTTCAATGGAATTTTGTAGTTTTTTACGGTAGGTTCAGTAAACATACTGGAAGAGTTTCATATATTTTTAACATATGCACAAAATTGAATCTTGAGGACACTATTGAACTCACAGTATGAGGATTCTCTTAAAGGTGTCTTAACATCGACCAGAGAAAGTTAGGTGAAAACAATAGTTTTTCATAAATTTTGGAAGAATAATTAAATAAGATAACATGTTATTTAATTTTTCTACCTCCTCATGAGTGACGGTTGTAGAAACCATGTAGGTGGTTGGGCATTTAAATAGGGATATTAAATTCATGGTTACACATATGTCCTATAACCACCACTTGTATAATTAATATGGTTCCTTAGATACACTAATTAATGAACCACTAACTGAAAAGAGAGTTAAAATCTTTACTTCTACTTTAGATTATTGAAATGGTTGGAAAACAAGGGATAATTCTTGAAGAAGAACCAAAGAATTAACTTCTCCTACAATGAATAATGTAGGCATAAATGACAACATTAGATGTATCAATCCAAGAATTCCTATCACCGATGGATTCAACAAACATAGATTCTTCTCTCAAATCCACAAAAACACCCCTAGTCTTAAGTAGGGGTTTTGTTTAAATTCAATTGAATTTGTTTCAATCTATCATTCTTGAAAAACTTGATGAACATGGATGAACCAATATATGTTAATCAATGATTCGTACAAAATTTTTGGTGGTTATCGCGAGATTTTCTAACAAGGTTTAGTCTTCTCTCTAGGGTATTTCAACTCCCACACTTGTTATATTGATAACACGGAGGGAGAGTCCCAACTGAACAAGGCCCGGACCCTCTGCCTTTGTTTTATAGATTGTATTCCTTGTAGGCAACCAGAAAAAATGGCGAAAAGATGAATCCGATAGCGAGGTAGGGTAGGCAGCATCACGAGATGATTGTACGTGCAATAGATAGGGAAAACAGACCACTGAAGCTCATGTAGTGGCCCAAAGAAGCACCAAAGATTTTGCACTGCCGAGCAATGGCAGTGGCCAACTGTTGCAGGACATAGAGGAAGGAGGCACCCATAGGCAGCACAAAGGATACGAGGGGTGGCCAACCCTTGGCTGCCCTCGTTGGTTGTAGTCAGCACACCGTCACATACCGCAGAATGAGACCATGATATTGATCCACATCGATATGGGACCCATGAACTGTAGTTCCTACTAATAGAGGGGGAGGATTTTCATGGCGCATCCATTGCTAACTGAACCAACAAATGTCCGTTAGGGAGGGGAACTAACCCATGCACATCCCGACAAGTCATGCCTAGCCAAGCCGAGTCGGGCTAGTCCACGACCCACCAGGCCGAGCCCGCCATAGTCCAGCTCGCTCAGGCAAGCCTAGTTGGTTTGGGTCGGACCTGGGTTAGACCTGACCCATACCCTTTTCGACCTAATTTCACTTTATAGGTTGTATCTCACAAACTAGATGTTTGTTTGATGAACTGTCTACGGAGCTAGAATCCTTTGAACAAGATAATCCTTTTGAGAAACCACACTTGAGTATTGGTGAATGTTGGTGTACGTTCAAGATGGTCGAACATGAATCCAATCGGGCCCTCAGTACTAAAATGCTTATAACACTCAGACTGGTTTCCCAATTGGCCCACCATCTATCGCATTTGAACCCTTACGATATGGATGTTGTCTGGGATACTCCATTGTGGAACATAGAGGAAGTCAATGTATGATCAATATGTTGAGGATCAGATTCTATGGAACTCAAGTACACCATGTGTGGGGAGTCATGTGGCTTGCTGTCAATTGGAGAGAGACCCTGTTTAGATTAGCATCATAGCAACCAAGTGTGGATCAACATCATAGCGTTGTATGTGGATTAGCATGATAGAGAACTTGTATGGATTAACATCGTAGGGACCATATGTAGATCAACATCATATCAACATTGTGTGTATCTTCATCATTACGACCTTCTGTGTATCCGAATCCTTGAGACCTTGTGTGGATTAGCAGTGCGTGACCCAAAAAAGGACCAGCCATAGAGCGGCCCGTCGTAGATCAGCAGAATATGATCCTTTTTGGATCAATAATGAAACAACTTCTTCATGGTTAAATTTTGGAACATTATATAAGACTAAAATGATATAACATAAGTCTAAACATCTTTATTCCTGATATATGATTTACACATCAGGTGTAAGATGAGTCTATTTTGTGCCTTGTGTTGGAGGTCATGTTTTGATTTTTTTTCTTCTATGAAATTCTTTTAGAGCTTCGAGGGTCTCGGTGTCCCTACTGGGTATCGTATTATAATCCTCTAGATGGGCTACACCGAAACCTTGTTTTGTCTTGTGCAGACAATGAGAAGAATTGATGGGACTTTAGAGAACAAGGAACATGTGGTACATAGAGGTGACTGGTTGATGTGGAGAGCTATAGAGACGAGTTGTACCCACCCTTCAGATAGGATCCTTGGTGGATGATATTAGGATTGATTTCCTATTGTAGTGGTATCATTCAGTTGGGCTTGTATTATTACCCCTTATAATTCCAGTACACATATTCACTACTACAGTTTTACTATGTGGTTTGAATCATGTCATGTTCATGGTTTTGGTGTTTTAAGGTTTAAAGTAAATTCCTTCACAATTTTTGGGAAATACCTTTCATGTTCAATTCACCAAACCCTGGCCTATGGATGGAGGGCTTCGGGTTGTCATGACACAGGCCTCGGGGGATGGGTCGTGTAAATGGCGTATTATAGTAGTTGGTTCTACTGAAGAGCATGGAAATTGATCTTTCCAATGGGACAATTGTGTTAACTATTTTGAGTACATTTTTCAATTCCAGGAGTCTAGTTTCTGTGATGGCCGACGTATCCATACACCCAGACCCTGAATTCTAATTTCGGAATCAGTGCATGAGAACGCTAAGAGGGTGTGTTTGGGAATTGTTTTTAATTTTGATCTATTTTGAGTCATACACTAGGTTTAACATGTCGACTACGGCACACCTATTTCTTTTTAGGATTCCTCCATGTAGACAGCCGTACAGGATTCCATAGAGAATTTCCAATGACAGCCCAACGAGCAATGAGGCTTTGATGTAGGGCCACCTTACAGCAATAGTACCTTTAGGTGGTGCAACAGTAGGACCACTCCTCACTGGGCTACAGTTCCCACTAGTCCCACTATCAGATGGTGCATACCAACTAGTCCCCTTGTACAAGTTCCAGTGGTAGAGACTTATGATATTTCATGGCGAGGCAGATCCACAGGTAGTTTTGGACTGGATAGAGGTTGTGGCTAGAGTTTTCCTCCTAGTTGGGTCACTAGTAGAGCAGATGTTGATCATAGCTGCTAGGGTTTTCTAGGTCACTATTGGGAGATGGTGGTTCCAGATGCTCCGGTTACATGATGAGGCGACCCTCACCAGAACGGACTTCGAGAGCCTCATCAAAGAATAGTTCATTCCAAAAACACTATGCTTTGTGCGTATTCAGGATCTTCTACACTTATAGCAGGGCATCCTGATAGTGGCCTGGTACTCAAAGAGATTCACTGACCTCTCTAGTCATTCCACAGACAAGGTTCAAGACCCATTCATTAATGCCCCGACTTTTGACCATGGGTTTCCGGGGGGAGTTCAGAGCTTCGATGATATCGCCCAATATCCCAATGTAGACTAGAATACTCGAGTGATCATTATTTTTGGAGAGTGTCTCTACTGAGCAGGCACCAGCGGTGAGATCCACCACCGAATGATAGGTAGCGGAGTTATCTATATCAGATAGTAGGCAGTTAAAGTTGAGTCCGAGTAGGCTTGACCTTACGGAGGACAACCCTAAGCCACAGGGTCAGAGGTGCAGAGATCACAAGTTAGATCCAGTCATTATAGGAGAATATTGTGCTTCACATGGGGAGGGTGGGGCCACATGGCTCATGAATTTCCGACCAACCATTCTAATGATCAGTTGATGGTCAACGGACCACCGAGGCAGAGGCATATATTCAAGAAAGATGGTCCATAGGGCCACAAATATAATGGAGTAGTAGGACATGTAGTACGTAGAGGGAGGAGATTTTATTTTTTACTACCACAACATCTAATTGGTCCACCCAGACATTCAGGAGCAAGTGAGCATGGACATTCTCAACTTCGGGTAACTGAGGCCTATGACAACATTTCACAATAGATGATTTGAGGTACGAATTGTATCTACTACACACTAGATATAGTACCTATAGACACAATTTTTGGTCAACTTTTCATTGTCAAGGCTGTCGTTCAGAGCTAAGAGATTTTGGTAGATCCATTGGCTTGATCCTTACGATTGGAGAATCCTGGGGGAGGGGATTTGGCGATTACTCACTGGTTACAATAGTGTGATCTAACATTAGGAGGCGATATCTTTGGCTGGGATCACCTAGTAGCAGTGTTGAGTCCTTACGATGTCATATTGGCTCGATCTTTATTATAAATAAGAATTTTAATTTTCCAAAATGAATATGTAAAAGGGTCATATATTGTATTTAAAAGTGGTTCTCCATTAAAAGGTGGAAAATTGATTTTTTTTATTAAAATACATTTTTTATTTGAAAAATTGAATTTTTTCTTATAATATGTCAATGTTTATTTATTTTATTGATATTATATTAAATTTTTATGGGTTTTAAATGTAAATTTAGATACATTTGATGATTCCAAGGTCATCATTTTTGTTAGTATGGTTTGGAGTTATTTGGGATGTTTTATTTTCTAGTCTATTTCTACTGTGTGTTAATTCATTTTAGAGATTGGTGGATTTATTGGCGAATAAAGGGTCATGGTGGAGATTATTTTCACACACTAACACTCATTTAATATTTATTTATTTATTTATATATTTAAAATTCAATTTTGGATTTCCAAGTCTTTTAATATGGATTTATTTCTAAAAAATATTTTTTCTCAATCGCACATTTTGGCGGAACATTTTTTGTGTTGCGTCGTAGTCATATGGGTTTGTTTGTATATTAAAAAATTATTTTATTATTATTGGGGAAATTTTTTTTAAATCATGTGTCCCAACCATGGTGTCGTAGCTAACAATTGATGGCCACATTGTTATGGAATAATTTGTCCATGTGTGAGGCCAAATTGTTCATCTCTTCCAATCCATCATTTTTTTCATTAATAATAATAATAACCTAAAACCTTATCCCACATACCCTCCTTTGACACACCATAAAAGCCCTGGAAATCAGTATCTCTTTTCTCCCCCACCTACAGAACCTCCAATGATTATTTTCATTCCTACCGATTTAGTTTGCATTTATCTTCGGTAAGTGTTTCCACCTCTCTAATGACTTCTACACTCATTTTAATACCTCTTATTAATCACCTTGTTTGGAACAATTTATGTCAAACTATAAGTGTTTTAAAATTCTGATTTCATCAGAAAATGTTTTTTTGGTTTTGGTACACCCACTATGGCTATCCCTCAACATGCATTTAAGGGTTTTGATGACTCTACATTTGATTTATGTAGGTTTTTTCCAGGTAACATTAAATTTTGGAGAATTTATTTTTATATCCATTCAATTATTATTAATGATAGATATCAATCCTATTTCGGGTGTTTAGAATATTATAATGAGATTATTTTTATTATTTTTAATTTCAAAGTATTATTTCTGTTATTTCTGCTGTCTTTGGAAGTGATGTTGGTTGGTTTTATTAAAAAAAATTTCTAGTTACATTTAAATTAAAATTTTTGATTTAAATATCTCAAATTTTTATAATTTTTTAATGTTTTGGTGATGATTTATAATATACCTCATATTATTTATTCCATTTTGGATTATACATAATTTATTTTTAATTATGTTTTTATCATTTTTATTAAATTGTGAAGTTAATATATATATATATACACCCTCATGCCCATATTCACACAATTACATGAGAATCGGATCATTCGAATGAGACTATATATATATATATATGTATGTATATGTTTTTTTATTCCCATGTATTACAGAAGTGTTTCATCAGTGGTTTCAAATAAAATAAATGTCATATTCCACATATTCGGTATGGGTGTTTCATAGTTAAAATTATATGCTTGAGTACACACAGACAGACACACAGACATATATCCAAAGTTACAAATTCATAAGTAGAATGTGTATTTGTGAAATAATATAAATATATATTTTTATGTAATTCTATATGGGAAATATATGAAGGTTGATGTAAGAAATTATAATTGGTTTTCAAACATTGTATTGACCAAATTCATTAAATAAATTCCATAATAAATGTAATAGGAAAAGTTGACACATTGAAAATCTATTAAAAAGTGAGTTTCACTCTTATTATTGATCAAAATGTTCTGTTATTTGAGGAAATCATAATTTTTATGTTTTTTATGTGCCTTTATTTTGTCTGTGATTGATTTTTGGTTTTTCTACCACACTTCCCTAATTAATTTGAATTATTGGATTGACCCATGGGAACCCTATGTCAATTAATGTAATACAAGGATATGTATTCTACATGCAGTCACTTGCCTTTGGAATGTCTCTTGAAAAGGATTAAAATAAAACATTAACTAAACAAATTTTTCTATGATGGTTATGGATTGTGCAAGAATATGGACATATTTATTATTTGATCATCAAGCATATAAGGATCCTTGGTTCTAAGTTACCCTATTTTTAAATGGTATCCCATTATTATTTCTCATTTTTAATCCCATGTCTGTGGTAATATATATAATTTTACATTTTTTAGAATCACTTTTTTTTTGTATAAAATTAATAAAATATTCTTATCTTAACATTCTTATGTGATAGTTCTCTTGTATTCAGTTCTATGATATTAACTCTCTTGTGATGTCTGATTGATTCCATTTTAAAACATTACTATAATTCCATTCAAATTCTATTGGAATTCACTAGTTCCCTACAATTATTTAAACTAAATATATTATCAATAATGTTTTAAATAGGAGGTAAAACATGATGTTATATTTTCCCACTAAAATAGAAAAACAATAATTTTAACTATTAGTAATTTCATACAAAAATAAATATTAACATTAATTAATGGAAAATCATATTGAAATGATGGTGGTGGGATATTTAATGATTTTTTGATCCCATATATAGATATATTTTCAATTTTAGATTTAGATCTGGGTTGTTCTAAAATTAATTGATATAACCGTTCAGATGGAGAGTGACCATGGGTAACTAGTAGTAGTTTTATCATGTATGTAATTTTTTCTTGAGTACCTTTTCTAGTATTGTAAATGTATGTATTTTTATTTAATTTTATATAATAAAAGTATACATAAATATTGGGGCCGAAACAAAGACATCTCGAGGTGGATTTGGGGTATAATTTCATTACAGGTGAGAGGGAATAGGGGAGAGATGTTTATTTGTTCAATGTTAGTGTTTAAAACATTTGATTCTATTTGTTTTTTGTTTTTTTTAAAATAGGTTGTCATCCTATTTATGAATCAAGATAAAAAATAATTATAATTTGATAAGTAATTTAGTTCATGTTTATGGAATAAATAATATCCGTGTAGTTCCTCCATGATTCCTAACAATTTGTGATGCAATGGTGATCCAGAATTCCCTTTGGGCCCTATCATGATCTGGGTCATGTGTTGGATGGAGGAATGGTTCATTTTTTGTGTGATAAATTTCTTATATTTACTATATTCTTTTCTTTAACTAGTTACATTAATTATAAATTTATATTTTAGATATTTATATAATGATATTTGGGGCTATTATTTACATTTAGGAAAGTCATGGTTTGGGGCTTGATTAGCCACGATCATGAGGAGACCCATGTTACTAGGGGATAATATGATGAAATATTGAAATTGAGGATAATTTGATTTTTCTGATTGATTTTAATTTTGATTTGATTTCATTTTTATTTTTTTTGGACGTTTCATGGTTGCATCATGTAACGTCCCGACCCGACTTACCATTCAACCTGCTAGCCGGACCGGTCACCACATGGCCTTAAGAATATCTCCCCAAATTCTAGAGGCTACTGATAAAAGTGAGGGCATAGGTGAGTCCGTGGGGAGACTATGCCCTCATTAGCAAATTATCACAACGGAATTACAACTATACAATAACGGAAGAAGGAAACCCGTAGACAACACATAGGCAATAGAAATAGATATAAAACGGAGGATCTGATATATATAGTATGGTTCAAGTAAATACAACACAATCAGTGTACACAAAACACCAAAAAGAAACCAAAATGTATCCCCAGTCGCATTGCAAGCCACTGCTTAGCCCTGTGCACTCCTACTCTGAGTAGAATGTCAAGTACCTATACTAGGGATTTTCCACTTCTCATTACCAAAAATCAAATAATATTCTTGGGTCCATAAACATGACCCAAACTGTGTTTGAGACTACATTCTAGTAGGCAACCACCAAATATATGTGCTAATCTGTCAGTGAATATGGAAAAAATGCAGTGTAATATGGAAAAAAGTAAACAAGGAAACTAGCAAGGCCAACCCTATATTGTGCTTTGGATTGGCATCACTTCAAGTATCCATTCCATTCGTTAATCACTTCATTCATGTGTTCAAACCATTCCTTGATCCCATTCTTGGAATACTCAATTTGTAATCTAGGCATCGCCCAGGGAGAAAATCCACCAACACCCTTCCAGCCTGTTCATCAAACCTCCTAGGAACCCAGCCTCACTCTATGTGTGGTATAGTCCATAATATGAGCCTATCCCAAGGATCCTATAAATAAGATTTGGGTATCTCCAAGGACCTATCATGCCCTATTGTGTCTGTCCATGGTATCTCACACTGGACCCATGATCTACTCGTCATATAAGTAACAAGTCTCATATGAGTCTGTCCATGGAAACTCACATTGGTTCCATGGTTCACCCATGACTTTGTTTCACATTTTAAGCAGTTCAAAATCATTTTACTCACATGGGATAGCAATTCAAGAATTAGAATACAAGGTTCAAGGGGAAAAAATCCATCCAATACCCAAAACCATTTCAATTACAATTTCATCTTATCACAACTCCATTCATATTCAATTTCCATTTTTAACAACCCACAAGGGAATGAAAAGGGGTGCCTCATAGGCATCCTGGGTCAAAAATCCTTAAATGATCCATTCAAGGAAACGAACCCAAGGGGTTGATCATGTCCAATGTGTAAAACCTAACTCAAGCACATACCATCTTATTCATATTAACTACAACATGCTAGGTAATAAATGGGTTAAATTCCAGGTTCATGTGACACCTCAAAAGTGGGTGTGTGGCACTTCAGCATATATAAACATCTTGATAATCAGAAAAAATCCCGATACCACCTACCTTAGGATCATACTAGATAGCTCATCCAGTATTAGGCTCTGATTCGTCCTGATTTGGATGGAAGTGTTGCAGATCTAACAAGACAAACAATATTTGAAACATAGATCGGATGGATAAACATGCTCAAATCTCTCCGTAGAATCTTGAGAGCTCTCCTAGGCACCTCCCCCTTGCTTGTGCGAAAACCCTGGTTCTTACAATCTTTCCCCCTTATAGCAATTCGTCCTCAAATTGTTCTCTGAAGGGTGGCCAATATTTGTCTGCGAATAGTTCTAGCCACTGCGCACGTACATCGGCCTCCCGCTCCCATGTCTCATCCTATAAATATCTGTTCTACCATAACACTCGTACTAGAAGAACTGACCGACCTTGGAGAACATTTGTGATCCTATTTACGATACGAATTGGATGCTCCTCAAAGGATGCATCTACCTGATCCTTGACCTCTTCAGGCCGAAAGGTATGAGATGGGTATGAAAAGTATCTCTGTTACTAAGAAACATGGAACATGTCATGCATAGCTCGGTACCTTTGAGTTAACTACAACCGATAGGCTTCCAGACCCAACCTCTCTAGAATCTGAAAATGCCCAGCATATCTCGGTGATAACTTACCCTATCTTATGATTCACCTGTGTCCTAGCCTCGGTGAAACACACAAGAAAACCTGATCCCCGACCTCAAACTCTTGGGGACATCTGTGGAAATTAGCTTATGTCTTCTGATGAGGCAGTGCGGTTTCCATCCGCTTCTGTATCCATTGGACCTGCTCAGAAGTCTCATGACAAGACACGGTCCTAGTAAAGCTGCCTCACCTACCTCTATCCATCACAGGGGTGATTGGCATGGCCTACCATATAAAACCTCGTATGGCACCATCAGTATAGTCTCCTGATAATTGTTTTTATAGGCATAGTCATCTAGGGGAATATGCCTCTCCCATGAGCCCCCAAAATCCAAGAAGTATGCTCGCTACATGTCTTCAAGAACATGTATCATACGCTCTGACTGACCATTATTCTGAGGGTGGTATGTTGTTCTCAGAATCACCTGTACACCCAGCACCCTCTAAAAACTCATCTAGAATTATGAGGTAACATGAGCATACCTATCTGAAAAAATGGTGCGAGGGACCCTGTGATGTCGTACTATCTCTCAGATATAAAACCTTTCATGATCATCAACAGTGAAGGTCTCCTTGATTAGAAAGAAATGAGGAACCATCATGTGCTTATCTACCACAACTCAAACAACATTGTTACCTCAAGGTGAGCTCGGAAAACCAGTCACAAATTCCATCAAAACATCATCCCATTTCCACTTTCGGATAGGTAATGGTTGTAAAATCCCAACTGGCTGCTGATGTTCTGCCTTCACCTACTAACAGGTAGAACATCTCATGATAAAAATAGCCACTTCCCTCTTCATACCCGACCACCAGTACTGTCAGTGCAAATCAAGTAACATCTTAGTGACTCTAGGATGAACTTCCCAAACTGAAGCATGAAACTCCTGCATCAGCTCTTCTCTAAAATCCACTGAAAACCATACACATCCATGGATACGAAGAACTTCATTCTCACCTATCATCTAAACAGGAGGAGGGTCATCACCGGACACACCTTCCTGTAGAACAATGCCTTCCGAATCTGATAGTTGTCTCATTCTTACTCTGTCCAGGGGGGGTAGAGGTCACAACTAAGGATGATATAAAAGGCTACCCATGGCTATTCTACACATCATGATGCATCTCAGAGAACAAGGAAAAAGCTTCAATTCGTTTCTATCATATTGAACATCATGTATCTGAGTCCTCTTGCTCAATGCATCGGCCACTACATTTCCCTTGTCAGGCGTATAAGGTAGCATGAAATCAAAATAATTTAGGTACTCCACCCATCTTCGCTGACTAAGATTCAAATCATGCTGAGTAAAGTTATATGTGAGGCTCCTGTGGTCTGTGTACACCACAAAATGCTCTCCTAATAAATAGTGTCTCCAGCAGTGCATCACATGAACAACTACTGCTATGTCAAGATCATGCGTAGGATAATTCCTCTCGTGAGGCCTAAACTATCGAGATCTGTACACCACAACTTGGTCTCCCTACATCAACACTGCACTCATCCAAATACCTGATGCGTCACAATAGACCATGTAACTCTTGCCCTGTTCTGGAAGTATTAGGACTGTTGCAGATGTCAACCTTCCTTTCAACTCCTAAAAGGCTGGTTCACAAGCATCTGTCCATACAAATTTCATGCCCTTCTTAGTTAGGCATGTCAACGGTGCTGCTGAGCGTGAGAAATCCTGTATGAAATGATGATAATAACCAGAAAACCCCATGAAACTCTTTATGTCAAAATCATTCTGGGGGTGTTCCCAAGACACCAAAGCTGTAACCTTCTCTGGGTCTACAAACACTCATGTCTCAGAGATAACATGGACTAAGAAGTTAATATGATCAATCCAAAAATGGAAATTAGTAATCTTTGTGTATATTTGATGACCTCTTATTGTATTCAGGACGATCTCAAGATGCTTGGCATGGTCATTTCGATTTCGAGAATACACTAAAATATCATCCATGAAAACCATGACAAATGAGTCCAAGTAAGGATGGAGCACGTGATTCATCAAAGCCATGAAAACCACAGGTGCATTCGTGAAACCGAACGGCATAACCGGATAGTCATACAAACCATACATGATATGGAAAGATGTACGAAGTATTTCTGTAGTTCGAACATGCACCAGGTGATACCCTGACCTGAAATCAATTTTTGAGAACACCCTATATCCTCGAAGCTGATCAAATAGGTCATCTATCCTCAGCATGAGGTATAGGTTTTTAACTGTCAGTTGGTTCAGCTTTTGATAGTCCACACATATCCTAAGAGTCTTGTCTAACTTCTTCCCAAAAATGACCAGCGAACCCCACAAAGAATTACCGTGTCGAATAAAACCCTTTGCCTCCAAATCATTCTGCTGTTTCTTGAGATCTTGCAACTCTGTCAAAGCCATCATGTAAGGAGGAATTGATGCTGGTGCAGCTCCTGGTACTAGATCAATGGATAATTCCACCACACTCTTAGGAGGTAAAACTGAAAAGTCATCAAGAAAAACATACCTAAAGAACTCAACTACTAGAGGAAGGTTAGTCTTACTCACTCCCTGATCATCTAGAAACAAACTAGTGATCTGGGCTATCATCCCATACAACCCATGATGCTCTGGTCCTTCTCATCTTGCCTGGAGATCCCACATTCCCTTAAGAGTATAAATTTGACCCTCAAGAGATGTGAAAATCACCCTTTAGGGGTATCAATCAACGTAGTCTCAGTAAGCTACTAGCTAGTCCATAATGATAATAAAATAAAAACATGTCATTTCAACAATATAAAGATCCCAGATGAAGTGACACCCTCCAACCTCAAGGGGGAACCCTCTACACATGCATAAAACCTCTGCCCTAACTCATAGTGGTGTGTCTAGAGTCAAGATTCCATCATAAGAAAACACAACTAGCCCAAGGCTTTTCAATATAGGTGAAGATAAAAAAATATGTGATGCACTTATATCAAAGATGGTAGATGAAATAATCGATGCTACATAGATCTTACCTCTCACCGTAGATGGTCGCGCTCCCTGATACTCAGAAGTAGGTTGCACTAAATATATCTGGCCTGAACCACGACCCTGTGATACAACCTCACTACCCAAAACAGGCCCACTCTGACATCACGGTGTACCCGGTGCTAGGCTCCCTCTGCCATGACCACTACATTGGCCCGATCAGCTAGTCACACCCCAACTCCTTGTCTGATGAGAAGCTACCGACCCTGCTCCAGCATATGTAGTCTGTGTGGACCCTCTATCGCATGCTACTGGTGAAAATGTTCTACAGAAACGTTGAGGATGACCCATCATGCCACATGATTGGGACTCAAATGGGTCCCACATACACTACGACATTGTGTGTCCCAGCCTACCGTACTGGTATCGCCATATATTTCTAACCGAAGATAGGTTCTGACTACTATAATCACAGTTTGGAATCTTCATATGATGCTTCCTACTAATAGTCGCTGCAGTACCTGATCTTGATGTCGAACCGCTCTAGCACACACCTCCAGTCTCTCTCAGGTTACGTTCATTGATTAGCACTTGGTACACAATTCCAAAAATGGTAGTCAACCTGAAGATATTTACCTGATATCGGATGTCATATCTCAAACCATCTTCACAAATCATGTCCCTCAACACATCATCTCCCATCTGGATAGGTGCGAAGCACAAAAGCTCAATAAAATGGGTCGAGTATTCCATCACTGGTAACATGCCCTGTTCCAAATGTAAGAACTCTCAAGCTCGATCGCCCTTAAAGTCTTGGTTTAAAAGAAATCGTAGAAGGCCGTATGAAACTCTATCGAAGACATCTCCTAATGACAATCCATCTGGGTGATCATGTTCGAACACCTCTTGAGTGAATCACACAACATTTACATATAAATCTTGACCCTCCTCTACAGAGGCATCTCCAAATTCTCAATGATTGCTAGTATTGACTCTAACCAGGACTCTACAGCATGTGGTCCTCCATCCCCTCAAAAAGTAGGCGGATGTTACTGATGAAACTCACACGTCAACTCTACCATCATCAGGGAAGCTCGCGGTGCTCCCTGAACGGTCTGCATAAATCACAACAAGCTCTCACAGAACTGTGCCTCAGCACCGGTGTCCGGTATAACCACTGGTGCGGCAACTGCCACAACTGTTGTTTCCCTTTGTAGCTTGTGGCCTACCATCTCCGGAATTTCTTCACCTCTGATCGCCCAATGTATGACTGGAGTTCACCGTGGTGGCATGACCCTGCAATATCAAACACACACCTCAGTTGAAGATTTTCAATGAGATTCAAAACTCACGAGAACTAGAACTGGGACAGGACAGGTCCAAAACTTCCTAAAAACCACGTTGACCCATAGTCTGCTTCTAAGTCCAGGACTACACAAGGAGTAGTCACTAAAAACCACTAGAGTGACTACCTCTTACCCATATAACCATACAGTTCAATTTCATTTAGCATCTACATTCCCTTGGTGTGTCATTTCCCAATCCATAAGGGCCCATACTCCTATGAATTGAAATATGACGTCACTCTTCATTCATTGCACCCAATATAACACATTAGTAGGAACACCTATCAATCAATTATCGAAATAGTATGAAATATCTATCACAACACTTATCACAACAACATGAAATATCTAATTCATCCTATATAACATGGAATAATGCATTACATGTGATTCCTAATAAGGTTCCTATATGATGCATGAGATGGAAAACCCTTATCTCACCGGGTTGCAACAAAATAGTCCCCAAAATAATATCAATAGTATCAACAAAAACCATGTGTGTCACCCAACTGTGAAATCAGAACAACTGTAATAAGAAAAACTAGAAAACACAATTCCATACGAGGAAACATGGATTTTCCCTGTACGCTGGTTTGCAACTCCCAGGAACAATTTATTACCAAGGTCCCTTCCCTTACAACTCATGTCTATATAAGCCAAATAGTTAGTAAAATTAGAAAAGTAAATTTCATTGATACCACTTTGTAATGTCCCGACCCGACTTACCATTCAACCCGATAGCCGGACCGGTCGTCACATGGGCTCAATTACATCTCCCCAAATGCCAGAGGCTACCGACTAGTAGTGAGGGCATTGGTGAGTCCGTGTGGAGACTATGCCCTCATTACCAAAGTATCACAGCAGAATTATAACCATACAATAGCAATAGAAGGTAACTAGTAGAAAACACATAGACAGTTGAAATAGATAACAAATGGAAGGATCTAATATATATATATATAGGATGGTGAAAGTCAATACAACATAACACAAGTACACAAAATACCGAAATGAAACAAAAATGTATCCCCAGTCGCATCGCAGACCTCAACTTGGTCCCGTGCACTCCTACTATGAGCAACAAGTCATGTACCTGTACTAGAGATTTTACCCTTTTTATTACCAGAAATCAAATAATCTTCCTGGGTCCAAAAACATGACCCAAATAGGATGTGAGACAAAATCCCCATAGGCAGCCACCAAAGATGTGTGCTAATCACTCACGGAATATATAAAACAGGCAGTATGATATGGAAAGTAGTAAATAAGGTAACTAGCAAGAGAGAACCATGCTTGTGCTTTGGCATGGCGTTGCTTCAAGTATCCATTCTATTCATTAATCACTTCATTCATGAGTTCAAACGATTCCTTGAGACCATTCCTGGAATACTCACTTCAGAAACAAGGCATTGCTAAGGGACAAAATCCACCAACACCCTACAAGACCATTCCGGGGAACCTCTTAGGAACCTAGCCTCGCTCTAGGAGCGGTATAGTCCGTCATCTGATACGGTACCCGGGATCCTATAAATAAAATCCTTGTATCTCCCAGGAAATATCATGCCTCATTGAGTTCATCCATGGTATCTCTCACTGGACCCATGATTCACTCGATATTTCAGTAACATGTCTCGTGTGAGTCCCTCCATGGCAACTCACATTGGTTCCACGGTTCACCCCTGACTTTGTTTCACATTTTAAGAAGTTCAAAAGAATTTAACTTATATGGGTTAGAAATTCATGAATTGGCATACAAGGGTAAAGGTAAAAAACTCCATCCCATAACTAAAACCATTTCAATTACAATTTCATCTTATTGAAATTCCATTAATATTCAATCTCCGTTTTTAACAACCGACAAGGGAAAGAAAAGACATTCCTCATAGGCATCCTGGGTCAAAAATACTTAAAAGGTCCATTCAAGGCAATGCACCCAAGGGTTGGTTCTTTTCCAATTTGTACAACTTAACTAAAGCACATACCATCCTATTCAGATTACATACGACTTGATAGATAATAACAGGGTTAAATTCCAGGTTCATGCGACACCCCAAAAGTGGGAGTGTGGCACATTGGCATATATAAACAACATGTCAATCAGCTAGAGCCATGAGACCACCAACCTTATGCTCGTACAAGATAGCTCTTATAGTATCAGGCTCTGATTCATTCTAATTTGTAAGAAATCATTGCAGATTTAACAAGATGTACGACATTTGAAACAGATATTGGTTGGAGAAACAGTCTCAAATACCTCTATAGCCTCTTGAGAGCTCTCCCAGGCACCTCCCCCTTGCTCGTGTGAAAACCCGGGTTCTTACACATCAAGATATTTTTGAATTTTTTGGTGAGAATGGAGTTGAACGGAAGTCAACAATAGCTCACATTGTTTGAAAAGAATTGGGAGCATGTTAGTATAGTTCAAAGTAACTCTCCATATTTTTTTCAATATTAGGACACTTCCCATTAAAACATGTGCCGTAACCCCATATGAAAACCCACCATTTATAAATTTTAGTTTGTGTACCAACAGAGTTCGAAATTTTTTTGTATGAAATGTTGATATGATTTTCTTTGATTTCCAATGATGTTTGGTAATGAAATTTGGTTATTAAAGTTAATAGTTTATTGAAATATTTAATAATTGATTTAATTACAATTAAATATAATTTTTTTTATAATGAAATTCTCATTCATCATTTTATATAATATCTTGTGATGTTTTAAAATTATATTTATTAGATAAGGATCATGGATCAGAAACATATATAGAGCCTATTTGTAGGGATCGAAGAAACTCATCATGGTTCATTCATAATTTACCAGAAAAATTAAAACCATGTTTTCATACCACATATGACCACTTTCCCAATAGTAATAACATTTTTGGGTTTTCTTGATTTTGAAATTGTTTTATATGACGTGATGAAATGATTGTGTGTGATTTTAAATGATTTTTTATAATGAAATTTGGTTTAAAATAGAAATGTTTAGTTGAAATAATTATAGGGGGATTTAATTAAAAGAAGAAAAAATGGATTTGTTATTTAAAGACTCATGATGTGATTTCAAATATAAAATGTGAATTATAAACGTTATAATAAATATATTTTTATGTGTTCTGAAAATAATACTGTGGAATTTTTAATTATATTTAATTAGCCAAAATTATTTTGAAATTGGTAAGGAACAAAATAGTTTTACATTAAGATTTTTAAATTCATGTGTGGTTTTGAAAAATTATTCAATTGATTATCCAATGGGTTTTTCTGGATTTCAACTTTTTTGGAACATGAGTTTTTTACATTCCGATGTAGTTTTCTAAAAATTTGATTAATGTCTTTTTTAATTGATTGAAATTTGGATTCAGTTTTATAAAGGGTGTGAAATGTAAATTCTTATAGAAACAATGTATATTTTTATGTAAAGTTATAGATTTTAATTTTGGTATTTTTTCTTACATCGAATGTTTTTTTTTCATTTATCATATTTGATAAATTAGGGATTCTTTTGGGGATTCATGTTAATTGTATTCTAATATGTATCCAAGAAATGTATTGAATTTATTTCGTCATTCTATATTAATTTGAAATGAACCATTCCATGTTGACCCATTATGATTCCATATATGGGTGTTGACATATGTCTAGAGGAGTTATAAGGATGTTTTTTGGTTGTTGGTGGTGCAAAAGGGTTGATGTAGGATATTCACAACATGGAATGATTTTAAATTTCAATTATTGAATCAGATCTTGTGTAGCTAGATGTTTTCATGTATTGAATTTGGGATAAGGGGGAGTCCATGAAATGAATTAAAATAATGAATGGGGAATTGATGAAATGTAATTAAATAATATTACAGGTGATGTAAAATTAATCAGATGTTGTTTTTGAATATCACATGAAATTCATATCAGGAATTGATTTCCAGACATGAATGTTGTTTGATTCAAGGTTGATTATCTTTTCTTCACAATTAATTATTTTATATTCATAGGATATTTCCTCTATCAAATTTTCGTATAACCCAATGTTTTTATTAGAGGAATTACGTCATACTTCTCCCTTATTTGACATAAGGGCCCTGGTGGCAGTGTTTTAATAATTGGGGGTATGATCTTCTCTTCATATATGTTCTTTTTCATTCATTTTATTATTAGAATAAACTATACTGTTATTTCTTTTTTTTACGTGGGATGATTTTTAATGGTTCTATTTGCATGGAATAGGTTCATATGAGTTTTTATATGTGTTTTGTTTGTTATAATATTTTTTGTTCTTCACAAAAAATGGATAATGTAGGTAGAAATGCTTCATTGATGCAGTTAATTCATCATTTATTAGATTTATTATCCAATGAGAGCGGTTTACTATTGTTGATCTCTGTTGGACTATTTCATTTCCCAAATTAATATAAATTTACTGGGAATTTAAAATTTAATGGGAAAAGGGATAGATTCACTAGTTTTTACAACTTTGATACTACTGTCTTGATATTGTGGATTGATGAGGTTGTTGATTCACTAAAATCATATTTTTTGGGATCTGATGACTTGTTATGGGTGTATTTGTGAAAATGATATAGTGTGGGGGATATTTTTTATTGTGATTTTCAAAGGTGGAGGTGATGGGTTATTTGGAGATGATTTTGTATGGTGAGGTGGTGGTTTTTTAGATTTATTTTTTTGGGTAGTGAGAAGAAGTTTTAGTAAAGATTTTCCTTTGGGTCAGTGTGGTGATAGTTAGTTTGGATGTTCATATGGGGGGTTAGGGGGTGGTTTGTTGGGAATAATGATCTTCTTTTGATGTATGGTCATGTTGAGATAGATTCATGGGAATTGATGGAATAATCACTAATAATGATTAAAATAGTTTGGTTTTGGTTATTTAGTGAGTTGGAAATGAATAATAAACAAATAATTGCATGGATGGGTGATTGAATTTTTTATTTATTTAATGAAATCAATGGAATGAATAATCGGATTACTGGAAATGCGAAGTGTAGATTTTCTCTAATGTCGTGTTAGTAAGTTTGTGGTTGTAGAATAAGAGAAAGTTTAGTTAGTCAGTTTGTTCTTTTTGAGCCCTAGATTTGGATTATATGTGGAATATATATATTTATATATAATTTCTTGTAACTTTTTATTTCTATTTAAAACCAACCTATATCATGAACTATGTGAAGATACCCGTATTTTAACTCCGAGAGAGATTTCCCAACATCATAGTGAAGAGGAAGGATGACTGGATACCCACGTTTCCATATATTATCTTCCAACTAGGTAGATATAGACATAATATGATGTATTTATGTATGTAAGGTCATTATGGGTGGAATAGTTGTCTTTAAAGATGATGTAATTTAATCACATGATGTTGTGGTGATCTAGGTGTCTTCGATTGTGATGTGATATTATTATATAGTAGCAAGGTTTATTATGAGGGTTACACATGGTTGTAGGATAGAATGGATTTGATTTATGTAATGATCTTTGATAACCTACTACATTGGTTTAGCATGGTTTGTGATGTGAAAGAATTGTGGGTAGGTGGACCATGTGTCTTTGAGTCTTATATGATGTGAATCTATTGTGGGGTGTAGTTATATGTTTTTCAGAAGAGATGGGAGCACCAGGATGTAAGATGTCGGTGTTTGAAAAATTAAAATCATTGGAAAGTAGTTTAGGGTACACATTATCGATAATATTCTTATTATGTTATTATAATTGGATTCAGTTATCTATTGATAATTTTATAGTGAGGATGGAAAGTATATGGGAAAGGTTTAGGTGTAAAAGGTTCAAATGATTACTCATGGGTGAATTAGTATTATTATTTTAGAAGTGTATGAGAGGCATTGGATTTAATAATCAGTATAAATGTATTTTCACCCATTGAATATCATCTAATTTTGAGGATTATAAGAGGATTGCATTGTTCCTTTTTGATATTAAGCGCACTGAACATTGGATACTTGTTTCATAAGTTCCATATATATTTTTTAGAAATTAAATTTTTGATACAATTATCAATATTTATATTATTTATTTATTTTTTTGTGTAATGGTGTGGTTTAATTTTATTATTTTATGGAGTTTATTTTGGATGATTAAACATATATTCAAATTCTTCTTTAATTTAGAGTTTAATAACTCTCATATTTTGCGATTTTTATACACTTAGTGCATGTCTCCATCGTGGAACGTACTGGAGGTGGAACTCATGGCCCAATATCTATCCCCCTGATCTTGGTTTCATTGGTGATATGGGTCATTAAATAGTTGTATTATAGGTGATGGTTGATAAACTGGATGGAGTTTGTAGTTAGGAATACTGAGGATTGCATGAGTAGGTATGGAAATATTGGCATTTGGCCTTGGTTCTTGATATAGGCTAGATAGACATCCTGGATACTAAATATTTGGACTGGTCATGATACATAGCATGAAATCTCTGCTTAACTGATGACCACTATAAGTGGATTAATAATTTCAGTAGAGACCTAGGAGAGGTACATGTATCATGATGACTCATGTTCTTATTTGAGTTGGATGGTATTATTTAGGTTTAAATGAATAAAATGAATTAAAATAGATCTAAATAATATTTCACAATACAAGGAATAAGAAATTAATGATATCCATTTAAAATATGGCTCCAGGATGACATCCACATATTTTTAAAGTAGTTTATGTTCATCAGGATGATCTGGTCGATCGCCATAGGGTTGATACAAAAGAGGCAGATAAGTCAAACATGAGTGACATTCATGATTTTTAGTTGAATGATTTGGGGAATTATGATGGAAGTGTTTCATATGTAGAGATAGTCATCTCACTGGGAGAGGTAAAGAACACATTCTATTTCATCCAAGCCTTAATGGGGAATTAGTGCCATTTGGTAATTAGTTAGATGCAGGGAGATACACATTCGTGGAGGATATTGTATCTGGGTGTGTGAAGGGACGCATATGTTTCATGGGTTGAATTTCATAAAATTTTCAAAGCATATATATATACATTAACCATGTATGTAGTAAGGAGGAAATAGATTATTTTCTCCTAGAAAGGGAGTTGAGTAGTGTATGATTTATGGATCATGTTCTATAATATATCATGATTTTCATTGAATGTTTTTTCAGATGATAAGTATCATGAATAATGTTTTAACGTGGAAGTCCATCCATTTATCCAGTATGAAGTCACTCCATTTATATTACCAAACAGTCTAGAGGTTCAGGAATAGTTGAGGTGATCATGTGAAATAACTCATGAGGTGGTATTCAAGTTGTGGGGAGCCATAGGGGATCCTAAAGGTGAACATTAGTAAGAGAAAGGGTTTATATTAAATGTCCTTTAAGGATTAAAACTATTTGAAGTTGATCTCAGCAACTTCTCATATCGCCTTCTGGGACCAGTGGTTTCTATGATTTTTTTAGAAATATCAAGACAACATGGTTTAATTATGGTGGACTTTACCATATACAAAGGAAGTAAACAATGGTTCTTATTAGTTGTGTATGGATGGATTGTTTTAGTGCCTGCTTCAATAGTTTTCTCAAGTAATATTGTATCATCATCATGGAAATAAGTCATATGCTCCACCAAAGTGATATAGAGTGGATAGAGGTTAACTGTACAATATTATGCATGTTCATGGTCCTATAATTGAGAATGGTCATGGTGGTGGTCGTTAATAGAGAGATAGATTAGTTTTTCAAGTCCTATTTCCCTATAGTAGTGGAAACAGTTCAATTGGAGAGACAGAACACTCAATTTAAGGTCAGATTGTTGTTTATCATAATTATTTTCTTTTATTATTTTATAGATTTACACTGCCATGATTCAAATGATCTAGTACATACATAGTGAAATAATTTATAGAGTCTTACTATGTCCTCAATGTTAACTAAAAATGTCCTACTAATGTCCATTATGTTAAATATGTGTTAGGGTTTAGACTAATGTTGGGGCCACATCAGTCTAGTGAGTATATTTTCTTGCAAAAAATTCAGCCATATGATGTTATCCCATGCATCGATCTTCTATTTTCCTTGTGTTCTGTTATAGGATGTATCGATATGAGAGTCATGTTGTTTGATGTATATGATTTTATATTGGTTTCATTATTGATTTGGTCTTTCATGTGGGAAGTTAGCATGTTGATGCCCTAATTTATCTATTATCCTTGTTGTCCATGGTGTGAATGTATTTTTTGGCTGGGGGAGGTTTTGAAGGACTTTGGAGAGTTACTAGATTATTTTCTAAAGATGGTTTTTATAATAACCCCTCGATAAGGGGTTGAGCTCATGGTAAACTTGAAGTCAGGTGATTCTTTGATTTTAATTGATCATTATTAAATGGAACCTTATATGTTTGGATATTTGATGATTCAGATAGATGAAATAATGATAAATGGTTGCATCTAGCACAATGTGTCCCAATGTGGTGATCTAGTGTTCTTTTCTGAGAAGGATGATGTTATTTTCAGGATGTGTATAGAATAGATGATTTTTAATCACTTGATAATAATGAATTTATATCTTATTTGTAGGATACATTACAAAAAAACAATAGTTATCAATGTTTTTCACGTGTTAACAATGATTTATAACATCGATTCTATATTTAAGAATGTTTTTCAAAATTCATTAAATGTGGCGTCACTAATTTAGAGACATTTGAAAACATTGATTTTTACAGACACCCAATAAATTAATATTTTTTAGAAGCATCATAAAAAATGTCGATAATTTTGAGTCATTTAGAGAGGTTTGTAAACATCACTATTTAGAGGATGTTCATTTACAAATGTTCTTAATAAATCTTTGTAAATAATGTTATCTAAAAAAGTGATTTTTAAAAAGTACACTACTTAGAGAAAAGTAATATGAAGAACTTTTTTTGAAACAGAAGACATTTTTTTTAAAAAATTTCTCTTTCATAATATTTAATTTTTTGGATGAAATATTTTATTGAAAAAAAATATTACATAACTGTCCAACCCTCGATAGTACACACCACTAACTAATATCCACCCACTCTGACCCACCTTATAGTTCCATCCATCCCCTTAAATACAGTGCACCCTCCATAGTACAAAACTATACCCATACCCTATCTAATTTCACAGCCACACCTTACCAATGCATTACACTACCACATCATACCCAATTTCTCCCCCACCCATAATGATCTGAAAAGTAAACTATAGTACACCATGTCAAACCAATGCTAACCTTCCCCAAGTACACCTCATTCTAACAACCATAGAGTGTTGTGGACTAAAAATTATATTCTCTAGTTCTGGCTATAAACTGGATGATCACATCCCCTAGAAGAATGCAAATATCATTGTGGAACTTTTATTGTTCACCTGACTAGTGAAATTTTCCTATTCTGGTGAACAATGAATGATCCAGTTGGATTTCTTCCAAGATTATGTGGACTGGATCTTCAAGTTCCCTACTTTATTGGGAGATGATTTTGTTCTACTATGGACACAGACAAAACGAAGATAAAATTCTCCCTCCCTAGTAATCGAACTCCTTAACTCCTCCATCAACATAATGATTCCCAACCAACTCACATAAGAATACTTTAATTAGTTATTTATATTATATATATATATAATTATTTTATTTAAATAATTTATATTACATATCTATTATTTATATATTAATATACATATGTAAATTTTTTATATTTATATATATATATATATGTATATGTGTGTCAGTTTGTATTAAATATTTTGATTATACTTTATGATTTTATTATTTCTTTTTATTACTTGTTTTCATTTTATATTATACATATTTTTATGTTTTTATTTAATAATATACATTGTTATATGTTTATATTTTCAATTATAGTTATATATATTCATATATTACACAAACACAGATATATATATATATATATATATTATTTTATATATTATATATTATATATATGTGTTTATATATACGTTTGGGTATAAATAAATAATTTTATGTTTACATATATATATATGTAACTATAAATATATATATATATATATAATTATGCATGTTTTAACACTAATAAAAACACCACTAAAATAACAATGTTTTCATCAAAACCTGAGAATATTTAAAAAATAAATTTCTTTATATATATATAAATATACGTCGGTATATTTGTATTTAGTTATATTTGTTTTTCTTGAATATATATATATATATATATGTCTGTGTGTGTGTCTGTTATATATATGGTTTTATATATTTTTATGAGTTCTTATGTATTTATATATGTTTCTGTGTTTATGTTTGACTATATATATGTGTGATTATTTATAAAATCAATATATATATATGTTTATATTATATATTTTATATTTTATTCATTATGTTTATATATATAAATAAGTTTATATTATAATAAATATATATATATATATATGTTTTTATTTTACATATATAGTTATATATATAATTATTATATATATGTGTGTATATTTTTTATGTTTATGCATATATTTATGTATATTCATTATATTATATATATGTTTAGTTTTTATATGTTATATGTTTAGAATTTATATATATCATATGTTTTTATTAGTATATAAATTTTTAATTAATATATATATATGTTTATATATATGTATGTGTTTGTTTATATATATATTTAGTTATTTATATGTGTGTCTGTATGCGTGTATAAAAATTTCTGTATATATATAGAAAAATGTAATTATAATTATGATTATAAATATATAATAAGAAAATTTTCAGGGAACATGTAAAAAGGTCATTCGAATAGCCATGTGTTCATAAAAAGAGGATTATATTTATAATATATATGTGTTTATATATGTGCGTGTAAATATATATAAATATATATATGTGTTTTTGCGTATATATATATATATATATATATTATTGGTTTATATATGTGTTTCTATATATTCATATATATATATATATATATTTATCTAAATAAATATTTTATATTGAATTGGGTAAATGGGATATATAAATATATATATTTTAACAACGTTTGAAGAAAATCATCATTAAAATAGTGACATATGATGAAAATTGTATCTAAATTATCGATGTTTCTTTAAAATCATCGCTAAATTGGTGAAATTTTTATTTGAAATGTCTATAAATTAAATATGTTTTCTAGAAAAATTGCTAAATTATAATTGTTTATGAAACATAGTTAAATTAAGAACAATTTCATAAAATTTCATTAAATTATCTACATTTTTTATGAAACCTTGCCATATTTGTGATTTTTTCTAAAAATGTTGCTAGATTAACAATGTTTTTCAGGAAATGTGATTACATTAAAGAAATTTCTGTTAGTATTTTTTGATAAAATATAGTTTTTTATTATGATACAGGATTTATGGACTAGTTAAGACGAGGATTTTGTTTTCAATTATCGATATGTGGTCTTGATATCACTAGTTTAAGGTGATGTTCGATGATATCCTGAATGATTCCATCAAATATAGGTATGGGAAAACCTATTTTGTGGTCATGACATTGGGTGTCACAACAAATGTGGTTTTGTTGAATGAGTACAGAAATATTTTTGCAATGAATTATTAGACCAGTTCATTCTCATGTTCATAAATGACATATTGATCTACTTGATAATAGATAAGTACCATGTCGATCATCGTATAGATGTCTTACAGGTTCTTTGATGACACAAAATCTATTGAATTTTTTGTATGTGTATGTTCTAGTCATGAGAATCATGTTTCCTCTAGCATGTCATGTCTCAATAGGGTATGGTAGTAAACCCATCAATGTCAAGAATTTTTTTTCTAGGTATCACTCAGAATTGTGTGGGAGGGTTATAATTAAATTTTGATTGAAGGATATTATCAATGGTTTTTAGAAAATTGTATCATGATTTATCTCAATAGATAGCATTAATAATGAAGGAATAAGATTTTCTATGGAATAATCAGTTTCATTAAGAATTTGGATAGCTAAAAATTATGTTGGTCAGCTCCCCAATGCTTTAGTTTTTGAAGGACGGTGTGATGTTTAAGTTGATATTTATTTCTTCCCATCTGTGCATGGGATTCATGTTCATGGGGTAAAGGAAATATATATATTATGGTTGATGGAATTTTCTTCACCCCTGAATAACTATGACACACATGATCTCTAGTGACTAATAGTTTTGTTTGTGATGAATATATGGTGCCATTACCTCATAGTGGAGTTCTTTTTTGACTTCATATATTACAATAGATTGATGTATATATTTATTAAGCATGATATAAATATGTGAATTTTTTTTGATTGAGTTCCATTAGGATTATGATTTAGATATATTTGATGCCTTATTAAAAGGTAACATTATGGTCAATGATTTGAGACGGAAATCATTGAAGTATGTTGTTTAGAAGTTAGGAATTCTAAGAGATAATTAGAGGAGTTAGAACCCCAACCCTTAGATGAAAGGGTGTCTAATGGTACAAGATTCTAGATTCTAATAGTGTTGAATTCTACTTTGATGTGTATGATCTATGAATTGTAGTGGGGTGGATTAAAGGAAGAGGTAATGTGAAATTATTCTTTAAATGGTTACAATTACATATGGTTATTCAATACATTATGTTAAGATAAGTAAATAATGTGAATATAATTTACATTGAGGATCTTTTAGGGATTATATCATTCTAGAATTAGGTCATAACATATACAATACAACTTCAATATTACAAGTTAGCACTTCAAATCTCTATACATTTTTAATAAAACCAATATTCTTTAAAATGAAACGTGACTTCATTTCATGTTTTAACTTCACAACCATTCCAAGATCCATTCCATGACTATATTCTTTATTGTGTCATGTGAAAAACATTTCAAAACATTGGATAAGAATAAAAATCTCATTTTGGGATACATAATAAAAGAAAAATATTAGTCATGAGAAAAAATATATTCCAAGAAAAAATTTTCATAATGTAATACTTTTCAGCATGAATAAGTAGTAAATATACTTTAGTTAATATAATATCTTTGTTTACCCATTTTTTAAAAAAATGATTACCATAAATCCAATAGAAAGAAACTATATAATATAAATCTGACTTGGGACATAAATATACATAAATGGAATAACTATACATTATACTTCCACCAATATCACTAAATTGAATAGCCATAATGACAAATTCCTTACCCAATGCATTGTAGGTTATAACAAAACCACCAGTCCTTGGATTATCCTAGAACCAACTAACATTTGGATAATCATGTAACAACCCATCATTGGTTTATCACGTAACCACCCAACAAATGTTGAAGTACCCTTAAATAATCAGAACACATAAAATAATGAAAATATCAACATTTCACTAATGACATTTCATTTTCAACCATATGAAATAATTTTAAGACATAGTAATAATCAATCCATTTCCAAATCCAATATCAACACCAAAACACCAAGAAACAGAATAATGTATTTCTTTTCCTTCTAAAATCCTTATGGTTTATTGAGGAATCCAAATATTAAATGATGATTACAATGAAACATAGGTAGTTTTCACCGCATATGTTAAATACATTTCGTTAGTTTCGTAAAACACTTCATATAATTAATATTCCCTTTAAATTGAAATTAAATTGGGGTTAATTATACACCATATAAAATAATGAGGTTTATATTATCAAAAAATGCCTCAATTAAAGGTGATTGAGATTAAGTCCGGTTAAATTGAGTCTAATTCATTATTTATGTTCATTTTTCTTCATGAATAATAAACGTATGTTAATTTATAAATTCTTAAGAACATTATTCAACATTATTAATACTTTGATATCATATATTACCAGTTTACAAAATATTACATAATTATTAATGTTAATATTGGTTATTTTGTAGATATGAGGTACTTTAGTGGAAAATGATATTGTTATAATTAAAATTGTCCATGTGGTCAAATTTCTATTATTTATATTATGAAATTCATGATTTAAATAAAATATATTTCCAGTATGTATATGTATTTATAATTGTATATAATATTTTTAGTTAAGAAATTAAAATGCACCGTTGATGGAGACAGTAAGCCGTATATACGGATGATCACTACTTTAATTACTATTTCATATTTAAAGGAATACAAACTAAATGCTACATAAGTGTATTATAATTAAATTATCATATCATATTTTATATAAGTTACATAAGTTCATTAACAACAAACTTTATACATTCCATGTATGTCATGAACAAGTCATATCACATTAAGGGGTTTGTAGTTCGTATTTCCTCAAATGAAATTATTGTATTTACACATTATTGAAAACATAAGTGTATGATTTAAGTAAAAAATAATAATAATAAAGAAAATATTGATATGATATATATAATATATAAATGTACATCCATCATAATGGCTACCACGATAGGTGGTAGGGGAAAATTGAATAATCATTGTTTCATGTGGCTGTTGTTCACTGTATATAAAAAAATGTTTGTATCCATTAGATGGAGATGTGTGATAGTTTAGTTCGAATAGATATCATAATAAAATCCTAGTATACTAAGGATATATGTGTTTTTATTTAATTAATTAATAATAATATAGTAGAGTGTGAAGAAGTAAAATAATTTAAAAGAACATTAGAGAAGATGCTACCTCATAAAATGTTTAACTTCATTTGATTTGAGACTAAAGTCATTCTTCAATTGCATTATCCAAAATTTAATTATTCTAGGAGGAAGTTAGGAATGTTAGTAGATTATTTGAGGGGTAATCTAGATGATCCAAAGTAATTTATAGGAGTAATTAAATGGGTGTAGTTTAATCCCTTTTATAAGAGGGCGGAGGGGCACTTGAGGAATGTGTGGATGTATTATTTTTTTATTAAATGAATTTTCTTTAAAAAAAGTCCCAATGTCATTTATATCAAAGATAATATGATTTTGGTTCTACAAAAACTCAACCAATAGGTTTTGACAAGTCATGGTAAAAAATATAACCTTATCTCTTAGTATTAACCCTTAGTTAACAACTTTAAATAATACCATGTCTTCTTGTGTATTCATACAAATTGTAAATATAGATACTATAAAATCCCAATAAATCATCTAGTGGTGAATTTATAATATTTTCAACATTGTATTTGTCTTTTTTCATAAAATTTGATTTCTAGGACTATTATATAATTTATTAAAAAAAATATTTGTATTAAAAACACATTTATGACAATTTTTATACTATTTATATCAACACTTTTTTAAAATACATAACAGCATGATTATTTCCAAAAAAAACATCCTTAATTCAAATATAACAAGTAATAATCATCCATAGTATTTATTTATGGCATAAAAGTTTTCAAAATAATGTTTTTTTATTTTTATAGTCTCATTTATTTAGATCATTTATTAATAAGGTGATCACTACATCATCATTATGTCATAAATCATTATATTGATTTGATGTCTAAAAAATTGAAAATAAAATACCATGATGTAAGAAATTTTTTAATATTTCTAATAACTATTTATTGAAAAAAATATTACTTATACAATCCCACATAAAAATGTTTTTAGTAAAAGATATATCTTTATGTATTATTTCACTTAACATTAATTAATAAATATAACATGTCATTATCACTACCAAGTGGATCCATGGGGTCCCAAAATCAACCCAAATATTTTCCATGGATGGACATAAATTATGCATTTGGATTATAACATGTTCTAGGGTAGATTAATGTTATTATAATATTTTTTTAATATATTTTACCTTATTTAACCTTTTACATTGTTAAGTAAAATAATTACTGATGTTACTATTCATAATGTTGAAAAGTAAAACATATAAATTTACACAATTTGGACTTCCAGATCCCAAATATGGAATCCATATTTCCAAATTCAAAACACTTAATTGGTAGAAATTAATTTAAAATTAATTTCCTTTGTCAAAACAAAAAATCTGGTTTTTATGAAGTAATAACTGTCAAAATATTTACTTGTGTTTTGGTCCAATTTCATTGGGATATTACTTCAATTGACCAAAATTGAAATACATGATAATATCATATTAGAATTTTACTTTAAAACAAATTAAATAGAAAATATACCAATACAGATTATTTAGATGAATAGACATTTTGGAAATAAAATTCATTATTTTTTAACAATTCATTAAAAAATAAAATTTATCAGAAAAATAAAAAAAAAATTATCCAAAGCAAATTTTGATGTTCCTCCTCCATAAAATAAATTTATTTTGTCAAATAAAAAATAAAAAGTGAAAAAAACTACATTAAAAAGGGATTTCCTATAAAAGGTTATAAAACTGCATTTTTAGAAAAATACTTTTTCTATAGTAGGTACTGTAGTGGTGGCTATATTGTAGGATGTACTATAGCAGTGCGGGTACTGTTGGAGTTCTATTCACCAAGTGGTACATTGGGAAAAAAATGGTCATTAAAGCCTTGTATTTAGGCCACTTTCCCTTAGGCATTCGGGCTATGTAATGGGTCTCTCTCTAACCACTCTAAGGATGTCTTTTCTTTACTAATTAATTGACACTTCATCCCAAACATTAAAAAATATATTAAACATGCTTAAAATGTGTTTCAAAATTCAGTTGATATTATTCATCCCCTCTATTACAAAGGATAGGAATTAACTACCATGTAAATTAATAATAATATTATTATATTATTCTTCAGTATATCTCAATGTTGTGTACAACATAAGATTTTGGAGAAAGCCTTGCTGTAAGTCGAGTATGTTATTGGAAAAATCATCCCCATTAACATAAAATTAATATCATATTCCTAAGTATTAATACAAGTTAAACAGTATTATTCTATAAATACTTATGTCACTACATCCTTCTCCCATTATGAAATTGTGTTCTCACAATTTTAATATTGATCTCAATAACTTATTTGAATGTTCCACATCAGAAAAAGAGACAAGAAAAATATCAGTTTAAAAGAAATAAATAGAAGTACAAATGTCTCCCATAATAACCCATAATAGGATCCAATTTAGGAAAACATGGATTTATAAAATAATCTAAGATTCATCTTATGATAGAGAGTGATATAAAACATGATTTAGAGAAAGTTAACAACTAGAAAATCACAAATATGTAATATGTTAAACGGTCTATGATTCCCCATGAGGAAAAGTAAACAGACAAGATTTTTTTATGTTCCATTGAATAAATTTACTGAATGTATGTATGATATTTACTAAGAACATAAGAAAATATACTTATTTTTTGTATAGTTTCATCCATTTATAAATTTCTACTACAATCTCATCATTCCATTAAATGATGCGTATTCATGATGACATGGTCACAACTGAAGCACTAGAATCAACTTTCAGAGAATCACATAATCCACAATAGTTGAAATATATATTCCCCCTATTTTATACATTAAAGAACAAAATTTTTAGTATGAGATCTGATAATCCCCAAAAAAAATAATCCTTTGTTAAAATAAATACTACAATTAATCGGGAAAATTAAAAAAATTAATACCCAAAGTTAAACAAATCCTATTCAATACACAAATTTCCTTAAAATTTATGAAATATAATAACAAATATGATTGAAACAAAAAACATAGAAAAAATTATTAACATAGTCTTACAAGATAATTCGTAACATTTATCTCAATATAACATCAACCACTCTTAATGAATCATATATAAAAGTAATTATCCTAATAACATATTCACAAATATTGGTTATAATATCCATACATAACCCAACCACTATAAGTACATAATAAAATCATAAATTCACTCAAAATCAAATTCAACCACTAATCCTAAAATTCAATCCCATGTTATTCTATTTTACATTAGTATATAGTTTCTTAAAAGATCAAATGTCATACAACATAACCTTTTTCACTTAATCAAGAAACCATTTTCTATGAAAATAATATCCAGTTGATAAAACTTAAGTTTCCAAAATCAACTACTTCATGATCCATAAAATAATTTTATTAAAATGAAGAGGTGATACAAATGTGTAACTTCACGCATTACAGTTGTAGGCAATGCTCCCTTGTCTCCCTTCATTTGTGGGTTTGAATCTAATTTCCTTTCCAAATGTGATGGGTTAACACCCATCTTTTTGGTTTTCCATTTTATAAAACATAAAAAGGATACAAACACATTTTAACCTCAATGGTTGTCTATTACAAATAATTGTCATCCCAACTCATTAATACCTAGAAAAATTAATTATGAAATGTTTATATATATTTTCATCTATTTTATTTCACCTCCAAATAATAAAATAAAACTATTACCAATAGAAGGAACACCATTCCTTGACCATGGTGTCGACATGGTTTCATTTTCTTCTTGATCACCCAGGTCGAAGTCCACGCATTGAAACAATGATTTCAAGGTCCTTCAATTTAATTTTCATCCTTTATCCAAACACTCCTTGTACAGCTTGGGTCATATGGTTGTTTTCAGAAAAATAGTTTCGAAAAATAATCATGTCTGGAATTTAATATCATATCATTTGAGAAAAAATTATTTTAATAAAAATTTCAGACCGAGATTTAGTTGAAACATTCAGTCAATGGTCCTTTTAAAATACAATAATTTTGTGTTGAGAGAGTATATTTTAAACAAAATCTAAATTAGTTGGGAAAGGGTATCCTTCATCATCACGTTTTTTCAAAATCATAATATAAATAAAATTCTTGTGATAATGTAAAATATTTTAAAAAATATTCATTATATTTACCATTCTTAAAAAGAAGAAAATATTATGAAAATTGGATTTGATTAAATTCAACACATGATTCAAAATGGTATCGAGGTATAGTGGAAGTGTTTGATATCTCAATCAACTACTTTCAAGTGAGTTGTATGCTAATTATTTTTTCAAATCATCTGAACATGACTTTACAATAATTATTGCAAGCATGTCATTAGGAAGAGATATTAATGTTGTTTGAGATCCACCTCCTTTCATTTTAAATAACTATCCTTAATATGAATATGTTATAAAAAAGTTATTTATCTCAGATAATAGACATTGGTACTAATCATTTGTTTCTCTAAAACTCATAATCCTTAAATTTGTCTAAACCATTCATCTGATAAAAACTATGAGGCCCTCTCCTAAAACATTACCCAATCTTAATATATGTCAATAATATAAATTATATTCAAATCGAGGATCTTTTAATGTTTAGAGAATTAGATAATTAGGTCATAATGTACACCTTACATCTTCAATATTACAATTAGACACTTTTAATCACTATCTATTTTTTTATAAAATAAAAACACATTAAAAATAAACATGACATCCTTTCATGTTTTAACATCATAAGTTTTCCATGATCCCATTTTTGAAACTATTATTAATTATATGTTCTGAAAAACAATTTCAAAACCTGAGATGAGTATAAAAGGCTCAATAAAGGATACATAATGAATGGAACTTTTAGTCTTGCCAAAACATGTGAACTAGGAAATCATTATCATAAATAAATAATTTTCACCTTGAAGAATACGTAAATATACATCACTAAATATAAGTTCCTTTTTTACCCTTTTTGTAACCAAAATATTACCATATATCCAATTGAATGATAACAAACCACATAAAGGTAACATGGGACGTAAACATACGTAAATATAATAACCATATGGTAGACCGCCCCACATATCACTAAATGGAATATCAATACGGCTAACTTCCATACCTAACGAGTTGGAGGTTATAACACAACCACCCATCCATGGTTTATTATGGAACCACCCATCATTTCATCTATCACATAACTACCAGTCATTGGTTTATCATGTGACTACCCATCATTGGATTACCACATAACCACCCATCATTGGTTTATCATGTATCCAGCTATCAAATTTCTTAGTTCCATTATATAATCGTGACACATAAAATATTGAAAATATAAACATTTCACTAATAACATTTCATTTTCAATCAAAAGAAATAATTATGAAGATAGTGAAATAATAAATCTTTTTAAAAAACCTTTTTCAATACCAAAACACCCAAAAATGTAAAAAAGCATTTATTTTCCTTTTGAAAACATTTAGGATTATAGCAGAATCCAAAAATTAAAAAACAACAACAACGACGGAGGGGGTGTTGTTGCAACATATGTTAAAAACATTCCTTTTTCATTTACTAAAATGCTATAATGAAATAATACTACCTTTCAATTAAATTTAAACATTATTTAATTATACATCATATAAAATAACATGGTGTATAATATAAAAACATGCCTCAATGAAAGGAGATTGATATGAAGTCCCTTACCTTGAGTCTGATTCATCTTGTATGTTCATTTTACTTTGTAAATAATAATCATAAGTTAATTTATACATTCTTAAATTCCTTTTCATTTTTATTATTCTTTTTATATCACATATCACCAAATTTTAAAATTTCCATAATTATTTTAGTTAATATCGGTTGTTTTGTCGATATGAGGTATTTGATTCAAAAATGATCTTGTTATAATTACAATTGTCAATTTGGTCAAAATTACATTACCTTCAAAATGATATTCATGATTAAAATACCATATATATTCAGTATATATATATATATATAATAGTACATTAAATTTTGATATATGAAATGAAATGCACCATTCATGGAGATGGTAAGTCGTACATACACATAAACACTACATTAAATTTTTCATTATTAATAGAATGAAAACTAAATGATACATATGTATATTATAATTCCATTATAATATCACATTTTTTATATGTTACATATGTTCATTAAATCCAACTTTTATAAGTTCAATGTATGTAATGAATGAGTCATATTACTTGCGGGGGTGGTAGTCCTCACTTCTTTAAATGAAATTATCATATTTACAAATTAAGAAAAGAATAAAGGGTCGATTTATGTAAAATAAATAGAATCCTACAGACAATATAAATATAATATATATCATATATAAATATATTTTCATTATAATTTCCACCAATATAAGTGGTATGGGAATATTGAATATCATTGTTTCATGAGGCAATAGTTCACCGTACACAGAAATATTATGTTTGTATATATTATATGGAGGTGTGTGAATGTGTAGTTTGAATAGTTATCATAAACACATCCTAGTATATTGAGGAAACTAGTGTTCTAATGTAATAAATGAATAATAATACAATAAATAGTGAAGATGTAAAATAATGGAAAGGAACATTAGAGAAGATGTTACCTATTAAAACATGTATCTTCCTTTGATTTGAGCCAAATGGAATTAATGAATTTCCTTATTCCAAAGGTAAGGATCTAAGGATTTAGGGAGGAATTCTAGAGAATATTTGGGCATAATCTGAATGATCCATGGTTCTGGAGATGGGTGATTAAATGGGTAGAGGAGGTGCCCATTTATAAGAGGGAGGAGGGGCTCTTTAGGAATGTTTTGAAGTAATAGTTTATTATAAAATTATTTGCAATTTCGAAATGTCCCAATGAAATTAATTTCAAATATAATATTCTATTGGGTTGAAATCCTCTCAAACAATATGTTTTAGACATGTCTATGTCAGAAATTCAACTGTATCTTTTACCTTTACCTCTTAGTTAACTAATTTAACTCTTATGATGTCTAAATTTATATTCATACAATATGGTTAATATAGTTAATATAAAATAAAAATAGAAACTAAAGTGGTTAATTAATGAATATCAACATTATCTAAGTCATTTGAATGAATATTATATTTTTATGACTATTATATCGTTTATTTAGAAATTATTTTTCTTAAAAACTCTTTTATGAAAATTTTTATACTATTCATATCATGACTTTTTAAAAATCCATAAAAACGTGATTATTAAGATAAAACTTCATTAATTCAAAAAAAAGTCACACTCATCCCTAAAATTAGTGTATGGAATAAAAAGTTACAGAATATTTTATTAAAATTTATATAATCCAGTTTATTTAAAGCATTTATTAATAAGGTAATCACTACATTATCATTTTGTCATAAATATATTTATTGATTTTATTTTTAAAAATAAAAAAATATTTCAATGTATGAAATAGTTTTACCTTTAAAATTAATATTTATAGTCGAAATGATCACCTATATAACCCCAAATAAAATTTTTTTGAGTACAAGATATTTGTTTATGTCATATTTTACTCTACATTAATTAATTAACATAACATGCAATTATCACTCCCATATGGATCCATGGGATCCAAAAATAGACCCAAAGATTCCCATGGTCATAAATATCTCATCCAATAGGATTATTACATGTGTTAGGGTAGTTTAATATTATAATAATATTATTTTGTTTCCCTCATTTAATAGATTTTACATTTTACAATGATAAATAAAATAATTACTGAATTTACTAATCGTAATGTACTAAAATTAATATTACTTATTCACAAAAATTGGACCTCTTGAATCCAAATATGGAATCCATTTTTTAAAATAAAAAACAAAGAATCAGAAGGAATTAATTTAAAATTAATTCCAACTGTTAAAACCCAAAAGCCTATTTTTAAGATGTAGTAACTATTAAAATGATTGAAATGTGTTCTTATACAATTTCAAAGTTAAATTATTTCAAATAACTAAATTTGAATTTAATGGTAAAAATATAATCCAATTATACTTTGAATCCCATTAAATGGAAAATCAATCTATATAAATAAATTTTATGAAAACACAATTTTGAATTAAAATACAATATTTTTTCCATATTCATTAAAAAATGAAAATTTTTAGAAAAATTAAAAAATTTCATCCAAAGTAAATATTTATGTCTTTATTATATAAAATAATTTTATATTTTCAAATATAACATATAAAATTAAAAAAAATCAGATTTAAAAGTGCTTCTCCATCAAAAGGCGATAAAACTGCTTTTTTAGAAAAATACTTCTTTTATCCAAAAAAATTAATTTGTTATAATATAATATCTTGAAATCATATAGGATGAATTTAAAACATTACATTGAATATATATCATATATTTTAATTAAATAAAAATTCATAATTAGTGATATTATAATACATTTATTAACTTTTAAATAGGTTTTCATAAAATCTCATCCTTTATATTCATTTTGTTTTTATTTACATTTCTAATAAATGTGGTAACCAATATATTACTAGTTAAACATTTGTAAATAATATTTAAAAATTTATTTGATATTATTCATTCTCATCATACCAAATTCTAGTTATTAACATAAATTTAAAATAATAATACGATTAATATATTATATTCGGTATATATCAATGTTGTGTGCACCATAATATTTCATAGAAACATCATGTTGTGTATTTTTTATACTATTTGAAAAAGTTACATTTTGGAAGAAAATTTAATATAATATTTATAAGTATTTTTATAAATCAAAATTTTTTGTTCTATAAATACATAGGTAGTTACAATAGTGATTCTCTATAGGGATGGTTAGGGGATGGTCAGAATCAGATGTTGTTTTATGGTTTTATGTTTGTTTTGTAAGTGATGTAAAGGGGAGTCATTTGAGATATTTACATATTTCCACATTCCTACTCAGTTTGTCCCTGAACTAGTCACCCGATTCAGTCTGCAACATGACCTGAAGGGCATTCCTGATCCCCGTGGGTTGGCAATTAGTGTGCGACATCAAGTTAATAAAATTTGGAACTATTTGGACCATGAAAAAAAATATAAAAATAAATTAAAATAATGTTGAATAATGATAATAATAATCTCTAGTAGAGTAAATTGATAAAAAATCACGTATCACCATGTGACTTCATGGGTCACCACAAAACACAGAACAATGCTCACTCTAAGAATGTTGTTAAACTTATATATAACAAAATTTAAAACATGAAGTAGGTGTGAGCATGAAGATGCACATTAGGATTGCCCAAAAATAAACCACGCCTGATGCCAAACCTCTAATGTGAAATCCTTTATTTCTAGTTTTAAAATAGAGTACATGAAAATATGGTTTCCCATTATTTTATTAAAATGGTTTACAAGATTTTACTTTTCTGAATATCTATATTTTATTTCACTTTTTCAAAACCAATTACCCATAATATATAACTAATTACAATGAGTTATTATAATATCTAACTGGTAGAAAAATAGTTATGTTAATATAATAGGAAATTTTAAAGTGTTAGGAGAACAAATAGAAGGATGTTTCATACAAGAAAGCATGGACATACAGGTATGCAACTATACGAATTTCCTAAATATCCCTGGAGCGATCCATAGACATGCTCGCTTCGAAACAAAGTACAGTCTTATGGTGAAGATCCTATGTCTATAACCAAATAACTGACCTCAACTAGACAATCTTGTGGTATATCCCACCTTTCCTAAAAAAATCTCGGGGGTACCAACCCATCTAATCAAGGTTAATCAGCAACTATCATGAGACCCTCTAAAATATACATAGCGAACCCAAGGTATTAATATACTATATATGTAGGAGGCCCTTAGATGCATTACTCACCTGAATTTCCATCACCGAATTTACCTAACACAAACAAGGACAATCATTATACGATAACCCATAATGATAAATACTAGATAGGACTGACCTCTATATATATATATATACATATTACACGTAGTTGAAGGAATAGTCAGACTATTACATCACTTATGTGCTCAATCATTCATTAAAAACATGTATGTTTCCAAAAAGGACATCATTTTACATAACCATTAATATCATTCCATAAAATATATAAATATTCAATTTATTGTTCATATTATGTAATCCTTTAAACGATTTCACAAATCACCTAATGTTTCCAACCATGCATTCATACATTCGAAACCGAATTTCACCACAAAAAAAGGAATAAGGTGACAACATGGTATTTAACACTATGATTCTAGTATATATATATATATATACTATAATAATAATACTCCAAACCAATTATAAAAAAAATTGATGCATTTCTTTCAAAAATACATTTTCCAGTAGTTCCTTTATATATCCCAAACTAAAAACACCAATGAAAACCATTTCCAACTCCTGGTAAAAAGTACACAACACACTTATAAAGGGACAAACAAGCCAAATTTGAAATTAATCATTTAAATAAAGGGTTGATGTTCCACAAAAATACATTCCACATTCTAGGAATCCTGTAATAAACTTATTCTAAAACATTTAAGATGCCTCACAAATAAAAAATCTTGTAATTAGGGTTTAATGATTTTTAAAAAATGATTCCTATTCCAAGAGGCACAATTAATTTTACCAATCCCTTAGGCATGCATATATATGAATATATATAAATATCATATAAATATAATAAAATACTTTAAAAATAATATAATATTAGGAAACTCAAAATATAGGTGCATGCAAAGGAAGACTACATAGAAAAAGAAGCAGACCAAGTAGAGACATATTGGCTCTTCAAGCTTTTAACAAAAAACACCCACACCAGCACACACAAATATTATCATATATATATATATATACATATATATTCACCCTCAATCCAATGTATATATTCAACACACTATGAGGGTATATGTGCAGGGAGAAGATATATATATATATATATATTTAAATATATGCATACATACGTACTTATGTATGTTTGTGTGCGCACCACCAAGGAGCCACCCAAGGTCTAATTACTTAACCAAGAGGAAAAAAACATCATTTAGAATCCAAGGAACCATTTAGGAATCCTTGGTTATTAAAAAAACCATTAGTAAAGGCCATGATCCACCCCAAAATTTTTTTTATGTTCACCCATGTTTCCTTCAAAGACAAAAACCATAATTCCACGAAATTTTAAAAATGATAACAAATACCTATAAAACCAATGAGGAACATTAAATGTTGTTTCAAAACAATTACTGACCCAAAACATTACCTAATTTTATAAACCTAAACCAATTCAATAACCAAAAAAACCACATAACATGAATAAGGATAAATATTTCTCAAAACCCAACAATCCTAATCAACATAATAAATAATTCCATAGAATACAACTCCTCAATCAAACATATTTACTATTCAATTACAAATGAAATCTAATAAAATTAATTTGGTGTGTGCATACATAAGAATTACTGAAAAATCATAGTGAAGCTACTTTTTAACAAATTATAGTCCACAATAACAACATTCTAATCAATACAAAGTTATAATGTCTTTGTAAAACATGTAAAAAATTTAACTAAAACTATAATAGAATATAATATTGCTTAGGAATTGAAAAATCATGGATTCACCTACCTCAAACACATTTCAATGTGGCACCGCTTCATTGTGAGGAAGAACCAAGCCTCATGGCCCCTTCACACACCCTAAAATATGAAGGAAAATGAATTAAACCAAAAACCTACACATAATGGTTTGACCAAACCATTCAAAACCTATAAATTCATAATAAACCCCAAAATATGTGAATAAACTCACAGAAGGGGATGACGACTCTCGAAATAGGTTTGGATGGAAGTGTGAGAACTTTTGGGAGGAGGTTGTGCTGCACTCGTGGGTCATGTGGGGCATGGGAATCACAACCAGAGGGGGTGGGGGAGCTAGGAACATGAAAAATAGATTGAAGAGGGTTCTCCTGGAGAAGGAAGTCTAGTTGTGGTGTGGTGCACGGGCAGTAGGTCGGCCAAATTGAGGGTGGATGAGTTAGGGGGGGGGGCAAGAACCAGTGGAGGGAGGTGGCGAGGGAGGCGCACTGTGGAAGTTAGGGGAGGGTGTGGTTAAGTGAAGTGAGGTGGGGGTGAAGAGAATATGATGGGGTTTCTAAATTAAAAAAACATAAAATCTAAATACAATAATAATAATAAAAAAAAGAAACCATTAATAATAATAATATTATTTTTTTAAACAAAAAATAATAAAAAACATATTATTAATATTATTAATAATCATAATAATAATTTAATCATTAATATTGTTATTAAATATTTTTCCTTTAATTTTAATTTATTTCATTTTTATTTTAATTTATAAAATTTTAAACATTAAATGAAATGACTCAATTATAAATAAAATAACATTGATAAGATTATGTTATGTTCGGGTGTGAAAATTCTCCCCACCCAGACAATTTCTAACCCCAAAACCTCCCAAATGACTCGGTTGGTCAAAGAATAGATAAAAAATCGAATGATTCTGAAATGTTACCATGCTCATTTAAGGAATGAATTCTGAGAAATCGCATGATAAACAAATGAATAGTCATTCAGAACCCAATACATGAACCACTAATCATGTGAACCGCAAGTGAGGCACCCTAATCTCCAAAAAACCCTCAATATTGAACACCCTAACCCTCCCGTAGAATTTACCAATGCTCAGTGGAACTTCCATAAACATTCATAATGAGATCCATTATCTAGTTTGACAACAACCATGATAAATGTAGGGTGGAATCTAAACAAGGGATAACCCCAATAGGATCACGTTTAAGAAGGATTTCCATTAGGTTCATTTCATTATGGTCACCCAACCATATTAGGATTTTGGTCATCATTTACCCATTTGAACCGAAACAACTCACAAAACCCAACCAAAAGTCATGATACATATGATTCTAGTAACAGGTCTCTCCACCATATTAAGGTCAATCCAGCACAATGTAGTTCAAGCCTTCCATCATGAACCCACCAGCATAGACTGAATACCAACATAAGAGGGGTGGAGATGGGACCCCAACTAAAGTATCCTATAACAAACATTGGATTCCAAATCATCCCATACTTGGGACAAGAGAATCTAAAATGAGTAACACCCAAAACCCTCTACAAACAAACACATGAACTATCTATATAAACCAAACTACCACCACATGTGGTCCACAATGAAAGAATACAAACCGAATGGTGGCCCAAATAACTATTCATTATTACCTATGACACTTGCATCTTAAAAATGATCCTACAATAAAACCAAAACAGGTCACAATAGAAGATACCCACACAAGGGAGGCAATCATCCCAATACTCCCAACCATAAATAGAAAACCTTCAAAGAACCAAATTTGAGGGGGCACAAATTCAATATTTACAATATAACGAGATATCCACACCTTATTGGAATCAAAGAAGATAATTCAAAAATAGATAACACAAGAAGGAGAAGAGGACCCTATGCATGTTCAACAAAAAAAATATCCTTAATAAATGAATACTACAACAGATAACCTTAAACCACCCCAATTCTAGCACTAGAGACAAATTTTGGACCATGTTCCCACACCCAATGATTCTGGTCTGCGTGGATAGATTCGCTACGAGAGCTGTGGATGGAGTTTTAATGGGTTGAATCATATATTTCCCTACAGTCAAGAGCATAATAAATTTAACTAAAAATATTTTTTAGTGGTGCGACTCGTTGAACCCCTCCAGAAAACTCATGTAACCAAACCGAGCAGAATATATTTTCATATAGGAATAAAACATTCTTCGGTTTTCCAGCTAGTGATGGTGGGTGAAAAACCAAGAATACTTGAGTGTGGTCTGTAATAATGAAAGGCTATGAATCCATCACTCAATTATGAGTCTCAATATAGTCTTAAATGAAAATAGTTAGAGAAAGTGTAATTCATAAATTTCTAAAAACCTTATCCACCTAAATTTTGACAATTTCAAGACATTAAATGACAACCAATTTCAATAAAAATCATTAAAATGATGTAAAAAAGGAAACATGAGGTACTCAAACTGACCGCACAAGACGAAATAAGATAGTGAACCTATTATAAAAAAAGAACTGACAATAAGACTTGTCAAAAACATGAACCTCCAAATCACCCTCCTCACTGAATGGTGAACATTCTAAGATTCCAAAAAGAAATAATCCCTTGATCATTGGACTGAGACCCAACACAAGATAATTATTGTCTAATTCTGAGATGATATATTCGAGGAAAAAAACAAACTCCTTCTGGTGCCAAACATTGGCCTCTTTTGTTCACTCGTCTCATTGAATATTTATGATCTCAACCACTTTCCTCAACTTCACCTACTCAGTTATAAAACATTTGATGATAGTGGTATAAAAACACCAACCAAGAAATACCCTTATGAAATGATGCTAGTATTATCCTATCTATTAATCAACAGTTTGACATTTACATGAACTCGAATCAATACAAGCTCTCATAACATTGGGAGCTTCGAATAACCTAAAAAACTAATGATTTCACAAATACGATATTCTACCTTCAATAGATCACGATCAACATGTAATAAAGTAAAATGATAAAATTAATTCAAATCCACCACATTAATAAGAGTCCAGGTACAACCAGCAATATGAAAAGACTCACTAGAACCCTCTGGTACTTTTCAGTGTGGCATACTGAAAAAAAGAAACATGGACCAAAATCAAAATGCTTCATAAATCAAAATTTCCCAGAACAACAAAAAATAAAAAATCATACTCGAATAACCATTCGGAACAAAATTCATTATATTACAACCAATACAACAGTCATCTTGAAACACATACCTATGTGAGGGACTTGTAGTAATTCTTAACCAAGCCACATGGTTGTGGACCATTACCCAACTAAAAATCAACAACAAGGAAGATCATAAAATGCATACATGGAATCCCCATGGGTCACTAATCCATGTGGAATCATGATGTAACATCATCTTACCTCTATTTTCATCTCTAAATAAAATAAAGATAAGGGACTAAATTCCCGAACTACCCCTAGAAACTCGTGGCTCGGAACATGTAAGGGATCAAGTCTCCCTTCATGTACCTACCTCTCTATATCCCGACACTCCTAATATCTATCTCACATACACCCCAAATAACATGAACTTGTTCTGATACCATTTTGACACGTACCTACCCAGGTCAAACCTAAATTGGTCACTGGACTCAATCCATGACATGGCCCAAAGTGCTTTCTCGATCCCCGTGGGATGGCAACTAGTATTCGCCATCAAGTTAAAAATATTGGGAATTATTTACATATGAACAAAAGAAGAAAAAAATAAATTAGAATCATTTTGAATAATAAGAATAAATGTTCGCATAGAAAATAATTAAAATATATCACATGACTCGATGTGATCCCATGGTTCACTACGAAAAACAATACCATGCCACTCTGAGAGTGAAGTAAATTTGGGATAACCTGAAACTAAGAAGACAATGTTGGCATAAGAACTAAAATGCTCAGTACGAATTCCCAAAAATAAACCATGCTTGATGCCCCACCTCATTACTAAAATCCATTATTTCTAGTTTTAAAATAAATACACGAAAATATGGTTTTCCACTATTTTATCAAAACCTGTATAAATATATTACTTTTAAGAAAATCACATTTCCTTTTCACTTTTTAAAAACTATTTACCAAAAATATATAATTCATTTAAAATCCAACTAGTATCAAAACATGAATTTTAACATAATCAGCAAAGTAAAAGCATCATGAGATAAAATAGACCATAGTGTTACAAATGAATTTTGGAACAAACATGTGTCAATCCATGTGAATTTCCTAAATATCCCTAGATTGATCTATGGATGTACTCAGTTTGTAACCACCTGCTGGTGTATGGGGATGTTTTTATGACTATGACCAACTGGCCAGGCCAAACTATCCAATCTAGTGGAACGACCCGCCTGCCCTAACTGCAAAACCAAGGGTTCTAACCCATCTAATCGGGGATGACCAACAACCATCACCTGGCCATCTAAAACATGCACATGAAACACATGGTATTAATATAATTTGTAAGTAGAATGAACTCTCTCGCATGGCTCACCTTAACTACTATCATCAATGATACCAACCCCAAAACAAAGAATCCTTATATGATAACCCATAATGTGAAAACCTATATAGGGGTTCCCACTATATACATATAAATATTTCACATTGATGAAGGTTCCAATTAGGTTGTTACATCACTTAAGCACTCACACATTCTTCAAATAGATTCATGTTTCCAACTAGGTTGTCATCCTACATGAAAATTCAATTCATTCCCAAAAAATTTTATATTGTAAATCCGTCTATCAAATTATTTAATCATTTAAAACAATTCACAAAGACAATTATGTTTCCAACTGTGTGTTTATACTTTCAAAGCCCGATTTCACCTTCAAAATGACATAAAGTGACAACCATGCCTTTAATACAATGAATCCAATATATATACATATCATAATAATATTCCAACAAATTCTAAAACAATGAGAAACATCGCTTTCACACACACTTTTTCCATATGGGCCTTTACATTTTTAAAACCAAATTCGCCGTCCAAAAACATTTCCAAATCTATGTGAACAGTACACAACACAATTATAATGTGCCAAAAAAGGAACATTTTATATACAAAATTTAAATAGAGGATTTATGTTCCAATAAAATACACATCAAAAGCTAGGAATCCTTTAGAAAACATTTTTAAATCATTCAGGATGTTTCACCCTTCAAAGAAACTTTTAAACTGGCTTAATAGAGTTATAAAAATTAATCCAATTCCAAGAGGTGTAATTAATTATACCAAACACATAGGCATGAATATATATATATATGTAACACAAATATAGAAAAATAGTATTAAAATATTATGTAATAAGGAATCTCCAAATAAAGGTGCATGCATAGGAAACCTACCTAAAAATGGAAGAGAACCAAGATGAGGCAAATCGTCTCTCGAGGATTTTGAAAACAAATTAACACCCCAGAAAAAACATACATTCCCATATAAATATGTATCCTTAATCCAATATACATATTCCCGATTCCATAAGGGAATATGTGTAGCGAAGATATATATATATATATACACACACACACACACACACCTATGTATGTGTTAGTTCAAATCTCCAAGGAGCCACCAAAGATCAAATTAATTAACCTAGAGGGACCAATGTCCATTAGAAACCAAGGAACCATTTAAAAAACCAAGGTTTTATGAAAACCCTATTCATAAAGCCCATGAAACACTGCAAAACCCTTTATAGATTCTCCCATTTTTCCTTTTTAATCCAAAACCACGATTATACATAATTTTAAAAAAACATAAAATATCCCTTTTGAAACCATGGGAACATTTTGAAGTTGTTTCAATAGAATTAGCTTGCTAAAACATTACCAAATTATACACATGCTAACGAATTCAATGACTAACAATACTACATATCATGATTAATGATAAATATTTCTCAAAAACGCAATTCCCAATCCACTTAATAAAACATTCCATAGAAAATGTCTCTTGAATCAGCCATTTTAATAATTTAATGACAAATGACATCTAATAAAATTCATTTGGTGTATGTATACATAATTAAAATTGAAAATTCACATCAAATCTAATTTTTAACAAATTCTATTCCCACAAAACATCATACTAATAAAACCAATGGTATAATGGGTGTACAAACATGTACAAAAAAATTAATTGAATCTATAAAAGCGTTAAATATTTCCACAGAATGGATAAAATATGGATTCCCCTACCTCAAACAAATGTGACACTGATGAAGCATCAGTGGAAAGAAGAAACGAGCCTTGAGGTCCATTCACACACCCTAAAATCTTAAAGAATATGCATTACACATAAAACCCATCCCTAAGGGTTTGTAAAAACCATTTAGACAAAATTAATTCAGTATAAACAACTAAATTCGGGAATAAACCCAATGAAGAGGAAGGTCTCTCCTGAAATAGGAGCGTACAGAGGTAGGGGTGATATTATGATGATGGTGTGCTACACTGGAAGGGTTGCGTAAGGCAAGGAAAACTAGAGCAGGGGGTCGCTGAGAACATTACCTCTAGATGAAGCAAGGAGCACTAGGAGTGAGATGTCCAGACATGGTGTGGTGTGCCAGTAGTAATCCAGTCGGACTGAGGGTGCCCAAGCGAGGGGGAGAGAACCAAGGAGAGGGATGTGGCAAGAGTGGCATGCCCTACATGTTGGGGGAGGTAGGGCTCAAGTGACATGACATGGGAGTGTGTGAGATAGGTTAGGGTTTCCAAATAAAAAAAATTTAAAAGAATGCTAAATATAATAATAATATAAATAACTCTTAATCCATTATTAATAATTTTATTAATAATAACATAATAATAATAACAAACATAATAATTTTAAAATTAATTAAAATAATAATATCATTATAAGTATTAATTATTTTTCCTTTTATATTATTCTATTTCAACTAAATTTTAATTTAATAAATTTTGGACATGAAACTGGTAGACTTAAAAATAAATAAAATAACTAATACAATAATATCTTAGGTCATGGTGTGACACATATCAAAATTATATGTACAACATTGGGTGAAAAAATGTATCATTCTTCTACGTTGATGTTTTTGTAGTCCAAGAAGAAATAAGAAGTGGCAGTGTTTGTGGAATGGTGATTGTTTTTATACGTGAAGGGAGGGAATTGTGTTCCTAGTGGTTTTTTTGTAGCCTTTTGATATACCCATGTGGAAATGGGATGATATATCGATGGATTTTTTTCATTTGGTTAACCTTGTTTCAAGAATTCTGTGATGGTATCTGGGTAATGTTGGATCGATTGATGAAATTGACCAACTATACTGTGATAATGGCATTTGGTTCATTTTATTCTCTATCTAAGAGTTATGTCGATATGTTGGTTTACTTTCATGTATTTTCTAGGTCTATTATCTCATATAATGATGCAAGTTTTATACCCTGACACAATAGGGTAATACAAAATGATTTTGGCACTCAGTTACACCTCAACACAACTTGCCACACTTATAAGAATTGGATGACCTATAATAATATCTAGATGTTGGAGGATATATTTCATGTGTTGATATTAGACTTTGCTGGATCATGTTTAGAACACTTTCCATTGAAATATATTTTTTAAAATAATATCTCACAATCATACATTTTCATGGATATATTTGAAGCATTATATTGGAAGCCATGTCTTTATCTACTGTTAAAGATAGATGTTTTCGATGCATTAGATTTGTACCATATGTTGTGTAGATCACAATATAATAGTTTTAGCTAGTTGTAGATATGATCAATGCATTATAGAACTAGAATATGTTTTATACAGATTATTGGAGGAGGCCATTGGATTTTTATGATGGGGAAAATGTTTTTTTATGGTGGTCCCTTGACATGGGAAACATAGGTTTAGAAAGAGGATTATGTATTCCCCCTTATTTATTAGGACATTTGTGGTGCTAGGGAGAGATGAACATGTGTAATATTTGTTTTCATTTCCACCATGTATGAGTTTATTCATGAAGAAATATCTATATACCATCATCATAAGTATCTTCACCATGACCCCCATGTCATTAAATAGGTAGATATGGATAAAAAGGAAAATGAAATGTTCACAGAGCATCCAATATAAATTTTGAATCACCAAGAGAAGGAGCTATGTCAACAAACTATTTAATTGGTTCTTAGTTGTGGATTCATGGTGTCCTAGAATAGGGTACAATGGAGTGATATATGGAGACATGTTCTATTTACACTAATTTTTTTTAGGTTTTCTTTTTGCTTTTTTTCATAATGATTCGATGTTTGGATGATTCTATTTTAGGAGATGTACTATTTTTCCTAATTTGTCTTGTGTTAAAAAATCTTGATAATTAATTGTGTATGACCAAATTACAAATTTATACACATGCAATTAAACCCATGTGGTAGAGATAGTGACACATTGAGAAGATCTCAACTAGACACAGGGGATGTAATTCATCGATTCACATGTTTGGGGAATGGAATTAGTTGGTTGTAGAAGTTGTTGGATTGGGCTTCCTGGAGGATGGGATAGTTGTGTAGTGGTTGTGCTAGATTGTGTTTTCTAAAAGGATGATTTTTTTGTGGCTATGTAATGGTGAATTTTGGTGTTTTTTATAGAATGTTTAGTTGGTGGAAGAATTGTAAAGTAAAAAGAAACATGAGAGGTATATCGTCAGGTGTCTTTTGAAACCCATTTCCTTCTAGGATTGGTTTCATATAATCAATGGAGATAATTATTTTATAGGTATCTAATGTAATGTACCATTATTTACTATCCAAATAATTTTCCAAATTTGTGTGTTGGAGGTGTTTTGTAGCTTGTTTTAGTAGGGATCGTGGATGTTATAGGTGAAATAAAGATACGATGTGATATTTACATCATAGAGTATTTACATGATGTGAATTGGTGATTCATAGCATGTGTGGTTGACTGGTTCTAATAAATTCATGCATGATAAGTGGGTATAAAATAAATGAATTATCATTTAGAATTTTGATTTTAATAAGATTAATCACGTCAATTTCAAGTTATTTTTAATTTAGGTAGAGGTAGATTTTTTGGAAATTCCAATGCAATTCAGGTTATTAATTAGTTTCATGATGTGAAAGGGGAGGGAATAATGGGTTTAAATAATTTAATATAGTTGATACATTTATATTCATAAGATATTACATATCTCACATTTATGGTGACCCCATTTTAATTTTTGGGATGAATTCCATCCCTTTTCTCCCTACGTCAAACTATGGTGGGGTTTTGATAATCAATAGTAATACATTCTCTTCTTCTTTGTTATTTATATTCAATTAATCAGTCAATGTCCCACTAAGGTGGTGAGATTTTTTGTTTTTAGTTCTTATGGGATGATTTATTATGGATTATTTGTGGTGTTGTTTGATCTGTAGTGTTCATTAGGAGGTTTTGGATGTGACTATTTCTTCATTGTCCAGTGGTGTGAATCAAGTTGGAAAAGACACCTGGAGGTAGTGAATCCATCATCTCTGGATTTTTCTATTAGGAAGTTGGATTTTATTATTTTTTACATATAGGGGATGGTTGTTATGGCCTATTCAAGTTAAATTAATTTGATTGTAGAAATGTAAGGGGAAAGGTGTTTGATTCATATGATTTTACAGCTTTGATATTATTGTCCAGTTACTATGAATTGATAGGTTTGAATACACTCTCAAAATCATTGTTTTAGGGATCGTTTTTCAACCAATATAGTAGTTATAATATTAAAGCCTTGATTCATATTTTCGTTATATCAACCCAAAATAGAAATAATTCAATCCCTTATATTTGGATAACGAAATTTTTTCACCATGATTTATGGATTCTGTAATAATTCATGCAAATGAATTAAAATTTTATAATGTCCTATTTGTTAAATATTTCAAATGATATTCAATGTGTTTTTTTTTCATGATACGGGGATGAAATATTTGGTTGGGACGAGGAGTTGTGAGATAAAAGGTTTTTTTTGGAATGCTTTTTTGGTGGTATGGTGATAGTTTGTATGGTCATGCTTTTGGAGTGGTTTGGTGATGGTTATTTGACCATGATTTTTGGGGGGAGAGTTGTGTTTTTTTCCATGACTTTTTTAAATTCAAGGTGACTTGTTGTCTTTCCATGCATGTTGGTCAATAAGGTGATGGCTTAATGAGAATAATGAGCTTCATGTGATGTATCACTGCGTTGTGCTAGTAGAATGCATACTTGTGGAATAATTATTTAATAATTTTTTAAATTACTAGTGATTTGTTTGGTTAATGGGATGAAGATGACTCATAAAAAATAAATAATGTGATGTGTGGTAAAATTTTATTTATCCTATATAATGAAATAATAGGGATTCATAATGGGGTTTGTTGGAAATTGGAAATGTGGATTGTGGTTTGTTTGGTGTTATGCTTTTTGTGGTGGAAAAAAGTGGCAGTGTTGTGAGTCCATTAGTGATTTTTTTTGTGAACCCATTGTACATTATTCTATGTGTCTTATATATATATATATTAATATTTTATTTTATATCTATACACACCCCAACTTCATTGATCACTATTTTACAACACCCATATTTTCACATGGAGGGTGACTCAAAAAACATCCCCAGGATGAGTATTCATGATTCATTACCTACTAATCCTATTTATCTCATCTATTAATGTAGATATTCTTATGTTTTGATTGAAAATGTTCTAATAAAGCTCTAGGTGGTGTTCCTAGTTTCATGGGGTGATATGTGATGTGACCATACAATGAGGTGGTGGCCCAGGTCACTTAATGTGAGATATGATATGACCATTAAGTTTTTCCAGTTTATGGTGAGTGTCAAGGATGCTAGGAGGGAACATGGTTGATGTCCATTATGTTAATGAACCCCTAAAACTCTTTTTTTGGGAGTGCATTTGATGTAAACATGATGTCGGGTGGTTGATGAAGTGTCATCGAGTGGAACTATATGTTACCGAGTTATGGGTTTGTGGTATATGTTATCTAAAATGAGATATTGATCCATAATGTTCAACGTTGGGGAGTATGAATGTAAAATTAGAATGAAATTGTCATGGGGTATAATTTATCATATTATTCTTATGATGTTATTATAATTTGTTTTCATTATTTGGTGGGTGTACCATAGTGATGTTGTGATGGATTGTTCTCATGTTTAGGGTTGCTGGTTTTATATATTTCTTAGGAGTGTATTATTATGTTTTTAACACATGTTCATGAGATACATTATTTTTCCAACTGATTATTTTTTTACCCTCCCTATGTGTTTAATATAATTTTCAGCTTTCCTAGAAGACTACATGGTTTGTATTGGATATTAGAAGCATGGACAACCTGATTATTTTGTCAACATATCAGCATTTCATTTGGGTATTAAATTTTTTAGACATTTATCGGAGTATGAGATATTTAATTTTAAATATTTAAGGGTTTGGTTCATTTTTTGATTATTTCATTGAGTTTATTAGGTATGATTCAACTTTTCACCCAATCATATTTTATTATTGTTTGTAAAACATCGCATTTTATGAGATTTTTGTATCCCTAGTGATAGTTGATAACCCATGACCTATGTTAGGTGGGACTTGTTGTCTTAATCTATCTACCCTAATTATAGAAACAATGGTTGAAGGGGTTGTGACATTTTTATTATGGAGTCTTCATCTATTGAATTCTTAAGGGACTCATTTAATTTTTTTGTTTCTTTGGATCCAACCTTAAATGTTCAGGTGGTTTTAGATGCTTTCGGAATATGTTCTTATATATTTTTTTGGCTACATAAAACAATCTTATTTAGTACATTATTATATGTTTTTAATTATTAATTATTTTTTCTAACTATATTTTTTTTCCACTTCATGTCATTTTTATGTGATAATTCCATATGAATAAATATCTCATGGAAAGATTATAGCAGTTCCCTTCAATGATGAGAACATAAAGGGGCAAAAAAATTATACATGAAACATTAATATGGATGAATGATATTGTCTTATGGGAAGTAGATGATATAATATAATAGTGGAAGGGGTCTAACAAGACATTGAAACACCTTCTCAGGATGTTCAACCATAAAATTATCAATTATTATAGGTCATGAAAACATATTCGTTAATAATAAATACACATTTCCCTGTTTCAATGGATGTTCATAAATAAGTACGTGTGTATTGATTCTGATACATTAACATAATCATTAATGGAAATCATGAAACATGTTATTTTATGTGTTAATGATAACTGTAATGACATATTCATACAGTGAGTTTACACACATTGGTTACATCATGAGTGATGCTACAATAACAGTTAATCCATGAATGTTTTAGCCATTCTATATATTGATAGATGTTGATATCCTAGTTCCTTTAAATGGAATAAAATTGATTTAATAATACATTTATATGGTGATTATTGTGCGATTTCAATTTTGGAAATTCAAAGAATGAAATATTGTGCATATAGGTTGATGGTACTGACATACATCCTCCTCACTCAAAGATATCATGATAAGATATTATATTTTATGGAATAAATTTGTAATAAATTTCATTTCGTTTTTGAAATTATCTTTTTTTATGGGAGCCATGGCATGTTGCAAGATGTAAATATTTTACATTTAGTTTCTATTCCTAATTGCATTAATCATTTTTCCTAGAATATCACACATTACATATTCCCACAATCTCAGTTAAATTCATGTAATGGATTTAATATGTTAGAATATATAATATTGTTTCTACTATGGTGGATCTCCATAATTTAAGTACATGTTATTTGAACGAATAAGGAAGTAAAATGACAATAATAAATTATTATATTCATGATCGGAAAATATAATATTTAATAATATAATAATATAATAATTTAAGACTATTTATTTATTAATCATCCATTATTTGATGATTAGTCACTATTGATTAGAGAATGTGGACCGAGTTTAATGGCTCATTTTAAATGGTATGAAGGATATTATATTAAATTATTAATTTGGTTGATATTTTATGAAATTAACTGTAATTATATTATTATTAATGTACATGTGGTCAATTATGAGTATTAAGGTTAGTTTGGGCCTTGTATTCAATTTTTCAAACCTAAACCAAATATAATATTTATCAAATTATGTCACATTACTAATATAATATTATTGCAAACAATAGATATAGAGTCTCACTAAATCTATAAAGAGAGATCTAGAGATCTTTAGTGTGATATATTTTCTTCTCTCTCATGCCTCTGATCAAGCACCATGATCTCTTCCTACTTTGTGTGGAATACTATTTCTTTCACACATGAACAACATAAATGATCATGATTATATGTACTAGAAACCAGGGATGGAAATAAGTCATTTTGGGATTTTGGTGAATATTTTGATCACCGTTAGTTGTATTTTATGATATAGATTCTACAAAACATTTATGTTGTGATGAAATCAATTTTATTAGATCATCAATGAATAATGGATTTACATGTTTATGTAATTCACCATTTTAAAAAATTAATTTTAAACTACATGAGAAGATCCTCCAATTTTAATGAAATAGATTTAATCTAGTGATGTAATCTATTATTTTCATTGAACATGTTGTTTTGACTTTGTAAAGAAATACTTAAATGTGATTTAAGAATAACATTCTCGATGATCATACCATCAAATGATTCATCAAATTTTCATGAAGCATAAAAAATAATCGGTGGTGAATTTTATTCATGAGGATATTTTCTTTCATAGATTGTGGTGAAGTTTTATATTTATTGATTGAAATATTAACCATTCTATTAGAGTATATTGGGTTTCTAGGATTAATTCTAAACTAGTCATGTTTTTTCTTAGACTAGCGTCGTTCTAATTATTTTTTAGATCGCCTTCTTTTAATATTGGGATTTGAAGTATATAATTTCTCCAATGTTGTTTTTGCACCAATTTGGAATGGATTTAATTTTTGAAAATTCATACTCATGATCAATGCATTGTTTAGGGATTCAACAGAGTGTTCATTAGCTGTTCCAGTCTTTGAGAATGGTTGAGAAGAGTTTTTGATGTATTTTGTTCATTTCCATTCCCCCTCCCTAGTGTATCATTTGTTTTTTTAATATTCATATAGTTGATATATATGATAATTAGTGTTAATATGGAACGGTTTATTGATGATCTTCTAGTCATGAATTCCTCATGAGTCCCCAAATATGGACAGGTGGTTTGGGTTTTGTAGAAAATTGTTTAATGTTTTTTACTTGTTAATCCACCATTCAAGTGAAATCCATAAATTGTCGAGACATCCATTATGAGTTTCATGATTTTTTTAAAATGTTGTTGGTAGTGTATTATGAATTTATAGGTATTTATATATTTTTATATATTCATAAGAGGTCTTGTGGTTTGGGGTTTTTTCGGTGGTATCTTTTTTTCGTCTACGTCTCCTTTAAGTGTCTGCATCAATGAGATCGGTAGATTTTTGGGGGAATAATGGTTAATAGTGGAGATAATTCTTATATATAACCCTCATTTAATAGTTATTTATTTTATTTATCAATTCATATATTAGATTATTTTCAGGTATTTTAAATTTGAAAATTTTTAATAAGAATTATTCTTTTTTGTGTCGAAGGGATTGACCACATGGATAGACAAATCATGTGATTGTTATTTAGCATGGTCTATTATAAATAATGTAGTTTTAACTATTTTTGGATATTATTATAATCCATGAATCCCATCCATACTAGTTCCCTAGCTAAATTGTATGTCACTCACAGTTGTTAAAATGATTAGCCATGCATGTGTCCAACACATGTGTCTCTTTCATGCCTTAAAGAATGAAATAATAATAATAATAATATTTATAATATTAATAAATAATTCTCCAATCAATTGGACCATCACATGAAAACCCATCTCAACTATCCCTTTCCCACCTTTTCAACTCCCACACCTTCAGCTCTTCCAACAATCATCATTTTCCCTCCCAATTCAGTGTTTTATCATCTTAGGAAAGTATTCATTCTCATATTTATTATTAAATTTTTCATGTAATACTTCCTGTAACTCTCCACATATAAATCTGTGATATTGGTCAAACCATACATGAGTAAGAATTTATATTTCCTATGATAGTTCATTTCCAAGGGGTGTGATTTCTATCATAATTCACAATTAAAACATATTCAAGGGATTTGATGTCTACACATTTGATTGAGGTTTGTTTTATTTTTGTAAATTTTATGTCTAAAGACATTTATTTCTTGGAAATTGAATTTTTATTTTTTTAATTCTTAATAATCCTATCATATATGTTTATAAAATTCACATGGAAGCTATTGTGTTTGAAATTATGTATTTCCCAATATTCTTACTACAATTTAAATAATATTGGAAAACATGTTCCACCATTACAATAAATAATATATGTGATCATTTGTATTGTGAAATTGGAAAATTTAATATCTATTGAGTTCATTATAAAATTTCTATGAATTTTTAAATTAATTTACTTGATTTCATGTTCTTTATTCCAATTAAAACCTTCTATTTCAGTTTACTTTTAATTAATTTAATTTTTTTTTCATTTTTAGAAAATTATTATAAATATATATATATATATGTATGTATATGTATATGTATATATAAACAATTACTCCTATTTCGACCATGAAATGTGAATATGTGTAGGAATATATATATATATATATATATATATATATATATATATATACGTGAGTATGCTGAAAGTGTTTCTATAGTGGTTTTCAATAAAATAAATGTTACATTTTTCATAGGCATTACTTATAACAAATGGTTATGATCATCATCATGAGTATATATATATGTAATAAATTCTATTTCTTCCTATGTATCCATGTCAATTTGGGAAATAATATAAATATATATGTGTGTGTAACGTATATGGACACAACATGATGGAAGACTTATAAATATTTAATTTTTTTCTAACATTATTTTGAACATCTCTTTAGATGTATTTAAGAATTAATTGCATAGGCCCAGTTTACACTGTCAATAACTTTAGAAAAACGAGATTCAAACTAAGGTAGGAAAAAAAATTATCTTATTTATCAGATCCATTATTCATATGATTAAAATTTTAGCATGACTCTTAGAAAATGGATTTGAATTGGATGTGTGGGGTGGTGAGGTGATTTTGTTTGGTTGACTTTCATTACAATGGTACTGTGTTATTTTTTTCTACAACATCACCATGATAATTATATTTATATGAAAGGAACATGGAATCTCTAGGTACCCAGTCTGGTAAACTATGTGATGTAAAATAAATTATTTAGGAGTGATTTGTACAAGAGTCCCTGACAGGATTATGTGATAATACAAAAGAAATTATGATGAGATGGTAATTGGTTGTTTAGGGTTTATTATTTTATAGTTTTATCACTATGAGTATGAGGATCGTAGATCATAATTACTAATGACTAGTAGGGTTCCCATTTTCCATGATCATATTTACACATTTTTCTTGGGTATTGTATTTAATTGTTCAGTTATTTAGGTTTCATTAGTTTTTTTAAAATATAAAAATGATTATTTTCATTACATCATTATATAATTATTATCTATCATGAACTTCCATAATATTTTCTCTCTTATGTCTTTTGATTTATATTTCCCATGATAAATTTACTATTTTCTCCTCACAATATATTGGATTCCACTGGTTATATTTATTTTTAGAAGAGTAAATATATTATAAAATTTTCTCCAATTTAATTATAAATTTTTTTTTATATTATTATGAAATAAAAAATTCATATATAAAATTTTATTATTTTAAAATGAGAATATCAAAAGATCAATATTTAATGTGTAAAAATGTGGAATGGAGGGATGTGGAAAACTAATAAATTTTATGTTGAAACCTATATATATCATTTTAGTTTCATGTTATGTTCTTGATTTCTCTCATGGGGATTTATTTTCGTGTATGTATTGAGAGATTCTGCAGGTTATATGCTATAGTTTATTCAGATCTTTCATTTGATTTATTTTTAGTTTCATTTATCAAATCATCCATGTAGTACATTGTTGTCCATTCTATGGAAGGATGCTAGAAATAACATTAGGGGGATGAAAAAATGAAAATAGAAGGTAAATGATTTAGAAATTTTCCTTTTATGGTAGTGATAAAAGATAGTGATATGAGAATTTTTTTTCTTTTTCTATTTACTAATTTTTTTTCTCATTTTTTAAATGTCTTTATATTTTTTACATGGATTCCTTACGTAATAATATTCCATGATATAATTTTATTATAATTTTTTTCCTAATTAAATAAAAATATATTGAATAAATCATTCAATGTGGTATTTCTTTGAGGACCTTGTGAGACAATTGGGATCAAGAATTCCATGTATGATCTGTCACGGTTCATCTGGTGCATTTTATAGGGTAACAACTCTTTTTGGTTTTTGAAATAATAGAATCATAGTACTAGGTTATTATCTGATCCTAGGGTCATAAGGTATCCCATTATTTTTGGATTACTAGTTGATGGGAGGTAGAATTTTCAATGTTAAGAATGTAGTTCATGTGTTGGTTCTAGATCATCGCTGATCTAGGATAAAACTGAGTTAAGAAGGGCTGTTTGAATTGAATGATGAATATGATTCTTATTTGACTCTATTGATGGTTTTTTTATTTTGATTGTATTTCGTGATGATTTATTTGGGTGTTTATGGGATTTCTAAAGAAATTTTATAAATTTTGGATTAGAAGGGTGTTCAAATATATTTATAAAATGCATGGAGTCAAAATTAATTTGGAAACCATTTATATGGTTCTAAGAAATCCTCGATGGTAATTTCTTGATTTTCCCATTATCCATCATACTGTGTGGCCTGACTACATATGACCAGTAGTCCCTACAAAAATTTATTGTGGGCTCTTTTAGCTACAAAACATGCTCTGGGTGACATGTTGGTTTTATTTTTTATGATTACAATTGAATTTTTAAAATAAAATTTATTTTTAAATTGTAAATATCGGGTTTTTATTTATTAATTAGGGTGGTTTTAATAAATTATAACAAAATGTATTTTGTCTCCAAGACTCCATGTGAATTTTCAAAATGAACATTTGAGTTTTAAAATTTATTGGTAATAAGTGTTTCATGTTTTTATAATGGAAGAGGGTAATTTTAAATTGTTTTTAAAGAGAATCAATGATTTTGAAATAGGAAACATTTTCCCAAAATAGATATTCATTTTGATCAATAAATTCAAAATTGGGTTTTTCAAAATGATTTTGATGGAGGAATTAATGGCCTATTTTGGTTTTGGATTTATTTACTGTGTGCTTTTGGTTTTTGTTCATTAGTTGTTTCAAAAATTGAATTTTTTATTGTAGTTATTAAAATTATGTTTCAATTTTATAATTGGAGTTAAAAGTAAATTCATACTGAAAAAATTGATTTTTCTGAAAATTAAAATATTCTAATGTTGGTATTTTATATTTTAATGGGGGGTTTTTCTTTTTTCATTGATAATCTCAAATATTTCATCTATTCATATATCATTTTATTATTTCTCCAATCACATCAATGAATCCTTAAATATTTATATCTAAACATTAGGTATTTATGTTTTTTTTGTAGTGTACATTTTTTCTCTCAAGGCATTCAAATCAATGGTCCTTAATATCATGGTCTTACTCATTTATTATGTGGGTATTCCGTTTAATTCACTCATTTTTTAGACATTCTATTGAGATTTCAAAAATTTGTTATTCATTATTTTGAATTTGAATCATTTGGACTTTCTCTAAGTTATTCAATAGATCTATGATGTTTACAATCATGATCTCTTGGTCTAAAATTATTTTCGGCCACTATGTTTTCTATCATTGAGACTCAACACATATCTCATGGTTCTTTAGGTCCCTAGTCTTTGTACATTTTTCATTGCCATATTGGGTAAATGGTTGTTTACTCTATCTATTTTGTCTTTATTTTATAGATCAATAATTCTCATTTCATTGGTCTCTAGTTCCCTATTTTTTCTTTTAATTTTTAATTCAATCCATGTGGATTGGATATTTAGCCTTAGAGTCTCAATTGATTTATTTTTGGGGACTTTTTGCCTTTAATTTTTTGATACTTAGGGTATCATTAATTTTTTATTTATCATAATTTCTCGGTTAGTATCAAATTAAATTCATGTTTGTCATCTATTATATGTAAATTGCTTTGTATTCATATCAATTAATGTTGTATAAACAAAATCATCATTTTTTCTCATTCATATTTGATCAACTAGTAATTTCCCTTTTCACCCATATCATGTAATTGATCTCCCATCTTTTTACCTTGATGTCCCTGATTGATCTTCATCACTGATATACAAATTTTTATTATTTTTATTCTATATATATCTCTATTTTCATTCGCATCTCTTACATACATGTTATGATTCAATTTTTTGTCTTCAATCACATGTTCTTCATCTTCAATTGATATAAAAGAATTTTTTTTGTATAATTATAATCATCTCCATCAGTGTTCCTTTATCCTATATCTCCACTCATCAGTATCCATATTGATATAAAAATTTTATCTTCATTTTCAACCATCGACTCTTCTATTTGGAATCCAATATACATCTATAGTATATATTTTTTGACAATAATTATTTTACATTTATCTCCATATCTACTCATTATCATTTATTCCATTTCATTTTTCACATATAACTCATTTTCATATTCTATATTTTTTATAGTGTATGGCATCTCATTTCAATTTTTTAGAAACCCTTATCTGCATTTCCATCTCCATATTTAGAATTTTCCCTCTATTCTTAGTATTTGTTTCTTCATTTGGTCTTCACAGTCTATTGAGGGATCTATGATCTCACATTTGTGTAATCCTATCTACTCTTCAAAATTAAGTCTTATTCTTAACTTATTCCCCATTTTTCTTTTTCACTATATTTGATCAAAACACATATATTTTATATAAAATCGGTAGTCTAATATTCCTCAGTTAATCCTTATATTATTCTCATTATATTGTTCTTCTTGATATTTTTTTATTCCTAAATTTGGTCTTTGGTATATGACTTCCACCAATGTCCTCTTAAACATTTTCTACTAGTCTATAATATTTATCTTTGCATCCAATTATGCCTTCATTTTATGTCTTATTTTATGATATTAGATGTTGTATTTTGGGTTTGTAATATTCAAAATTCATATTTGTCTTCAATCTTCCATATCCACTATTATATATTTTTATATATAACCTCTATTCAATGGACATGTCTTTGACCTTACTTATTTTTTGTATTGATTTCTTTTCTCGTAACTATATGTCATTATCCTTCACTATTTATAATAGTTATCATGGGTAGTTATTCCTCTGTTATGAATATATATTTGTCATATCTATAATAATAATTTCTTCTTGTTATTCTATAGTATCCCACCATTATCATTTTACATTCGTATTAATCCAGTCTTTGATCAGCATTAATAATTTAACATCCCACACCATCTCATTGGATTGAGAGAGAGAATGAATGCTACACAGGCTTAAGAAGTGTTCCGAGATCACAAAAGGCTAAAAATAAATGTGAATTTCTTCAAGAATAAATTGGAGAATGATTTTTCACTTTTTTAAAACCAAACACCCTATAAATCCACTAACAATAAACTGTATGATATATGTTGACAAAACAACTAAACCCATACAATACAAAAAGACAACAAAAAATCCATAAAAATACCACCTTCCAAATACAACCAAACATATAAAACCATATAAGAGTACCATGAGTAAGAATAATGAAGAACCAAAGTAAACCCAGACACAGTCCACAACTCCCCACCATGATCCATGTACTAAATACCACAACATCACCCAAGCATCCCCATGAACCATTAACAATAAGATTATTTTAAAATTACCAATGTCAGAGAATAAAACATCATCAAATGCACCCAAGTGACAAAGCAGGGGAAGAGTACAAATACTCAAATTCTTTTTCCCAAAATGAACTCCCTACACATGACACTAGGATAAAACCCTTACAACATTTATATAAAACAGTTTATAAAAAACAATCAACAATGAACTAAATAACAACAATCCCAAAACTCATTTAACAATCCATTTCCATCCAAATGATCAAAGCACACATAAAATCCAAAAAACCATTCCATAAATAATTTCACCATTTACCATTATCACAAAATATTCCATTATGAAAGCAAGCCAAAACCATGAAAAAAATGGTGGAGCTTCCGTCCAACCTGTTCACCCATTTCTAAATAGTGGTACATCCTGCACACTTATTTGTTGATGGTGGACCTTCCATAAACTACCCATCACCTATTATATTAAGAATTCCCACCCACATCCACACAACCACCACAATCCATAACACATAATTGACCAACAATCACAATGTACTGAGGCCACAAAAAAGCACACCATCATTCCCATCGCATGCCAATTCACTTCAATAAATCACCCATTTATTGAAAAAACAATTTAACCAATTTTCTATTCCCAACCACATTACGATGAGAAAAATCATTATTGAAAACCATCTATTACAAAAAGTTTTTCATAATAAACCCCTATGGATTTTAAAATCAACATTTTAAAATCACATAATTAAGCCCCTTTTGCAACAATAACAAATTTTTTTCCAAAAACCCCAAATCACCATATAATAAGATTCCAAAAAGATTCATAGATTATTATCACAATTAATTTAAAGGGAATAAAGGTAATTTCAACCAAGTACATTAATTATAACATTGTGGAGTTGAGAGAGAATCCAAATACCTTAATGGTTTCGGAAAATTCGGCCCAAACACAACCACACCCCATACGGGAAAAAATCCACTGAAACATCTCTAGATCCTCTTACCTATTATAAAATGGCCTTAAATTCATCACCCAAAGAAACCAAAATCCTACATATACACAAAAAGGGTATATAAATAGAAAACCAAGAGAAAGAGAGATGTAGATCTAGAGGAAACAATAAAGAACCCTGAGAAGAGACTTGCCTGAGAAAAACTGCATTCAATCCACTAAAAAACCCCTTCGATTCACATCCAAAAAGTGTGTAAGAGTCCCTAAAACTCTCAAGAACTAAAATTATATAGTGAGGATCTGGTGGGAGAGTGTTTTTAGTTAAATAAGGCATCCCCATGGATGCACAGATTTAGAAACCCTATTTTTAAATCGCCGATTAGACCACATGGTTTAGAAAACTATGCGCTGACAGTACACACTCAAATTTCTCAAGAGAAGGGGTCTGAACAGTTTCCTCACATGGTTTGGAAAACTGTTAACAGACCGTGAGAATCCCACTATCACCCCCAATGCATTTTCATGGAAAACTGGCATGGTTTTCACAAATCATGGTCAAACCCCGTGCCCTATGATATGAAACCGAACCTATTCTAAACCATTCCAAACTCTCCCAACTTCTCCCCAACTCATCCCAATCACTTAAAACATAGAAAAAGTAAAAAAAGGCAACATACTTCAAATCGAGGGTGCTACATTCTCCCCAACAGTGGACTTTCCATCATCAGAATGTAGAGTACCATCTTATTTTGGAAGGGCCATGGAAAATTTCTCAGCCATCCCTTTCTACTGGGCCCTTGTATCCTATTATTGTTGACCATGCTACCACAAAACTCCAAATAAACCTATTCTTTTAGCACTTATGAAATTCTCTTTCCAACACACAATTTGCATTAGCACGTGAAACATGGAATCATCTGGTTCTAGCTCAACATGATCCCAACGAATCCCATGGTCACAATCCGGCAAATATATTTTAAACTGAAAAATATGTATCACATTATGAACCACACTAAACCATGGTGGAAATTATAAATTATAAGCATCCTATACAATCCACTCAATTATCTCAAAAGTCCAAATATACCTCATAGATAACATACCCTACTTCTGAAACGTATGGTGTCCTAACATATGAGAGATTCTCAAAAACACATGGTCACCCATCACAAACGACAATGGTCATCGACGATGTTCCGCATTTGATTTCTGACGACTTTGAGATGTCTCCATCCTCTACCTGATCAACTTGATCTTTTATTTAGACTCTTGGACAAGACTCTGACTAACCGTCAGTTTTTTTCACATTTCCACCCAACATAGTGGAGAACGACACAACCGCACATACAAATCCTCAAATGGAGCCATATGTATCGAACCATGATAACATTTATCATAGGATAACTCCACCAATAGTTATTGATTCTCCCATGAATTAGATAAATCCATCACAAAAGCCCTTAACATATCCTCATGGTTGGTATCATTCTTCTAGATTGGACATCCATGGGAGGATGATACGTAGTGTTTATCTTCAACTATGTCCCAAGGGATTGATGTAAGGATTTCCAGAAATGTGATTTGAACCACGAATCTATATCTGGTACAATCAAAACTGGAACATCTTGCCTCTTTGAAACCTCTCAGATATAGATTTTGGATATATCCTCCACCTTATGAGATTCATGAATCTAGATGAAATTGACTGACATTATGAGCCAATACAAAATTACCCATATTGAATCATGTATTCTGTCCATTCTTGGGAGACCTGTTACAAAATCCATTACTATTTACTCCCACTTCTACACTAGGAGAGGTAAAGAATGCAACATGTCTGCTGGTCGATGATGCTTTCCCTTTACTTGCTGACAAGTCAAGCATCTCAAAACAAACACGGCCAATTGCCTCTTCATACCACCACACCAAAACTGAGCTTCCAACACCTTAAACATTTTCTAAATTCCGTGATGGAAAAATCACCTAGAATAATGATAACCCTGAGAACATCCTCTTGAAAATAAAATGGTACCACCACCTGATTCTAAAAATAGAAGACTGAATTCCCATTCACTTCCCAGTTCTCATTGGTCTCCCCATAATTGAGTTTCTACCCCACCATTATACACTAGGAATACAATTAATTATCCTCTTTAACCCAACCAACCATGTCAGGAACCGAAAAAACCAGAAAAAAGACTGCTATGTCACCCCGTTTCTCACATTCAAACCACATGTCGGCTAGGTTCGACATTAAATACCACTAATCTGATGTATGTTTCACCACTTTAGCATATGATTTCCTACAAAATGCATTCCCCACTCAATTTTCATTACTCGAACTATACATAAAGTCTAAATCAAACATCAGGAGATATTTCATCCATCCCTTTTACCCCATGTTCAAATATCTCTATGAGAAAATATGATTTAATCTCTTATGATCGATATATACTGTAAATCTATCACAGAAGAGATACAATAGCTTGGGTTGTATGCATAGTGGGATTTTAACACATCAAGACCAATCAAACTAGAAATTATATATAGTAATACCCAATTTTTAAAATTTAATAATTCTTATTTTTTCAAATGGATTTCAATTTGAGATTCGGAATAAAAAAATTAGCATAGGGTGAATTTTTGGTATTTTTCTGAAGAGATTCAATTTTTTATTAGTAGTGAAGAACACTGTGTTATTATATAAAACCAAATTTTTATTTAAATAATTAGTTATTTTTCATTATTTTATTTAAATTTATTTTAGGTCAAATTAGATACATAACACATATACATGTTTATTGTAATTCATTGGATTCATTTTATAATAAGTTTAGATATAAAAAATTTTATTGAACTTTTTACCGTCTTTTACCAGCCTTCTAGGAGAATTTGAAATTTTTTTTAAAACATATTATTACCCATTTTGTGAGTTGAATTTCAAAAACCTGAGATACCCGGTTGACATTAGTATGTAAAATTTTGTTCAAAATGAAGAAAATAATTTTTGGTGAATAGTATATTTTTCCTCTTATTTTCCTCAATTAAAAGTAAATTGGGTAATTAAAGGTAAAAATTATATTAAAAGTACCCTAAAAATAACCCAATTTTATTGGATAATTGTATTTTGACAAAAATACACCTTTGTAAAAAATATTATCCTTTTGGACAACTTGGATTAGATTAGGACATTTATTATTATTTTATTTAATGAAGAGGTAAAAGTGTTAAATTTAAATATTCATGACTAAAACATTTTTAATATAGTGTTATACATATGATAAATTCAACTATAAATGTTCATTAGAAATCTGAAAATATTTCCTAATTAATTTTACATTATTTATAATTTTTAGACATTATATATTTAAAATTATTTAGGACACAATGATGACATAGTAATTACATTTTAATGAAATGTTAAAATAATTGATGTTATAAATATACCAATAAATGTAAATAGAGAGTTGGATGCATTAAACTAATTTTAAATATTAATTTCACATGCTGGGGTTGATTTAGGAAATTTTGTATGATGTAATCATACTGTTATAACTTTCACATTTATCAATTACTAAATAGTGTCAAAATTGGCAATAATTAATTTTGTTTAATATATAATATTATTAATTGATATTATATTATAAAATTATAAGGTCCTGAAAAAGGAAATAGATAAGGTAAGATATATCAATAATGAACCACTTGTGGTTTTCATTCATGTTTATAGTACATTTATTAACCATATAATATAAAAATACAGAGACATGGTAATGGTCAGAATATTAAACTATGAGATAAATCTAAATGATAAGGTTTATATAGTGACCTAAACCTATCTAAAACCTATGGTTTTAAATAATTTATATCCATCCCCACCATATTCTTGATATAAATAATTTTAGAGACAACAAAAACAAAATATGATTGTATAATAAAATAATATTTCATGTTTTTGCTAAAGTGACCAGCTCCTCTCTTAAAAAATGGTACATCCTCTTCTCTAAAAATCACACCTCCAAAACCATTTTCCTCAGCCAAACGTGGATAAAATATCCTTCCAACTACCTCCACTTTACCTTGTGTCTTTACATTGATTTCAAATCCAACCTATGGGTCAATTTTGTTCAACTCAAAAGAATGCGCCCAAAGAAGAGACAATAATTTCACCACCTTCATTCAAGTTAATTTATTTTATCCACTTCCTCTTTTTTTGTTGTTCCCATTCCAAAATAAAAACTACAGTACCATATACCTTAAATTTTTTTTAAGAAAATAATAACATTATGTAGATGAATCAAATACATCCTATAAATAATAAACATGTCTTATTTAACCATGCATATAAAGTAAAATTAATCAGTTAAAACCAGAAACGATAATAATACTTAAATATTATTAAAAATAAGTATTAGAGGATCATATATGATATCAAATTATTTTAGATAGTTCATTAATAATTTTATCAATTTTAATTAACTATTATATAGGAGGTTAACATACCTTTGACTAAGGAAACATACAAATTAAGCATTAATTTTATAATCTCTTTACTTATCTAAGGTTGTTAGTATGTAAGTATCTATTAGGACCTCTTTATCATCCACATCCATATTTTCTAAAATATGTATTTAAAAACATTTTTATTATTTAATAGACAATGGGCTAATGTAATTTGTAACATTTTTTGAAATTCTATGTTTTCAAAGGAATCTTTCATTTGTTTTGCAAATATGGTACATTATGACTTTTTCAACAAAATTAAGGTAAGAATGTCTTTTTTAACTTATACGGCGAGTGTGGCTATTTTTTTCTATTATAACAGTGTTGAAGATTCCTTTAAAATATTATAAGAATGATTTCTAAATAAATTTTTTCTTTAATAGTTATGTTACTTTTACATTATTTCCAGAAAAGAAAGAGTTATTTCTCTCAAATAGTTATGATTTCATATATGTTAACATCCTTTAAGGGATTTTACACATTCTTGAAGTTGATTCATTATGACATAAATATTCTATATTTTATTGAACGTTTTGTCGTATTTTTGTTTGTGGATGTGTTATTATTTTACAATTCATGGATTATGTTTAAATTAATAATATTTCGAATGATAGTTTTAATATGAATGTGTATGTTATGTTTCAACCATTACAAATGAGGTATGCATTGGACATAGTATGTGACGGGTGGAGATCTCTATAGCTCTCGATGCATCGTTTGGTATAATGAGACAAACTAGTTTCTTGGAAGAAGGCCTTCACCAAATCTTATTTGTAGTATTGGCATGAGGGCTTGACTACGTGGTTATTATTTTGGACATTTTGAATTCCTTCATTATGAAATTGGATATTGAAATTTCATGTGATTATTTGACCAGTGGAATATCCATGTTAATAAGTAAATGGAATTATTTGATTAATCATTTCCATATTACGATGAAGTTTGTGTTAAAAAGGATTCTGTTTTATCCTTATACATTTACTTAATTTTCTAATTTTTTATGAAACATTCCACTATTATGTAATCCTTAATGAGAATCTAAGCTCACCCCTTTCTATGTTTTATTTTTCCATGGATGGGAATAATTGTATTATGACTGACCTGTAGGGATAGTCGAAGGGATATGAATGTGTCCAGTGGAGAAACTGTTGATGTTGTTTTTCATATTTTAATGTAATGTAAAACATATGAATGTATCTAGTACTTCCATGTCTACTAACCTGATATGTTTTTCAGGATATGATCACTTGTGATCATGCCAATGTTATTTAATAATGCACTATCTCTAGGAAACATAGATCACGGTGTTATCGTTGGTATCATAGGATGTTGATTACAAACAATAAAAGCTAGATTTCGAAAAACAATGATTATAGAACATTAACCTAAGATAGGCTTTGAAGATTATTATAGAATAAATACCTAGATATTTTGTAATGTTTAGTATTTTTTTATTTCCCATGAAATAATTCCCTATATGTATATGAGCAGGTAGACCAAGCTCTGGTATAGATGTACCTCAGAGTGAAAACATTGACAAACAGTTTTGGGCTTGACACGGGGTACCCTGGTACACGACAATGGGCCTTGTTGCACTCTTGGTAACGACCATCCCGAGGGATATTCTAAAGATAATTCACATTTTATTTAGAAACCTTTTTGGATGTATTTATGAGTAAATATATTATCAATGAAAAACATTTTTATGATTATTGATTATATCAATTATCTCTCCAATTTATGTTAATAGTTTTACATGTTTGGAATTATTTATTCTAATTCATAAAATAATCTAGTGTATGCCATTGTTTAGAAATGAAACTTAGAAGAAGGAATGTAAATTGTATCAATGCATGTAATTCATGTCGGTATTTCCCTCCTACTTAGGATAATTATAGTGGAGTAGGTGATGCAAGTGGTGTTAATCGTCTTATCACCATACTGGGACAACTCACTCAGGTTATGAATAATAACCTTACCCGTAAGGAGCACCGTCATCCACAATAAAGAGGATCAATGTTAGACTGCTTCATGAGGCAACAACCACAAACATTCAATGAGTGTAAAAAATCATTAGTAACTAAGCAATGTATATGTTCCTTAGAGAACATATTTCATGTTTTGGGGTGTAGTGAAAGGGAAAAAGTAGTCATGGTAGTTTATCACCTCATGAGATATTCAAATAAATGGCGGTCCTTAATCCAAAACACAAAGGATGATGGAGAAGTATCAAAAGTTGAATGGAGGGTGTTTAAAGTGATTTTATTAGAAAACTACTATCATCGTGACAAGCAAGAGGACATGGAAAGACAATTTCTGAGTCTGAGGCAAAAAGAGGATTAGAATGTCCCAATGTATGAGGGTAACATTACAAGGATATCAAGGCATGAATCTGATAATATAAGTCACCCAAGGAGTATGATTGATCAATTCTTTAATGGGTTAAAACCATTTCTCCATCAAGAAATAGTCCAACAATCATTCTCATCATACGATGATATTGCCTCATGTACAATAAAGAAAGAAATGGAATTATATAAGTGATACGACATTTATGAAATGAAAGATAAGAAGAGATATGGTAAAAATTATGGAAATAGAAATAAGGGGATGAATGGAAAAGATGAATATCCATCATGCAGTAAATGTGTGATTAAACACCATAGTACATTCTTGAAGGGAATCAGATTCTGTTACAAGTGTGGTGAAAAACACCACCATGATCGTGATTGCAAGGGAAATAAATATTCTATAAATTTAGAATTCTACAATTTTAATGAAATAGAGAATTATGAAAATGAATGTCTTAAGCATCATGGGAACATACCTTAGAAAGTTCAAGGGATTAGGGCCATTCTTATGTGATCACTACTGTTGTTGTTGAAGATCTGAAATATGTGGTGTCATGTAGTTTAATAGTTTCTTCAAGTTTAGTAGTTGCTTTATTTGATTCAGGATCATCACATTTTTTTATATATTCCCAATTTTCTTTGAAAATTTTATTTTTCCAATTGGATTTAATAAGGCAGCTTTTATTCAAAACTAATAAGGGAAGTATCAATTCCACAATGTTTTGATAATTAGTTCCCATTAGGTCATATAAATTTTCTTTATCAACTGACCTTATGATCATACCCATGATTGAACATGATATAATCATCGGTATGGATTGGGTTTTATACCATTATGCGATCAATTTTTATATGAAGAAGCATGTTTCAATTTTCTATGATGATTAGGAGTACATTATTTTTGGAGAAGAAATGTCACCCCCATATTCTAATTTATATCCACACCCAATAGATCTTCTAAATTCAATTATTAGAGAGGGATATATTGAAATAACTATAGGTGAATAAAGGAATGTTTGAATAGATGACGTACCTATTGTGCAAGAATATATTGAGGTTTTTCTAGAAGATTTAATTAGATATCATATAGAAAGAGAAATTGAGTTTTCCTTAGATTTAATTCCTAGATCAAGGCCCACATCAAATACCCCATATAGAATAGCCATTGTGGAATTTTTGGAACTAAAAAAAACAACTAGAAGAATTGTGTGATAAATGATTTATTCTCTCTAGTGTTTCTCCATGTGGATCCTCTGTTATCTTTATTATCAATAAAGATGGATTGATGAGGTTTTTCATTGAATACCTGGAGATAAGTTCTATATCAATAAAGAAAAAGTATCCCCTACCTCGCATTGATGATTTATTGGATCAACATCATGGATGTCAATATTTTTTAAAGATTGACCTTCGGTCGGGATATAGTCTGTTGTGTGTGAAGATGGACGATATTCTGATGTCAACATTTCATTCTAGGTATGGGAATTACAGGTATATAGTAATGACTCTTGGACTGAGTAATGTACCACTTATTTTAATGGATCGAATGAATATTGTTTTCAAGGAATATCTTGATGAATTTATAGTGTTATTTATTTATGATATCTTGGTATACTCCCAAAATTACAAAGATCATGAAAATCACTTGGTCATTATTCGAAAGACTCTTAAATAAACTAAATTATATGGGATATTTCGAAAGTCTGAATTATGGCTTCAAGAGATTTCATTTCATGGATATATTGTCTCTAAGGATAGAATCTCTATTGAAAATTCAATGACCATGAAAATCGAAAAATGTCTAGCACCGACGAGTATAATTGAGGTGCACAATTTTATTGTTTTAGTAGGTAATTATTGCCATTTCATTACAATTTTTTCCCGATTGGCTAACCCATGAACCATTCTCACCTGTAAATGGATTAATTTAGTCTGAAAAAAAGATTCTATAGAATGATTTGAAAACCTAAAGTGATGTTTAGTCAATGCTATAATAATAACTCTACAATAATGGAATGATGGGTTTGTTTTTTATAGTGATGCTTCAAGGAAAGGAATTTGTTGTGTCTTCATGCCGAATGATAGGGTTATTTCCTATTCATCATGATAGCTGAAAATTCATTATAAAAATAATCCCACTCATGATCTTGTGTTAGCAGTTGTAATCATTGCTTTGATGATATGGATACACTATCTATATGGTAAACAATGTGAGATTTATACTGATCACATGAATTTGAAGTATATTTTCTCACAAAAGGAACTCAAAATGAAGGAAATGTTATGGCTTGAACTACTCAAGGATTATGATTTCCTTATAAACTACTTCTTGGGGAAGGAAAATAAGGTGGAAGATGCTTTGAGGAGAATAATTCATGGATCTTTGTATAAGATTATAGTTGAAAGGGATCCTATTTTAATGGATCAAGTAAAAATGGATATAGGAATTACCATTGAAGGTGAAACATCAATACATTTTCAATTGGGTTCCAAAACATCTTTACTATAAAGGATAAATTGTTCTCGAACTGATGATGAGGAGTTTGAAAATAAATTTATTACTACAAATGATGGGAGATTCATCGACTTCGTATATGAAGATGTGATTTTAAAATTTGGGAAGACACGTGGTTTTCCTAACATAAATGATCTAAAAAGGGAATAATTAGATGATTCTCATTTCTATAATTTCTCTGTACACCTTGGGAGTTCTAATATGTACAGTGATATTAAGGAACATTTTTTGTGGCACAACATGATGAGTGAGATTTCAGAATATGTGTCAAGATGTATTGTTTTTCAATAATTGAATGCTAGAAGACTACATCCTATAAAAGTCATGCAACATCTTCCCATTCCTTATTGGAAATGGGATCATATTATGATGGAATTTGTCATGGGGCTACGAAAGACTACTAGAGGGAATGATGAAATATGGGTCCTCGTTGATCGTCTTACCAAGTCATCACATTTTCATGCTATAAGATAATATTTAATAGTTGAACGTTTAGCAAGACTATATATTAATGGAGTTTTAAGACTTCATGGTTTACCCCAATGGATTGTTCCTTATCATGATCCCCATTTTACATCAAGATTTTGGAAAATCCTTTAGAAGGACCTGGATACTGATCTTCATTTGAGCACTGCCTACCACCCTCAAACTGATGGAAAATCAAAATCGACTATTCAGACCTTAGATGATATGTTGAGATCTTTTTCACTTATCATTCAATTTATGTGGGATCAATATTTACCACTGGTCGAATTTTACTATAACAATATTTTCCATTCATGTATTCAAATGGAACCCTATAAAGCGTTATACGGAAATAGATGTCACACAACAACATTTTGGTATGATGTTGGTTAAAGAAAAATCACAGGCCAAAATCTTTTTGAGGAATCAATGGAAACAGTGAAAGTTATACAAACCCAAATCAAACAGCTATAAGTAGGAAAAAGAGCTATGCCGATAACCGAAATATTAGGAATTTCAAGTAAGAGATCATGTTTTCATGAAGGTTTCTCCTTAGAAGGGAGTTATACGAATTCGTAATGAGGATAAATTATGTCCCAGGTGCATCAGAAATTTTGAAATTCTAGAATGAATTGGGGATGTAGATTACTATTTGGAAATGTTGCACAATCTCTCCAATGTTAATGATGTGTTCCATGTATCACTGTAGAGAAAATACATGCCCAACCAAACACATGTACACACCTATGATGAAATTGAACTAGAACTAGATCTGTCTTATTGTGAAGAGCCTGTCAAGATTTTCAATACTATAGAAGAAGTTCTGAGAAACCGGACGACTTGTCTAGTGAATGTTCTATGGAGAAACCATATGATGGAAGATGCAATGTGGGATCCCAATGAACTTATTATGGAGAACCATATGATTCATTTAATGTAGTAATATTCTTAAATATTATAAGGATGATATTATTTAATGAAGGGGAGAATGTATCACCCCTTGATTCAAAAGTATGTTTCCCTTTGAATAGTACAATAGCTTGCGTTGTACTCAACATGTAGTTTCAACACACCATGACCATTCAAACTAACCATTATGAATATTAATAGAAACATTTTGAAATATTTGAAAAATTATTTTTCAAAATGAAATTCATTTTTGGATTCGAAATATAAAAATTATCTTAGGGTGATTTTTTTGTATTTTTTTTGAAAACTATCAATTTTTTATGAATAGTGAGATATAATGTGTTATTGTTTAAAACTAATTGTTTATTTAAATAATTTGTTATTTTATTTTAATTTATTTTTGGTCAAAATAGATACATTTTACATATATATGATAAATTTAATTCTATGGAGTCATTTTATAATAAATGTAGACATTTAATTTTTTTTAACTTTTTACCGTCTTTTACCCACCTTCTAGGATCATTGTAAAATTGGAATTAAACATAATATTATCACTTCTGTGTGTTGAATTTCAAAAATTTGAGAGACATTGTTGACAACAGTATGTAAAATGTGGTTTAAAAATAGGATTTTTTTGGGTGAATATAAACTTCTGACTTTTATTTACCATTGTTAAAAGTAAATAGGGTAATTAAAGGTGAAAATAATATTATAATTACACAAACACATTTTCCAATTATATTGGTTAAGTGTATCATGACTAAAATAAAACATAGGTATAAAATATGATCTGTTTGGACCTTATGGATTAGATTAGGGTATTTATTATTACTTTATTTAAGGAAGAGTTAAAAATGTTAAATTCCAATTTTCATAACAAAATAATTATCCATATAAGATTATACATAACATAAATTCAACAATAAATATTTATTCAAAATAAAAAAAATATTTTCAAGATAATGTTAATTTATTTATAATTTTTAGACATTATATAATTAAATTTATTAATGACACAATGATGATGCAGTAATTACCTTTTTAATAAGTGGTTAAAATAATTTATGTTATAATTATCTACATATATTTAAATTGATAATTTTGATGCATTAAAAGACATTTCTTAGTTAATATTTCATGTTAGGGTTGATTCAATGGATTTTTTTAAGTAATCATGTGGTAATGACTTCCAAAAAAATCAGTTACTAAATAGTGTCAAAATGGACATAAATTAATTTTTAAAACAAATACTTTATTACTAATTGATATTATATAATTAAAATTGCATGATAAAAAAAGGATATAGGTAAGGTTGGAATTATCAATAATAAACCACCTGGTGTTCTCTTTGTAGTTAATAGTATGTTTACTAACCATATAATATAAAAATAAAAAGAGACGTGGTAAATGTCGAACTTTTTATCTAATAGTTAAATATAAAAATAAGGATAATATGGTGACATAATCCTATTTAATAGAAATTGGTTGAGTGTTTTTCAACCCATCCCCACCATAGATTAAAAGTAAATAATTTTGGATCCATTAAATACCGAATGTCATTGTATAATAAAATAACATTACAAGCTCTTCCTAAAGTGACCATCACATCACTTATAAAAGCGTACTTCTCCTTATCTAAAAATAACACCTCCAAATCCATTTGTATCAGCCAAACCCTACTAAAATAGACTCCCAACTACCGTCAATTCTACCTAGATTCCATACTTTGATCAGAAAGCCAACCTTTATATCCCTTTGTATTAACATAAAAGGAAGCACTGGAAAAAGAGGTTGTATTGTCACCACACACTTTCAAGTTATTTTCTTCTTCCACTTCGTCTTTCATTGTTGTTTCCATACAAAAATAATAAATCCAGTACCTTCTACATACTTTGATTTTATTATATATATTTTACAACCATATTTTTTATTCAATCCATCCTATAAATTAAAAAGTCACCGTACGTACGTACGTACTGATTACTGTCTCTACAAACACGATGATATTCATTCCCTATAGTAATCATTCTCGAATAATATTAATTAAATGATTATAATTAATGTTTAATAATTTAATATCATTCTGGATATGAATAAAATACATCCAATCCTTAACAAACATGGATTACATAACCAAGAATATAAAGGAAAACGAATCAGTTAACTCCCTAAACAATGATACTACTGAAATATTATTTACAAAGAAATATTAGAGGATCGTATATTATATCATATTTATGTATATAGTTCATGAATAATTTAATAAAATTATTTTAACTATTATACAGGAGGTTAACATACAATCAATTATTGAAAAGTACAAGGTAAGGGTTAATTTTACAATCTCTTTACTTATCCGAGGTTGTTAATATGTAAGTATCTACTCAGACTTCATTGTTATACACATCTGTATTTTCATAAAAATGTATTTCAAAACATTTATAATAATAACTATACTACGGGTTAAAGTCATTTATTGACTTCTTTGACCTTATATGTTTTAGAGGATTCTTTATGTCGTTTTCCAAACATGGTAATTTATGAACTTTTCGACAAAATTAATGTAAGAATGCCTTTTATTAACTTATACAGCAAGTGCAGCTATTTCCCACTTTTATAATACTGTTGATGCTTTCTTTAAAATCATATATGAATATTTTCAAAGTAAATTTATGATTTTATAATTATGTGACTTTTAAATGATTTCAAAAAAATAAAGAGTTATTTCTCTCAAATAGTTTTTGATTTCTAATATGTAAACATCATTTGATGGATTTTAAAATTTTTTGAAGTTGAATAATTATTATATAAATATTTGATATTGCATTTAATTATTTGTTATATTTATGACAATGGATGTGTTATTTTTATACCATTCATGTATTATGGTTACAGTGTTAACATTTTTTATTCTTTTTTTAATAAGAATTTTTATGTTATGTTTCAACCTTTTCATATGAGGAATAAAATGGACGTAGTAAGTGACCGGTGTGCTCCCCAATAGATCCTCAATACATAGATATATCTTGTGATACATACTTGTGTCTTGGAACAAGGACTTGACATAATCATATTTGTAGTCTTTGCAAGAGGACTTGAATATGTGGTCAGGATGTCCGACATTATGCATTACATCATTATGAAGTTGGTTATTGATATTACATGTGATTATTTGATAATTAGAATATCTATGTGAATATGTAAATAGAATTATCTGATTTATCTTTGCCATATTATGCTGTATTTTATGTATAAAAGGCTTTTGTTTTTGTCTTGTTCATAACATTAAATTTTTATGCTAATTTATTAATGTTTCTGGTAAATTGTTATCCTTATAAGGAATCTGAGATCACCCCTTTCTATGTTTTTTTCTAGGATGTAATGATATATAGTATGATAGACCCATAGGGATAGTGTAAGGTATATAAATATGGTCAATAGAGAAAATGTTTTGTTGTTTTTCATTTTATAATGTAATGTAAAAATTATGAATGTTACTCATACTTCCAAGGCTACTATACTAATCAACCTTTCTAGATTTCATCCCTTGTGATTGTTCCAGTGTTATGTAATAATGGACCGACTCTGGGTAACTAGGGTTAGGGTGTTACAGTCAACATACAATCATTTCTTGGGTAGTTATTCTCATGAAACATCAACTTCTATGAGCAATATGCAACCACATGACCCCCATACATGAGAACACACCCCAACCCAGATTTCAATGCGTCACAATACACCACGTAGCCTTTCTCTGGTTCTGGAAATACTAATATTGGTGATAATGCACATAGACCCATTAACTATTCAATTAATTTTAGGCACTGATCATCCCTTTGAAATGGGATATTCTTCCATGTAAAAGCTCTCATCGACAAAGACAATAATGAGAAATAACGAACAAAACATCCATAATACCGATCTAGAACTAGGATGATCTATATCTCCAAACCATTATTTAGAGGTTTCCATGAGATAACATCCTCTATATTTTCCAGATCAACTAAAACTCCCCTCTTAGAAATAACATGTCCAAGTAAATGAACCACATATATCCAAAAATCACACTATGAAAATTTTTGAATACAACTGATGATCCTTTAAGATCCACAACATGATCCTCAAGTGCTACTCATTCTCTTCCATTGTCCTCAAATACACTTGAATATCATCCAAAAATACCACCAAAAATGAATCCAGATATCTCTGAAATATTGGATTTATTCACTCCATGAATATCACTGGTACATTTTTAGACCAAAGGGCTCAACCGCATACTCATAATGGCCATATCCACTTCTGAAATCTGTTTTTAGAATATCCTCCTTCATTTAATGCAATTGGTGATACACCAACCTCAAGTCAATCATGGAGTACCAATGTTCTCCACTAAACTTTTAAAACAAAACATCAATGTGTGGAAGTGGTTATCAGTTCTTTTACGTAACCTGATTATGTCTATGATAACCAACATAAAGGATCAAGGTTCCATCGAACTTTTTAACAAACAAAACCGGTGATGCCCATGGAGAAGTGTTAGGATAGATGTACCCATTATTTTATAACTTTTATAACGTAACCTTTAATTCTCGCCATTCTATTGGTGCCAATCGATATGATGGAAATGATATAGGACTTTTCCTCGGAAAGAGATAAATCTTAAATTCCACTTATCTCATGGGTGAAAACCTTCAGAACTATTAAAAAAATACATCCATATTCTTATCCACAAGTAATAGAAGAAGAATCTACTCGACACCATCCACTGATGCCCACAACAATACTGCCAACTGATATGAGATTGTTCTATGATCTGGTTTCAAAAATCTAATGCATTCAACATTTCCTTTTCCTCACCTCTATTGAAAAGACTAACGCCATCCTCTATCACAAAACAAGCCATTTACAAATAGAAATCAATTTACGAATTAAAAAACTACATCCTATCCATTCTCAGTATTATGTTAGACACATCCATCTCAAGCACTGAGAAATCCCACATCAATTCTATGCCATCTACAAGAAAACAACTGCCTCGACATAAGATGGCTTGAAACTCTCTTTAACCAAGAAGAGTTTGTACTTTCAAAAAAGAAGGCATCATTTCTACATGTAAACCAAATGAATCAACGATACAAGAAGCATTTAAAAAATTTTATGCACCTGTATCAAACAAAGCTTGGATGAACGTTCAATTTAAAAGAACAATACCTTGCACTGTGGATTGTCACGACTGATCACCCTCCACAACTGGTTAGCTCCAATCCACTACATTCGTTCCATGTTCTACTAATTATTACCCTATAAAGGAATCATGGTATTTTGAGAACCACCATGTCCCACATAAAACTACTGCCAATGGGCAGGCTGTTCCCCCCATCCTATTGAGGAATAGGACCCCTACGACCCCTAAGGAGTGTCACAGACACACGACCATGGAAATATCTAACAATAACACTGTAGGGGCCCCATCATCATACAATTACTCCATGCTCGAGGTTGTGTCATACATTCCAACTTGATGTGCCCCATAGAGCCACAATATAAACATCCTTACATGCCTAGTAGAATTGGATGAAGATTCAACGATCTTGCTATTAGATTCTGAGTCATACTCCCACCATGTAAATAAGACTCCCTTTGCATCTTGATCAAAGAATTATATTTCCCACTATTTCCATTGGGTACCAACATAATTCCCCCACTTGTATCGCCCATTAGATCCCGCTAAGCCACCGTAGATCGATTCACCATTTCTATGTAATCATATAGACCAAAAGACTCTATCATGGATCAAATATTCTAGTTCAACCCAATAGCAATATTTTGTGCCTTCAACGATGTTATACCCACCACCTCAGTTGAAAACCATAGTATGTTTATAAATATTGTAGAATATTCTATCAACACCATGTTACCTCTCTTTAAATTGAATAAATCCATTGTTTTATAAATTCTGAAAGTGTGATGGTAGAATTGATTATTAAAAAATCCTCCAAAACCATCACATGTCACACATTGGTGTTTCCTAGCTTGGAAAGCCTGATCCAACCACTAAAGGAAATGATCTTCCAACATATAAATGTCTAGTCTGACTTTTATCTCTACTGGGGTTCCCAAAATGTCAAAAATATTATTCATTCTATTCATCCACGCATCGGCCGCTTCGGGCTCTGATTCACCCCTAAACATGGTTGGATTCATCCTTTTTAAATGAACCGCATAATCCTCATTATTTGGTTCATCCTCTAGATTCTGAAAATTGATAGATTATAAAGCTTGCACTATACTCTGCACTTGCTTCTGGTTCACCTGAGGCTTCGGTTCAACCACATTTTATAAAACTTCCTCTGGTTGGTCTCCACGGTGGCTACCTAAGGTCATTTATATCAACAAAAATGAAACCATAAGTCGCAATCCCTTAACCAGAAAGGGAATATAATTTTCAAATTCAATCACATAACAACTACCACAAATAGGATTTCCAAATGAACACATTTCACATGTTTCAATATTATGAAAAATCCACCAAGTTTTGAAAATTGACCCATCATCAAAATGCTAAACGATTCCATGTTTCATATCCTTTCGTTTTGAATCCCAGTACAAAATTTTAAAAGCAACACATTCAAATCACACCATAGATCATTATACCCCAAAAAAATATGAATCCTTGGGGGAAGTCATTTCTACCATGCATTCCATGCTCATATCATTGGCTTCACCAACGAAAATTAGATATCCAATTCCAATAACCTTCTTCAAACACTTATGTACCCAACTACATGGTTACACGATGTTCTACATAAAAGTGTTAGCTACAACATTTTATTATATTCATTCTAGGTTCTGAAAATTCTTTGCCCTGTTACCATCCAGAATCAAGGAATAGTCCAAGGGAGAATGTCAAAACCCAGAACAACGATCAACACCAAAGAACTAAACAACTACTCCCACTTGAAAGCCAAGGAACGAACAAACGGATACCACTGTTAACATCAAACCACATCACATTGTCTTGAGAGGGTAGAGGAATTAAAATTGTCTTTAATTTATGTTCTAATGGTGAAACATTCTAGAAATAAATGTCGAGGGGTTAGAGAATAAACAACGGAATGATTTTCACATGAGTTAAAACAATCCACCCAAGAAATCTACTAACAAAAAACTATATGATACATGTCAAAAAAACCACCAATCCCATAAATTACTAAAAGAAAAACAACAATTCCATAACAATCCCACATTCCAAATACAAACAAACATACTAAAACAATATCTTTTTTCCAAGTGGAAGAATAAAAAAGACCCAAATTAAACTCATACGCACTCCGTAGCTCCACACTATGACCCATGCTCCAAGAACCACAACAACTCCTAATCAACCACACAGACCACTAAAATCACGATTCTTTACCTTTACCTGTGTCCTAGAATACAAAATCTAACAAAGCAACCAAGGTCCAAATCAGGTGTTGAGTTCAAATAATCAGCAGGTTTTCTACAAATGACTTCACTTCACATGGAAGTAGGATAAAACCGTTAACACATTTATATAAAATAGTTTATATAAATAATTCAATAGTGAAAAAACATAAAACAAGTAAAAAACTCCATTATTAAGCCATTTCCACCCAAACAATCAGTAAACATAAAAAATAAAATTATAAAATTCCACAATCCATTTCAACATTACACATTCACACAAAAAAATCCATCTTTCAAACAATGAACAACAAGGCAACCAAAAACAGTGGATCGTCCATCCCACATGATCACCATTTCCTACTAGTGGTACTTCCCTCCCACTTATGCTTTGATGGTGGACCTTCCATCAATGATCCATATCCTATTATTGTGATACATTTCACCCACTTCCACACAATCAACACAATCCATAACACTTAATCAACCAAAAATAACAACGTTCCACTACCACAAAAAGTGCATCGTCGTTCTCATCTCATTCCAATTAACTAAAATAAATCACACATTATATGAAAATCTCTTTGGAACATTTTACAAGATCAGCCAAATTTAAATAAACTTATTTATTAAAAACCATATTACACAAAACATTTTTTGTAATCAACCACTAATGATTTTAAAATCGTCATTCAAAAATGACATAATAAATCACATTTTTCTACAATAACCCAATTTTCCCAAAATCCCCAAATCACCACATAATGGATTTCCAAATATATTAAAACATTATTATGAAAAGTAATTTCAAGGAAAATAATTAATTTTATCCAAGTCTGCTAATTCTAACCCATTGTATTCGAGATTGAAGCCACTTACCTTTATGTTTCTAGCGAATTAGGCCCACCCAGAACTGCAACCCAAACCACAAAAACACACCACTAAAATTTCTCTAGTTCTCCTTAACAATGATAAAAACTCCTTAAAATAAACACATAAGACAACCAAAACCATTTATATACACACAATAGGTGTATATCTAGAAAAATGTGAGACATGGAGATGTATATAGAGAGAAAAACAACAAAGAACCACGAGATGGGACTTATCCAAGAAGAACGACCATCAATCCACCAAGAAACCACTTCGATTCAAATCCAAAATGAGTGGGAGAGCCCCTAAAACACTTGAGAACCAAACATAGTGGGTGGGGATCAAGTGAGAGAGAGTTTTGTGTGAAATGAGGCACACTTAATGGATCCTAGATTTAAAAGACAAATTTTTATATGGCCTCAAAGTTAGCCCACACAGTTTGGAAAACTCTATGGTAACAATGTGCATGAAATTGACTTGAGATAATGAACATATATGGTTGCCTTGAACAGTTTTTAAAACCATCCATAGATCATGTAAAGCAAACTCTCTCCCTTGGCACATTTTATTGGAGAGCCCAAACAGTTATCCCAAACAGTACTAAAACCATGCACCCAATGAAAAGCCACCAAATTTATTCAAAACAATTCAAAACTCTAACAAACTATTACCAACACTTACCAAGAACCTTAAACACCACAAAAGGCCTAAAAGGCTATATAATTCAAACCAGAAGTTCTACAATTAAAAACTCTTCTTCATTTACAAAATCATCTTTGGTCATTGAATGTCTTCAATCTCTAGTATATATCATCATATTTTTTTAATCAGTCTCTCCATCCCTATATATTTAGTATATTTTATTCAATAATGGTCATTATATATATATCTCTCTCTAATAAATATTTTTTGGTTATTTTTCTCACTTTTATTCATTATCATTTCTTGATTCAGGTCACATGACTGTAATTATCTTTCTCAGGTATTGATGAACTATGAAGATGGGCGTGTTTCTCTTTTAAGGACAATAATGAGATTCAACCAAAAATGTAGATATTTTTGAATTATTATACAAATAATAATTCAAATTATATTTTTTATACTATATTTTAATTAATTGAATCATTAGGTTCAAATTTATCACAACATGATGTGAGATGAAGTCTTTTCATTGGAATTATATAATTTATCAAGTATTTTATCACTGAATGTATATAATATCAGTATATTTCAGATTAGTATTTATATTCATATAACTTATTATATCTTTTTTTATTTCTATTTTATCATTATAATTTTTATTATTAATTGAGTATATTAAAATATTATGTATATTGATTCTTAATTTTTTTTTTCAGGTTTTATTATATATTTTATCATTTTAACATATTTTTTGTATTTTGGGTTTTGTGTATTATTTATTGTGTATCTTGTATCATATTTTATTTATGTTCTATGTATTCTCTATGATGGATTTCAATTATTATTGATTACCTTTTTTTGAAATGTGAATCTTTTATTCTTTGGATTATATTATATGTCATGTATTCTAAATATGTTTGGTTGTGGATACAAAATATGACTGGTCATTTTTTTGTGATGTTTTATATATATGTTGGGCGCAAAATTTGGTTCTTTATTCATGTTTTTAATGATATAATTCTCGTCATATTATAGTTTCATGCAATAAGTGTATCAATTTAGTCTACATAAAACTGTTTTTAGTTTGGATTTGTTGGGTTATTTTGGTATCCTAAAGAATTTTTATTACATAAATTATTTTTGGTTGTTTTTATTTTCCCCTTCATATGATTAATGTCACAAATGTTTTTGGTTTCCATAATTATAGAAATCACCCATTCGTTTTTTTAATAACAATATTTTCCAGGGATTTAACACACATTCATAATAGAGAATTATAATTATTTGATAACTTTTACTTAGTGCTACTGGAAAAATAAGGTTCTCATAAAAAATAAAACCTATTATAATTCTTAATATATATTTTATTAAATGGTTGATATCATAATCAATTTTGTGATATAATCATTATCGTGAATATTAGTTTATAAAATGATACTTTCTGAATTTTTTAGTGTTTATTTGATCAAGAATATCAGGATATTAAAATAAAATTTTCTTCTTTGGAAAATTTAGAAACATTAATTTAGATTTTTCTCAATCTTAATAAAATATTCATAGGTTGTGGCCTAAATGTCTATGTGAGATACAATTATATAGATAACATTGACTATGATGGAGGGTTTGGTTTTTGAGTAGAAAATGATGAAGGATCAATAATGTTATATTTATCCTATTGTTTATATTTTTTGGTAGAATATATGTTATTTGGGAGATGATAAGAATATATTATTACTTATAAAAGATTGGTAAAAATGTCCCCAATTTATTATTTTTTGGTAAAACATTATGATATAATTTTTACTATGTATTTTAAGGTTACACATGGTGATAGACTCGTTAGCCTAAATTTGTAATTGGATATAGACATGAGAGTTCAGAATTAAAATTTAAATATGATGAAATTGAGGAATTATAGAATCATATTGCAGTTCCTAAAAGATAATAATGTTTGTAATATAGATATTTATAATATAGGAATATCAAAAGGGTTCTTTCAAATGGAAATGAATCATGGTGAATGAGTGAGAATTACCATCTAAATTATCATGAGAAATGTGATTTGTTTAATTATATACATTATTGTTGCAATTAAATATACACGTGAATGAAAAAAAAAGATAATGGATATGCTAAGAAAATATTTTGTAATGTTATCGGGTTATGTAGAGGAAGCTATTGCGTTGGGGATTAAAAACAATTTTCACAGAGGTGATAAAACATGCCATCCTAGTGATTTGAGCCCTTTAATAGACTGAGGATCTTACATGAATTAAATAGAGAATATAAATTAATCATTATTTTTATGTCATTCAAAAAAGTATTCAAATTCATCACTCATTTACGGAAACCTTTGCTTGAAGGATCAAAATAATAATCCCTATATATCTTCAACAATATCTTCAATAATTTATAGAATAATCAATTGTCAATATATTGGTGCTTATGTAGTGATATGAAGATGAATAAAATTTCTTGATAATCCCCAAAACAATTTTTATTCAATTCATATAGATGATATTGATTTGATCACTTTGATTAAGTTTATATGTCTTTTGAAAGTGGGATAAAAGAAAGAAGATCTAATGAACTCATAGGTAATCATCATTGGGTTTGATCCTCTATCCTGCTATATATAACACATTCTCAAATGCATTTGAAGTGTTTCCCCAGCCCCCATATATTTAACAACAACTAAATAAGTAATAAAAATAATTACGATAATCCATATTGAGTCATTAATATTATTTCTAATTTATCATGCCCATATAAATTATAATTACAGATGTTACAAGATAAAAGGATGTTAGTTATGTCTGCTTTCAATTCCCACAAATATTAAATGAACTTAGAATAATAAAACAATATTTGTTTGAATAGTATTATTCATTGTATTTACATAATCACTTGTAAATACTATTTATAAATAAATTCAACCCAATTATTCTTTTCATGAATAGTAATGTCTTTATTAATTTCATAGTGATCGTTTACTTAGAAAATTCTTGAACCTCATGTTGGGACCTAGAATGTCCAATATAACTATTTACAGAAAAATAGAAGAGTATTAATTACTATATTATCTGTGACACTCTAGAACCTTATATTGATAGTATTGAATAGTATCCATAGAACACGAGTGGTGTCTTGAAACCCATCAAGGCTAATAAAGATATTTGAAAACGTCATATAAATGATAAATATCATATGTACACATACTATGTAATATAATCTCATTTTATTTTGATATCTCAAAATGTAAGACAAAAAATTGTTCCATCATCCTTTCATGATTTATTTTTTTTAGTCTAATTAGTCCTATTTTCCTCTAAATACATTTCCAAGTATTTAAGAAGGTACTACCATCTTGATCAAATAGGCCTGTGATTTTACTCCCTCAACTCGAATGTGGGTAATTATATTGTGGAAATTCATCCAATTCCTTGCATCCAATTATGCACCCAATTCAGGTAACCACATCATGAGTTTATTATATTGGGTTTTCCTTGCATCAAGATACATGATCAAAGCAAAAAACCATGATAATGACCTCATGTTTGAAGACCAATAAACATATTAATAGATATAAACCACCAATGACATGAGAAACATGTGATCTTCCAATTGTCATTTTGATCATTATAATATCAATTACTAAATATCAAAGATTAAAAAATTCATGAGAAGAATTCTCAATTCTTTTTAGACCCCGATAGTAGTGAGACTGACATTTACTATTTGAATTCACTGTGATACATGTAGACCCGAGGAAATATAATTAGGGTTAATGTCATAGAATATCAATTGTCCCATTACAGACTATGATCTTCTATAACCTCTTGATATGAAAAATATTATAAATTAATTACCATTAAAATGTGGATACAGAAATTTCTACAATATAACGGTAAGTTTACATCATGCATATTTCACTGTATACTAGAAACAAAAATAGAAAAATATGTTTTAGTTTATTCTAGAGACCCCTCATTTAGAACACTTTCCATTGCACTAAAGACTACTTTATACAATTCCATGATAGCAATGAAAGGATTATATTCAGGCTTATATTCAGTTACATCCTTAGTTTTGGCCATTTCGATGTCTACGGTGTCTCTTGTATGCTACGTGCGACCTCGCCTACTGGAGAAAACATATCAAGATATTGAATCCCCAAACATGCATTTTTTTCCACTATGAAAACATGATAACATGGATTTTAATAGAAATAAACTTTTCATATTGATAAATATTTACTTACTATGTGTGAATCAAGGAAATTGATGTAATCACTCAGTATTATACACTGCATTATAACTACCTAACATGTTGCAACATAACCGGTATTTGTAGGTATGACTACCAATAATTTATATGAACATTTATTTCTCATTCTAGTATCCAGATTGTGATAATAGATCATGTTAATCCATGTGATACTATTTTGTGTCCCCTAGAAACTCCTATCCCTTCTTCTCCACATACCAGTTATATATAACGTTTGTACTCAAGTATAATTGGATATTTCTTACCCCTTCCACATATATATTCCTATAAAAACTAGTATAAGTCTTTCATAATAAATATAATGGGAAATGTAATTTCATGTACTTATCGTGTAATATTTAATTGATCCATCACAGAAGCCTGTAGAACGCAACTCTCCACATTAAAGTCATCTTACGCCCATGCATGTTTTCATAGAGAGATATACTCAATTTGACATAACAAACCAAACTATTATAAATAAAAATAAATTTTTATTTTAATTAAATGTATAATTAAATTATATGATTATTGAAAACACATGACATTATTATATGAAATTGTATGTAAAATATTGTTATCAATGAATTCAAATGATAATATATCTATTCAATAGGGATGACATGATTAGTTAAGATATTGGGTTTTAAGAAGTCCAACTGACAGAGAAAAAGGAACAGATGACCTCAAATAGAATTATCATACCATATAGATTCAATTTGTCAGAGATTATCAGAGATATTTTATTTCTAGTATATTCTATTGACCAATCCCATGATGATATCTTATAACATAAGCAAGAGGGGAACCATTTTTGGGATAATTTCAAATGAATTGATATCATAACCAAAACAATGATTACAAACAAGCACATGAAAGCCCCAACAACATGAACCTTACACATATTTCATATTATTGATTATTAAAGGTAAATGTTTCAAGGTCCTAGAAATATAAATATGTGCATTTTTTATATAATAATGAATATAATTTCATCCATTTATTGTCACATTGTAAATGATCATTATTTTTATACAATAAGTAATAAATTGTAATTTTTTATAATATTAAAATTCCATTAATGAATTTTTGAATTAATGTATTTTGAAAATAAATACTACATTAAAGTTTTTAAAAAATAAATTTTATCAAATATAAATGATCAAATAATTTTTTATGACGTTAAATGTAATTTTTAGAAGTGTTCGGAAATTGTAATTGGTAAAAACCCAAAATTCCATAATAAATGTTGATTTTATATTATATATGAAAATTCATAAAATATATATCATTATTTAGTTAAAATGAATATTATTTTTTTAATTATATTGTCAAAATTTTCTAATAGTTATTTTCCCATAATTTTCTGAGATAGTCGAATTTTCTTTTTAAAATTAAATATCATATAAATAAACATTTTGTATTTTGACAACATAATGACCCAAAAATGATGTAATATAAATTATAAAGGGTATCCACGAAGAAATATATGTTCTAACTTTATTATAATGAAGTTTTATGTTTATTTGGATAATTCTAATAAACCATTATGAATCCTCAAAAACTATAAATATATTATATGGATTTAAAATAATTTTTTAACAATGTTACTCAAGTTCACCTAACCATTGGAGATATATTAATATGTTCAGACATCTGAATGACAAAATAAACTTCCATTTTTTTGAAACCTTGGTAAACACCACTGTATGGTTTTTGGTTTTTTAAAATTATATTATGTTGAGTCCAAAACCAAAATAATAATGAAATCCTCCTTATTTATTAATTAAACCCACCTAGTAACCCATATATAATCTCTCATACCCCTTTTAAAAAAACTATACTATTTTCTCTACTCTAAATATTCCTCCAATGGATCCCCAAGCTCTTAAAAATCACATATCACACTTTTTGGGTCACACACTCATGGGATATTCTAGTCTCCTTTTTTATCAAGACGTTCTGTTCTAAATGCCTCTATATTTCCTTTTAAATGTGTCTATATATGTACATAATTAACCCCCTCTCATTTCATTTAATGTATAAATTATTATATCCTCATTAAACTCTGATTAATCTTTTCTATGATCATTTATGTACATTCGTTACCATGAAAAAAGTAGTTATGATATTTATCTCTTCTCATTTCCATTCAATTAATTCTTTGATGTTTTATATATTACATTAAATTTAATTACGTAGTGATACAATCATACATATTTCCTTTAATGTAAATTTAATTTATAAATTATGTGATCCCCCATTCAATATCATTAATGCTACCATTGTTATTTATGTAGACTTGTTACAATGCCAAAATATAATTTCAATTCATTTCTTTATTCATATATCTTCATTACCTTATGCCTTATATTTCATATTTCTAATGTTGGGATATATTTATCCATGTTCCAATTACTTCCCATTTTATTTCAATGTGATTAAAAACCTATTTCTCTCTCGTAATCAAATTTTTATGAATAATTATTTATTGCTGTTTTGAAAGTAAAATATCAATGTCATTTGTAATGGAAAACATTTTTTATAGTGAATACCATAACCATTTCCTTTAAAGGGTGTAAACATTTATGAAAATGTCGTTTTTTATTGGGTAATTACATGTATTTATTCAACACTTTTATGTCATTGAATAAATTTTGACAATTAATGAATCAATGTGGTATTTTCGTTGTGGCATACATATGAAGGAAAATGAAATGAATGTGATAGATGTGCCTAAAATTATATAGTTCTCTAATGAATTGGGTAATTTTTAGTATCAGCATACATAATGTTGGGATAGGGAGTAACCCTGATCCCATCAGGGGATTTTTTATACCATGTGATATTGGATGAATCACATTTTCCAATTTTTATGATGTACTATTTTATGTTTTTTCTATATTTCACATGTTATGATTGTTAGGATATATCAAGCCTTCTTATTAGTGTTTTTTTTGTAACATCCCGGCTACAGAAGCCACCCAGAGGCTCCCCATAACCGGTTGGTCACATGGCCTCAAGAACATTTCCCTAAACACCAGAGGCTGCCGACTAGAAGTGAGGGCCTTGGCTGTGATAGTGTGAAACTATAACATCATTGGTAGAGTACACAACGAAATAAAAACTAACATATAACAACAGAATCTATAACTATCCATACAAGAGTAAACAATAAATAGCGGAAGACTAACAGTAAACAATAGGAGCACACACACATGTTTATAAAATGATGCATGATACATATTTCTTGGAAAGTAGAAAAAAAAGTTACAGTGTTGAATACAATACCAAACCAAAGTGAAAAACAAAACAGGTAAACTCCTCAGCATCGCAAGACACAACATGGTCTCATGGTGTCCAGCCCCACATCAAGTCAAGTACATGATGTAGAAGGGCGATTGACCTTATCTATTCCTGCAACAATATAATATGTTTGGGCCCAAAATCATGGCCCGAACAGGGTCTGAGACAGGGTCCCAGTAGGAATCCACTAAAAGACCTACTCCAAAAAGTCATTGAATACATGGAAGTAAAAATACAGGAAGCAGTAAATAGGAAAACACACAGCAGCTACAATCAATAGAGTGTTGCATATAAAGCGCACAAGTAACAGCCAATCAACAAGAAGAACAACAGGTAAGCCACAGGGTAGTTCTCATAACCTAACCCTTATGGTTGAACTTACTTGTGCTAGCAACCCTTTGGGAGGCACACACAATCTCACGCCTCTGGGTCATCTAAATAATATACTCTCTTTGGAAGCACTCATCATCAATTCACCCATGTAATCTCGTATCGTACAAAAGGATATCGGGGGAAGCACTCAATGTCTCAATCCCCATGTGTCCCACGTCGAGGAACTACATACTCTCTAAGGATGCAATCAATGTCAATTCCACATATGGTCCCGCATCATAAAATAAAGACACTCTGGAGAAGCCCTTACATCCATTATCTCTATGGTCCACTACACTAGGATCTCTCAGAACTGTGTAAACAAACATTCATAGCGCACCTATAACCCAATGAAAACCTCAAGAACTACCTGTCTATCATTCTAAGGCACAACAAAAAAATATTACAATAGTCCCACTATTCTAGAACTAGTAATGGAAACTAGAAAAACTCATAATAAGAAAAACATGCATTAAAAACATCCAGAGCACAGTAAATGTTACCTTATTCAAAAGAAATTACCTATACTCAAGAAATCTGGCAAAGTAGGAAAACAACAGGGAAAAAATAGGGAAACACACAATATCACATTCAAGGTAATTGATGTAATTGCATAAAATATTCAAAGACATCCTATGGAATGGCCCAAAAAACCTACCTTGATTCTAGTAGATCAATATAAATGAACCACAATGATTGATTCTACATAGAACATTGAAGATCTAAGAAAACGTCAAAAAAGTTCAACCCATGATATCATGAGAAAGATGATGAATTGGAAAACAATTCTCTATGACAAGGAAGAACTGACCGATGCGATTCCAACGCAATCGATGGAGGATGAAATGGAGATCTGATGGATGCTTGGGGGCTCGTTGAAGATCTGTGTCATTACAGAATGGTCTCGATCAAACAAGACCTAAAAAAAGTTTGTTCTACCCATCAGGTGCGACCACGGTCCATTTAATGAAAACAATACACGACTTGTACTTCTGGGGTACACGGCGTGTACTATGTTTTTCATTACTCTTATTTAAACAACCTCCACATCACCCCTACACACCGTGTGTGTGGCCTGGACACGGCCAGGACAAGTCTTCGAGCGGCAAGGGAGTACACGGGGTGTACTCATAATGTACACGGAGTGTACTTAAAAAATTTCAAGAAATTACTCTTTTCTCACAAACACCATGAAAAGGAAAGACATACCTGAAATGAATATCCAGTTTCATAAAAGCTTCCCCCCTTAAAAGAAATTAGTCCCCAAATTTCCCTAGCGAGGCGTAGAAGATGAAACCATGAACAACTCTGGTCACTGCGATTGTACATCAGCCTCCCTCTCCCAGGTATCATCCTGTACTCGCCCATGCTACCATAACACTCGTAACAAAGGAACAAACTGCCCATAAAGAACCTTCGTACTGCGATTGATGATCTAGATAGGATTCTCCTCAAACGATGCATCAGCTTCGGGCTCAACCTCCTCGGGTTGAAAGAAATGAGATGGGTCTGAAGCGTAACGTCGTAGTTGAGGGACATGGAAGATGTCGTGAATGGCTCAGTATCTTGGAGGTAACTGTTACTGATAGGTAGCCAGCCCAATCCTCTCCAATACCTCAAATGTCTTGTCATACCGTGGTGAATGCTTATCTTGTCTCTGAATCCCCTTGTGTCCCAACCTCGGAGCGACATGCAAGAAAACCTGATCCCTGACCTCTAACTACAGAGGTTGTCTCCGTTGATCAGAATAAGACTTATGTCGAGACTATGCTGTATTTATCCTCCTTTGAATCCAATCTATCTGCTCTGCGGTCTCCTGAAAAAGATGAGGTCCCAGCAAAACAATCTCTCCTGCCTCCAGCCAGCATAAAGGTGATCGGTATGGACTACCGTACAATGCCTCGTAAGGTTCCATCTGAATAGTCTCTCGAAAACTATATTTGTAGGTGAATTCCACAAGAGGGATATGATTCTCCCAAAACCGCCAAAGACTAGAATGCAAGCTCGGACTATATCCTCAAGAACCTGGATCGTACGCTTGGACTGGCCATCTGTCTGGTGATGGTATGTTGTAATCAAAAGTACATGTATACCCAAAGCCCTTTGAAGCCCCTGCCGGAACTGATAAGTAAAGAACACATCTCTGTCTGAAAAAAATAGTGTGTTGAACTCCATGCAGACATAAAATCTCTCAGATTTTTAGTCCTCCCAGATCATCAACACTAAAGGTCTCATTCATTGGTAACAAGTTTGAAACATTTGTAAGTCTGTTGACGACAACACAAAAAAACAAATTTTCTTCGAGGTGACCTCGCTAATCCGGTCATGAAGTCCATCGTGAAATAGTTCTACTTCCACTCTGGAATGGGTAACTACTGTAAAAGGCCTACTAGTCACTAATTCTCCGCCTTCATCTACTGACAAGTAGAACACCTTAACACGAAACTAGAACCGTATCTCTTCATACCTAGCCACCAGTACCGGCGATGAAGATCCTGATACATCTTGGTGATTCCATGATGAACTAACCAAACTGAGGAATGAAAATACCACATCAGCTTTTCTCGTAAGTATGCTGGTACCCATACGCATCTCTAGAAACAAATGATCTCAACCTCACCCTTTGTCCATCCAGGAAGAGGATCCTCTCATAACACACTCTCCTGTAGGACTAAACATTCTGAGTATGATAGCTGCCTCATTCGTACACAATCAAGAAGTGTAGAGGTGATATCTATAGAAGATATTAATGTCTGTCCCTGTCTATCATGAACCTCCAGATGCATCTCAGAGAACAAATCCATATATTGCCAATCACTGCTGGCCTCCTGAACTGCCTGAATCTGAGTTCTCATGCTCAATGCATCTTCCAATCTATTTCCCTTTCTCGGCGTTTAGGCAAGCTCGAAATCAAAATACGGAAGACACTCGACCCACCTACGCGGTCTCAGATTCAGATCACGATCAGTGAAGATGTACTTGAGACTCTTGTGGTTAGTGAAAACTGAAAAGTGCTCCCACAGAAGGTAATGTCTCCAACATAGCAAGGCATGAATGACATCTACCAACTCCAGATCCTGCATTGGGTAGTTCCTCTCATTTGGCCTCAACTGTCGAGACCCGTACGCAATGAATCTGTCTCCCGGAATAAGAACAACGCCCAGCCCAATACCTGAAGCATCAAAATAAACAGTATATATCTTTCCTAGCTCTAGAAAGACTAGTATCAGTGATGACGTCAACCTTCCCTTTAGCTCCTGAAAGGCTCACTTACAAGAACCTGACCATAAGAACTTCACCCCCTTCTTGGTCAGACCTGTCAATGGTGCTTCTTGGTGTGAAAAGTCATGAATGAAGCGTCTGCAATATCCATCCAGCCCTAAGAAACTCTATTCCTCAAAAATGTTCTTCGGATGCTCCCACAAAACTACAGATCTCACTTTCTCTGGGTCCAGAGATATTTCTGCCTCTGAGATGACATGACCTATGATGTGAATCAGATCCATCCAAAAGTGGCACATTGAGAGTTTGGCATAAAGATTATGCTCTCTCAGTGTACTCAGAACGATCTCAAGATGGGTATCATGGTTGTGTCGAGTGTGAGAGTACACCAATATATCGTCTATGAAGACCACGACGAAAGAATCCAAGTAAGGATGGACGAATCTTTTCATCAGTGCCATGAAAATTTATAGCACATTTGTGAGACCGAACGGCATGACCATATACTTATTGAGACCATACCTACTCTTGAAGTCTATCAGAGGTATATCTAATGGTCTAATGTGCAAATAATAATAACCAGAACTCAAATAAATATTCGAGAACATCCGAGATCCTTGAAGATGATCAAAGAGGTCATCACTACTCAGCTAGGGATATTGGTTCTTGACTGTCAATTGGTTCATATTCCGATAATCCCCACAGAGCCTAAGGGTATCGTCTGCCTTCTTTGCAAACTGGACAAGAAAACCCCAAGGAGAAGTACTGGGTTGGATGAACCCCTTTGCCTGCAACTCCTCCAACTGCTTCTTGAGCTCCTGTAACTGAGGTGTAGCCATCTAATAAGGAGGAATGGACACTGGTGTCGCTCCTGGCATAAGCTCCATAGAGAATTCTACCTCACGCTCTAGTGGAAAACCTGGAAATTCCTCTAGAAAGATATCACTGAAATGTTCCACCACAGGAGAAAAGTATATCAGTGAAAACCCCTGGTCATCTAGATAAAGACTAGAAATATGGGTCGTAAACCCTCCTATCCCATGATGCTCGAGTCCTACTCGACTTTCCCGAACATCCCATTCACCTCTATGACGAAAGGATTCACCCACTAGTGAAATTAAACTCACCCTGTGGCTATAAAAGTCGACGACTACCAGGAAGGGAACCAACCAGTCCATCCTAAGAATGAAATCATATCCTGCCATATCTAGGACATATAGATCCCATATGAAACGTTACCCTACAACCTTGAGAGGGAACTCTCTACACTGACATACACTAGATGTCCTCTTCCAAAATGGTGTGTCTAGTGTCAACAATTCAGCAGAAAAAAGGATACAGAGCCCAAGGATATCCAAAAAAAACAAAGATAAAGCTATGCGTAGCTCCAGTATAGAAATGTTCTATAGATAAAACTGTGGCTACTAAGATCATACCATGTACTGTAGATGTTCTGGGATCCGGCTCTTGATAGGTATTCTCCACCGCAAAAGTCTGGACTACCCTACGACCTTGTGACCCTACCTGACCACTTTGATATGATCCAACCTACTGTCACTGAATGACTGGAGAATGAATTCCATGACCTCCACCTCCACCTCAGCTGGAAATGCCAGAAGAACACCAATTCTATGACTGGTAAGAAACTGGTGGTGCTGCTCTTGAACGTGGAGTCATGGAAGTACCCCAATCACCAACTACTGGTGAGAAAACCTGGAAGAAACACTGAACATGACCCATATAGCCACATGATCGGCACTCCACTGGGCCCCTCTGGCACTAGCCTCGTGTGCCATCCCCTTACAAAATAGTATCATACCACATGGCTACCTGAAGATGTATCTCGCCATCTTGGATCACCGCGTGTAGACTCCCTATGGTGCTTCCAACTATCAAATGGAGGAACACTAGCTCTGGAAGCAGAACCACCCTGGATCGTAGCTCTAGAGTCTCTCATATTGCGCTCTGCAATCAGTGACTAGTTGACGATGTATGTGATGGAAGTAAACTGGATGATATTCACATAGGAGCAGATCTCCCTCTTGAGATCATCATCATTCTTCCTTCCCAAGAACGTCCCATCTCCACCCCGGAGGGGTGTGACACACTGCAGCTCTGTGAAAGAGATGAATTCTCTATAACAAATAGAGTACCCTGCTCTAGACTCATTACATTCCAGTCTCGATCAGCCCTCAGGGTATACGGGTAGATGAAATCATAAAAAACGTGCTGGAACTCCTTCCAATCCATAATCTGCTTATGTCTCACCCGTGAGATCACATTCCACCACCTCTTGGTGGAGTCTCGCAGCATATAGGTAGCGAGCCTAACCAGCCTCTATGGAGGTGTCTCCAGATGCTGAAATATAGTTACCATGTCTTCCAGCCATGAATGTGCAGCCTGTGGTCCTCCTTTTCCAGAGAAAGTAGAAGGATGCTGCTGCTAGAAAAACCATGTCAAGTCTTCCATAGTCGTGGTAGGAGAAGGTGCTCCCTCAAGGGTCTGCATCATCCTCATAAATCCTTCCCTAAACTATGCATAAGTGCCTGCAATGGGTACAACTACTGGTGCCAAGGCTGGCATAGCATGAGGATCCGCAAGAGGTCCTTGATCGACCATATCGAGTGTCTGATCACTGTCTGTAAATTGATGTAAAACTGGAGGATGTCTTGGAGGCCTGGCTATGAAAGATCAAAAGCACAAAAAAGATAAGGATTAACAAGAACTAAGAACTCAGGAGTACAAAATGGGAAAAGGAGAGAAAAACGTTCATGTTTACAAAACACGACTACAGGGCGTGTACTTGAACTCTATTCCCTTGCCCGAGTCTCTATACATGACAAACCTAGACGATCCATATTAACCCTTGACTACACGGCCTGTTTCCTAGAGACATGGCGTGTACGAGACAAGGTTCTGGTGACCCGTGTTGTTAGTTACACGACCGTCTACATGGCTGAACCTTACATGGTGTGTTCCAAATAAACACATTGTGTATAAGTGACGATTACACTAACCTGCATTGTTAGTTACATGGTCAGGTACCTGGAACAAGCTGACACAACATGTTCTTACAAGACATGGCGTGTTCTACTCGAGATTCCTCAACCCGTGTGATTAGTTACATAGCCGTGTACACGGTTCTAAACCACCTGCCATTTACCTACCATACAGGGCATGTTGTTGATGAAATTTCTACAACACCGTGTTCCTGCACACATAGTCAGTGACATGGTCTGAAACTACACAGTGTGTAGTCATAAAGTACACGACGTGTATTCTGGGTTTTTCGGCGTAGTAGCTCAGAAACTGCATTGAAACCCATAAAACACAGAAAACATGGAAAGGAGGTGCCGAATTTTGATATGTGGGGGCCCATAATCCCTTAGAATCAAATATTGGAATCCTATACAGTCATATATAAGGAAAACGAGTCAATGATTCACGAATTTTCGATTCAAGAGGGCCCATAACGCCTCCAGAAACAAAATTTGGTCTTGATTTAAGTAAAGTACAAATCAAAAAATTTATCTATCAAAATAACAGGGATTCTATCAAAGCATCTATCAAAACAGTATGCATAATCTACCCAAGTTTCATCACAACAACATGCAAGTGCTAATGCACCCTAGATTTCATGTCAAGAATGCATGGAATGTGATTTCTAAAAAATGTCTATATGATGCATGGATGGCATACCCTCATCTCATCAGGTTGCGACATAAAATAGAACCAAAATAGAAACAAAAATAACAACACATGGCATGTGAATCACTCTAGGTGAAATTATATCTACCATAAATCTCAAAAACCAGAAAACTGCAATTAACTAGGTAGTATGGCTTTTCCCTGTACACGGGTTAGCTACTCCCAAGCACAGCTTAATACCAAGTACCAAGTCTGTCCAATCCCTGACTAAAGGCTCCAAACAAAAAATCATGAGAAAATAACTCCTCTAATACAACTTTGTAATGTCCCGGTTCTGGAAGCCACCTAGAGGCACCCCATACCGGGTTGGTCACATGGCCTCATGTGCATTTCTCAAAACGCCAGAGGTTGCTGACTAGCAGCGAGGGCCTTGTGTATGATAGTGGGGAAACTATGCCCTCATTGGTAGAGTACACAATGGAAGAAAAACAATCATACAACAGCAGAAACCATAACTGTACATACAAGAGTAAACAATAAATAGTGGAAGACTAACAGTAAACAACAGGAGCACACAAACATGTATATGAAATGATGCAAGATACATATTTCTAGGAAAGCATCTAAACAAGTAAGAATGCTGAATACAATAGTAATCCAAAGTGCAATAGAAAACAGGTAAGATCCTTAGTATCGCAAGCCATAGCTTGGTCCCATGCTCTCTAGCCCCATAGCAAGTCAAGTACCTGATGTAGAAGGGTGCTTCCTTTATCTATTACTGCAACAATATAATCTGTTTAGGCCCAAAAGCATGGCCCAAACAGGGTGTGAGACATGGTCCCAGTAGGAAACCATCAGATGATCTGTGCCTAAAAGTTATTTAATACAAGACTGTAAAAATACAGGAATAAGTTAAAAGTAAAACACACAACAACTACAATCCACAGAGTCTAGCATATAAAGTGCCCAAGTAACATCCAATCAACATGAAGAACAACAGGTAAACCCCTGGGTATTTCTCACAACATAACCCTTATGGTTCAACCTATAAGTACTAGAAACACTCTGAGCAGCACACACAGTCTCGCCCCTCTAGTTCAGCTAATGAATAGACTTTCTGTGGAAGCACTCACCGTCAATTCCCCCTATAGTCTCATATCATACTAAAAGCTCTCTGAGGAATAAATCAACGTCTCATTCCCCCTTTCACCCACTTCGAGGAACTCTAGACTCTCCGAGGAAGCACTCAATGTCAATTCCCACTTGCGGTCTCGTATCATAAATTAAAGTCCCTCTGGAGAAGCCCTTACGTCCATTCTCCCTATGGTCCTCTACACTAGGTTCTCTCAGTCCTGTGTAAACAAACATGCATAGCACGCATATCACCCCATGTAAACCTCAAGAACAACTTCGCTATCATTCTAAGGCACAATAACATAACAGTACAACAGTTCCACTATCGTATAACTAGGCATGGCTATTGGAAAAACGCCTAACAAGAAAAACATGCATGGAAAAACATCTAGAGAACAGTAAAACTTACCCTATTCACAAGTAATGTCTTATACTCAAGAAATCCAGAAAAGTAGGAGAACAACATTGGAAAAATAGGGAAACACACAATATCTTGTTCAAGGGAATTTGTGGAATTGCACAAAATATTCAAAGACATCTTGAGGAAAGGCACAAACCACCTACCTCGATTCTAGGAGATCAATATACTTGAACCAAAATGATTTATTCTACTTATATCATCAAAGATCGGAGAAAACATCCAAAACGTTCAACCCAAGATATATTGAGAAAGAAGAGGAACTAGAAAAAAGGCTCAAGGAGAAGGAAGAACTCACCGCTTTGGTTCCAACGCAATCAACGACGATTGCAAAAGAGTTCATATGGAAGCTTGGGGGCTCGTTGAAGATCAGTGGTCATACAGAACGCTCTCGGTTGAACGAGACATAAAACAAGTGTGTTTTGTCCGTCAGGCGCGACCCCAGTCCATTTAATGAAAAAAATGAAAACACGCGGTGTGTACTTCTGGGGTACACGATGTGTACTCTGTTTTTCCATTCTCCAGTTCAAGCAGCCTCCACATTACCCCTACACACCGTGTATGTGGCCCGGACATGGCCAGCAAACCACTTCGAGTGGCAAGGGAGTAAACGACGTATAAGGCCCCATCGTTAAACCTTAATTAATCTTGAGTTATTACAAGATTACACATTGAGTATCTTTTTAGGTTTAGAGTTTTAGAGAATTAGATCATAAAACATGCATTACATCCCACATTTAAAAAAAGTGGTTACATAAAAGATAGTATTAATTTTTCCCATTAACAGAAATAAATTTAAAATAAAACATGGATTCCTTTTTGAGACTTCCTTAACACTGTCATCATATATTGTACCATTCCCTTAACCTGTGAAAAACATTTCAAAAACATGGGATAAGGACAAAAAGCTCAGTAAGGTATATAAAAATATGGAAAGGAAACATGAGTACATATATACATAAGAATGAAATCATACTTTACACATAAAACATAGGAACTTTAACATACCTCATAAAATCTTTAATAAATCATAAAAATCATAAGACATAAAGGTATCTTGAGGCATTCATAACATTCTTAGGCAGGGAGTAACCCTCTTGGTTACATTTGGAATAACCATAACAGTATATTTCCTATAATCTCGTTGGAGAAACCTCAACGTTTAACTCCTTCATGTTACCCAATGCATTGGAGAGCTATATCGGGCTCACCTGCCCTTAGTTTATCACAGAACCACCCGTCTTCATAAACAATTCCCACGAAACATAACATATTCGTATCACATAAAACATGCATAAAAAAAACATAACATTTCCATATTTCAATCACAAGAGATCACATCATGATATTATCATAAATAAAAACATCTAATAAAACCACTAAAACTCTATGAGAGAAAAATCCCTTTATACTTTTAAAATATTAAAAGAAGACATTTAAAATATATTTTAGAATAAAAGTGTCCCATAACACTTCTAAACTTTTGAATGGTCTTTAAAACATTCATGTCTATATAAATAAATCCATAAAACCATTTTTAAAACATTCACATGGATGATAAATTTTTAAAAGAATAAATCTTTAATCACATTTAAAACAATGTTTTAATAAAAGAGTCCTTTTCCATTTCGATCCTTTAAGTTATAAGCAACATGAAATTAGACCATTTTCAAATCACATAAATGACTTGAGTATAGACATAATATGGATATGGAATGTCAAAGGGGCTGTATATACACTTTAAAAATAATAAAAATGCATATCATTAAGAAGTGTCTCAAGGAAGAGAAATTGAGATGTATCCCCATTCAAAGATCATGTCATTAGTGAAAGGAGAAATCAATGACATAATTATGTGTGAAAATTATAAATACACCAAATATAAGTTGATATTATGTGTAAAACAAACAGAGGTCATTCACACATATTCATAGGATTCCATATTAAATATCTACAAGTTTAGCTAAAAGAAATTGAATTTGGGTTATGAAGTTCCCCTGGTAAAATTCTACAGCCCAATGACGTTACTTTTAAAATTTATAAAATTGGTTGATGAGAGAAAAAATAGTATCTCATCACTTGGAAATAAAATTTTCATCCATAAGGATAGAGACGAAAATATCCCAAAAAAAGGATGTAAATCAATAGACATAAAAAAATAAGACTTTTTAAAAGAGGAGTGTGAAAGGTTCCCTTACCGATTTGGGAAACTTTCGAAATGTACACCCAATGAAAGAAGGGTCATACAATGAAAATGTAACTACCAATAAATGAGTATATATCGTACTAATAGTAAAATAATGGGCAGTACATAGGCCACACAAAATGAAATGGTGGCGAATGTAGCATGAATCTCATAGGAATGAAAATTATGATTAAAATCTCCTTTTGAAAATTCGGCAGCCTAACGGCGCCACATAAATTGTCCAAAAATGGATTGAAGAGATAAAATAGGTTCCTTCATAATCTTAACATAAAAAATACAGTAAGATTAATATAAAAGAACATACCAATCATAAGAAATATGAGCTTAAATGGAATGACATAAAAGGGTTTTCTTAAAAAGAAAGAGAGGGGCATGATCCCTTACCTCGTGTCCGACATGACTCGATCGTTATTTAATCACCTGAATAATAAAATTTGGTAAATTTATATTTTTTTAAGGAACTCCTTTAAATATTATTATTCAGTTCATATCACATATTATAATGTTATAATAATTGGTCAATAATGTGAGTTCATATCAGACGTTTTTGTCGATGTTCGGTACATGAGTAAAAATTGAATTTGTTGGAAAATAATTTTCCAAGTAGTTATAGGTACATCATATCCAGAATAGTATTGATGTTTTAAATATCATGTATATCCAGTATATATTAATTTTACACTATTCCAGAGAATTTGTAGATAAAAAAATTATAAACACCGTTCATGGAGACGTTAGGCTGTACGTACACATGAACACTACTTTCATTTTTTTCCATATTAATGGAATTAAAATAATGAGATATATATATATATTATATTTCTGGAATGATATACATAATTTAAATGTAATATATTACATATATATCCATTATATATATGTACTTATAATAGTACATAACATTTGGAGATACGAAATGAAATATACCGTTCATGGAGATGGTATGACGTACGTACGCATGAATGCAACTTTCATTTCTTTTTTTCTTGTATTCAATGGAATGAAATAATAATTATATAAAGGTATATTATAATTATAGTAGGATATCATATTTAATACCATTAATTAAATCCTTTATATGTCCCACATATGGCATTAAAGAATCAAATCACTTTGAGGGGGCGGTAGTTCGTACTTCCTAAAATGAAGATATCGCATTTACCAATAATTGAAACCATAATGGTATTCCATAAATGAAAAATACAGAAGCTTAAGGAAAACATAAAAATATTATATATCATATATAAATATAGTGACATCTTAATGGACACCTTTTAAGGTGTTAAAAGAATATTGAACAATCATAGTTTCCTGTGGTAGAAATTCACCATCCACATGAACAATATGTTATTTAACCATTAGATGTAGTTGTGTGTAAGTGTAGCTCAAATAATTCTTAAAACAACATCATAGTATATTGAAGATAATGGTTTTGTTACAAAATAAAGGAATGGAAAGATTTTACGGGGTTGGAGAAGCAAAATAAAACATAAGAACACAAGAGAAGACATTACTTAAAATCAGGTAACTCTTCGTGGATTGAGCTCAAAGGCTTCCATGGAAATAATTATTCCCAATGTGAGGATTCAATGATGAATAGAGGTATGTGGAGAGATGAAATGGGCAGTGTTTGGCTGAGCCAATGGCTTGAGAGGTTTGGGTAAGGTGGTAGAGGTGGGGCCCTTTTATAAGAGGAGAGGAGGGGCACTCTTGGAAAGGTATAAAATATTAATTTATTATAAAATGCTTTTAAGATTTAAAATGTCCCACATTTATATTATTCGAGGATAAGGTTTTAAGGGATAAAAATATACACATACAATATGTTTTTGACATGTTTAGGTATTATATTTTACATTAACTATTCATTTTATTTAAATCGTTAAATAATGAGGTAATCGTTGCATCATCATGATGTCATAAATAATTTAATTTATTTAATGTCTAAAAATTATAAAAATATACTATGATGTAGGAAATATTTTTATCATTACAATTACTATTTATATTAAAAATATGACTTTTATAACATAATTTAAAAATTGTTTTTGTTAAACAATGTATGTTTGTGTTATTTTAACTTTTACTAAAATAAAATGCATTAATGTCATTATCTTACCCAAGTGGCTCCATGGGGTCCCAAAAATCGACCCATGGGTTGTCTTGGTCCGAAATGACTCATTAAATAGGGTTAGGACAAGTTTCAAGTCATTTTCATTTTATTATAATATTATTTTTACCTTAAATCACACTAATTACCAATAATCGCGATTAAAAAACGTAAAAGTTACTGTTCACCAAAAAATTATTTTAATCTCATTGAACCGCATTTTACTTATTAATGATAACCATGTATGTCAGATTTTTGAAAATCAAATCACAGAAGTAGAAACGTTTCATTTAAATGAAAAATCAGTATCTATAACTACCACTTAGTGGTTTCACTATTAATCAAAAATTGATGTTTTTCAGAAAAATACAAAAATTCACTCTAAGCTATATTTGATATTCCAAAATCAAAAATCATGTCCATTTTAAAAAATTAAAGGCATATAAGTTTCATTAATTAATTTAATAATTATTTCCCGCTGTCAAAACAAATAGCGTGTTTTTAAGAAACAGTATCTATTAAAAGATTGACAGTAGTTTAAGTCCAATTTCAAACTGAAATTAATTCTAATGACCACTATTGGATTAAATGGTAAAAATATATTCTAATTCCACTTTAAAATCAATTCAAAATATAATATAATAATATAAATAAATTAGATTAAAAATAGGTTTTGAATTAAAATACAACATTTTTCCATATTCATTAAAAAATGAAATTTATCGGAAAAATACCATAACTATACACAAAGTAAATTTTGATGTACCGATTCTAAAGAATAACATTATTCTATAAACTATAAAACATAAAATTTTCAAAAAGTGTATTTAAAAGAGGTTCGCCATCAAAAGGCGGTTAATCGGCCTTTTAATGAATATTCGAAAGTTTACGCTTAAAAATTGGATTCATTCGCAATTTTAATCCTATAACATTTATTGTAAAAAGTAAAAATATTTGACAATCATATATAATCATTTTTTAGTTATTTATTTTCATTCCTGCCATTAAAATGTCTAGGAATTAACTACCATTTAAAATAATATTATTTTATTATTAGTGTGCAACACATGATTTCAAAGGAACTCGTTGTTGCGTATTTGTTAAGCCATCGAGCATAGTGTTCCCTTTAAATTAATATTAACATTTTATTAACAAAAAAGTGATAAATATAAAAATTTCATATTCTTTATTTACCTGGGGTGTTACATCTTTCCCCCATTTTGGGAATTTCATCCTCGCAATTTAAAATTGTGCTTGGAAACATCATTGAAAATCCCAAATCGAAACACGAGTCAGTAAAACAATCACTTTAAAATAAAGAAAGTAAAGTAAAAAGGTCACACGATTTATCCAATACTAGGATTATGAGTAGAAGAATATGGATATGGAAGAAAAAACAAAGGGTCATGTTCCGAGGGAGAGTGATAGAAAACATGTTTAGGAGAAAGTCAACCACTAGAAAATCACAAACTGGTGATGGGTGAAACAGTATTTGATTCCGCGGTAGGAAAATTTAACACACAACATTTTTGTTTTAAGTTACTTTTCATTGAGGAATTTATTTTTGAGATTAACTAAATCATAAGGAAACATACTTAATTTTCATGTTGACTTTAAACTTTTACTATATTTCTTACACAAACTCATACTTTCTCCAAATTATGAGTATTTAGGAAGACTTGTTTGCTTAAATATTACTATATTCTAATTCTCAAGAATAACCTAATCCAAAAAAAGATAACTATATACTTCCCATGTCTTTAAAACTTAACCAAAACCCAAACCAAAAAAGGTTACTAGAAGATCAGAAAATACCCAAAAAGGATAATTATTTTTAAAATAATAAAATATATTCTTAATCTCCAAAATTTGTAAAAAAAATACCCAATGTTCAACAAACACCATTCAATAAACATCTATTCATAAAATTCATCAATGTAAACAAAACTAAGATTGAAACCCAAATCTCTGAAGGATTTAATCATATAGTCTCCTAAGATAAATCTTAACATTTTTCACCAAAATAATATTAGTTACTCTTATAGTCTCATAATAAAAAATAATTATCCTAATCACATATCCTTCATTATAGTATAATAATTTTCATTGATAACCCAAAATCAGCTTACTCTTAATTCATAAAATCATCTAGCTAAAAATAATTAGTCAAACTAACCAGGGACTTCTCGTAGTCTAGTGGTAGGTGATAAATAACAGTTGCACATTTGTTGTGGGTTCGATCCCCGCAGCTTCATCCAATGCGACGGGTTGTCACACATGCTACGTGTTGTCCATTTTCCAAAACTACATGATTCTAATAACATTCCCCAAAAGCAATAAAATATTCAAAAATAACCATAACATAATTTAACCTTAAGTTTATCTCATTCATTCCAATTTCCATCATAACATATAATAACTCATAATTACCTCAAAATTAAGGATCATATACACTCTAACGGATACCTTTATAACTATTACCTGAACTTCCACATCGATTGGTCATCTTGTACATGATGCATTACAGAACATACCAAGGTTCAAGTGGTTGATCATGTCTCTTGATAGTTGGTTTAGAATAACCACAAGATTTCTCATTGAATCATCCATTTCATCCAGTCTCTTAATCAGGGAACCACCACATCTTCCTTCAAACCCATCGTCACTTTGGTGCATTCTAGATCCATCCATTTTCTAAAAACAGAAATGTCAGTGTGCGTATATCAACAAAATCATTATGTACTAATGAGGAAGATAAAAACTAAGATATACTTACTCATTCACATTATCTAAAACTAGGACTCTTTCTAAAATCCTAACCATTATGGTAATGTCACTTATTCTTAGAGAATACCCTAGCCCTTAAAGTTATCTAAACCGACCTCTGATATGAACTATAAGGCCCCAGCCTTAAACCTTACTTAATCTTGATTTATTACATTATTACACATTGAGGATCTTTTAAAATTTATATTTTTAGAGAATTAGATCACAAAACATGAATTACGTCCAACATTTAAACAAAGTGGTTACATAAAATATAGTATTCATTTTCCCATCCACGGAAACATATTTAAAATAAAACATGGATTCGTTCTTGACATGTCCTTGACACTATCATCATATCTTGTACCATTCCCTTGACCTGGGAAAAACATTTCAAAAACTTGGGATGAGCATAAAAATCTAAGTAAGGGATATAAAAATATGGAAAGGAAACATGAGTACATATATACATAAGAATGAAATCATACTTTACCCATAAAACATAGGCACTTTAACATACCTAATAAAATCATTAATAAATCATTGAAATCATAAGACATAAAGGTAACATGAGGCATTAATAATATTCATATGTAGGGAGTAACCCTCTTGGATACGTTTGGAATACCAATCACAGTATATTCCCTAAATTATCTTCAAAATAAACTCAATGTTTAACTCCTTCGCCTTACCCAATGCATTGGAGAGAAATATCGGGCTCACCCGCCCTTAGTTTATCATGGAACCACCCGTCTTCATAAACAATGCCCAAGAAACATAACGTATTCATATCACAAAAAACATGCATAAAGGAAACATAACATTTCCATATTTAAATCACAAGAGATCACATCATTATATTATAATAAATGAAAACATCTAATAAAACCATTAAAACTCAATGAGTGAAAAATCCCTTTATACTTTGAAAATATTAAAATAAGACATTTAAAATAGATTTTAGAATCAAAGTGTCTAACACCACTTCGAAACATTTGAAAGGGATTTAAAACATTCTTGTCCATATAAATAAATACTTAAAACCATTTTTAAAACATGGACATGGATGATAAATTTTTAAAAGAATAAATCCTTAAAACCATTTAAATCTATGTTTTAATAAAAGAGTCCTTTTCCATTTCAATCCTTTATGTTAAAAGAAAAAATGAAAGTAGACCATTTTCAAATCATATAAATGACTAGAGAGTATAGACATAATATGGATATGGAATGTCAAAGGGGCTGTATATATAGTTTAAAATGAATAAATGTGCATATCATCAAGAAGTGTCTCAAGGAAGATAAATTGAGATGTAACCCCATTCAAAAATCATGTCATTAGTGCAAGGATAAATCAATGACATAATTATGCCTGAAAAGTATAAATACACCCAATATAAGTGTATATTATGTGTAAAAAAACCAGAGGTCATTCACACATATTTATAGGATGACATATTCAATAACTACAAGTTGAACCCAAAGAAATCGAAATTGGGTTAAGAAGTTCCCTTGGTAAAATCCTACAGCCTAACGACGTCACTTTTAAAATTTATAAAATTAGTTGATGAGAGAAAATATAGTATCTCATCACTTGGAAATAAAATTTACATCAATAAGGATATATAAGAACATATAACAATAAAAATATGTAAATCAAAAGACATAACAAAATAAGTCTTCTTAAAAGAGGAGTGTGAAAGGTTCCCTTACCGATTGGGCAACATTCAAAATGCACACCCCATGAAAGAAGGGTCATAAAATAAAGATGTAAATACCCATAAATGAGTTTAATTCATATTAATAGTAAAATAATTGTCAGTACATACACCACAAAAAATGAAATGGTGTCCAATGTAGCATGATTCTCATAGGAATGAAAATCGAGATGAAAATCCTCTTATGAAAATTCGACAGCCTAACGACGCCACATAAAACATCCAAAAATGGATTGATGAGATAAAATATTTTCTCTCATCATATTAACATAAAAAGTACAGTAAGAGTAATATAAAATAACATCCCAATCATAAGAAATATGAGCTTAAAATGAATGACATAGAAGAGTTTTCTTAAAAAGAAAGGGAGGGGCATGATCCCTTACCTCATGTCCGACATGAATCGATCATTATTTAATCTCATGAATAACAAAATATGGTAAATTTATAATTTATTAAGGAGCTAAATTAAAGTTTTGTATTCAGTTAATATCACATATTATAATTTTATAATAATTGGTTAATAAAGTGAGTTCATAACAGATGTTTTTTTCGATGTTCGGTACATGATTAAAAAATTGAACTTGTTGGAAAAGAATTTTCCACGTAGTTATATGTACATCATATCCAGAAAAGTATTTATGTTTTAAATATCATATATATCGATTATATATTCATTTTGTACTATTCCATAGCATTTGGAGATACAAAACATTCAATGCACAGTTCATGTAGATGTTAGGCCGTATGTACGCATGGACACTACTTTCATTTTTATGCCTTAATAATGGAATTAGAACAAAATAAGAGATATATATATTATAATTCCAGAATGATATCAATTTTTTAGATGTAATATATTACATATATATCCATTATATATATGTACTTATAATATTACATGACATTTGGAGATAAGAAATTAAATGTACTATTCATGGAGATGGTAAGCCATACGTACGCATGAATGCTACTTTCATTTATTTTTTTGTTTTCAATGGAATGAAATAATAATGATATAAAGGTATATTAAAATTATAGTAAGATATCATATGTCATACCATTAATTACATCCTTTATACATCCCACATATGGCATTAACGAATCAAATCACTTCGAGGGGGAGGTAGTCTGCACTTCCTAAAATGAAGATATCGCATTTATCCATAATGGAAACCATAAAGGTATACCATAAATCAAAAATAAAGAAGATTAAAGAAAACATAAACATATTATATATCATATATAAATATATTTACATCTTAATGGCCACCATTGAAGTTGTTAAAAGAATATTTAACAATCATCGTTTCGTGATGTAGAAATTCACCATCAACAGAAAGAGTATATTCTTTAACAATTAGATGTAGGTGAGTGTAAGTGTAGCTCTAATCCTTCTTATAACGACATACTAGTATATTTATGATACTGTTGTTGTTACCAAATACTATAATTGAAAGAGTTTAGGGGGTTGGAGAAGCAAAATAAAACATTAGAACACAAGAGAAGACATTACCATAAAATCGGGTAACTCTTCTTGGTTTGAGCTCAAAAGCATCCTTGGAAAGGAATATTCCCTAACTGAGGCTTCAATGATGAATAGAGGGATGTGGAGAGATTTAATGGGCAGGGGTAGGCTGAGTCAATGGCTTGAGAGGTGTGGGTAAGGTGGTAATGGTGGGGGCCTTTTATAAGAGGAGAGGAGGGGCACTCTTGGAAAGGTATAAAATATTACTTTATTATAAAATGTTTTTCAGATTTAAAAGGTCCCATATTTATATAATTTGAGGATAAGGTTATAAGGGTTTGGAATTACCCATTCAATAGGTTTCTGAAAAGTGTAGGTATTATATTTTACATTATCTTTTCATTTTATTTAAATCATTAAATAATGAGGTAATCGTTGCATCATTATGATGTCATAAATAATTTAATTTATTTAATGTCTACAAATTATCAAAAAAACTAATATGATGTAGGAAAGCTTTTTAGATTTCCAATTACTATTTATAGTATTATATATGAATTGTACAACCCCATGTAAAAATAGTTTTAGTAAAACAATACATGTTTGTGTCATTTTAACTTTTACTTCAAATAAAAGAATTTAATGTCATTATCATATCCAAACGGCTCCATGGGGTGCCAAAAATCGACCCATGGGTTGTCTTGGTCGGCCATGACTCAGAAGATAGGGTTAGGACAAGTTTCATGTAATATTCATTTTATTATAATATCATTATTACCTTAAATCACACTAATTACCACTAATCGCGATTAAAAACGTAAAAGTTACTTTTCACCAAAAAATTATTTTAATCTCATAGAACCAAATTTTAATTATTAATGACAACCATGTATGTTGGATTTTTTAAAATCAAATCACATAAGTGAAAAAGTTTCATTTAAAAGAAAAAACAGTTTCTTTAACTACCACTTAGTGGTTTCACTATTCGTCAAAAATTGATGTTTTTCAGAAAAATACCAAAAATTCACCATAAGATATATTTGATATTCCGAATTCAAAAATAATTTCCATTTTACAAAATTAAAAACATATAAGTTTCATTAATTAATTTAACAATTATTTCCCGTTGTCAAAACAAATAGCGTGTTTTTAATAAACATTATATATTAAAAGATTGACACTAGTTTAAGTCCAATTTCAAAGTGTAATTAATTCCAATGGCCACTATTGGATTAAAGGGTAGAAATATATTATAATTTCACTTTAAAAACAATTCAAAATATAATATAATCATATAAATAAATTAGATTAAAAAGTGGTTTTGAATTAAAATACAATATTTTTCACTATTTATTAAAAAATAAACTTTATCGGAAAAATACAAATAAATTTACACAAAGTAAATTTTGATGTCCTGATTCTGAAGAAGAATATATTTTTTCAAATATAAGATATAATATTGTAAAAAAATGGATTTAAAATAGGTTCTCCATCAAAAGGCGGTTAATCGACCTTTTAAAGAATATTAGAATTTTTACGCTTAAAAATTGGATTCATTCGTATTTTTAATACTTTAACATTTATTGTAAAAAGTAAAAATATTTGACAAACATATATAATCATTTTTTAGTTATTTATGTTCATTCCTGCCATTACAATGGCTAGGAGTTAAATATAAAAAAAAATATTATTTTATTATTAGAGTTCAACGTAAGATTTCAAAGGAACTCGTTGTTGCGTATTGGGTAAGCCATTGAGCATAGTGTTCCCTTTAAATTAATATTAACATTTTATTCACAAAAAAGGGATAAATATAAAAATTTCATATTCTTTATTTACCTAGGGTGTTACACGACGTGTACTCGTAAAGTACAGAGCGTGTGCTTCAAAATGTTCCAGAAATCCCTCTTCTCTCAAAAACTCCAAGAAAAGGAAAGACATACCTAAAACGATGATCCGAGTTCTTAAATTTTTATGCCCCATTGATATGCCTCTGGTACAAAATATATATTATTGTTCATTTTAATATTTTATTATAACATTAAATGGATTTATATCTCACTGCATTCTTATGTTTGTCCTCATGTTATCCCATTCAGTTTTGAAAACCATAAAAATTTAGAGGCATGTTTTGAATGTTTTCTATAATATTATTGTAAAACATGTTTAAAATGTTATGTAATGTACCTAGTTACCAAATCAATGATAAGTAACAATAATATTTTTTGTATTATGTGTATTTTTAAGCAATAAATCTTGTATTTATGTGAAATAAAGAGCATGGTTGTTATTATTTTCATCAGAGTATAATTTTAGTTTCATTTAATTTTAGGATTAGAAAACTCTAGGTATAAATCATAGTATAAGAAAAAATCTGGAAATTTTTGTAAGTATATATTATGTTGTTTATCATGAAAATTAATATAAACCTATATAATTTAAATTGTACATGGTTTGGGAATTTATATAATTTGGGGTAACAACTCTGACAAGGTGTCATGGACCTTACTTGGGGTAACCAGGTACATGACAGTAGGCCTTACTATTCAATTTGACACTACCAGGGGATAAGATTTGGTAAATTCCTAATCTATTTATGAGCCATTATTAAGGGAAAAATATCATGTCATTCAAATATAAGTTATTAATTAGATCATGGGTAGGAGTGTTTGAAGCGAAAAAAATATTAAGTTAAGGAAATAAATTTAATTTATATTTTATAACATTAATGACATATAATTCGAATTTATGTGTTTCGTAGTTATAAATTCTCATCGTTAATTATCCTTTTATTCTTTTTGGAGTTAAGAAATTGTAATTATTATGTAAACAAATAATTTGATGAAAATATGATGATTTCACAAACGAGATTCCATACCCGATGGGAGCATGAATTGAAAACATTGTCAAGATACAATATCAGTGGAATCAGGTTCAGAATAGAAACATGGATAAGGAGGATCATCCAAATCATTCTTAAAGAAAACAAGATTTGATTGAGTGATATTTTGGATAAAGGACTATGAAATTAAATGGAACATATAATCCCTTAATGACAGAACAATTGATCAATTCCATTGAGAATATATTCTCTATCATTGAATGTTTTGTGAATGAGAAGCATCTAGTAGTTGTATATCATGTTGAGGTAGTAGTTGATTTGTGGTGGACATTGATAAAAAAATATAAATCAAGAGGTAGAGATCAATGAAATGTCATGGATGTAATTACATAAATTTTTTTCTAGTAAATATTTTCCTCTCACTATATGAGTTCAAAATGAAAGGGATTCCCTTTACCTTAAGAAAAAATATAGTGATCATATCAATAAATATGGGGAAAAAATCACAATACATTCATGATACACATCCAAATTTTTTTTTAAATATAAATTAAGGGTTGATCAATTTATTAGTGGGTTAGAATTATAACCCCCAGAGAATTTGAGAAATTATTTTTTAAATTAATTTATTATTGTTGTTGTTTTTCATTTCACACAACAATAAAAATAGTTGTTATATATATATATATATATATATATATTAAAGAACAATTTTTGGCTTGTATTATAGGTAATTCCAATTTAAACATGCACTAAATGGAATGTAATGGTATGATTTAAATAATAAGATAATAGATTTTATATTATGTTTCATGATAGTCTGACATTCCTTGAAGGCTTGTGTAACATACAGGATTGTGATTTAACAAACATTAATATATTATTAATATATAAATATTTGATAAATTAAATCATAGCATATCCATTAAGTTACTGGTATTTAATTTTAGTAATATCTTATTAAAACCAATGAAATCAATTCATTAGTTACAATGAAAAAATTAAATATAAATAGAATATTTTTATGGAAAAATGTTTCTATGCACACACTGCTAATTTTTTATTAGTAAATTATGTTTAATACAATTACTTAGTGAAATATATTTAATATAAAAAAAATATATTCATTATTTTATTTATTATATTCACCAAATAGATTTGATTTTAATATAATAAGAGTAAAGAAAATTTTACACATAATAACCTATATTTTTTATAATGTAAATTTATTTCCCTTTGTTGGAAAAAAATGAAATATAAATTTGTAAACAATTTTATATTTTTTATTTTAGAATAAAAATTATTCTGTATATAAAAAATATTTTGGATCTTTTTTTATTTTTATGTGAGGTTTCATTTTTTAAAGATTTGTGAAAAATACTAAAATTTAACTCAAAACTACGTTTTCATCTATTTTATTTATACTGTAAGATTATATTTTTAATTTAAATTTTAATTCGTTCAAATTTATATCTTTTTATACAATATAGATAATTTTATTAAATTTCATATTTATATTGGTTTTGAAACCATAAGAATCATTTTAATGATTGTACATTAAAACCACGCTCTGTCTTCCAATGTATGAGATTATATATATATATATATATATATATATAAATTCATACTACTTATTTGAGTAGAATTTCCAAAATGGATAATATATTTGGTATCATATTAATTTATGAGGTGTAATAATATTATGTTAGTTTTTGAACAATAATTTTAGTGATGGAAAATGAAATTAATTACCACAATAAACATTAAATTACTCTATATGAGGGACTATATTTTAAACATGAGTGCTAATATAACATATAAAATTGTTCAAAAGAATATTTATGTATATAATTAAAATATATCTTCCATTTTATATAATTTTTTTACTTTTTTACTAAATTTAAATAAAAATCATGGATAGGGTGTCCCTTTTCCAAAATTTTACAATATTGCCACTCCTCCACTATAAAAGGCCTCTTACATCCCTTGTCCAAAATCTATTCAAGACAAACAATTTTGGCAAAGATATACACAATTATCATACAAAAATCCCTTCATTCATAATTGAATACCCCATTGAGTAATAATTAAATCATGTTTATATGAAAAAATAATATTATATTTATGATATAATTATCATTAATTAAATATTTATTTCACAAACCTAGTTTAATTAATGATTATTGAGAAACGGGAACATTACCCATACATACGTACAAGCTATTGTCTCTATGATTGTAATGTTGACTCATTTTTCACAACATATTTAATGTTTCGATTAAAAAAAAATTTGAAAATATAATAAATATTTATTTATTATTATTCTATTAATGTTTTTCTAATTTCCCCTTTGACAATTGTTGATGCACCAAATTCATTTTTACCACATGTACCGAATTTTTTCAAAACACCTAACATAATATAATATATTCAGAATTGTAAACTAATTGGTAATAATTGAATTAAAATTATTTATAAACATTAAAAAGGATCTAAAAAAATAATTTATTAAATTTTTTATTATATTAGAATATAATGACACATGAAATTAGTTCGACTCAAAGTTTGGGATTTTTATATCACTTTTTATATTTGTGATATACATGCCTTATTCACCACTCAATTATTTTATGTGGTGTATATACTATCCATGAATGTATTATATTACTATTTTAATTAAATTTGTGGTTATTTATATAAAAATTTTATGATATATCAATCAGCGGTTTTATGTTTCAATATTTACCAAATTTATAATGTAATTTTTTTCTTAATTTCCCTTCTTTGGGAGACAGAACATGTTATACATGTATGTTTTTATATTACCGGTATAAACTAACTTGGAAGTGTTATTAATATAAACTAATTATTTTTATGATATCTTAAGGATTTATGATAAATCATTTTCCTACATTGGCAGTATTATTCAATGTTACCATGTGGTAAGAGTTTATTGAAAAAATATCAATGTTTGTTAAGATTGATTATGATCAAATTTTTTTGGAAGAAATGTTTTGATCCAGCAATCAATAACACTCATAAAATTTCTTCTTCTAGGTTTATTATTGATGTTTCCATGTAATATTACCAATTTCCCACTCCTTGGAACATTTGGTAATAAATAAAATCTTTTACAAAACAAGACCTTACCTCTCTCTTTGGTCCAAAATTTGAGTTTTTTAAAAAGCATGATTTCCAAAAACGGATTTTGAGAACATTATGCTAATATCCTATGATCATTATTGAAATTTCTTATAATTTCATTCATTTAACAATTTTTTCAAAGAAATATTCTTCTCAATTTATGAATAATAAATTTTTATAACCTTTTACCATACAAAATGAATATTTGTTTTACCTCACATGACATGTCACGATTCACCCACCATTCTTTCATTAGTGTTTCCATTTCTTAATTCAAATGTAAACTTTTATGAACATATTTTTTATTTTTTATTTAATTGAAACAGTTTTCATATCATTTTCAGATTTTCTATATCATTATTCAATGTTTTTTTTCATGTAATGTGGTTTTCATATGGTTTTCAAGAATCATTTATTGGTTTTCAATGAAAATGGTATTCAAAAGGTTTTAAAGCTCTTATAACATGTTTTCAATGGAAAAGTCCACTAGTATTTTTTCAATTCATCCTTTATCAATTTTGATGTTTATTTTCATGAAGATGATTTTCAAATACTTTTATGTTTTATGAATAATTTTTCAATGGAGAAAGTATAATTTCCTCTGTAAATGTTTTTAAAATTTAATTTTGAAATTATTTCCAATCTAAGATAACAACTGTTAGTGTCACTCATTAATTTCTTGGAAAATTATGTCATTATTTCAATTCATATTCATTCCATAAATGAATTACGTCTTGTTTTATGGGTATTTATGAAACATGTTTCTATTTCATGTGTTATATTTTTCTAAAACCCATATCATTTAATGGATTATGATTTTGTGACATGATTATTTAACATGATTTTTTCCACATGTTAAGGTATGATTTAAGGTTTATAATACCCATTTCATTTCATGGGTTATGATATGATTATTTATGATTGTGTTTCACATGTATTTATGATTTTATTATGATATTGGTGTGACCTATATGTCCCTAAAATGCATTAGGTAACGATTTATATATCCTGCGACAAATAATTATGTTAACTGTAGTAAACCATGACTACCAAGATGGTATGAGGATTAAAATCATTCTACTAAGATGACCACGTTAGTGAAAAATGAATAAAAAAATTGTATGGGGAGTGAACCCAAAAAACTAAAATAATATTGGAAGTGATTCTTTGGCTATTATATAAATCATATTTTATGATTATATGTTTTCCAAAATTAAATGTCTTATTCATATTTTATGATTTCATGAATTATGTTATTCATTTCATTATGATTCATGTCTTATAAACAATAAAGGATTATTTTATGAATCATTTTTATTATCTTTCATGTTCAGGGTATGATTTTACATTGTTTTGATCATGTTTCCATATTCCAACTCTCATGTTTACGCATACATGCCTCCATTTTCCCCCATTAATGAGCATCTGACCTCACAGATTTTGGTGTTTTCTTCCCTAGGTTCTGAAGATATGTATTAATTATTATTTTTATAAGAATCTATCTTGTCAGGAAGATCATAGTGGGAGATAATGTTGCTTACTTATGTACCAGTGTTCAGGTTTCCATGTTTATAAAGGCACTATAATAAAATGTTATTTTGGCGTCTCCTTTGGTACAATTTTAAGTATTTCTTATAAGTGATGTAATTTCAATGTATGTTAATAATAGGTCATTATAATTGGTTTCAGAGTGAAACTTTAGTTATCCATTGGAAACTAGGATTAGAAAACAAAAGTTATAACTCTATTTAATTACCTATGAATAAACTTATGGATAAGTAAAAGTAAATGAATATTTCCTAGAAATATGATAATGGATAGAGTGAGTGGTTTCCTAGGGGTGTGAGGGGTATCAAACATAAGAAATCTATGTTCTCATTACTGCCTGACCCTCTAGATGTGGATAATCCAAGGAAAATTAGCATGGCGTACTCCTCCTGAGGTTTGAAACCAATCTTTTCCTCAGAGTGATAGAAGATGTGATTCAGGTGAGATCCAATAATGCTAATCCAAGATTATATTAACTAATGGGATCTAGGCGGTCTAGGAGGACCACGGGTCTTATGATGTAAGAGATCCATCGATACCATTGATATGTTTGTAATAGCACGATTGACCCAAAAAAGTAATGTATGGATAAAATAGCATGTCGTATAATAGGATTCCAATGAAATTTGGAATGTGTACACTTGAAAATATGAATCATTTAAAAAATAAATGTATTCATTATAATGTGGATCTTTTATAAGATCAATTTGGAATTTCTCTGGTTCATTTAGAAAATTTGGTCATAATTTACAAAAACATTTTGTAGTCTTTCTAATAGGGATAACTGTTAGGTATTTACCTAGTGTGAGATATCATGTTGTTTGAGGAACCCTAGATGTTGTCGGAGCTAAGGATTGTAAACAAGGGACATCTAAAGCATCGTATATTCTTGTCTAATACATGTATTATTAGATAATTGCATGTGAACAATCATGTGACGAGTATGGGTAACCAAAAACGAAGTGCTCAAAAGGGGATAAAAAGGATACCCTGATAAGACATAATATATTATTTCTAAGAGATTCGACTTAGAACGATTATATATACATGGTCCATCCAATAATCAAAAAATATATTTTTTGGTTATCCCTAACTTCATCGTCAAAAAACAATTTATAAAACCTTGTCTTTTTACAACAGGTCTGAGTAAAATAGCAATGTTTCAAAGCACATATGATTATTAATATTCCCAAAAAGGAATCTATTGATTCTTTACTATAGGTGCGATATTTTACTTCACATGAGAGGTCTTTGGTTCATGTCCAGGATGTTCCACCTATGAAAGGTAAAGAAAGAAGCATCATCTATTTACTCAATCATGCATGTTACACTTTTTTGGGGATATATCTCAGTTAGTAGAGCTCCACACTTATAGTTGGGTCATTTCGATTATGAGTTGTATATCTAACTCCAAGGGTAATGAATTATTATTCTACTAATTGATATGTTTCCAAAAATAATTAAATTTAAAATTCATGGTATGTCTCGTCAAATTCTTGAAACATAAAATGTTCTTATATCATGTAAAGATCAAATAACCTAAAAAATCCTACCAATAGTTTCTGATTCAATATAGGTATCATAGATATTCCATCATTTCCATCCCAGGGCATTTACCATTGAATTTTTTTTAAATGAACCATTTGAGTTTGTGTAATCTCTGTTATAATACTACAAGTGGACGTGTCACTAAAATATTTGTAACTTAGGGTAACAACTCTGATAAGATGTCATGGGAAAAACTTCTGGTAATATGTTACATGACAATGGACCATAGATCAAAAGTGGTTTGACTCCAACGGGGGATTTTCTTTTGATATTCAAAAATTCCTCATGTACCATTTTGAATTATTTTAATAGAATATGACTATTAAGATAATTTTATAATCCTAATGTTTCATAAATTAAATGTTACATCATGATTTTGAATGACTATAATTAAATTTTAATTATTATTCTATTTTCTTCTATGATTAGTGTATCTCAACCCTAGCATTATTGTTTAATTTATTAGAGAAAACAATATGGAATAGGGTTAATAATAAATGTTTTTGATGTGGAAACATTGTGAACTATAAAAATATATTTCATATGTGTATATTTCATAAATAGAATCAAGAAGGTTGTATGATTATTTGTTATACTTCTCTAGTTACATAGATTACAAACAACATGTGAATGGTATGTAATAATCTTCAAGTGTTGTTTACATTATTTAAAATAATAATAATTATATTGAGTATGATGTACCTTAAGAAATTATTCATATATTAAATTCCTGTAATGTGGTATTAAGGAATATATTAATGATTCATTAGAAATTGGTTGAGAATAATGTTGTATGAATGAAGTACATTTGTTTTGGAGTTAAAACATTGGGTTCTAAAAATCATGAAATATATAATTTTTTTCAGTATACATTTTAATTAAGTATTTAAAAGTACATGTTTTGTGGTAGTGAATACATCAAAAATTTCAATTTTTATTAAGGTAAGTTACGTATTAATGTAATCATGATATGGAGAAAATTATGTTTCTCTAGGATAAAGAGATTATTGATTTTGATAATGTAAATTAGATAGTATTAATTACATAATATCTCATTATTTTTTTCATTAAAAAGGGGTATATGTCATCATATATGAGTCTTACATATTCTTCAATTTATGGAATATATTAAATAACCATTAGAATATGTAATCATGCATCTTTTTAAAAATTATTTTCTATAACTCATGTTAGTACCATGATGGAAGAGAATATTTGTAGATGGTATTCACATGTTTTTAATGTCAAAACAAAGAGATACATAATGATATATGAGGTATCAATTTTAATATGATTTTGTTACATTATTTTTTGGTTTTTGGAGTTTCATATTTTGGAGGGGTTATAATGGAAATTATTTATGGAATTTTGATGATAAACGAATGATGAAGCATTTGCTTAGACTGTTTGAATTGAAAACCATAGTTAAAAAGCTATACATTGATTAAAAATATATAATGGATGTCCATAATATTTATTTTGAAATAATAATAATTTATTTTCAAAAATAGACAACCTTTATGTCAGGGGACAACCCGTCATGTTCGACAAGGCTGCAGTTCTTGAACCCATGACCGATGGATGATAAGGGTTTCATGCCTACTTTTAGCCTACACATTGTCCTATATAATATCTACGTTTTTAGTAAAACATGATGAATACATACCTTTTTCTGATTGATCATCTGAATAACTCTCTAATATTTATGGTTTTCCTCCCACTCCATATTTTCACATCTTATATATATTCTCTTATCTAGAAACATTGCTATATGTTACATTGGGTAACTGTCATGCTTATAACTTTCGTTTTTTTAATAGAAGATAAAGTATTCATTTTTACACTGTGGTTTTCAATAAACTGAAATTTATAGTTTTAAACATATAAAAACCTAGAATAATTTAGTGGGGAAAACTCATTTTAAGGGGGGTATAATGTAACACCCCAAGAATTAGTGAATACAATTTTGAATTAATTTAATATTTTAGATATTTTTTATTTAATGTAACATTTTATATAGTAATTATATATATATATATATTAATTCATTAATTGGATATTAAATTATATGGAATTCTATGATAATGATGTACTACATGAAATATAATGTCTTGGTTTCTATATAAATAACATTGATATTAGGATAACATATAAACAAAATAACATTCCTCAACGACTTTCACAAAACACAAGAATGAGTTTTTCCAAAAATTATATATATGATTAAAAAATTATGTTTAATGCATTTTGATATAAACTATGAGTTATGTTATAATTTATGAATAATATTTACCATATTATGAAAATAAACGGTTTACACAAATATAAAATGACCATATTAATTATAATGGACCAATTAAATAGTAAGGGTGAATTATAATTGGAAACTGCTTTTTCCAAAGAAAGATGCATTATACTAATTTATTACATTAATTAAAAATATTGATTTTTATAAATGTAATATATATATATATCTTATTCAAATAAATTTTATTTATATTCATCCAATATATTTGATATAAATAATATAATAACAAACCAAATTTTAGACATAAAAACCAATAATATTTTCAGTTACATTTAATGACTTTTGTTGGACAAAAAACATTAAATATATATATTTGATATTTAATAAATTTTATATGACAAAATGAACTTCATTTTAGAAATATAAATATAAAAATATTGGTTAGAAATATTTTCTGGTATTTTCTGTAAATATTCATTTTTAATAAATTGGGAAATATATTAAAATTAAAATGAAAAATAAATTTTGATATATTTTTTTAAAAAGTTTGATTATATTTTTAATTTACATTAATGTTAAAATTAATTCTGTGTTAATAAATTTATATAAATTATTCCCTTGGAATCAATTTCCCATTGAAATTGGTTATAAAAACCTATCAATCTTTTGAACGTTTTTACTTAAAAAACACATCGTGTCGTCCCATATGCTGGATTAGATTTTAAAAAAAATCAACCAATTTTGAGATTTTAATTTCAAAAAATGGATTGAATAATTGGAATTATAAGAAGTTATAATTTATAATAATATCAATTTATTTTTTACAAAAAATAATATTGAAAGTAATTAAAATTATTTATTACAAGTAATATTATATTTGACATAACAAAGGATTAACCGTAATCATAACTCATAATATGACCTAAAAATATCAAAAAAAAATTATATAAATATTTAGTTTATATGATCCATTTTTATTACATTTGACCATTATTGGATCCAATTTCAATATTACAACGATTGTGGGGTTTACAATTCAAAAAAAATGTAGGAGTTCCAATCTTTGTCCACTATAAAATTCCACCTCTCCTACCACATCCCCAATTCCCTCTAGACACATATAATCAAACCAGATAAACCCAATAAAAATAAAAACAAACCTCTATTAATCTTTTAATCCACCATTTTTTCATTTTTCAATCCATGGATTCCCTTTGGGGAAATCTAAAAAGAATTACCCAAAGAAGAGGTAACATAACCCCTCAAGCTCATTTATATTATTTTAATTATCCACCCCCTTAAATATCATTATTACATTATAATATAATAAACATAGAATAATAAATATAATGAAATTTTATTATGCTACAGTTTTTTCCTACACATACACACACTTCCATCTAATGTGTAACAAATATACTGTTTATATGTTTAAAAAATTTATCGCCTCACAAAATGATGATTGTTAATTATTCCATTACAATTAACATTACATAAATTATGAGAGGAAATATAATATTATATAATATTTATAATGTCTTTATTATTATTTAATTATTTTAAAACACATATTTAAACTTCCCATGTTCTGTAAATTTGATAATTTCATTTGTGGAAGCGTCGAATACTGCCCCATCAAAGTGACATGATTCCATCACACACTACATGAAATTTATAAAGGGATGTTTACGTAAATAATTGTGACATAAAAAATATATACGATATTCATGAAATAATTACCTTTATCGAAACATAATATATTCTATTTTCAGTATTACCCATTTACAAAATTATAAAGTGATAACATTTTTTTTGGACGTGTGTTCTACCGCCTCCTAGACATGATGTGATTCCTTTTACATTAAAATAATTATGTATATAAGTATATATGATTAAATATCATGGTATTTCGTATTTAATGATAATTTTTTAATGATTATTGTACTTACAATCTTTTAAGAAAAATTATTGTGAAATTGTAATGTTATTCATGCGTACGTACGACCTACCATCTCCATGATTTTAACATTGATTCATTTTTCACAACCAAAACCAATGACTGAATTTAAAAGAATAATTAATTTATTAATTTGATAATAATATCATGATTATTATTATGGAGATGTTTATATAAATACCCCTTTTTCTATTGGCAACAAACCAATTTCATTTTAAACTCATGAACTGAATTTGGTCAAAATACAGAACATGAAATTAATTATTAAAGTAGTTTTATAAAAAAATGTAATAAGTGAAGTTAAAGTAATAAAAATACATGAAAAAACTTATAAATATTGAAATTAATAAGCATATTATCATTATCCTAGAACATATTGACACATGAGTCAAGCCAGATTCAATGAAAGGGAATTTCATCAAACTCTCTGCCTTTGGAGGATACATGCATTTTTCACCACTCAGTTATTTTCTGTGGTGTATGTACAAACCATGAAGGTATTATATATCTATTTTCTTTAATTATATGGGTATTTAGAAAATTGTTTTACAATATATTTTCCATGGGGTTATGATTCAAAAGTCACCAAATCGGTAATTTAATTTTGTCAAAAATGCCCATCTTTGTGATACACGCAATGTTATACACCTATATTATTATATGAGGTGTATAAAATGACAAGGAAATGTAATTAAATGAAACTAAATATATTAAATATATTAAAAATATATATTTAATTTCATTTTCATAAAATGGAAATATAATTCCAAGTTACCATATGGTTTCTGTTTATTGAAACAATCTCAATGTTTATCAAAAAAATTTATGATCATGTATTCATTGATCAAATATTATGATCCATATTACAAGAACACAAATTAGATTTCTTCTCCTATGGTTATTATTGAGGTATTAATTTATTATTTACAGTTTTAAACTCTTTGGTACATATGATAATTAAGAATTTTTTTTAAAAAAATATGACCTAACCACTGTCTTTGGGGAGAAATATAAGCTATTTCAAGAACATTCTTTATACAATGGGATTCCATGAATTTTATACTATAATTCAATAACCATTAATGGAAAATGTTACCCATTTGTTCTTTTTTCCAATGTTTTCATTGAAATATTTTGTCACTTTTCGAACAATGATTTTTTCTAACTATTTACAGTGTAATGGGGATATTCATTTTACCTCATATGACATGTACCGATTTATCCACCTTAATATAATTCAAGTATATTCTATATGTTTAAAAGGATATTATTTAATAAAATGTTTTTAATAAAATATTTTAATGAAATGGTTTTCAATGCATTTTCATGCTTTCTAAATAACATTTCAAATAATTTTTCAAGGAAAGTGGTTTTCCAATGTTTTTCATGATTCTTTTATATGTTTTCAAAGAAAAATAGTTTCAAAATTGTTTTCAAGCTCCTCTACATGTTCTCAAAAAAAAAAGGATATTAGAATTTTTTCAATGCTTCCTTTATAGTTTTGGAACATTATTGTCATGAATATGTTTTTGAAAAGATTTTACAAATTAAGAATAGTATTTCAACAAAGAAAGGATAATTTATTCAAGATATGTATTTTCATTGATCATTAAAAATTATTTCCAATTAATGATAACATCAGTTTGATTCGATCACGCCTTTTTAGAGAAATTATTCAATAATTCATATCATAATTTTTATCTGAATAGATTATTTTTTAATTTCATGAGGTTTATAAAAATCTTTTCACATTCACAGTTTATATGATTTTGAAACTCGATTCATTTGACATGTTATACTTTGATGAGATTATTATCTAACCTATTTTGTTTCCCATATGTTATGGTATGATTTCATTTTTATAATACCCATTTAATTTGATGGGCTATGATATGATTTTTTTATCATGTTGCATATGTATGTATGATTTTGTTATGATATGGGTGGGACCTATATCTCTATCAAAGACATTGGGTAAATATTTATATCCTCTGACACAGACTAATATAGTCATAAGAGTGAACAATGACTAGAACGATGGTATAGGGAGGGAACTCATTCTACTAATATAATCATGATAGTGATCCATGATGACCATGATTGTATGTGGAGTAAACCCAAAAAACAAATATAATATTTTCATTGATGCCTTGGCCACTATGTAAATAATATTATCTCATTATTTGTTTTCTAAATTTCTATATATTATTACTATGTTATTATTTATTATGTTATCTTATTCAAATAATTATCATTCATGACATTGGAATTGTCAACATTTATGTCATGATTCAGTTTTATGATATTGGATATGAATGGTGTGATCTTCAAATACTATGATCACATTTTCATACTTCTATGATCATATTGTTTCTTACATTTCTCAACTATTTACCATAACATAGCATCTTAGAACCCCCATTTTATTATTTACATCTAAATTTAATGAATATTTTTATTATTTATGATGAGTCTATTATGGGTTCTTGTCATGAAGATCCTAGTGGTAGATAACATAGTTCACTTATGTTCTGGTGCTCTTATTGACATGTTTGTGATGTCACTAGATTAATACGGGAATTTGGAGCCAGTTTTTGTATTGTTTTATATATTTTGAAAATGTGGTGTAATGTATAAGAATGTTAATACTGGAATTTTATAAAAACCTTTTCTATGAAAATATCTAGGTATCATAATCATTTATAAATATACATAAATTGTTCCATTTTTAATCAATGTTTAAATAGAGATCAATAAATCTCATGCGTATCATCAGGGTAAGAAAGAGATACTAAATTTCAAGTATGGTGGTCTTTTGGAGAATTCTAACAGTGTAAATAAATATCTATGACCCTCTTTCCAATGGTATTGGATGAATAACCCTCGAAATTTCAAATGGGGAATGAATAAATTCAATAGGTGTTGTAAGGGAAAACACATCTATAAAGATTTTCGACAGGAGAAACCCTTTAACGCAATAAGGGAATGGAATGCTCCAGTCCACCTTCAACGAATTTTTCATTTCATAAAGTAAAATGAACTAAGAAACATTGAAAACATATTCCCTAGTTCATGGGTTTATTTGGTCAACGAACATACTTCAATGCAGTTAGGGAGAGCATTTCCCATCACAACAGAAGAAGTGGATCCCAAATACTATGTACTAACATATACACTAGTTGAACATTCATGGAAAGTGAACATATTTTTTCCTTATGGTTATATGAATTTCTACATGAAAGAACATGTATATTTGAACTATGCAAACACCACCATAAATCCTAGTAGTATATTTGTCGATAAAAAAATTATATGGGGAAATTATTAGGTCTCAAAATATTAATCCACAACTATTAATATTTTTGGGATTATCATCCTAGCTAACCTTTTCATGATCCCTTTGGTATAATTTGATTAAATTATGGGAATTTATTGGATTTCCCTATATATGTCATATATAAATTTTGTAGAGAATAAAATCAATCTCTATATCTCAAATCGTCATATGAATCTATATATGTGCAAAGAGGAAGGCGAATCATATTTAGATTGAACATCTAAAGTATAGATATTATTTCCCTATGAGGAAGTGTATCAATCTCATATTAATGTGTCTAATGAAGGAATAATATTTGAGTAAATGCCCAATGATAGTGACTACACTGATGTGTTTCCCAAGGAATTTATTGGTCTTCATCCTTACATTGAAGTTGAATTTTAAGTCACGATTATAATTTAGGAATTATCATTATCCAGGTCTCAATATAAATTTGTTATTATAAATCACGAGGAGTAGAAGAAACAACTACAGGCGGGTCTTGATAAATGGTTCAGATTCCCATGTTCTACACGATGGGGTAAATCAGTCCTGTTCATCAATAAGAATTATCGGTAAATGCTCATTTTCATTGATTACCATGACCCCAACAAGTTCGAGATGATGAATAGGTATCATCATCCAAGGATTGATGACTTGTTTGACTATCTAGATAGAGCACAATAATTCTTCAAGGGGGATCTATGGCCCTGATATTACCATGTTATGGGGAATAAGGATGATATCTAAAAGATATATTTTCATATATGGTATTGACATTATTAGTTAATAGTGATACCTTTTGGGATCAATATTTCTCCATCAATCATCATGGAAATGATGTATATAGTATTTATATATTACTATGAAAAAATTGTGGTGGTAGTTATAAATGATATTGAAATATAGTACATAAGAGATGAAGAGAATCAATGCATTGTGAAATGGACCCCAGTAATGTAGAATCATTACGCCATGTACAAAAATGAGAGTTATAAATGACAGAATTATCTTTCCATGGGAATATCATCACAATAAATTATATATATATATATATGAACCCTTTAAAGAAGGAATAAATTTAATGTTTTCTATGACCAAAATATCTAAAAAATATATCAATTGTTTCATTGGGATAGATTTTTATTATAGATTATTTTTGATAAACTTCAATTTTTTTCAAACCTGCTTTCCAAACTAACACTGATGGGGGTGATGTTAGTATGGATGAATGAATGGGGAAGACATTAAGGTGTTTAAAAGGATTCTTATCAATGCACTTTTCCTCACATTACCAATAATTTGGGAATTATTTTTGGTATATATTGACAATTCAAATAATATATTACATTGTGAATTGATTCAAAATGATAAAGTGATGTCCTACTCCTTAAGGAAGTTAAAATTTTAGGATAAAACATATCCAATACATTATTTGGAATTGGTATCAATGATCCTTGCATTGAAAATAAGGTTTAATTATCTCTATGAAGAGAAGTGTGAGATATATAATGGTCATAAGAGCCTCAAATTTATATTCAAACCGAATGAACGCAATATTATCCAGAGTTAGAGCTCATCATAGTTTATGTCTACTCAATACACTATCATCTTGTTAGATAAAATATGGTGGAAAAACAACATGTAGAAATGATAGAGAATCATTATGAAATAATGATAATTCAGAACGATCCAATCATCATAGACCTACAAATGATGTATATGGGAATCATTAAATAAGGGAAATCATCACTAATTTCTCAAATTATTGGCCAAAAATATATACTATGGAATATAAAGGATGTTTAAAGGAATGATGTAAGAATTTACAAGATGGTGTAAGCCATTGGAATAGGTGAATCCTCATAGTTTAAAATTGATGAAGAAAGAATTGAGATATTTTAGGGAAGACAATGTGTCCCATATAATAACAAGTTAAAGAACAAATTTTCAGATGATGCACATAGTTAAACATTACCCATTCCACTAGACTTCTTTAATGGACTTATGAATAAATTTAGGGGAAAATAGTGTATGGGTTTTTGTGTATTTTCTTACAATGTCGTATGACTTTATCACAGATTAAAAAGAATTTCACTGTATCAAATTTCATAGATGCACATCAGAGAATTAGTAAGGGTATAAATAGTACCACTATCGATTGTATCTGATCAATATATTATATTCACCATCATATTCTATGAAATTATCCAACATGCTCTAAAAATGATTTTGAATTTAGTATGGCAAATCATCCTCTAAATAATAGAAAATTTGTGTAGGAAATTTAGACAATATGGGACATGTTTCAGTCATTATATATGAAATTCAATGGAGTATGAGACCAACATATTCCTTATGTCAAGTCCTCTTACAACTAAATTTACACTCGATAATCCACATGGCTCTATATTAATCCCTTTCTGTTAAGAAAATAAAAACAACAAATTTTGGATTGACGTTGAAAAAAATAGATTGGTCCTGAAATAATCAAGGAAAATTTGGAAATTATTTAGACCATTAGACAACAGAAAAATGTTTCTCAGAGTCGATAGAAGAGATATGTTGACTATGGTCAATTAGACCTATAGTTTGTTGTCTTTGACATGGTATTCCACCATATATATCATTGGACGAAAATAATAATATTTGGGAATAAGGTAACGATTATATCAAGATTCATTGTTCACTTTATGATCCTTGATTATATTGGAGCAATGGAGGGCTGAATAAAACTCCCACTAAACCTATCACAATTACAGGATGTATTTCATGTATCCATCTTCAGAAAGTACATTCAAGACCCAAAACACATACTCAATCCAGAGATAGAATAACTACAGAATGACCATTCCTATGTGGAGTAGTCGGGATTGATCTTCGATCATAGGTAAAAATTTCTACAAAATAAGATAATTCACATTTATATAGCATTGTAGAGGAGCCACAATTTTGGATATGTTACATGAGAATATGAGAATGTGAGGTTTGAGAGTTACCCTCATCTCTTATACTGTAGAAAATGAAAACATGAAGGGAAAATTATCATAAGGGGTGAACATTATAACAACCAAACTACTATAGTTAAAATTCATTTTTTTAAATAAAATTTCATATTAAGTAAAATAGTTATTGAAATCACATGAACTTATTATTTTGAATAGGATTTAAAATTATGTTATATACCATTCCCATAGATAATATATCCATTGAATAGAGATTAAATGATTAGTATAAATATCGGGTTTTAACAAATCCTATTGAGATAATCAGAGGAAGGGATAACCTCCACTAGTAGGATCATACACTATGAAGCCTATTTATTTGAGCTTCCAAGGGATATTTCATTTATGGTATTTTACATCGATGAATCCCAATCTAATATCCATCAACTTATGTATATGTGAAAATATATATGAGAGAAGATAAGGGTAATCGATATCACAACCCAGAAAATGTTTTTCAAACCAACACATGAATTTATCGCCATCATGAAACATATTCATTTGGAATTTCAGGTGTACTAAAGTCATATGTATCGATAAACAAGAAATTTATTTTGATCCTATTATTATTTTCTAGGAAATGTTTTTTAGTTTGATACAATTAAATAGAAATTATATTCTGGTTAATATTAAAATTCACTTAATGAAATAATGGTATAATTGATTTTTGAATTAAAACATTTTTAAATATAATTATTTGATAATTTTAAACCAATATAAATAATCATATTATTTTTATGAAATCAAATGTAATTTTTATAGTTGTTTGAAATATGTTATTTTAAAAAACATAGCATTTATTAATAAATGATGAATTTATTTTAAAATATAAAATTAAAATATATAAAAAACAATTAAGTTAAAATTAATATTATATTAAGAATCAAAAAGTAGATATTATCCAAGGGTTAATTTTTATATTGATTATAGAAAACCAATTTTTAGGGTGAAAAATAAATATCTTATAAATATAATTTGTGACTTATGACATTATAATTTCCAAAAATTGATTTAATAAATTAATTTAATTGTGCCCTATATGATATATATGATACACCATTAAAACAATTTGATATTATGTTAATTTTATTAATCTCATAATTCCTTTATGAATCCTCTAAAATCATTAATACATTTTGTGGTTTTAAAACCAATTTGTTAAGAGTATCAATCAACTTCACATAATAAAGGGAATTATTAAAATATTTTCATCCCCCATTCATAAAGAACTACAAAATCCACTCTAATTTTTAAAAATTTTATTAAAAAAACCATACAATGGTTTTTGTTTTTGTAAAATTCATTATGTTGAGTCAAAAAACTAAATAATTATGAAACCCCCCTTATTTTCCTTATAAACCCACCAGAGATAAAATTTATCTTCACTCATACTCCTTGGATCATGTAAATACAATTCCATCCACTATCAATAGTCATACCAAGGCTCCCAAATCTCTTCAGAAGCCCCTCTAAAGAATTCAGTGCTACACACTCTAGTAAGGATTCTTCCACTCTGTACCTATTATGAATACCTTCAATTGGTAATGTTTATAAAAATCCATTTAATTATATTATTATATGTTATAAAATATCCCTTTGTTGTCCATTAATTTTATAAATGATCATATCCCACTTTATATATCATTATGTCTTCCATTATCCTTTATGTACACCATTAACTATGCCTAATTTTTGTAAGGGGTTTCTATCTTCTCATTTCTATTCAATAAATTATTTTTGGGTAGATATCATAAATTTTATTCTCTTATGTTGGTATATGTTATTAAATATTCCATTTATATTACATTTATTTTAAAAATAATTGGAGCCCTATTTCACTCTCATTAATACTCCCACGATTCTTTATGGACACCTGGTACCATACTAATATATAGTTAGAATGATTTTCATTATTTTTTTTCATCATTGACTTATATATTATATTTCCAATTTATAATTGTTTGATATGCTTATCCTTGTCCAAATTACATCCCATTTAATTTTTATATAATGAGATACCCATTTCCCTCTCATCAACCCATTTTTATTATATTTTAATTATCTTCATTATGCAACTGAACTATCACTAAAATGTCTCATGCCAAACCAATTGTGTGGTGAATATTATACCCATTTAATATCAAGGACGTTCAATTTTATGAACATATTATTTTTTATTGTTGACATACTTTTTTTTATTCCCAAAAGTTTTGTTGTAAAAAAAATTTAGGATTAATAAACCCATGTTGTATAAACTATATTGAAAACTTAAACATGAGAATGAAATGAATGTGGTGTGTGTGCGAAAAATTATATATATATATAATTCATTGCATAATATTGGGTGACATGCTACATCAAGCTGGTACAAGTAGGGAAAATTATTCCATTATGGGTTAGTTACAACAATGAATTCTTATCTGGTCAGCCTTGACATATATTTACGATATAGGCTTTTATGTTCTTTCCACATTACCAATGTTATGAATATCATGCTATAAAAATCCTTATTATTAATGTTTATAATATTACCCATTGAAATTCCTATTTTATATAATTTATTATATTTTTCATGTTGTAACTCTTTTATTCTGATATTTCCATTTATATCTCAGCTCATTCTTTTGATTTTCCCTTGGTTATCCCAGGTACATTTAAAAAAATGGAAATTTAGAAGCATGTAAAATATGTTTTAAATAATGTTGTTGTATCCCATGTTCAAATTGTTATTTTACGTATCTAGTTCAGAAATACACTATAATTATTCACTTTTTGGTTGAATTTATTGAAATTTTATATAATAAATATTATATTAATGTGACATAAAAGCATAATTATTATATGTTACATTTGTACCAATTCCCTATCAAATTGTTCTAACATGTATTTTTCAATACCATGATACTATATATATGATTGACTAGTTGTACGATTCCATTAGAAATACTTCAATAGATCATGTTCCCTAGTACATAGGTTTCTATATTATTTCAGTCTCTCGAGTTAGTTATATTCAATGCTTAACTAATTGTAAGACCCTTAGTACTCTTCAATTTATTTAAATGCCTATTTTACATGGAAAACAATGGCACCCCAAAATCTTCTAGTCAAAATATTGAATTGATTAATTTCAAATGAATTTTATATGATTCAATTGATTGTATCAATACTTGACTATATCTAAGTAACATTCACCCTATATTGGAAATCTATGATTTCCCCATCCATTTCTTGTTCTGTCATATTTACACCTTCTAAAATTGGTGGTCTTGATATCAAATTCTCAATAATAGAACATAGAACATATCTATGAAAAGTAAAATTATAATGGATTTAGTCATAATTACTTGGTATTTCCAATTAATAAATTTTGGTATAACCCTTGTACCATCCATGTATCATCTCATTTGAATACATACCATAGAATTCAATAAATAATCCCCTTGTATATTGATAAATTGAATCCAATATCTAATTTTAATTGATCTCATCAATATTATCTGATCACTATATGTTGCATTCTTTTTGGGATTATTGTTATCAATTAATAATGAATCACCAGTCTTGGTGAATATAAAAACATCAAATGGTTTTATTATTCCTCTATAGCATTAGTCTCCGCAACATTCTTCATCAACAAGGACATCTGAACCTTGTTAATATTATAATTATTTGTGAATATCAATAATTTAGAACTCAGAAGCTAAAATTTCTCCCACTATCTCGAATATATGTGTGAACCCTTTTTTATAAATATATTCTATTAGTTGAATATCTCATTTCAATTTTATGGTTTTCTATAATATCTTTAGATTTGTTTTCGATTACTAATTTATATGAACATTTTTATTTTCTTGATATATTTTTTTATATCCTAAAAAACACATTTCATCTAAAAAAATTTCTTATGCCATAATGGATTTCCATCATACCATAACTCATATTATATTTATTGATCATGATATATGAAATATGATTATGCGATAACTCGTTTATTGGTGATTCATAATTGAAGTATCACGGAAGAATATAAGTTGTAACAGTGATAATATTTTTTATTACTTCATGACTCTAATTTGTATAATGAATAGTGAATGTAGATATTACTCCATGATACATTTTATTGGCCAATGTTTTCATCTATGAATCATCATATATCCTCATTATTAAAATAATGTCCTTGATCAAGATAATGTAAAGTGCATTTTGTAATTACTCCATGGTATATTATATTAAATGATGAATGCTTGCTCAATATGTTCTTCATCATTCTAGTCCAATCCAACTAATCTATTTTGAACATGCATACAATATATTTTACATTCACATTCCATAAACACATAATTGAATGATATGATGTATACATACCACTATGTTATCCCTGGAATAGTTTATTTTCTAAAGTCGAACTTGTTCTGAAATCTGTTTAGCATATATTTAGTTCTCAAGGATTCAGTTTCCAACCTAAATAGTTATATACTTCAATAATACCTAAGGAGTATAAAACCGTAGAGTCTAAATAAATTCTATGTATATCCTATATTTCCACTTTTTTACTTCACAGATAATTATCTCACCATAACATTCAATATTAGCCACATTATTTATATTCATTGCACATTTCATATTACTTATATATTAGTAAACTATTGGTTGAGTATTAAACACACCAACCACACCAATTCATAAATTGAAAAAATTTCTCCATGTTTCTAGTAGAGACATGGTATTACTGTAATGGTAATACTTAATAAAAGTTATCCTAGAATCATTAACATGGAGAGTAGATGTTGTGTACATCAAATCACTTACATTTGATCCACCCATAGATAGCTACATGGAGAAGAACATTACTTCTTATAATGTTTCATTTCATCCTTGGTTACTATATATGAATACAAATATATAATTGGAATATTTTATTTTATAACCAAAATGAATGACAGAAAAAATACTTATTGTTATGGAATATATCCTATGAAGATAATATTACTAGATTATTTTATTCAGTTCAAAGAATTCAAACTTACATATTCGTTATATCACAATATACTATAAAAATAACCTACTACATCAAAAAATCGTAATTTTATTGGTGTAAGTTGTGAATTATCCATCAGCCTTATAGCATCAATTAATATTTTCACCATTCCATTTATGTTTCTATCTATATGAACTATAGATTACACATTTATTAATGTTTTTATTACTTAGAACACCATAAACATGTGGTAAATATTTTTTTTAATAATGTTCATTTTATAATCTAAAATGAAACTAGGATAATAGTTGATAAATGATGTTACAATCATGTGTCTTGAAATATCATCATACACCTTTATATAAACACATACCTCATGTCATCATAACATATTATATCACACTTCATATTCTATGTGTAATCTTCTTAGATATGTGACTACATATAATATTAACCATATCCATATGTATTATACAAAAAATATGCTGGAAATTTATTTTAACATTCTTTCATGACCATAAAATAAGACATAATGATTCTCATATAATAATTTAACACCTTCGCATCCTGAGATGATATAATAGGTTTTTGGGACATCATCACATTTAATTCATGATGTCATAGTAAATTCTTCAATTTTCGATTCTATACATTTGAATCCCAATCTAGGTTGGGAATGTTTTATTTCTATTAATTATCATAGTGTAATTGTCAAAAATTATTTTCAATTTTTAAAAATGTAAAATGTAATAGATAGGTTGTTTTTTCATGATTACCAATTAAGACATTATTGATGAATAATTAAATGTATCCCACTACTTCATCAAAATCTAGGAACCGTATTTACTATAGTTGGAATACTCTGGATGTTGAGTATTATAAGGGAAATGATCCTTGAACCACCCCTAGTGTATGATCCGAATATGAATGTATATGCTCAATTGAAATAAGGGGTGAATTGTAAGTTTAAAAAACATGCGTATTTAGATTTAAGGAATACTATATTTAACGTTGTTAAACATGGTATATTCGGAAGACCACTTTTAGTTTTTCAAAAGTCTTGGGTTCTAGAAATGTGGTTCCAGAAAAGAAACATAAGAAATGATTAAAAGGAAAACATTCTACCTAAAAGCGTACATAATCTTACTCATCAGAGTATACAAAAGTACAAGAATGTATAATTGTGTTATACATTCTTCCTTTATCAAAATGAAGGGAAAATAGTCGTGAAAAAAACAAGTAAAAAATTTGAAATCATTTAACACAAATAAATGGGAATCCAAAAACCATGGATAAATGTCCATTGATTTATACATTGAAGAAATTCTATCATACAAACACCTGGGTAAGCCCTCAATAGGAATATCAGAATCTATTTTGCTATCCCCACAAGCACTAGATCATTAAGGTAGTCAGAAACTCCTTTGTTTCTATCATCGTAAGCCCTCAAACATTATGGTATTCTTCACTTATATCTTCCTATCAACGAAATTCCTTGATTATACATAGAAATAATCAGAGTCGCACGATGCAATCTGAAAAAGATGTTCAATACACACAAATAAAGAGAGTCACTCTCTAGAAATCACTACAACAACATGAAATCTCTAGAGTGATACATGGTTATTTATCTGTTATGAACTTGTTCAAATAAGCTCCTATTTATAGTGACTTCTCCAATGGTTGGATCCCTCCTCTAGTGGTTATATTCCTCCTTGAATCTTGGAGGGACCTGTATATGATTCACTTAAAAAACATTTAGATAGAAACATATTTTACGACATCATTTTTATCATATGTGTAGGGAAAATGATGTCTATTAACCAAATATATTTTATAGATTATTAGAAAAAATATTGTTTGGATTATAACTAAATAAACATTTAGATTCAATAAAATATGTATAATCAGATTCAGTTTTACATAGAATTTAGAATGTGTATTCTATAGATTTTAGAGTCTAAATTTCCTTGAATTCAAGATTAGAATTATGATGAATTCCATGTTTGAATTATGAGGAATTCAGAGTCTGAATTGTATGGAATTCAGATTTTTAAATTAAGAGAACATGGTGTCTGAATTTCAGTGAATTCAGATTCTAAATTTTAGATAATTGATAATTTGATAATAGAATACACAAAATCCATTGATTTATAGGATTTATATGTTTTATATGTTAAAATAATTTTTAGACTTTAGAATAAATACAGTTATAATTAATGAGAGTATAGGATGAACAATGAAAACATAGGTGAGGAAATAATTTCATTAGAGAATTAAAATATTCTTTATTAACATAATTTTTATTGAAAATATAATTGACATTTTGATATAGTGTTTTTGATTTTCAAAACATAGTGGAATTAAAAATTCATAAGGAAACCTTATTTAATCAACAATATCCCCCTTTTTTAATGCACAAACATCCTTACAAAAATTAATATAAGGAAGTAATTTTTTTTATGAACATGAAAATAAAAAAATATCTCCCATTAATTATTAATCATAGTTAATATGACTAACTCTCTCTATGGTTTTGAAACCCCTTAGGGTCATATTTTTGACTTCCTTAAATATTTTCTTCTTTTTCATGAGTAAGGAAGTCTTCTTAGGTAAAAATACCCATTATATTGACTCCCCATTACATAAGGGATTTATCTTATTTTAAAAGTATTATTTTTTTCATTCCTTTCCCCACCTATGTGATTTTCAATAACAAATAAAAGGAATGGAAAAAATATGGATCCTAAAATTTTTATACTATTCAAAAAAATATATGAAGAACATCCTAAAAATTTATTTTGATTAAAAGGATTTGTAAAAAGACAAAAATAAAAAAAGATCAAATTTGTTAGAATTATACTTCTTTCTCCATTAATAATATGTTCTTCACAATGGTTTTACGGTTCTTAAACTCCTTGTGATCGTCATCATCATACTTGAACAGGTGATCGTGTTCTTTATTTTTTTCTCTAAGGATTTGATTATTTTCTCCAGAGCCTAACGAATTTATTCTTGAGATTTCAAAAGATATTATTGCTTATTTAGTTTTTGTACTTACTCAATAATAAGATCTCATTAACTTTTCCAAATAAATTAAATTGATTTATGCTTCCCCTTTTAATCTTTGACTTCCTACTTCTGGGTTGTTTGTTCAGGACATATCGTCTCCAAAAAACATTTAGTAAGATCGTTGAACCTTACATCTTCAGTGTCAATAAAATCCATTATAAATTATTGAAAATCATCATGGATTCTCATATCTTCTATTTATTTACTTTACCAGTTTGTGAATTAATTGATTGATCCTTTGTGAGATTCATATTCAGGGAAGAAGTATTTAAAACTGGCTTTATGCATGATAAACTTATACATATGCATGGAAACTGAATTTTATTTCTGAATAAACAAGACATGAATCATATGAAATCTCAATTATATATATTGAAATAAAGTAATTGTGTCAACCAACCTCTTCAAAGATTGTACTACAAAGTCTTGTCTAGGATAGGATGATTCTGAATCAGATTGTTTGGTTTGTGGGGATTCTTTTTCTATCACTTTAGTTTTTCTCTTTGAAGAACCACCAACATTTTTCTTTGAAACTAATAGTTTCATAGGTATATCAAACAACAACTATTACCCCTTATCAGCTCTCATAACTATCTCTAATTCTTTTAGTGATTCATGCACAATATCTGCTAGCTGAACTATCTTATCTTTCTCAACATTTTATTTTTCAGCATATGATACTAGATCTTTTTATTGAATAAAATCATGACTGCTTATTTCATCGTCAAATGATTTGGTATCTTCTTCCAGATCTTCATATTCATTTCCTTTTTAAATAAATATAGTAGATTCATCGTGATAAGTTCATATTGACATCTTTTCAGATGGACTCTCATTCTCATGATATTCCACTACTTGTCTTATCATATCATCTGTATCATAACTTCATTCTTCTTCTTCTACTTCCACTTCATCTTCATGGACAATATTTTCTTCTTCTTCAAGTTCTGGAATTACCATCTTCTCTCTTGGAGTCACTGGTAGTGATTCTTGGGAAAACGATTTTGTTACCCGAATTTGATCAGATTCTTTCTCATCAACCCTGAGTAGATATTGAACCATCTCCGCTTCAAAAAGTTTCTTCCTTCTCTTATTTTCTTTTTCTTTCTTCACAAGATCATTAGCAGAATTTAACAATATATATTTTTCCTCACCATGGTATACTAAAAAACTAGACTCCCATTCTTTATTTATTCTTCTTTACTTCTCTCGACATGGACACCACTTCATCTGGATATGTCTTTTAGTTCTTTGTTTTTTGAGGCGTGGAATGAGTTTCTCGAACAATAGAAGGTTTTTCTTTCTTTTTTTCTTCCATCACCTTTCTCTTCGTACCAACCTTCTTGGATGTATCAGCCACTTCTAGATTCATGGATAAATATTTTATTTCTCCTTCAGATAAATAAAAAAAATATTTTGATTCACTAGATAAACCAACCATCATTCTCCTTAGTGTTTCATCACTCAGTAACATAACTTTAAAATTACCTATATTATAACTAAATGGAATTTTGAACATTTCTAGACAAAGAAGAATAATCTTGGAGAGAATAACCAGATACATAATTATGGGTGATACTAGAGTCCCATTATTGATATTCATGATTTTATGTAAGACATACTTCACTAGATTAATCAATCTGAGATTCACTAGAAACTGCAAAGAATAAACATAACTCTTCTTTAGGGTATCCTAACCAAATTTTCTCAGAATGAGAAATCCCTAAACACATTACTCTAGAATATAGATATTTATAGAGAGATGAATAATCTTCAGAGTCTTAACTTCTTTCAAACAAAGGCATTCTATAGCCCTATCCTTATCGAATGAGCCTCCTATATCTGGTAGCATATGGTACAGAATTCATCTTCACCCTCATATATAATTCCTATTATGTTTGCAGCCATACTATAATAAATTGAATAGGTTTTTCTATAGGTCTTAAACAAAAACTTAACTCTCCCTTCTTCAATGAAAAAATATCATATTTGTAGAATTCAATAAGAAAATTTAGATAAAACTGATAATTTTCCTTCAATTTTGATACACATATGCTCTCCTAGCCATAAAAGTTGATAATTTTGGAGATAATAAAATCATACATAGAAAATATTGATAGATCTACTAACCATTCTCTGTATATATTCCATTCAGAAATTTCCATTACTAATTAGATTTGATTCTGAGGAGAATCTTCCAAAGACATTTGGATTTTAGGAAAACCAGGACATTCAAAACGGTCTATAAGTAGGGCAACATGGTTTTAGAATTCCAAGGCATTGAAAAAAAAATGTTGGAAAACCATCAGAAGGTGTTTATAAAGGCATTTGAGGAGATGATTCAGCTTCCAAAAAGATCTAATAGTGGAAACATGCTTCATTAGATTTTATGTTTCAGATAATATATGAGGAAAAAATTTACTAGGTTCTAATATTTTGCTTTTTTAATGATAAAAATTCAGTTTTATGTAAAAGTGAATACCAAAATCTTCTTAAACAAGATAAAAATACCAACATGAAAAAAATATTACAAAAATTTAATCGTAGAAATATACCTTCCTGAAGGATTGTAAAATTATCAGTAATAAGGAAAAATTCATCTGGAAGAACATTATATTTTACATATATTTCATGTAAGGAAAATTATTGTAATTGAGAGTTTTTAAACTAATTAAATGTTGACTATGAAAAAAAATTGACTACGAAAAATTTGATTATGAAAAATTTTTATTACAAAAATTTTGATTATGAATATATGGATTATTAAAAATTTTGATTACGAAAATTTTGATTATAAAAATTTTGATTAAGAATAATTTGAATACAAAAATTGATTATCAGAATTTTTTTTATTATGATGTTTTTTAATTTAATAAAGGTTTATTATAAAATATTTTAATAATAATCAAATGTAATCCCCGAATAAATACGAGTTTCATACTATAAAAAGATAGGTTTGAACAAAAATATAATATGGGGATTTCTTAATGGTTATCATTATAATTTTTTTTTCATTTATTCAAATATATCAAAGTGTAATGATTTTAAGAAAACATTATCATGTTGATCTTTTGTTCCGATAAATTAAAAAAATGATATCTCTTTTTTGTGTCATTCTTAAGAAGTGGACGCCTTATATCTATGTTTTTTCCACGTGAGTGATGTGCTTGGTTTCTCATTCGGGAAATGGCACTAGTGTTTTCAGATAATATTTTTGTTTTGGTAAAAGTCGTACAATAGCCTGTGAGTGTTTTGCATCCATAACACATGAGAACAACAATTTCCAACTGCAACATATTCAGCTTCTGTAGTGGAATTTACTACTGAGTGTTACTTTTTTTTCATGAACAGGAAACTAATGAATCTCTTGAGAAATAACATGTTCTGGAGGTAATTTTCTTATCTATTCTACAACCAAAAAAGTAATCATCCAAAAAAAATTTAATATAAAATCATTTCCACATGTATAAAAGATTCATAAATCTCTGATTCCTTTCAAATTGCAAAAATTATTTTTACTGCTATTAAATGAGATTCCTTAATATTGGATAGATATATTTCATATAAGCATATTGAAAACATTGAGTCTAGATGACTAGCTGTCATGTATAGTGGACTTTCTATCATACCTCTAAATGATGTTTGATCTACTAGTTTCCAAGCATCATCATGATCAAGTAAATTTGAGGTACTAATTGGAGTACTTTTACTCTTGGTGTTGTCATATCCCTAATTTTTATGAAGATATTTAATATAACTATGTTGATATATAAATGTTCCTTCTATTTTTTGGGAAATTTGAAAAACTTGGAAAAATGTTTACACACCCATCATACTCATTTCAAACTCAGATTTAATTTTATTCACAATGAAATCGGTTAAATATTGCTGAGTTGAATCAAATATAATTTCATCAAAAAAATTACACAATTCCTTTTTTTATTATATTTCATTTTAAACGGTGATGGATCTGGATTTCCATTAACATATTTTTTTGTAACAAAATTCCGGTAAGTATAACATAACAGGCTCTATGAGATTGTTTATGTCCATATAAAGCATTTTAATGTCTGAAAACATGATCATTTTGTTTTCTGTATTCAAAACTAAGAGTTTTCTCAACAAAAATTTCCTATTTAAAATATCCATTATGGATGGAACATTTAACATCCATTTGAAAATGTTTGAAATTATTGAATGCTGCATGGGAAAGTAAAATACGAATAGAATCATGTTTATTTACTAGAGAATAGGTTTTTTCATAGTATATTCCATTTTATTGATAATAGCCTTTAGCAACTAATATAGCCTTATTTCTTATGATGATTCCATTTTCATCACAGATATTTATAAAGAACCATTTTACATCAATAATAGAATTTTCCTTGGGACTATCAACCAAGTTCCATACTTTATTCTCATATCATTCATTAGGCACATCTTGCATGGCTTTATTCCAATCATCACAACCTAAAGCATCATCAGTTCTTTTTTGATCTTATTGGTAATAAAATTTTATGTGTTCTAATTCATTTTAATAGGAACTTCTTTTCCTAACAATTTTATTTATATTACCAATAAAACTATCACATGGATGATTCCTAAGAAACAACTAATTTGGGTTTTGTAAAACCAATTCATCAACATATTGTAGGAAATATTCTAGGGTAAATCCTTCAGAAACATTTTATTGAGAATTTTCTTTATTAGACAGATCATCTATCAAGGGATGATAATATATTTTTTAATTCAAATATGAAGATGTAGGTTGAGGTTATTTAAAAACAAAAGGACCATTTTCATCCAATTTAATATGTATTTTTTCTTCAACAGTACATGTATTTTTATTAAAAATAGTATAAGGATTAGAAGATGTAGAGTATCCTAGGAAAATTTCTTCAACATATTTTGTTGAGAATTTATGTAAATTATCTTTAGTATTTTGAATTAATACTTTGCAACAAAAAACATTGAAGTATGAGAGTCTAGTATTTCTACAATTTCACAATTCATATGTGTTTTTGTTAATAAGAAGGATAATCAAAAAACTATTTATAGTATAAGAAGAATTAATTATATCTTGGACCCAAAAATGATTAGCTATAAAATATTCACTCAACAAGGTTCTAATTATCTCTTGAATAATTTCATTGCTTCTTTCGACAACACCATTTTGTTTAGGAGTTCTTGGAGTTGATATGTTATGAGTATGGATTTTTTTACTACAAAGAGATTCAAATCTGAATTTTAAAATTCTCCTCCATGATCCCTATGAATAGTTATAAATAGAAGATTTTTTTAATTTTAGCTTGGGCTCTAAAAATTTTGAAATAAGAAAAATATTCAATTTTCTTTTCTAGACAATAGACCCACATAAATATAGTGTAATGATCAACTAATACAAATAAAAAAAATGTTCTTCAAGTGCTTCTAGTTTGTGTTGGATCAAAATGATCCATATGCACTAACTGTAATGATTCATTAGTTGAGAATTAAACGATTGATTTAATACTTGATTTATGTTAACTTACATATTCTCAAGGATGCCAAATATTTGAAGAATCAAATCTACGATCTGAAAGGTCATTAACAAGTCTTTTCTTAGAGATTTTAAATAGGTTACTAAGGTTATAGTGTCCGAAACTTTTATGACACAACCAATATTGATCTTATGTTGCACTAAGGCAAGGTAGATCTGGTCTCCTAATGTTTTATATGATTAGTTTGTATATATTTTCTTGCCTATGTGAATAAATTATAAGATATTCTAGGGAATTGTGTACTACGAACATATTATTCCTAAAATTCACAAGGTAACCTTCATCACTTAATTTACTTCTCCAACTAATTTTGATATTGATAACCTAACAAATAAAACATTTGAAATAAATGATTTTCCAAGAAGAACAATGTTAGATATTCCAATAATTTCTCCCAATGAATTACCTCCTAAATATTGAATGTATTTATTTCAAACTATATTTCTCACTAGAAGATATCTAATTGTATATATTTCCGGTCATGAAACACAATAATGTATTAGGTACATTATATTTGAGTTGATATCCAAAAATTTCGTGAATTGTAATGGTTTATAATTCTCTGTCATAAATCATTTAATTTCCAGTGTGCATGGAAAGTTTGTCCAATATAGTGTTAATAAAAAAATTCTTCATATTATATCTCCTATATTCATAATAATTCCTATAAAATATAAGTGGTATATTTGGATTTTTATTTTCAATCAAACAAACATTCATTCCTTCCATTCTAGAAGAAAATATTATTCCACAAATTCATGTTAATAGTAAATGTCTTTAAACATAGACAAACTTTTCTAAGAAAGGAACAATTTAGAATAATAAAAACATGACAAAGAAAACATATATGTGAGTATAAGTTTTTTAGAGACCTCACTGTGATGCCAATTTTAGGATCGCAATATGAAAGTTGATTGTTAATTATAAGCGGGTGTGAATGGTAAGTTTTAAAACATTCGTTTTAAACATAATGAAAACTATGTTTAAAAAATATAAAAAATATAAATTAAAAAATTCGAATTTTAGTTCTAAAAACATGCTAGGTTTTAGAAACATGGTTCTAGAAATGAAATTTAAAAATATATTTCAAGGAAGAGGTTTTTCTTTAATGAATATATAATCTTACTTATCAGAGTATACAAATGTACAAGAATGTATAATAAAATGACACTTTTTTCAATTATCAAAATTCAACAGAAATAAACATTAAAAAAAGTATCATGTATAAAATCATTCAACATAAATAAAAGGGTATATAACAACCAAGGATAAAGGTCCCGTGATTTATAATATCACTAAATTCTGTCTTACCCACATCCAGGCAAGGCTTTGATTGAAATATCAAAATCTATCTTGCTATCCCTGTATGCCATTATTCTTTAAGGTAGTCGGCACCTATGTCATCTTATTCCAGGAATTCATCGATCTTTAAGGTAGTAAGAACCTCTGTCTTCTTATACCCAGAAGTCCTTAATTGTACTAAAAAACAACTGGAGTGGCATGAAGCAATCCGAATAAGATATTCAGGACACACAAATCATGAGAGTATCTCTCTATAGAAATCAATTCAATAGCATGCATTCTCTAGAGTGATCAATGTCAGTTTCTCTGTTATGAGATCATTCAAATAAGATCCTATTTATAGGCACATATACAATGGTCACCTCCCTACTATAATAATCATATTTCTCCATGAAATTTAGAGGGACATGTACACGTGTCACCCAAACAACAGTCAGTTAGAAATAAATTGTATGACATCGATTCATAAAATGTTTAAGGAAGATAATGTTTATTAACCAAATTTAATTTTCATAGTATGGGAAAAAATAAATTTCTTAGTCTAAGAAAATAAATATTTATAGTCAATAAAACATTATTAATCAGATTCTTTTTTACAAAGAAATCCGGATCTAGATTCTCTATATTTCAGAGTCTGAATTCCTAAGAATTTCCGATAAGAATTATGAAGAATTAGGAATCTGAATTCTAAGGAATTCGGAGTCTGAATTTAGAGGAATTCAGAGTCTGAATTCTTTGAAATTTTGAATATTAATTACTTAGAATTTGGAGTATGAATTTCAAGGAATTCAGAGTCTAAATTTCATAGAATTTGGGGTCTATATTTTAGAAAATTTAGAATCTGAAAACTGAATACTCTATATCCAAGGATTTAAAGGAGTCAGATATTTGGGATGTGAAACCAATTTTTAGACATAGAAATAAAATGAGTTAGATTTAAAGAGACTATATGATGAATAATGAAATCATAGGTAAGGATAAATTTTCCTTAGAGTGGGAAAATTTTCCTTATTGAGATAATTCTCACGAAGAATATAATTTTCCACAAGATATAGTGTTTGTGATTTTCAATACATAAAGGAATTTAAAAGTCATAAGGAATAGTAATTGAATCAACACTTGGTACTCTATAAGAATTGGTAACACCATTACTTAAAGGCTTAAAAGTAGATGATTGAAAGGCCATCCAAATTTACTCATGACTAAATGATATGTTAAGTGAAGTCCCAGCTACTAAAATCATAAATTTTATTAACTAATTGCATCACTATAATGTTTTATAAGACAATCATTTTCTTGTATTTTCAACCAACATCAATTAAGTCAATCCATAACTCCCATATGAACTCTCTGGTAGTATGATGAACCCTTAACTATTGATGAAAAACTCCCAGAACACCCATTTTTGTTAGACTTATAATGATTGAATGTTTTTGAAAATATATATTTCATTGAGGTTATTAAATATGTTTCAAATAATGTAATCCATTTATAATTATCTTTTACAATCTATATCATCACTCCCACACCAAAAAATTAAAATAAGAACATCCATCACATCAATCTAGACATTATCTTTTTTATAATTTTTTGTAACTCTGACTATTATTAAAATACATAAAATATTTAACCTATACATATAAGAAATAATCTACCAAACATGTCCTTAGAATCTAAATGTGGTTGATCCTTAAAACATATGGGATCAACCATTTCATATCAAAATTATATATGAATCATTGTATGAATCAAGATGATGATCATCCCATTCAGGTATGTTTACATCAAAACTGGATTTCTCCACAACATGGCATTATCTGTGACTTATACTATCCTCAACAACATACAAAAAATACTCACATATAGGATATGGGTTCTTGGGATAATGAAATACAGATGATTTTCAATGTTCATGCCTTTATTAATTTAAAATGATAAAATATGACAATGTGATGCCCATTTTAAATAAATATAATCAACAAAAAAGATAAATAACTAAATAAAATAATGAATGCATACAGATGTTGGTAAATTTCTTAAGACGAGTCCACTGGAAAAATTGTAGTTTAATAAACAATTATTTTTCAATAATTTAATTTACAAGGGATATATAAATAAATTATATAAATTAATCAAATTCTTATATTTCATTCAAATATGTTATTTTTATTCATTTCAAATGTTATATTAATCTTATTACCAAAATTTTAATATTTAATTAATTCTATTTAATAACAAATTTAATTTAAATTTTTATTCGGGTCTTCAAATAATATATTTTAAATATAAATTTACAATTATAATTTATTTAATTTAATATTAATCAATAATTAGATAACTAAATTTATTTTGTTTATCTTAGACTCAAAAATGACACCCAATCACATTACATGTTAGGCCGACCCCGTGTGGGCCTGTTTCGGGCCTTGTAAATCCCATGAAATCGTCCATGTGGGCCCACCCAGACCTGTTGTTGGTCGTGCCAACCTATCAAATCCCACTCGATGACATGGTTGGTTGGAATTAATAGTTTTACCCTACAGGTTGATGAAACAAAAACTAAATTAGTGTTACATACAAGGTATCAGAGCTGATGTCCAAATCTGATAGTGAGGTCACTGATGAGAGAGTGCATGAACCTATAACTTTTGTCAACCACCTAGTGTATGTTCATGTCATTATAGATGAGACATATTCTAGGTTCACGGTTCTGCAGTAGCCTTCAGAATGGGTGGCGTCACAACCATTTAGTTTGGAGGCGTGGCGGTCCCGAAGTTGTGGTGATGCCGTTGAGGATGACAATGGCTTGGTAATTAGGAAGTGGTGATTTTCTATGGTTAGTAGTGATCCTTTGATGTTCAAAAAGGAGAATAAAACCTCTAATGTCAGACGGTTATTGATCCCGAGGAGGGAATGATAGCGGGAGGGAGGGGCACCACCGATCTAGCCGGGTAGGCGGCTAGGCCTTCAACAATTGAGCTAAGGTTTCTACATGCAGTTTGTGAAGCAGTGGGCATAAGTGTTCATATTAGAATAAGATGTTTTTTGGGCCAAATTTGGGAGTAGTTCCACAGGGGGATGGGACAACCTTGCATTAGGTGACATCAAAGAGAGAATTTTGGGGGATGTTATTCCACGAGGATATGTAGGACCACATAAGAGGAATATATATATATGATTGTGATTTTTTTAAGAAAATTTCTATGATAGGAAAATAAAAAATTTGTGTAAAAGAAGGTAGTGGTGCTACCTCCTGTTATCCAAAAGTCTAATTTTTTATATTATTTTTCTATATTTTAATTTTTCTATTTTGTTTTTTTGTGAAATATATATATATAAATAAAAAAATTAAGAATAATTTTTATACTAATTAATAGCGAGTTGTACATCCATTAAATCAATCTAGATTCTAACAAAAAACCTCACACATCGCTCCCTTTTATATGAGGGGTTTCACTAGAATTATTTTTTATTTCATTATTGGGATATTGGTCATCCCTTTCATGTTCATAACATCATGCATTTTCAATGCAGGATGTTGAAATTTTTTATGTACGTGTCTTGGAAATAAAATAAAATTAAAACTATAAGACCAATAGAAATTAATCTTAAAAAGGGAATAAACATTTAAAAAATAATTGAAAATAAATAAAAACTTGTAAAAATTGATGATAAAAATAATTTAGACGGATTCAAAACTATAAACATGAAAAATAAAAATGTTTCAAGTATGATACTTTGAATGCCTATAAAATATAATCTTCAAGACCAATATAAATGAAAATTAAAACATGGATTAAAAATATATTATTTTTTCAAAAAAATAATTTAAAAAATCATGTTGATGGAAAATTATTTATATGATTTCAAAACCAACGACATGAAACATAAAACCATTTCAAGTATGTAACATTGAAATACTATAAAATATAAAGTATAAGACCAATATTAATTAAAAAGTAAACATCCATAAAAACTAAAAGAAATCGTTTAATATATATTAATTTGAAAATTTTTTGGATGAAAAATACTTATTAATATTTCAAGACCACATACTTGAAAATTAAAAATATTTCAAGTATGTGACATTGATAGATTATAAAATTTATTCTATTATATAAATATAAATGAAAATTAAAATCTGGATTAAACAAATGAGAAATATTATATATTAATTAGTAGATTACTGTATATTTATTAATTATATAATTATTAATTATATAATAATTAATTTTTTAATTATTAATATTATATTTAGTAATTATTTATTAATTACTAACATAAAATAATTATGTAGCCAATTATTAATATAATTATATGATAAATAATCAGTTAATAAGAAATATTATTATTAATTATTAATTAACTTATTAATAATTAGTAATATAATAATTAATAATATTGTTAAATTATGAATTATGAATTATGGATTATGATTTATGAATTATATAATATTAAATTAGTTAACTAGAAATTTAGTTAGAAAAAATAATTATTAATATTATTATAAAAAATAATTAGAAATTAGTAATTATATAAAATTAATTAGTTAATTAGTAATTGAATTATTAGTTACAATTATTAATTATTAATTATATATTCATAAATTATATAATTTTTAATATAAATATATATTGAAATTATTTATTATTTATTATATAATAATTAAATAGTAAATTACTAATATAATTATTCATTATACAAAAATTTATTAAATAATTAGTAATATAATTATTCATTATAATTAAAAATTATTAATTAGTCAATTACTTAAAAATAATTAGTTAATTATTAATATAATTATATAGAATGTACTTTATTATTTAGTAATAAAATTATTATTAATATAATAATTAGATTATTATTTACTAATATAATTATTAATTTCATTTTAATTAATTAATTATAAATATAATTACTAATTATATTTAGTAATATAATTATTAATTATAATAATTAATTATTAATCATATAATAACTAATTTGTAAATTAGTATTATAATTTTTAATTGTAACTATTTATTATTTATTACATAATAATAAATTATTTAATTAGTAATGTATTTTTTAATTATATTAATAACAATTAATATTTTCAATTACAATTTTAATTACTACTTAAATAAACATTTATTATATAATTCATAATTATATTACTAATTAAATAAATAATTATAATATATTTAATTATGAATAATTAATAATTAACTTTTAAAAAATTAATATAATAAATATTTATTTTACTAAATAACTAACTAATTTTTATATAATTAATTATTATATTACGAATAAGTTAATTAGTTGTTATATAAATAATAATTATATTTTCTTAATTATATAACTAATAATGATATAATTAAATGAAAAATTAATTACAAAATTTTAATTTTAATTTATAATTATTTTACTAAATAACAAATTAATGATTATATAATAAAAATTTTATATTTAATAATTAATTTACTAATTACCTAATTAATTATTAAGTATTTATTATATGTTTAAAACATATTTTATGTATCATTTATATCCGTCTGATAGTTTATATTTCATAGTCATTCAAATCCACATATTTAAAACTTTTTTATGTTTCATGTATGTGGGTTTGAATGCTTATAAATTTTTTGTCATGGTTTTTTATGAACATCTTTTTATTTTAAACTATTTATTATATTTTTAATCTATTTTTTAATTTGAATTTATATTGGCCTTATAGATTATATTCTATAGGCACCCAATGTAAATTACATGAAACATTTTTCAGATTCATGTTAGTGGTTTTGAAAACTTATAAAATATTTTACATCAACATTTTTTACAAAATTATTTTTATTTTAGACTATTTTTTATATTTTTAATACATTTTTAATTTTTATTAATATTGGTCGTATAGTTTATATTTTTAGTCTTTCTTAGCAACGTGCGTTAAATATTTCTGAATCGCACATCAGAAATGTAGAATGTTTTGTGTATGAAAGGGGGAACCTGAATCCCACATTAGAAATGATTAATGTTTTATAAAATATAAATTGTTCTAAAATTTTTAGTTAAATATATATATATATATATATATAAATAAAAAATAAAATATTTCAATAGAAAAAAGTATATTTAAAATATTAATAAAAACAATTCTTTGTAATTTGTATAAAAGGTGACAATGGGGTTGTTGCCTTTCAGCATACTCTAATGGCAGTAGCCCTGATGCTGCCTTTCACAAATGTCTTTGATAAAAATGTGACGTTCAAATATTTAAAATAAAATAAAAAAAATAAAAATCTCAAAGGAGACATCTTTGGATAGAAGAGATGTCATGACCACTTACTTGTGGGTTTCTATCTCCTGGAAAAGAAGGATAACAGTGAATCCACTCATAAAAGCTGGTGGAGGGTGTTTTGGTCCCCTAATAATTCTTAATTTTTTACGTTATTCTTTTTCCTTTCTTTACCTAGAAGGTCAAACCCCCATTTTTCGTTTTTTCATGATGATTGCATGATAAAAAATAGTTTTCTTCCTATAAACAAATTTATTCCAGAGGATATAAACATATAATTTTAAAATAATTATTATAGTGATTTTTATATTAAAATATAAATTATAATTATAAGCATAAAATAAATGTAATACAACTGGAATTCATGCTAATCATGTGGTAACTTTTTGGCCTCCAGTATACTATATTCGAGTCTGAACCTGACAATAATTAAATGGTTATCTGAAAAATAATAAAATAATGTATTATAAGAATCTATATAAATAATATGTTCTTAAATTATTATAATATATTAAAATACGAAAATGATCTGTATCAAAAAAATTGTACGGCCATATCTTGGCCATCTAATCTCTGTTCGACGCTTGATTTTTTTGGAACTGAATTGAATGCTAATACATAAGTAATAATCTTATTAATTATAAAGTAACTAATTAATAATTAGTAATATAATAATTAATTATATTGATAAATTTTGAATTATAATTAATGGATTATGAATTATAAAATATATAATATTAAATTAGTTAACTAGAAATATATTGACTAATTATAAATATTAATATAATTATAAAAACTAATTACAAATTAATAATTATATAACAATTAATTAGTTAACTAGTCATAGATTTATTAGTTATAATTATTTATTATTTATTATATAATAATTAATTAGTAAATTTGTAATATAATTATTTATTTCATTTATTTATTATTTATTATATAATAAGTAAATAGTAAATTAGTAATATAATTATAAATTATACAAAAATTTATTAAATAATTAGTAATATAATTATTCATTATAACTAAAAATTATTATTTAATCATATAAATATAAATAATTAGTTAATTATTAATATAATTATATATTAAGTAATTTATTATTTAGTAATATAATTATTTACTATATAATAATTAGTTAATTATTTACTAAAATAATTAATAATTATATAAAAATTAATTAATTAGTAATACAATTATTAATTATAATCAGTAATATAATTAATAACTCTAATTTGTAATTATTAATTATTTAATAGTTATTTTGTAAATTAATATAATAATATTTAATTGTAACTATTTATTATTTATTAAATAATAAAAAATTATTTAATTATTAATATATTTATTAATTATATAATTATATAATTAATAATTACAATAAACATTTTAATTACTAATTATATAAACATTTATTATATATTTCATAATTATATTACTAATTTACTAATTAATTATAATATATTAAATTATTCATAATTAATATTTAACATTTTTAAAAAATAATTATAATAAATATTTATATTACTAAATAATGAACTAATTATTATATAATTAATAATTATTTTACGTATAAGCTAATTAGTTGTTATATAAATAATAATTATATTTTATTAATTATATAAGTAATTATGATATAACTAACTAACTAATTAATTATATAATTTTTTATTATTATTTATAATTTTATTTCTAATTAACTAATTAATTATTATATAATAAATAATTATATTATTCATAATTATTTTACTAATTACATAATTAATTATTAACTATTTATTATATGTTTAATTAATGTTTTATGTATCATTTATATTCATCTTATAGTATATATTTCATAGTCATTCAAAGCCACAAACAAGAAACATTATTATGTTTCATGTATGTGGATTTGAATGCCTATAATTTTTTTGTAATGAATGTTTTATGAATTTTTTTTTATTTTCAACTATTTATTATATTTTAAAAAATTTATCTAATTTAAATTTATATTGTCCTTATATATTATATTTTATAGGCACTCAATGTCACATACATGAAACATTTCTGAGATTCATGTTTGTGGTTTTGAAAGGTTATAAAATGTTATACGCCAACATTTTATACAAATTATTTTTTAGACTATTTTATATATGTTTAATCCATTTTTAATTTTTATTAATATTGTTCATATAGTTTATATTTTTAGTCTGTCATAGCAATGTACTTGAAATATTTCTGAATCCCACGTCAGAAATGCATAATGTTCTATGTATGAAAGGGGGAACCTGAATCCCACATCAGAAATGTAGAATGATTTCTATAAAAATCCCCCTTATAAAAGGTATCCTTATTTGAGGGTTTCTATTAGAACTTATACTGTTGTAATGGCATTACATTTGGATATTAATTAATAGATAAATTGTGCTAACAATTTTAGTTAAAGATATATAAATAAATTAAAAATAAAAATTTCAATACTAGAAACCTATATATAAAATATATATATATATAATATTATTTTTAATTTTGATAAATGACGAAAATGTGGGTGTTTCCTTTTGGAATACTCAAAAGGTAGTTTCCCATATTCTACATTCAACAAATGTCTATGAAAAAAAATTTGACATACATATATTTAAAAAAATTAAAATTTAAAAATAAAATACTCAAAGGTGGCATCTTGGGATCGAAGAGATGTGATGACCACTTAATAGTGGGTTCTTATCTCCTTGAAAAGGTTGTTCATATTGAATCTTCCCTTACAAGGTGGTGGAGGGTGTTTTGGTCCCCTAATAATTCTTAATTAATTAAGTTATTATTTTTTTCCTTTCATTACATATTAGGTCAGACCCCCATTTTCAATTTTTTTCTAAATGATTGCATGATAAAAAATAATTTTTTTCCAATATAGAAATCTGTTTCAGAGGATATAAATAAATTTTTTTAGAATAATAATTATATTTATTTTTATAATAAAATATTCATGCTTATTGTAAGTAAAAAATAAATATAATACCAGTGGAATTTGAACCAATCGCGTGGTAACCTTTTGGCCTCCAGTCTACTAGATTCGAGTCAGAACTTGACCATAATTTAATGGATATCTGAAGAAAAAAAATTATTATAAGAATTTATATAAATAAAATGTTATTAGATTTCTATAATATGTTGAAATATGAAAATGATCTTTACCAAAAAATTTGGATGGCCATATCTTGGACATCTAATATATGTTCGACCATTGATTTTTTTAAACTGAACTCTAATCCAATAAATTAATTTTTTTAAAATACTTTTTAATGAATCAAAAATAAAAATTAATTATTAGATTTAAATTGAAGTTACTATAGAATTTTGGGGAGTCTAGTGGGTTTGGGATTCAAAATGTTTATCTTTAGTCTAGTAGAACGTTTCTTTTAGGGTGATCTAAGCCTTGGTATTATCCATGGATCATTAATGAATTAAATATTTAATATAAATTAAACTACACATTCACGTCATTAAAATCTAAGAATTCATGTCCATATTCTATTTCCAGCAATCAATGTAGTTTGTATCAAATTTAGAATCCCTCTTGATTATACACATGTGCTTCAAAAATCTATAGGAGCTTCGTTGGTCAAATATTTGATGGTAACATGGTAATATAAAAATGTTGTGGGAATACCCATGGTATTCACAATGACATTCCTTCAATTCATGGAAATGTGTTCTATACTATAACATAGATCGAGAGCTTCTCACTTTAGAATGTGGGAGAAAAGATAGGTGATCTGAAAAACTCATAGTGAATAGTTGTTCTGTTCGATCTTCTCTCCTCCCATATATATTGGATACTCAAATACCTAAAAGTTTTCCCCAGACCCTATATATTTATTTCTCACCATATAAGAAACAAAATAATATAATTTAAAAAATAAAATGCATCACATGTATTAATTCAAATTTATCACATACCTATAATTTTAAATAAATATTTTCTGTGATAAAACAGAATCCGTTAACTGGACTCATAATTCCCACTAAGATTAAAGAAGAAAGGAATATTAAATTAATATTAATTCAAAATAAGATTATTCCCAAAATTTAAATAAATACATGATTATAATTTTTATAAATAATTTGAAAACAATTATTCTTTACATGATTAATAATGATTTTTTTTTTCATTTATCATAGATAATTTACATGGAAAACTTATGATAATACCCACACATCCTATATACATATTCATCGACATGTAGAATTGTATTGAATAGGATATTGTGGGTGACCCTCTATACCATTATCATAAAATTAGTGAATAGTATTCATAAACCAATATAAATGTCCATAAACCCATCAAGGTTCCTAAAAAGATAAGGAATGGTCATAGTAAAGTCAATCATCCTATGAACTGGTATCGTGTTATATAATCTCCTTATTTTTTTATATCTTATAATGTAGAACACACACTTTTGTCATTTTCCATTATAGCATTATTTTTACTTATCCAACGATTAAGATTTACCTCTAACTACCTTGAATGATTATTTATAAAGGCACTACTATTCGAATTGACTAGGCTAGACATATGACTTCATCAAAATGGAATTAGAAAATACATTCCTAACCATTCATCCAAATCAATAGCACCTATGAGGCACCCAACATATGCAACCTCACAATGATTTCATTTTCCTATTTTTTCCATGCATTAATGTACATGTTCAATTGTAACAAACTGATAATGATCCCAATTCAAGAGACCAATACATATGTTTATAGATAAGAAAATCCATTGACACATGGATTATATGGTGTTCCAATATGTGGGTTTTTCATCATGATCTAAACTACTAGAGATCTCTTGTGAAAGAATTATGTGAATAATTATCAATTATTTTGTGCCCTAAACAATAGATAGTCAGACAAGCAATTTACCTAGTAAATATATATCTTGACCATTGGAAAAATATTTTGATTAATTTAATATTATGTCGAGGATTTCATTATAGAAATGTATATGCTATAAATGTTTTATAGAATATATAATATAAAGACATTACCCATTAATTGTTGATGTTTAAATGAATATACTATAATTGTATCTGTGCATCATCCATATGTCACTATAAACCTAAAATGGTAAAAGATAATTACTAATTAGTTATATCGAGGGAACCCACTATTACAACTTCCAATTAGTGGTAGGACGTCATGGTCCATGTTCAGTGAGGCTGGGGAAGGAAGGGAGTATTTAGAGTGTTATGAGATGTCAATTTTTGTAGGTCATCATTTAAATTTTGGGGAAACTAGAGATATCATCTACAATGCAAAAAACAGTCGCATTGTTAAGGGATTAAATAAACTATTAGGGGGTAATGTTATAATATGATATAATAGTTGCTATATTGTTTATATAGTTGAATGTAGTTAGAAAAATAAATATAGTTGTTGTATTTGGTGGGTGGGACATGTTGTTTTATGGGTTACAATAGGGGTTGTTTCGTAGGATTATTCATTATCCTATGAGTATAGACTTCTTTGACGAGTTACATCACATTCTTCTTGTACTAATTTTTGTAGTTATTCTATAATTAATAGGTTATTATGAATCAAAAGATGTTCATATGACTTGGATGGAAGTGATGGGAAATGTTGTGACATCATGGACATGGGTCACTCTTATGAAACCTCACTTGGTCGGCCAGAAGGACCCAACCATGCCTCCCCATACTATAGATGTATCTAGCTAGAAGTGATGGCATAGGGTGAGTAAGTGGGGAGAATATGTCTTTATGTCATTTTAGAGAACATCTATGATAAAACATGACAATTAAGCCAAATCAATTTTACAATAATGCATGGAAAATATTCATAGACATCCATGTAATGAAAAAAATAAAGTAATGAGATGAAAACTATATCATATAAAAAATTATAATCACATTTCTCTAAAAACCAAAACAAAATCAAACCTGGAAGAAGGAAATATATATATTACATGTTATAAAAAGAGTTAAAATTATGAAAAAACTATCCTAGCATACTAACAACTGGGCTAGTCATCTGCAACCATGATACCTTCCAGATGAAATAAACAAAGTTATTTGTCGAAATTCGGATGCTTACTCTTACCCACAACAACAATCATATAATCATATTGGGTATCAATAGTGGCCCTAATAATTTTTGAGACAAAATTTCAATATCCCACAACCAATAGAGTCTATAAAAATACAGATTTTGTTTATATACTAAAAAGTGTGTATGTTATTATATAAATGAAAATAAATATTATTATAAATATTTGATACCTACTTCAGCCCCAACTGGTAATGTATCTAATCATGACATCATTTAATTAGTTATACTTCAGTTTATAATAAGGAAATCATGTATAATATATATCAACAATATCATTATGGTAATGACGATAAAATAGGATCCATGAAGCAACCAAGGTATCATTTACCTATACAGTTGATCCATCTCATAATAGATTCTAATTCACCAAGCATGTAAAGGGTATGATTGTAGTACAATGTGTACACCCAAGGAATTCTTCAATAAATGATTCAAAACAATTTTATGGAACTCATAGATAGTATCTCGGGCTATGAATGACAAGGACTTGTAGGGGGAATACAGTAAACCAAGTTTTTGAATAAATAAAATTGGATGTCATTATTATATCAAATACATTTTAATATCCATATAAGGTTTCGTGATAATATTTTGTACATACCTTAGGCATTCTTGTAATAAGATAATGAAAATAGTTCGTGGTGGGTATCACCCATCAAAATCATCTCAACATATTTTAATGGTGTCTTCTATGTGCTCCATGTATTCTTTTCGGAATCTATGGTTGGCTTAGGTATGACCATTTATGTACAGACAATAATAGTCCAATAAAATAAGCACATTATTCTCATTCCATATATATACATATTTAATCACGGGTAATGTAATATTCTTCCATGTAATTATATAATTTTCTCATTATATAACCTTTCATTAAACATTACAATGTGAAACAAATACATTAAACCAATATCAATCAAATTACATAATCATATTAAATGTTTATTCCATTACCCTTTATTAAGAATTACATGGTGAGCTTGGGACCTCTAACCCGTGTCTATTCAATTTATAATTTTTCTTGTACACATTATATCATTAAATATAAAAAACAAAACCTGATATTAGGGTTTTAATAATAATAAATGAAAACTAATATTATTAATGATTTAGAGAGATTCACCTGAACAGTGGTTGAGATAGACCAACATGAGTTACCCCGAGAAGAAAATGGAACAAACCATACATGTGGTGGTTAATAGTTTCTTCTCAAACTCCAATGATGTAATGTGATATTAGTTTTGAAATTAAATAAAAACAATACAAAATTAAATTATGTAAAATAATTTTATGGTGATATTCTTGGTGACACCAGGGTGAATCCAATGAAATGAATTCATAGTGAGTATGACTTTATGAGATGATTTCTACTACACCTACATTAGTCATTGAATAAATTACTTTTCATGTATTAATAATAAGTTTTTAATGGATTTAAATAAAATATATAACATTTGGATGCCCTAAAAATATGGAAGAGTAGCCTATGTCAAAATAGAGTTGTATGTAAAATTGTAATGCCGAATGAAGAATAAGTGTAATTTTAATTTCTAAGAGGAGGCAAATGAGACTATTAGCTCATTATTATGTGTCTTTATGAGTAAAAAAAATAATAAAATATATTTTTTCATATTGAGGATATTTCAATGGATTAGTATGATTTTCCTATATTCTAGAAATAATAAATAGTATTGATAGTAAAGTTGTATAGATATATTTGGAAAAATGATGATTTTACTCAAAATAAATGGGCCACAAGAGATGGCCACGCAGTTGGAAAAACCATGATCCATTTGTAAACTATGAACTTTTTAAATATTGGACTCACCTGGTTCATGACCATTGTTTAGAAAAAAGTGTCAAACCCCAGATGTGCAGTTCTATCAATATCTACAGAGTTATCACACTGGCTTAGGGCATAGTTTACAGAGTTATATAAAACTATGGGGACCACTTCTTTTCATTGAACACCATTCATGATTAAGAAATATCATGTGGAATTAGTGGAACAATTTATAATAACCCGAAGGCCCTACTATTTCATCCACTGACTGGTGTCTCTAGCTCCAAATAGTACATGGATACCCACTTTTCCACAAGATCCTCACTAGGAAAATAGATTCAGTTAAAACCAATGTGTTAAAATAAAAACTAAATAATATATTCCTAAAGGGAAACCTGAATTAATAATGTCTTCCACATTAAATAAAATCATCCATGTGTTTAACATCGAAGTGTCGTAAGCACTATCTTTGAAAAATATAATCTCTTAAGCACACTTGTCAGTCTCCTTATCCCATATCATTTCATGTATATTGTCATGATTCCATATCACCTTTATTTTAGGGATAAACCATCCTTGAAATGCCTTTATTCATTTATCTATGATGCATATGATATAATCCTCAAATGATGATTATGTGTCTATATCAACATCATTAGGATCAAAATTACAAGGCATGTTGACTTGCTGATGATGTAGTTTTGAAACATGGAGGAAATTGTTCATGAAATGATTCTAATGAGGTAATAGAAATGGATAGGCTACCCGCTTGACTCTATCCAGGATATAAGAATAACCGACAATGAAATTGGACAACTTCCCTTGCCTCTATATCCATGAAGAAAATAATCTTGGTGATATATTCAAGAAAATATTATCCCCTTCCCAAAACACTGGAGATTTTATATGATGATTAACACACAATTTATAAATAGAATATGTTGTAGACATAATATTTTCAATCAACTAAACATGCTTTGTTGAATCCAACATGATACAATGATCCTATACCACTTCCTCCCCAACCTCTACTTAGTATAGTTGTGAATGGTAGGTCATGACATAGATTTCCTAATATAGATACATCTAAATCATGTCCACAAAACTATTTTATAGAGAAAACAAATGAGATAGATCTTATTCTTCCATGTATCATTGATATCAAGGAACCATTCTCAAAACAAGTCCTTCAAACATTATATTTTCTATTTCATTTGGACATCATTCCGAAGGTGATGATATGTGATCAAAAACAACTATATAGATAGTTCTATATCCTATAACATCTTGAACATCATCATAAAATTAGTGTCCCTATCATAAATTATAGTATAAAGGACCCCATGTAGTTGTATAATTTCACCTAAATATAGTCTTTGAAACACTTCAACTAGAAATGTATTCTAGATAGTAAGGAATTTCTCTACCTTCGTCACTCAATCCTTTACTAATCAGAAAAAAAACAATCACTATAACACCATGGTATTACAATAACAAAATAAATCAAAAAACTATTCCCATTTATATACCTTGACTAATAATAACTCTTATAATCCATCAATCCACTGCTGATAATCATTCAGCTATTTACAATTTTAAAACGAACAATGTGTGTAGTCATCCCTTCCCACTAATACTGGTGGTTCATGTCATGATACATATTTAAATTACCTTGGAGAAAAATCTACGGAGAACAAAAATACTCTCACATAGAATCATATATCATTAATATGGATCCCAAATATTCCCATTTATACATATGACATCGCCTCCCTCAATAGTCCAATCTGTAGGTAGTTACTAAAAAAATCCTTCCCTTAGGATTGAACCTCAGGGTCTAAAAACTAGAATATAATTACCCAATCAAGGTGTGATGAGGTAACATATAAGACTAAAATGTATTATTCCTAATTTAACTTTTAAAATTCTATATTAAAATATGAAAGAATATTGATCAATTTCTATTCATCCTTGGATTTTGTAATATCTTATGCCTGAGTTTGTTGGCTCAATGCACCAGCTACCATATTGTCCATTCCGAGCATATAATAATGATTAATGTCATAAGTATTATGGTAGTATAACCACCGTAATGGTCTAAGAATAAATTCCTTCTATGTAAATATATATTTGACCATATTTGGTCATTATATACCACCAGGAGATCTTCTATTTGTAATCTCTCCAACAGTACAATGCATACAAATCTACTACAAGTTAGGTATCTTATGTCATGTAATTATACTCATGAGGTATCAATTATCAATTTCCATAAAAAATATTGTTCCACCAAAAGGAATAATTTTCCCAGCACAATGCATGATGCATCAAAATCCTTATAGCATTTTCTAGGCACTAGAAGAATCAAAATCCTCATTGATGTAAGACTTCATTTTGGCTCATGAATGATGTTATCGAACACTTAATACAACAATAACATCATACACATATTAGTTAGACCAGTATGAGGTGAAGAAATGGATGGAAATTCTTGTAGCTTATTCCTATAATATCCTTCTAGTCCTAGAACAAATCATATCAAACATGTTCTTAGGATGATCTTAGGAAATAATATCTCTCACATTCTCTAGGAATACTGATACATCTGATTATGAGATCAATATACAAATAAGTGAACCTTATAGATATATAACATATACTTTGATATCATATATTATATAATATGTTATACCCTTATAATCAATATGATCTCATAATGTTTTTTCTGGTCTCTTTGCGAACGATAATACCCCAAGATTTTATCCCTAAAAACAATGAAAAAATAATCAATGAAGTGTAATAAATCCATAATAATCAAGGACATGAAAAAAATGGTCATGTTTATAATACCAAATGACATAACTAGTTACTCATATAAATTTTAATCTATTTTGAATGTCTTAAATGGTAAATCTGAATCCTCGAAATGTGCCTAATGATAGCCTAATGTAATTTCAATCATCAAGAAAACTTTATCTCCTCAAAGCTAGTCAATGAGATCATATACATGGAAATATTTATACCATTTATTAAATAAAATCTATTCCACCCATCTATAATCCTTGAAATATCTATCTATCCCATCATTATTGTTTTATAAAAAAATAAGAGAACCCAATGATGAAGAAAATGGTCAAATAAAACCCATAGATTGTAAATCCTCCAAATGTATCTGGAGAAATTTAATAATAGTAGGTTCCATGATGTATGGAAGAATAGATAATATAAATAATCCTTGAACAAGATAAATCATAATATCTACATATCTCATGGGAGGTATTCCAGAGATTTAATCAATTAAAACATCCCAAAAACAATCCACCGTTGAATCAAAAAATTTCAGGTGAACTATCCAATGATACATGAATGGACATGAAATCAGGTTAGTGACTTGACCTAGCCCACAATGCCCCAATTTAGTTATATTTTATTTAAAATTCCACCCACCCTTGTTAATATAACCTTCTCTCTATGTTGATATAAATGATACCCTGCTATGATAGTAGTCCTCATAGAAATGATGGGAAACATTCTTGTCCATTAAAATAAATAAATAAAATCATACCATTTCATGGATGAAGAGTTCCCTTGAGAAATAATAACTTCCTACCTAAAGAGGATATTTTTTTCAAAGGAATATATCATTTATCTTCATATAAAGGGGTGTTTCCATGTTTATTACCTGAAAAGTACAGAATTTCCTACCATAAACAGTCCATGGTTTATAAATAGAAAAATGTTTCAAGTCAAAGGTATTAAATAAATAAGATACAATAGTAAATCCTTTTCTAATAGTACCCTGTTCAATTTATAGTCAAACACAATGATCCCAAAATATCTCTTATAATACTAGAAATGGATATGATCCATGAAACTAAACTATAATTGAACTACACTAAGTATATATGCTATGTTGGTGTTGCTATTCAGAAGTCTGGATGCATTTTCAATTACCACCTTCTCTTCCTATTCGAGTAATACTAATACATTTTCCATTTTGATGTGGCGTAACATATCCTGATATTGAAGGTGGAGATAGTGAGTGTCATCTTCCACTAGAAGTAGGTGGAAAGGTCCAATATAACAATATAATACAACCCATCTAGTTTCAAGAATGACTCTCAAGTGGGTCTCCATAACACTTTATCATATCATGCTCCTTCCACCTATATTGATGTCATATAATAGTGATATTAATGTGGCTACTCTATCCATCAATGAAAAATCATGAAACCTAATGTTATGCTTCCTGGTAATGAATGATGTAATTCCATGTATTGATAATGAACCAATATTCCTAGTACTATAGGCATATATTAGGTTTTGATCAATGATAAAACTATGATTCATGATCTCATAAAACGTAGATAGTTGAATGAAAATAGCCTAGGAGTGGACTTCATATTTGATACCATACTAAAATCCGTTAACATAAGAGATATCATCCTAAATGGATGTAGTGAATATTAATTTAGATTATTGAAACGTCCTAAATAGTACATGAAATACATTACTACCTACTCTAGGTTCATGAAAACACAATTACCGTCAGCACTCAGTGCTTGAGAGAAATTTAAATCATATTACACAATTTGCAGGTCTACCTGGATCATTCTATCATGATGACCATCCTGGATAATCACATCCCACCAATGTTTGGAGGAATCACAAAACTTGTAGATGTAGATCATGAGCCTCATATCTAGAAGAATATTGATATGGTCTATAAAAGAAATAATAGACTCTAGCCCGAACCTTGCAGCCTGAGTATCGAAAACTATTAGAATGTTGGAGGATGATGCTGCTGAAACTAACCAGTTAGATAAGACATCATAGGTTCAGTTTAAAGAGTACCCTATGTGGACAACATCAAGCGTTGGATATTTTCTAAGAGATAAGAATTGGTTCCTAGATCAAGAATAGAATATAGATAATTTGGTGTCACTAATAGAGATACACCTTAGGGCTCTGGGCCTACTACCTTTGGAGAATGATCATCATCACCCCCATGCATAAAAACATTATATGTTGTGGAGGAAAATCCTGGTAAATTCAAAGCACACACCTAATATCAAGATATAAAAATTGATAGAGTCTCTAATGAAATCAAATGTTAAGAAAAAGTGGTTATCAACCTAACATACAACCCTAAATACAAATTGGGAAGGCTTGGGTGTTGGTATGTGTTCAAGATTGATATATAGTTGATCTGATACATATAGGGTTAGTTCTAATTCTAGTAGGGAAAAATTTTATAAATCATTTTTAAAATAATCAGCTACAAGAAACCATTTCATTTAGAAATTAGAGTTTATATATTATTTTTATAATGGATATAATACAGTGTAAAATCCTCCAATAAAAGGGTTTTCATTCACAGTTTATAAAGTCACATAAAATTTAAAAATTTAAATTGGGATCAATCTAATTTCAATCCCCCTAGCACATGCTGTCAAAGAATGTATTATGTAAAATATGATGGCTCAATTTATATGAATTAACCATTTCAATATATAATGTCTCAATCATATATATTTGAAAATAGTTGTCCTGCAATCACAACCATATCATTTCTCTTGTAACCAATGAAATGTAGAATACATTTGTAATAATTATATTATATATGATTCTATCATCAATCAATATAAGGAAACTAAATTTAGGATTATTTTGAAATAAAATAAATAAATTTACATTCCTTGATGATGATACTTATAGAAATTGAAAATATAATAACCATGACTTATTGATTAGTCACATAAAACATAGGTAATTAAATTACTAAAATTCACTTTTATGGAATGGAATAGGAATGTTATATGAGTCTTAGGTGTCAATAATATTACAAGTACTGATTCTCCTTTACATATTGTTCCAATGTAATATTATCATCAATCCAAAAATTTATCACAATTAATTTTATCTCCCAAGTGTAAGTTTATATCAACTATAATTAGAGATGAATATAATGAAAATTTACAATTTTTAGGAAGTATGGTGTTTACCCTAAATGTGGGTTAGCTACAACTAATAACATCTTATAACCAATATCCATTACATTAATAATATCATGTCTAAATTTCTTATTTAATATGAAATGAATGAGAATTTGAAAGGTACCACATTGTGACATCCTAAATCGAACTGAATCCTGGGGAAACGAACTCAGAAACTATATGGAATCAACCTTGCCTCCCCATATTCTAGAGGCCAATGAATAATACCCATATCCTATGGTTTGTTTATTGGGAGACTATTCCCTAATGTCAGAGTTGATCACAAAGGTGATATAACATTCTTGAATAGCCCAGACGCCTTAATTTATTATTTATTTTTAATAATCACCATATTAATGATTTAATGGTAAACTATACATATCCTATAGGCATAGTGACACATTACACAACACAAAGGCCTTATATGATTTCATCCCAAACATAGTACATGGATATTTATCTCCCAAGCATATATCTTGATTTCATCTCATAACACTGATGTCATTGATATGAGGTTCCATATATCTAAATCATTAACAAATTGAGATAAAAGAAAAGATACATTGGGTCTAGGAGAATTGAGTTATAATGAATAAAAAAATCATCCTTTATTTATCCTCATATTATTAATCAGTGAATGATCCAATCTTGATATGTGACTTTTCATTTTTGGATTATTACACATAGTATTAAATAATTGAGAATGATTATATTATTTCATTGATATTAGTTCAAACTGATAATTTTCAGGGTCATGTGAATTAGTTCAAAAATGTTTATTCAATTTATTCCTTTCATCTCACCTCAGACATCCCAATATATATTCATGGATAAGAATTATTGACCAATGATTATTCATCAAATAGATTTTTTATTTCCCACTAACATAATTTGGGTTCTTCATTGTAGTCAAATAGGTCCACAGTTTGATATTTTCAAGAAGGATTTATAATGTTCCAACCCATTTATTTATGATGGATTTATGTGCATGGAATAGTGTTACAATATAATGAAGAATGGATATGTATCACGTGATAAATTTGATCATAATGTGGATTCATCTTATTAAAATTTGAGGGTGACAACAATGGAGGTTCACAATTCACGTATAGGCTTTTGATATACCACTAAATATTAGACAACCAAAAATCATATAGCTAGAAATGATGAAACAATTGCCTCCCACTTTTAGAATGGGTGGTCAAATAGAGCGAATCATGACAATTTCCATTGTTCTAAAATTCCATAAGAGATCTTCAATATCTAATAAAACCTAACTACAAGGTGTGTACTGGGATGAAGACATGCCTTGTGGAACCATATGCATAAAACACTAGGGTTTTGGAAAATTTAATGATACAACACTATGGATTGCCCACATGCCATTTAACCCTCCCTAGGAAGACAATTTGTGTGACCGAATAACATGGGAAGGAGCCCAGTGGGAGGAGACACCATGTGCAAAATTACATGGTCATGACCAATGTATGGGATAGGATCATGACACAATGTGGGGGTCCCCAAGAGGGAGAACATGTAATGTATTAGAGTATATAGTAAAAAATATGATAACATGGAAACTCCCAGAATAAATGGAAGTGACTCAGGAATATAAGGCATCCATTGTAGTTCCATAACACTCCATGTAGCACTACATGGGAAGTAATTCAGGTACCACTAGGGAAACCATTACACATCAGGGTGGGACCACATGTCTTTTAGGTCCCCTTAAATGTATTATAATCATACATATAATTTTTGGAAACATATAGCTCTTTTGTATCCTTCATTTTGGACTCAAATGTTTCACTAAGAGTAGCCTATCAAAACTGTTTTTACACATTTAATGTGATAGAGAACATCGTAGTGTATTATGTGTTATGATGAATGATTTTCTAAGTGTGAAACATATTTAGGTGACACTGAATGGTGATAGTGAACAAGAAATACCATTAATGTGATTATAGAGGAACTTTCCTACTAGGAATGAAATGATTCCTCTATATATTATTAAAATAGTACCACTGTGATTGGGTGTGAATGGGTATTCTATATACAATCTATGTAAAACCCTACTACGGGGAAGGAAATATGTGTTATATCTATAAATATAGTGTCACCATTGTTCATGGATGATCATGGGTCCTATGTCTATTATCAGAGTTTAACCCTCTTATTTGTAAGGAAATGGTTCCCCTATTTATTATCCATGTGGCAACCTCCTGTAGTATCAGGTCATGTGTTCTCAACTACTAGAAAAAATCCCTCATTCATGAACATGGCATGGGTCCTCAATTAACTATTTAGTGCAAGCCTCCAGCTGATTTAGTGCAAGTTTCCTCAACCATCATAGTGTAACCCTCCGATCAGTATCAGGATGGGTAATCTAGTTATCTACTATGTAGAATCCTATTATAAAGTTAGGGTATGTGTCATCTACCTGTTGAGTGGAACCCTCTTACTATATCAGGGAATGGGTTTTGTAGATAGAGATTATACCCCCTGATAGTGTGTCAAAATTGTGTGTTGTGGTATGAATTGGATGTTCAAAATATATAGATGCATGATATGATATGTCTTATTGATGACCCCTTTTGAAATGAGGGAACTTTTTCCTGGGTTGGGTTGCGTGATGAATATCCCCTTTCTCACTCAATTTTTTTAGGATATATATTTATATCTATATCCAGGTCATTGTATTTTTTTTCTCACTTTATTTGGTTTGTACATTCTTTTCATATCATGTAACTCCATTACCTCCATCCTATTTTGGGGAATCTTACTAGGTATTTATAAACTCATATATTCCTAGGATTTTCCAACAAATGTAGTGTGTTATGAAGATGATGTCTACTTCGATGGATATTAATGAGGGTCATTGTGTAACATGGTTCAATAGACCACATAGAATGGTTAGGTCATGGAGTTCTACAGTATTTCACTGTCAGTAATTTACTATATATTTATTTGGGACATCTTTCTGGATGGGAGTTTATTCTCCCCTTTTTAAATTTTTGATAATTCCATCAGAGTGTTGTACTCTCCAATGCTTATGTAGTCATATTTTATTTTACTATATGTGGTATATTTTGATTATTCCTCAACAGTTATGCATGGATATGGTTTGGAGTGTGCATCCAAGTACCTTATCCAAAGGCATCACATTTTTGGCATGCCTTTCAACACATGTTTGCAACCCATGTCATGTGGATTTGTTCTTCTTATAGTTATGATCTATCCCTATTAGATCTGGTCTTGATAGATTGGAATCAAAGAGGTTATATTCTATAGGATAGTTTCTATAGTAGTCTCTTCAATAGGATTTCATTGGGAATTATGGTAACTAAGTCAAGGTGTATCGAGTGTGACCCTCGGTCTAGGGAAACTAGGGATGGTGTGGCTGCTAACATATCCACTCACTAGGACACTAACTACCTATTTTTTGTCTCAACATACATCAAAATTGGTTTCAATGAATATTGGTTCATGTATCATATACAATCTTGAGTTTCGAAAATCATTTTATAATTACTTCGCAATATTTATATGTTCTTATGATCCTATCATGTTTCCATTAAATTATCATGATTCCTCTACAATGATAGCTACCTTGGATAATGGTTCAAAATTGTGATGACAATCTCATTAGTGAAGAGGCCTTAGTTTAATTTCCATACCCTTTGATTCATCCTATCAGAGGATAGTTACTAGAATATCATCATATTGAGCATCATCTTATACTTCTAAATAAGTTTAAGGATTCTTGTATACATAGATTACTCCACAAGTTCTAGTGCTAGGGGCTGCTGAGATACCATGGGGAGCCATTTACCTAGGCAGATGAGGATTACATAGATTTATTGATCTATGTATTTAAGATAATCTAGATACTTACAGATCAAGTGGTTAACCTCGCATCGAGCTTTTTTCCATGGAGTAGCCGGGTGATGGAGGAGTCTAGTTATGTATATGAATGATGATTCAATAGTCACATTCCTCTTCATATAGAAGATATTTTATGAGGATTACTACACTAATTCTTATGTCCATTTTTGATTCAAGAGAGTCTAGAACTGCATAGTGGAGGGATGATAGTGGATGAGTATGCTTTGGGGATCAAATATCATACATTGTACTACCTTAACATGATTTTTATTGGATATTTCTTTGAACAAAAGTTTTAATAGGGTCTCTAAAATCTTATATGTTCTTTAATATAAACAGAATCAATTAACACTTATTTCTGTATATTAGAGTAGGTTCTAGTGAATGAAAGACTCACCTTGGAGGGATGGAAATTAGCTGAAGCACGAATTTGTGGTTATTAGATTGAGTGGTCTACAATAGCTTACAAGAACCAGTTGATATGATCTCAACTAAATATAGTATCCTAGAATCATACATGTTGATAAGGTAAATAATGATGCATCATACTTTCATATCCCATCGAGTAGAGTAGATATGCATGTGATGAGTGAGGGTACATTGAGATTTATTTTTATAACAATACATGATGAGGAAAGAAAAAAGATATTTGATGGAAAATTTTTAGTAGAGGAAGTTTCAAGATCCCTGATCTCCTAGGCGAGGGCTTGGTGACCCAGATGATGGCATAGCCGGTAGAGGAATAGGTGGAACTCTAGGAGGAGAAGGTATGTTTAATGGGTGAAGTTATGAAATAATTCCACCACCACCCCCAAGCGGAACACATCAAGAGTAGTTATTTAGCAATCAAGGTCAGTGAAATATATATTATCTGAATGTATATGAACATGTGGAATATAATATGATTAGAGATTTGATATGTGTTTATTTTTCTATTTATTCTATTTTAGTAAGCATAGGTGTGAGTTATTACAACATATCATTTCTCATAATTTGAGTTCTGGAGATCCTAGTTTAGTATTTTTCCTAGTATCTTTCCCTAATATTACTATATTGAATGCATTTTCAATATATTTTATCAACATGAGGAGTTTTATTTCCCTTGTTTTTGAGAAATTATCATGGGAACATTGGGTCATCAATGAGGATCCATATGTTGTTAGCTCTATAGGAATTCATATTCCATAGTTGGTTTTCATATTCTCATTCATTGTTGAGGAGTAATATTCCATCCAACTGAAGGCATGATATTATCCTTTGTGGGTGAGATATTTCTCATAGATAAAAAAGTGGCTTTTTAGAGAAAGAAATTGTATCCCATCACCCATCAGTTGGAAATTTTATCCCACGGTGTAGAAGGCTCTTTATGCATCTGGACTCCCTTATCTAGGATGTATTTTATTAAATTAGTCCCCAACAACATTTTGGGACTACCTATGAGTTGGGTATGGTGTTTTTAAATGAAATTCAACCCATGAAATCTCCTGTATCTTTTGTGAAATGTATATGTTCAATAACCATTCTATAAGGGCAATTATTGAGGTTAGATGACCATTGAGGGGTAGATTTTATCAGACCCAGTGAGACCCCATGGGAAGTATTGATGTTGTTTTTGAAAAATCGGAATTTGATATTATGACATTGAGGTGATTATTTTCCCCTAAACTAGGTCTTGATAAATATATACTACCAATTTGAGAGTATTAATGACCTATTTGATATGTTTCAATGGATGAGTGGGTTCTTTAAGATAGATCTCTTGTCCTAATATAGCTAGTTGACAATTTGTGTGGCTGATATTCCAATAATGACATTACAATGTTGCTAAAAATACTATTATTTCCTAGTGATGCCTTTAGGTTTGACAAAATCCATTGATGTGTTAAAGGAATTGATGGAATCATTCATCCAACTGTACATGGAATGATTTGATATTTTAATCATTGATGAGAAAATCATATACTCTTTATTAGATGAGGAACATGCATGTAAATTCAATATAGTCTGGGATTTTTTTTGAGAGAATCATCATTATGGTATGCTCCTATATACTTGTTCTGGATCCACGAGGACCACTTATTAGAGAATTAAATTAATGAAAATGTATTGGTTTAGAACCCATTGAAAATAAATTCAGTAATTTCATGGGATCTATCCCACTGCATGTTGTAGGTGAGGAGTTTTCATTTTTTGGATAGGTACTACATGATTTTATTGATGAACTATCTAATATTGAAGCCCCTCTGACCACCCTAATGTTGAAATGGAACATGTTTATCATGAAAGAGACGTTCTAGAGATCCTGGGTGGTGTCGTGTTTGATGATGAAGAGTGATTCTATTTTGAGACTACGAGAGGATGGAGTAGAATGTAACGACCCTAACATAGTTACCCAGAGACGGTGCACTATTACATAACATTGGTATGATCACAAGGAAATCAGGTCTCTAAATACCGATCAATTTAGTAATATTCGGATCAAGATTAATACATAAGTTCAACTTTACAACGTGAAGAGGAATACAACACAAATATATTTCATTAGAAACATCCAAGCCTCCTAGATTATGCCTGCATGTCACTCATAACTAACTTCTACACATCCTAGGAAAATGAAACATAAGAAAATGGGTGATCTCAAACGCTCAGTAAGGGTAAGTATTACAGTGGAAGATGACATAAATATTAAGAAGGGTAAATAATTGAAACCACATTCCTTTACCAATAATAAACATGAATAATTTTATGGAAAGAATATGATATGAGTAAATAAGGCCATATTAAAACATAATCATGGGTATTATACTGGTCTAATGACCACACTAACCATCAATATTATTTCCATAATGAGGGAATGTATAATTCCGGACATTCTGAAACATTTTGTCAAGGCCTCGGCCAAGACGTCTAAAAATGATTAATGCTTCACCCAACAACATAAATCAATTTGAGAAAGGGCCTAAGCCAATTCCATGTCTAGATGCCTCATGAGACCTATCGATGCATTGAGGAGCTATATCATGCTCCACCCGTCACATACTAAGTCCAATACATTCCTCATATGAAATAGTTTAAACATATCTTAAACATTCGTATTAAAACTAGCATATGAAATGTCAATACATTAACCATAAATCATGAATGGTATAAAAATAGCACATCCACAGTCCAACATTTCACAAAACCTTCACTAAAATATGGAAGTTTTGTATCATAATAAATCAACTCCAAATAGACTTATAATTCCTCAAAGGATGTTGACATATATGAAATCAAACCCCTTTTTAGATAAATATCCCTTTCTATTTTGAAATCATTTAAGAGTCACATAATTATAAAATAAAATATTTACATTGAAAATATTCTTTGTTCTATGATTTTAATGGAATATTTGACGATTTTATAATGGTAGAAAATATCTGCACCCGCCGTATATGTTAAAAAAGACATTCATACCTTAATTTTGTTAAAATGGTTAAAAACATTTGTTTAGAAAATGACGGAATGATTCCTTTATAAACATCTTATAAAAATTCAACAAGGGTATAAATGACTTTAACCCATATCCTATAAAATAGTATGAATGTTTTGGAATACATTTGTACGAAACATGGATGTGGATGATAAAGAGGTTCTAATAGGTAATTAGGTATAAACAACCACGAATAATGAAGAGATTGTGAAATAAACCCTTACCATGTAATTTTCCTTAGTCGAGGATAGGTTAACCTCCTTTATAATAGTTATATAACAGTTTTTAAATTATACAGGAATCATATACAAATATATGATATCATATATGATCTTTTAATATTTCTTTGTTACTACTATTTTAGTATTTTCGTCATTTCGGTCGTTCACTTACTCGTTTTCTTCTATATGTTTTGATACATAAGTCATGTTTGTTATAGATATGTTTTATCATATTCATATACCAAATTATATGAAGTCCTAAAATATTATTTTTAATCATCAATTGAAAATTAGACCTGCATGGATACAATGGGGAATGATTCTCATCGCGTTCGTGGAGACTACACTCCGTACGTACGCACGAGTGACAATATCGTTCTTTTGATATTAAAATAATATATAATTGGATGATATATCATATATAAAAATTCATTAACATGTTATATTAAGTATATCATATATAAAAGTTCATTATCATGTTATATTAATTATTTACATCAATTACTCATCAATATCATTCCCATCCAAATAATAATTTTTTGAATAACAACTACACCACGATGTCGAGACGGTAAGCCATATGTACGCTTGAACGGTGACATGTCATTCAAAGGATTGATATAATAATGAATATGGTTGTTTCAAATTTATTATAATATCACAGTATATAGGAGATACTATAGTTATTATTTTAGAATGGAAATATCCATGAAAGATGAAGTTTAAGAAGAAAGGAACATGAATGAGGGTGGTGAAAACATTACCTCTTCTTCGGGTTCTTACTTTTGATTAGATGAGAAGGGATCCTTAGGATGTCTTTCTGATTAAACAAATCCCTCTAGGTTGATGTGTGGGATGTTGAGAGAATATTTGGGTAGGGGTTGGCCGAGCCAAAAGGCTTTGAATGTGTGAATTAGAGAGAAGTGGGAGTGCCCTTTTATAAGAGGGGAGAGGGGAACCTTATGAAAAGGTAGAAATATTATTTCATAATAAATTCATGTTCGGTTTATAATGGATGAAAAGAGGATTATTTAAATTTTATGGTTGGAATGGGTCAATAACCACCCAAAAAATAGGTTTTAGACATGTATGGATAACTATATTAACCTTATATTTTAGTTTTAACTCTTAGTTAATTAGTTTCACATTTACCATGTCTCTTTGTATTTTTATATTATATGGTTAATAAACATACTATAAACTTCTAATAGACTCCCAAGTGGTTGAAAAATGATACAAATATCATGATATAAGTCTTTTGGATGAACCTTAAATATTTATTAATAGAATATCAACTAATAATATAATATTTGTTGTAAAAACTCTTTTATGTGAATTCTGACAATATTGGGTATTTTGTTTTTGATAAATTCATAAAAGTGTTATTACAATGAAAATAATATATATAACAAATCTTAGTATTTCATATTATCCTAGATAATTAATTTTATTCATAAATAGTTTCAAATTACATTTATTTGGGTATTTATAATATCAATTATCTTAATATTTTATTAATTAGGAAATTACTACATCACCATTATGTCATTAATTAATTAAATTATATAATGTATGAATATTAAAAATAAAATAACATTATGTAGTAAATAATTTTATCTTTCTAATGAATATTTATAATAGAATATATCTTTTGTATAACCCTATATTAAAAATTTTTTGTTATTAAACATTGATTTTGACTCTTTCATTTCTTCTTTGAATTAAATAATAATAAATGTCCTAATCTAATCCAAGTGGACCAAAGAGGTTCATATTTTATTACTAATGTAGTTTTTGGTTGAAATATACTTAACCAATAGAATTAGAACATGTTTTAGGGTAATAATAATATCATTTTAACACTTAATCACACTATTTACTTTTAACCGTGGTAAATAAAAGTAAAAAGTTACTATTGAAAAAAATTATTTATATCTTATTGAACCACATTTTACTCCTTGATATTAACCGTTTCTCTCAGATTTTTGAAATTCTACTCACAGAAGTTGTAAAATTAAGTTTTATGTGAATTTGTAAATTCACCTAGCAGGTGGGTAAGAGACGGGGAAAGTTCAATAAAATTTTTATATATCTAAAATTATTCTAAACTAACTCTAATGAATTAAATTGAACATATATAGGTATTATGTATCTATTTTGACCTTAATTAAATTTAAATAAATTAAATAATTATTTAAATATAAATTTGGTTTTAAAATATAACTCTATATTTTTCACTATTCATCAAAAATTTAATGTATTCAGAAAGAAACCAATGTTTTACCCTAGGCTAATTTCAATATTCCAAATCCAAAAATGATTTCCATTTTAAAAGATAAAATTTATAAAAATTTAAAAGGTGTGAATTACTATTCATAATGGCTAGTTTGATTGGTAGTGGTGTGTGTTAGAACACTTAGTTGTGTACAACACACGCTACTGTATTATTCAAAGAGAAGCGTACTGTAGAAGATTAGGGTGTTACATTCTACCCTCCTACAAATAATTTCATCCTCGAAATTTCTAGAATACTACCACATGAAACGAGTCAGTTTATTCATCATCATATGTTCCTCAGGTTCACACGTTTCCTCTTCAATTTTATGGTTTCTCCATAGAACTTTTACCAGACGAGTCGTCCGGTTTCTCAATACTTGTTCCCTTGTATCATGAATCCTGATGGGTTATTCGCAATAAAACAGTCTGGGTTCCAGTTCTAATTCCTCAAATGTGAATACATGTGTTGGGTCAAGTATGTATTTTCTCAACAGTGATACATGGACCACATCAAGAACATTGGAGAGATTTGGCGGAATTTCCAAACAGCAAGCTACAGCCCTAATTCGTTCTAGATTTTGAATGGTATGATGTACCTGGGACTCAATTTTCCCTTCTTTCTGAAACTTATAACTCCCTTCCATGGAGAGACCTTCAAGAAAACACGATATCCAACATAAAATTCTAAATCCTTCCTTCGGTTATCAACATAACTCTTCTGCATAATTTGAGATTCTTTGTAGTGGTTTTGGATTACCTTTTCCTTTTCCATCATTTCCTCCACCAGTTCGGGGCTTACAAGTTTTCTTTCACCAAAATCATCCCAACAGGTTGGTGTTCGACATCACTTTCTGTATAACGCTTCATATGGTGCTATCTGAATAATTTAATGGAAGCTACTATTATAGGAAAATTCTACCAGAGGTAAATATTGATCCCACATACCAAGAAAGTCATGTGAGCATGATCTCAACAATGTCTTCTAAGGTTTGAATAGTCTGTTCATATTGTCCATTTGTTTGAGGGTGGTAGACAGTGCTTAAATGAAGTTAAGTATCCAAGGCCTTCTGAAGACTCGTCCATAATCATGAAGTAAAATGTGGATCACGATCAGAAACATTCAATAAGGGTACTCCATGATGACTCACAACATCATTAATATATAGCCTTTATAGACATTAAAGTGGTAAATATTCCCTTATAGAGTGAAAATGGGCCGACTTGGTAAGACGATCAACACTGACCCATATTGCATCATTTTTTCATGGAGTATTTGGTAGTCCCATGACAAAGTACATCATGATATTATCCAATTTCCACTCAGGTATGGAGGGAGGTTGCAAGGATCCACCAGTCCATTGCCTTCCAGCTTTCACTTGTTGACAAACCTTACATCTTGACACAAAATCAGCAATCTACCTCTTTATGTTGTCCCACCAAAAATAGTCCTTCAAATCTCTATAAATTTTGTTTTTCCCTATGTTTATATAGAAATTGGAACTATGAGATTCATCCAATAATTTTATTTTTAGATTTGGTATATCTGGAACACAAAGTCTCTTCCCAAAGTTCAAAATTCCATCTTCATACACAAAGTCACTAAATCCCCCAAAATTCACAGCTTTAATATTCTTTTGAAACTCTTCAGCATTGATCTGAGAACTCCAAATCCTTTCTAGTAAAAATTGTTTGGAAACCATTTGAAAAAGTATTGATGTTTCCCCATCCATAGAAATTCTTATTTCCATATTCACTGGATCCATGAAAACATCATCCCTTTCAATTCTAATATTGTTCAAAACTCCATGATCCCTTCTAATCAAAGAATCTTCCACCTTATTTTCCTTCCCCAGGTGGTAGTTTATCCTGAAATCATTATCCTTGTGTAGTTTAATCAATCTCCTTTGCCTCATGTTGAGATATTTCTGTGAGAAAATATACTTCAAACTCTTGTGATCAGTATAAATATCACATTATTCACCATAGAGATAGTGTCTCCAAATATTGAAATCCAATATTATAGTAGCTAACTCAATATCATGAGTAGGATAGTTATTCTCATGAATTTTTAGCTATCGTGATGCATATGAATTAACTATATCATTATGCATAAGGACACAACCATGTCATTTTATCGATGTAACACTTTAAATAACGAACCCATCATTCCCCTATGGTAGAGTCAATATAAAAGCACTGACTAATATTCTCTTATGTTCTTCAAAAAAACACTTCACACTCTTTAGTCCAAACAAATTTAACCCCTTTACATGTGACCTTCGTTAATGGGTTAGCCAACCTCGCAAAATTTTGGACGAAACATCGATAATAACCTTCTAAACCAATAAAACTGCATACCTCATTTATACTCATTTGTGCAGGTCATTCTTGGATTTCTCTTGTCTTATAAGGATAAAAAGAGATCCCATATTTAGACACAATATTTCCAAGAAAATAAATCTCCTGAAGCTATAATTCACACTTGCTAAACTTCCCATATTATTCATATCATCTTAGAGTCTCCATGATAATGCGCATGTGATTTTCATGATCATTATAGGTTTTTTTTATACCAAGATATCATCAATAAATACCACTACAAAGTCATCGAGATATTAATTGAAAACTATGTTCATTAGATCCATGAAAAAAGAGGGTGCATTAGTCAGCCCAAAAGGCATTACACTAAACTCGTAATGCCTGTATCTAGTACGAAATGTTGTCCTCAGAATGTCTTCCTTATTCACACACAATTGATGTTATCTAGATCAAAGGTCAGTATTGGAAAAGTATTGATCTCCATGTAGTTGGTCAAATAAATCATCAATTCCAGGTAGGGGATACTTGTTCATTATTTTATTGCATTGATTTCACTGTAGTCGATACATAACCTCATATATCCATCATTCTTCTTTACAAAAATAAGAGGGGCTCCCCATGGAGAAAAACTAGGGTGAATAAATCCCTTATTACTCAATTACTATAGTTGTTTCTTTAGTTCCACTAATTCCACAATTACCATTCTATAAGGTGTCTTCGATATATGCCTTGGTCTAGGAATTAAATGAATAGAAAACTCAATTTATCATTCTAGAGGATGTCCAGGTAAATCATCTAGAAATACATCAATAAATTCATTCAAAATAGGTACATCATCTATTTGAACATTCCTTTCCTCACCCATAGTTATTTCATTATCTTCCTCCCCAATAATTGAAATTAGTTGAGCTATTGGGGGTGGATCTAGGTAAGAATTAGGCAGAGACGATTCCTCTCTAAAGATAAGGTGCTCCTTATCGTCATCATCAGAAATAGTATCCTCCTTCTTCTTACAATAAATTTTTGCATCCTGGTCTGAAATCCAATGCATACCGAGGATTAGAGAAAATTCCATCATAGGTATGATGATGTGATCTGTATATAATGAACATTTATGTGCTCTAATGGGGACTAATTCACAAAACATTATAGCAATGATACTTCCCTTATGAGTTTTGACTGGCAACTCCCCAGTTAAATCAAATTGGAAATATCTAATTTTTTTCGAAAACTAGGAAGATATGAAACAATGTGATGATCCGGAATCAAATAAAAAAATTTCTAAACTTGATGAAACCATTAAATTACCTACCACCACATATTTCGGGGCTTCAACCCCAGCATCAGTGATTTCATTAGATTGGCCTAGATCCCTTACCCTTTTCTAAGGTATGTTCCCTTGATGTTTAGGAGATTAATTTCTGAAATTTCCCATCTCTCTTCAACTGTATAATTGAACATTGGTAGTTTCATTCTTTATTTTACAATCACCAACTACATGACCTTTCTGTCCACATTTGTAGCAAAATCCTTTTCCTTTTCAACAGGCACTAGGGTGCTTCCTTCCAAAATTATCACTAGGTGGAAATTAGATCCTTCCCTTCTTCCTTGATTCATTACTTATTTTCATAGAGTGTTCAGAAGACCTCTTTATCTCTTTATTTGATTTAATGTCATAATACTTTGAGAATTCATTTTCTGTGTTGATCGCGCGCAAGACAAAATCTTTATATGAGGAGAAGGATTGTGAAACTAATGCTCGATGGAGAAGTGGTTTTAACCAATCAAATAAATGATCAATCTTACTTATTGGGTTACATTTATAATCTGCATCATGCCTCTCTAACCTTGTACAGCTAGCCTCATACTTAGCGACATTCTCAACCTCCATTTGCCTAAGACTTAGAAATTTCCTTTCCAAATCATCTCAATGGTCAGAATGAAAGTATTTTTCTAAAAAAATCCCTTTGAAATCCCTCCATTCCATATATGATACTTCATCATCTTCCTTTGTGTTTTGAATCAATTACCACCATTAATCAGCAACTCCAGTGATGCGGTAAACTGTCCTGATAACTTTTTCTCATTCACAACTCCCCAAGGCATGGAATATTTTCACTAAGATATTTATCCATTGCTTAGATACAAGTGGATTTATACTACCATTAATTGTTGGTGATTGATTCCTCATGATGATATCTAACATTGATCCTCCACACTGTGGATCATGTTGTTCCATACAGGTAAAGTTATTATTCATAACCTGAGTGAGTTTTCCCATTATGGTGATTAGCTGATCATCACCAGTTGCATCACTAGCTATACTATAATTATATTGAGCAAGTGTTAAATCCCTACATAGAGTGCGTGCATTGATACAATTTCCATTCCTTCCATTAGGCGCCATTTCTAAACAATGGAATAAACTAGATCCGTTTATGAATCAAAATACATAATTGCATACTTGTAAAACACTTAACTTAAATTGGACTATTTATTGATATAATCTATAATCATAAAAAAATGTTTTCTTTGAGGAAGTATATACTCAAAAACCCTTCATAATTATTTTTAATGATAATGATAATTATCCTAAGCATATCCCCTAGGAGTGTTGTAACCATGTGTGCAGCAAGGCCCGTTGTCGTGCCCCAGTTCCCGTTCGGGCCTAGCTCAAATCGATGTTTTTGGGTTTTACCCCTAGGTATATATGTTCCAGATCCGCCTCTACCTACTCATATCTAGACAGGGATGTATTACTCAGAAATATCACAAAATATCAACAATACCAAAATTCTAGGAAGTTTTTCTATATTATTCCTCAATGTTTATCTTAGGTATATGTTCTCTAATCAGAGTTTATCTAAATCTAGATTCTATGTTTTGTATTAAACTTCCTATGATAACAACTATAACGCCTCGACCGTAGTTACCCAGAGTAGGATCATTATTACATAAAATTTTCATGATCACAAGGAAATCATGTTTCGAATGACTAATCAGTTTATAATTACTGGAAACAAGATTCATACATAAGTTCAACTTTACATATTGAAGAGAAATAAAACACAAATATATTTAATTAGAAACATCCAATCCTCCTAGATTTTGTCTGCAAGTCACTCATAACTATCTTCTTCACATTCTGAGAAAATGAAACATAAGAAAAGTGGTGAGCTAAAAAACTCAGTATGGATATTTAATACAGTGGAAAATGACATAAATATTAAGGATGGTAAATAATTGTAACCACATGCCTTTACCAATAATAAAATGAATAATTTTACGGCAAGAATATGAGCTGAGTAAATAATGACATGATAAAACAAAATAATGTGTATTCTACTAGTCTAATGACCAAAAAAATAATAAATATTATTTCCATAATGAGGGAATCTATACTGCCGGACATTCTGAAACATTTATTCAAGGCCTTGGCCAAGATGTCTAAAAATTATTAAGGCCTCAGCCAAAACCATAAATCAAACTTGGAAAGGGTCTCATCCAATTACACATCTATTTGTCTCATGAGACCTACCAATGCATTGAGAAGCTATATCACGCTCTACCCGTCACTTACTAAGTCCAATACATTACTCATATGAAAAGGATTAAACATATCATAAACATTCATATAAAACCTAGAATATGAAATGTCAATACTCTAACCATAAATCATGAATGATATAAAAGAGCACATCCACTGTCAAAAATATCACAAAACCTTCAATACAATATGGAAGTTTTTTATCAAAATAAATCAACTACAAATAAACATAAAATCCATCAAAGGAAAACACAGAAGAGATTAAACTCACATAATGTTTAAGTAGAATGTGATATTATGAGAAACCAACTCATGAATACCCAAGTAAAACCATTATTTTACATTTAGTTTGAATGGGTTGTTATTCATGAATATGTAATTAATTCAATATAAAAGTAAAATGATTATGCAATTTGATATTTCCATTTGGTACAAGTGGAGCACAGTTTCGAAAACTATGATTCCAAAAAATGTTGCATGTCCATATTCATTAGAAGTTTAAATTACTACTTTTTTCATCTGAAATTTTTATTCATATTCATTATCAATTCATTGCCTCATTCAATTGAGTCTACTAAACGTTCCAATGGGAGTTTCTCTCATATATTTTGATGGGTCTTTTCTATTTATTCATGAATATTTCAAGATATTATCCCATAGTTCTTATCTGTAAATCACCCTTACAGATTTCACTAATGTTTTAGATTATCCCATGAATATTATAAGAAATGGATATCTGAATTACAGTTATGGTAAAATTATTTATAAAATTATTTTTATCGATCTTGAAGAAGGAATTTTTGGGATTATTTAGGTGTTCTCCATTTAAGGTTAAATCATTTTAATAATTTGGAATTTCCTTGATGTTTTGAGTTATATATTTGTTTATATGTTTTATTTAAATCCATTGGATTCATGAGTGTTCAAAAAAACATTATTTTATATCTTTTCATATATATATATATGTGTGTGTGTGTATGTGTTTGTCTCTTATGGGACCAATGATGATCCCCTTATGTATTTAACCATTTCAATATAATGAGATTCCATGAAAAGTGTTTATACAATTTCACAAGATTCCATTTAATGGGATTCACGTGTTCTAAAATGGTTGTATATCAAAATACATATGTGAACCCAATAAAATAGAATTTTGAGACTAAATAATAGCATTGAAATATATAAAAAATAATTTTAATGGTAATTTGATTTTCCAAATGAGTTTTAGGAATATTCTTTAAAAATTATCTACATGATTATAATGATAATGAATTCAAAATAGTGTGATTTGGATTATCATTCAATGAATATTTCTAAAATGATCTTTTGGTTCCGTATGAGGAATGATTTGTAATGAAATCATTTTGAAATTTTCTTGCTTAATGTATTTTTTACTCATTGATGGGTGATACATTATTTATGTGCGGTTTGGGTGATATATGAAAAACGGATTATTTCATGTCAGTTGGGGAGGTGATCATTTTTTTATAATAAGTATTTAAATTTATTGATTCATTACAAATATATTAACTTGATAGATTAAATGATTAATTTATGTCATAGTGTTATTAGCTGGAAAGGTAGAGATTAAAACATGTGAATCCATAGTATAAATGATGTTTTCACGATATAGTGTGGAATGCTATACTGAGGAAGATAATGTATTTTTTCATAGTTTAAATGACTATGTTAGTTAGGGGAATTAATTATGGATCATGTTATTCGTGTTATCTCGGGAAGATTATCTACAAAAATATTTTATGGGAAAATCAGGGATATTAAGGGTTCTTTAGTACCATCATAGGATCTATGTCACCATTTTAGATAATGTTCCATGAGTCCATGGAAGATTCTCAAGAGGATAGGATACTATTTCAGATATTTAAGGGACTACTTACTTATCCTTTCTTATGTCCCATTTATATTGTGTGATTTTATGGAACCTCTTCCACGAGTTTTCCCTATTTCCTTTTCATTTTTTAAGACCCCTTTATTGATGATTTGAAAAAAAAACATTTTTGTACCATTTTGAAATATTTAATAAATTTTGTTTTAAATATGTAATTCTTTAAAAATGATTTCGTTACTTCCTTTTCAATAGAGTGTATGGAATTTTTTTGAATGAAAAATTTATGAAAGGGTTTTTGGTTTAATAGTCATGTGTGTGGGTTTCAAAATATTTCTTAGGGATTCATGTATAGTTTTACATGTAAATTGGGTTTTAAGGAATTTTTAGAAATCCATTATAATTTGAAAACCTTTTATCGAGTTTGAAATAATACATGAAATGGGGCGACCTATAAAAAATTATTAAAATTTAATTTAATGTGTTATTTAGTAAACATATATTCAATTCTTTTGAAAATGTTTTACTAGTGATTGATTAAATTTATTTGTGAATGGATTATTGGAGTTTTAAAACATCCCTGATGTGTAGCTAGTTCATAATGAAAGGAAAATGAATTTTTGTTTCCATATTTATTTAAAATGATTTTTTACATATTGAAAGAATATATTGATGACATATAATCTATTTGTGGAGACCCTTTAGGTTTAATAACACACACCTAATGTTTTATAGTCTGTGTCCTATTTAGAATGATGTCAATTCAAATATACTTCCCATGGTTTTTTAGGCATTAATGGTGGTCATGGGTCATACAACTATGTTAATATGCAATTTGGAGTTTTATCATCGTAATTGGGAATTATTATTGACCACATTTTCCTTAATTAAATTATGCATTATTTTTATTTGTTCTCGATTCTACTGTATATTATTTTTTATTAGTTGTATATTTATTATTATAATTTTTTCCTATGTCATGTTGATTTTATTGATTATATTAAATTACATTGTACATTTATCTTGGTGTATTATGGTGGAATTTTTACTATCATCTGTTACGTGATTTCTAAGAACTAGTTGTCAACCCCTGGGGATTGGGAATTCCCATTGGACCTATGATAGACTGGGTTAGTGGCAGTTTAAAAGGAAATATATTATTTTTCATTATAATGTTAATTGGAACCTAGGTTCCCAGTGGGTTATATATTCTACATGTTCTCTTTATTTATTTTGGTAGTTTTCAATTTAATGATCAGGGTGCATAATATTGAAGGGTATGTATAGGAGGAGTGGCATGGGATCATTCCCACATTAAAACTCATGTTTCCATGGGTATTCCTGATTATATCTTTAATTATGGCTTTTCATGTAATGATTTTTGGGAATATAAATTTAAGCTTATGATGGTGGTTCTTTGATCCTCAACAGATTAACGTTATTTTCATATTTCGTCATATGATATCTATTTCATCAGATTTATTTTAAAAGAACCAATATTCTAAAATCACTTGCTGTTATGAATTATCATACTTGAAACATTATATCATTAATATTGAGTGATATCCCTATACTATGTGATTCTTTGGGAGATTTCCCCCACCAAAAATGTGATGTATCAAGATTTGAGATATATTTACATCTAATGTTATACATCATATTTGTGGTTACCCCATGATATTTTGTTTTATCAATAATATCATTCCTATACATGCAAAAAAAGTGTGTAGATGCATTATTTTTATCTAGTAAGAGAATAATAACATGATTTAATTATGAGCATGAGGATTAGGCACCATTAATTATATAGATAAAAAATAAAAAAATTAATAATAGGAAATTGGGATCAAATAAAATTGTTTTTAGACCCAAAGGTAGGTATTCTTATAAGAAATATATCATGTAGTCCCTTTATTGTCCAAGATGACAAAATGTCCCATGGTCCTAGAATGAATGACCAAAATTCCAACCCTTAAAGGATTTCATCAATGTTCTCCAAGCTCATCACCATCAACACCACCCATTGGAATACATGAATGATTATGTGGTATCATATGTACATCCAAGATCAAGTAAAATGTCTTGTTTCCCCCATAAATAATTGAATGTTTTTTCCATTAAATGATAATTTGTCATTACCTACCAATATTTTCCACTATGTGGGTCCAAAACATTCATGTATGTAACACATACGTCCCAATATAGAATATGGGGAGAGGATTGTAGGATAGGTGTCTGCATACACATGTCTCTTTAAATAATTCCACCCAATGATGCTTATGTGTCTCCAACTCCACAATCAACATGATTTTTCTCATCAACGTACTAAAATAACTATATATAATGGATTTCGGTAGGGATTCCATACATCCTCTAATGAACATGGTCCCAAGGAGGAATGATTTTGTTTTTTACACACATTATACTTTTGAGGCTTCCCAACCAATGAAATCTTAATGAATGTTGGGTTATATAACCTTCTAAATTTATAGAGTCATTTACCAAGTCTCAACATGAAACATACAACTCATCAAACAATAATTACTATGGTCACATGATGATCCATTTTTCATTATATATTAGGATTTGTTTAGGTCTAATTAGTTCCATCCATCTATTTAATCCTGATTTCCCTATACATGAACACCTTCAATTTATGTGGAGACTTAATGTGTTGTGATATAATGGAAAGATTCCAAAAAAATTTTAGTGATGATAGTGTCATATTGTATGGTATATATATAGTCTAGTCTCAAGGGATAGTCAAATACCTATTTTTAACTAGATTAATTTTTTGATGATTATTGTATGTTATTTATGTGATAAATACATTAATTTCATATAAAAATATTTCATACCATTCAAATATTCTTATTATGTTTCTATGCATGAAATTGATGATATTACTCTATTTTTTTTACTGTGCTGTGGTTCATTCATGGTTTTATAATGATTTCTAAATTTATGAAATATAATTTTATTGAATTTTGAAACATCATAATTAATTATTTATAAGATTTTATGTGTTTCTTTTAAAAGTATGGAATTGTTTTATTTTTTTTCATTATATTTAACAACTGCAACTGTAGAACCCGAGAGTCCGAGATTATTTTATTATAATTATACACAGGTCACAATATAATTGATCTAAAGATTTTTTACCATTAGAAAACCAAATACAAAAACATTTTACATTACATTGAAACTAAAAATACGTTATTTATATATGTGAAAAGAATTATAATTCTACATGGACCTCATTTATCATGTGTAGTATTCCTCTTGGATTATTGGGAAAAAAATAAAAAAATGTAATGGTTTAGTTAATACGCTCAGTAAAGTGGTTTGGTAAAGTTAAAAAAACTATAAAATAATCATTGTGGAAAATGTATATATTTTTTGTTATTCATATAAAATGAATCTATGACCATAAATAAATATATTTCCATCATAAAAATTAAGAGATATGGAAATATCAATAACTAAAAAAGTAGTTAATGTTTTTCAAAATTTAAAAAAATGAATTATCCCAAGTAAATTAAAACAATAATTGAATTAAATATATGTAAAAAATAAAAATATCTACACTCCAGGATAATAGTAATTGATAATTATGTTATTGTAATGAATTATTTCTAATTCCATAAAATACAATCAATTTCGTGTACCAAGTCATCTGACATAATGACTAAAGAATTTCCCTTTACAGTATCTTAATTGCCCTGTGAAAGCTATCAGTGCACTATGAGGATATGTAATTGTGGAACACTCCAGTAATTTCATGTTAAATGAATTTAATTATTTACAAAATTACTACATGAAATATTTTTGAATATATTATCAATAAAAATTATTAGTGAAATTTCACAATGAGACATATCATGGAAGATATTTCTATAATGAAATAAGAATTAAATGGTATAATTTTTTTTCTCCTATATAAAAATTAAGATATATATAAATTTAGTTATAAGATATTTATTTTCAATGGTAAGAGATGGAATAAATGATAAATAAATCATTTATAATGTTTTTTAATGGTTTATTACTTTTCCAATGCATATCACTAAGGGGATTCAAACCATGTGCGTATAAAGGGACCACTTACTGTGCACTGGAGTGATGAACAAGATGTAACCGAATCATATATTGGGGGTTTTAATAAATAAATGTATTTGACCCAAAACCACTTCAACTTTTAGTTTTTATATAAGGATTCCATTTCAAAGGAAACTACAAACAATACACTTTAGCAAATTTTAGGTGGATTTTATTTAAATGGGATTGTCTGTGTATTATAATTACTTGAAAAGGGATATAATTTTAGGGAATAAATAATCTTCCATTTTCACAATAAAAAATGGAATATATTACCATGGTTTATATGCATTCTATTATATTAAAAATAAAATTAGGCAGAGATTATAAAAAAAGCAATGTACATAAAAATGGAAGTTCAGGATTGAAGACCCATACATCAACATATTAAAATATTTATGGAATTATATAATGAGGGTATATAAATAAAATATTGTTTTAAACATATCAAATGAATAATAATACCAAGGAACAATATCCTAGGAGATTCTAGAAAAATAAATTTAAATAGAGAATATAATAAAGGAAGTGATCTTAAATGAAAAAGAGCATCATTGAGGACCCCTAACATGGAATGATGCTTCTTAAACATAGTGGTGGAATTATTTTTAACATTGAACCACCCTGGAAAAAATATTGAGAGGCGATTTGAGAGATAAATTTTTATCAATGTTATTTTTTAATGTGGGGTGGGAATTGTGGAATTTATACAATACGAGTGGTTGTTTTATGGGTTAAAATATAATTTATTTTATTATAAATTCCAGCCAATTGTGGGTTAACTAAATTTATAACATTTTCCATGGATAATTAGTGGGATAATGTTGGTGAATGTACATTGTTTTCTGAATATAATCATACCTCCCATCAAACCCAATTAGTGTAGAGAATAAATAAAAATTATATTTAAATAATATATGATTTGGTTTAATAAAGTAATGTAAAATTTTCATATTAAAAATTAATATTTATAAATTTATTTTCATATATTTTATTTATATTTATTGAAAAAATAGTTTCTTTATTTTTTGGGCAGCTGACATAAAAATTATATCATAAAATAACTGTGATTTATAAATTGATGAATTTTAACTTACCCTCCAAAATGTAATGTTTGTTAATGAAATCAAAACATATCTGTATAAGATAATTTTTAAGAAATTATTCCAAAAATATAGTTTGTTTTATCCAAATAATTATATATATCTTGTAAATTTAACTTTTATATAAATATAATTTTTATAGAAATGTTCAAATTTCATAGAAAAATAAACATTCAGATCAATATAAAAAAAATTTGGGACTATTTCAAAATATACTATCATTGAAAAATTATTTTCTCTGATTATTTCATGAAAATAAATTTTATTTCAATATTCAATATTAATCATAAACCATATTTTCATAAGAATATATTTTTATACTATAATTATACAAAAATAGATATATCGTGAAAATAATCCAGTCACATAATTGCGTCTAAATATCGAATAATATAGAACAATTTTCTTATTTACTAATGGTCAAATTTCTAATCAACCGTAATCGATGAAAATTATAAATAAAAATGAAAAGTTCTTCTCAAAATACACTTTTACTCTCACGTCGTTACTCAAAAAATGTCATACAATGGTTCTTTTGCATCCTTTAAGAATTTCATTATTTTTGAAGTGATTGTTTTAATTTTTATGATGATTATAGAATGATTGATATTATTTATTGATTAAAAGATGATGGGATTTTTAGTGAATATATTATTCATAAATGTTTATTCCCCTTTACTATTCCTATTTTTACTATTCCATATTTAATCATATTGGGTAATGTTCTTATGAAATGTAAAAGTCTATCAGTGTGTATACTTATTGTAATAATGGGTATTTTACTTCACATGATTAAAAGATAAAAATAAACGTATTTTTATAAATCCATGAAATAATGGATTATTTTATTTTCACTATGAAACGTGTTACTAATACCTTTATAATGTTTATTATAAAATTATATAGTTTAAGATAAAATAAAAATATTTAAATGAATCATAATGAAAGTTAAAAATTCATTTTATTTTATTATTTATATAAAATAGTACATTAAATGTCATATAAACATAAATCGAATTTTTTTTATAATTAAATAATTCATCATTATTTTAAAAAAATTGATTTAATTACAATAATGACAAATAAATAAAACAATTTTTAAAATTATTATAATTATTATATAAAACAATAATTAAAAAATATTCATGTAAACGATAAAAGGTTTATATATAAATGATGGAATTTGGATTTTGGGAATCACCTAGGATGGTAAAATGAAATGCGTCTTTACCACCCTTCTTCAATGGGTCTGAGCCTTGTAGAAATGCTAGACACCTTGGGTTTTTGATTGAGGTATGAGACACTATATTTCAAAAAACATTTAAATAAATAAATTTATATTTTTCATGAAAAATTTTCAAATTAACAAAACATGTGATAAATATTTTTATAAATAAATCATTTTTTAAATGAAATGAATTTAGATATAATTTAAATTTATACTTAAAATAAAAAACAATTCTAAAAAAATCTCTAGAAATATTTGGATGTTAAATTTACCAATTAATAAAATTGTGTCCTCAAAATATCACTCATCGATAAACACTTACTAAACCCAAATGATCTATTGATTTTTATGTATTGAAGTGAAAAGTTATAAATACCATAGAAATATTAATCCTATGGGGTCATAATAGATATTCTTATCCACATATTTAAACATAAGGCTATATATCCAAATATTATGAATCACTATTCAAAAAATAACTAAACTATACTTTGATACTAATGGAAGTATAATTATGTTATTTATATGGGAAAGTCATAAGTTGACATTGGTTGTTGACATAGATGTTCCCTATATCCTGATAATATGCCTCTATAAATACATAATTAAAAACGTAAATGAAATACCTACCACCTAATTATAAGGTATCTAGTTGCCTCTAATTTCTATTTATCGAATAAAACTGAAATAGTTAACTAAGGGTGATAAAAAAATTCTATAAATAGAAAAAATATGAATTCTGAATTATCCAACCTATTGTTGTTTAAGATTCACAAATTATATTCTAGTGTATTTTCAATTTATCTTATATCAATCATGAATATATCTATGTTTTCTTTAGCTGGCGGGTTTTCATACCATTAATGTAATTCCCTAAATAAATCTCCCAAAATTATCAATAATTTTCCTAAAAATCATTGAAATATATTATATTAAAATTAAATATATATTTTATTCATAAATGAAATCGATCATTAATATATTACTTATATTGTTAATATCTATCTTTTAATCAATGTTATAAATGGTTATTTTATTATTATATTTTAAGTATGTTAGTCTTAATCGACTTTCAATGGTTTCTACTAAACTGTACTATGATTCAAATTGAAACAAACCCAACTATAGTACCCAATCATTAGTGGATGTTAAATGATAATTTTTTAAATCAAAATGTAAGGTATCTAATAGTTTAGTAGCTTTACAAAAATAGATACAGACATAAGATTTAAATTTCATTAAATGTAAAATACATCATTTGAAAAATGTAATATAATAATTTTATCCATGTGACCATTGTATCATATCTAGTATTCCATTTGGTTCCCTTAGAAATGAATAGCGAAACGATTTAAAGGGTGAGCTCAAACACTTAGACCAGTGGTTGAGTAGGGAAGAAAATGTTCTAAAATGGTTTTTGGTGTTTATAAATAAACTATGTTATTCGTTTTAAAATTAAAATTAGTGAAGAAATAAATCCATGGACAAAATAAAAATGAATAGGTATATGGACATAAACACTGAACAAGTAGTCAAAGGATATCATAATAAATCAAGATTTATTCCATTTCAAATACTACTAAGCGCATATTTAAATAAATAGAAAACCTATTAATTATTAAAATTGTAGAATAAAATTAACTAATCACTATGTGATTTGAATTCATAATTTGAGATTTTTTAAAATTACCATCACAGATTGAGGACCCGTATCTATGAATGATGACTAACAAATCTATTGAGGGACTTCATTGAAAATTGGATCCACCTTAAAGATACTCATGAGAGGGTAATTTTGTGGGAAATCATGAACAACAGATTTGATGAGGAATGTGATGGTGGAAAGGTTGTATGTAAACCCAAGGAGGGGTGGTCTTAAGTGTTTTTGTGAATGTTATTTTTTAAAATAATAAAAATAAATTTGGATTTAATCAATTACAACCAATTTTTTTGGTTATTAATTATAGGATGAATGTTATTGTATGATAAAGAAATTCCAAAACCGAATCATACATCCTAATTAACAAAATTAATCCACACAAAACAAAAATAATGAACATTACAAAATTTAAATTTTTATTTAAAACAGAAATGAATAAATTCCTATTTTAGAAATCATATTTTTTATTTTTTTAAAATATTTATTTAAATTAAAAAATGATTAAAAAAATTGTAGTCATGTTGTCTTTATAACAATGTTTTAAAATAATAGTTCTTTGAAAAGATCAAAATTTTATCTTTTTCTTAATAAAATCAACATTTCATAGAATTAGCAAAAAATTATCAGAATATATATTTTTGGTTCTATTTCACAAAAAAAAAATTGTCCAAATTATTTTGAAAATATGATAATATAATATTTTAAATAAATATTCTTATTTATTGTTATTTATAAATTTAATAGATAACTAAACCTTCAATGATTTATAAAAATTAATTACTTATTGATTAAAATAAATTAACTTTTAAAAATTATAGTTGAAGAATATTTAATCATAATGAATATTATTTAAAACATAAATCATTGTCATAAAAAGTATTCTTAGAAAAATATATTGATATTGTCTGATAATAAAATTTATTTTTATATTTATAAAACCACAACAGTCAATAAATTGCAACTACATTACAAATAATAATGACCAACACCATTATAAACCATATTGTTCAATAAATAATATGAAAAATGACTAATTAACCTTTAAATACCCACATCCTTTTATAATTTCCATTGTCTTACATACATTTCTCTTAATTGTTTTTGATAATTATGGTTGGGGTGATCCTTTTAGTGGATTTAATGATGATGGAGTTTGTTTTATTGAATATATTATCATACAATGTGTGTATGCATTTACTATTCCTAGTTTTAATTCTATATATTTTTACATAATGTGTTATGAACTTATGAAATTTATGAATAATTCAACGTATCTTATTGTTGTAATAATGTTTATTTTTTAAGACATGGGTTCATGTGTCATGGTCACACTAAAAGAAACATGTTGTTTGTCAGCCTATGATACTCCCTTTTTCTGAAAACATTTTAATAAATAAATTCACATGTTTCGTGAAATTTTTTTAAATTATTAACTTATGTGATTAATATTGGTATAAATAATTGGATATTTGAAAAAGTAAATTAATTTTGAATTTTTATTTTTATTTTTGTTTTACCATTCAAAAAAATATTCATGGGAAATTTTATAATGTTAGATGATAAATGACAATATATTACATTTTGTGTATTTTATTGGTTTTAATGTAACATTTTTTTAACCAATATTGAAATTTAGTTTGGAATCCAAATAGAAACTGTTGATGAAAAAACAAGTTATAAAATGTAAATTTTCATTATGAGATAAACATGAACCCTTATTTAATACCTAAAAATTTTCTATTCTTATTTTAATATGTTTTTAATAATATAACAAAAATTATACAATAATAGGAAATGTCACACTAATGTATCTTTCTATGCATCAATTCTATAAATCATGGAATGAAATTCCGACTTTATTAAATTAATATAATTTAAATGTAAATAATAAAATCGTTAATTAAAATATTACATATAAACAGAGTACTAATATATATATATTAAATCACTCACCATGACATGAATATTAATCAAAATTCCAAATATATTTTATTCATTATTTTTGTAAAAATATTATATTATTTGTCAATTAATGAGATTATGAACTAAAATCAGCATTTATGATGAATAAATAATTTAATTTTAAATACATAGTATCTTTAATTATATATATATGTATTTTTAAATTTAATATATATAAATTCCATTTCAAAAATTTGATTGGTATAAAATTTTTCTTATTCAATAATAATTATAATAAAACATAAAAATAAAATTTTAATTTCTCTTAATTCTATTTAGTAATTTTTTAATTTTTTTACATGTTGTGCCTATCACCATATTTTATTAAATCCAAACACAACATTAAACAATATTATTTGTACATTTTAAAAATAACTTTCTTATATCACTCAAATTATAAATATAATTATAGTTCAATAATTAAATCCTAATATATTAATTCATATTATATTAATGATATATTAAATTATACATATAAAAATGTAAACAACTTAAGGGGATGAAAAATAAAATTATATTTGAATAATATTTATGTGTTTACATTTTTTATTCAATCCTTAATGTAAATAAAAATAAAATATTTTTAAATACAATCTTTAAACTCATCAAGTGTCATTTTAAATTTAGAAATATCCTTATATATATATATATTAAATTTTATCATTTTTTAAATTTTTTTATAATTTGTTTTGAAATTAACATAGTATTGCTATTATAAATGAACGCAATAAATTGAATTTATATAAATTAAATTGATTTATTCATGTAAAATGAGTCTTTGTATATGAAACTTGTCATCTCCAGTTTCCTTTTATTACCAACAACTAATCATATTAGTCAATTTTGAGGATAGTATATCATCCCTAGTTGATGAGTTCAATAGATAGAATGATGCATTTGATCCTAACACCTTCTAAAAAATTATTTTCCTTATGAAAATTTGATGTTAAAGTGGTTTTTATTCCCAAACATGCCAAAAATTTCTTCTTATCACATACTAGATTATTTCTTTTCAAAAATAAATCACAATCACATATAGTGGTCTATTGTTCTCTATTTTTCCTTCTAAATCAACCTAGAATGGTTTTTGGTGGAATTAATTATATTTTTTATGAATGTATCAACTGTATGAGATTGAGATGATGCGAAGTGGGTATCTACAATCATAGGTATATATTGATTGATTTTTCCTGAATGTGTTTTTGAATATGGGATGATCAAGGGTACATTAAAATTATTAAATTTATATTAATCAATAATTATGGATCTTTAATATAAATTCTTGTTGAAAGATTATATTTTATGTATATTAATATAGGGAGAAAGATATATATGATAGATAATCAAACACTTCTTAAAATACATAGAATTTTTACCCTGTAAAATGAATCATTGATCCATATTTATTCTTTTTTACCTCCCCTGGTAATCTTGGATGTTGGTATTTTAAAAAATATTTCTCATATGAGGTGTCTTTTCTAATGAAAATCTTTTTATGCACTTTTAGTTGATTAATTTAATGAACTTGGACCCATTTCTAATAATTGTTTACTATTATCAATGATATCTCATATTTCTTTTTATTTTTAATAATAGTAGGTAATGATGGAACCATTTGAAAATTTAGGCCATTATATGTCTCTTTCTAAATAAATTTTATTCTATTATAGATGTACGAGTGTTGCAAACACTTTATATGAAGATAATATATATAACCACATATTGTAATTAGTGACATGAAATTATATGAATTATTCTTATTCAAAAGTATTGATTTCTCTTTATTTAAGTAGATTTCCTCAAATATAGAAAATCATATATAAATAGTTGTAGGTTTTCAACATAGTTCTATTATAAAATACTTTTAAAATAAGAGCTAATGTGGTAAACATATTTGATAATTACTCGTGAAAAATCATTGTCCAAGATAATGTTCTTTTATGTGGCATGTTAGCAACCTATGCTATCTTCTATATTATTTTAATTTCAATAATTTTTAAAATCAACCAAATAACTCTATTTTTTTTATGTTTGTAATTCTATAATCAGTATACCTAATGGTTGTTATAGAACATCCTAAAATATTTTTGTTCAAACTATGATTTTAGTCCACTTCTACAATCATTTTAATTATCATAAAACAATTTAGAAATAAAATGGGAAAAATACATTAATTATCATTTCGTTTTTATATAAATCCAATGGTATCCAATTATGGAAAATTCATTACTTTTTAAAAAAATCGTGATCCATGATTCATACATAATTTGTATTTCATGTGATTTCTTATATTTTAATAGAAACTTTAATGTTTTAAAGAGTTGATTATTAATAATCAATTTTTTTTTATATTCCCAAATTATAATTAATATTCCAAGAGACATTTTTGAATAAATGAAATAATGTAAATTGTTATGAAAATATAATTTTTATTGTGGATGACATAGGGTTATTGATGTATATACTTGGATTCTTTAATTTTTATTAAGAGATTTTTTTATTTTTAATTGTCATTTAATGTTAATTGTTCCCCATCACATGTCATGATTATGGTTAAATTAAACATGTATGTACTTGTAGTTATTTATTTTTTTGTAACATAGTTTTAGTTTATCTTTATATTCTTACTCAAATAATTTAAATTTACTGCCTCCTTTATTAGGTCATGTAATCTTTAATTTAATTATCATTAATTTATGTATAAAACCCCTCTCAATTAAAATAGTATTACTCATGACTTGTGTGTTTAATTATGATGTATTGGATTTATATTTATACTGAAATATATTTTTTAGTGGTGTTTTCCCATGTATTATTTCAGTGTAATTTATTCCATATTATAGAGTTTTCTAAACGTAAATAATTCTATAAGAGTTAATCAATTAACATTCATAGATAAGGCATGAATACAATATAAATTATGGTATGACCCCCATGAATTAATTTTTTTAGTATTTTTAATATATTAAATTTTGTCTGTGAAACCCGATGTTAATGATCCAATAAGATTTATGTATTAATTTACCCAATTTTTAAAAAAATTATTTAGTTTAATATAATGATTTATTATTTCCTATTATATTGATTATTCCCCATTGAGTATGGATTAATAATTTTTTTTCTCAAACACTTTGAAAAATTTCCATCATTATAAAGGATTAAACTTGGAGATGGATATTTTTGGCATTTCTAGAAGATGTATCTCAAGGGAGGTATTTGTTTCCACATTACCAATGATGTTTTTTGAGGTTTTTTTGGAATTGACCTGATATATTAAATACTCCATTTTTTTTATCCGAATAATAAATATTGATACTGGTGTATATGTTTTCTCGAACATCGGTTTGGTAAATAGTTTATTCTTATATTTTTTTAACAATTTATTAGACAACAAATGGTAATTTTTTTTTAAAAAAATTGATAATGATATATTTGAAAAAACTAAATAGTTTTTATTTTTTTGATAAAATTCAGACATTGGGGTATGTAATTTTTATTAACTAATTTCATTGATAAATATTTTAGGATGTTTATTTACATCTAGTATTTCATATATTTTAAAAATAATTTTTTTACAAAAATATGTAACGTTTTATGTTTCCATAATTTTCAATATCTATTTTATACCATTGTGTTGTAGTATATGATATTCTATATCTTATTGAAATGAGGAATTTTCATTTTCTTATTTTAATATTTTATCATTACACTATATAAAATTTGATCTAGTGTAATTATCGATTAGTTTTCCAATATTTATATAAAATGTAGTTTTCTTAAATGAGTTCTATTTTAAAGGGATTTTTCTAGTATACTATAAACGGACAATTTTATATAGTTGAGGACTAAAATTTCATGGATACAAGGAATACTATAGGACCTGGTGAATTCATCATCAAATTTTCCTATCGGTTATATGTAATATCTGTGTCCTTATAACTGAGTTCCATATCGATGGACATTTTTTTATTTATTGATATTGTAAATTATCTATTGTAGATGATCGTATTTTCATGTTTGCAATTATATTTTAGTTTTCATACTTTTTTTAATTGTTTTTTTTGAAAAAATTGATTTGGTTTGGTTTCAAGATTGATGTAGAATTCATTCACATCTGAAACATTAATATGATTATGATATAATGAATCATTTAAATCTAATTTTTATTTCTATATTAGAAAATCATGAGATAAAATATTTAGATACATATGAGTAGGCTTTGAGATAGAGCATTAATAGTGGGAAGATGAATTCATTGTGACTAAGTAATTGATTTTAAGGTGCATTGGAAGATTTTATATCTGTATATAATGAAATCCTCATCTAATTTAAAATATTTTATTAATCAATTTCTCAATATTCATTAGGGGCATTGACATTATACTCAAATTCCGCCTTTTATTTTCATCTATTATATATTATATATTTTATATTATACATTATTTTTTACATGGTGTTGTTTCATTTATTTTATCATCATTAATATTCCATTACCTTCTTGATTTTTTATTATTTATTTTGTTACTTTTGTTATGTATTTTCTATTATGTGTTGTTTTTATTTTTTTATTATATTCTATTATTTTTATTAAATGTTGTCCTCTACCATCTATATTCTAGGTTTTTTATTTCATGTTTTCTATTAGACCTTTTTAATTTTTTAATTTTTTAGTCTACCATTATATGTTTTCTTCTTTAATTTTTTCCATTTTTTATTTTATTGAGTACTATATTAAGTATTATATATTATCTATTCTTGAATTCATTAAATATATTTATACTTTTTAATTTGTATCATATATTATTTTATTTTTAATTTATGCGATGTTTTTGTTCTCATAATCTATTACCTCTAATATATTTGATTCATTTGATTTGGTATCATCAAAAGACATTATAATAGATATTTAATCTCCCATAAATTATTATTCTTCATTCTACCTATGAAACTTCACTTTCATCACTAAAAATTTAGTTATCATCTACCATTTTCATCATTTATCAATAGTAATGATTCGACATTCTAGGGTGGTCTCCCCTATTTGAAATCAAATCCAAAATCATGGATATCTAGTAATGGGATCAAAATATCATGGGAACTATAGATCATTAACAATTAGTCACTACAATACTAAAAACATATCTATATTCTCCCAAATTTATATTTCTCATCTTCTATATCTAATATATATATATATATATATTATTTATAGTTTTTTATTCATTTTTTTTTGTTCAATGTTATATCTGATTTATTCTCTGTACTTCTATATATTTTATCCAAAATATATATCTAGTTTTTTCTTCTATTGAAATATCATTTCATATTATTTTTTATTTAGTATCATATATTTTTTTTCATTTTTGTTCTAATATGTGTTCTCTTATTTTATTTTTGTTCATTGATATTAGTGTTTTGATCATAGTTTATTGATTTCCATATTATTATATTTTTATTTGGGATCTCTACGCATTTTATATATGATATCAATTTTTCATATTTGATCTCTTCACTGTGATCTAATTTTCCAAGATCCATCTTCTTGATATATTTAGTAATCTATTTTTTGGAATTTTAGTCTATACTCTTATATCTTTACATCATTAGGCATATGGGCCTCTTCTATCTGGGTAACTATTCTTCATATATAAAGTCTTCATTCCTTAATATTATAGAATTTTCAAATAAGTAAAATTTCTATAGTTATCAAATATCGAGGTCCCCAGGTTTGTGTTTTCTAGGTTTATCCTCATCACTGTTGTCTATCTGGGAGGGTTAGTCATCAATATTACATTATTGGTACTTTGGGTCTTCTGACATATTTCTTCTATAATATAAATCTATGTTTTGAGGAATATATATATATAACAATCTCATTTGAATCTGATCATTAACATATAACTTTTTTCTACAGTTTATATCTGTACATCAAATATAGGGTTCGATCATTTTCAATATTTTTTAGTCCCATGTCCATACTCATTCTCCATTCATTTTTTTTCACATTTTGATTTTCAATCCCAGAAATCAAGATTTTAATCCACTCTTGGCCTTGGTTTATTTTTCCTTATTCATTGTAGGCTCACATTTTACATTATGTTTTTCCCATTTACATTTCATAACACAACCCTCATATAATAATAATTTTATTTATTTGACTATTTTTAAATTTTGGAGGCCTAAGTCTCTTAATTTCGTATTTTTTTAATTATATTATTATCTTGGGTGTTTCATGGTTTGGATGCATGTTTTCTTATGTCATATGACAACCATGTTAATAAAAAAAAAATTAAAATAATATTTATCAAAGTTATTACATGCTATTCTAATCTATGTAGCACAACTGTGAGGATGTCCCAACAGACCAGTTTTTGTTAGATGATTGACACATTATTTTTCCAAGCCTATGGGAAAACCATGCATCCTTCCTATGATATGGAAAAAATGTAATAATAATAATACAACATAAAAACCCTACCTTCTCTCAAAACCTCACATGAATCCCCATCCAACCAATGAACATCCCCATATCTTTCCTCTCCTTAAACTATCTCCAAAAATCGTCATCATTTTCCCTCCCGATTAATATTCATATTTTTTTTGTGATGTGGGTTTCTTGTGTTTTTTCCACATAATGTGATTTAAAATCAAATACAATGGCTTTGAAATATACACATTTGATTGAGGTACGTTTTCCCAATGATATACATCATCCCTCAATTATTTTTTCATTAATTAACATTCTTAATATTTAATAAAACTAGTACGAAGGTTGATAAAAGTATCATTGAAGTCATAATTTTTCATATCTAATATTTCCTTGGATTCTCAGTTTAATTTCTTCTTCCTTGGGATAACATGTTCAAAATTTTTCCTAAAAAATATTTGTTATTATATTTAATGTGAAATTGTGTATTGAAATATCTCACAAATTTATAATTTTTTTATTGGGTGGTAAATTTATTTAACTGATCTTATTTTATTTATTCCATTTCAGTTTGATTATAAATAATTTTAATATTATTTTCTTTAAATAATTCATTTATTATATTTATATATATCTATTTATACACCGCGTTTCACATATTCACACAATGATATATGCATATGTGCATTCAAATGAACGTATCAATACTTATATTAAAGTATTCATAAATCCATTAAATAGTGTATTCAAATAAAATAAATGTGAGATTCTTTGTAGTCATTATTACAATTAAATAATTATTCACATATGAATGTTTATACATACAAATTCATAGATATGTAATTGTATAAAATAAAATTCCATCATGTAAATTTATACAATATGGGATATATATATATATATATATCAATGTGTGTGTGGCTGTAATTTTATATGGGATGAAATGGAAGAAAAACATATGAAGTTATAATTTTTTTCAAACATTATTTCATTAGATTCAGTAAATTCCGTTAAAATGTAATGTTATAGGGCCCATTGACACATTTACAAGCCTTTAGAAAAGTGATGTTCACTACAATTGAAGCCAAAAAAATTATGTCGTTTTTTCCATAAATATTGTATAGTTGTAATTTTTTTTGATTATATTGTAATGGACCAAAACCTCATGGTCCATTACTATTCCAAAATCTAAGGGTTGGGGTGTCCTGGACTCATCGATCACTCACATCCATTTGTTTCGCAGATCAATTTCACTAATCAGCATAACTGATCAGTTTCACAGATCAGCTTCACATATCATCTTCACAGATGAGATTCACAATCATCTTCACATATCAATATCAAAGATCAGCTACACTAATCAGATTTACTGATCAGCTTCTTTAATTACCATCACAAATCATCTTTACAGATCAGTTTCACCGATTAATTTCACCAAAATCTGTTTCACAGATCAGTTTCACCAAATCGGTTTCACAGATCTGTTTCACCAAATCAGTTTCAAAGATCGGTTTCACCAAATTGGTTTCACAGATTGGTTTCAAAAAATCAGTTTCAAAAATCGATTTCACCAAATCTTTTTCAAAGATATGTTTCACCAAATCAGTTTCACATATCGGTTTCACCTAATCGGTTTTACAGATCAGTTATACAAAATTGGTTTCACAGATCGGTTTCACCCAATCAGTTTCATAGATCGGTTTAACCCAATTGATATCACAGATTGGTTTCACCAAATCAATTTCACTGATCAGTTCCATCAAATTGGTTTCATAGATCAGTTTATCCAAATCTGTTTCACAGATAAGGTTCACTAAATTGATTTCACATATCTATTTCACCAAATCGGTTTCACAAATCAATTTCATAGATTAGTTTCACAAAATTGGTTTCACAGATCAGTTTCACAAAATCATTTTCACAGATTGGTTTTACCAAATAGGTTTCACCACCACATTAGTTTCACATATCTATTTCCCCAAAACGGTTTCATAGATCTATTTCACAAAATCAGTTTCACAGATCGATTTCACCAAATCGGTTTCAGAAATCCATTTCACCAAATCAATTTCACAGATTGGTTTCACTAAATTGGATTCTAGATCAGTTTCACGGGATTAGATTCACATGACCATCATCATAGTATCATCTTCACCCAATCATCTTCATGAGATCAGCTTCATGTAATGATCTCCAATAATCGGTTTCATATATAACTTTCAAAAATCTCCCACTGAGGGGTGTCAGGGTTTTCCTTCCCCATTTTTCCCATAACACCACTTTTAATTATTTTAATCTTTTTAATGTGGTTCAATTCCATTTTTAGCAGCATAAAGAACTATTTAATCCCCTAGTAGTGGGGAGATCCTCATTGGATCCATTTTCCTCTCATTAATTTAAATCCATTAACACACAACCATTTTGGACACCCCTCTAATGGGAGATATTTAGATAATATTAATTCTATTGTGTGTAATCGTCTAACCACGAGGTGAATCCATGATCCGTCTTCAAAGCGGTTCAAGATTTTCATATCCCGTAACTCTAAGATCTCTCCCTTTTTATCACACAAGAAATCATTATTTCTTCTTCTTGGATGGTTTATTTCTTTCCTTGGTGCATTTGGAGTCCCCTTTCCCAAGGATATTGTTGCACCTATGCTGAAGCCTTTCTTGCTCATTTTTTGGGTCCTCTGAGTTCTTCCCCGATAAGTCACACATCCCCAGTTGTTGGCGCGAGTATAAAAACATCGATCATTGATCATCCATGTAGGGTTTTTCATTTGACTCTCTTTACTGTGTATCATGTGGGGAGGGTGTGAAATGTTTTCCTATGATGATTGATCAAACCAAACCATAACAAATATAATAAATGGATTTGATGAATGAAGGGTGAGTTTGAAAATGATGTTTTACTCCTTTATATCTTCCTTTATGTTGTGAATAGAATGGTTATATTTCCACTAAAAATCATTTTCGTTGGTGGTCCTTTCTTGTGCACAAATGAACCTTTATTTTTTGGATATTTATATGATTGAATAGCTATAACATGGAAGCTAGTAAATCACACAAAATCGGTTGATTAAATGGAATCCCAATGAATAAGAATCCTTGTGTGATCACCCCAGTTAACCAAGCAGAAAAATAGAACTAAATAAATGGAATACTCAAATTTGAAAACTCCCTTTCTCTGTTATGGTGATGTTTATGGCTGATGCTTGTTAGGTGACGTGGATGGGGATGAGATCCTCTATTATTGTGCAGTTGTTGGTGCTTGGTTTGTGTAACAGCCCAGGTAAAAAAACATGACATTTTTCATATTTATATATATATGTAAATTAAATTTTAATTCTTCTTTATTGGGAACTCTATGTTAAATGGAATACCCAATATGCAACAATGAGTTTCTTTGTAATCTTAGATTGCACACTAATAATATAATATTTTTATTTTCAAGTGTAGTTAACACCTTGACATTGTATTGGCAGGAATGAACATAACTAACATAAATATTATTATACATGTTTGTTAAATGTTTTTACATTTATTCAATAAAATTTAAAGGCTTAAAATAATAAAGAATTCAATTTTAAGCATAAATACTCTAATATTCTCTAAAAGATCGATTAACAATCTTTTAATAGTGAACCCTCATTAAATCTAGTTTTGGTACTTTTATATGCTCTATTTGAAAAAATAATATTATTCTTTATAATCGGGACATCATAATTAATTTTGGGTACCTATTAGGTATTTTTTGATAAAATTCATTTTTCAACGAATAGTATAAAATACTGAATTTTAATTCAAATCGGCCTTTTAATATAATTTATTTATATGGTGATATTATTATTTTAATTTGTATTAAATTTTAATTAGATAATATTTTTATTATTTAATCCAATTTTGGTCATTGGATGAAATTTTTCTTTGAAATTGGGAATAATTAAGTGTAAATCTTTTCATAGATATTGTTTCTTAAAAACAAGCTATTTGTTTTGACAATAGGAATTGATTTTAAATTAATGAATGCAACTTCTATGTTTAAAATATTTTAATAGATATAATTTTATATTTTAGAATATCAAATATAGAATATGATTAATTTTTGGTATTTTTCTGAAAAACATCAATTTTTGATGAATATAGAACCATTAAGTAGTAGTTAAAAAACTGATTTTTTAATATAAATGAAATTTTACAGCTTCTGTGTATTTAATTTCTAGAATTTGACAAATATGGTTGTTATTAGTATGTAAAATGTGTTTAAATAAGATAAAAATATTTTTTAATGAATAGGAACTTTTTAATTTTATTTAATTTGGTTAATGGTTAATAGTGTAATTTAAGGTAAAAAGAATATAATAGTTCAAATATATCATAAAACTTTTCCTAACCATATTGGATGAGTCATGGCTATCCATGTAAAACCTTGGATCAATTTTGAAACCCCATGGGCCACTTTAATGTAATAATAAACTTTATTTTAATTAACATCAAGTAAAGCCAAAAATCACATAAACAAATATATTTTAGTAAATTATTTTTTACGTGGGGTTGTATAAGTTATCATTTTAACTATAAATATTTATTAGAAATTTAAAATGATTTCCTACATCATGGTATTGGTTTTATATATTTTATGCATTAAATAAATAAAATTATTTATGACACAAAAATGATGCAGTATTTACCTTATTAATAAATGATTTAAATAAATAAGATTACAAATATTTAAATATCATCCATAACCAGTCCAATTCTTATTGGATGAATTTATTTAGGCCATGGGTAATCTTATATTGTACCTTAATGAGTTTTTGTCCTTTAGAAACTGAATATCATTATATAATTATATTTTATTTTCACACATTTCTAAAGAGCCACTCCTCCCCTTTATAAATATCCCTCACTTCTAAATCATTACTAACACCTCTCAAGCCCATTAGATCATCCATCCCCATCTAAAATAAGCTCAAAATATCCCTCTCTTCCACCTAAAAATCTTACCTTAGGTAGAAGTGACTTCAAGATGCCCTTTTTGTTCTAACCAATGGGAGTTATCCAAATAAAAGTTAACAATTTATCTCAAATTCTATACTTTAATTTTTAAATATCCAACCCTAAATTCTTTTAATTCCTTTCATATATAAAAACCATTATATTCAATATAAATTGTTTTTTTGAGAAGGATTAACTTTAAACATACACACCACCATCTAATGGGTGAAGAACATACTGTTTCTGTCGATAGAAAACTAACGCCTCAAGAAATGATGGTTGTTCGATTATCTCATATTACCTCTCAGGGTAGCCATTATCATGGATCTGTATTTATATCGAAATAACAAGGAATAAACAAGTGTAGTTAGACAAGAGGTAAGTTATTTAATATCTCACTTTTAATTCCGTGTGATTTCCAATGTTCACCACTTATATCTTTCATGTAGTGTATTTTGTACGTCCTTTTGATATGTATTATCATGATTGTATTAAGATTCATGGTATTATATGAATCATTTAGTGGTTGTTAATTTTTACTCATACGACTCGATTGATTGCTACCTTGTAATGGTATTTCATCTAACTTCTAATTCCCGTGAGATTCATGCTATATTGCCATGATTTTTTTATGGTTGATGTAATGGTCGTGATTGGATTTTTTGAGTAATATACTTTCATTTATGGGTATTTACATAATCATTGAAATGTCATTCTTTCATGGTGTGTCTGTTTCGTATGTTACCAAATCGGTAAGGGAACTTTTCAACATCCTTTTTAAGAGACATCAATTTCATTTGCCTTTTAATTTACATCTTCTTATTTTAGGATATGTTCTCCAATATATTTATTTCCATAAATTTTATTTCTAGGTGATGAGATACCTATTTATCTCTCATTAACATATTTTCGGAATTATAATTTGACGTCATTTGGCTGTCAAATTTCTGTAAGGGAACTTCTTCACCCAATTTCAATTCTTTGGTTTAAACCTCTATTTCTTTATTATGGAGTTATATGATTATGTGTGAATATATTATTATTTTTTTAAAATTTATATCCCCTTATATTAGGAGATTTTATATTTTTCACACATATTTATTTCATTAATTTATCCTCAATCCAAGGATACCGTCTTTATAAGGTTTTTTTTTCTCAATTTACATTCCATTAAAGGTTAATTGTTGTTATGAACCAATTAACTCTTATATGGTGTATAAACTATCCTTTTGAATATTATATCATGACTAATTTTATACTCATGATATTATAAAGTTCTGATTAATTATTATTCCTGAATTATTTTTATTCAATCATCTCTCATTTTTCTAAAAACTCTTTAACTAAAATATAATTTTAAATGTTCTAATGATTTATTCTTCTAAATATTTTTGATTAATGTCCATGTTTTAAAAATTAATTTTACTATTTATTTATATGCATATTAATGTATTAAAATGTTAATTCTTTTAAAATCTTCAATGTGCTATGGGAAAAATTGAATAAAAAATCACTTTATTAAATGATTTAAATGGTTTTGAAAATGGTTTGATAAAGCATTGATTATGTCAATATATTGAAATGATATATTGTGATTGCCATGTGGAAATGTTATCTATACAATATGCCTTTTTATGTATTATGAATATGTTATGGTTATTGGGTATTATTTAGGTATACCTGTGGTTACGTCATAAACCTAGGGCAGGTGAGCCTAAAATAGATCTCCAATGCATTGGGTACCGTGACATAGGTAAACATGAATATTTATTCAATGAGATATAAGGAATAAATTTTTATGGGTTTTCCAAAAGTGACTACAACTATAGCTATGAAAACTACAGTGTAAGTATGATATGGATGCCTCAAGTCAAATTTATGATTTATGATTTCTATCTGTTATTAATAAATATTATGATTTCATAAGGTATGTTATGAATAAATATTATGGATTCATTGATTGGTATTTACTAATGGGTTAATGTTTCCATTCATTATTTTGTAATCCTTATAGAGATTTTAATGCTCCGACCATCTTTTTTAAAGTTTTTCATAGGTTATAAATAAGGGTAAGATAAAGGATGCATTGAACACGATTTATATAAAGAAAAGAACTTTTTATTTATTTAAGGAGTTTTATTAATGAGAAAAATAGGTTATATTGAAGTTTCTACATTGTAATATTCAAGTAGATCTGTAATAGTTATGGAATAATTCTCTAAAACTCTATACTTTAAAAGATCCTCAATGTGAATTCTTGATTTTACTAATGATTATGTAATGTTTAAGGTCGATTCCTTATAGTTGGTAGCATTGGTTGGTTTAGACAACATTAGGGATTAGGTATTTTTTTAGACACATGGTTTGTCCCTATGTCTATTATTTGAGTTGAATCCTTGTTTTATAACTTTTTCAGATCATGGAAGGTTTGTTAAAAATGGAAGGAGGAGGATCAAAAATGACATTACTATCTCTTCCTCATGACTTGCTTGCAATATTTATTGCAAAGTCAGGTTCAGATGACTCTGAAACTTTTTCTAGCATAAAACCCACTTTAAAGAAGTTGTATTAGATATCAAACACCTACACTATACCACATTTTCATCGTGGATCATTGGTTGTATATAAACAAATCATATTATCACAATATTCTCATATTTTCAAGAATTCTATGTATTATCAAGTAATTTTAAAATATTTTACCCTATCGAAAGATTTTGAAGAATATTATAATTTTTAGAAAGGTGATAAATAAGGAGACCCTTGTGCAACTTATTTATATTTTATTTTATAATTTAGTATCTCATCATATACCTATGGTATTTGAAACAAACCATTGATTGAATGTTTCAACTCAAGTTTGGCAGGACTGTTTTATAGAAATCATTCTTTATGATATGTTTTGAAATTTTATGTCAGAAATAATTATTTTCCAAAACTGTTTACTTGTGAACACCCATATAACCCATGTTTTTCAAGGTGTATTTGGATGAAGGATGAAAATGACTCTGAAGGATCTCTAAATCATTTTTTCAAAGCATGGACCTTCTACAAACATGAACAAGATGACAATGAAACCAAGTGGACACCGTGATCAATGTATGATTTTCTTTATTTGGGTATCATTTCATTTTATCATATAATTATGAAATAAAAAATGACAATATATAGAAGAATTCATGAATTTAGATGTTTAGATCATAATGAATTGGGAATAAAATGAGAGGTATAATAAAAACATTGAGGTTAAAACATGTTAGGGCTATTTTTTTGTTTTCAAAAAAAGACAACACACAGACAGTGTGACAACCAGTTGCATTATACCAAGATGTGATAATATAACCAACAACAAATGTGCAATTGGGATATATCAACTACCACTATATTACGTGAAGTATATGGTTAGTATAACTAATTATTTTTTGTTAAATTATATTATGGATCAATAATATGTTTATTTTGGATCATAGGTTTTATCAAATGGACAACCTTAGTATAAAAAATGTTTTTGTGAATAAGTAATAAAGTTTATTTTGGAAGTCAATCTCTCTCTTGGTAACACTATATGCTTAAGGAAAATAAAATACTATGGGATTTAATTTGTGGAGTAAAAGATGAAATATTATTTTGGAAGCATCTTTGATTAGATTTTTGGATACATAGTGATTTGGGTTATTTTTCGAAATGATTACCCTATCATAGAAAATACGTGATTTTGTTAATTACACTTCATTATGGTACTTTAAGAGTAGTCCATATTATTTAGATATAAATGTTAAGATTTATCATGGAATTCAATGTGAATAAATCCGTCTAAGATTTGGGTTTCAATCTTATTTTGGATTATTTTAAATAATTTTATGGACAGTTGTTTGTTGAATGGTCATTGTTGAACTTTTGGTGTTGTTTGTAAAATTTTGGAGATTACAAGTTGTTATTATTTTTATAAAGGATTTCTATTTTTAGGTATTATTTGATCTCGTACTAACCATTTTAGTTTTAGATGATTTCTATATACAATGGAAATATATCATTCTTCTTTTGGGGATAATTTGATTCCCTAAAAGATGATTCATGTGATTTTAATGTGACGAAGCCTTTTTGAATGCTCGTTATATGGAGAAAAGATTAGTTTTCGGTAGAAACAAATTAACGAATGAAACAATACATGAAGGTATGTATATTTACTTATGTTATTATTCTTTGTAATAAATGAAATCCTCAAAATTATGAAAAGGAACATAAAACAAAAAGGTTTTTTTATTTATATATCTTTATGGGTAATCAATGACCATTTAACACATCATAAGTTTGTGATTTTATGATAGATAAATTTCTCATAATCATGTTTTCTATTCCACTCCATCAGAACATGACCTTTTTTTCACTTCCATATCCATGTCTTTCTACTTGGAATCCAAGTATGGGTTATCTCAGGTGACCTTTGAAATTTTCTTTCTTTTTTTTAATGTGGGAGTTTTACAGACTCTTTTCTGATGTGGGACTTTTAATGATGTTTCCAAGCCCAGTTTTAAAATTGTGAGGATGCAATTCCCAAAATGGGGAAGGATGTAACATCCCAAGTAAATAATGAACATGGAATTTTTCATATTTGTTATTATTTATGAATTAAATATTAATTATACTTTATAGGGGATTTTATGTTCAATGGCGTACCTGATACACAACAATGAGATTCTTTGAAATCATACGTTTCACACTAAGAATATAATATTTTTATTTTAAATTGTAGTTAACAACTAGATGTTATATTGGCGGGAATGGACATAAGAAAATAATATATTATAACACCTTTTTTTTCATATGTTTTTAAATTTTTCCAATAAAATTTAGAGGCCTAAAATAAGAACAGAATTCTATTTTATTCATAAATACTCTAATATTCACTAAAAAGTTGATTTACTATCTTTTAGTGGAGAACCCTCGTTAAATCTATTTCTGTTCAGTTTTATACAGTCTATTTGATAAAATAAAATTCTTAGTTAGAATTGGAAAATCAAAATTTAGTTTGTGTAAATTTATAGTATTTCTGTGATAAAATTCATTATTTGCAGAATAGTGAAAAATACAATATTTTAATCCAAATGGCCTTTAAATCTAATTTTTTATATGGTTATGTTGTATTTTTAATGGGATTTAAAGTGTAATTAGATTATTATTTTTTCATTTAATTCAATTCTATTCCTTGTATGAAATTTCACTTTTAAATTTGGCATAATCAAGTGTCAATCTTTTGATAAATATTGTTTCTTAAAAACAAGATATTTGTTTTGACAACAAAAATTATTATTAAATTAGTTAATAAAACTTCTATGTTTTAATTTTTTTAAACTAGAAATAATTTTTTATTAAAAAATATCAAATATATGTTAGGATGAATTTTTGGTATTATTCGAAAAATCTTCAATTTTTCAGGAATAGTGAATCCACTATGTAGTAGTAAAAAATGAATTTTTAATTTAAATGAAATTTTACCACTTTTGTGAATTGAATTTTCAAAATCTGACATACATGGTTTTAATTAGTATGTACAATGTATTTCAATAAGAAAAAATAATTTTTTTTGGTGAATAGTAACTTTTGAATTTAATTTACCGCAGTTATAGATTAATAGTGTAATTATATGTAAAAAGAATATCATAGTAATAATAAATTACCTTAACAATTGTCCCAACCATATTGTATGAGTCATGGATGACCATGGGCATCCTTGATTCAATTTTGGGACCCCATGGAGCAACATAAAAGTGATAATACACATTATTTTATTTATCTAAAAGTAAAGACAAAATGACATAAACAAATATCTTTTAGTAAGTTAATTTTTCAATGAGAATATATAAGTTATCATTTCAACTAGATATATTCATTAGAAATATAAAACAATTTCATAAATCATGGTATTTATTTTATAAATTTTAAACATCATATATAAAAAATTATTTATATCACAAAATGATGTCGTATTTACCTCATTACTTATTGATTTAAGTAAATAATATTATAAATATTAAATTGATATTGAAAATCTATCCAATTATTATTGAATGAATTTATTTCGTCCATGTGTCATCTTCTGTTCGACCTAAATGAGTTTTGGAAATTTAGAAACTAAAAATAAATATATAATAAAACAATGTTTTCACACATTCATAAAGAGACCCTCCTCCCCCTTATAAAATTTCCTCACTTCAAACTCATTTATAAAACCTCTCAAGCCACTTGGCTCGTCCAAACCATTCCCATATATGCTCTTAGGATTCATATCTTCCACCTGTAAGCCTTACCTTTTGCAGAAGTCACATCAAGAAGTCCTTTTGATTCAAACTAAAGAGTGTTAACCAACTTAAAGGAAATAGTTTCTCTTATCTTGTATCCTTTTATATAACTTCTCTAACCACAAAAGTCTATTTATTTCTTTAAATTAACATAAAAATATTTTCTTCAATATACTAGGATGTTTTCTGAGAAGGATTCAAACTTCACTTACACACACCTCCATCTAATGGGTTAAGAAAATACTGTTTCTGGGGATGGAAAACTAACGCCTCACGAAACGATGATTGTTCGATTATCTCCTACTGCCACTCATGGTGGACATTATGATGGAACTATATTTATATATTATATATATATATATATTATGATTATGTTTTCTTTATTATTCTGTATTTTCCATTTATAGCATACCATTATGGTTTCCATTATGGTTAAACGTGATAATTTCATTTGAGGAAATGTGGAATACCGCCCTCTCAATTTAATATGAATCATTCACACATTATATGGAATTTATAAAGGGTAGATTTAATGAATTTTTATATTATTTTATATGGGAATTATAATATTCTTTTGTATAATTATATATCAATTCCATTATAATACGAAATAGAAATAGAAGTAGCATTCATGCGTACAGGTGGCTTACTGTATCCATGAACGGTGTGTCTCATTTCATATCTCTAAATGTAATCTAATATTATAAATACATATATATATTCATGATATATAATATATATATATATATATTATCTAAATAATTAATATCATTATGGATATAATGGACTAATGGCCACAAGGATAACTTCTAATTATAAGAAGCCCATTTTTGACTCAAGTACCAAATATCGACCAAATGACCATTATTAAGTTAAATGATTTCCTAATGTATATGAAATGGTATTAAGTGATATAAAAAGAATAATAAACTTGAAAAAATTCTTATGAATGAATAAATTAACTATAATTTATTATTCTGGAAGAACAAGGAACAAAGAAGTCAAGTCGGACGAGGTAAGGGATTTCTTATCTCACTTTTAATTTTGTGAGATTTCGATTGTTTATAAGTTATTTCATGCATGTTTTGTACTGTTTACTACCTTTTGATATATATTATCCTGATTATTTTTATATTCATGTTATTTGGTGAATCATTTTGTTGTTGTTTATTTTGTCTCATACGACTCGATAGATTGCTACGTGGTAAGGGTTTTTCATCTCACTTCATATTCCCGTGAGATTCATATTTAATGCCACTATTATATTTTGTACGGTGGATGTAATACCCATTATTGTATTATTTGAGTAATATAATTCAATATTTTTGTATTTAAAAATTCATATAATTATCCTTCATTCATGGGGTGTATGTTTCGTACGTTAACAAATCAGTAAGGGAACATTTCACACTCATATTCTTAAAAAACTTTTTTTGTTATGTCTTTTTATTAACATCTTTTTATGTCTGGATATACTCTTCTATATCCTTATTGCTGTCAATTTTAAGTCCATTTGATGAGATATCCATTTCTTTCTCGTCAACTCGTTTTCGGAATTTTAATGTGACGTCATTTGGCTGTCAAATTTATATTAGGATACTTTTTCACCCAATTTCAATTCTTTGAGATAAACATATACTTCATGATTATGGAATTCTATGAATATGTGTGAATAAAATATAAGGGTTTTACACATAATATACACTTATATTAGGTATATTTATATTTTTTCACACATAATTATGTCATTGATTTATCCTTAATGTAAGGATATCGACTTTTTAATGGTTTTCGTCTAAATTTACATTCCATTGTGACTTCATTGTTTGTATAAACCAATTCCGTCTTATATGTTGTATATATTATTCATTTGAATATTATATCAGGAATTCTTTTATTCAAATGATATTATAAATTTATGATTAAATTTTATTCTTTAGTTATTTTTATTCATGTGTCTCCCATTTTGTTATAAAATCTTTTAAAAAAATATCATTTTAAATGTTTTAAATATTTATTATAAAAAACTACTTCTCATTAATTTCCATGTTTTAAAAATGGTTTTTAGGATTTATTTACATGGACCTAAATTTTTTAAAATGTTAATTATTTTAAAATCATCAATGTTGTATGGAACACTTTCAAAAAAAAATCCTTTTATTAATGGTCTTAAATGTTTACGAAAATGGTTTGATAAGGGATTTATTTTATAAATATCCCAAAATGATATATTTTTATTGCAATATGGAAATTATTACATTCATTTATGAATTATTTATGTGTTATGAATATTTTATGTTTATTGGTTATTTATTACATATACCGGTGGTTCTGTAATAATCCTAGGTTGGGTGAGCCCGAGTTAGCATTCAAATGAATTGTCTAACATGACGGAGGTAAACATGAATGTCCCTCCTAAGGGATTTTGGGAATACAATGTGATGGGTATTCCAAAATTCACTACCTCTAAAGATGTTATAGCTAAAATGTAAGTATGATATTGATTCACCATGTTACCTTTATGATTTATGATTACTATGTGTTATTCATAAATATTATGATTTCAAATGTTATGTTATTATTGATAATTATGGTTTCATGTATTTGTATTTAATGATGGGTTAATGATTCATTTTCTTATTTTATAACCCTTACTGAGCTTTTTATGCTCATCCCTTCTTTTTTGAAATGTTTTCTTATGTTATAAGGAAGGGTAATAGAAAGAATGTATTCAAGACGATTTATATCTAGTAATGAACTCTTGTTTTTTATAAGGAATTTTATTGTTGTGAAAAATCATTTATAGAAAAAGTTTCTACTTTGTAATATTCAAATTGATATGTAATTTTTATGTCCTAACTCTCTAAAATGACAAGCCTCAAAATATCCCCAATGTGAAATCTTGGTTTTACTTAAGATTAAGTAATGTTTAAGGCCTGGTCGTTATAATGAATTTTATTATTGTGAAAATTCAGTTATAGTAGAATTGTCTACTTTGTAATATTCAAGTTGATATGTTATATTTGTGGGATAATTCTATAAAATTATAAACCTCAAAAGATCCTCAATGTGAATTCCTTTCCTTGTGGATATTCCTCTTAGTTTCCTGGTAGTAAATAACATATCTAAATGGAGTAACTTTAATAGGAAAAACAAAAATCTGTTCAAAGGGGAATTGTTTTCTTTGAACGCGTAGTGACATGTTAGTTGTTGTTGTGATTCATGTGAATGAATAGTAATGAGGGTGTTTGTTTATGAGTTGGTTTTGGAACCCCTATAATGGGATTAGTGCAGGTTACATATATGTATAATTTTGTTTTTATGTTTCTTATTTGGTCCCCAACCAAGTAGAGCACTTTGTGCCAAATAGCCCCATTTCATGGGGGATGGTGTTTTTTCCCAACATTCCTATGAGTGGATGGTTATTTTATCCGATTCTGCTCATTTTCCTGAGCCTCCCATGATACATCAGGCAGGTTGGGATGGCCATAATTCTATTATAGCATAAGATTATTTGTGTAGGGTACACTGAGGTGGTTGTCCTAGGTGTGTGCAAGCCAGTGATTTCCCAAGTGCCTTCAGGATATGGCCCAACTGTCTATGGGTGTAGTGGTAGTGGTTCTGGCTCATGTGTCTAGAGGCATGGTTATGTGTGGTTGTTGTGACCTAGTTGTTTGCGATAGGGATGTGTGGTTCTAGTAGACTACGTGTGTGTGGGTGGGGGACAACAATGGTATTGTTGGGAGAATTGCGAGAGAGGTTTGACGCCTAGGATGTCTCCAATAACCAGTGGGAAAGTGGTGCGGGGTACCCAAATATTGATTTATTATTAACATTACACTAGATGTCTTGCATTAATTGGGGAGTGTTCCTTGGTGAGGTTGGGTGGATAGATTCATTGCTAGGTGCTTCAGAAGTCTCCTTTCTCTCGAGACATTAGAATTCCTCCCCACTTGTTCTTTAGAGACTTTTCTTTTCCTTACCGAGTATACCAATATACTCACCCTTTGTATAAAAACATTCATTCTAGATTCCAAGAGGACATCGAGGATTTTATCAGACCCTACTAGTTTAGACATTGGGGTAGGTGATGTTGATGATTTTCTTTTCTTAGATACATTCCATTAAATATTTCTTGTAATTTTTGCACTTACTTTTGGAACATTCATATGGGAATGGTTTAATTTTCCCTTACCTCTACCCCAGTTATGGAGTTGATTTTGATTTACTATCTTATCTGCCAATCCTACAAAATAAAAAATTTAATTCCATCTATTCTGTATGTGATTCTACACCCTGGTTGCTAGTATCCACTATGGGACATGTTGAAGGTGGGTTTTAGGGATCATTATCTCTCCTTCAACATGAAGAAGGATGTGTATAGAAATATGATTTCCCTTACCTCATCTGGGTGAAAGCCAGTCATGAATGAATGGAATAAAAAGAGAGAGATGAGAGGTAGGATGGAGCTCCAGGTTATGAAAAGTGAGGATTGCAAGGTATGGTTGAGAAACAATGTTAGGAAATCATAGTGCGTCAAATTGGCCAGGGAAGACCGATTAGGACACGAGATTTTAGGTCCCCCTGTGATCTTATGCAAGGACTCTAGACCTACTGAAAGACCAAATGAGTATACCCTGATTGTAGGGTAGACACCCTAGGAAAGGTACGTGCATCATAATGCTTTATATTCATATGTGTTTTGGGTGTTCTGGGATTTCAAATATATAACTTATACATTTAAGAAAGAAATTAAGTAAATATTCTACACAACTCGGGCTTATGAATTCATTGTTAACATTGTAGATATGGCACCTAGATGATGACCATGGGTAGTGTAGGAGATCGTGTTCTAGGATACTATTTTGGATGAATAGAATAGGGATGGTTGAGAGGTGAAGGATGACCAGTGTTTGAGAATACTTCATTCCTTTCAGCAGAAGACCCTCAGAAAGTACGAGGGTAGCATCTTAAACCAGGAAGCATAGAGATGGATCGAGGAGATGGTGATAGGTTTCAGCTTGATCCAGGCACCGACAAAGTATACAGATACTCTAGTAGTTAGCTAGATTTTTGGAGTGGCACGTCAGTGGTAGAATCTCTATCATAGGGGGAAGAGGGAGGCTTATGTATTGTGGAATGACTTTGAGAGGGAATTTCGGGCATAATTCCAATCTTCCACGATGAAGGCGGAAAAGATGTAGGAGCTACTCTCCCATCAGCAAGGGAGCATGTTATTAAGGGAGTTGGGAATCATTTTCAAGGATCTCATTTTTATTTCTCCTGACATTTTTCAGATGAGGAGTGCTGGGAGAGACGTTTAGAGGAGGCACTCTGACCATCTCTTTAGTATGTTGTTTCTCCCTTCATCTACTGACATACATGGATGTCTAGAATAAGGATAATTTTTTATAAAGGATGCACTCTCTTGGACTTATTCCACGAGAGGGGATATAGTTCATCTCATCGAAGGGAAATGCCGTCAGCAACAGCCATCCAGTTTCAAGGCCTACTAGGGTTCAACTAGTGTGGAGTAGGCCCTGGTAGTTCCAGTTTCGATCTCATGGCCCTCGCTATTTCCTCACTGGCCCAGGACTGAGGTGCTTCACTTCTGGGAGCCATGGGCACCTTCAGAATCAGTTCTCGGATAGAGTGTGGTACAGTGCGGGTGGGAAGGTTCAGCACCCACCTCAAAAGCATCAATTTCTAACTAGGCCCTTTCACCAGCAGCTGTATAGACAGCGAGCTCCCGCTCCTCTAAGAGCAGAAGTGGTAGGAGGAGGTTGATCCGAAGGTGCTCCACAAGGACCTCCACCAGGGCATGGTTGGGGAGGCATCTGACAAATGAGAGCCAGCGGTGCTGGGCTTTGGATGTTGAACGCTATAGTGGGATTAGATCCTATAAGGCTAGAATTCGATCGAGATAAGATCATATTGTATAGAACTCGTAAAGTTTCCTTGTTTAAATCAAGAGCTTTAAACTCATTTGTTACACATGGTATAGCCCATTCCTTGGGCTTATACATAGAGAATCTCTCTAGACCCTTGGTGTTGAGTACGCAAGTTAGGGGTCATACCAGCCTTTTTGATGTTTTTGAAGGATTCAGACTGATGTTAGGGCCACATCAGTCTAGTTGGGATCTCTTACTACTGCAAATTTAGCCATATGATGTCATCCAAGGTATCAAATGTCTATTTTCAGTTCATTTTGTTATCGAATGCTTCCGAATAAGAGTCATGTTTTCCGATGAGGATGGACATCGTGTGGTATTTGATGGTTAGAAAAGTTGTCTGGTGTGGAGACAACATTTGGGGCCTCTTTTTTCTATGATAACAGATCTTTTAGTATAATTAGTGGATATAGAGATGATGAATGTTCCGAGAGTTGTTAGAGTGTTCCTGGAGATTTTTCCGAAGGTGGTTCTGACTCTACCCCATCGATGTGACGTTGAGTTTGGGATAGACTTACAACTCGATGCCCATTCAATTTCCATGACTCCTTATCAAATTTCACCATTTGTGTTGTAGGAGTTGATGATTTAGATTGAAAATCATGAATAAGGGTTTTTTTCGACCAAGCATATCACTAGGGGGTGCTCCAGTTTTGTTCGCGATGAAGGAAGATGGTGGTCTCTGGCTGTGCATAGGCTTCAAGAGACTGGATCAGGTAATGGTCAAGAACAGTTACCCTCTCCTGAGGATAGATGATCTCTTTGTCCAGGTGAGGGGATCTATTTGTTCTCTATGATTTATTTGTGGTCTGGTTACCACTAGTTAAGGGTGAAGGAAAATGATATTTTGTTGACTACTTTCAAGAGTTGGTATGGGCAATTTGAGTTCGTAGTCATGTTTTTCGGTGTTATATATGCACCTGTGGTGTTCATGGGGCTCATTAACACTGTTCTCTGTGATGTTTTGAATTGTTTCATCATTGTGTTCATTGATGACATTTTTATCTACTTCAGATCAGTGGAGGAACATATTAAGCACCTTAGGATGGTATTGGAAATACTACGACATCACCACCTGTATGGGAAATTGTCCATGTGTATGATCATGAAATGATAAGTGCATTTTGATGGACACATGCTGTCTCAGCAAGGGGTAGTGGTTGATCCGCAAATGGATGGAGCAGTTGTTTCTTGGGATGCACCCTAGAATGTGACAGAGGTTCGCTGTTTTCTAGGTTTGGTAGGATATTACTGATGGTTTATACTGGAATTCTCTCCGGTTGAAGATCCTTTGACGGCATTCACTAGAGAGTACAACGCCTTCGTATGGACTTAGCATTGTGGGACAACATTCATCTATTTGAAGGAATGGTTGGATAGTGCTCTAGTGCTCTTGTTTCCAGAGGAAGGGGTGTTGTATGAGGTATTTTGTGCTGCTTCTGGACATGGCATGGGTTGTGTTCTTATATAGCTGTGGGGAGTGACATCTTATTGGTCTAGGTAGTTACATCCTGATGAGCTTAAATATGCCACACATGACATAGAGCTTGCTTCCATTGTTTTTCCATTGAAGTTGTGTCAGTATTATCTCATTGGAGAGTACTTTGTGGTATTCAGGGATCCGAATAGTTTGAGGCATATCATTACCCATCTAGACCATAGCATGCCACAACAATGGTGGGTGGAGTTTCATTAGGACTACAACTTTGTGATATCTCACACTAAAGGTAAGGGGAACGTTGTAGTTGAAGTGTTCAGATGGAAGTTATGATGGGAAGTTGTCCAAAAATATGTTTATTCTTGTATGGAAATGGAGGAGTTGGATACCCTACACCTAGATGCCGGGGTGGATGGTGGTAGATGATTCATGTTTCAGATGATATAGCAATCTTATATATTGCGATAGGTGGAGGACTCTCTGTGGGGAAACATATAGAGTGATGTGATCCGTGATCGGTTTATCCAAGGAAATACACAAAAGTCTGGTCGTAGGATTTTCAGAATCAGATGCTTTTCTGAGGGATGTGGTTTTTCCCAAATGAGATGTGTGAGGGAGTTCCCCGTGAGTTCTATAGCTCAGTCATAGTGGTACACCATGGTGTTTCCAAGATGTTCTGAGGCCCAAGGGAATATTTTTGGTTGCCCAGGGTGAAATGGGTAGTGGAATAGTTCGTGGCATTGTTCCTGTTGTGTTAGTAGGTGAAGGTTGAACACAACATACTAGGACATCTGTTGGAGCCTTTATATGTCCCTGAGTGGAAGTGGGATGACATATCGATGGATTTTATCACAGAACTACAAATGTTTTAATGAGGTTGGGATGATATATGGGTATTGGTAGATTGATTGATGAAATCACCTCACTTCTTAGTGATCATGGAGTCATGTGTGTTGGCTTCCATAACACAAAGATACGTGGATGAGGCGGTGTTGTTGCATATAGTTCTGAGGTCCAAGGACTCAGATAGGGATGCACGGTTTACCTCATGAGACTGGAGGGGATTGCAAAATGCTTTTGGCACCCAACTATGTGTAGTCACGACATTCCACCCCCAGACAGATGGTCAGACATAGCGAACCATCCAGACATTGTATTATATGTTACAGGAATGTTTTTTGGACTTCAAGGGATCACTAGAACAACATTTTCCCTTAGTCGAGTTTTCCTACAGTAATAGGTATCACTCTACTATTGGCATGAAATCATTTGATGCCTTGTAATGGAGGTCGTGTCTTTCACCTGTGTACTGGACCGAGGTTGGAGAGGTAGGAGTTCTTGGCCTAGAGATTGTGCAGAACACAACAGAGAAGGCTCGGCTTGTTCGTGAGAGGATGAAGGCAACCCAGGACCGGTAGAAGTCATATGAGGATCATAGGAGGAGGCCTTTGGAGTTCAAGGTTAGATACCTTGTGTTCATGAAGGTTCCCCCTCGACGTGGGCATCGATGTATCAACAAGTAGATCAAGTGATCTACTAGTTTCACTAGGATTTTTGAAGTTTTTGGGTTTGTCGGTGAGGGGGCATATTAGCTGTATTTTCCACCTCAGTTGGAAAGGAATCATGAAGTTTTCAATGTCTCCCATATTCATCGAAATCAACATGATGACTCCCATTTCATTGACTAGGGAGAGTTAGATATAGGGGACAATGCTATGTTTTTTAAAGATCAGTGAGGATCGAGGATCAAATGGAGAAAGAGCATCATGTATGCGAGAAGCTCAAATGCACGCCTAGTACCCAAAGCTGTTTTGAGTTCCGTTTCGATCCTTCCTTGTAGTTCTTATTTTTGTGACCGGATGAGATTTAATCCACATGTTTTTGTTTTACAAGATGTTTTACTTTCATTCCATGTGAGTTTTTACGAAAATTCATGATATGCGGGGAAGGGGGACCTGATCTTGAATAAAAATGCATTATGGTGGATGTGATTAAACCCTTGCGGGAGAGTCAGTGTCGCCCAAAGCTAATATTATCTTGATGTGGAAGAAAGAGCTCCCCGATTTGTGTGTTTGGACAATGTGATCCTTGGGGTTTTAAGGTATTTTGGGGTGTTTTCTCAATGAGAGGTCTCTTATGGAGCAATTGTTTGGGTTACTCCTGTATTCTCAAGGGAGAGAATAATTTTGTAGTTATATCTGATGCAATGGCCCCGTCCCTCCTAGTATATTAACCTGCCTAATTCTAAGGGTTGGGGTTTCCTGGACTCATTGATCACTCCCATCAATTTGTTTCATAGATCAGCTTCTCTAATCAGCTTCACAACTCAACTTCATAGACCAGCTTCACAGGTCATCTTCATTGATCAGTTTCACTGATCACCATCACTAAGCAGCTTCACTAATCAGCTTCACAGATCAGATTCAATGATTATCTTCGTAGATCTGCTTCACCAATTGGTTTCCTAGATCAGTTTCACTAAATCGGTTTCATAGATTGGATTCACCAAATCAATTTCACAGACTGGTTTCTCCCAATCGGTTTCACAAATTAGTTTCAACAAATGGGTTTGACATATCTGTTTCACAAAATCAATTTCACATACGAGTTTCACATATCGGTTTAACCAAATTAGTTTCACATATCATTTCCACCAAATCATTTTCACAGATTAGATTCACAAAATCAATTTTAAAGATCGGTTTCACCCAATCGGATTCACAGAATGATTTCACCGAATCAGTTTCACAGATCGGTTTCACCAAATTAGTTTCACATATCAGTTTCTCTAAATCAGTTTCACATATAGGTTTCACCAAAACAGTTCCACAGATCATTTTTACCAAATCTATTTCCCAGATCAGTTTCACCATGTCAGTTTTGATGATCAGTTTCACCAAATCGGTATCACCACCAAATCGGTTTCACAGATCGGATTAACCAAATCAATTTCACAAATCTGTTTCACAAAATTGGTTTCACAGATTGGTTTCACCCAACTAGTTTTACAGATCAGTTTCCCCAAAAAAATTTCATAGATCAGTTTCACCAAATCGGTTTCACAGATCATCTTCACGAGATTAGCTTCACAGGATCACCTTCATAGGATCGGCTTCACAAAAGCTGCTTCACTAATCATCTTAATGTGAACATCTTCATGACATCAGTATAACAAAATTAGCTCCACCAATCGGTTTCACCTATGATTCTCACAAATCAGCCTCAGAGGGGTGTTGGGGTTTCCTTCACCATTTTTCCCGAACCTCCACTTTTAAGTCTTTTATCCTTTTTAAAGTGGTTTAAAGCCATTTTTAGTGCCATAAATAACGTTTTATATAACCTAGTAGTTGGGAGACCCTCAACAAAACCGTTTTCATCACATTAAAAGAAATCTGTTTACGTACAACTATTTTCACCTCCCCTCTGATGAAAATTATATAAATAATAATTATTTTCATCATGTGTAACGATATAACCATGAGTTGAAACCATGATCCGTATGTAAATCAAATCATGATATTCATATCCCATAAATCTATCATCTCATGTTTTTTTTATCTCAATAGAATTATTTCTTTCCTCTTCTTGGATGGTTTATTTAATTCCATAGTGCGTTTGGAGTCCCCTTTCCCAACTCTATTGGAGCGGCTATGCCGAAGACTTTCATGCTAATTATCTACATTCCTACACTGCATGTTGTGCATCCCTAGTTGTTGGCACGAGGATAAAAACATTCCCTGTACATCATCCACGCAGTGCTCTCCCTTCATCTCTCTTTACTGTGTATCATGCGGGGTGGGTATGAAAATGTTTCATATAGGGATGGATTAAACCAAACCAGAACGAAGAAAATAAATGGATTTAATCAATGAAGGGGTATTTTTTATAATGTTTTTGTACTCCTTTATATATTCTTATATGTTTGGAATTGAATGTGAATATGTCCACTAAAAATCGTGGTGGTTGGTGGTCATTTTACGAGAAATAATGAACCATTGGTTTTCTAGATATTTATTTTATTGAATGGATGTACCACGGATATTGTTAAATCACATAAAAATGGTTGATTAAATAGATTCCCAATGAATATGAATACTTATGTGATCACCCCAGTTAACCAAACACAAAAACATGAACTAAATGAATGGAATATTTAAATTTGAAAACCACCTTGCTCTGTTATGGGGATATTTACAGTTGATTCTTGTGAGGTGACGCTGATGGGGATGAGATCCTCTGTTGTTGTGCTGTTGTTAGGTCTTGGTTTGGTTCCAGTACATTGAGGGATCTCACAAATCCCTTTTTTTGTCTCTTTACCTGAGAACCGATTTTGAATACTTAAATTACGGTTTGGTTGTTTTTCATTACTTACCTTATGGTTATTCCTGTTAGTTTTCCAGTAGTGAAGAACGTATCTAAATAGAGTCACGTGAATAGAGAAAACAAAAATGGGTTCAATGGAGGATTGTTTTCCCTGAATGAGTAGTGACATTTTTGTGGCTGTGGTGATTCTTATGAATGGATAGTAATGAGGGGTTTTGTATATGAGTTGGTTTGGGAACTCCTATAATGGTGTGAGTTATTGTTACATTTATGTATAATTTATTTTTTATATCTCTTAATAGCGCCCCATCCGTGTTGTGAAATTTGTGCCGAAAACCCCCATTTCATGGGGTAGGGAGTTTTTTCCATGCATTCCTATGGGTGGATGGTAATTGACACATTTTTTCTACCTTTATTGAGTTTCCCTAGATTCATCATGTAGGATGTGATGGCATGAAGTCTTTTATTTCACAAGATTCATCAGGTTGGTTACACTAAGTAGGTTGGACCAGGTGTGACCGAGCATGTGATTTCCCAATACCCTTCAGGAAGAGGACCAGGTGTCTATGGGTTTGGTGGTATGTTTTCTAGCCTAGGTGTCTGTGGGAATGGTTTTTTGTGGTTTTTGTGGCCTAGGTGTTTGCAGGAAGGATGTACGGTTGTGGTTGACCATATGTGTGCGGGCGTGGGATGGCAGTGAGAATGGCAGGAGTGGTTTGACTCATAGGATGTCTCTAATAACTAGTGGGATAGTGGTGTGAGGTGCCAAAATATCGATAGGTTATTTATATTACATTAAATTACTATCGTTATTTGGGGAGTGTGACTTGGTGAGGTTGGGTGGATATATTTCGTGTTAGGTGATTCATTTGTCTCCTTTTCTCACGGGGCATTATAATGCATCCCCACATGTGCACGAGAGATTTTGGGTTTTCCTACTAAGTATACATGTATACTCTTCCTATGTATATAAAACTACTTTGAGGTTTCTAGGAAGACTTTGTGGACCATGTCAGACCCTACTATATTATAATTTGTAGAAGTTTTAGTTTTTGATTTTCATTTATTTGGTAGTTTTCTTTCGTGTTTTCTTATACTTGTAGCACAATATTTTGGATGATGCATATGTGAATGGTCTATTTTGGCTTTACCTCAACCCCAGGTTTTGTTTTTTTTGGATTTACTATCTCATCAACTGATCCTACTAAATAAAAAGCGTAATTATTTCCATTTTCTGTGCAATTCTATACCCTTGGTGATAGTTTCCACTTCATGACCCATTGAAGTTGGGTTTTATTGGTCATTATCTCTCCTTCAACATGAGGAAGGAAAGGTCTGGAAATCTACTGTCCCTACCCTCATCTTGGTGATGTTGGGTCATGACATATTTGTTGTTCAAATTTTTATTGTGCTGAGCTGCGGTGGTTTTTTATATATTTCCTTGCATTGATCAGAGATTGTTTTGGGAAAAAATCCCTCAAGGTAATAATGGTTTATTTTTTGGTTGATTGTGTTTGTGGATAAAGTAGGTTTACATGGTTTGTTGTGGAGTTCCAGATATATTATTTGAAAAAATATGTATAAAATGAATTATGAAAAAAGAATGCATGATCTGGAGGTGGTAAAAAAAGATCATATACAAGGTGATGACATTTCCACAAATTGGCCAAATTTTTGTGTGTAAAAATTAGAGAATGGAGGAAAGTGATTTTTGAAAAGTACGTTTCATTAATGTATTAAGAGGTTTGTAATGTTTCATGAAATTAATTTTTCAAGATTATTACATCATGAAATTCAAACAGAATGAAGGGTTCATAATTTATGTTTCATAAGGTGAGTTTTCCTTAAAGAGCCATATGTGAATGGACTTGGGTGCCCAGGTAAATGTTTTCAAAGTTGGGTGTAAGGATGGTAAGATGGATATATATATAAATCTACCCTCATAATTTATTTACTGAGAAAAATTATATTGAATTTGAGATCTGGATAATGCATGTAGTCAGTGCCATGCATGTAGTCAGTTTTCATGTATGTAGGGAGTTTCACACAAGATGGCTATTAAGGAAAAACATTGATTTGTACACAATAAGTGACATGTACACAAGTATTTTTTTTTGCGTAGGAGTTGAGTTCAAGATTAAAGATGTGTAAAGGATATTTTTCATTGAAAAGGAACATGTTTCATGAATGAAATTGAAGTAGTGCTCAATACATACAAGAGTTGAATGGAAATTTTTAGTTGCCCAACACATCTAAATTAATGTGGTATTAATAATTTTATGAAAGTGGGAAATCAACAGAGCATCTACATACTGTGGAGGATGAATTAATTTGATATAATGAATAGAAATAAATGTACATAAACAAGGAAAAGTTCATTTCAATGAGTAATGAGCAAAGGAATAGGAAGACATTAATACTTTCCATCGGGAGTGAGATATAGAATGATACATTAAAAGTGTCCCTTGGAAATGTAGTAAGTAGATATTAAAAGTTTAAAAGGTATAGATCATGCAAATTGAGAGGATATATCCCAAACCATGTAATTTTAAGTGAAATTTTGTGGATTTTGTACATTATCACATCACCATTGTATGCTCCTTAGACGTTGTCTTCTGAGGGTCAACCATGTAAAATTATTCTGTTCTATGAATGATTTATTTTCAATACATACACTGCTAACAGAGAAAAAGATAAATCTTTTTTTAATAATGAATAAATATCAAATGAAGTAGTAGTTTTAATATATCATACCATGATTCTTTCCCCTCTCTTGGTATTTGACCTAGTAGAGCTAACATATTCTATTTTTGTATTCCTTTTACACAACCCGGATATATTATATTTATGGTAATTAATTCTAGGATCCATGGATACATAGGTTGATATTCAAGGATGAGTATTCTAGATGAGGAAATATGGATGTTAATTTTCTTCCATACCAAGAAAACACTACTATACGAACTAAAAATATTGTGATGTAATGGTTCTAGTTTATTGATGTGTATGTATATATTTAGTTTCGATCACAAAGAGTGCGAGGATCCTAGTTCTTTAATTACCCTAATTTTTCTGGATATCATCTAATTCATTCACTATTTTACACTAGTTTTTTGTTTCTATATTTAGTTTTCCATCTATTTAGGTTCTTCTATTAATCATTATGATTCATAAAATATCTTTATATTTAATTCATTTTATGTGTTTTTTATTTGAATGTAGTTTCAATCTATTTTCTCTATTATGATATTTGAATTATTTTTCACTTTTAAAATTTAATGGAATTCCCATCACATTCTATTGGTAACCACTAGTTCTATACCCTACTGGTACGTTAAGTAAACTCTCAACTAGTATAGAATGAAATGGGAAAAATATATTATATATTATTTTCTAAAATAGTTGAAATATTATTTTAAAGAAATTTATTTTAAAACTAGCATGATAATGATTATTTAATTAAAAGGAAATAATTTAGAATGATGTGTAATGTCCTACTGATTATTTTTATTCTCATGCATTATCTATCTTGTCACATCGAAGATCCTACTGTGACCACTATCAAAGTGATTGATGTTACAGTTTGTATGCAGAGTTACCACCAGTAAGTGGGGATTGTTTTTTGATGTCTGGTATTTTTTATATATATTCTTTTTTCATGCATCATATATGTTGTTATTTTTAAAAAGTTCAACATAATTAGGGTAACTACATGTGTCCCATGAAATAAAATATTGATGTGAATTTTCATTCACGTTTTTCATTCATGGGAGAGAGATTAAGGGTGACTTTAGTCGTTCTATTCTCAATATGTTCTATAGTTTTGTTTATATATATTTTATTAACATGTAATTATCATTTAATTGCATTTATGTATGACATACAATTGGGGAATGAAATATTTTGATTATAATTTCCACTTATTATTTAATTAATTTTTATCGGAAAAATGAATCATTAGTTTTTCTTTCTTCATGAAATGAATCATTTGATATCCCATAGTGATTAGGCACTCCCGTTATGTCTTTTTCAAGGTGGCTTATGTATCCAACTGAGGGGAGATTCAGGTTGGGTTGACAGAAATTGTATCATATGACTATTTTTTGGAGTTAAGAAGAGAATATAACTATTATGGTGTGAATAGACCTTTACGAAATTTTGATTAATTTTGTAGGGAATTATATCATTGTTATAAAATTATGTTATTTTATTGGAAATAAGTAACATTAAAAAAAAGTTATTAATGTGGTTTATATCAAAGAAATATTAATATTTTTCCCCTATCATGAAATGGATGTGATGGAACACTTTATAACCACTATAATAATCATACAATTTATTTTTAACATCATTTTTGAAAATCAGATAATTATTATTTTTTCTCATTGAGGCTGAAACCCAAAATAAAAATTCTTTTTATACCTATAGGCACAACCCAAAAAAATTTCCATTTTACCCTTCAGGCACAATCGAATTCTAGAATTTTGTATATGAGCTAAAACCCAAAATCATACCTTATAATGGGTATCATATACAATATCAATTACACACATTAAAATTATTATAATGAAGTAAAAAATAACCCAATGAACACTAAAACATTATAAATGTTGAGGCATATACAAGCTATCCATCATTGAAGGGTCATACAATAAAAAACATCAATGTATAGTAGATTATCACTAATTTTTGATGAAGCTCTACATTTCAAGAATATCCTCAACCTAATTTCACATTGATATGGACCTATCAATTAATATAAATAGTGTTCTTCTATACATAGTGGATTCATTATGCTATTGCAGCTCATCTTTCCATATAGAAAATGATATTTCATTATTCAATATAGAATCATAAAATATTAACACGAGTATCCATGATAATATAAAATATTAAATTCATGTTTTACAAATATAATGTGTTAATATAATTTAAGTGGTACCAATGGTTAAATATAATTAATATTATATTTTATTTCAATATTCCAATTAAGTGTGCATGATAAACAATTCGCTTTACAGGCTTATATATTTTGGAAATTTAATTTTTTGAACAAATCAATGTTAAACATCAACCCACTTAATAAAAAATCAATATAACATCAAATTATTCCAAATATAATCACTATTTATTAAAATTAATAATATGTATTTAAGGAATAATCAAATCAAGAAAAGCATTTAAAGAAAAAATGTTGTGATTCGAATTATAAAACCATAAATAAAACAGATCATGTTTTGAGATAAAATATTACAATGGAATTATATGATAATTAATAGGTCATAATGAATGTTCAATATCACGGGGTAACATCAATTTTGTAAAATAGATAGATATTTTTTCCTTTGGTTAGTAAATGCTAATCCAAATATTCACTCACAACCTACCCTAAAATATTATAAATTGCCACTCATGACCTATTCCGAAAATTATAAATATTTAACTCAGGTTTTGTTAAATATTTTATCAAAATTTCAAACATTTTCATTTCTATACATTGTCAAATTTTCACTCTTAATCAATTCTAGACATTTTTCACTTTTCATTGATAATAACTTCCATATATTACCAAATTATTACTCATAGTTAGTGTACGATATCAAATTTTCACTCTTGTTCATTTGGAATAATTGTAGAATTAATTATCATGAAATTTTATAGCCTTTTCTATAATTTTACTGAATGATAGTTCCCAAATTTATCAAATTTTCCGTAACGATTAGTTCCATATTTTGATTTTTAACTAAAAGTATATTCCTGAAAAAATAAAATTTTTACTCGTGTTTAGCTCCATAATTCATCATATTCTTGCAATACATGAGTAATTTAAATTATTATAACTATCTAATTTATAAATAACATGAATCAAGGATATAACTCACCATTATCCTCATTATATATAATTACAAAAATAAATATATATTCCATAAATATCTCCCAAACTATGAAATTGTTCAATATAATTGATTTTTTAAGTATTATACCATTAAGAGAAATTGTTGTTAACTTATTATAATATTAAATTTAAAATTAAAAATAGAAAATTGAAATCTCCCCTTTAATGTCTAGTGATAATGAACAAACCATTATAATTTTTTATCAAAAACAAAAAATAATATTCTCTTATATTTTTATATTTTTAAATATTATGTTCATTGTTAAAACGTTTCAATATTTTCAATTTTTAAATTAATTTTTATCAAGAAAAAAATTGTAACATGCACTTTGAGCACTTGCAAATGATCTAAAAGAAATTAAACAAATTCAAAAAACACACAATAAAAGGTGAATATTATTACAGGCTTGTCCCAAAATCAATGTCATACTCCCCCTAAAAATATACCATTTTTTATATTTTAGTCATTCCATGTTCAAATTTGATTTTATCAAAATTATCTGTATACAATGACTTCGTAAGTATATCAACAAACCATCTTTATAAAGAGATAAATTAAAGAATCATATTCCCTTTTTAATGTATGTGTTATAAAACAAAATTTGACATTAATTTTAATTGTCCAATAATGTTATAAGTTGTTTTTAAAAATATAAATAGAAGTTTTATTATCACAAAATGAGAAAAAATATCAAAATCAAAACAAAAATGAAAAATTATTTTAATCATATAAAATTGTTGAGAATAACAATATAAAACAAATATATATTTACATTTAGTAATTGAAAGAGAAATTGGGGTTTGATTAATTAAATCCTCAAATGACATTAATTTTTCTATGTAATTGAAGTATCCCTGATGTGTTTTTTCTATGTGTCATGAATCCAAAAAAACAAAATAATAATATATTGTCAAATAAAAATTAATTCAAACAAAATATAATGAACCATGATTCAAAAAACCTTTTTTTTATCTAATGATTTTATAAACATATTTAATGTATCATTTTATATGGTCACATTGAAATATAGAAAACATGGAAACTGAAAACACCAAATCACATCTAGAATCAGTTAGGTATAATGAACATCAATCTATAAATATATTGGTTTTAACATCAATAGAGTTTTTATATTTATATAAATCTAATTTTCAAGTAGTACCTTTAGAAGTATATTCAATTCTAAAAGAGTCTATAAAAAATATTTTTACCCAGTCTTTATCATAAATAGTAACATTTATAATGATATCATCATTTCAATTGAATTATATGACAACAACGGAATATTTTTAATTCCTCCATCATACTCATATCAAATTAAGAAATCATCAATAATGAAACCTCATTATTTTTTTCCGAGTGATGATGCCAAAACAATATAATCAAGATAAGTATTAAAACTCAAGATATCATTAAAAAGTTCTTATATATAATTGTAGGACCAACAGTTATTTTATCTAAATTATTTATCAAAATAAAACATTCATTATTATATACCATGCTACATGATATTGTTTTAATAAATAAATATACATAGAATAAAAATTATTAGGATTATTTCCATCATGATAACCAATGAGTTTTTCATAAAAAACTTCTTCAGAAATATAACAATTTAAATTGTGGTTTTGACAAAAACATCAAATAATTTAAATCAATGAAAACTATCATAAGACACTAATTCATCAATTTATTCTAATATAGTAATAGGTGCAATGGATTCCTAATGATATTTACCTTTTTCTGATAATATCATTGATAAAATAATGCTGTTATTTTTTTCAATATTTCTATATTATTCTATTTTATTTTAAAATATCGACTTTTTCCTAATTACATGACAATATCATGGTGGAACAGCAAAAGTATAGATATTATTTTAGGGAAATAAGAATTAATTCTTCTTTCATAGACATTATAAAATTTAAATAATCTAATTCCCCGTCAATATTAATAAGAACATGATGAGAAAATAAATCATAATAATATAAATTATTCATTAATGATTTCCCATGTTGATCATTTGATTCAACATTAGAAATCAAATTATCAAGAGGACGACATCAATGTGTCTTTAATGATTTTTCATGAATATTATTATATTAAGAACAAATATCCCCATGAATATGTGAATAATTAATATAAGATTTTTCATCCATACTTTTAATATCTCAAAATTCATTCCCAATTTGTTGAATATAATAACATCAATTATTAAAAATCATATTATCAAAATTAACAAGAATTTATTCTTATACAATGTTGGTTATTATATTATATACTCTATATTCCTTAATATTATTTGAATATACTATTAAAACACCTCCAACATGTTTTTCATTAAAATTATTAAAAAAGTCATTAGTAATAATAATAATAACAATAAGTGTATAGTCCCTAATGTATCGATTTTGGGAATTAATTTCTCTCATAGATCATAAGGTGTCTTTTTCCAACAATGGGTATTGAATAATTTAAATTTTAAAATAAAAACAATTATTCATAGCTTCTACCCCTAAATATTTAGGTAGATTATACTCATTTATCACGGTCATAGAAATTTTAGGACTTTACTTTTTTCCCTCTCCACTCCAACATTTTGTGTAATTAAGGAACTATTTTTTTACCAGAACTCTTGTGAATTAATATCAAATTATTATTTTCAAACATTAAATGACACAATATGATTATATATTGTATAGTATTCAATCATTTGAAATTTTAATATGTTAATTAAATATAATTTATTTAAAATACTTTCAATTCAATACTTTTAGAGAATAAAATAGATTTATCATTGAATATAATACATTTATAGTTTTGAAATATAAGAATCATTCCCCGAACACATATTTTTTAAATTAATTTTTAAATTATGTTTCAACCATCAAATTAGTAGACTATATAAATCATAAGAAAATATTAAATTAAGCCCTCAACCATATATTTTACCATTCCATTAAAATTATCAACAATATAACATTGTCATCCTTATATTTATTGAATGATAGCTGGACTGATATATCTCTGGTTATGAGTCGTGTGCATCCAATATCCACGTATCAAAAATCTCTTTTGTTTCTCTATAGAAAAATTTCCTACAATGATATATTTAAGAATGATTCATTACCAACAAAATCTTGGGTGTTATGGGATTGGAATATGATTTATTAGGAATCCAAAATTATTTCTCAAAATTATTAATTATATATATATATATATTATAAATATTTAAAGATTAATGAATTATTATTTCCATCTGATTTGTGATGTCTTATGGAAAAAAATTTTACGTAATGACCATTCATATGACTTTAAGAACATGTTTATATATAATTACTTCAAATAAAAAATATAAAAAAAAATTATTATATATTTTTGGAAAAAAAATTTCATATCCATAGGTGGATCTAGTATGGTTGATTTTAATGAAACTCGTCTTATTATTTGAGTTTTCACTAATTTGAAAAAATTTAGATTTTTTACTCTAAAAATTAAATATATTTTTTGGTCGATTTATTTTTTTAAGAACATTATAAAAAATCAATACATCATCTATTGAAAATTTTCTTATGATATCGAAATCTATATTTACCTTATCATATTCAACATGTTCATGTTTAATATTTTCATCTGTAATTTCCCTATCTTCTTGAGAATAATTTTTATCAGATTATATACAATTCTTTATATTTTCATTTTACTTATAAAAATATTTATATTTATTGATAATGATATTTTATAAACTTGTGAAATTTTAATAATTATGTTATTTTATATCAACCTCTTTCTAAAATTTCTTAAATTCATATTCATCATAATCAGATTTATTTAAATAATAATAATTTGAATCACATACTTGATTTAATGATACCATTAACAAAAAATTTATCTTACACTTCTAGAACAAAATTTTTCAATGGTATTTGAATCCATAGTAAAACATCATAATTCTTCTTTTTCTTTTTGTTATTTCCTATATTACATACGCTTATTCTTGATTTTTAATATTAAGAAATTGTTCTTGATGTCCCCCATTTTATTATACTCCTAGAAAATTACAACATGAGCATAACTACAAATATAATTTCAACTATACTTCACATTATGGTCATATTTTGGAAAATATTTTTACAATTTTATCATGTAAGAATTCTTCCATTTATATCCACTACATAAAAAATATTTTGAATCATTCTAATCAATACAATGGAAATTATAATTAGAATATGTAGTACTAGTATTTAATTAAAATTTGTTCCCCTTATTTGTATTATCTTCTTCAATGGGATTTTCTGTTCTAAATAATATTTTAATAATGATCCAATAATATTGTGAATATTATTCCATGAAAATCATAAATTCATCAAAAACAACTTTTTCTGAATTTCACATTATTGGATTTTCATTAAATACTCATTCAGCTGTGACAAGATTTTCTTTGTTTCTGCCAAAGAACTCATACCATTTACTATAAAATTGAATCTATGAATAATTTAACAAAAAGTTTCATCCTTACTCATTTTAAAAACATGATATTACGCTAATAAGATATAAAATTTATTATTAATAATAATATCAAATCCTTAATGCGTATGTTATATAATTTTCCAAATGTGATGAGTAGTTTAATCATCACTATACAAAATATTTTTATTACACAATATAATATTTTCAACACATTGTAATTTATAAAAAATATTACCAAATCTTTTATAGTTAATAATACTTGTAAACAAATGGACACCATGTATGTATTTTCCATGAAATTCCAATGATTTTTTATATGTTTCTTTATAAAAGAATCAATATATGATTGAAAGAAAATACTCGATTCCATCAAAATTATGTGATTTTGAGGTATCCTTCCATCATTAGAGCTTGTTCCTATAATCATAAAAATGATCTTTCCCTTGAATTTTATGTTATTAATTTTTTATTCAAAATGAATAATATATATTTCATTATTGGGGACTAGCTCTGATACTAATTTATCTTTCGTAGTTAAGATGAAAAAATAGCTAAGTTGGTGGGTGAATTTTTCTTTTAAAATATAATTTATAATTAAATACTTATTTAATCATATATATAAAATAATATTAATTCACTAAAAATATAAAAATTTGATTGAGAATATTTTTATAGTGGTTAAGATTTAAATTAACATAGTTCACTATTCACCTCTCTCTCTGGAAAAGAGCGATGAAACCACTATATTTTATATAATGGAATATTACAATGAATATTTCTCACATGGATTCAAAATATAATTATAATTAAACTTTCCCTCCTTGTAATTTATCTAAACCAAACTTATCTATTACTTCATTGTGGTACAACCTGAAAAATCATCCTTTTGCCCCCATGGGGAACAACCCAATTTCTAATTTTTTTGGTGCCACAACCCAAAATCATAAATTTTAATTGGTATTATAACATATTAAAATAATAATAATAGAATAGAATGTATTTAATTGTTATTATAGGATCTAGATGATCACATATATCTATTGAATATTTAGGTAGTAATGTAGTTTCCAACATCAAAGGATCATATGATTTTATTTCACCTGTTTATAGTATATGATCCCAAAGGAATTTATCACTTTTATAGTTCAAGAATATCCTCAAAACTATTTTACATTGATCTGGATATGTCAAACTCATTACATTATTTTCATATAGGCATTGTAGATGCAATCTAAGAATACAGATGTAATTCATCATTCCTAGTGTTACAAGAAATTTGTTCATTTAATGTGAAAGAGAAACATACCCACATGGGTTAATTTGATAATATGTACATGAGATAAAATGTTAAAATCCCAGCAATATTTATTTTTGGACTCTCAAATTCCCCTGAAAACAACGTAAATCATCATCCCAACTAATAATCATTCAATAATAAATAAAATTATCACAAATAAAATTCTATTTTATTAAAATTATTTATAATTATATAAAGAATAAATAATCTATGATATATATGTGAAACAAATTTTTAATAATTTGAATTATAAAATTCAAAAAAAAAATTATTATTTTATTGTGTTAAGATATGATAAATAAATTAGTTGACTATAGATAGGATAAAATGTGGGATCAACATTTTTAGTGTCATTTATTTTTTTCATATAGCATGTTTATTTTTTAATGTGGCATGAAATTTTTTTCCATGAGTTCAGTATAAATGTATATGTTTTTTCACTAACTAGAATATCCCGAGTGCCATGATTTAATTAAAGATCTATTCAATATATTTTTAGAATTTCACTAACAAATAGTTCTCGACATTGTAAAATTTTTACTAATTTTCTCTTATAGACCATGTAATATTGTTTAACACATGGTTAGCTAAATACATTATAAAATTTTCTCTCATGGTCACTTCCATAAATTTTAGAATTTTCACTCGTGGACAAGTCTATAATTTTGAAAAAATATACCAGACATTACATCCATACATTGATATTTTTTCACACATGATCAGTTCAATATATTTTAAAATATCCACTCACAGTCAGGTCTAGGATTTCAAATCTTCTCTCACAACCAATTCTTAACATTTTCTAATTTTTACTATATATGAGAAATTATAATTATTTCAATATTTAAAATTATAAATAAATTATATCAAACTTCCAATTCCATTTTGATTATATTCTTAAGTGGATATATGTTTGTAAATCATCCCTCGTTATTTGTGTTGTCTAGTTGATGGGAAATGAGATTGTTAGAGCCCGATAGGTTGTTCCTGGGTTGGTTCCCGATCACCACCGATTATGGAAAATCCCATGTTACTAGGGGATGTTTGGATTGTATTACAAATTTAATCCTTAATTGATTATTTTTATGGATATAATTTTTTTCATTTAATTATTATATAATTTCTTATTTGTTGGATGCATCGAGATATTTGTAAATGTTTTGTTGAAAAAGGAGTCAAACTAAATAAACCAATTGCTTTATTGGTCTAAAAAACTATGTATGACTCATTCAGATGGGTCCAAGAAAATCATCGTGGTTGTATCATGATTGAATAACTATCAATTAAAACATGCGGTCTAGTGAAGTATATCCATTACACCATTGTTGTCGTGACACCCTCCCCACAAAGTGTACCCTTCTTAGGCCGTCAATGTGAGAAGAGAGATAATGACCCCTGAGTCCCGCCTCCAGTAGGCCCTGGGTTGGCGACCAGCACTGAGGATATAATAAACACACAAATGGGAGGAATTACCATCTAAGAGAACACATGAAAAAGAGAGATATAGAATAGACCCCAACCAACTCCAACTTAAAACTAGAATATAAAAGAAAACCCTAGTGATCATATGTAATGTCATGAAAAAGTACTACAACTGAAAGGGAAAACTAAAAGTACCCAAAAGAAAGTAAAATGGTAGCGACCACAAGCCCGAACAGCTCCTCCATCCACAAGCTAGTAGTACCCAGCTTGATCTCCAACCTGCTCGAAGTGCCCTGAAAAATAGTTTATATATACATAGGTTGTGTATAACAGTATACTCAGTAGGATCCTCCCCATGACTCTCGTGAAAAAGTAAAGAAATCATGTTAAAGCCCAGTGAACAACAAGTGAAACTAACTCGTTACCTAAACATGTATACTAAGTTCCAAACCTCACCATGGACACTATCTCCAAGTATCACATACAATAATATAGCATATAATGTAAAATATCAAGGTTACCCCGCTACTACTTCCCCACTGGTTTGCCGCTTTTCCCCAATGACATACTTCCTGTGCATCTCTCTCCAAAGTCTTGCCCGCAGACACCTGGCCTATGCTCCACAATCTGCACCTCTTGCACCACAAAGGCTTGCCCGCAGACAGCTGGGCGAAGCACCACACCATCCTCACAACCAAAAGTAACCAGGTAACTTCCAGGAGCCACCACCGCCCGCATAACGTGTATCATACATCGTGTATTATACCTCGAGCCATTATAGACTATACAAAGAATAGGGATCCTCAAGCCATCATAGCCTATACACGTTCCACCTATAGTAGTACATAGGATACTATATCCATAATATATGTGTGTGAAATAAACAAAATACATTACAGCCGCCTACACACACATATATGGAGAAAATAATTGTTGTGCCTGTTGGCACATGTATCTACCAAGAGAAGAGAGCGGGGCCAAAGGTGGTAGTCATCCATTCAACCTCCCATCAGAATGTTTTGGAAAACACACCCCAGGGCTCAGAATCACCAGGGTGTTAGTTTCCCATACCAGAAGGGTGGAGTAGTGTATAGATTCACAAAAATTACACAATATATATATAACTCACATATACACTATGGGAATTACCTAGTCTTAGATACAACTGAAACTAATGTCTCTCAGACTCAAGGCTGCTACTTTTAAGACTATGTATCCTATAAGCACACAATCATTTAAAGAGCTTTATTAGATTACTCCATTCTTATTTTATCAGTCCCACAGTATGTTAATTAATTAATTAACCATGAACAATTCCACATTAAACTGAATTGGTATCACATTCAAAATCAACTGTTCCTTTTAAGATTCAAATCACCTATAAATTCCAGCATCTCCATCCCTGTGGATTATCACCATTTAATAAAACATTCATTATAGAATTACTTTCCCATATTACTAGGAATTCTAGAAAGGAATCATATGCTACTAAACACAATGGGGGATCAACACGGTGAGTAGATATTCTACTCGTCGAGTCTTTTCCGCCTATATCAAGAGCATAGACCCATTCTCAATCGAGATGCTAAACACAGAAAGCACGTGGCATACCCCGCGTGTCATCGCCTCCTTTGGATGGAGGGTAAGTATTACCATCTTCCTTGAGCAGTGGGGAAAAGTAAAGAAGACAAACAACCAAACAAAAATAACCATCATCCAGTCATTACATCCATCCCATACCATCATCATTGGTGTCCTCCCCGACACCCAGAAGCATAAGCTGATGCATCTCGCCACCCTAGGCATCATTCACTGTCACAACCATAATTCCCCATGCCTCCACATATTACAACAGCCCTCCAAGCTCACATCACAACACAAGCAGCAAGAAAACACTATAATACATCAATGGGCTCTTGACCCTTTAATAATCAAGAGGGTTAATCAGAACACATTAATAAACTATCACACAATCTGTTCGTTAATACATATTAAATTATCAGATTGGTTATTCGTTGGTTCCAATTACGGGAGACCTAATCAGTAATCTATCATAATTAAGCAACCATGCATACTTCCGTAACTTGATTAACATAAAATTAGAACAACTACAACATCATGAAAATTCATTTACTTTCCAATTTATCTTTATCCAATTAATTAACAATTAATTCCTTCATTACGTTATTTATCAAATGAACAAAAAATCATAGAAACCTTAGATATCACTATATCTAGCAAAACAAGAGGAAAACTGTTATCACGGTACAAAGAAACAACATGCGATCAACCAATTAATTTAATCCAGTTCAAGTATTTAATTGGGTCAATTTCATTATGATCCAAAGGGATAAATAATTCAAATTATATGATTTCACATATAAAATTAGAGAAGCCACAAATCCCCTACCTCGAAGAGTTCTTGTTGCCCTTTATCCACACAATGGGTCAATATCCTCCACTCATGAAAACTGCATCCAACAGAGGATGCCACAATACAAAAGAACCAACCAACCCCAAGAAAACCCCATTAGAATCTTGGAAATTACATGGTATAATATGGAAGGGAGAATCAAGAGAAGATGATCTCGAAACGAATGATGATAAAACATACCTTATTTGAAAGATTGACCGACACAGCTCGGTTGCATCTAAAATTGAGAAGAACCAATCGGAGGATTAGGGTTTTATTGTGAAACTCCATTGGGAATGATTGAAAGGTTCTAGTGTCTCTTAGCTGATAAAAAAGAGGAAGAACAAGGGAGAATGATATCTGGTTCCTTTTTTAAGATTTAATGAGGCAACGGTTTAAGATCCGATTAATTCTCCATTAAAAACCGATCACATTAACCCACGCAGTTTGACCAAGTAAATATATCCTGGACTTAGGAATAATTAATATATGATTTATGGATTTTTAATCGTCCATAATACTCTTTAAAATAAAGCTTTAAATGTATTTTACATCAAAGGAAACATCAAAGGGGAGAAACTGTAGGAAGCTGGAAACACTGTTTAAGTCCACCATTAGAAGGCCACTGTTAGAAGGCTACCATTCTGGAAACACTGTTCAAGTCTACCATTAGAAGGTTACCGTTTTGGAATCAGTGTTCATGTCTACCGTTAGAAGGTCACCGTTAGGAGGTTACCGTTCTAGAAACACTATTCATGTCTACCATTAGAAGGTCACTATTAGAAGGTTACCATTCTAGAAACACTGTTCATGTCTACTGTTAGAAGGTCACCATTAGAAGGTTATAATTCTGGAAACACTGTTCTAGTCCACCGTTATAAGGTCACCGTTAGGAGGATACCTTTCTGAAAACACTGTTCAAGTCCACCGTTAGAAGGTCAATATTAGGAGGTTACCATTCTGGAAACACTGTTCAAGTACATCGTTAGAAGGTCACCGTTAAGAGGTTCCAATTCTGGAAACACTGTTAAAGTCCACTATTAGAAGGTCATCGTTAGGAGGTTACCGTTCTTGAAACATTGTTCAAGTCCACCATTAGAATGTCACCATTATGAGGTTACCATTCTGGAAACACTGTTCATGTTTAATGTTAGATGGTCACTGTTAGAAGGTTACCATTCTGAAAACCCTATTCAAGTCTACCGTTAGATGGTCACCGTTAGAAGGTTACCGTTCTGGAAAAACTATTCAATTCCACCGTTAGAGGGTCATTGTTAGAAGGTTGCCGTTTTGGAAACACTATTCACAGAATAGTAAATTTGGAAAAGTGTTGGGGATAAGTCACCTTGACCTCCCGGAACACCTCTGACACCACATTTTCACAAAGTAATGGACGATAGATGTCTGGGCCATAACATCAGATACCTCCCAAAACATTATCGTCCTCGAGAATTCAACACCTACCTAAAGAGAAAAAAAAGAAATGGGGCTCGAACAACCACCCATCATGATACCTCTCAAAAGAGATAAAGCAACAAAAAGGAACAAAAGAGTTCATAAATAAAACGTGAATGGTATAACCAAAAAGGAAACAACATTACATGAATAGAGTGAACCATTAAACTACTCTAGGTACTAAGCACGTATTTGTGACTCATGCTCCCAGGTACTCTCTTCCATGCCATTGTGTCGCCACATGACACGAACTAAGGGGATAGAATTCCCACACAACACCTTCTCCTCACGATCTTGGATCTCTACATGCTGCTCCTAGAAGGTTGAATCATCATCAATATCAACCTCTCCCCAATCGATAACATGAGATTCATCATGAATATAATGGTGGAGCAGTGATACTTGGAAAAATTCATGTATCTGACTCATCTGAGGGGGAAGCGGTACTTGATACACACGAGCTCTAACACGATCTAACACCTCGAAAGGCCCATCAAACCTAGGAGAAAGCATACTTCCACGACCAAACCTTCGCTTCCCATGACGGGGAGTCACCTTCAGAAACACATGATCCCCAACATTGAACTCTAAGGGTTTCCTTCTTTGATCAGCATATGATTTATGACGATCTTGCACTGTCTTCATCCTCTCACAAATCACCTAAACCATATCTATTGTATTCTACACTAGTTCTGGTCCGAGAATTGCAGACTCTCCAACCCCAGTCCAACACAATGGAGAAAGGCATGTATGACCATACAAGGCTTCAAACGGTGCCATACCTATGGTAGAGTGAAAACTATTATTGTATGAGAACTCATCTAAGGGTAAGTACTTCGTCCATGAACATCCAAAATCAAGAACACAAGAGCGCAACATGTCTTCAAGAGTCTGGATGGTTTTCTCTGTCTGACCATCCGTTTGTGGATAAAAAGCAGAGCTAAGGCACATTTAAGAGCAAAAAGAATGTTGGAGACCTCTCCACACCCTGGAGGTAAAATGAGGATCTCGATCAGAAATGATCATCCTAGGTACTCCGTGAAGTCTCACCACCTCCTCTAGATACTACCCTGACAAAACATCCACTGAGCTCGACTCCTTGATTTCTATGAAGTGGGATGATTTTGTTAAACGATACACTACCACCCATATAGCATCATGTCCTCCCGGAGCTTGAGGTAAACCTATAACAAAGTCTGTAACGCCCCGACCCCAGGGACCCATAGTCGGTTCATTATTTTAATACATTGGCATGATTAGAAGGAATCAAGTCCCGAAAAACAGATCAGTTTAGCAGTCTTGGAAAATAGATTACATACATGAATGTTACATTACACTTCATAACATACAAATCAAGATAAATAGAACTTTATGAATGCCATTATTCCCTTTTATTAACCCTGCATATCAATCACAATACAACTCTTTGAATCTTAGGAAAAATAAAACACAGAAAGGGGTGAGCTCAAATGCTCAGTAAGGGTAAGCAATACAGCAGAAACTTTCAGAAATAAGCATAAACACTTGAGGCAATGCATAACACACACAAAATTCTTTAAAACATCAACATAAACATAGTATGGAAAAAATAAAATTAAATAATTCCATTTACTTATTCACATGGATATTCTACTAATAAAATAATCACATGCAATATCAATAACCACTTTCATAATGATGGAATGCATAATGCCGAACTTTAATTTTTGTGTCATGGCCTCGTGCCAAGACCTATGGTATTATTGTAACTGGAACCCAACCCTGAGAGTCTCTATTACCGAACTCCAACCCAGAGTGCCTCTAATAACAGGACACCAACCCGGAGTGCCTCTAATAACCGGACACCAACCCGGAGTGCCTCTAATAACCAAACACCAACCCGGAGTGCCTCTAATAACCGGACACCAACCCGGAGGGTCTGCTGTAACCGGACCCCAACCCTGATGGCTTACATTTACCGGTCCCCAACCTGGAACATACTATCCCAACACATTCATCTTAAGAAGAGGATGAAATATAACACATAAATTTGTATTAAACTAGCATGTGAAATGTGAATACTTTACCCATAAACGATGAATGGTATAAAATAACACATCCATAGTCAAACATATCACAAAACATTCAATACAATATAGATGTTTTGTGTCATAATAAATAAACTTCAAATAATTGTAAAATCCATCAATGGATGTTGACATTGATGAAATCAAAACTCTTATTACAGAAATATCCCTTCCTATTTTGAAATAATTTAAGAGTCATATATTTATAAAATAAAACATTTTCTTTGATAATATTCTTATAAGATTGTAAGGGAATCATCAAATATTTTATAACGGTGGAAAATAGCTGAACTTTCCGTATAAGATAAAAAAAACATTCTTACCTTAATTTAGTCTAAAAGGTTAAAAAGAACCTTGTTTGGAAAACGACAGAAAGATTCCATTATAAACCTCTTGTTAAAAGTCAACAATGGTATACATGACTTTAACCCATATTCTAGTAAATAGTAAAAATGTTTTGAAATACATTTTTAAAAAACATTTATGTGGATGATAAAGACATCCCAGAAGATTATTACGTATAAACAACCTCAGATAATGGATAGATTGTGAAGTAAACCCTTACCAATTTGGTAACATACGAAACATACCACCCACAAAATAGGTATCATACAATGAATATGTAAATACACATAAATTAAAGTGTATTACACAAAGAATACAATTATGGGCAGTACATACACCACAAAAAAGGTAATAGTGGAAATATGGTATGAATATCATGGGATAAGGTGTGAGATGAAAACCCCTTACCTTGTAATTTTCCTTTGTTGGGGTATGTTAACCTCCTCTTCTTTGGTTTCTTCCTTTTTATTTGATCAAAATTTCTCCTTAGGTTGTCTTTCTGATCAAAATAAGGCCTCTAGATTGTAGTGAGGGAAGTTGAGAGTGTATTTGGGTAGGGGTTTCCCGAACCAAAAAGCTTTGAAAGTGTGAATTAGTGAGAAGGGTGAGTGCCCTTTTATAAGAGGGGTGGGGGGCACCTTTTGAAAATCTAGAAATATTAATTTATAATTAATTCATATTATATTTCTAATGGCTCCAAAGTTGATTATTTATAGGTTAAGGTGGGTATGGGTCTAAAACCACTCAACCAATAGAATTTATATAGGTTTGGGTAACTATATTATCCTTATCTTTAAGTATTAACTCTAAGTTAATTAGTTTCACTTTTACAATGACTCTTTCTATTTTTATATTATATGGTTATGAAACATACTATATACAACCAAGAGACCCCAAAGTGGTTTATTAATGATACACCTATCATTATATAAGTCTCTTCGACTATCCTTAGATTTTCAGGAATTTAATATCAATTAATAATACAATATTTCTTTTAAAAACACTTTTATTTCAATTCTGACACTATTCAATAGGTGATTTTTGTAAAAATCATAACAAAATTATCACATCAATTAAAGTAAATTAAATCAATCCTATTATGTCATAGTATCCTATAAAATTAGTTTAATTCATTTAATGTTTCAAATTATATTTATTTGTGTATTTATAATATCAATAATTTTAATTGTTCACTATTATTGTAATTACTACATCATAATTGTGTCATAAGTAAATTAAATTATTTAATGTCTAAAAATTATAAATAAAATATCATTATGTATAAAATCATTGTGTCTTTCTAATTATTTGTTATAGTCAAAAATCCAACATATATAACCATATGTAAAAATTGTTTTTCTAAAAGATATATGCTTCTGTCATATTTGTATTCATTTTAACTTAATTAAAATAAAGTGTCCATATCACTTAAAAGTGGCTCCATGGGGTCACAAAATCGACCCAAATATGTCCATGGTCGGACATGTATCAACCAATAAGGTTAGGACACGTTTTAGGGTAATTTTTTATTATTATAATATTATTTTTTAACCCTTATATATCAGATTTACCCTTTAACGATGTAAATAAATTATTTACCGAGGTAATAATTCAAATTGTCTAAAAATAAAAGTTACCAATTTACACAATTTGGAAATCCTGATTCCAAATATGGAATCCATTTTTCCAAATTAAATACAAAAAATTGGCATAAATTAATTTTAAATTAATTCCTGTTGTTAAAACAAAAAGTGTGTTTTTAAGAAATAATAACTATCAAAATATTGATAGTTGTTTATGTTCGGTTTAAATGTGAAATTATGTTTAATGGCCCACATTGTATTACATGTTAAAAATATACTCTAAATATTATTTAATACCATTCAAATTCATATATTATCACTATTAATTATTTCGATTAAAAAATTTGTTTTTATTTAAAATTTAGTAATTTTCACTATTAATCAAAATATAAAAGTTATCTAAAAATTACCAAAATGTTATCCATGGATAATTTAGTTATTCTGAATCCAAAAATAAAATCTATTTTTCAAAATTAAAAACATAAATGTTTCATTTATTAATTTAAAATTTATTCCCGCTTTCGAATCCAAAAGGCATATTTTTAAGAAATAATAACTATCATAAGTTTGACACTTGTTTATGACCAACTTCAAGATGAAATTACTTAAAATGAACATATTTGGATTAAAAATTAAAAATATAATCTATTTATACTTCCAAACAATTAAAATTTATAATTTATCAATATAAATTATTTTGATTAAAAATATCATTTTCAGTTAAAATATTGCATTTTTCACTATTCACACAAATATGAATGTTATTAGAAAAACACCAAAACATTATTGAAAATTAAATCTTATGTCTAGATTCTAAATAAGAAGTTAATTTTGTCAAATTTAATATATAAATGTTTTAAATATTGTATTTAAAAAGGCTTCGCCATTAAAAGGCGGTAAAATTTATTTTTTTGAAAAATACTTATTTTATCTGAAAAAAATGAATTTGTTCATCAATAATGTCTTAGAAACTCATAATATGGATTATAAAAGTATGAGGATTTTATAATGTTTTAATATTTAGTTAATACTATTCATAACTTCTTTTGAGCAGCTTGTTTGGTAAGTCATGGTGCGCTTGAACTCGGTGTTGCATGTAGTGTAAATTATTGAATTATTTTGAAGAAATATCACACTATGAAATCATGGGGTGTTACATTATCCCCTCCTTCAATAAAATGTTTCTTCGAAATTTGAAATTTTTCTTTGAAAAAAAAACTTTGAAAATATAAAATATCTTTGTGGGAAAACCCACATCGGAAATTGGGTTAATAAAATTTTGTCTTAATAAGAGGAAAAATGAAATGAAAGGGTCACCACCAAATTATGATCTCTATTAGAAGAACATTGGTGGCAATTAGAGACATATAATTGGATGGAAAACATAAATATTTATAGGAAGTTATTGAGGACATAAATCACGAACAAGTGTAAAATTGAGGTCCCTAAATTCTTCAATGTATGATGATTTTAAATATCATTGGTTCAAAAAAAACATAAGGTATTAAGATAACACATTTTTGATGTTTCAAAAGATTTTAGTTGAAATCCCACGTCGAAAAATGAATTAATGAGGCCAATATTAATCATAATGTGTGGTATGTATGAAGATTACTGAAAATAACACATAATAGAGTTCTATGTAGAAAAATATGGATATGGAAGAGAAATCTAACAATCAATTATCTGAAGGAGAGTGGTAGAGAACATGGATATAAAAAGGCCAACAATCCCAAAGCCATAAATTAGTGATGATATAAGGTATCATTTAGGAAAAAAATTTTGTTCTAAGTTCCTTTTCTTAATGTTGAAGAATTTATTTATGAGATTGGCTAAGATCATAAGGAGATAAACTTACTTTATAATTAGAGTTTTATCCATTAATAAATTTCTACCACAAAATCATCTTTCACCCCATAATATAATACAAATAAAAAATACTCTATTTATCTTAAGCGTATAGGGTTACAAATAAAATGAATTTATAATTCAAATATCAGATCCTTTATGAAATGAAACTACATTATACTATCCAAGAACGTCATGCAACACAATGGTACATGATAAATCCCAATTGCACTATTGTTTTGGGTTTGATTCTCGATGGGTTGTTAGACAGTCGGTGTGTTGTCCTTTGATAAAAATCCAAAAATAACCTTTCAAACATAATCCATTCCAACCTTTAGACTTATCCAAAATACTATTATCCAAACTCAAAGTCCAAGATTTACAATGAAGTTAAACAAAATGAGGATCCATTTTTCCAGGTAATAACATGTGAATACCTTCCTCATATATTCTTTTACAACACTACAACAGCCTGGATTACCAAAATCAACCATCTCTTATTCCAAAATCACTACCTCGGTATCAGCACTATATTATGGTTATCATTCTCTCAACCATATATTTTCCAAAAATTTATCCTGCTATTGAGTCACTTTTCTTTGTTCCACACAATCTCAAGTCCTTAATGAAATAATACTATAGTACAATCACTATATGATCCATAATTATAATAAGAAGTACATTGTTGATACAACACTCAAATGAAATAATCAACATAAGAACACTAATCATTCCACTTCATCTGTGGTAGTATCATAACTTGATTATTATCCATTTGCATTATTTGCGGCATAGTCTGACGACAGTGACATAGGTTCGCGTAGTGTCCAAACCTCTTGAAAATGACGCATTGTACATTTGATACCATTTTCTTACCCTTGCATTCACGTACTTTGTGCCTTTTCCCACCACAATTATAACAAATTCCCATTCCATTCAGGCACGTTCCAGGATGTTTCTTCCCACAATTATCACATATGGGAAAATTCTTCTTTTCCATTTACCCTTTATCCATTTTTCGCTCTTCCCCCATTTTCTTCTCTTGCTTCCCTTCAAAGCCATAGGACTCAGTGAACTCTTTACTTATCTTATCAACACATGATATTATTTCATCATATGATGATAATACATGGGATACTATTTCTCTTATTAATTTTGTCTTAATACCTTGAACGATATGATCCTTCTTTCTCTTTGGATCATGTACATTGTTAGAGTTCACATTCCTTCTACTGGGCACCATTTCTAAACAATAGCATAAACTAGGTCAGTTTATGAATTGCAATGAATAATTATAATCATTTAAAATACCTAACGCAAATTTAACAGTTTATGGATATAATACATAATCATAATAATGTTTTCTTTGAGTAATTATATACTAATGAACCCTTCTTAATGGTTTGTATTGAAAATGAGAATTATCCTAAGCATATCCCTCGAGAGTGTCGTAACCAAGAGTGCAGCAAGTCCGTATTCGTGCACCAGTTCCCGTCTGAGTCTTGCTCAAAGCGATGTTTTCGGGTTTTACCCCTAGGTACATCTGTGCCAGAGCTGCCTCTACCTGCTCAGATCCAGACAGGGATGTATTGCTCGGAAAACTCACAAAATATCTACAATACCAAATTTCTACGATGTTCTTCTATACTAATCCTCAAAGTCTATATTAGGTCTATGTGCTCTAATCAGAGTTTATCTAAATCTAGTTTGCATGGTTATTGCTAAACATCCTCTGATACCAACTGTAATGCCCCGACCCCAGTGACCCAAGAGGCAGTGCATTATTTTAATACATTGGCATGATTAGAATGAATCCAGTCCCAAAGAACCGGTCAGTTTAGTAGTCTTGGAAAATAGATTACATACATGAATCTTAGATTACACTTCATTACATAAAAAAAACATAAATAATCCTTTATGAATTCCATTATTCCCTTGTCTTAACCATGTATATCAATTACAATACACCTCTTGGAATCCTGGGAAAAATAAAACATAGAACGAGGTGAGCTCAAATGCTCAGCAAGTGTAAGCAATACAGCAGAAACTTTCAGAAATAAGCATAAACACTTGAGGCAATGTATAACACACACAAAAGCCTTTAAAACTTGAACATAAACATAGTGTGGAAAAAATAAAAAGAAATACTTCCATTTACTTATTCACATGGATATTCTACTAATCGAATAATCACATGAAATATCAATAACCACTTTTATAATGATGGAATGCATAATGCCGAACTTTAATTTCTGTGTTAAGGCCTTTTTCCAAGACCTAAGGTATAATTGTAACCGGAACCCAACCCGGAGATCCTCTATAACCGGACTCCAACCCGGAGTGCCTCTAATAACAGGACACCAACCCAGAGTGCCTCTGATAACTGGACACCAACTCGAAGTGCCTCTAATAACCAGACACCAACCCTGAGTGCCTCTAATAACCGGACACCAACCCAGTGGGTCTGCTGTAACCACACTCCAACCCGGAGGGCTTACTTTTACCGGTCCCTAACCCGGAACATACTATCCCAACACATTCATCTTAAGAAGAGGATGAAATATAACACAAAAATTAGTATTAAAACTAGCATGCGAAATGTGAATACTTTACCCATAAACCATGAATGGTATAAAATAAAACATCCATAGTCAAACATATCAAAAAACCTTCAATACAATATAGATGTTTTGTATCATACTAAATTAACTTCAAATAAGCGTAAAATCCATTAAAGGATGTTGACATAGATGAAATCAAAACACTTATTAGAGGAATCTCTCTTTCTATTTTGAAATCATTTAAGAGTCATATATTTATAAAATAAAACATTTTCTTTGAAAATAATTTTATAAGCTTCTAAGGGAAGCTTCAATGATTTTAAAATGGCGGAAAATAGCCGCACCCACCGTATAAGTTAAAAAAATTCTTACCCTATTTCTGTAAAAAAGGTTAAAAATCACCTTATTTCGAAAATGACAGAATGATTCCTTTATAAAATTCTTATTAAATGTCAACAAGGGTATAAATGACTTTAACCCATATTCTAGTAAATAGTAAAAATGTTTTGAAATACATTTTTAAGAATCATGGATGTGGAGGATAAAGAATTCCTAGTAGATTATTACGTATAAACAACCTCGGATAATGGAGAGGTTGCGAAGTAAACACTTACCAATTTGGTAACTTACGAGACATACCACCCACGAAAGAGGTATCATACAATAAATATGTAAATACACATAAATTAACGTGTATTACACAAAGAATACAATTATGAGTAGTACATACACCACACAAAAGGTAATAGTATCGATATGGCATGAATCTAATGGGAATACGGAGTGAGATGAAAACCCCTTACCTTGTAATTTTCCTTGGTTGAGGGAAGGTTAACCTCCTCTTCTTCGGGTTCTTCCTTTTGATTTGATCAAAAGGGCTCCTTAGGTTGGCTTTCTGATCAAAATAAGGCCTTTAGGATGTAGCAAGGTAAGTTGAGAGAGTATTTGGGTAGGAGTTGGCCAAATCAAAAGGATTTTAAAAGGTGAATTAGTGAGAAGGGGGAGTGCCCTTTTATATGGGGGTGAGGGGCACCTTTGGAAAAGCTAGAAATATTAATTTATAATAAATTCATTTTCGGTTTTAAATATCTCCAAAGTTTATAATTTAAATGTTAAGGTAGGGATGGGTCTAAAACCACTCAACTAATTGAATTTAGACATGTTTGGGTTACTATATTAACCTTATCTTTATGTATTAACTCTAAGATAATTAGTTTCACTTTTACAATGTCTCTTTGTATTTTTATATTATATGGTTAATAAACATACTATATACATCCAAGAGACTCCCAAGTGGACTATTACTGATACACCTATCATGATATAAGACTCTTGGATGATCCATAGATTTTTATGAATTTAATATCAATTAATAATATAATATTAGTTTTAAAAACTCTTTTATGTCAATTTTGACACTATTCAATAGTTGATTTTTGTAAAACTCATAACAGAATGATTACTTCGTAAAAAGTAAATTAAATCAATAAAAATATGACATATTATCCTAGAAAGTTAGTGTAATTAATTAAAAGTTTCAAATTATATTTATTTGGTTATTTATAATAGCAATTATTTTAATTCTTCATTATTATGGTAATTACTGCATCAACATTGTGTCATAAATAAATTAAATTATTTAATATCTAAAAATTATAAATGAAATATCTTTATATATAAAATTGTTTTAGATTTCTATTGAATATTTATAGTCGAAAATACAACATATATAATCTTATGTAAATTTTTTTTTGCTAAAAGATATATGCTTGTGTCATTTTTGTATTCATTTTAACTTAATTAAAATAATGTGTCCCTATCACTTACAAGTTGCTCCATGGGGTCCCTAAATTGCCTCAAAGATGCCCATTGTCGTACATGTATCCACCAATAAGGTTAGGACACATTTTAGTGTAATTTTTTATTATTATATCATTATTTTTTAACCCTAATTTATCGGATTTACCCTTTAACCATGGTAAATAAATTATTACCAAAGTAATTATTCAAATTGTCTAAAAATAAAAGTTACCTATTTAAACAATTTGGGCATCCTGATTCAAAATATGGAATCCATTTTTCCATATTCAATACATATAAGTGTCATAAAATAATTTAAAATTAATTCCCGTTGTTAAAACAAAAAGCGTGTTTTTATGAAATAATAACTATCAAAAGATTGATGGTTGTTTATGTTCGGTTTAAATTTAAAATTATTTTCAATGACCCTCATTGTATTACATGGTAAAAATATATTGTAAATTTAATTTAAAACCACTAAAATTCATAATTTATCACTAATAATTATTTCTATTAAAAAAGTTGTTTTTAATTAAAATTTTGTAATTTTCACAATTAATCAAAATGTAAAAGTTATCAGAAAAGCACCAAAAATTTCACCCTAGTCTAATTTCATTATTCTGAATCCAAAAATGAAGTCTATTTTACCAAATTCAAAATAGAAATGTTTCATTTATAAATTTAAAATTGATTCCCACTTTCAAAAAAAAAGGCGTATTTTTAAGAAATAATAACTATCAAAAGTTTGACACTTGTTTATGTCCAATTTCAAGGTGAAATTACATAAAATGAACATAATTGGATTAAATAGTAAAAATATAATCTATTTATACATCCAAACCATTAAAATTTATAATTTATCAATATAAATTATTTTGATTAAAAATGTCATTTTCAGTTAAAATATAGTATTTTTCACTATTCACACAAATATGACAGTTATCAGAAAAACACCAAAAAATTATTGAAAATAAATTCATATGTCCCGATTCTAAATAAGAAGATAATTTTGTCAAATTTAATATATAAAAGTTTAAATATTGGATTAAAAAATGCTTCTCTATTAAAAGGCGGTAAAATTTCATTTTTTTTGAAAAATACTTCTTTTATCTAAAAAAATGAATTTGTTCGTCGATAATGTCTTAGAAACACGTAATATGGATTATAAAAGTATAAATATTATATAAAGTTTTAAAATTTAGTTAATACTATTCATAACCTCTTTTGAACGGCTTGTTTGGTAAGTCATGGTGCGCTTGAACTCGTGTGGCGTGTAGTGTAAGTTATTGAATTATTTTGAAGAAATAACACACTATGAAATCTTGGGGTGTAAAAAAGTCCATTGAAATGTCCTCCAACTTCCACTGAGTAATCTCTATTTTCTAGAGAAGACCACCAGGAACACGGTGTTTGACCTTCACTTTCTGGCAGACTAAACATCAAGACACACACTCTACAACCGCACGCATCAGCCCAGGCCACCAAAACTGACTCCTCAAGGAGCAGTACATCTTTTTCACACTAGGATGTACATACATGGGTGAACTATGGAATTATTTGAGAACTGTATCACACATAGCCTAGGGAACAAAATTACTACCATGATACAACACTCGGTGTCGTTCATCCTCCGACCAACCATCAGGGGCCTCACCACAAACAAATATGTCTCTCCAAAATTCCACCTATATATCACCCAACTGAGACTCTTCCACCCTCTGCATCATGGATGACTGCACCATCATCTGGAAAGGAGAACCTCTTCCCCCAACTTCTCCCCTATCAAGATGCAAAGCTGATTGCTCTTCCATCACTCTCCATGAATCACCTGATTCACGCACAACATCATTACACGACTTTCGGCTCAGTACATCAGCTACAACATTCCATTTTCTAGGTGTATACGATATTTCAAATTCATTTTCCTGTAGTAACTCCATCCACCGATGTTGCCTCAAGTTCATGTCACGTTGTGAGAAAAGATACCTCAAACTCTTATGATCGGTGAAAACCACAAAGTGCTCACCAATGAGGTAATGTCTCCAAAACATCAGAGAAAACACCACGGCTGTGAACTCGAGATCATGGGTGGAATAGTTGCATTCATGGGGACACAACTCCCAAGTCCCATAATAATCAACTAACCTCTACTGCATGAGAACACATCCTAGCCCCAGATGTGAAGCATTACAGAAAACGACAAACTCGACTCCCTCCGCTAGAAGTAAAAGGACTGTAGCACTCACCAACTTCCATTTTAGAAACTCGAAATCTGCATTACATTGATTAGTCCATATGAACGCTTGATCCTTCCTGGTCAAAGCTGTCATAGGAGTCACAACTCAGGATAAATTGGCTATAAACCACCTATAATAGCCTGCATGACCAAGGAAATTTCGCACCTCTGACACCGTCTTGGGGGATGCCCAAGACACCACTACTTCTATCTTCAACGGATCCATAGCTACTCCCTGTTGGGACACAACATGCCCCAAGAAATGAACATTTCAAGCCCAAAACTCACACTACGACAATGTACCAAACAACTGATGTTGGTGAAGAACTCCCAAAACAAGTCGTAGAAGCTCTGCATGTGCCTCTTCTGAAGTAGAGTACATAAGGATGTCATCAATGAAAACCACAACAAACATGTCCATGAATTCATGGAACACAACATTATTCAACCCCATGAAAACAGCTTTAGAATTAATCACATCGAATGGCATTACAATAAACTCATAATGCCCATGACGACAACGGATAGCAGTCTTCGGGATATCCTCATCCTTTACACGCATTTGATGATATCCTGGCCGCAAGTCGATCTTTGAAAACCAACTTTCTCCCTTCAGATGATCGAATAAGTCATCAATCTATGAGTGAAGATAGCGGTTCTTTATTGTCACATTGTCTAGATGACGATAATTGACGCACAACCTCAAACTGCCTTCAGCCTTTATCACAAACAAAAATGGTGCACCCCACAGTGACACACTTGGCTAAACAAAACTGCACTGCAATAGACCATCAAGATGTATACTTACCTTTCGTAACTCAGAAAGGGTCATCCTATATGGAGAAATAGAGATAGGAGATGCTCCTGGCTGTATCTCGATCCCAAACTCGATCTCTCATCGAGGGGGTAACGATACAACCTCTTCTGGAAATACATCAGGGTACACCTCTACGACCCTAGGAAATTCCAACTGCTGAACCTCTGAAGAATATAGAATCATCTCAGCCATCATGATTGATAAGGATGGAACTTTTCTATGACCCATCTGAGGATCTCGCTCACCAAAAAACATTATTTGTGTCCATAAGCATCAAAGAAAATCACCTTCTTCCTATAGCAATCCCCAATAGCCTGCACCGAATACAACCAATCCAAGCTGAGGATGACATCATATGGTTGTATTCGTAAACATAGGAAATCTCCTAAAGAGTGGGGTTTCCCAATCTCTAGCTCACAGTCTCCACATACTTCAAACAAGTCAGCTCGACCACCAACTGGCATAGTCAACGCCAAGAGCACTAGAAGCCTCTCTACCTCAAATCCCAAAGCACGGAAAAGGGTAGGTGATATGAAGGATTATGTCGCTCCTGAATCAAAAAAGGCATACACCAAGGTAGAAAACAAGCAAAGTGTACCTTGAACGACATCTGGCTCGCCTGGGGATTTCAACGCTAGAGAATTAAGCTGAACACGACCTCCTCCATGGCCTCTATGACCCTGATGACGACCACCACCATGGCCAAAATCTGCTCTCTGAGGATGGGGAGCGTCATGGGGTTGTCTTCTTCCTGCTCTATCTACCCTATGGTGATCCAAAGCTAGCGCAACCTACTGCTATTTCCTCGGCTGGAATTGCCTCAACGGAGGAACCTAGAGCGGAGCACCTGGTGCACGATGATTGCTCTGAAAAAACGGGCACTCCCACTGCTGATGACCATGAACACCACAAGAAAAACAAATGCCTGATCCATTAGAATAGTCCTGAGAGTTTCTGCCTCCGGAGAAACGAGATGGGAAGGGTTGGGACCTACTCCCAGGTGAATGGAAACTCCTCTTCCCTGAAAACCGGGAACCCCGGACCACAGCTCTTCTTCGTGAGGAATCATGATGATTCCCCTCTTGTGATGATCCGGTCCTGGCCAAAGTCCTCTCAACAACCTCTGCCCTTGCCAGCACCTCAAGATATGTCTTCAGCGTAAATGGGGTGACCTGGTGCTGTATCTCTAGATGCAAAGACTCCTCAAAATTCCTTGGCATGGTCTCATCATCTGGTAACAGGTCTGAAGCATATCATAGAAGGTTCATGAAACAGATTCCAAACTCTCGATCACTGGAGGTCCCCTGTCGAAAGGTAATAAGCTCATGGCGACTGGATGCCTTCGATGTTGATGAGAGAAACTCAACTATAAACCAGTCTCAAAAATCCTCCCATGAGAATGATGACTCCCCATGATCCATGAGGAAAACGAACCACCACTGACTCGCTGCTCCACGTAGCATCGTCACAACCATGGACACCCAGTGTTACATCTGAGCACAAATAGAACTGAAGCCTATCTCGACCTCCTCCATCAAGTATTCTATGAATGCATCCGAAACGGAGCCCTCGTACTTCTGTAGACTCTGGCGATGAAACTCTCAGAGTATCTTCCTCCAAGTGTCATCGTCGTCATCCTCTACCTAGTGGCGATCTGCTGGAACCACTTACAGGGCATCTTCTGTTTAAACCTGACGAGAACGTCAACCTGGAGCCATACCTGTAAAATAACAACTTTTAGAGCTCCTAAGACTATAATATGGAAGACTAAACATTAATCAATTAATTGTTTTGTTTTATTAATTTTAGGATAGCCTATCTGAAGGTATACCCATTCAAACACAGGATTAAAGAAGAATGATGCATGATCCTTTCCTAGGTCTCTACCCTACAACCAGTATCACTTTGTTTAGTAGCCATCGTAAATGTAAAGGTCCATGCAACAGATTATAGGGGGCCTTAAACGCCTATGTCGCTACCGGTCTCCAGTGTTTAACCCACTTGCTAAACATGAATGACATTGTTGCCCTACCATCGCATGCAACCTCACCTGTGCCTAACTCCAAACTCCATCCTATCTCTCAACCAGACCTCTGATACAACTCTCTCAGACCCCCTCCCCACAAAGTGTACCCCTCCCGGGCCGACAAAGTGAGAAAAGAGATAATGACCCCCCGAGTCCCGCCTCCAGTAGGCCCCGAGTTGGCGACTAGAACCGAGGGTATAATAAACACACAAATGGGAGGCATTGACCTCTAAGAGAACACATGAAGAAGAGAGAGATAGAATAGACTCCAAAAAACTCCATCTTAGAACTGGAATATAAAATAAAACCCAAGTGAACGTATGGAATGTCATCTAAAAGTTCTACAGTTGAAAGGGAAAACTAAAAATACCCAAAATGAAGTAAAACGGTAGTGACCAGAAGCCCGAACAACTCCTCCTACCACAAGCTAGTAGTACCCACCTTGTTCTCCAACCTGCTCCATGTGACCTAAAAACAGTTTATATATACATATGGTGAGTATAACAGTATACGTTGTAGGATCCCCCCAATCCTCAAATGAAAAGTAAAGATAGCATTCTAATGACTAGTGAACAACAAGTGAAACTAACTCGTTACCTAAACATGTATACTAAGTTCCCAACCTCACCATGAACACTCTCTCCATGTAATGCATACAAGAATATAGCATATAATGAAAAATATTAAGGGTACCCTCCTACTAATTCTCCACTGGTTATCCGCTTTTCCCCAACAACATTCGTCTTGTGCATCTCTCTCCAAAGGCTTGCTTACAAACACCTGGGCTAAGCTCCACAATCTACACCTCATGCACCACAACGGCTTTCCCGCAGACTCCTGGGAAAAGCACCACACCGTCCTCACAACCAAAAGTAACCAGGTAAGTTCTGGGAGCCACCACAGCCTGCATAACATGTATCATACATCAGGTATTATACCTCAATCCAATATAGCCCATACAACGAGTATGGATCTTCAAACCATCACAGCCTATACAGGTTAAACCTATAGTAGTCCATATGATATTATATCCATAATATATGTGTTTCAAATAACCATAAGACATTACATCCCTCTACACACATATATGGCGAAACATACTGTTGTGCATATTGGAACATGTATCTACCAAGAGAAGAGAGCGGTGCCAAAGGGGGTAGTCAGCCATTCGACATCCCATTAGAATGTTGGGGAAACCACCCCCCTAGTGTTCAGAATCCCCAGGGTGTGAGTTGAACATACCGACATGGTAAAGTAGTGTATATAAACACAAAAAAGTACATAATATATATATAACTCATATTCACATTACGGGCATTACCTATTCTTAGATACCACTACAGCTAACGTCTCTCATACTCCAGTATGCAACAGTTAAGACTAGGTATCCTATAATCACACAATCCTTTGAAGATCTTTATTAGATTACATTATTATTATTTTATCTATCCCAATGTATGTTAATTAATTATTTAACCATGAACAATTACACATTAAACTAAATTGGCATCACATTCAAAATCAACTACTCCTTTTAAGATTCACATACCCTTTAAATTCCAGTATCTCTATCCCCATGGATTATCACCATTTAATCAAACATTCATTATAGAATTACATTCCCATATTCCCAGGCATTCTAGAAAGGCATCCTATGCTACTAAACATAATGGGGGCTCAACACAGTGAGTAGATATACTACTCGTCGAGTCTTTTCCGCCTATAGCAAGAGCATAGACCCATTCTCCCTCGAGAGGATAAACATGTAAAGAACGTGGCATACCCCACGTGTCTTCACCTCTTTTGGAAGGAGGGTAAGTAAGACAAGATGGATTGTGCAGTGGGGAAAAGTAAAGAAGATAAACAACCAAAAAAAATCACCAACATCGAGCCATCACATCCATCACATACCATCATCCTTGGTGTCCTCCCCGACAACCACATGCATAAGCTGATGCATCTCGCCACACTAGGCGTCATTCAGTGACACAACCACAATTCCCCAGGCCTCCATATATCACAACAGCTATCCAGGATCACATCACAGCATAAATAACAAGAAAACACTACATCACATCAATGGGCTTTTTACCCTTTAACAATCTATTGGGTAACTCAGAACCCTTTCATAAATTCTCACACAATCTATTCTTTAATCCATATTGAATTGGAATATTGGTTATTAGTAGGTTCTAATTACGGGAGACATAATCAGTATGCTATCACAATTAAACAACCATGCTTACTTCCCTAACTTGATAAACATCAAATCAGAACAGCTACAACATCAACCCGATTCATTTACCTGCCTCTTTACCTTTAGCCAATTAATAAACAATTAATTCTGGATTTACATTATTTATCAAATGAAAAACAAATCAAAGAAAACATAGATATAACTCTATCTGGAAAAACATGTGGCAAACCGTTATCACGGTACAAACCAACAACATGCGATCAACCAATTCATTTAATCTTGTTCAACTATTTAATTAGGTCAATTTCATTGTGATCCAAAGGGCTAAATAATGAATATTCTATGATTGAAAATATAAAATTATAGAAGCCACTAATCCCCATCCTCGAAGAGTTCTTGACACCCTTTATCCACACAACGGGTCACAATCCTCCTCTCACGACAACTGCATCCACCAGAGGATGCCACAGTATGAAAGTACCAACCAACCCCAAAAAACCCATTAGAATCATGGAAATTAGATGGTATAATATAGAAGGGAGGAACACGAGAAGATGATCCCAAAAGGAACGACGATAAAACATACCTTATTGGGAAGATTGACTGACACAGCTCGGTTGCATCCAAAATAGAGCGGACCCAATCCGAGGACTAGGGTTTTATTATAAAACTCCTTCAGGAATGATTGAAGGGTTCTAGTGTCTCTTAGCTGAGAACAAAGAGGATTAACATGGTAGAAGGATATCTAGTTCCTTTTTCAAGATTTAACGAGGCGATTGTTTAAGATCCAGTTAATTCTCCATTAAAAATGGATAACATTAACCCACGTGGTTTGACCATGTAAATACATCCTGTCCTTAGGAATAATTAATATAAGATTTATGGAATTTGAATCGGCATTAAGAGTCCTTAAAATAAGGCTTTAATGGTATTTTACATCAATGGAAATGTTAAAGGGGTGAAATGTAGGAAGCTGGAAACACTGTTCAAGTCCATCGTTAGAAGGTCACTATTAGAAGGATACCGTTCTAGAAATAGTGTTCAAGTCTACTTTTAGAAGGTCACCGTTAGAAGGTTACCGTTCTGGAAAAACTATTCAAGTGTACCGTTTGAAGGTCACCCTTAGGAGGTTACCGTTCTGGAAACACTATTCAATTATTCCTTTACATGGTCACCGTTAGATGGTTACCATTCTAAAAACACTGTTCAAGTCTACCGTTATAAGGTCACCGTTAGAAGATTACCGTTCTGGAAGCACTATTCATGTCCACTTCAAGAAAGTCACCGTTAAGAGGTTATTGTTCTGGAAAAACTGTTCATGTCCACCGTTAGAAGGTTACGGTTCTGGAAACACTATTTATGTCCACCGTTAGAAGGTCACTATTAGGAGGTTACCGTTCTGGAAACACTGTTCAAGTACACCATTAGAAGGTCACCATTAGGAGGTTACCGTTATGAAAACACTGTTCCAGTCCACCATTAGAAGGTCACCATTAGGAGGTTACCGTTCTGGAAACACTGTTCAAGTCCATCGTTAGAAGGTCACCGTTATGAGGTTACTATTTTTGAATCACTGTTCATGGCTACCGTTAGAAGGTCACCGTTATAAGGATACCGTTCTGGAAACACTCTTCAAGTATACCATTATAAGGTCACCATTAAGAAGGTTATCGTTCTTTAAACACTCTTCACATCTACCGTTTGAAGGTCACTGTTAGAAGGTTACCGTTCTGGAAACACTGTTTATAGAACTAGAAACATGGAAAAGTGTTGGGGATAAGTCACTTTGACCTCCTGAAACACCTCCAAAAGCATATTTTCACAAAGTAATAGACCAGAGAGGTCTGGGCCATTATAATTGTAAATTTTGTTAGGGTTACATTGACATTTAAAATTCATCTTGGTGACATGATAATTTGATTTGTATTAATTTCCAATGACTTCTTATTAGTATTCTTTTAATGGTAATTTTGGGGTCTTAAATTACTAATGATAGTTTATTTAAAATGAAATAAAATTATTTTTGTTCAGATACTCATGAGGAATTTTCAAAAAAATGTAGTATTAAAATTATTATATATATATTATTAGTGTTACAGAATATAATTGAGGAATTTTATGTTTTTCTTAATGGACCATAGTTATATCAATATTGTAAATTTAAAAAATTGTTTTTCATAAATCTTTTGAAACTAAAAATTTTGGTTTTAGAATGATTTAATAAGAGGAATTGATAGATTTTCGATTTTCCGGTTTACTTGGTTTGGGACTGTGATTTAGGTTCCAAAATTCCATGAAAATGTGAAATATTTTTTGGTTGCACTGTTTTAATTTTTTTCAAGATGGGTGTGAATAGTAAATTAATATAGATAAAAATAATTTTTTTGAATATTAAATGATTTTAAAAATGGTGTTATGGTAAATTTTGTTAGGGGTTGTCCATTTTCTCATTTTAATGTCATTGGTAATCATTTATTACTTCATTTTCCATTATGTTTTTTTATTCCTAACATAAATTTATTCAGTGATTTTTGGACTTATAGATTTTCCATTATGGATTCTTGATTGATTAAGATATTATGGAATTCTTTTAATGAGTTTTTATCTCAGGGTACCATTTTGATTATTAATTTGGTGAGGTCACCATTTTATTTACTAGAAAATAGAAATCCTTGGTGTGAGTATTTCAGGTGACTGTGATAGATTTCATATAATCAGATCTAGTGATGAGACTATGTTGGTTAAATTATTATTTAGATTTCTATTTTTGGTTATTTTGATTTTAGGTCTTTGGTTTCCTTTCTGTTAATTTTTACAATATATTGAATCCCATACCATTTTTGGATATTTTTACCTTGATTTAGGGTTCTTTACCTTAATTCATAGATTAAATACTAATGATGATTGTGTTGGGGGCCCCTATTTTAAGATATCATTAGAGTGTTCATTGGATTTTTAACATCCTAAAATGTATGGGTAATTATTTTTAGGTATTTCAGGATTTTTCTTTTTTTTCATTCCCCCATTTTTCTTTTTTATTGCACCCACTATTCTTTTTTTGTTGCTATTTTTTATCTTATATATGATGCATTGGATAAAATTTATTAATTTATGTGGGATTTTAATGAGATTATATTATTTATATATGAATTATTAACTATAGTTGTATACTTTTGTTTCATATATAGTCAATTTTATTTTTTAAATTTATATAAATTTATAGATTCCAAGGTTTTCTTATGAGTATGACTATTTTGGGGTTGTTTTGATGGTGTCTTTTTCTTGTCTAAGTCACTTTTTTGTATCTTGCATCAATATTTCGGAGGCCTTCTAGGATAGAAAGATTCATTTTTGGGTAAATAGTTACATCAAGACCATTAATTAATATTCATTTCTTTTATTTATCTATTTATACATCTTTTTCAGTAGTTTGGGTAATTTATTTTTGGGAAATATTAAAATAAAATATTTTCATGTGTTGAACATTTATAAATATTATTTTACAAACAATTGGTTATGACTATTTTTAAATATATTTGTTTTTCATAGTTGGTTCATAGATTTCTAAGCCTAGTGGCCCAAAAACCTTTTCTATAATATGGGGATACAGAACAATCAATGGTCCTTCTCGTGGGATGAATTTTGCATCCTATGGAAGGTTTGATATTGTATGATTAATAAAAAAAATTTTAGAGGAAATGTTTCATATTAAGAATCTAGTTCTTAATGTTATCCTCGTTATTTGGTATGTTCAGGATATGATAAATAGGGTTGTTGGAGAGAAGCAGGTAACTCATGGATTGGTTTCAGATCTTTGCTTCTAATAGAGAAACCAGAGTAAACATTGTATGTTCAGATTTAATAGTGAATGTTATCCCTGTTTGATTCTTTTAATGTATTTTAATTTAGATTTTATGTAATTATTATTTCGTATGGATTTAATGGGACTCTTCAAGATATTTATTAAATTTTTGGTGGAAGGGGAGTGGATTAGATGGCATTGGTAGCTTGTATGTTTGGAAAATCTATTTGGAGTTAATTTAAATTATTCTATGAAACTCTCCATGGTTTTTTTATGGTTTTACATGAGTATCAAAACCATGTCATCTAACCACATATGACCACTATCCCCTACAAAATTTTATTATATGATATTTATGAAAAATTAATTATTTTTGTTGTCATGTTTATATGTTATATTTTTATTTCTAATTATGTTTGAATATTTAATTTCAATTTAAACGGTAAAATTTTTGTTCAGATATTACAATCATGGTTATTCTTTTTGAGGGAATACAATTTATTTTGTCATAAATGAGTAATAGGGCATTTTGAAGAAGAATAATTGATGTTTATAATGATTTAATGTAGTTTTTTGATATTTCGAAAATATATTGTGGAATTTAAAATATATTTTAATGGGAAACCAATATTTTCAAATTAGAATGTATGGAAATAAATCAATGGAATTTATTTATTCAAAATATTTTTCAAAAAAATTGAAATTATAATAATTATATGGATATTTAAAATTTGTAAATAAAATAAAATATCATTTTTTAAATAAATATAATAAATATAATTTTTTATATTTTAGTTAAAAAAATTTCATCACATTGGAAATACAAATGTGTTAACCCTGTTAGAGGAGAACACCAAAAATCCCCATCTATGGCATCCAATAAATTATGAGGGAAGTGGATGGAAAGATATGGGTCTTCCCAATGATTATATATGAATGGGTTAGCGGATGATTGTGTGAATGAATCCTTACTAGAATGGAGGAACGTCAATAGGAATTTTGATTCGAAATGTAGTGGTTTGAAATTGGTTTTATAAGAAGAAAAACTTGTTTTTTTTAATATTTATTTTGAATGTTGTTGTGATTTTAATTCATGAGATGTTTCTTGAAAATGTTAATTATTTATGTATTACTATTTAATATTTGTATTTAATTATATAAAATGTGTAAAAAAATTAGTTAGAAAAAATATAATTTTATATAATGATAAATATTTTAATGTTTATATTTTTTTCTCATTTGGAAAGGGGTTTCACATTTTCCATATTGAGATGAGTTTGGTATAATCATGGGGATTTGTGTTTCTTGATGAACGAATGTACCACCATGAAAATACTTCTGTTTTTTTGGACATAGATATTAACTATTATGGACTCATTATAGACTGAGATTATAAGGATTTCATTTCTTAGGTTTTCTTCTTTGGATCCCCTTCAATTGTTCATGTTGTTTTAGATAATTTTTGTTTATGTTCCTCACTAGTCATTAGGGAATGTGCTTCTTGGGGATCTTACATGATGTGGAAAATGGTGATGTATTCTTTAGATTAAATAAAAATAAGAATACTATAATGTGGGTATATTTGATGGTTATAATGTAATCCACTATAGCTGATTTTATTCATAGGTTGGTTTTTTTGTTTCTGTTGAGATCGATGTGGATAATGATTTGATTTTAAGTCACATGTTTCTTATTATAATCTTGTTTACATTTTAGTGGAGATCATCTCACTATTGAAGAGTCATGGTCATGTTTTATTTTTATTTCCTTTAATTCATCGATAAATGTGTTGTCATGAGTGTGTTTGTATCTCATTCACTTCGTTTCTAGATGAATGTTTTGTGAGTAGTGTGTTGAAAAATCTTGTTTGGGGGAATTATTCGAATGTTATTTGGTTATTTAATTTATTTATAATGGTTTGGTGAATCTCATGAGGTATTCCATTCAATTACATTTTATTGAACCCCATTTATATTTTTTGTGTTGGTGGTTTTGATCATTAGGATGACACCTTGGTTGATTAGTGTCCATTTCGATGGAGTTTTTGATGGAATTTTAGTTGTGAATTCTCAAAATGTATCATTATTTTGTAAAATGGGTTATTAATAGTATTGAATATCATGGTGTGTCCTTCAGTTTTTGATCACAAAAACTAGTGGGATCATTATCTTATAATATATCAATTTGATTTTCAATGCCCTTTCATATTTTAATCAATGTTGTTGTATGTGATGTGAACATTTGGAGAAAGTTTTAGTTACCTATGACTTCTTAAAAGGATGAGTGATTTTAATATATTTGGTTGGTTTCTTATTATAGTATAATTATTATTTTCGTTTTCCACATCATGTGTTTGTTGGATTTTTTGGTGAAATAATGGTTATTGTAGGGATAATTGTCACTCTAAACCCTTCCTCCAAAGGCCCAAAGGCCTTCATTTATTATTGATTTTTGATAATCCACATTTCAAGGGGAGATCTGGAACCCTTAAAAAGCCCTTAGGCGTAAGTATTACATGGACCGTAGGCCTTAGAGAAATTCAATTCCCGTAGGCTTCAAACATTACATAAAACCAAGACCAACTACATGGAACTTCTCCTCTCCATAATCTTCATCTTGAAATCATCTCTCCACCTTCGCATGGATGTTCGGCTAGGCATTGCTGTTCATTCATAGTTTTGTCCTGATGGTAGGTGTCATACCCTCCCATTCTTGCAATCCGTATAGATTCTATTGCGGTGAATGCTCCTTGCCCATCCTCCTTGTAGAGCATGTTCCTTGTAGGTTGTCTAATTTACATATTCACTTAATGGTGGACCAAAGTCCTTGAGGTGGCCAAAAGGCCTTACTGACCCAAAGGCCTGGGTGGCCCAAAGACCTTATAGGACTCAGGAACCAAATCGGTGGCCCAAATGCCCAAATGGTGGCATATTCCTGGATTCTATAGTGTCAAATAGTTACTTCTATAGTTCCCGCTACAGTACCTCTTATAGTACCTACTGTAGTACCACTACAGTACTGCTACAGTACCCATAAGTTCTTCTTCTGCCTAGATTTGATCCATGGTCGCTTGGATGCACTTACAGATTCTTTACCAATCGGGCTAAGACTCATGTGCCTCTAAACCGTTTATTTATAAGTATTTATATTTATTTAACTGTTTATATTTCTCTTTCAGAGGGTTATTTTATTTACAATGGGATTTATTAAAAAACATTATTCATGATTTGCTTGGGATGCTCACATGATTGGATAAATCATGCACAAGTATTTTTGGTAGGTATATTTTTAAATTGAGAGAATTATTAATCTTAAAGAATGATTTTATGGACCGTTTAGCCCATCCATACAAGTGTAGAAAGCTAAAATGTGTATATATCATTGTCAATGCAAGTTATGTCCTTGTGTGTAGCGAAATTGTATATCAGTTCAATGATTTGAAAAAAATGAAACAAAAAATGAAATGATGAAAAATAAACCCCCTTTTATCATAACCTCATGTAACCCTCAATCCTAGTTACAATGAACACTTTTGGGTACATTCAACTGACATAAATGTATCCCCCCAAGACTTCGTATTCAACATTTTATTCCCACTAGCTCACCACATGATTAATTATAATTTAGGAAAACCCATGTTGGGATTGGTATTTTATTTCATGATATTTTGGGGTATTTATGGTGTGTGATCTTAATACTTGGTCTCCTTTAACCCTTATTCCAGGGTCCCAACATCTTAAAATTTTATTGAGGTGTGTTCTCATTATAAAACTTTTAATTATAATGCCTCCAATTGTTAAATTAATATAATTGATCTCACATGAATTTCTTTATATTTGATTTATTTGTAATTTATTTTCACAATATACTATATCCTTTCTTTTTATGTCATATATATATATTTATGTATATACATATACCATATTTTGCATATTCACATAATGAACTATGAATCTATGCACGTGAATGTGACAATCTATATATATATTCCCATGTATTCCGAATATGTTTCAAGAGTCATTTCCTATAATATAAATATGATATGATACATATTCCTTATGGGTACCAAATAGTTGTTTTCATATTCATAAATATTCATATATATATATATACACAAAATTTGATAAATTCACAAGATAGCATGTGAATTTTTTTAATATCATAAATATATATACATTTATGTGTGTATGTGTGGGTGTTTGATTGTAATTGTATACGGACAAAACATTAATGAAGTCTTATGAATTTACAATTTATTTTTTATCATAGTTTTGAACTACTCGTTAAATTGACTTCCAAATAAATGGCATAGGACTGGTTGAAAATTTTTATAGCCTTTCAAAAATTGAGGATCAATCCAATGGATGGCCAAATTTTTATTTCATTGAATGACATAGATTTTATATGGTTGGAAAGTTGGTATGAATCTAAGAAAGTTGATTCACATGGGATGTGTTGGTAGATGAATTTATTTTATTTATTTCCTTGTATTTCAGTGTGATTGATTTTTGGTTTTGTATCTACACCTCACTGATCTATTCTGATTATGGGAATGAAAGGTAGAAACCCTGTTTAACTAATATGGAATAAAGGAGAAGAATTTTATATTAGGTAGTTATGATTATAATATCATCACTAGCTATATTACACATTAACACTGACAAAATAATTATTATATGATGGTTGTTTCTCAAGAACAAGTGTGAGTATATTTACTTTTCAGCACTATGTGTATGGGGATCCATTACACCCAATTTCCATAACTGCTTATGTTTTCACGTTGATATGTATTTTATTTTCTCTAGTTTATATGGTGCTATATTTAAATTCTCTATATTAATGTTGTTTTATTTTAAATTAATGAAAATAATATTCCGTTTAATTTCTAAAATTATGTACCACTCAAATGTAGTTCTAATCTATTATATCTCTGACAATGTTTTATTTATTATTCAACCTTTTACATGTAATTAATCCCTTCACATTATATTAGTAACCAATGGTTATATCCCATTTCTATATATTAAATAAATTCAGAAATATTTTAGTAAGAAATAGTAAGATGATATTTTATATTGTTTTATATAATAGTCATACACTTATTTTTAATTAATTTATTATTTAAAAATTATTGATAACAGACCTTTAAATAAAGGTTAATATGTTTAATGGATGTTGGTGGCCAACTATGAATTTATATTCTTTGATATATATATATCATTTCATTTATCGGTTCAGCCCTGATCACTCTGAGAGATAGTTATTTTCGGATTTGGATGAAGGATAAAATTGGATTGTAAAGGATACATTGTTCAGGTATTCCTGTTCTTTTTTAGTATTTTTTCACATTCGGTATTTATTCATTTTTATTACATTATATGAATTGAATGTTGAAATACATACATGGGTCCAAAGAAACTACATATGGTGGTGTATTTTTTGGTAGTAGGTTTCATGTAGGGGATGATGACTAGTGGTGAACTGATTGATTATTTACTTATTAGGTTTACTAATTCGGATTCACTACTTTTAATTAGTTATGATAATCTATTTTTTAAAAATTATTTATGAATTAATGAAATTAATTCCATGATTTAGGTTGTAATATTTGATGGTTTTACATCATATTTTCTATGAATGTGGGATTATAGGGTGTGAAATCTCTATTAAATTATGGGTGTTGACAAAATTTCAAATATTTTACGATTCAATTTTATCACTTCCATGGATTCTATATTTGAAGTTTTATGCCTTTGGGATACATGATCTACCATTTTCATAAAAACTATTTGAGGGAATTTTTAATTGATAATGAGTATATTAATATTACATAAGATAATAATTTACAATTGAGTTTGTAAATGAATTTTATAGAGCACCCATGATTTATTATATTTCAGTTTTATTGTAATTTTTATTCAACTTATATCTTTTCATTTCTTTTCCATCCATATATATATATATATATATATATTATTATATATATACCATATTTCACATATTAGAACAATTACATGAGAATATATTATTTCAATTTATAGTATCTATATATAACCATGTATTTTGAAAGTGTATCAAAAGTGGTTTTAAATTAAATTAATTTGAGAGTACACATATTCATTATGGGTATAAATCTATTATAATCATATATATGAGTATACATAGATATGAATATATATATATATATATGACATAGTTCTATTTCACATAGTGGAATGTGAATTAGTTTTATAATATATATATATTTATATATTTATTTGTAGTGGAATATGGGAACAATATGAAGTAAACCAATTGAATTTGTAATTGGTTTTTAAATAATGCTTTGAACAAGTCATTAAATGAATTTCTTAATAAATTTTATAGGGATGGTTGAAAGATTGAAAATAGTTTTGAAAAGTATAGTTAAATCTAATGGATTCAAAAAATCTAATGTTATTTGTTTGACAGAAATTTTATATGAATGGAATATTAATATTACTCATCAAAAGGGTAGTCACATTGCTAATACAAGGGGGTTAGGTGATCTTGTATGTTCTCCTACAATTGGTGTGTGAATGAGTTTTTGTTTTTCTACTACACATCCCTGGTCTATTCTAATAGTTTTAATGGGACATGGGATCCCTGATCACATAGTCCACAAGACTAGGATAAGTACATTAGATGATGTTTTGGAAATTTATAATATCTCTTTACCTGTATTACATTTCTACACTATGTAAATGGATTTGGATATGATGGTTATGGAGTATTTATTAATATATTTATTGTTTGGTTACAGAGAGTATAAGAATCCTAGGTTCCCAAATACCATAAATAATTATTGATTCCGATAATTATTCACTTTTCTATCCTATTTATATGGTACTATATTTAAATGCTCTTTTATTTCAGTATATTTTTCATGTTTAAAATAATTAAAATCTTATTCTATTTGATTTCGTGATATATCATTTACTCTTATGTTGTTTTATACTATTTTATATCTTATGATAATTAATTTATCATTCAATTTTATGAATTTAATGTTATTCCCTTAACATTCTATTACAAGCCACTAGTTATCTACAATTTTAGCAGTTTAAATAAATTTTCGTTATATTTAATAACTAACAGTAAATCGATATTTTATATTTTTTCTAATATAGACAAACTAGTATTTTAAATTAATGTATTTTCAAAATATCGATAAAATCAGATCATTAATTAATGCAATATAATGATGGAATGGTGGTGGTGGAATACAAGGATTTTTTATGATCAATCCTATATATATTGTTTATGTTCCAGGATCAGATATTAATCACTCCCAGAGAGATTGATGTACAAATTTAGATGGTGAGTGACGTCAGTTCATGGTAGATTATATTTTAGGTATGTAATGTTTTCTATTGTTATTTTATTTTCTTACATTGGTCATCGATTCAATTTGTTTCTATGGATGAATTTTATAAAAAATATAGGTGGCTATAAAAAAGATATATTGAAGTGGATTTTGGTGAGTCATTACCTTTGAAGGAAGGGGGGATAGGAATGGTCTGAGTGATTACATTCTTGTTTTGGTTAATTCTTTTGTTTCTGAATTAATTTTATTTATTTTTATTTGAATATGGAATGTAAATCCAAATTACATACATACCTTGATGTATTTTTATAAAAAACATGGTCTAATATTTATTTATATTTTGATCCAAAATCCTTCCCATGTTATGCTTCATTGATTCCAAGATACATCTGTCAGCCTTTAGTGATTGGTAATTCTATTTTATCATTTATCAAGTTGGATCATGCATCTAATGGAGGGATGAATCATGATGGTTTCTGATAAAATGGTAATGAGGTACTATGTTCTTTTATTGACTGAGTTTCTTAATATATCACTTGTTATTTGGTATGTTTGATATTTGAGATATATGATTTTTTTTCATGGGAGAAAGTTTATGTGTTGGTTCCTAATCACCAATTATGATGGTAAACCTGAGATACCTGGGGATGTTGGGACTGGATTATGAATCTGAGCCTTATTATATATTTTTATGTTTTTTAATTTTTGATTTTATTTTATTATGATTTATTTGTGTGTTTATTGGTGATTCTATATATTTTTTATAATTTGGGGTGAAAAAGCAGTGGAACTAGTGAAATTGGTAGCTCTTATTTTTTGAAACACGTTTTTAAATTTCTTAGGATGGTTTCAAGAAACACTCCATGGTTGTTTCGTGATTTTTCCACATCCCATCAAACATTATAGTCCGAAGAAATATGACAATTCTTCTTTTTTAAATTTTTCTGTTTCTTTGTAATTAATTTTTTTTTCAGATGACATGTTGATATAATTTGTTTTGTTTCTAATTTTTTTATATTCATATTGGTTTTAAAATAATAAAATTTTGTTGAAATAATTAATAGTGGTTTCCATTTAAATGAAATAAAATAGATTTATCTAAAAATACAAGTGAATATTTTTATAATGAAACACGTGAATATTTAAATGTATTGTTTATAGATGTGTATAATTGAATGTAATGTTATGTGAAACCCATTCATATAGTCCCAAGAAATTATTTGTTGTCGTTTCATGATTGACCCAATAACTTTTAAATCATGTGGTCCGACAAAAAATGACTAATTTTCAATTTATAATTTATTATTGGTTCATTTGTATTTGGAATTTACTTTTTGTTACAGTTTTTATAGGATTTTTATTTATATCAATTGTTGTTTTATAATAAGATTTGGTTTAAAATAGTAAAATTGAGTTGAGATAATTACGATGTGTTATCATTATAATTAAATAAAATGTATTCTGTGATGGATTATTTCTGAGGCATTATTAAAAATATTTTTTTCTTTTTAAAAATGATTTTAAATAGTTTTTTTTTCATATTTATGATTAACGATTTGGAATTTTTAAATGGATTAAATGGTAATAAAAGATTCCAAAAGTGGAAACGACACAAATTAGTTTCATTTGGATTTTAAAATTTACGTGTTATTATATATATATATGTTTTAATGGTGTAATTAATGACCTTGTTAGGTTTTTGGTTAATTTGGGTTGTGATTGTGATTATCCTTTTTTTGTTTTTTGAAAATGAGCATTATTTTTTGATATAGTTTTTATAGTATTATTTCACTATTATAAAGGGTTTGAAAATAAAATTAATAATTAAATATATAATATTTTAATGAAATGTTTGAGATTTTAAATTTTGTAGTTTTTCTATTTTTTTGAAATATTTCATCAATTTGTTTATTTATATAAATTTAGAATTATTATGTTGATTCCTATGTTGTGTTGATTGAATCTGCCTCCCAAAAAGTCTCGTGTGTTTTTAGGCCTTCACAATTTCATATTATGGATTCTTGATCAAGTATTTTATTATGTTTTTCAGTGCTAGTGTTTGTTTCTTTATGTCCCTCATAATATATCTATGTTGTGTCAGATGAGTTTGGGTTATTATATAGACAATGTTGTGGTTAGTTCACGACAACTGATATATTTTGTACTTGATTAGATGATTTTTATTAATAATGAATTTAATTATCAAGTAATTGTTATTACAGTTCTTGAAATTTCTATTTGATAATTTCATCAGAATATATTACATATTTAAAGGATATATCGGTTCCCCATGAGAATGGGAACCTACAGGTTCCTTGATATTATTCTCAATCCTTTTATATGACATATGGATTTTATGAGAAGTGAAATGGATGGAATAGTCTACTAGGGGTAGGAGTCAAATATGACATTGAAAAACACTCTCATGGTTAACACCTGTTTTATTCACCAAGAGATGAGGTCATGAGAGTTTACTTGTTATTAAGAGATCCACATTTTCCATTTTTCGTTAGATGCTCATATACATGAATGTGATTATTTATTTTTAGACCTTAAGTTTTATATTAATGGATTTTATGAATGATTAAATGTGGTTTGATACATGTTCCTAATAGATCAAACCATTGAGGAGGGAATCCACATATATTTTAAGGATGAAGATGTCTCCTTGTTCCATCCCACTTATACAGGGGTACTATAGTGATCTCTAGTAGTATAGATCTCCCTAATGGAGGGAAAATTGGTTGTGGTCCATAGTGGTGGTCATGAGGCAAATACATTTGAAGTAGTTGGAAGGTAGTAGAAAATAGGATCTTGAAGGGGAAAAAATACCCAAACACTATCTATAAGACCTGGGTAACTAGAACTAGAGTCGTTCCAGGAAAAAATTAATCAGTAGGAGTGGTAGTTTAATGGTTGTATTGGCAGATGACATCCTTCCATATGTTTTATGACTATCCATACATGGGAGGGGGATTTGGTTGACAGAAGAACATGGAAGAAGCAGTGTTTGGATCTGGGAATATTGTATGATGAGAGACATGGAGGAGGATATAGGAGTGTACCGGTAGGTGATAGGATATTCGAGTTGTTTCCACCACCACACAGGCGGTGCATCCCACATTCATGGAGCTAGAGGATGTCGTAGAGGGAAACATTAAGGAATCCATGTAACAGTGTTACACACTATGTAGTGACCCCATTACGCATGACCATAGGGCATGGATACCATAGATGTGTGGTAGTACATGGTCATGTAGAAATACAAGGACAAAATACATATACATGTGTTGAAGAACACGTGAACATATAAGAGAAACAATCATGTGTCCATTCATCCTAGACACATGGTGTATCGGGTGGCACACACAATGTGTGAAACATGGATAGTCACACCTTAAGGGTGATGTGAATGACTGAGGACTAGGTGAGGTAGGAAATCAATATAAATGATACACATTTTGTGTACTCATACATGGATATATAATCCATGAAAACCTGATATAAAGACTGGGTCACATGTGGGTTCACATTACGCGTGGACCCCATTGCATGTTCTGTACTTCATTGGGATCTTCATGAGTTCACAATCCCTTATTATCAAATTCTCTAGAACTTGTATTCTTGCTCTCATTTTTCCTAAGATGCATAGTTTTCAAGGTTGAATGTGATTATGACCTCCATATGGGAATTAAATATAATACATGGCTTGATTCGATCACAGAATATTAGTAGGGGTAATTAATAATTCATAGTGATCAGAGTGGGTTACTAGGTTGATGTTATGGTTAGAACTGATCCATATCTCCTTAGGATATCGGTACCAAAGCCTCTTTAGGTTGGTATAGTGTTTATCCCTTAATGTATTATACCACAGGTCTGAATCCCATGTTTGTGTCATGATTTAATGTTTGATAAGCATGACACTACTTTATATTGTTCTTGATTGATGTGTTAGATGAGTGTGCATATTAGAGAGAGATGCTGGGACTTGTAATCTCATATTGAAGAAAAGTTAAGGATTCCCTTACATATAATATATGGTATAGAAAATATTTTCCCCATAATCTATGTGTTTTATCTATCAATGTTTCGGTTTTTTCAAGAATGGTACGTCCTTTTCAGACCAAGTTGTGGGTTCCCCATATCACTTATAAAGTTGGATATAATGGTCCCCTTTCATTCTTGGGTGAAGGACCTCCATAACAATTGCATAGATTGAGTAGGTAAACCCCTAATAGACAACGGATATTGTCCTATATCTATGTGGTTGGTATTCCATTTCTATTGAGGGAAAGAGACATCCATATGTAATGTATAGAGAGAGTTGGTACTCACATACCATGTTATGTTGTAGGTACTCTATCAATCGAGATTGAAATCCCTTGTCTTACCCATGTTAGATTCCTTTTTATATATTTTTAAGATATTTTTGTTAATCCCCTTTTAAAATATAGAGAATGTCCCCCAACATGTGGTTGGTACAACCCTATCATTCTAGGGTTTAGATCCACAAGACCTAGAGTCATACATCTGTATTGTACAAGGGTGTGCAACCTCTATCCCAATATTTGTACACCACTATCTGATCTTGGAGAGACTACATAAATTTTTTGTAGTACCTTGTATCATACAATGGTACAGATTCTCATCTATGAAGTGGTAAGCCCCCACCTTCAATTATATACGGGGAGCAGGTCCTCCATTGGAGTTAGAGCTACCTTGTTTTGTGGATTGTACTTATGAGGAGTGAGACCATGTACTAAGTACGAGTGAAAACAAGTTAATATTTATTGCATCCTATATGTATTTATGGGTGGGCCACTGCATTTTGTAGTAGAATAGGTTTCGTAGGATTGTTATGAGATACTACTCCCTATTGTACAGGGTAGTAGCAATGTGAATGTACCTTCATTCTATATTATTAGGGAGGATGCACATGGTGCATTGTCTCAACAAGATCTCCATCTAATGTGTGTAGTGGTGTGGGGAATACCACTACTCTTGGATTGTTACATCCACACACAAGGTGTAGGTTAGAAAATCTAGGAGCTATGGTGTTGGGAACTATAGTTCATCTAAGTGAGTTATTCCTGACAGAGCAAGTTCTATAATATGTACCATCATGAATGGTAGAGTTGTTCTAAATGGAGTGTATCTATATGAAGGGCTTCATCTAGGATGGAAGATCACTTGGAGTGTGTTCTCTTGGTTTTTCATTACCATTAATGCATCAAGTATATTCATATAGCATAGCTATGAGGTCAAAATCTCATTAGACCAAGATTATGATTTTATTATAAATGGGTGAATATGGGATTCATTATGGTGTTGTAATGCATTTAGGTTGATACCCATTATGTAATGAGTTGATATGTCATGTATAGTAATGTATAGTTTAGGATGGAGTTTCTCTCTCTATTGGAATCCATCTATATTGGTCAATCGAATGATTTCCTTTCATTTTCTCCCTTTTCATTTGGGATTTTTTGGGTTCTCCCTATGTAATGTTTAAATCAATCATTCATTGTATTTTCAACATGGGTAGTGTATTATAAAGTCCACAGGCCTCTCGTTGGAGTCATTATAAGAAAGTATGTTTGTTTATTAGTGAGCTAGACCAACAGAGGTGTTTACTAGAGCTAGGCTGAGGAGAATTCTGATAGTTTCATTTAACATTTATCCACACCTTCTAAGTAGTTTGGATTCTATCAATGTTTTTGGGGTGTGTGTTTTTTTTCAATTTTATAATTTCCATAAATCTTTTTTACATTGGTATGGGATTGATAAATAAATGAATCATTAGTATCCGTCTATTTATTTCTCTACACTATTGCTTGGATGTGTTTTTTGGTACGTGCATCCAGGAAATATAATAAAATGCCTCCCATATGTGTGATATTCCTACTCATCGATAATCAACAGCCCATGGCCTATTAAATGAAAGCATGTTCATTTTTTTATTGGGACCTATTGTAGAGGGTCATGAAATTTTTTTATATTTTCTTCTAAAGTAGGAATCATATTATTTTAAATTAAATAAAATTTTAAAATATCCAATTAATATATTTTTAATTACAGGGTAAAAATGTGCCAGGGAGGGTGGTGTCTTACATCAAATTTTGTTGTTCATGCATATATCTATATATCACTTTTTAGATTCTGGTTCATCCCTTCATCGATCTCGAATTGAATGATTTTCTGATTTTAATGGTGATTGAACTCAGTTTATTGGGTATATCTTGTTCAAGCATTAAATTTTTTTAGTTTCATTTCATAAATCACCCTTGAAAAACATATTTTTCCCATGGATGAATCATATAAATAATTGGTATTGGCAGATGAAAAGCCATATAGAGGTGGTATTTTTGATATATTTTCATTTTTGGGAAAGGAGACTAATGGGTTCTTTTAGTCTTTTTTTCTTATAGTGTTTACTATGATATATTAATACTATTTTGTGATTATCTATTTATGGAATTGTTTATTGACTTATGAATATTTCAGTCTAGAATTTCACGTAAATTTTTCTATCTTATTTAATTAATGAATTTTGGATTAATCAATACAATATGGCGTTTTTGTGATGGATTTCCCATTTTTTAGAGCATAGAGATCGAGAATGAACTTTGGGCGATGACACAGGTCAGATCATGAATTATATAGAGGGAAATATCTTGTGGGTTTTGAAAAAAATATTAGATGAATGGGATCCTAAAAAGACTGGGATTAATAAACCATCCCTTATATGTGATTCTTAGTAGATGGGATGAAATATTTTCAATAATTTTTATGTTGGACATAGGTTGTTTTATTAGTGATATTAGGATTGATTTTTAAATCTGGGTGTTATTCGATTTTTAATGGATTTTAGTTTTATGTCGATTTCATTTATATTTCTTTCGATTCTTTTTGGCTGTATTGATATATTTTAAAAGATTAAGGTGAGAAGGAAGTGAAAAGGAAATTCATATCTCTTATGGCCTACCACAATATGTGGAAACTATTTGGATGGTTCGAGGAAACTATATATTGTTTTTTAGTGAATGGATCATGGTTTTTCAAACCATTTTCAACGACCCCATATGACTAATATCCCTTAAGATTTTAATTTTAGTTTCCATTGGATTTGAAAATAATATTGGGTGACATGATTATTTGTATTTTTAAAATTGTTCTTTTAAATTAATATTTTTATAATGAAAAAATGACTTTTGAAATTATTAACGAGATGTTTCCATGTACTCAATGAATATTAATTTTTTGTTCAAGTGTTCATGAGTAATTTTCAAAAGAACTCATGATATATTAAAATGATTTCAAATATTTTTTTATGTGTTAAGAACATATGTTTCTAATTTTAACTTTCTCTTAATTCGTACTAAATAGTGAAAAATAGAAAAGTATGTACCAACATGTATTTTCCATAGGTTATTTTATTTCAAAAGTGGGGAGTTAAAATATATTTTATAGGAGTAAATAATGGAATTATTTGTTTATTTATATATTTGGGATTTCATTTTGATGTTCATTCTTGAGTTATTTGAAAAAGTTAATTATTATTTATGCCGCATTAAAAATTTGGATTCCATTTTATAATTTGTTCAAAAATATAATTCTTAAGGAAACAAATTTTATTTTTACCGAAAAGGAAATATTTTAGTGTTTGTATGTTCCATATATTTATCAGGGGTTTCATTTCTCTCTTATAATATGAAATATTTCGTCTATGTGTCTGTAGTTCTATTATTTTTCACCTTCCATAATGGAATTTCCCATCTACCATTCCACATCTTAATCTATTTCATTATTCTATTTTCATCATTTTCTACACTCTATTTCATTATATATTTAGTCCTCCAAATATTTTTATCCCACTCTTTAGGTATTGGGGTCATTAATTTTTAGCCTTCATGCGTTTTGAATTTCAATCACTTTTTTTTCAAAATTTGTACATATCTCCATGGTCATCAAAACATTAGGATTGAATATCTACTATATGTCAGTTATTTAATCATTAGCCTCTTGATCCCTTGATAATCTGGTCCTATGGTGCTCTAGGTTTTCATGATTTTGGCCCATAATCATCTTTCGTGGATCTTTAGGAATCTTTTCTTCATTGAATTTTCTTTTTCATATTGGATTTATTAGACATAAATCAATATCATGGGTATTTTTTCTATGGATATAGAATTATCATGTCTATAGACTCTATTTGTCTTTTGACTCTTTTATTATTGAATTTTCAACATGGGTAATTAATCATCAGCCTCAGAGTCCCAAATGTTTTATTCTTTATTTATAAAAGTCTTATCTATTTGGGTATTCATGCCATCATTTTCAGTTTATCTTCCATCCATTATTTTTCAATAATAACATACCATTGTTGTTATCATATTTTCTCTATAACAACATTTCATTCCAATTGATATTTGTTATAATGTCTCAACACTAAAATTTTAAGATCTAATATCCAATCACCACGACATTATGCTTATTATCATCCCAAATATTTAATATCCCATATTTAATATTCAATTTCCTTTTTTGATCATTGATATTTTATCTTTGTTCTTCAATATGTGTATCAATTCCATTTCATATTTCGAGTATCTTTGTCAACCGTTTTGATTAATCCTTGGTTTTTTGCTTCCAATTTCAATCTCTTATATGTTCTAACTCACAATAATATTAACTATCATTTCACCATTATCCATAATTTCCATTAATTAGTTTCTATATCGATATATTTCTTTATTAGTCATTTTCAGTCTCGTACATTTATATTTGATATTCAATCCTCAAATACATTATATGATTTTTGATATTTGATCTTTGAATTTTATATTCTTATCTGGACATCATACTTGTATCCCATGTATTTCATATATATTAACTGTTTTAATAAGATATCATTTTTTGTAGTTTATAGTCATTTATCTCAATTCATTTTCGTCATTTCTCATATTTTGCATCTCAATCTTTTGACTTTGATCACTAGTCTTAGTCTTTTCATATGATTTTCACACTCTTCTTTTGTATCCCCAATATCCCATCTTTATATGCATACATTGTATTATATATTTAGAATTGTTATTAATTTAGTACTCTCTTTATCTTTGTATCAATCATTTATCGTATTTAATCACTTTTATAACAAATATATAGTCCCTAATTGTAATCTATGTTTCCTCGTATTCCCCTATTATGACAATGATCCTGATGTTTATCCAATTCATTAATTTGGAATTTTTTATATGACTCCCTCATAATGTATCGTTTTGTTTTTCAAAAAATATATAATATAGATCTATCCCTCCAATGTTTTTATCATTTTATTTCTTAGTTTTTAATATAAAACGTTAAAATTTTCACTATAACATCTGATATTGATTTTTCCATTTTGATCATAATTGTTGTTTGTATATATATTATTTTCTATTATATCTAGTCAATAAACAATAATATTATCTTCAATGTTTATTATAATAAAATAACACTTCCTTTGAATCTATCTCATTCTCCTCCTCTATCTCTAATCAATAATCTTGGGAAGATAGAATTCATTTAAGAATCTATCTTTATTCATTCCCTACTATAAAATTTTTCCGCCTTTTCATTAGTGTCCCTATCTAAACTATAGTCTAATATATTAGAAAAGTATTTGATATTCAATCCATAACTATATCATCTTCATTTTAAACCCTATCTTCATCCTTTGGTGGAATTGCCTCTATGATCACTACATTATTCTATGTAATCTAGTCCCTCTATCCCCCTATTTAGTCAATATATCTGCCTATAATATTCATTTTTTTATTTATAATATTTTAATGAATATTGTATTGGATTTGGTCTCTTGAATCTAAATAAATATCTTTTATAGTTGTGAACATTCATGATGAAAGTGTTTCTATTTTAAGGGATGTAGTTTTATTCATTTATCCATGTAGATTTTATTTAATTATGGAACAAAAAATAATTAATTAAATTTTTGATATAATATTGAAAAATTTATGGATAGACATAAATATTGTCATAGTGAAATGTGATATGATGACATATCATTGGAATGATTGCATCTATCATGTATAAGTTTTCATGAATGTATATAAAATCAATCAATTTCATTTTATTATTTTTATTCATCTGTGTTTTTCTCTCCTTAATAATTTATATTCATTCCTTATAAATGTCATTACGTACAATTTATTATAAAATACTCTATATTATGTTTTTTAATTATGGTTTCATTATATCTTATGTAATATATTCTCTATTTAATCTATTGTGTTAAGTCTTTTTATGTCTATTCATTATTGGATATCATGTATCATATATTGTATGATATTCTATATGTTGAGGGATTTCATTTTTTTATTTTATTAATTTTGATTTTCAATTTTGTAAATTTTTAATTTTTTATTATATGGTATATATATCCCAATTGTGTAAAATAAATTCATATTTTGGTTCCAAAAATGGCTGATCATTTGTTTTTTTTGTAACTTGTTTGGAATATTTATCCACCACTTTGGTTACTTATTTTATAACCATTACTACTGGATATTGTAGTGTATTAGAGATTCATGTTATAAAATATATAATTCCAGATAAATAGTATTGATTTGTCTTTTGGTATGTTGATAAATTTGAGTTTCCTATCACTTATGTTATCAATTTCTTATATTGGTATTATTGGCAGTTGGTCCCAAAAGTGTCTAATGTCTCAAATGTTATAGGGTAGCTCCAAACTATATCTATAAACATTATATTTTCCCAATACAGAATTTAACATTGGTTTCAACCCTCATACATACATTATGATGATAATAATTCATGATCTTTTATCTCTTACTACCTCAAAATAATGTTCTTATAAACATAATCTTGTGTATTATAATAGAAATACAATAAGTTATAAAATATATAATGTTATAATAAATTATTGTATAGAATCATATCCATGAGTTTTATGATGAAATGATACATTCAATGTTAACATTATTTATGTGTCGCATGAAGCCCTAGACATACAAAAAATTCTACTTTTGGTGTTAATTTAGAAACATTGATTTCGAATTTTCAACAAGAGAAGAAGATTTTTATAGGTGGTGTCAAAATTATTCTTATAGAAAATGATTATTGAGATTACATAGATTAAAACATATGGTTATTAATTTGTGTATTAAATTATGATGTAATGAATATATTATATTTTACCTATATATTTGATTTTGATCATGAAAATACACTCATTAAAAAATGACAGGAATATCCTATAACTTTTTAATGAGCTGTTAAATGATCCCAATTTGTATAATTTTTGGTAAAAAAATTTGATAGAATAAGTTTTACATATTTTTAGGATATATATTTAGTGATTATTACCTCCCAAAAACATTATTAGTTTTAGAGTATAATGTTAATAATTTCAATATAAACTTGAACCAATTATTAAATTATAGAAATATCTGATGGTGCCTAAGTGATAAATGTTTTTTCAATATAGAAATTTTTATTCTTAGAGTTCCAAAACTATTATTTGCAAATAATAAGAAAATATAGGTTGTGACATGAGAATTACCAACTAATAATTAAATCCATCCTATAGTTTTTTAAGATCTACACATTTATTGTAATGGAGGATACTTGATCACAACACTAAAATTCTCATTGATAGGCTACGAATGAGGTCAGTAAGTCATAGGAGGTCATGGGTCTTTGAATATGTGGCCAACAATAGAAGGGAATCTCCTATGTATCATCGGATGATAGTGTAGGGAGGAGAGTATAAAGATTATTTGTGAAATTAGAGAATTCATCTATAGTAGAGACAACATGGGATTGGTGGATTAAACTAAATTCCATTGGTATAATTGAAATATTCAATAATATTTTTTATATGTGGTTTAAATTTGATTGTATCTGTGATAATAAATAGAGTAGTGATAATTAGCATAGGGGATGGGTTGTTTTTCAATGGAATATAGTAGTGACTATTTGGGAGGAAAATAGATAAACATACATGGAAAACCTTCTTTGAGGAGTTCCTTGACATTTTACCACTACTAATTATTTTATAGCATATATTATTATAACAATATTCCAAATCGTTATAGGTTTAAGTGGCTTTGATGGAATTGGAATGCATTGTACTGTGAGGGGTGTGTGGGATGAGTAGATTTTAGTAGGAAGCATCAAAGATGACATGCAATATTTATTACCTTTCAAATGTCGATTAGTTTAAATAATGAAAAGCCATGAGAAGTATCATTGACATTGTAGATAGAATACCTGGAAACAAAACTATAAAATAGTAGATGCCTCACTAGTTTTTTTAGGATTAATGAAGAGACAAATTTATCAGGATGTAGAATTTAGAATATTAGAGCATAAAATTACCAAAAAAATGGGAGTGGATGTTGTGTGAGTATCCACCTATGTCTCATAAGTATCCAAATCTATTGAAAAATTTATCTCCCAAGGGAACTTACAAACCATGAGAAAAGTAACCAAAGGAAAATATCTACCATGGGGACAAAGTGGTTTTCAGGAAGTGGGAAATGATTGGTGGTGGGTCTTCCAAATAGGCTATGGCAATAAGGGATTCTCTGATGTGTTCTGTTTTGTCAATGTTTGGAGTTGGGTAAAAAAATTATTTTTTAATTAGAAGGCATTATCTTTCATAGGGACAATATGGGTACTATAGTTACGTGATTTAACAAACTATCATAGGATTAATTTTAATATTCTCTAATATTTTATATATTTTCATGGATCTTTAGAGTAGTGGGGAAAATAAATAAGGATATTGTAATTGGTGGCAGGTAATGTTTGAATTTCATTGTTCAAATGTAGTGACTATTTGTGTGGTACATGAAATTCCCTATGAAGAGAGTATTCATCTAAGGGTTCTTTCAATTTATAATCATTTTATTATTATATTTATTCATTAATTATAAATTATTCCAAATATATTCTATCAATAAAATAAATTCAGATAGTTCTTCAATTTTTTTCATGTTCAGGAACCTATGATCTTAAAATTTATCATAAATCTTAGGTTCCTATGTGGTACAACAATTCATAACATACTATGAATTTTGAAAAGAATCTATAGTTAATCGATATTTATAAGGGAAAATTTATAGGTTTAGATCAATTTTTGTATATAAAATATGAGTAATTATGTTGTAACACAACTGTATTGAGTATTTATATTGTTTTAATATGAATATTAAATTTATGTGAGGTTTTGGATTTTTTTGGGTTTTCACAAATATTTATTAGATGTTTTAGAGGGATTTAGAAAGAATATTTGTTGGAGAATGATATTTTGGAATAATAGACATCGAAAAAGTCATGGTGGTATCCTTGGTGGAATATTTTCCCCATTAATATGTTGTTTTTGGTGTTCAAAGATGAGATTTTTAGAGGATTGTGTATGATTGGGATGAAAACCCCAATTTTGGGCAATCCTTGATGCCATGATGGACATCGATATTGAAGAGATGTTTGTTTAATTGATTTGTGATATTTCGTGGAGTTTGGATATATCCATATGAATGATGAGGATGGGAAAACACCCATTTTGTGGGTATGGATCTTGGGGTGTTTTTCTATAGGAAACAAGGAGTGTGAAATAGCCATGTTATTGATAGTTGTGTGGCATAGGCAATGTCAGGTGGCCTTTTTGGGTGATTCAGAATTGAGGATGACTCGTCAGTGTAGAAATTATTCCAATGTTGTGTCCAAATGGCAACATTAGTCTATCCATGTCATGGTGTGTTCTCAATGAGGAGTTGTGTTCAATTGACCCATAGTAGATCTATGTACTATAAAGTTGTGGTTTTTGTCATTCTTATAAAAACATTACTAAAAATATTCCTAGGATTAGGTGGAGAGGTTGGTTCCATAACTATGTGCATTTCATTAAATAATTGTGGATCCAATAATATTATTTTAAATTAGACTCCTTCCCAGAAATGATCGTTATTTATAGGACTCCATGATATGGATCCCAAAATTGAGTGTTGTCCAACGTATTTTTTGTGTTATTATTAAAATATAGAAAAAAATTTCATTTTAAAATGTGAATGATTAAGTTTATTTATGTGAAATGATATTTATAAATAGATTAAAAACTCAAAAACCAGTCCACTTGGAGTGGTCCTCCATTATCATGTTCAAGAATGGCTCCTCACCACTGAATATTTATTTGACAAACCAAAATATTTTAATTATTGAGAACCTTCATTGGAAATAGGTAATGAATAAAAGAAAGGATTGTGTATAATGATTTTGGGACTTCTGATCTGGTAAGGATGAGAATGAAAAATAATAGTAGTGTGGTATGCATTTGAAAAAACCTAAGGATCATAAGCGAATAAGAGAGATTCTTATAACTTGAGTTCATGATGTGATTTTGGTTCTACATGATACATTTTATGTCTTTTAAACCACCAACATTTTAATTAGTGAGGATGATTATAAAAGTGACAAAATATAATGTAAATAGACATAGAAACAACGTTCAAAATTTTAATCATGGAAATTTGAATCATCAGTATGAGGTGAAATAGGAGCACCTGAAACACTACTAGGAAAAGAACGAATATAAGAGAGTTACTATAGTGGAATTTTTTTTATTTATATCTTCCACAATGCATCCTTGATCTGTCTACTTGTATTAGGAAGTTGTTGTTTCACATAGTGGAGTTATTTGGGATGGGTTATCCTATAAACAACTTGTAGTATCTCAATTTATATGACTAAAATAGGTAAATCCTTTACCAATGCATGAATCTATAACTCATGGTTGAACAACTAAAGTGACTAGTATTTTGAGATATTGATTATAGTTAATAATTAATGTGGATACTAGGAATAACAAGTGAGATATGGAAGTTCATGAGTCACCGAATTGAAAAGTAATGTTCCTTATTCCTAAGAGTCATTTTTTATGAGAACTAAATTTTTTCAATATTTGGTAATCCCATGTCCAATATATCATGAAAAAATAAGGGTGATGGTATACATGTAGAAAAATAGCAAACATCTACTTTTCCACACAAATTATTACTTATATTTAATTTTCTATGGAAGATGATTCTTAACGGAAGGGAATATTTTTATTGGGGATCCAATGGAATAATATTTAAAAAAAATTGGTAAGTCCTTTTTTGTTTCATAATGCTACTAATTATGGAGGGTCATATTGAAGTAACACTATATTGAGGTACAAAAAATAATTAATAATGATTTTTGTTGTTAGAAATCATAGGATAGTTTAATATATTCAGAAACCATCATACCAAAATGTGAAATGACTTATTCTTTTGACTAATTAATGATGAAAGATTAAGTTTACTTTCAATCATAGAAAATTCACTTTTTTAAGATATCCTCAAAAGAAATATGTTATCAAAAAATTGAGGTTTGGGGTGGAATTTAGGGATGAGACTGATTTTTTTGGAAGCATTGAACCTTCATAAGGAATAATAAAAGGAAATGTTATTATAAATTTCCTCATAATGGATCAAACTAATCAGTATGATCAAGTTAGATAATATAATTAGCTAAATAATCCACAGCTCCACTTATAGTTGTTTTCTATAATTTTAAATATTTTTATTAATAGATTAATTTAGTTAATAACAATTAAGAAAAGATTATATATTAATAATATTATAATGATTGTAATGTGGCACGGACACACAAACAATTATGGATGGATGATGTGGTGATGTAGTTGGGGTGTTGGTAGCCTTCGACCAAAGGTATATATGTTGTAGGACTGCTACAAAGGGGATTACAAACACATTTTCTGCGTGAGGGGCATGGGGTTTTGTAAATATGGGTTGTAGGTAAGAATATAATAATTACTACAAGTAATATAACTATAATATGTTTTTGTAAGTTTTTTACTATATAGGAGGAGGCTAGGGATATTAAATAAAAGTTTCATGGGATACGGGGTGCGGGTGATATTTAATTTCATGGCCAATTATTTTGGATGATTCATAGTGATGATCCTTAGGAATTAGGAATACTATAAATCTAGAAGTTCTTCTCTATAGATTCTACTTATTATTTAACATATATTAAATTTTTTTATTCTTATGAACTACTAATTTTATAATATAAATTTACTATTTTTCCTCTCATTTGGATTCCTATCAATACCTGATACCAAATACATCATATTTTTTAGGTCTTTATTAATATTTGACACTAATATCATACCAGATTTTCATGAGACTTATATTGTTAGGGATATTCCCAACATGTGAGATATATAATATGAAAATAGGTATAGAAAGGAGAATAAACTATCTGCATTTATTGAAGTTCTAAAATAATGGAATCAAAATAGTGTTAAACGTGGGAGAATATGAAGAATATTGATGAGGATTTATGAAATACTTGATAAATTACCACTTTTATAGTGCCATGGTTGATACTTTCCAAGACCAAGACAACCCAAAAACTAGTTGAATGAACAATAGAAAACATAATACACCTCCATAAACACCAAGACCTTATTTAATACCTCACCGTTATAGCCACAAACATCACATACGAAAATAATGAAACATTTCATTAATAGTAAAATAAAATAATACCATGAAACAAATGAAAACAAAAAAAAATTATAGAACTATAAAAGGCAATGTTTCCTCCATGACTGGATAGCTAACACATCTGACATCCCATTTCCATTGAAAATTTTCATTCAATATTTTTTATCTCCAACATAACATTGATGGTGTGAGGTTTTACCAGAAAATTCATTATTTCCATGATACCATATACAATTCCACAATATTACTGCCACCACAGCTTCCATTTCAATATATTTCATAGTGAATTTTGGGTAATCCAATATTCCACATACTCGTAGAAAATAAAATACTTACACTAATATTAAAAAATTTAAAAAATGAACCCCTTTACCATTTGAACACTTCCTTATCTCTACATGTATGGATACCTTCATAAAGTCCAATTCATGCAACAACAGAAATGCATAAAACATGATCAGATAGATGATTGATCATTCCATTCACGTTTTCCCGTCTAATTTCAGAATCACTGAAACAGACTCTCTTTGATAGACATACATGAATAGCAAGGGCTATAAAATTTTATTGATAGACATATAGGGAATTTATGAGCTACATTATTCTTGTCTATAAACATTATAGCCCTTTAAACCCCCACCACCTACCCAAATAAAAAATTATTTACAAACATTAATTTCTAGATGTCCAAATAATGAAAAAAACATTTCTAGAAAAAGAAAAAACCCAAAAGAAACTATAAAACCTTTATAGTTTCATGCCTAAACTTTTATTTCAAATAAATTATGTTAATCAAGATGGATCAGTGAAGAATAGTTTTTGTGTACTTGTAACATGTTGATATCATAGTTAATATACACATATTTGTTACCCCCTTCATCATTGGAACCCTTTTTGTATCAACCCCCTATAATTAAAATTATCAACAATTTATTATCCTTATTCTTTATAGCCTGATGCAAAATTTCATATTATACCTGAGTAAGCTTATTCAAATGATACATGTCTATTAAAAAAGATCCACCCATTTGAATGAAATCTGGAAGTATGTTTTCCTCTATTGGGTATATTTACATATAAAATTCATTAGTTTCCACCCAAATATAATCATTATTATGTTATAATTAAAAATAAGGTTATCCTTTTTGAAATGTAGTAAACACTCCCTTATTATCATTATTTTTTGGTAGAAATATATATTAATTTCAAAATATTAAAATAAAAAATATTCGAGTTCCTGAATGTTCCTCAATTGAATAAAATTGTAAAATATATGAATCCACACACCTCAATTTTTAATGATCATAGAATATAGACATATAATCATAGGATTTAAATAAGTCCACAATGCTTCAATATTTATAATTTATCCTCAATTCCTTACAAAAGTAGAGATATTTTGATTTTCATAACCCGCAAAAAAGAAAAAATTGAAAATAGTCTAATTTTTTTTTTGTTTTCTGAAAAAATTATCATGTGACAACAAATTCTCTATAAAAATCAAAATTTCAGCTTGAAAATGATATCATCGGTAATCATTTCACATGTCTATTACCTAATATGATATCTGCTTCTTCCCGTATCATAATATCGACAACACTATATAATTAGAAATATATCCCTCAATAGAAACAACATTGGAATCTTCCCAAATAATACATTTATATATAGTAAAAATAGGTAACACAACTGGACTACAAATAGTAATTGTTATTGCTTCACTATTCCCACTATAACATAGTGTTAAGTATGTTCCAGGAAAAATACATTCCTCATTAAAATGTACATCCATCTATCTAATTCATATGCCAAGTTGAAGAAATACTACTTATATAGGGAGAGGATTATAGGCAAGTTGATCCTACACTGAATCAATTTTTTTAATTAACTCTTTAATATCCTATATTTGATGCAATAAGGTTTTCAACCTGTTTTATTACATCGAATCCATCTCTTCATCTAAAAACACTATTTTTTAGTACATCAATGAAATAAAAATATCATAGAAAATACCCCTACATATTCAACAATCATCCTCACTCTTCCCATCATAGATTATCAAAGAATATAAATTATTTTGATGAGTTAACCTTTAGTATTTTTTTAAAAATTTCTGTCTAAAATGAATCTTTCTTAAAGAACTAATATATACTCCCCAATGACGATTGAATTTATCAACACCATAATCACACAACTCACACTTTCAAATTGTATCTGATATAACATTGAACAAAATTTTTATGAACATCCAATATTGGTCTCTCTATAGTGGTTCATTTTCATTATCATTAAACACTATGCATGTTTCATTGTATCAAGACTCAAAGGTTATTATCTCTATCTATCTAATTGAGTTCACAATCAACAAAAAAATATTATCAATACATTATTTTTTATTTTTATAGACTAAAAAATTTGAAAAATGGTGGAAAAATAGGTTGACAAAGGAGAACATAAATTATTATTACATACACCTCCCAGAATCATGGAATCATCTTCAGTTAATAGTAAGAGAATGTGAAGAAGAATATGAATGAGGAGAAGAAGAAATCAATAAGTGGATGTATTTTTCCGCATATCCATAGATCACACATTTAATGCCTTTATCTTCCCAATAAATTGATTAATATATAAATGAAAACCTAGTCCCCTCCCTAACTACAAATAACATTTTTAATACATGACATACCAATGTACCTATACATCCTATTACATATTTGAAAACAACTATTAACAATAACATACTATTCCAATTGGTAGAAACTATAAAATGTACTAATAAATGTATGAAAAGAATTAATGTTTCACAAATGATTGTATATCCCCCACATTCATAAAAATACACTCATAAAACTGAATCACCTACCGCCACATTCTAGGAATATATGAACATACAAATAATATTCAAATTGAGATACCTAATTGAAATCTTCATGATTATTATATAGTTATCATTATACAATCCAAAGATAAAATCATTTTAAAGCTATCATAAAGAGAAAAATTATAATAAATTTTATCTTCTTCTTCTTATTGAGAAAAAACTATATGGATATTTTTTAGAAGAATATTATATATTAAATCAATGAATGTGAGATTGGGATGTCCCATTATTTCAAAAGTGGATTGTTTTTATATATACGATGACTCCTATAATGTGATTGGTATATTAATAATGATGTTTTTCGTAGGACACAAAATGTATGGATAAAATATATAATTCATGTAGGATTATTCATTATCCATAAACTCCATTGACATAGAAGGGTGATTTTTATATGATTTTTATTAGATTACCTTACTATTCATTAAAGAAGTTAGTTTTTACTTTTTATTGGACACCTTAAAAAATAAGTGTTGGAGAAGTGAATATATTATGATGGACATATGATCAAACTATTTATATGAGATTATAAATAGAAATATTATAGATAAAAATAAATTGAATTAGATGGATAAGAAGATGATTGAGGCTAGATAAATATTATTTGGCAATACTAAACTCAAAAAAGTATAATCCATGTATCCAACCCCAAGAATTTAGGATTATGATTTATTTTTCATTATCTATTATTATATATAATTTCATATGTGTTGTATTTAATTTTTCATATATTATGTTCATGGAATGTCTTATTTTTTCTATATATTATTATACTTATTACGTATATTCAATTTTTTATGATGTATTGTTATTTTTTATGTGTAAATTCCATGACCCTGATAACCTATAGTATGTGGCCACTTTATTTCATGGCCCTAAATATAAGAAACTACATCCAAATTGACCGATATATTTATACTGTTGGTAAACTAGATACATACATGAATGTAAAATTACATTTAAAATAACATTAAATAAAAAATTATATTCATTTATAATTCCATTTCCCACAATAGAAATTTTATGTATATCCATCAAAAAACACTTCCTCGTATCCCGAGGAAAATGAAACATAAAAAATTGGTGATCTTAGATTCTTTGTAAGGATACACATATAGAGTAATCCATAATATATTAATCATAATAAAGAATATGATAATGTAAATAACATAAACACATTCCATTTAATAAAAACCATTATAATAATATTGATGGAATAGATAATTATCCTATAATTCCATATGAGAAATCAAATGAGCTAAAAACATATCCATGGAAATTATAGCTAATAAAATTATCTCATGGAAATTAATGAGTAATATAATAAGGATAGAATACATAATTCCATACATTATAACAATATTATTATGCTCTTGGATCAATATATCTTACATTAGTTAGTAATGACCTAGAAAAAAACACATGCTACATTATCTCATTAGACCTAAAAATTTCTATAGGGGTAATTTTATCCCTTATCCATCACATACCTAGTTCTATGTATTCCTCATATGAAATAGATGAAACATAATATACATAAAAATTATTATTAAATGTAGCTTTCAAAATTAAAATAATTACCCTTAATGAATAAACATACTCATAAACAACACTATGTAATATGATGAGTGTAATAAAAATTTTACATCCCCATCAAAATAGATCATAAATTGTCTTGATAATGTTGATGGTTAAATTATAGTATATTTTTAGCCTATTTTTCAATGAATGATATTTTACTTAATGATATTAATTTCAATAGATTAATAGAATATTTTTTTAGGAAAAATATAAAATTTTAATTCAAAAATAATTTTTAAAATATAAATACTAACCTTTTTATAATGAAATAATTATCATTGAAAATAACATATAAACTAATAATTTATGGTTTGAATTACTAAGGCATAATGTTGTAATGAAATTTAGATTATTTTATACAAGATAAGAAAAACAATACTTTAACAAATTTGTAAGAAAAATAAACAAGTACATTATTTTAACTATGATAATAAGATTACATTTAAATTTTTTTCATAAAAATAATAATAATAATAATTAATTTTAAAATCACTTTTAAAAATTAAAACCATTTATTTGGGAAAATATTTTCATTCATTGGAAATATATCTCAGCCAATACATAAAAATAAAATATGTTGAATAATAATGAAGTTGTGAAATAAACCCTTGGCACTTGGGTTTATTTGGTATTGTAAGCACCATGAAAGAAATAACATAAAATGAATCAATAAATATTGTGAAGGTAAAAATATTAATGGTAACAAATATTAATTTTTTTGAATACAAACCAATAAACATAATGAAGTGATTAATATAACACATATCTTGTAGAAGTTAATGCGAGATGGAAAACCCTTAAATCATTCTTCACATTAGTTGAATATGAATTAACCTCCTATATAATAGTTCCACAAATTTTATTAATTTAAATGAAAAAAATTATTTTTATAATATAATATATATTTCTTTTATATAATATTATAAATCATTTTTAAATATTATTTCATTATTTAGCTTTATTTGGGTGTTAACTCCTTCAAATTAACATGCTAGATTTTCCTAATAAGTTTTGGTTTTTTACATATGATATATTTGATTCATCTAAAAATCATATTGGGGTAACATGTTTTAGATTTATTCATTATATATTTTATTACAGTTATTCATTAAAGGTTAACATTGGAAATTAATTGCATTGATTCGTAGAGATAGTAAAACATACATACGTAGGAGCAATGATATCATTTAAAAATGGTTGAAAGGGTAAATTAGTTGATGGTATATTTATTTTTTTAGAATAAATATATGATTACAATTATTATATTTCTCGGTTATTTTGAATTATAAAAAATCCTAGAAATCTAGTGATGAAAAAAATTACAGCACTCTGTATAGATGGTATGTCCAATATATGCATGCGAGGAACATTACATTTATATAGGATGGATAAGGGTTGGAAGATGGTTGTTTCATATTCATAATAATATATTAGTATCTATATGATATTGGAGGTGTTTATCGTTGATGGAAACATCTAATGATGAATAATAAAATGTTGAAATAATATTGATTATTTGGTAATAAAGATAACATATTTTCAATTGGAAGTCCCATTATATCACAACATAAGGGGAATAGTTATTCTATTTTGGAATTGATAGAAACTAAAAAACTTTTATAAATATTTTGATAATAGTAATGGATTATTTTTTGTTGAGATATATGGATCAATTTTGTGTAAGGAAGAGTAGAAATAGAGTATCTTTTATAATTTAGGGGATGGGGATTGTAAAAATTTAATAAAATATTAAATTAATATATATTATTTATCATGTTCAAATGAATCCCAATTGATATAATTATAATATAAGGAGATTATAGGTATAAATACATTCATAAAATAAATTTAAGAAAATATATGGAAATGTTTTCACCTACATCATTTTATTTTATCCTTCATTAGCCCTTTTGATGATTATCAAATTGTAATAAGTTTCAAAAATTCGATGGACAACAATGTTACTATAAAATTCCAAAAGACCCATAAATAAGAAATATTGGAATTAATTAAATATATCACATTCATTTATCCATATCAAATAGTTTTATGTATTTATTTTCATTTAATAAGAAGTATTTATATAGTTTATGATTACATTAAATGTGGATTGAATTAACATTATGTATGACTAGTTCTTCCAATACCGAATGTTATTGATTTTATTAATGAATTTTTAATCAATGTTAATATTTTTTATTATTTTTAATGCATTGGTCTTAGTAATTGTCCTGATGATCCCACAATAACACCTCAATGCATCAACAGGTCTCATGAGACAAACCACTTTGGCTATTTACATATGCATTAATTTTTTGTGTAATATGGATTGTCATGAGGCCATGATGATATGGTAATGATTTCTAAAATTATGTATTCCCTATGTGTGTTATTTTTCATTAATGTCCATGTGATAATTAAATTTTCAATAATTTATAAGGAAATGTTTCAACCTCATGTGATTATGTATATGACGTTATTCAATCATTATCTATTCCCATGATGTTATTTTAATGTAAGTTATTAAATAAAATGTGTGTTAGTTTTTAACAATAACATATTTTAAATAACTGAATATTCATGAAAGAATCCATTGTTTTCATTCACTTACTATATTATTAAGATCACTATTTCATATTTTTTCATTCCGACACGAATCCAAAAAAATAATTATGTTTGACATGCTGGTGTATTCCAAAGGGGATAATAGTGTACCCAAGTTAAATAATATGTTCTATTAAATACATTAAATTTTAATTTGATATAAATATATATATATCTAGTTTACCATGACTACTAAAGTATTTTCTCCACTATGATGTGATTCCATGTATCTAGTTCCAATGTAATAATGTAACCACTTTATCTAGGCTTATATGGAAAACATGTGTATATTTGGCATCTAATAACTTTTTGAAGAAACCATTCTAACTAGATTTAAGAAGATATACATTAGGGGATATGACCCAATAACTGACTCTAGGGATAAGCCTAAGTATAGTATAAAATCCTATAAATTCTCTACGGGCCATAGACAGCCCGTGTAAAAGCAAAAGAATCATAGAATGTGAATAATGTTTCATTATTTGGAAATACATTAAATAATATTTCATGGATATTTTACAGCACCCTCTTATCAATGTAGGTTAATGTTATTAGTTTTTTTTTGTAGTTAATTTTGTCAGATAATAATAAATTGGATAACATAGAATGTGATAGAAATTTTTTTATGACATAATATAATTTATGTTGAATAGACTGAAGGATGTTGTGATTATTTATAATTTTTTATCATGATATATGATTGACAACCAAAAAATTATCCAACTCTCAGACTCCCCAAAGAAGAAAAGGATGGAGTCAACTAAGATCATCAATATAGGTCGCCATGGGGGAAATAATGGTAAATTTACCTCATGTAAAAAATGTGAAAGTAGGATACCATGATTGTTTCTCAATGTAATAGTAAAATGTTTTATGTGTCAAAATGAAAGACACCTAGAAAGTAATTTACGAGGAAACATTAAAATTGTGGTTGATGAAATATATCATAATAATTCTCTATCTATGGTATCATCTAATGTTGAATTTTAAAAATTTGGAAAGGATGGGTTTTATGAAAATTGTCTAAAAAGAAATTTTTGATTAATGGTTATAATTATGATGATGAAGAGACTACAAAACAAATATGAATGGAATGGGGTATTGAGGAATCAGATGGTGAAGAAAAGATAATGGATTAATAATTAAGTTGAAGTATTATTTTTCTTGTGTATTTGGGTTTTTGATTTATGTATTAAATTTATTTAATAAATGATATTGTGTTTATAATAATCATGAGATATATAAGGATTTTATTGTAATACCAATTCTTTATAAATATGGAAACATGTGTTGAATAGTACCAGTAACCATCTGAAGTGATTCAATGGAATGTTGATATTTAGGATGAAACAGTATTAGGTAATGATAACCCTCAGTATGTGACTCATGTTAATATAATAATGGTAAAATAATGTTAGGGGGATAGTATTGGTGACCGTGAAAATGGATATTGATTTTAGGATAAGGAAATTCATGATAATGTTTACTATATTTCTTGGATTTATGAAAGAGATTTTATAATATGAGATTTTATATAATGGATTAGTAAAATGTAAATTTTTCAAACCATGAAATTTTACAGGTGGGTTATAGGGTAATTCATCTTATTAACATGTTTTCACAGAATATGCGATAAAATTATTAAAATTATTGGAATGTAACATTATGAACTACTTTATATTGTTAGGGAAAAATGTTTAATAATATTATTAGATTTTTACTAAGTTTAGTAATAATTCGAATGAGGATTATAATTAATTACTTAGGGAATTTATTATGTTGAAATTTGGATATTGTTTTTGATGTTCAGGTATGAATTTTCATTTTTTTAACATATGAAAACTATTTGGGTTTCCGTAAATATTTGGAGTCCAAATGAATTACATATGGTTCGTAATATTCCATAAAAGTTCTTCAGAAATGGTAATTTATTCTCAAACACCCATATTCCTGAATAATAGATTATGTGGAACTATATCAAAGAACAACCCAAGGATGATATTTTTCATACGATATGGAAATAATCATGTAATATTATTTTTGTATGTTTATAATCATGTAATTAAAATAATCACATGACTTTATGAAAACTATTCTTATGGTAAAAATATTAACTGATTTCATTTCATGAGGATAAATAAATGGATTTTTATCCCATGACATGAAGTAGTGAAGTTTCACATATTCATGTTCTCAGTAACTATTTATTAATCATCAGTCTTTTTACAACTCTTCAATGACCATATTTTCAATTCCCATTTATTTTATTCTACAAAGAATCTTAGTTCTGTGTTGACTATCACATTTCCCCTATCCTATTTTTATGTGGATGTTTTATTAATCCTTTTTTACAATCTGGTATTAAAAAAAAAGGTATTTTAAATATAAAACCCTTGATTGTCTATCAGAATTTAAATTTCAATCATATAATTTTGAAATTATGGGGATAATATAAAATAGTGTGATTTTTAGAATAACTCAATGGTCGATATCATATACAACACACAATTCCATGTTTACGAAAACCCCATAATATAGATATTTAAATATGATCATTATATCATAATTTTTAACTTTTCAGATTTAAATATTATTAATATAATTATTTTTGTTAAATATGGGACCTACTTTGTAAAAATACATAGGTTAATTATTATGAATTATGTACTCATCTTTTAAAAATGTTATTTAATGGTTTAGAAACATGTTTACATAAACAATATTTTTCTGGGATCATATTATAAATAATTTTTGGAATGTATACTAATTTTAATTTATAATAATATACTACTTTTGGAAATTAGAATAGAAAAATATTTTATTGTATATTTTATTTGATTATTATGACAGGATTTATTTTAAAATAAATAGTGAAAAAGATCAATTGTTATTGAAAACTTTTTATTGTTTCAAACAATAGAAAAGATAATTTTTTTAAAAATGTTCTATATTTTAAATTATTTATATTGTATAATTAAATATTAAATTATGCTTTTTTGAAGAAATTACATTTTATAATTTTGCATAGAAATAAATTTATACCTAAATGAACGTTTTTATGAAAATATGTATTTTTTTACATTTATTTTGTTTTAAAATTAATTTAAATCATAAGTAATTTTTTTTTAAATTTTCAAAAATTTAATAAATATTATTATTTAGTGGGTCAATGTTTTTATTTACGTAGCATTTACTCTTCGTTATTATGAATATTCGCATTGGTAATTGATTATTAAATTTCAATGGGTATATCTTGTAGTTAATCATAAAAAACGATAAGGTCTAAAAATAACCCTTACAGATTATGTGATCATAAATAATGATTAAATTTATTATATAGTAATCCAGAATTCTCTATATATAATTTTATGTCCATTTTGATGAGAGTTTGACATTATTACTATTTTATTTCATAAAATTTCAAACATGTAAGAATATTATTATTATTAACTGTAATATTTTTAATATTTGATTGTATTGATGATATAAATTAATATAAAAGCTCTATTTAATGGAAAATATATTTATCATCATCTTGATAATTCATTCTAAATTCATTATGATGAAATAATTACATTAATTTCTTCAAAAAAGATGATGTATCAGATATTAAATTCAATGAATAATCAAATAAATCATAAGACTCTTGTCAAGAAGGTGAAAAATTATTTCAATTATACAAAATCATTATAACTTCAACATTAATCATACTTTCCATATATTAGTGATTACGATGGGTATCCTTTTATATGTTCTATAGGGTGTGTGAGAGTGAGGACAAAGAACAATAGAATGAATTTGGTTTGGAATAGTAGCATAGTAATTAGTCCGATGTTGAGTTTAAGAAAGTGGGTGGGCCTCATGGATGGGACCTCGTATCTATGGGGAAACTGGAGGTAGTTGGGGTTCCATGATAATATGACCATGTTTTATTGTGATGCTTGTGTTGTCAACAGGGCCTTGTGATTTTAAAAGATGAACATGAAATTTCATAGCGTATATGACCCAAAAAACCAATAATAGATGAGAATATGTACCCATAATAATTTATTGTATATGTATTATTAACTAAAATGAATATATTTTATATATTTTATTCTATAAAACCATGATATTCTAAAAGAACACTATATTTTACATCGTATACCACATGAAGCCCCAAGATTCAATGAATTACAAATATTATTTAAATACAACTGTTATAACATATCTGTTAAACTAGAAGGTATGATTAGTAATAAATATATCATAATATATATATATATATATATATTATTATATATAAAAAATCTTTTATAAATTCTTATAAAAAAAGGAAAAAAAATTCTGTAAAGTTATTTTATTCTTAAAGAAATATTTTTTATCAAAAAATAGTTTTTTTAGAAAATAATATATCTAAATAATTTATTTTATATACATTTATAATAATAATAATAATATAAAATATTCAATCATCATGTCAAAAAGCTCCTATGGAATTTTGTTTTATTTTTTGAAAATTTTTTTTTCTAGAGAGTGGTGATATATAACATTTTTTATTGGAAACCGTTTTTTATATCAAGAAATAAAAATATTCAATTTTATTTTAAAGATGATTTAAAATAAATTAAAATATATAATAAATATAATAATACTATATGGATAATTGAAATCTAATCCATTGTTTAATTTTTTATAGAATAAATTTTAATACATAAATTTGGGAATTTCTAAGAAAAACTATTTTTCATTCAGTTTTGGTGGTATATTTTTAAATTTAAATACATTAATTCAATATTTTTGAATTTGAAAAATCATTTCAATTTTTTTTATGATGTTAATATTTTTTAAATAGTTCCCTTTTATTTAATTATATATCTAATATTATACATGGAAAGAAATGTGATCACCAAAATGGTTAACTTAGGTAATAAAAGTAAAAAATAAAATGATAAGGATGATAAAAATATAATAAAAATATCTACAATATTATTTAATGATTCCATTTCATCCATAATAGTAATAATTTTCTTGGGTGGAATTTTATGTCCATTTTAGAAACATTATGATTGTTATAGTATTTTATTTTCGGAATAGTCAAATAATGCACAATCTTGTTTTTAATAACTACAATATTTTCAATATGGGGAAAGATAGAAGATATCATTCACTGTAAATTTTATTATAAAATTTAATGGATTTGTATTTATTAAGTAATTATATTTTAATTTTTTAGTTCTGATATAGTTATATTAACATCTTACACAACCCTAACGATTTAATTATATAAATAATGGAAAAATAAAATAAATGATACTAAAAATATTAAAATAAATATAATTTCTGATTAATAATGTTATCATTGAATTTCATAAATTACCATGAAATATTATCGATATAATATTATTTTTTTAATTATATTTTAATTATTGATATTATTATATTCAATGTAATGAATAACTAAAAAAATTGACATTATTTTAATTAAATGTTATATATTATTACCATAATAGACTAAAAATATAAAAAATTTAAATTTATCAAAATTAATGTAATAAGGCTTATAAAAACCACCATGTTCCGTTTTCAAGTCTAATAGAATACCATTGTATGATTATTTTCCCTTAGATAGTATAATATTTTAATAGTATTCTAATTGATAAAATGGTTAATAGGGTGTTATTGCACATGAGCCTCAGCCCAGATTGTGAGGAGTCCTTCAGTTCAACCAAGAGACCCAGTTTTGAAACCAGACAGAGGAATATTTCTAGGTTACTATAGTAGGGTTGTAGCAGTATTGTGCAGGTACTGTTGATGTTAGTGTAGCTGGTATTGTTCGGTACTATAAAATCAATAACTATTCACCATGGGCCAATAATTTGGGCTCAAAGTCCTTAAGAAATTCATGCAACTCAGGTCATTAGGTCAGTAAGGTTTTCAGCCCACCTTTAAGGCCTTCGGGCCACCTCAAGGCCTTCAGTCATCTTGATTAGAGGAGTTTCCCTAGAAAGACTCTATAAAAAGGAGAAACCCCATAAGAGGATTTTGAGTAAGTGCACTCACCAGAGCAAAACCATATATATTCAGACGAATGAGATGGTATGGCTACATAATCAGGACTAGCCTGTGCTTGCATGGAAGCCTAGCTGGATGACCAAGAAAAGGTAGATATCTACCATCCCAATGCAGATACTGAGGAGGGGTAGTTCTTTATAGTTATAGTCTGGTTTAATTCTCTAAGTCCTTCAGGTCATGTAATCTCTTAAGCCTATATTCCATGTAGTCTCAGAGCCTATAGACCTTGCAAGGGTTCCCCCTCATTCATTGGAATAGAGTTAATAAAATACCAAAAAAATGAAGGCTTCTGTGCTATTCAGGTAATAGGGTATTGATCCATAATGATCCGATAACGAGAACAATATTATTTTGAAATATTCTTTATGATATTATTTTGAACCATAACAATCCGATATCAAAAATGAAGGAGTTTAGATTAAGTTGAATTTTAATAATAATTTATATTATTTTAATATTTTGATAAATCATAATAATTTCCCTCACCAAAATTATAAAAGAGAACACACTCCATCACTAATTTTAAACACATTGAGACTTATAGTTCTAGATAACCCTACCCATTCTTTATCTACAATTCATTTTCAAAATTCTTATGTTTATTTTCCTTCTGAAATGGAAACCCTATGTCCCTTAAGAATATATCAAAAGCGAGTGCACTGAAGATGTGGTAACCATTATTCCTTATTCATTCATGTTTAGTTCTTATTATAATTTATCATTTTTTAGTAAAATTTTATGAAACCCTATATCATATATATACTGATATTTTATTATGATTATGATACTATCATATTTAACCTTTTATCCATCCTACAAAAAATGAATTCACCGCACAGGTGGAGGTCTAGCTTGTTGTCTCCACATAACTGTGTAATTTTATTCATCACCAATTTACATAGATAGATCTAATGATGGAAATTATCTAATTATATGATACTTATAAGATGATATTGTATTAATAAATGTTAATTTTTCTTTATCATCATTTCTTTCATCCATCAAAAACTGAAAACAACATTAATGTGTTTGTACGACCTATCATGTCCATGAATGCTTAAATAGATTTTTATATCTCCATATTCTATAAATTAATATAATTATCTGTATATAGAATTTATATGATATTAAAAAAATTATTGATATTTTTCATATGACACAACCATGATAAGTGTTAATGGAAAAAACTATTAAAAAAATAGATATAAATATTTTTGTTATTGTCACTAGAGTAGTGAAATTGTAAAAAAGTTATTAATAAATGGATGATAAAATATTATGACACATATGAGTATGGTTATATAATAAATTTTTGATATATATATATATATATATATTATTGAAGGTTATATAATTTTTAACTAATGGTATCCATGGTGTAGGTATTTCTCATCTGACTTTAAATTATGTGAGATATATTCCACAATCAACACTTCATTAGATCTTTTTGTTTATATATGTAACCTTTTTCATATTTTGTAATGAATATATTAGTATTAATTGAAAATTAATTTTCATATACTATTATTTCATTCATGTGTTTTAAGATTTAAAAGAATCCCATGTGTTAAGGGTTCATTTCACAATCGCATAATTATTCTAGAATTTTAATTTTCTAGTCGCATGTGAGGAATATTTCTCTTCCCTGTCCATGTATTCCAAAAATTATTTAATAATTTTTTTTATATTCTCCAATTATTTCATAATATCATTTTTTACCTCAAGTATCTTTTTGAAAAAAAATTAAAATGAATATTACATTGATTTTTTAAATAAAGTATTTTCAGATATTTCATACAAAAAATGAAAATAATTTTATCTACAATTATAAAAAATGAAAGGATTTTACAACCATTATAATTCTTTTATTTTTTGAATAATCATACAAAATCATCAAGGTTTATTTCAAATAATATTATTTAATTATTGCATGCACTATTGTTGGATTTAAAAAACAGTTTTCAATGTAAATAGCATATTTCTCTCAAGAAATATTCCATTAATCTATGTAATGTATTATCATCAATATCAAAATCATTTTATGAATATCATGCTAAGGTCATACTATAATGATACGAATCATTATATATTTTTGAATAGTGCTTGATCGATTTAACTAGGAGAATATATTGAAATTCTATATGATTTGTTCTTTTAATATGTGTAGTTATTGATTTTATTTATAAATTTTGACTCACATGTATAGTTTATTCATATTATGAATGAATTGGGATTAGTATGTGATGGTAGGGTCCCCCCATAACCCCTCGTTTCCTGATAGGTTCGATAAAATAGTCTATCATGGGTTTTCGGATGAGGACATATCCATTTATATAAGATGTCTTGTCATAACTCCTTAAGGGTATGGTTACCATGTCTGGAATTTTTCATTCCCTAATTTTGATATTATTCATTATTGTCCACATGTTTATTCAATTACTTATAATATACATAGAAATGAATCAAGATCATGTGATTACATATACTGAATTATTGTGTAATTATTTTTTCCTTCGATATTGTTCGAATTCCAATAATAAAATGGAATGACTTTCAGTAAATTATGGCATCATATTGTTTATTCATATTTATCTATTATAGCTTCTAATAAATAGATATCATTACCGAACATAAGATATATTCTGTTTCTTTTGTTTCATTTTTTATATGATACAAGGATGCTAATTTTTATATTAATATATTTTAAAATAAAGGTGAGTAATGGTCTTCTCAATGAAAAAATAGTGATCATTTTATGTTTTTAATTATGAAATGAATATTTAAAGTATTTATTTTGTTTAATAAGAATACTAATCTATTTAGACCATTTGGATATGATTTTGTGTATCCATTTCCCAAATAAAAATGTAACCATTGAACAACGTATACCATGGTTAGTCTCATTGTAGTTGGTATTAGATCAGGTTTTGTAGAAACCTTGGGAACTGTGTTTTAAAAAACATATATTATGTAAAATTACTCTATGAATTAATTTTAGGATTACTCTATGTATAAGATATAGTCATATATATTTTTTAATTACCATTGATAAATTAGGTTAAACCCAAGGACTAATAATATAATAAGAATATTTCATGATTTAGACCACATTTGTATAATTTTTCAAGAATATTTTATTTCTCAATATAATTATTGTATTTTTATGGAAACACATTACTTATGAGTTTCATTCAGTAGTGGGATCCATAATGAACATAATTAACATTGACTATGATAGAAAGTGTTATGTTGAAAACCCAAATTTTATGAATAAATGGGTGGAGAATTTTGTGATTATAAGGACCCGACCTTAAACATCACACAACCATGAGTTAAATAAAGAATTGACATATAGTATATTTTTAGGTTTAATTTATTCTAGAATTAGGCCATAATTATTACATATCAACATGAATATTTCAATGTAGACACTTTCATTATAACCGATTTTTCACAACAATAAAACCCCTTAAATAAAATTAGAGGTCTTTTCTTGATATAAATTGTCTTGAATACTTCCTTTCTCTTACCCTTCCTCATAATCTATGAAAATATTTCAAAAAACGAGGGATGAGTATAAAATTATTAGTAAGGGTTATAAAAAAGGAATAGAAACTTTATCCCATCTATAAATACAAATCAATGAAACCATACTTTTCAATCATATCATATCTTCTAAAATCATAATATTTTTGAATAAAACATAGTAATCATAAATCATAATGGTGATTGAGGCATCCCTATCATATAAGAATTGTAGCAATCAAAACTATAGAGGTATTCCCATTTGAAATACCCATCACTATATATACCCTAAATCTCTTAGGAGAAATATCCATGTTTACCTCTGTCACATTACCCAATGCATTGGAGAGCTATCATGGGCTCAGCAGCCATAGGTTTATCACGGAACCACTCATATATGTAAACAATTCCCAATAACCAAAACATATTCATAAAACATAAAAAATTCATAAATTAAAGATAACATTTCTACATTTCAATCACAATATATCATTTCAAGTTTTTGACATAATCAATGCATTATCAAATGATTTTCAAAACCTTTTAAAACATTTAATAAAGATATTGTTGACTCAAAGTGTCTCATGCAACTTTGAAGAATGTAAAATAATTAAAATTATAAAGCATTAATGTTCATATAAATAAATCCTAATAACCATTTTTAAAACATGATCATTATAGAGATACATTTAGAAAAATAAACATTTTAAACATATAAAATGATATTTTAGTTAGGGATTTTTTAACAAAATTATAGATGCTTGAGTAAAAATAACCGAGGAATATCATTTTATAAAAACATTATAATATTATGAGAATAATGGAATTCATGATATAATATTCCAATGATAGTATATACACCATATAATAGTGAATTTGTGAGTAACAATAATGAAGTCACAATGGAATGTAAATTGGGATGAAAACCCTTATAAAAAATGTATCCTTAGATTAAGGAAAAATTAATGAAATAATTACATGTGAAAAATATAAATACACCTAATATAATTGGATATTAAGTGTAAAAATCCAAATTTTATTCAATCATATTCATAGAACTCCATAATCAAGAAGAAGATGTTTAACAAAAAGAATTGATATTGCGTGAAGAAGTTCCCTTACAGAAATTGGACAGCCTAACGACGTCACATTAAAATTTATAAAATGAGTTGATGAGAGAGAAATAGATATCTCATCACATTTACATAAAATTTACAGAAATAAGGATATATAAGAACACATTCCAACATAATAAAATGTAAATTGAAATACATAACAAAAATTAGTCTTATAAAAAGCGGAGAGTGAAAAGTTCCCTTACCGATTTGGTAAAATATGAAATATAAAAACCATGAAAGTAGAAAAATTAAATGAATATGTAAATACATATTAATTAAATTATATTACACATGTAATACAATTATGATCAGTAAATCCACCATACAAAAGAAAATAGTTGCAATATAGCATGAATCTCTTGGGAATAAGAAGTGAGATAAAAAACCCTTACTACAAAGCAATCAATCAGGTCATTTGAGAAAATATTAACAAAAAAATGATTCAAATAATTTAACAAATATAAAGACAATATTTGTAATATATATCAAAAGTAAATACACAATACACTACACGCTAGAAACATGTGGTGGACAATGGAAATCACACAAAATTAAAAGTGAGATAATAAATCCTTTACCTCATGTCTGGCTTGACATCTTTATTCTGTGTTATTTATAAATAATAGTATAATGTTAAATTATATATTCTTAAGAAAATTTTTCAATTTTATTAATTTTTTTTCACTTATTACCATATAATAAAAATGATGCAATCATTTAAGTTAATAATGGTCGTATGGTCGATATTTGGTACTTGAGTCAGAAATGGACTTCTTATAATCACAAGATGTTCTTGTGGTCATAAGTCCATTATATTCCTAATCAATTTAATGATTTATATATCATATATATCATATATATCGAGTATATATATATATATTTATAATATTACAAAACATTTGGAGATAAGAAATGAAATGCACCGTTCATGGTGACGGTAAGTCGTATGTTCGCAAGAACAATACTTCCATTTATATTTCATATTTTAATGGAATGGAAAATTATAAATAAATAATTAAAATTTAATTAAATTATAATATGACTAATAATATCATTAACTATACCATTTTTATGTTCCACATAAGTCATTAATGAGTCATATCACTTTGAGGGGTCCGTCGTCCGCACTTCCTCAAATAAAATTATCGTGTTTACCAATAATTGAAACCATAATGGTATTATATAAATGGAAAATAAATAAACATAAAGAAAATATAAACATAATATATATATCATAAATAAATACAGTTCCATCATAATTTCCACCATGAGAGGTTGTAGGAGATAATCGAACAATCATCGTTTCATGTAGTGTCAGTTTGTCATCCACAGAAACAGTATGTTATTCACCCATTAGATTGAGGTGTGTGTAAATGTAGATAGAATACTTCTCATAACAACATACTAGTATATTTATGATACTGTTTATTTATAAAATAATGAAATAAAAAGAATTTATGTGTTGTAGAATTAATAAAAAATAAAAGAAGCTAAGAGAAACGATTACCTTTAATTTGGGTAACTCCCAATGGTACGAACCAAAAGGACTTCTTGAGGTGACTTATGATTAATATAAGGATTCTAAGTTGAATAGAGGGATCTTAAAAGATTATTTGGGTAGCGGTTAGATGATCAAAGGGGCTTGAGTGGTGTGGGGGATGAGTTAGAAGTGAAGGATTTTTATAAGGGGAGTTTGGGCTCTTTAGGAATGTGTGAATATATTATTTTATTATATAATAGTTTTCAGTATCTATAGGTACAAAACTCGTTAAGAGAGAATATAATATTAACAATTGTAGAAATAAAATTATACTATAATAACTGGATTGGTTTTGGATGTTATTTTAATATTTATTCTTATTTATTTAAACAATTTCTTAATGAGTTAAATATTGTATCCTTTTTGTGTCATAAATAATTTTGTTTCTTTGATGAATTAATAAAATACCATGATTTAGAAAATATTCGGAGCTTTACAAATAATATTTATATTTAAAAATATAAATTATATAACCTTTATTAAAAATTAATTTACTAACAGATGTTTTTTTATATCATTTTGGACTTTACATTAAGTTAATTAAAATAAAGTATATTGTAACTCTTATGTGGCTCCATGGGGTCCCAAAATTTACCCAAGGATTCCCATGGTCTAAAATGAATCATCCAATATGTTTAGGACAAGTGTTATGTCAATTTTTTATTATTATGATATTCATTTTACCTAGAATTACCCAATTTACATTTAACTGTGGTAAATAAAAGTCAAATGTTACTATTTACCTAAAAATTTATTTTTAGCTTCCTGAACAAAATTTTACTTACAAATAATAACTATATATTATGTATTTTTTAAATTCAAATCACATAAGTGGTAAAATTTCATTTAAATGAAAAATTCAGTTTTTTAACTACTACTAAGTGGTTTCTCTATTAATCACAAATTGACTTTTTTCAGAAAATTACCAAAAATGCATCCTAAGAAATATTTGATATTCAAAAATAAAAAATTATGTATATTTTACTAAACTAAAAACATTGATGTTTCATTAATTAATTTAAATTTAATTCTCATTGTCAAAAAAATTTACATGTTTTTATGAAACAATATATTTCAAAAGATTGACATATATTTATGCTCAATTTCAAAGTGAAATTTCTAAAAATGAGAAAATTTGATTAAATGGTCAAAAGACAATCTAATTAAACCATAAAACCAATTAAAAATATTATATAAACATATAAAAAATATATTAAAAGGTCATTTTGAATTAAAATACATTATTTGTCACTGTTCATCAAAAAATGAATTTTATCTGAATAATACCAAAGATTTACCCAATGTAAATTTTGATGTCTAGATTTTAAAGAAGAATTTTATTTTGTCAAATAGAACATATAACATTTTCCAAAACTAGATTTAAATAGGGTTCTCCATTAAATGGCAATAAATCGACCTTTTAGTGAATAGAAGGGTATTTATGCTTAAAATCGAATTGTTTTCTTATTTTATGCCTCTAAATTTTATTGGATAAATGTTAAAAAAATTTAAAAACATGTATAACCATATTTTAGTTAGTTATATTTAATCTTTCCAATACAATTTCTATGTGTTAACTGTTATTTAATATAATAATATTATATTATTTTTTAGCAATGAAAGATTTCAAAGAAACCCATTTTTGCGTATCAGGTACACCGTCAAACATAGCATCCCCGTTATAGTAAAATTACTGTTTAATTCACATATATTAATAAATATGAAAAATGTCATGTTTTTTATTTAGTTGGGATGTTGCATCCTTCCCCCCTTTTGGAAATTGCGTCCCCACAATTCCAAAAATGATCTTGGAAACATCGTTAAAAGTACAACATCAGAAAAGAGTCAGTAAAACTACCACTTTAAAATAAATAAATAAAAAGTATAATGGTCACATGAGATAACCCATACTATGAATCCATATAAAAAACGTGGATAAGAAAGAGAAAAAAATGTTTATGTTCTGATGGAGAGTAATAGATATCATGATTTGTAGAAAGATAACGAAATGAAAATCACAAAAATATAATATGTTAAATGTTATTTGATTACCCAATTTGAAACATAAACCAACAACATTTTCATTTTACATTTATTTTCATAATTCTGAATAATTCATTTACTATATAGAATAATTACATAAGAAAATATACATACCATGAATTAGCCTTTCATCCATTAATATTTTTTCTTCCAAAAAATAATCTTTTTCCAAATAATGAGCTTTAAAAAATACTTGGTCACATCAAAAGTATATGAATCATCTTCTAGAGAATCAAATAATCCAAAAAATAAAAACTGTGTATTTCCATTTTCTTTAGACATCAAATAAATCCCAAATGGTTCATATGAGATCATATAATCCTCAAAAGGACATTTCTTTATAAAAATAGAAACTACTCATAATCACTAAAATTTGTTAATAAATACGTAAAGATCAATAAAACCATTCAATAAACAACTGTACATAATATTATTTAATGTAATCAAAACTAAGATTGAAACCCAAATATCTGAACGATTTATTCACATAGTCATCCTAGAAAAATCTTAACATTTATCTCCAAATAAAATCAATTACTCATAAAATCTCATACTGAAGTGTAATCAACCAAATCACATATTCTCTATGATAGGTAAATCATTTCCATAAATAAACCAAATCACCATATATCTGATGATATAATCATAGATTCTTCCAAAATAATATTTCAACCATTACACCACAAATTAAATCCCATATGATTTTATTTTCCTTAAGTATGTAATGTTCCCAGGAATGTGAATGACTTCCAAAAAATCATTATTACTAAACCACTAAATTTTTTTTATACTTAGGATGACAATTGAATAAAACATATGATCCCAAATAATCATTTTCTTGATCCTTATAATAATTTAAATAAAAATAATTACTCATACTTACCTTGGACATCATGTAGTATTGTGGTAGGCGATAAATATCAATCTCACTTTGGTTGTGGGATCGATTCCCGCAGCATTGTCCAATGCGATGGGTTGTCGTAGAGTCTACATGTTGTCCTAACTAAAAAATAACCCAAACACGTTTTAACCACAATCATTTTTGTATACCTCTCATTTTCATCCAAATTCATTATGATCACTACATATTAATTCATTAAGACTTATGAATATTGTATTTTTTTATTTCACCACCATATGATAAAATAAAATGATCCCCAAAATTAATAGCATCATTCCTTGATCAAGATGGCCACGTGGTTTTATCGTCATCTTGTTCGCGTAGGTAGAAGGTCCATGCATTGTAACAATGATTTAGAGATCCTTCAAAATCATTTTCTTCCTTCATCCAAATACACGTTGAAAAACATGGGTCATATGGGTGTTCATAGAAAAATAGTTTTGGGAAATTATCGTGTATGACATATAATTTCAAAACATCTTAAAACCCAAGATTTCTATAAAACAGTCGGACCAAATTTTAGTTAAGCATTTAAATTAATGGTATTTTTAAAATACCATTGGAATGTGCTGAGAGACTGTATTGTAAAACCAATATATAGAGGTTTCTCAAGGGTCTACTTCTTCAGCACAATTTTCAAAATCATAATTTGCTTTAAAATATTGTTATAAGGTAAAATATTTGATAATTCCTTGAAAATATTTACTTTTATTGAATGTATGATAATATTTTGAAAATATGATTTTTTTTAAATACAACCCATGATCCACGATGATAATGAGGTATAGTGGAGGTGTCTGATATCTCAAACAACTATTTTCAAGTGAGTTGTTTGCTAGAAAAATATTCACAATCATCCAAACATGACTTTGCAATAATTATTACATGTAAGTCAATAGGAATAAATAGGAATTCCGTTTGAGATCCTCCTCCTTCTATTAGGAACTGTTATTCCAAGATCTAAAAAAGATATCAAATAAGGATTTATCTAAAATAATTGACAAATGGATTAACCATGTTTCTATCAAAAACACATACTCCATAAATTTGTCTAAACCAATGATTGATACCATCTATAAGGGCATGACTTTATACATTTCTTAATCTTGAGTAAAATCAAGAAATCACATTGAGGATCTTGTCACGTTTAGAGTTTTGGATAATTAGTCAATAAATATTACATATCAAGATGAATATTAAAATGAAGACACTTCTACTATAATAGATTTTTTCACAACAACAAATCTCATTAATTAAAACAAGGGTTTTTTTCTTAAAATATATCCTCTTAAATACTTCCTTTCTATTAACCATATTTATAATGTGTGAAAAAATTTCAAAAAAACAATGATGATAATTAACAACATAGTAATGGTTATAAAATATAGAAAGAAGACATTAACCCAAAAGTAAATACAATTTAATAAAACCATATTTTTCAATCATAAAATATCATCGGAAATCATAATATTTATGAATAACACATAGTAATCATAAATAATAAAGGTAACTTGAGGCATCCATATCATACATACATTAAAGATATCACAGCTATAGAGGGAGTAATATTTGGCATATCCATCATAGTATATTCCATAAATCTCTTAGGAGAAACATTCATGTTTACCCCCATTATATTATCCAATGCATTGGAGAGGTATATTGGGCTCACACTCCATAGGGTAATCATAGAACCACCCGTATATGTAAATAAAACCCAATAACCATAACATGTTCATAAAAAATAATAAGTAATAATGGAAGGATAACATTTCCCCATTGCAATCACAATATATCATTTCAATATATTGACATAATCAATGCATTATCACACCATTTTCAAAACCATTTAATACATTTAAAAAAGAGACTCTTGATACAAAGTGTCCCATACGACTTTTAATATTTTAAAATAAACATCATTTTAAAAAATTAATTTCCAAAGAAATAAATAACAAAAACCATTTTTAAAACATGGAAATTAATGAGAAATATTTAGAAGAATAAATCATTAACACATTTAAAATGATATTTTAGTTAAAGTGTTTTTTAAAAAATGAGATACTCTGATTAAAAATAATTGAGGAGTAACATGTAATCTGAAATTTATAATATAATAAGAATAATTGGATTCATAATATAATATTCTAAAGGGCAATATATACACTATATAAGAGTTAATTTGTGCATAACAACAACAAAGTCTCAATGGAATGTAAATTGAGATGAAAACCCTTATAAAGATGGTGTCCATAGATTGAGGATAAAACTATGACATAATTAAGTGTGAAAAATATATATAATCCTAACATAATTGGATATTATGTATAAAAGAATCATTGTTTATTTACACATATTCATTTCACACCATAATCAAGAAGTTTATGTTTATCCCAATGAATTGAAATTGGGTGAAGAACTTCCCTTACTGAAATTTGACAGCCTAACAGTGTCACTATGAAATTTAGAAAATTAGTTGATGAGAGAGTATGGGGTATCTAATCACCTAGATATATAATTTACATAAATATTCATATATAAGAACATATACCAATATAATAAGTTGTAAATTAAAAGGCATAACAAAAAAAGTCTTTTAAAAAGAGGAGGGTGAAATGTACCCTTACCGATTTGGTAGCCTACAAAACATACACCGTATGAAAGAAAGATAATCTAATGAATAGGTAAATACTCATTAATTAACATATATGATACTAATTATACAATCATGGTCAGTACATCAACTATACGATAGTAAATAGTGGTAATATAGCATGAATCTCATGGGAATAAGAAGAGAGATGAAAACCCCTTACCACATAGCAATCCAATCAAGTCGTATGAGAAAAAATTAACAACCACTAAATGATTCACAGAATACCTTGAATATAATGATAATAATGATAATATATATCCAAATTCAGAACAAAATACAGAACATGAAATAAATAAGTGGTGAATAATGAAAATCTCACAGAATTAAAAGTGTGATAAGAAATCCCTTACCTTCTGTCCAACATGACTTGTTTTTTACTTGTTCATCCTGAATAATAAACTAATGTTAATTTTTACTTTCTTAATAACCTTTTTAATGTTTATTATTATTTGTATATCACTTATTATAGTTTTTTATAAATTATCCAATCATTTATGTTTATAATGGTAGTTTGTTCGATATTTTGTACTTGAGTAAAAAATGGACTTCTTATAATTACATGTTTCCCTTGCAGTAATTAGTCTATTATCTCTAGAATGATATTCATGATTTAGATATCATATATATAATATTTATCAAATATATAGTTTTATTTATAATATTACATATTTGGAGATATGAAATGAAATACACCATTCGTGGAGACGGTTAGTCGTACGTACACATGAACGCTAACTCAATTTCTATTTCATATTGTAATGGAATTAAAACAAAATGATAATAATTATATTATAATTATAGTATAATATCTAATATAATTTCATTAATACTACCCTTTATATATTCCACATAAGGCATGATCGAGTCATATCACTTTGAGGGGGTAGTAGTCTGTACTTCCTCAAATGAAATTATCGCGTTTACCCATAATGAAAACCATACAGGTATGTTATAAGTGGAAAATACATAAGAAAAAAAATATAAACATGATATATATATCTTATATAAATACATTTCCATCATAATGGCCACCATGAGAGGTGGTAGAAGATAATTGAACAATCATTGTTTTGTGAGGTGTTAGTTTGTCCTCCACAGATACTGTATGTTCTTCTTCTATTGAATGGAGGTGTGTGTAAATTTAGTTCGAACCCTTATTATAAAACCATCCTAGTAAATTTTGGATACTGGATCTATTTAAAAATAAAGGAATAAAAATATTTTAGGTTTCGGAGAAGTAAAATAATATAAATGATGTTAAGAGAAATTGTTACATTTAATTTGGGTAACCCCCATTGGTTTTAACCCAAAAGACTTATTAAATTGACAGAAAACCAAGGTAAAACTTTTAGGTCAAATAGAGGGATCATGAGAGATTATTGGGGTAGGGTATGGATGAGACAAAGGGATGGAGAGGTGTGAGGAATGTGTTACAAGTGAGGCATTTTTATAAGGGGGAGAAGGGGCTCTTTTGGAAAGTGTGAAAATATTTTTTTTATATAATGCTTTTAGATTTTTGAAGGTCCAAAAACAATTAATGGTGAAGATAAAATGACACATGGTAGAACTATATTAATCCAATAAGAATTGGATAGGTTTTGAATGTTATTTTAATATTTATAGTCTTATTTATTTTAATCATTTATTAATGAGGTAAATATTTCATCATTTTTGGGTCATAAATAATTTTATTTATTCGATGTCATAAGATTATAAAACAAATATCATGATTTATGGAATATTTTTATCTTTCCATTGAATATATATAGTCTAAAAGATAACTTATATAACCCTATGTAATAATTAATTTATTAAATAATATTTGTTTTTGTCATTTTTATTTTTACTTTAAGTTAATTAAAATAAAGTGTATTATAACTCTTATGTGGCTCAATGGGGTCCCAAAATATACCCATGGATACCAATTGTTTTCAATGAATCATCCAATAAGGTTAACTCAAATGTTAAGATAATTTTTTGTTATTATGATATTATTTTTACCTTGAATTACCCTATTAACCATTAACCGCCGTAAATAAAAGTCAAAAGTTAATATTCATCTAAAAATTATTTTTTTCTTATTGAACCACATTTTATTTTAATAATATCGATGTTTGTAATATTTTTTAAATTTAATTAATAGAATTGTTAAATTTTTATTTAAATAAAATAGTCAGTTTTTTAACTACTACTTAGTGGTTTCACTATTCATAAAAAAGTGATGTTTTTTAGAAAAATACCAAAAACTCATCCTGAGTTATATTTGATATTTAGAAATAAAAAATGATGTCCATTATACAGAATTCCAAAAATATATGTTTCATTTCTGAATTTAAAATTTATTCTATTTTTCAAAACTAATAGCGTGTTTTTCAGAAACAATATCTATCATATGATTGATACTTCTTTATGCCAAATTTCAATGTGATATTTTGTACAATGACCAGCGTTGGATAAAATGTTAAAAAAAATCTATTTACACTTTAAAACAAATTTCAAAGATAATATAACCATATAAATATATTATATTAAAAGGCCATTTTGAATTAAAATACTGTATTTTTTCTTTTTATCAAAAAATAAATTTTATGAGAAAAATACACAAAAAAAATTCCACAGTAATTTTTGATGCCCCTATTATAAATAATATTTGTATTATAACGAATAGAAAATATACTAGTGACCATAACTAGATTTAATGATTGACCTCCATATAAAGATGATAAATCAACATTTTAGTGAATATTAGGGTATTTTTTCTTTAAATAAAATTATTTTCTTATTTTAAGCCTCCAAATTTTATTGGTTAAATGTAAAAACATATAACAAACATGTATAATCATATTTTAGTTAGTTATGATCATTCCTGCAAATACAAAATCTTTGTGTTAACAACCATTTAAAATAATAATATTATATTATTAGTGTGAAACGTAGGATTTCGATGAAACCCATTGTTGGGTTTCAGGTACGTCATCGAACATAGAATCCCAATAAAGCTAGAATAAAAATTTTATTCAAAAATATTAATAAGTATGAAAAATGTCATGTTCTTTATTTACCTAGGATGTTATAGTGATTATACCTAATCGTTTACTATGATATATGATTAATAACTTTCTCCATTACCATCTCACAAAATCAACAAATAAGAGAATTATGAAGTCGAATATGAGCATGAATTGTGGAGACCATTTAGTAATGAATGTTTGATTTCCATCACATCACAAATGATGAAGGAGACACCCAAAATAGTGTCCTATAAGAACATGAAAATATTTTATGTGTAAAAAATAAGTACATAAAATAGGTAATTGATGAGGAAAAATTAAAATTTGGGTTAACGTAATGGATAAGAGTAAAAGCCTCCCCAAGGTATTATTGATACTTGAAAATATTAAATGTTTAAGGTATGATATTTATGAAAATCAATGACTTAGGTTGGAAACTCATGAAATTAATTAACATGTCTTTATATGTAATGTTCATACTTTTCGTGATGAAGTCATTAAAAATTAAATAAGTATAGAAGGTGGGATTATATAAAAAGATGATAAATCGGAGTTAATGGTTTATGAATGTAGTTTAATGATTACTGATATTGAGTTTATATTAATGAATTATATTATTAGATTATTTTACATATGAAATTATGGGTATAATAATTATGAAATTCTTAATGTTTTTACTATATTACATTTTCATAAATTATTTGAGAAAATATTTTTATAGGTATAGATGACTAGGACAAGTGATCTAGTGGTAAGATGATTGTTTCTGAAAACATGTTAATGATGGAATACACACTAAATATGTTATAAATTTTTGTGATAGTAGGGATAAATTGATTATTATGATATATTATTGGAGACTGCGAAAGTGGTTGGTGGTTTGATGGTTTTTGTTATCCATTCTAGTGTCTACTAAATGATAATATTTACTAAATATATTTGGGAAACATATATTTTATTTGTGGATACAAGAGTATTTTACCCAATATTTTATATTGATTTAATTAATTATAATATTATTTTAAAATATATTATCAAGGTATTTAAATGTTTCAATAATACCGACTTCATGGGATATTAATGATAAATTGATAATGTAAATTTATTGACCATATTTTGAATTGTTTGGATTTGGGGGTTGGGGGCTTATGGTTGACGACTTATGGAATTTCTTATGTTAAAATATTGATATTATATTTTCTATTATACTATTATTTATTAAATGATAAAATTTTCTTTCTTATTTGTTTTCTATGATGAATGAATGACTTATAAATCATTATATTCTTTAAATGTGAATTAAAAATGAAAAATTCATCTTGAATTTTTATTTCCTGGTGCAGGAGATGAAGTGTAAATAGATAAAAACAATATAAAAGGATTATATAATACTTATTAAAAGAAAATAATCATTTATATTTATTTTTTATTGTTATTTATCATGGTAATAACATAATCCTACATCATTAGTAAAAACAACACATAAAAAATGTTAACCATTTACTTTTCAATTAGAGAAATCAATGGACTTTTACCTAATAATAGCTTTATTTTATTATGGTTGTTATTACTATAAATACTATTTTAAATTTCACTCTCCTTTAGTTCATGTATTCTACTTTTCTCTTCCATGTTTATATAATCACTTAAAAATTATGTTCTCCAACATGGAAACTATGTTATGTGACCATTCCAGATAATCTTCAACCATCCGATTCTCTCATTTCAAGAAGATGTTATATTAAACCATATCATGATTTCGGACTTCAAGATATTTATTTTAAAAAAATAAACCCATTTATTATTTATAGAAATTCAAAATTATGTTGAAGAAATGTTTTATAGGGGGATAATATGACAATGTGATATTTTAAAAGTGGAACATCTTATTTAATAGCATATATGAAATGAAACACAAAGCGTTGAAGAGAATTTAACACCTCAATATTTTATATTATTTGTATATATAAATAAATTTAATTCCTTTGATATATAACATTACAACAAACCTTGATATTCAAAAAAAATTACGTTTAATAGAATATACCACAAGCACCACTGAACATCGATGAACTGAAAAATATTATTTAAATATGACGTTTATAAACTAACTGTCAAATTGGTGGGTATGAATTTTATTGAGTTTTTTTAAATATTTATTTATGGGTCCTAATCAGAAAAATTAATTGAATAATTCATATTAAATAAGTACTCAATATTACGTATTGTAATTTTTCTTCCAAAATTGAGCTTTCTCAAAAATGATTTTTTTTAATAATTTATAATTTAAATCTAGAATAATAAAAAATTTATATTTTAGAAATAATATCATTTATTAATTATTCATATCAATCTTATATTAGGATATTTTTTATGTATTTTCTTAAAATTATTTATTTTTTAGTGAATAGTGAAAATACATATTTTTATTTGAAACTATATTTCGTCCACCACTTGATAAGATAAACTATATATTGAAATAGTTTGAAAATAAAATAAGTTATATTATAATATAATTAATGTAATTATACACATTGGAATCGAATTCATCTATGAATTTGGTACAAAATCAAAATTAGATTTCATAATTGCATGTTTTGATAAAGTATTTTCGTTGCATTTTTTCAGTTTAATATTACATCCTATTCTATAAATTTTTTGTCATTTTTTTTGAAAAATGTGAAATTTTATATATTTATGATGTAAACATTAACTAAATACTTTTCTTTTATTTTTATCAACATGAATAGTTACGTTGGTAATTTGTGTTGCCACAATAAAGGGTAAATCAGGAAATTGAAATGAAAATAAAATTCTATGAACTAGAAAAGGAACATAACATATGATATAATCTTATTGTTTTAGTAAATGTTTTCTATAATAATCTAGTATTTGATAATATATAATATTATGGCCATTTGGATTATATTATGACATTTATTATATTTTATTCCCTGAAATGTCTAACATGTCACAGTCGTGTTTTTAATAACTGTAATATTTTTTATTTGAGGTTATCGAGAAGATAATTTAGACTATGAAAATAATATTGAAATATAAAATATTTATCTTCATCATGTTCAATTTTTTAGTTTTAAATGATAAATTGTCTTTTTAAAATTAAAATTATACACTAAAACATTAATTTTTCAATTAATTGAAAAATAAAAACTATCATATTATAAAAATTACTATTGATAGAATTTCAGTTGAATAATGCGATCAAATATTTTTCTTGATGATAATTATATTTTATGGATATAATTTTTCTTGATGTATTGATAATATTAATCATAATGTAATGACTAGTTTTAGAAATTTCCATTATAGATATTTTATAATAAATAATATTTTATTAAATGATTTCAAATTAATAAAGATATCATTTTCATCCAAATTAATGTAATGCGGTAAAATAAATTTAACATTTTCCATTTATTGGCCTCATTAAATTTATAGTAATATTATATACCCTTATATAGTTGAAAATATTAACAGTTTGGTAATTGTAAAAGGGGTTCACCATATGTTAAAATAAAAGTAAATGTTAAATCATGAACTATAATTCCAAAAAAAATTAATGAGACTATTTCAACCCACAAAATTCATATAATTTATGGTACGTATTATTGAGTTATTTTCAGTTGAATATAAATGTACATTAATTTAATTAATTGCGATCTTACCATGGTTTCCGCCACCTCATTTATAAATAGGATCCTCTTTATTATATTAATTTCATAACATTGATCCACATTTCCCAAAAAATCATCCCATTACTCATAAACACATTCATATTCCTAATCTTGAGGTTCATACACTTCTAAAATATCAAACCTAATACATTTATCATTATTTATGAAGGCAGAACAACAAAAAAAGTGTAATTTTCTTTTCCGATTATTTTAGAATTATTTCACATTTTACTTCCTCTTCATTGGTTGTTTCCATGAAAACATTTTATCACCAATTTCATCTACATGTTTATATGTATTCATTATTATGAAACAACCATGTTCTAAATTATATAAATAATATGAAAAATAAATTCAACACACGTGCTTACTTACATCTTTCCATCTCCACAATACAGTGTAATTTTTACATCCCCACATTTAATATATGGTTATAATGATGGAAATAGTGGACAAATATTATAATTATAATAGGTTACTGACTCATTAAAGGTTATATTTTCTTTATATTTATTTTTTCCAACCATTAAAAAATGAAACACCATTCATGTTTACATTTTTCCTACCATATTAGTGGATGATATATATATCATTTTACTTTCAAAATATTATATAGATGAAAATAATTATATAAATATTTATTATTTAATAAAATTTTACCATGTATATTAATCCATATATAATAGAACCATGATAAAAGATAAATGAAAAAAACAACAAAAATAAATCATACATGAAAAAAAAAATTCATAAGGAACAATGATTTTAATAAATAGTTATTAATAAATGGATAAACTACTATTACGATAAATATGAATATGGTTCATAAGGAATTTATAATAAATATAAATCGATTATACATGAATTTTAATAATATTTAACTAGATGGATTAATAAGGTAAGGGTTTCACATCTCTCCTTTTTTCTTGGAGACATATGTCATATTCACCACTTATATCAATAGTATGGTGTATATACTACACCTTTGATATAATTTATCATGAATCAAATTATCTTCATATTATTAAATTTTCATTTTAATTTATTTATTTCAAAGGGATTATATTAAAATAAACCAAAATTGGTAAGGGTTTATTTTACAATATCATTATTATTTTGGAATCATTATTTTTGACACTCTAGAGGTGATTATATTTTAATGTCCATGTATTATAAATTTTTTCTAATCATGTAATAAATATTACAAATTATTGTTTAAAAACAATTATTCCATTTTTTTCATTTAGTAAAATGATTTTAGATGAATATTATTGTCATTTTCTAAATATGGTTCATTTTAATTTTTCTTACATATTTATGAAAGGAACATCTTTTAAACTTATAAGTCATGAACATAATTTTTAGAACTTATTTTTCGTACTTATTTTACATTCATCATGATGAATCTTATAAATAAATATTATAGTAAAATATTAAAAGTCACTTTTAAAATAAAATTATTTCATTGATACATATACAATTTTTAGAATTTAAATGTTATATCCAGTATTAGAAAGTGTATTTTCCTCAATAAAGATTCTTTCAATATTATCAAATAAATTTATCTATGTCAACATAGATAATTGAATATTATGCTTTTAGATATATTATAATAAAATTTTTCATCATATTTCATTACATTGTCTACTATCAGTTTAATTGGATAATGTATTTATAATCCATATGAATAGTTCTTATAATATGGGAAGTTCATTATTTTTTTATGTAAATTTGGTTCATTTTTTGTCAGTTATTCATAGAATGAATTAATTTTACTTAAAAAGTGATTGGAAGGGCCCACTAATTTCCTTCAATACATTGGTCGAACTCATGAGACAAACTAGCTTGGGTTTTTGGCAGATATATAACCCATTTATGTAAGATGTCATGGAATAAGGTTGTGATAGTTTGGTTATGTTATCTTGAATTATGAATTACCTTATTAAGAGTATAGTAATTGATGTAAAATTTATTATAATATTAATTAAAATTTCCATAGAATAAATTCATTCATATATGATTATATATTTGGAATCATTTTATAATTAATTATTACTTCCATATTATGATATAGTTATTGATTAAATGAAATGAGTTTTAGTAATTTACCATTCCATATTGTTTTTTCTTATTTATTTTTGAATTATATAACTACAGACATATGTACACTGATCATCTGATCTCACCCCTAAATTATGTTTCATTTTCCATAGGATACACAATGTGTTTTTTGAATGAAATACAAGAATATGATAATAGAATTAATTTTGTTCTCAATGAAAAATCATTGTGTATTTATTTTTATGTCAATATGAATTTCAAGTATGTATCTTTTTTATTATTACAATTAAGCTACCTATTCAATATGGATGTGATTTCTGACACCTGGTATGAATATAATTATGTAACCACGAACTCGAGGATATTGGGGTAAGGGTATATAAACCAGTATATTTTGTATTAAATATTATTCCATATATATTTTGACATATGAATTAAGTATAGATTATCTAGTTTTTTTTTTCTTTTTTATTTATTCTGCATTGTGTTTTATTTTTTGTATCCAATTTTTTGTTATGTTAAAATTCTACTTTTGACATCTAAATTCCATTTATTTTGTAAATCACAAAATTTTTTTTAAATACATAATTACTAACTCATTCATATTTAATATAATATTAGAAAATATGTATATATTTTTTTATCATCCATTCATGTTCATATGATAATAATCACTATCATGAGTTTTCCTTAAATAATTCAATCCAGGATTATTGTAATTTTTCATGACACCATTTCAATCCTACACACTGACTATGATTTATATAACACACACCCAATAAAATTTATATCACACAAATTAATATGTTTTTTATCATAAACAACGAATACAATTTAATTGTACACACTGTCAAGGATTCATAGTAACAATATTCTAGTATTTATATAATCATATTTACTATTGTAATGAAAATAATCAATCCCTTTTCTTCTAGTTTTCCATATCCAGAAACCAATATTTTAATGAATGGAAAACCATTAATATCAAAATGATGTCATGTATTCTATTTCAGTATTAATAAGAATTGATTTCATTGATTCAGTTATAATTTGACCATTAGAGTGGAATTTATACTTGTACTTCTGAGATTTCAAGAGAAAATCTGACCAAAGGAGTCCCAAAAGGCCATAGGGACAAAAAATTAAATACCAGATCATTTGAATGAGCTCAAGATGCAGATTGATAAAAATGATATAAACTGTGAGAGATCTCACAAATTAATGCTACATTAAAAAACATTGATGTGCACAGGTAGTTTGTAATGCACCGACCAAGAAGCCCAGATCTGGTGCATTATTTTAATACATTTATATGATTACATGGAATCATGTCATGAAGCACCGATCAGTTTAGCAGTCTTGGAAAATATGTTACATACATGTAAATTACATAATACTTTCTAATATAAAAAATATCATAAATAAGTTTTTTATAACTCTATTATAACTCTATAATAACTATACATAAAAATCATAATACACTACAAGGAATCTTGGGAAATTAAAACATAAGAAAGGGTTGATCTTAGATGCTCAGTAAGGGTATATGATTCAACAGAAGTTATTATCATTTAAGGAAAGAAATATAGTTAAAAATAAAGCTTTAAAAAAATAAACATTAAAATAATATGGAAAAAATAAATAAAACTATACCATATAAACATGAACATGGATATTATACTAGCCAAATAATCACATGTAATAGCTATTTTCACAATAAGGTAATAAATAATACCATACATAATAACTAATACATCAAGGCCTTGTGATAAGACCATTCACAAATATTTTTTCAAGGACGTGTGCTAAGAAACTAGTTTGTCTCATGAGACATACTGATTCATATATGAGCTATAGAAGGCCCATCCCATCACTTATTTAGTCCAAATCATTCATCATATGAAATTGTTGAATCACAACCTAATCATTCGTATTAAAACTAGAATACAAAATTTCAATACATTAACTATAAACCATGAATGGTATAAAAATAACACATCCATAGTAAAACATATCATAACTCATTCAATACAATATGGAAGATTTCATTATAATAAATCATCCTTAATCCAGAATAATATCTATTAATGTAGGTTCACATAGATGAAAATGATCAGTAAAACACATTGATAAAAATATCTGTTTTTAAGAAATAATTTAAAAGTTTCCCAATTTATAAATTAATTCATTGATAAGTGATTATTGAATAAAAGATTCCCATAAAAATTTAAAAAGTTTTAAATTAATTTACATTTTAAAACAATCATATCCATATAAATAAATCCATAAAATCATTTTCAAAACATGGACATTAATTAAACAGATTTTCAAAATTAAATCATTAAAATATTTATAATTATGATAGAGTTAGACAGTACCTTCTATAAAGACATAAAATATTCATTTCAAAATAATTGTTTATGTAACTTTAACATGGATGATAAATATGTCCCTGTAAATACATATACATAAACAATATATGATAATAATGAGATTGTGGAATAACCATTACCTTATATCTGATACACTCTTTATGTTTCTAAAACTCATTTATAATTTTTTAAACATATTAATAACTTATTTGAGAATCATAATAATATTTATGATATCATATATGATTATTTAATGACATTATATTACAGATTTATAAGTAATTACATGATAATGTAACAATTTGAGTAATATCGCTTTGTTTATCCTATGTGTTTTGACTTGTTATTCTTGATAATATTACATAGATCATGATTTACATACTTCTAGAATGTATAATATCATTTATATATTATATATTTTTATTATATAAGTATATATAATACACATATATATAATATTGAATACACCGTTCATGGAGGCAGTAGGCCGTACATAAGAATGAACGATGTTTCTGTTTTTTTAACGTATTGAATTGAATTAATTGAATGACATATATATAAATTCATATATTTAAAATTTTATATATAGTTATAGTAGAATCAATATTTCCTATGTTACATAATAATGAATAATATATTTTTATATAATCATTCTTGTATTGTTAAAGTGGAGAATTAATCGCATCGTGTCATGGAGATGGTAGGTCGTACGTACGTACGAGCAACAATATTATTTTATTGATGATGAAATAGTATGTAATTATATGTTATATTATATATACTGAATCCTTAACATGATATATTTATTATTTACATCAATTATACTCAATAATTTTCAAATCCAATTAATGAAGGGTTGAATAACATACTACACCATGGTGTGGAGACGATAAGCTTTACGAATACATGTATGGTGATTTCATCATTAATAGGATGGATAGAATAATAAATAAGGTTGTAAAATATTTATGATAACATATAATTATGTATATGTTCTTGGAAATATTATTTTATTATGGAAAAAACAAATAAAGGGAAAGTGGAAGATGAAATGAACATTGAAATAGGTGGTAAAATAATTATCTCTTCCACGGGTGCTTCGTTTTGATTTGAATAAAACAGCCAAATAGGATGTATTTATGATCAATTTAGGGCCACTAGGATTATGCGAGGGTAGTTGTGATGTTGTTTTTATAGGTTTTGGACGATCCAAATAGCTATGGAGGTTTGAATTTAATAGAAGGAAAAGTATCATTTTATAAAAGTGGTGAGTGGCACTTTTTGAAAATATTGAAATGTTAATTTATTATAAAATTAATTTTCATTTTCTAATAGATCCAAAAGGATTATTTTCTAGATTATGGTGGATATGGGTCTAAATACTCCCTACCAATAGGAGTTATACATGTTTAGAATACCATATTAACATAATTTTTTAGACATAATATATAGTAAAATAGTTTAACATTTTTGATGCCATTTTGTATTATTATAATACATGGATAATTTAGATACTATAAAATTCCATGATAAACTCAAGTGGTTAATTATCAATATAAATAACATTATCTATGTCGTGATTCCAAATATTATATTTTTATGACAATTATAATATTTAAAAAAATATTTAAAAAAATTATTTATGTCAATTTTTACAGTATTTGGTATTTGTTTTTTGTTATTATCATGACAACCTAATTCATTAGAACCAAATTAATTGAATTAACCAAAAAATTTGGAATTAACCTATATAATTCTTTAATGGAATATATTGTTACAATATAAATTTATTTTAATATTTATAATATAAATTATTTTAATCTTTCATTAAAAAGGTAATTACTACAAAATCATTGTGTCAGGAATAAATTTTATTATTAAATATCTTCAAAATTAAAAATAAATATAAAATGATGAAGGAAATTTTTTTATCATTATATGGAATATTTATAGTTGAATTTATCTTATGTATATGCCTATATTAAAAATGTTTAAGTTATTAAAATTTTAATTTAACCCATTTAATTGTTCTATAAATATAATAACTGTTATAATCATTTCAAAGTTGATAAAAAATTATCTAATTCTTTTCCTAATGTTGATTTGGTTTTAAAAACAATTATATAATTTAATTAGGGCATGTGGTGGGGTAATTTTATAATATTATAATATTATTTTTATCTTTAATAACCCTATTTATATTTAATCACAGTAAAGAGAAATCAAAAGATATTATTCACCAAAAATATTTTCATTCTATAGAACAACATTTTACTTATTGATGATAACCATTTCTATTTAATTTTTTAAATTTTAATTCACAAAAGAGATAAAATTATGTTTTATAAAAATTATCAAATGTGCCTAGATGGTAAAACCCGTTAAAATGTTCAATAAAATTTTATATATCTAATGTTATTATTAAATGACTCCAATAAACAAAATTGGACTAAATCTGATATTATATATCAATTTTTACTTTATAATAAATTTAAATTAAAAATTTATTATTTAAATAAAATTCAGTATTAAAAAAATGTAGTATTTTTTACTACTCATTAAAAAGTTAATGTTTTAAAAAATATTCCAAAAAATTCACCCTAATAAAATTTTGAGATTCTGAATCTAAAAATGATGTCCATTTTGAAAAATAAATTTTATAAAATTAAAAAATGTGGGTTTTACTATTTATATCTACTTTTTAAATGACTATTTAGATTAGTCGTAGTGTACTAGAACTCGAAGCAATGTACAATGAAAGCTACTGTATTATTCAAAGTGAATCATACCAAGGAAGTTTGGGGTGTTACAGTATTCCCTCCTTCAGTAAATTTTTTCATCGAAATTTACACATAGGATTGAAAACTAGGGGTTTTACATTTCAAAATATCATAGTTGAAATATCACATCGAATAATAGATTAACGGGTCCTCTATTTTAATATTAATAAAGGTAAGTATGAAGGTTACCGAAAAATACATTAAAGGGTTCCATGTAGGAAGAAATGGATATGTATGATAAAACTCATCGTTATGTTTTTATGGAGAGTGGTAGTGAATATTATTATTAGAAAGATAATAATTTTAAAGCCCTAAATTGGTGATGATCTAAGCGACAATTTTATTTATCACAAAAAGAAAGTACTCAAAACATATTTTTTTTTATGATCAGCTCACTTGTATTGAATAATTAATTTTCTTCTTTTACTAATAACACAAAGAATCATTCTTAATTGACATATAGAGTATCATCCTTGAACTGATTCCTTCCACAAACTCATATTTAATTTCAAAATATAAATCCCAAAAATATTCTTTTAACTTCTATTATATAAGGTTCCAAATTTAAAAATATATCATTTAAATAATTAAAAATATTTTATAATAACTAGGGACTTCTGGTTGTTTAGTGGTAGGTGATAAATCCTTGTCTAACTTCGATTATGGGTTCGATTCTCGTAGGTTTGTCTAATGGGATAAGTTATTGCCCAATCTGAAAGTTGACCATTTTCTAAAACTATTGTTTAATATTTCAAAAATGATTTTAATAAATATTATAACCTTAAACAATACCATACATTGTTCAACATAATCAAATCTACTATTATTTTTATCCAACACACTTATGTTCGAACTCTCTCTAAATGGTATCTAAATTTTCAAAATCAATTGTAACATTTGATTCCCCTAAAAATGTAATGTTACTCATACTCAATATATGATTAACGCCATAATATTATAACCATAATGAAAAAAATTACTTTGATGCAATTCTTATATATATCACTTTCTTATTATTAAAAAATATAATTCTAGAACAAAAAACCCAAATACATTAATTATTCTACTTCGACCGTAGTACCGGCATAAGATTGACCATGATCCATTTGTTTCTACTGAGTTATATTTCCTTGATTATTTATGAAATAATTTTCATATAATCTTATATCATTGAAATTGTAGAATTGAACACTGAAACATCAGTCTTCCCCTATCAATCATGTGTTTTTGGGCCCTTTCCATTACATTAGTAACAAACGCCCATTATTTTTAAAGAAATGCCATGGTGTTTCATCCCACAATTATCACATAAGGTAAATATCACACCATCCCTTCTTCCCATTATATGTCTTTTGATTCATTTTCCTCTTCTTCTCATGATTTAATTTAATTTCATAAGACATAGAGAATTCGTTTTCCGTCTTAATATCACATGAGACTATATCTTCATACAATACAATGAGAATGATTGTGAGACCAATGATATTCGGAGGAATGGTTTTAAGCCCTCAAATAATTCATCAATATTGTTTCTTTTGTCACATATGTAGTCTATATCATTCCTTGATAACTTGTAGTGTTAACCTCGAACTTTGCAACATTCTTATCCCTCATTTTCCATAGGCTCAAAAATTTCATTTCCTTATCATCTTATTGTTCATGAGGAATGTACTTATCTTGGAAAAGTTCTTTAATCTCACTCCCTTCCATATTTTCTACTTCTTAATTCTCTTTCGCATTTTGGATTAATGACCACCATTGATCTTCATCACTTGAGAGATAATAAACTCTAATGAAAACCTTTTATATTTCATTACATCCCAAATAATATAATATTTTCTCTATTTAACATAATTATTTATCATCCACAAATAGATTTTTAGTCCCATTTAATTTTGGAGATTGGGTCTCATGAAGTGGTATAACATCTATCCACTGTGCTGTGGATCAGAATGCTAAATATGAGTAAGGTTATTATTCATATCCTGAGCCAATTTTCCCAGTAGTGTTATAATCTATTCGGTACTAGTTGTGTCACTAGATCCGTTATGATTTTCATTAATTTGAGTGAAATACCTACATGTATTACATGCATTGATAAAATTTCCATACCACCCACTAGGCACCATTTATAAAATATGGTATAACCTATATTAGGTTATGAATCATAATTCATAAATCCAAATTTGTAAAATACAACACAAAAATTTTAAATTTTATGCAAATATAATCCATATTCATAAATAGGATTCATTTGAGGAAATGTTTTTTCCTATATCCTTCATATTAGTTTTTAAGGAAAACATTAATTATCATAAGCATATCCCTCAGGAGTGACAAACTAGGTGTATAGTAATGCCTTTTTTCGTCAACCAGGATAACCTTAGTCAAGCCCGGAACACCTTGTAAGAGCTTTCACCCCAGTGTATATCTATTCTAGAACTACAACCACATGTAGAATGCAGGTAGGAATGTACTTCTTGGAATATCCACATAATCAAACCATTACCCAAAATCTATGGGGTTTTTCTATACATATCCTCAAAGTCTATATTAGGGTTACAATCCCTAATCTATGTTTTCCAAATCTATTTAAATTTTTTTCCCTATAATTCCTCTAATTACAAATATAAAACCTCAATCTAGAATCCCAAAGACGATGAATTATTTTAATAAATTAGCATGATTACAAGGAATCATGTCAAGAATGACCGATCTGTTTAGTAGTCTTGGAAAATATATTTAATACATGAAATTCACATTACACATTCTAATATAAAACAGAGCATAAATAATCCTTTGTGAATTCTATTATTCCCCTAGAATAACCCAACATAAAAGTCATAATGCACTTCTTGGAATCCTGGAAAATAAAACATAAGAAATGGGTGACCTCAGATGCTTAGTAATGGTAAATAGTTCAACAGAACCTATAAACGGTTAAATCATTAGTTATAAAAAATCAATCAACATTTTAATCATTAAACATAAACATAATATGGAAAAAATAAATCAAACAATACCATAACAACATGTTCAAGGATATTCTACAAGTATAATAATCACATGTAATAACTAATTTCAAAATGAATAAATGCATAATAACGGACATAATAACTACTCTGTCAAGGCCTTATGCCAAGACCATTTACAAATATTTTGTCAAGTACTTGTTTGAGGACACTATTTTGTCTAATTAGAACTACCAATGAATCTAGGGGCAATATTGGGCCCCGCTCGTCACTTACTATGTACAATGCAATCCTCATATGAAAATATTTAAACATATCACAAACATTCATATTAAAACTAGCAATCAAATGTCAATAAACTAATCATGATCCATTAATGGAATAAAAATATAAAATCCAGAGTCAAATATATCATAAATAATTCAAAACAATAAGAAATATTGTATTATAATAAATCAACCACAATCATGAATAATATCTAGTAAAGGATGTTGACATAATTGAAAATGTTTAGTAAAACACTATGAATGAAATATCCTTTTTTCCCTAAATCATTTAAATGTAATAATATTTATAAATTAATTCGTTGAAAATAAATATTTGAATCGAAGTGTACCCTACCACTTTGAAACCTTTTAACGTAACTAAAATTTTAAAACAATCATGTCCATATAAATAAATATTTATAATGATTTTGAAAACATAGACATTAATTATAATGATTTTGAATAATAAATATTTAAAACAATTAAAATGTGGTTATAGTTAAAAATTATCATCCAAAAAAATCTAAATAATCTTTTTGAAAAAATAATTTATTAAACATCGTCATGGATGATAAATATGTCCCATAAAATACTTATTCATAAACAATCTCACATAATAATTAGGGCGAGGAATTACCCTTTACCTTAAATCTGATATTCTCCGTATGAGTCTAATACTCTTATATAATGTTATTAAACATATTATTAAAATATTATAGATTCATAATAATATTTATGATATCATACGTGATTCTGTGATGACTTGTTGTTACCAATTTAATAACAATTCCAAGTTAATGGAACATTTCTGGTAATGTTGCTTGGTTTATCGTATGTCTTTAGACTTGTTATTCTTGATCACAGTACATATATCAAGATTTAATTACATAAATAATGTATAATATGATTTATATATAATATATATTGATAATATAAATGAATATAATATATTGATATATAAAATGGAATACATTGTTCAAGGAGATGGTAGGCTGTAAGTATGCATAAATGATGATTCAGTTTTCTTATCGTATTGAATGGAAGTGAGAGAATGACATATACAGACACAATCACACAAAAATATATATATTTATATATATAATTTACATATAATTATTATGTAATATAATTCATATTTATGAATAATATATTTTAATATATTAATTCTTGTACAGTTTAAATGGAGAATAAATATCATCACGTCATGGAGATATTAGGTCGTACGTATGCACTAGCGACATTATAATTTTATTGGGGGTAAAATCATATATAATGCGATGTTATATTATATATAAAGAATCATTAACATTTTATATTTATTATTTACAACAATTATACTCATTATTATACCCATCCAAATAATTAAGGGTTGAATAACAAATTACACCAGGACGTGGAGATGATAAGTCGTACGTACTCACAAATGCTGAATTTTTCATTCATTGGACCGATATAAAAATAAAAATGTTTATACCATATGAATAATAACCTCATAGTGTGTAGAAGTTACTGATGTTATTATTTTATTATGGAAACAACAAAGAAGGAGTAAGTGGAAGAAGAAGAAAACACCGATAGAGGTGATAAAATACTTACCTCTTCATCAGGTACTACCTTTTAATTTGATCAAAAGGGATCTGTAAATTTTAATTATGATTAAAATAAGGACACTGGGATTAAGTGAGGGTATTTTGGAGGATATTTGAATTGGGTTTATCAGAGCAAAATCGCATTGGAGGTGTGCATTTTTGAGAAGGGAATGTTGCATTTTATAAGAGAGGCGGGGCACGTTAAGGAAATATTGTAATATTAATTTATTAAGAAATTACTTATTTCATCCTAATATATCCAAATGGATTTAAATGGAGGATAATGTGGTTATGGGTAGAAATATTCTCCAAATAATGGTTTTATTTATGTTTATGTCATCACATTAAGCATATCATTTATACATAACCCTTACTTAAATAGTTTTACTTTAATAGTGTTTTCTGTATTATAAAAATAAATAGTTAATATAGTTTCTATAAAATTGTATGAGAACTTAAAGTTGTTCATTAATGATATATATTACATTTTATAAGTCATTTGGCTGAATAATATATTTTTAGGGATATTATATTATTTAATAAAAATATTATTTGTTTTAAAAACTCATTTATGTCTGTTTTGAAACTATTTAGTATTTTTTGGTTAAAGCCTTAACAACATGATTACTTCAAAAAAATACATTGAATCGACACTAACATGTCAAATACATCTATAAAATTATTTTATGGCATCAAAAGATTCAATTTAAATTTATTTTAATATTTATAATATTAATTATTGTAATCTTTCACTAATAAGCTAATTATGGCATCACAATTGTGTAATGAATAAATTTATACATTAAATGTCTAAAAATTTCAAATAAAAATAATATGATGTAAGAAATAATTTTATATTTTTAATGAATATTTATAGTCTAGTTTATCTAATGTATAACCCAATATTTAAAATGTTTTCATTATTAAAATTTAAATTGAACACTTTTAACTCTTCATTCTATATATTAAATGTCTCAATCCAACCCAAATGGATCAAAAAGGATCTTAATTTTGTCCTAATCGTGATTTTAGTTGATAAAACCCTTATTTAATAGAACTAGGACATGTGATCGGTTAATTTTATAATATTATAATAGTATTTTTACCTTTAATAACACTATATAATATTAACCGTGTTAAGTAAAAATAAAAAGTTACAATAAAAAATTATTTTAATCATATTGAACAAAATTATTCTTATTTATGACAATTGTTTCTGTCATATTTCTCAAATTAAATTCACAATAGTGGTAAAATTACATTTTCTCCTAATTTGAAAATGTGACTTGGAGGTAGGTAAAAGACGTTAAAATGTTCAATAAAATTTTATATATTTAAGCTTATTATAAAGTGACAAGAATAAATTAAATTTAACTAATATATATATTTTATATATATTATGGCCTTAAAATAAATTTTAATTACAAAATAATTATTTAAATAAAAATGTCGGGTTTAAACAACAATGTAGTGTCTTTCACCATTCTAAAAAAATAGAATGTTTTATAGAAAATTCATAAAATTCACCCTAAGATAATTTTTTATTCCTAATATTAAAAAGAATTCCATATTGAAACAGAAAATTTATAAAATTTTAAAAAATGGATATTACTATTCATATTTTGTTTATAAATGGTTAGTTTGATTTGATGTAGTGTGCTAGAACTCGGAGCTACGTACAACAAAAGATATTATATTATACAAAGAGAAGTGTATTGTGAATGCTTGGGTTGTTACATTTTACTATCATTAAATAAATTTCATCAATGAAATTTAATCTCGAGATTGATTTCAAGGGTTTTAAAAATTAAAAATGTCTTATTTGAAATTTGACATTGAAAAAGGGATTAAAGATGCCACTATTTTAAAATTAAAAATTTAATTATAAGGGTTACTAAATATAATACATACTAGTGTTCCATGTAGGAAAACATGGATATGTAAGAGAAAATTAACCATAATGTTATAATGGAGAGTGATATAGAATATTATTAGAAGAAAGTTAATAATATGGATGCCTTATATTTGTGATGATCTAAGGCACAATTTGATTCATCGAAAAAAGTATGTACTAGGAAACCATTTTTTTTGTTTAATGATCATTTACATAGTGTTATAGAATTAATTTTCTTCATATACTAAGAACACAAGGAATCAAAGATAATTAACATGTAGATTTCTTTCCTTTAACTAATTCCAACCACAAACTTAACTTTTCATCAAAATATAAAACTAAAAAATATTCTATCTATCTTAATCGTATCAAGTTACTAATATAAACATATAGAATTATATGAAAAAAAAATATTTTATAATAACCAAATACTTCTTGTAGTCCCGTGGTAGGTGATAAAACCTGGACGTACTTCGAATGTGGGTTTGATTCCTAAAGATTTTTTTTGATGTGACAGGTTATCGCCCAACCTGGACATTATTCCTATTTAAAACTATTGTATAACAATATATAAAAAATACTAGGAAATGTTTAACCATAATAATACCTTATAAAGTTCCTCTTAATCCATTCCATATTTTAGAGTTATCCAAAACACTTCTGTTCTAACTCACTCTAAAAGAAATCTAAATTTCAAAAATAAATTATAACATCAGATTCCCCATACAATGTAATGTTGCTCATATTGAATATTTTATTTCATTCACCATATTAAATCCATATTGAAAATAAAATGTACTATAGAATAATACTTATATATATATATATATCACATTATACTTATAACCAAAATATAATTATTCAATAAAAAAACATAAATAAATTAATCATTCTACTTTGACCGTAGTAGCATCCTAAGATTGACGTTGTTCTATTTGTTTTTTCATAGCTATATTTTCTTAAGGCTTTGAGAAATCAATTACACAATGTCAATTTTCATTTCATTTGTAGAATTGAACATTGAAATCAACTTTCCTCCCCATTCAATCCTCAGATTGGAGGCCCTTTTCTCCACATTTCTAACAAACATCCATTAATTTTATGAAAATATTACAGTGTTTCATCCGACAATTATAACATTTTTCAAAATAATTATTCCATTTTACATGTATCTATCTCTTAATCTTCCATTATATTATTCTCTAGATTTACTTTAAGGTCGTAAGACTTAGATTATTACTTTTTCATATTGATATCACATGAAACTATATCTTTGTACAATGAGAATGATTATGAGATCAATGACCTTCAGATAAATGGTTGTTAATCTAAGAATTGATAAATCATATTTCTTGGGTAATGTATATAGTTTGTATCATGCCTTGCTAATATTGTGATGTTAGCCTCATACTTTGCAACATTCACATCCTCATTTGCCTCAGTCTTATAAATTCCATTTCCATATCTACTCACTCATCACAAGAAACTATTTTAGTAGGAAAAGTTCTTTAATCTCCCTCTATTTAATATTTTCTACTTCTTCATCCTTCTTTGTGTTTTTAATTAATTACAACCAATGATTCACATCTCCTGATATAAGACAAACATCCATGATAACCTTTTCTCTTTCATTACATTACAATGAAAGAAATATTATCTCTATGGACCTTATCCATTGATCACCCACAAATGGATTTTTAGTCCCATTGAATGTTTAGGGTTGTGATCTCATGAAGCGGTCAAACAATGATACATCACATTGTGGATCTGGATTCCTCATATAGTTATATTTATTATACCTAACCAGAGTCAGCAATCCCAGTATAGTTATAAGGTATTTAGTATTAGTTGTGTCACAATATCCTCTATCATTATCTTGTATTGAAGGTAAATCCATTCATGGATTAGATGCATTGATTCGATTTCCATTCATTCTACCAGGAGAAATTATTAAACAATGATATACATTATATTTGGTAATGAATCCTAATTCATAATGCCACACTAATAAAATACATAAAATAAATTTTAAATTTTATGCATATCTAATACATAATTATAAATATGGTTCCTTTGAGAACATATTTACTCATAAATACATCATAATAGTTTGTAAAGAACATATGAATTATCCTAAGTATATCCCTCAGGAGTGTCATAACTAGTGTGTAGTAAGGCCCATTTTCATCTACCAGGATACTCCATGTCCTTCCCAGTACAACATGTCACGTTTTTCACCCCAAGGTACATCTATTCATTAACTGAGTCCACATAAAATATCCAGGATGGGATGTACTTCTTGGAATAATCATGTAATCCCAACATTACCAAAATTATAGGGGATTCTTCTATACTTATCCTCGATGACTATATTAGGGATACGAATCCTAATAGACACTTTCCAAATGTATTTATATTGATGTTTCTTATCATTATATAATACCAATTGTAACGCCCTGACCCCAGAATTCCGGAGCTGATGCATTATTTTAATACATTGGCCTTATTACAAGGAATAAAATATCAAAGGACCGACCCGTTTACCGGTATTAAAAAATTGATTACATAAATGAACATTACATTAAACTTTCTAAAATGAATTAATTTCATAAATAATCCTTTGGGAACTCCATTATTCCCCATGAATAACCATGAATAACAATCATAATACACATCTTGGCATATTGGGAAAATAAAACAAAAGAAACGGGTGAGCTCAGATGCGCAGTAAGGGTAAATTATTTATTGAAAGATATAAACATTTAAGGAATGATTTATAATTAAAACATCATCCTTTTAAATAATAATATATAAAATAATATGTAAAAAATAAATCATTCATTACAATAGAAATAGGCATATAGATATTCTACTAGTCGAATAATCACTTGTAATAACTAATTTCATTATTATGGAATGCATAATGTCGGACATAATAACATTTACGTCAAGGCTTTGTGCCAAGACCATTTTCAATTTTTTTGTCAAGGTCAAGTGTTAAGACAATAGTTTGTCTCATGAGACCTACTAATGCATCGAGGGAATATAGGAGGCCTTGCCTCTAACTTATAATGTACAATTAATTTCTCCCATGAAAATGTTGAAAAATAACATAATCAATGTATTAAAACCAGCATATGAAATGTCAATACTTTAACCATGAACCATGAATTGTATAAAAATAGAACATCAACATTGAAACATATCATATATCATTCAATACAATATGTAATATTGTATTATAATAATTCAATTAAAATAACAATTTTTTTATAAAGGATGTTGACATAGTTGAAAATGATCAGAAAGAATCATTTTGATAAATATCCCTTTTTATGAAATCACTTAAAAGTAACAGAATTTATATATAAATTAAATAAAAATTGATTATTGAATCAATGTGCCCCAAAACTATTTCAAATTTATTAATGGAATTATCATTTTAAAAAAATCATGTCCATACAAATTAATCTTTATATTCATTTTGAGAACATTTACATTAATTAAATAGATTTTGTAAAATAAATCTTCAAAAAATTTGAAATGAAGATCTACTTAAAAGTACCTTCTAAAAAACATGAATATATGCATTTATAAAAAAATTTCTATGAAACATGGACATGGATGATAAATACATCCCAGTAAATACTTATACAAAATTAGTATCAGTAATAATGTGATTGATGAATTTACCCTTACCGAAGATCTGATACTCTTTGTACATGTCTAAAACTCATATATAATTTTTTTCAAAAATATTAATAAATTATTTCATAAACATAAAACTATTTATGAAATAATATATTATTATTTTATGAAATTATATTACACATTTATTAACAATTAAATGTTAAGGAACAATTTTCGGTAATATCGCTTTGTTTATCATACGTGTTTTGACCTCATATACTTGATAATATTTTTAGATAATGATTTAATTTCTTTAATAATGTATAATATGATTAAGATATCATATATATTCAGAATTTAAATATATATATATATATAATGGAATAAACCATTCCTTGGGACTGTAGGCCGTACGTATGCATGAAGGTTGTTTCCGTTTTCTTATCGTATTGAATGGATGTGAATGTCATGTTTGTATATACACAGGAATATATATATATATATATATATCATTTTGGTAGATTTATTATATCATATATTTGAGGATTATGAATTATATATCTTTATATAAACATTCATGAATGTTAAAGTTGAGAATGAATCTCATCCAGTCATAGAGATGGTCGGTCGCTTGTACATGCGAGCGAAAAAATCATTACATTGAAGGTGAAATCATATGTAATTTGATGGTATATAATATATACCGAATCATTAACATGTTATATTTATTATTTATTGCAATTATACTCATTATTTTACCCATCCAAATAATTTAGTGTTGAATAAAAAATTACACGATGATATTGAGACGACAAGCCGTAATTACACACACATGATGAACTTTTCATTAATAGGTTGGATAGAATATTGAATATGATTATTCCATATTTATAATAACATCTTAGTATGTATAATGAACATGATTTATTTTCTTATTATGCAATAAAATAAGAATGTGTATGTGGAAGATATGAAAACGTTGAAAGAGATGATAAAATAATTACTTCTTCTTCAAGAGCTTCATTTTTATTTGAACAAAAGGGATCCATATGATTGATTTATAAAAAAAATAAGGCCTCTAGGTTGATTATTGAGTATTTGAGAGGAGATTTTAGTTTGTTTTGTCTTTTCCAAATTGATTTGGAGGTGTTTATTTAATAGACGGGGAAATACCATTTTATAAGATATGTGAGGGGTACTTCAAGAAAATCGTGAAATAGTAATTAATAATAAAATTAAATTTAGGTTTCTACTATCTATAAATGAATTTATTTTGAGTATATGGTGGGTATGGGTCTAAATAATCTCAAACAATAAGTTTATACATGTTTAGGTAACCATATTAACCTTATCATTTAGACTTTACCCTTTGTTAAATAGTTTAACTTTTACTTTGTCTTCTTGGAATATTATATAACATTGTTAGTATAGTCACAATGAAATTCCAAAAGAACATCAAGTGGTTCATAAATAAAAGACCTAACATTATCTAACTAATTTTTCTAAATCCTAGATTTTTAGGACTATTATATGATTTAATGAAAATGTTTTATTTTTAAATACTGATTTTTTTAAATTTTGACATTATTTAATATTTGTTTTTTTTAAGTCATATCAACATGATTACATTGAAATAATAAATTTAATCAACCCTAACATGTTATATTCACCAATAAAATTTTGGAATGACTTCATAAATTACAATTTACAGTAATTTTATTATTTTTAATATCAATTATTTTAATCATTCATTAATAAGGATATTACTACATCATCATGGTGTTAGGAATAAATATTACTACATAATGTCTAAAAATTATAATAAAAAATACTACGATGTAGTAATAAATTACAATTTAAAGTTATTTTAAGTCTTCATTAAATACAAAAAATGTACAAATCAAATCCAAATGGATCAAAAAGGACATTATTTTAGTATTTAGATGATTTTTGTCTAAAAACACTTATTTAAATAAATTTGGAAATGTGTTGGAGTAAATTTATAATATTATAATATTTTCTAATCATAAATAACCATATTTATTTTTTAACCGTGGTAAATAAAAATAAAATGTTATTAATCACATAAAGGTATTTTAAATCCTATTGAACCACATTTTACAAAATGATGACAAAAATGTCTGTAAAATTTCTAAAATTTAATTCAAAGAAGTTGTAAAATGAAGATAAATTAAAATGTACAAATGTGCATAGAAGATGGGTAAAAGACATTGATAATTTTAATAAATTTTAATATATATATTCTTATTAAAAAATTACTCCAATGAATTAAATTGGACTAATATATGTATTGTGTATTTATTTTTACATCAAAAATCCTTAAATTAAATATAAATCATTTAATTACAAATTTAGTTATAAAAAATAATGATGTGTCTTACACTATTCATCAAAACTTTAATGTTTTTAGAAAAATACCAAAAATTAAATGTAAGCTAATTTTGATTTTCAAAATCTATAAATGAAGTCCATTATGAAAAATAAAATCTCTTAAATTTCAAAAGTCGGTATTACTATTCTTGGCTGCTTTTTTAAATTTCTAGTTTGATTGGGCGTAGTGTGCTAGAACATAGAGTAACGTATAGCTCAAGATATTGTATTATTCAAAGAGAAGAGTACCGTGGAAGCTTGGGGTGTTACATTGTGAACCACTTGTTCTACATACTAGTAATCGTTAAGAATTTTTTTCATTATGTGACACTGATTGTTCCAATTACAATTGAATGCTTTGGTTGAATGGAATATAACTGTTTTGATACTTTTAGAATCGATGGATAATGAGGCTAGGAAGATATAGGTGTAGATAACCATCTTGATCAAGGGATTATGTGGATAACAAGATATATACCTACATATCATCATATCATGGTCTTACCCTCGTGTTAGTATAAAAAACGTTCCCAACAGTATAAATCCAAGGTCCTATATACAATGTTATGGGATGCCCTTCTCCTTGGGTTTAAATAATTGTATTCATTTACTTGATTCAAACTTATGTGGCTTTGTAATAGAAAGGGAATCATTTTTTATATTCATATTTCAATTGTCTATTATGTGACTATAATCTTTATAATTAATATTTTTGGTATTAAGATTAATTCATTTATGAAATACGATTCAATATACATTATGATAGAATCATTTATTGTTTCACCGTATTTATCATAACCATATTTACTACCATCCATATCATGCATACTCGGATTGTATCACTTCCTTATTGTCAATAAAATTAATTTTAAATACCACCAATAAAATACTTATTGTAACTTACAGATTTGGATATTAAAATCGTTGGAACCAGGGACAAATTTAATTATAGTTCAAATACAAAAGAGGTTTTTGAAAATGATAAGTTTAATTATATGAAACTCTGTTTCCTTTAAGTATAAAAGCAGCTATTTTTAAAACAAAAAACTAAATGCTTCTTATATTCTTTCATATCCATATACATTATGATCCAACAATTAGTATTAGATTGGGTTTCCACTACATGCATATTTTTTTAATTTCTTTATCATGTTACTTAATTATTAATTAATAAAAGATTTGGTTATATAATTTTGTGAAACTAACATTTATTGTAAAAAAAGAATATTTTTTATTGTGATAGAGGTTGCAAAACATAATTTTGGATATATTGATAATCTCAATTCAACTAGAAATTTTTTAGATGGAAATGATTATTAATATTGTAGTGACAGAATGAATACCTTTGTAATAAAAACTATATTTTATAGCTTTGTTTTTCTCATGGGAGAATATAAAATTCCTTAAATCGAAGTTAGAGCCTTTACCAAACAAGAGAGACCAGAATATCTCTTGAATTATATGACAATAATACATTTCATTTTTATATGGATAGATATATAGTGAGCCATATTTAATCATGTGAAGAAGACAACAGTATTTGGATGATGTTAAAAATTACTCATTCCAGTACATCTAATGATATTGAAATAATAAGGGCCATACTATGATAATATTATTAGTCTTTTGAATTTTATTATCAAGAACCTAGGGTTTTGGTCTAATAAAGGTTCATGATAATTGTGAATAGTGTACAATACATGTGAATGAAAAGATTAGATATTGATATCCTTCTAAAAAATACAGTAGATATTAAGTGAAATGAATGTGAATCCACAAGAACAGCTTTTTATGAGTCAATTAATGTCACAAATGTAACACATGATGAGTAGTTTGGACCTATTTTCCAATATGATAATAGATTGAATGAAGATGCTAAAAATCCAAAAATAAAAATAGTGAATTATCTTTTAATAATACTTTAAATAAAAAGGATTCTTAGACTATTGAAATGATAGTTATTTCCTTAAAAACAAAGAAATTTTTGTGTAATCAGACACATGTGAATAAATAAATTTGAAAAATGAATTATCCTATATAGCTTGAATGGTGAAAATAATTTTTGTAAATAATCAATATCATTATCTATATAAGATAAGAAAAAGAGAATAAGAATGTTTCTAAAGTTAACAATTATAAATGAAATTGGTTTGAAATATATGACTAGATTGTCAATGTTCAACCGCAAATAAAAAAATTAAAGGAATCCTGATAGAAATCAGAAAGATTATTACAATCAAAACGGAATGAATGTCATGAATGTAAATGATTCATGTGGTGATAGTGGTGGAGATTCTTCTTATGATTCTTTTGAAAATTACAATAATCCAAAGATGAATATAAGTATTTATACCCTAATACCTTATGAAAGTAAATATTTTAAGTAAAAGGTACACAATTCTGATTCATTTAAAATTATGACTTCAAAAAAAATTCTGATGAAAATAATTATATTTTTTCTGATAGTGAAAATTAAACAACATTAGATTAATCTTTACCTTCAGATGTAGTATTTTCTAGACTTTTAAATTTTATTTAGAATGAAAATTGATATGTATATAAGAAACAAGAGAAATTAAATTCTACAATATATGTTTTGACAGAAAATGAATAATATCATTCTATAGATCATGATAATAATTTTTTAAAAATTAGTTATATTTGTAATAAATGTGATGAATATAATTTTAATAAGGTTAATCTTTCAATATATTTTGAGAAATTCATTTATGAAAAAAATATTTTATAAATAAAAATGACTTCATAAACTAATACTAAAGTTAGTAATAATTTATTAGTTAGACTAAATTCTAATATATTCTTCTTAAAGAAATTCTTATCCAATATTATAGTTGGAAAGGATGGTTTTCATAAAATTTATAAATAACTACATCCACAATGTAATTGTTTCGGAATAGCTTATACTAAATGTAACCTATTTCTTAGTAACAAATATTTTGTTCTTAAAAATTCCACCATTTTAAATAAAATGTCAAACTATATATCATTGGAAAAAAATTCGTAAATTAAAATTAAATATTTTGGATTTCAAAAAGATGATTTATTAAAATACATATGGATTCCAAATGTTTTTCTTTTAAAAAAATTAGAATCGACGAATGATTGGATTCAGAAATTCTAATTGTTTTGATTTCTGGAAAACAAAGGAAGTGTCGACAATAAAAATATGTAGTATATGGATACCGAATGATCACGTCATATGACTGGTGTCAATTAAATCAATGAAAATATTATTTAAATTAATGGTGGAAGAGTTTCCTTTAGAAGAAATTCTCATGGAATAATTTTTGGTATGAGTAATATTTTTCTTCTCGAAAAAAATTTGATTTTAAATGTTTTATTTGTAAATGTTCTTAAACACAATCTTATATGAATAAGTAATTATGTGATGAAGGTTAACATGTGAATTTGGCAAATGAGAAATATATATTAAATAACTCCATGGAGAAATTTATGCTTTCATTCGATTGGAATTTGCATTTTGACACAAAAAATCATAGAATACCTTATGAGAAAAAACGTACATTTTTTAATGCCACCAAATATGAATCATTGTTAAGGAATAAAAGGTTAGTACACTGTATCCCTATGAACATATATAAAATATCATGGAAAACAATTGATATGGATCTACAAAAAATTATATTTGATTATTCAAAATTCTATGACTCATATCAATATTGAATGAAAAATAAGTCATTCTTTAAATCAATTCATGAGGTTTCAACTTATCATTCTTTATGTATTGTTCACATATGAAATTTTGGTACTAGAATAACTGAAAGTATTAGAGGAAAGTTTTATGTATTTATTTCAGTTGATGACTACTCTAGATATATATGGGTCACATTTCTAGTAATGAAATATAAAGCCTATTATTATTTTAAAAATTCACTAGACAAAGTCAAAAATGTGGAAAACATTCCAAGGATAAAAATTTTTATTGATCATGGTGATGATTTTTCAAATTCAAATTTTGAACATTTTTGTAGTAAAAAATAATTTACACATAAATTTACATTACATGGAACTTTTAAAAATGATAATAATATTGAAAGAAGAAATAAAATTCTTTAAGTGATAAAATGAACCATGTTAAGTGAATACTCAATTGATAAACTCTTTAGGTATGAACCTGTTATTATTTATTGTTAAAATATATTTTAGTTTTAATTAGGAAATTTCTTATTAAACACCTTATTAGTTATGGATAGATTGAAATACCAATGTCGCATACTTCAATGTATTTGAATGCAATGTAATCATTTTGAATACAAAATATAATTTATAGAAATTCCCATCCAAATATGATAAAGATATATTGATAGGAAATTCCTCAACTTATATGGCTTATATAGTTTTTATATAAATTCATGTTATATTGAGGAAAAAATACCTGTAAAAATTGATGAAACAAACTCGTTTTCTTTTAATCAATCCCAACCTACATCTTTTGATCTATTTTCTAATAATGATTATAAACCATTGATAGAAGAAACTTCTAGTACATAAAATATTGATGTCATTTTTTCATATGTATTCACTCTATAATACATTCTATCTTTTATTGATGAACATATTTTACGAATCCCAAGTTAGTCGTTTCCTAAGAATCATACTAGTGATAGTATGATTAGAGATGTAAATCAACCAGTATGGAAAAAATATTTTTTTAGAAATGAAGTATAACATCTAGTATTTAGTTCCCAATTCGAACCTAAAATTACAGATGAGAAATTAGGTGATTATGATTTAATGAAATCAATATAGAAAAAACTGAAAAAAATTAGAAAGGAATGAAATCTATATATTGGTTGAAAGACACAAATAAACATATTTAATTTGAGTAAAATGTGTCCTCGAAAAATTATCTGATTAATGTGGAATAATCCCTAAAAATTAAGATTTTATAGTTACAAAATCTTATAATCAACAGGAGGGTATAGATTATGATAAACCGTATGTTCAGGTAGCTACACTTCAATATATTCAAGTACTAGTATCTATTGTCACATTATTTAATTTCAAACTTTTTCTCATGGATGTGATTTGTTCAAATATTAATGGATATGTCCAAGAATTTTTTTTAAAACCCCCATGGTTTTAAAGATACAAAACATCCTGAATATGTATTCAAACATAACAATGCTTTATATAGACTTAAACAATCATCTAGATCATGGTTGGAAAGATTAAAAAAATGTTTCGTACAAATAAATTTTGATTGGTGATCTTCTAATCTGTCACCTTTCATAAAAAAGTAAATAAATATTTAATCATTCAAATTTATGTTGATGAAATTATATATAGAATAATTCAACAATCTTAAACTAATTATATTGTGAATCTTAGGAAATATGTGCTTGATATATGTATTATGGTTGATTTAACATTCTTTCATTGTTTTCAAATATCTACAAAACGAGAAAGTATATATATATTACAACAAAATTATATAAATAATATTCATATAAATTTTGGATATGAAAATAGTAAAATTATTATTAATCTAATTGGTACCCTAAATACTCATGAAATTGATGATGCTGGACCACCAGTAAATCAAACATCATTTAAAAGGATGATATGAAACCTTATATGCTTTATAGCTTGTCGTCCAGAAATAATTTTTCCAATATTATTATGTTGAAGGTATTAAGATAATAAAATGTATCCCAATTTAATAAATTTAAAATTAATTTTTCTGTATTTAAGGTAAACCGTGTATTTAAGACCACTCAATTCTTTTAGATATGAAGTTGAATTAAAAAATATAGATGCTAACTTTGGTGTTTGTAAAATAGATTATAATTGTAAATTTGGATCTTTTAATTTCATAGGTGATTCATTAGTTTATTTTATTGTATGAAATAAAATAGAGTAGAACAATCCACTACTAAAGGCTAAAATGTGGTAGATGGATGTTGTTGTGTTCTAGTGTTGTTGATGCAAGACACCCTCACTGACTGTGGCATGTGTTTTACTAAATCTAAATACTATGTGGTAAAACTAGTCCCATATATTTCGGAAAAAAACAATAAAATTCACTCACATTAAAAACAAATAGATACTAGGAATAACTTCCTTAGGGATCACAAACTAAAAGTAGACATCATATTACAATTTATCAGAATGCAATAAAATCATGTAGATGTTTTAATGTGACAATATCATTACGATACATTTGAATACATTAAATAGAATCGAGGAATGATCACAATAAATTAATCAATCAAATCTACCTATTTTTTAAAATCATATACTAACGTTACATTAGTGATTTTATTTTTGGTAATACATATGATTTATTTTTATTCTCAACAATCTTCTCAAATATTTTCATAATAAAAAAATTTCATTCATGAAAATTTTTGTACAAAATACATTTCAAAATAAACAATTTTCATACTAAAATTTTTTCATTCTAAAAAAGTGTCATACTAAAAAATTATTATACAAAACAATAACTAAAATAGTTCTTACTCAGAAATTTTGGTGCTAATAAATTTGTCATCCACATAAATTTTAATAATCCATTTATTTTTATACTCTAATTTATTTCGTTTTGAAAGAAAAATAACCAATCAAGTAAATATATTATATGGAACCATATGGTATTGTTTCTTATACTAAACTATTTAACTTAAATTTTATTGGTATTGCATATTCTATTATAACCCATTATAATTTTTAATTTTAATTCTATAATCTTTTTTAAATGGTTTTATCATATTTATGAGGAATACAATACATTTAAAATTATTCAAGGGTTCAAATATTTTCTACAATTAGTTATTTTTTGATCAAATATGATCCACTGAATCAAAATGGCCATATTGTATTCCATTATATAAAAGGTCCCCTACCTCCCTACTAATAGAAGAGTCTGATTTTTTTCCCTATTTTTTTCATCAGACTCATATCAGAAAAAACATAAACCTATCACCCCATGTCCTAGAAAATAAAGAATCTGGGATCCTTGATAGATATATTAGGGATGAGGTTATTTGGATAATGTTCATTAACCAATGTGTTTTATGATATGAGTAATTCTTGGATAAAAATAATTATTCAATTTCTAAAGATGATATTTTGTTTTTGTAGGGAAAACCAAATATTATAATGATCCTATTATCATGGATGAAATCATGAAATTATATAGTACTTGTAAATTTTATATATATTTAAAAGTAACCATTTTAATGTACGATACAGATATTGCTATATCATCATATCAAGTATCATAATTTATTGGTGTACCATCAGATGGTGTTGATTTTTTTCCTTCTAACAATCTATAAAATGTAAATGGAACTTTAAATAATGAATGATCATAGAAATACCATTTTTTGATTCATGAAGTCACAATTAAAACTTTTTATCATTCAATGGACAATCAGTTTATCACATTAAGGATGCAATGATTTTTAATTTTTATGAAATTTAATAGATAATCATTGATGAATCCAGATATCTTAATCCATGATTATTTGGTGAATATGAGAAAGTAAAATTTTGTTGGTTATATTTTTATGACCACCAAAAATCCTACATTGGGAGGAATACTGTCCTAACATATTATGTATTATGTGAATTTGAGTAAGATGATTTTTTAATGATTAAAATCATGTAATCATCCACTCGATAGAGAGTTGAGTAATTTTAAATTACCTTGGATTACTGATGATAGGATAAAGATACTGAAATTTCATTTTGATTTAGAATCCAAAAAATTTTGGTGAAAATACTAATGGTTAATTACTAAATTAAATAGCCTGTGGATATCAAGATATTGAAAAATATTTAGGGATTATTGTTATTAGTATGAAAACAATGTTATGATGGATTATGCAATTAAATAAATAAAGAATAAATATTAAAGGGATAAAGTTATCTCTAAATGGAAAAAATGATATTTTAAAAGGAAAGAATAATAACCACATTTTGGTATTGATATAGATGAATATCTAGACGAAAAATCATCGACACGAGATATACTGAAAGAAGGAGAGAAGAAAAGAAGGTTGACAAAGAGAATCATTGATTTTATTGATGCTGAAATTTGTTAAAGGGGGTATAAAATTCAGGTATTGAAATTGATATAAGGGAAGAAATTCAAGAAGAAGAAATCACAACCTATACCCAAGACAAGGATTTAAGTATAAATAACTGGGTGGAGAACACACACCACTAAATGATACTAAAAAATAATTCTCCTAAGAACAATAAGATACTAAAATTATAGAAATAGCTGATTTTGTCATGGAAGAGGAATAAATAAATGAAGATGATCATGAATAAGAAAAAGAAGGAGAATAAAATGAATAAGAAAAGTAGATGATGATTAAGAAAACCAATATGATGATATTGATAAGGTTTCTGATGTGGAACAAATATAATAATTGATAGAATACCAATTAGATCTTCATAATCTACTTCTTGGAAATTACTATCGCCGATAGTAGACTATTTGAAACATGATAATCTATTAACCCAAGTAGATAACGACATTAATATTTTAATTAAATGTGATTATATTTGGATATGTGATCATTGAAACTAGTAATTTGATAAAAATTATGTTGGATGATATTTGGGACAACATCCAGATTATGAGGAAGACAATGATTAATATATAAAAATTCATTTAAAAAGATATTAGTATGTTTTTCAATCCTATATATGAATTAATAAATTTCAATATATCTTAAAGATTGAAGTGAAAATTACATTTGATATGGATAATAATTATAAATATATCAAACTTAATCAGGATTCTATGAAAATAATTATCAAACATGAGGATGACTTCAATGTGTTTGATGAAATGTCAACGAAACACATAAAATCATGAAATAAATTGGTGAAGTGTTCCCATAAATACTTTTCAATTATCAGACATAAAAAGTATTCAAAATAAGATATTTAAGGTCCAGTGAATGAAGTTATAGTTCTATTAAAAAATATGGCTGATTATACAGATCGAAAAATCTAATACTAAAAAATCCCGGTTGATTCTCATTTCAATGAATTCCATGTGATTTAAAGGAAGTTGAATGTTATTAAATAACAACATTCAATTGATATTTTTTCAAATATTCGATAATTTATTTGAAAAAAAATGACTTGATGATTGATAATGTTGATGTTCTGTATCATAAAATTAATTCTCCTGAAGACAATATATTTATTATAGAAGAAAAGTTGCAATAACTAGAAGAAAAGATTCATACTCGGGAATTGTTGTTTTATGATCATGAATAAGGATTAATGTTTCCTAAAAAATCAATTTATATGATAATGGATGACAAGAAGTAATTCATGAAAATGAAAATAGTTGTCTTATATTTCTTAATGAATGAGAAGGAATAGGGGAAGAACTAAATATTCATCAAACACATGTTGTAGTTTTATTGACACATCATTGAATGTCATGATAATCTTAAAACATCTCAATTGAATGATTTCTATTTCTTTAATATTATTTCACTTATTAATGATTATCATATTTTTTATTTCATCGTGTATTGCTTTCATCTCTAACCCTTTAACAGGCACATAAAGACAATCCTTATTCATTTTTTTTTAAAATAACAAAGGGGGGGAATGATTTATAAAGGGGGAGAATGTAATTGAAAATAGGATAATGGGTAAATGATAAGAAATGGATGATAATTCCTTTATTAGGAAATGATGAATTTTATTTTGAATATGAATATGGTTCATATGGATTTTTTATCCTAAGGGAGAGTTTGTCAAATTCATCATTATTTTTAGAAGAGTTTAAAAACTAAAATATGGATAAATATAAGTATTTAATTCAGAATAAAATAGTACTTAAATGATCTTTTATAAAAAAATTACGCAGTTATTTTCTATTTTAAACTTGTAGTTTGTGCCTTCCAAAATGGGGGATATTATTATGTAAAAATTATTCTTTTGAATTATAAATTGATTTTCTTTTTGAAATCAAAAACTCTTTCATAAATACCAAGTTACTAAATACTTTATATTCAAATTAATATAAGAAATAAAACATATATCATTTTCCCATAATTTTATATGTATACTATAATAATTTTACTCATTAAATTTGCATAAAGAATTCATTACAAGATCATCGAAACAAGTTTAGATATGTTCTCTATCAGACACATTGAATAAATTTTCTATCATATCCACCAAATATGATTTCTATTGTACACACTAAATTTGTTTTCTATTGTACACCAAATATGAAATCTATCATAATCACTATCTGGTTTTCATAATGATAATATTCTTGTATCAATATAAATAATATTATCTATCATAACTAAAATCCACAAACCCTTTTTTTAGTTTTTTTATCCAGAAAGATATACATTAATGATAGGAAAATATTTAAAATCCAAACAGTTTCATGTAATATATTTCAATATACTTTTAGAAAGATGAAATTTGATTAATTTTATGATGACCAATGGAGTATTGGGTGTCCATGTCACTCTGATATTTCAGTAGAAAATATGATTATTGTAGACCAAGAAGTATGTTGGGACAAACGACTATAAATACAAAATCATTTGAATAAGATGAAGATGTGGAATGAAGAAACCAAGGAACTATTGAATATTTATACCAAAATGTTGCTATTCACAAATATTCAAATGTGCACAATTCATGAACTATTTGATCTACATACAAAAAATCCTTAAGATTATTTTTAGTTTATTGATTCTGAATGTTGTGATTTCAATTGAGGTATTCTCTAGATAGGAAGACATTTATGTTGTTCTTTTGTGAATCATGATCTTCCATGTATAGGAATATGGAGGTGTTGATGTACTTCTTAATCGAGGGTTTGTGGGGAATGCAAGAAAGAGACCTACCGAACATTATATTGAGGGCTTACAAAGGTGTGGGTATGATTGACTAGAAATAATGTGTAAATAAAGGGACCTCTATCTAATATTATTGGATACCAATCTATTTATGATTAAATTGTTATATTTATTTACTTTTATTTCATTTTGTTTACTTTGTAATATAATGTGAATAAATTTGTATATTGATATTTATATTCTCTATACTGTTATTATGATCATTCTAATTAAAGGTTTTGGGATTATGATCAATTCATTTACCCAATACGATTGTGTATGCTTTATGATAGAATAATTAATTGTTTCACTCTTTTAATCATATCTATTGATATTATGATCCATATCTCTGTTAATTTGATTAAAGTTTTCCTTTATTATTAATAAGATTAATTCAAGATATTTCCAATGGATTACTTATTATAACTACTGATTATGATATTTTGACCATCTGGCTGAAGGCCCTGTCTGATTATAGATTATATACAAAAGAGTTTATTGAATACGATTAGTTTAGTTCTATTAATATAAGACTCAATTTTATTTTAGAAATGAATGTTTTTTAGAAATACAATACACTAATTTTATTTTATTGTCTTCATATACATTTTGATCCAACAGTTTTCTATTCCCTATTTACTCTGTATTTTATCTCTAAAACCTATTTGAATTTTTTTCCAATGATCTATTGTCTTTATAAAAATTCATCAGATATGTGATATATAAATAACACAATGTTATATTATTATCATTAATATTTCTTCTTTTTATTTTACATTATTAAACTCACATATCCTATCATTTATATCATACTATTTAAATAATCTTTTTTATTTTTTCGTTATTCTCTATTATCCATTGATTGTTGTTCTCTAGTTTTTTGTAATATGATAATTTTTTGGTAATGTTTATTTTATCTTTTATCTCTAGTTTTATTAAATTTATTTATAATATTAAATATCCTATCCTAAATCCCTAATCATAGGATTATATGGTCATGAGTTCATAGGATTCATTATTTGATCAGACATGTCTATATATCTCACATAAAATCATTTATCCTTATATCACTTATATATTATTAACTGATTTTTTATCTATATTATCTTTTATCATTTCTAGGATATATCATATTTATATATTGTATATTTTCAATGTGCCCCATATATCTCATATCGTTTCTACCATATCCTAGGCGCTGGTCATGATCTCTCATGATCTCCATTCTTCAATGACTCATGTTTGTATATTTCATATACGACATTTTATCTTTATTTCTGTTCTATATTTTTAGTTATATTTTTTTCTATAATATGTTATATATTATTTGATTTATTAGCTATATATATCTCATATACTATATTTTTGTTTATCACATATCAACTCTAATCTCTTTTCCTAAGGGATCCTCTATGTGTTCTATGAGTCTATTTTATATTTATTCTATGTTTTTGATCCTCCATGTCTTTTTACAGAACCTGTGATCTCTACATTTCATGTCTTGGTTTTAACTTTTTTTAGTTTTTGTTATTTAACTAATCTTGTCCCCCCTCAAAATATCCTATTTTATCTCTCTACTCTTCAATTTTGTTTTTAGAAACATTTTGTGGTCACTACAATTAATTTTATATTAATTGATTTATCATATATATTTCATCAATATATAATATTGTGTCTATCATCTCAAATATCCAATATCTCATCACTCATGTCAATGAATCTTCCTTTTTGTCATCAATTATTCAATATCTATCTTCGTAGTTTCCATGACACATGGACATTTCTATAGATCAACATATCTCAGAGATTATTATCTTTCTTTTTTCTTGTTCTCAGTTTCTGATTTTTATCTATTTGGATCTCTACTTATAATAATTATGTTTCATATATCTAAAATTTTTCTTTCTCCACAACTTTTTTCTCTACACTATTTTATTCAAATTTAGTCTCAAATATTTGATCTCTATATTCGTTCAATAATATAAAATTATATAATTAATCTTTAATCTCTAAAATTTTTATTGGGTTCATAATATCATATTTGGAATTTTTTCATTATTATATGTTCTTTGGTATTTCATCTCCATATTTTATCCTCTCTCCCATTTATCATAATTGAAAACCCCTTGTATTTGATCTCCATTTTTATTTTGAATGATTAACGAACATCTTCCGATCATTGCCCTCTATTGATATCACATTGTATGGTTTTGGTATTTATTCCTCCTCTTTTGTATTTTTCAATTTTTTTTATAGAAGTATATTATAATCATTAACCCCATCTCTATTTCCAATTATTAAAAATATCTATATCATATTCTTAAATTTATTGTCCCCTACCCCATCTCCTATCATCATTAAATATGATCAATCTATAGTGTTCACTTTTTATATCTATTTTCTAGCCACTAGGATACTCATTCATCCCATGTATCGTTATCTATATATATAATCTAATATTATGATTATTCATAAACATTTGTTTTTATTATACAATAATGGGTTATGATCTCTTATTTTTAAATTACTCACTTGTATTATATCCCTCTTTTATATTTGGGATATCTCTCACAACCAATTGAACTAGAGGTTTATTTTATTGTCCAGTTATTCAAAAATCGTACTTATATGTGAAAAATTACCATCAAGAAAATTTAAAATGATGTGATTCTAGTGGAGGTGTCGACATTGGTGGTTCCTACTATTATAGATGTCATGATATATGATTTTAATGATGTTTCCATGTTTGAATATCTCATGGAGAAATACATTAACAGTGACCTCGGAGGGGGTTTCTATGAGGTTGATATAGGTGTTTCCATGCATTTGTTAATTAAAAGCAGCGGGGGATGGATATTCAGGTCGTCAGGAGGGGGTATTGATAGTCTTATTACTGTTTATTTTATTTCATTCCATACTTCATGTTGTTGGGAGTGGTCTCGGTCATAATCCATATGATTGTTCAAAAAAAATGATGTGATTAACCACTCTCTTATGGATTGAGAAACTCTAGTCCCACACGCTTCTTTTGCATCTATTATCACATTGTATGGATTTCCATTACATTATAATACCCTGAAACTCCAAGTGCATTAATATCTATATAATTTTAATTTATTAATATTTATTTAAGTTGAAAATATACTGACTTAGTTATGATTTAAAATTTGTATATTTTGTTCTCCCATAAAATATATTGGTGTATGGTAGTTCTTATTGATTTTAAATTATTATACTCATAATACTAAACATGTGTGATGTAATAATAGTAATGGTGATCCCTTGGAATGTTGATCAATCAAATCTACCTGATATTCTTTTCATGTGCTATATAGATAGAGTAAAAATGTTATGTGATGACCATCCTTATATCATCGTATGATATAATTTAGTGTTAATTAATCCGAGAACATGTATTTTGTGTTTAGGAATCTTTTCAAATATTTATAATGTGGTTAGTGTTACTATTTTATTTAATATTATGATAATATATTTTTATCAGTTTAAATTTTATTTTATTTTATTCCTCACACATGTTTTGATATCCTCTATCAACAATTATTTGCGTGTGTCGTGCATGTCTTCCCAATGTTTGAAACACCCAATTTTTTTTGATGTTGTTGGAAAATATTGTGGTGTTATTTATCTATTAATATAAGGATACTTAAACATTGAAATACCACATCATCACTGAGTGTGTATTCATAGAATACATATCCGATAGATTCCTCCTGATTTAAATGAATTTGTAAGAAATAGTGAATGATCCATTCAATACTTCCCATGTGTGTAAGAATAAAATGAATACTTTTCACCGAATTCATATTTTAGAAGAATTAATTCTTGTATTAATAGGGGTAAATAGTTAGTTTTAAATTTAGAGGTACCTCATATAGACAGTTATTCATCTACTATTACATGCTAATATTTTATGTGGATATAAAAAATTCGTCATTTAACTCAAATTGTTTTCAATTACACAAACAATAATTATACTATGTTTTATAAACATGGATAAACCAAATGGAATCAAAAAATAGTTTATGAAATTTCCACTGGAGGAAGAAGATGATAAAAAGAGGATCAGTTCCAAAAAGAGTAGTTTATTAGTCACAGCTTGGTGGAATTAGTACCCATATATAGTGTTATAATAAATAATTTAAATATAAATATTCAGAATCACATATAGACCCTTCACGACACAAAATATAATTATATTATATACCATTGTTTTAAACAATGGTAACATCCCCCATGGTGGTTGGTGACCTGGTATTCCATGATTTCTAGTGTATCCTCGCATTATTCCCCATCAAAAATTCTATATCCTCATTTATTCATTTGATTTTTTATTATATGGTGTTGGATTTTATCAATTATGTTTTAATATTAATACATTCAAGATTGTGGTGTGATATGGATACCTAACTAAATCATGGTTATTGGATTCATTTGAAATTTTTTTTTTATTCCCCTCAGAAAGGCATCACAATTTGTTCTCAATAACGCTTTCCCCATTAATAATTTTTTTTTGGTGTCACAAAAAATTTTCTAAACCTTAGTATAATAATATAGTTCAAATATCCTCACATACCCTGATACATTTTATCTATATCCTAGATGTTGTTATTTATTATTTCATTAATATTTTATTTATACAAAAATAAATGAAAATATTTTTTGTATTATTTTTCCTCCAATTTTTTTTTAATTATTTATCACCTTTTATCGTTGTATAATTGACATTCATCTATGTCATAGTTTATGTCATAAATATAATTCTATATGTATTAACATGGGTTCAATAGATGAGTAAGTTGCATGAGTAGTGGTCGTTTTTATTGAAATCATTTTCAAAATATTGATCCTATGAAATTTATTTTCATTTTAAAATTATTTTTGAATTGAATTAGTTCCATTTTATTGTGTTTTGGAGTGAAATTGATGATTATATGCATTGACTGAGTTGATGTAAATATCATGTTAAATTAAAATGTATTGGGAAGTGAAATTATGAATGGGTTACCAAACATTGTTATTCCAATATTTTGTTTTCACATTTTAATTTCACAAGAATTCATTTATTTATTTTAGATTATTTTTGAAAGTGAGAAAAAGGATTTTTCCAATAATATATCTATAAACCATATCTTACTACCCTGATCTATGAAGTTAATTGCATAGTGGTTATCATTGTTTGATTTTAGTTGGATATAATTTAAATTTCTTATTGGGGAATCTTGAGGTTAAATATTCATTTTCATTTTGAAACATGAAATATAATTTATCATGGCTATATATATGTATAACTCAGCTATTTTGATATATAAAAAGAATCCCCAATTTTTTATGGTAAATTGTATCTAATTTTTAATTTTAAAAACATTTAAACTATGCTTAATAAATATTCTCATTACAAAATTCATTTTTCATGTGAAGGAATACAATGATTATATAATTTATAATTATTTTTTTAAAATAATGATTCATGGGGTAGGTGTTGGTAAATGTTTTGATTTAATCATAATTTATTTATGTTTCTCCTGATTGGTCTATATATATCAATAACTATTATATTTACAATAAAATGTATCCTTGATGGTTGACATTGTATTTGTCTTTGGTAATATCTATTAGTTTTAGTTAAATATGTTAGTTGATAATCACATAATTTACGTACATATTTTTATATATCGGTTTCTATATTATTTTCAAAATTATCCAAATTCATTATATTTTTTAATTTTTATAAATTTTTTTAAAATATTAGATATTTTCATCATTATATTTTTTTTATAGTTAAAATGCTCAATATTTGTCAATTCATGTATAATTATCTATTTTTATTAAATTTTTATATAATTCAATTGTCATGTTGATGTTGTTGGGTGTTCTGTGTTCTGTATTATATATTTATTGTATTTTTTCATAAGATGTTATTTGATTCTTGGTCTCAATGATCTCAGATATTTTCATAACATGCATCAACATTTCTGAAAGACACATATGTTTATGGTGGTTATATATTAATATATTTTTTGAGGATATAAAATTGGAAATTATAATTCAATACATGTTATATGTTAAGAACACATTTTACCTATATCATTTGTCATAATTTTGAAATAGGAAATGATAAAAAAATGTTACATATTAATGGATACACTATAGAATGTAATAATATTTTTAACTCAAAAAATGTAATATAAAAAATTACATATTTTTTAGGTATATAAAAATTGTGATTATTAGTTAACAAGGAGAAAACATAAAAAATGACATAAAACAGAAAATAAATCATACAAAATATATTTATATTATTCACTATTATATAATTTTTTAATGTGATAATATATCTAAATGTTTAAAGAAATTTATTTATATATTTTCTTCAAGGTTATATAAAACATAATATGTGCACATATATTATATATTATATGTTTTTTAAAATATTAAAAAATATAGTTATTTAAAATAAATAATAATATTTTAAAATTTTAATACAATTAAAGAAATAAAAAAAATATCATATGTGATAATAAAACTAACTACGTGAAAAATTTCAATAAAATTATATTTGGATAAATTTTTAATAGTAATTAAAACAACATGAATTCAAAATCTATTAAATTAGACTTATTAAAATTTTAAATTAATGTGTTATTTTTATTCATATATGGTTTGTAATAAAATATTATATTTTGGAAGTTGACTACATGAAAAATGAAGCCCTAGATCATGCATTAGTGGAGAAATACACATAATTTCATAATTTAGGATCGTACCTTGTCCATATTGTTTTAAAAATTATAATTCCATGGCAATTTCTCATATAATATATATTTATTGAAGATATGTTATATAAATTATTTTTCTTAATTAATCAATTATGTCTATATTAAAAACTTTCATGAATAATATGACATAGAATATTAATTTTATTATTTTAAAACAATAAATTTGAAGTTCAAATCACCATCATATGTAATCTTATCAATATATAAAAATATATAATTAAATGAATTTGTGAATATTTTAATTTAAACTATCATAGTTCAAAATTCATCTGAAATTATTATTAACATAATGGAAAATAAAAAATTGCATTGATTAACATAAATTAATAATCCATAAATATTAATAGATTTAAAATAATTTATTAAATATAAATGGGGAAATATATAATGAAAAGAAATATTTTTTAAAATATAGCTGTATATTTTTTTAAATGACTAACCTATTGAATTTTAATATATTTTGCATACTTAATCATTTAAATTTAACTAAAATAGCATTTTATTATTATGAATAAATTAATGTTTTCTAATAATATTAAAAATGATACACAAAAATATATGTAATCATAATTATTTTAATTAAATGAGTAATATTTATTTTTTAAATATATATTTATTTAATAATATTTTAAATAATATTAAAATTAAATAATAAATTATTTTATGATTATAATTAAATTATAACAATTTTTATAAAATATTTGAAAATGAAATATATTACATTACAAGTGTTAAAAAGTGTAAAAACAAAAGATTTACTTATATTTATAAATTTTTTTGATTAAGTTATTTAAATTAATTAGGAAATAAAAAAATTACAATGTTTAACAAAGTAAATGAAATTAATAATTGGAAGAAGTAAATAAATAATTATAATAATTGCGGTTTTTTTGTTTTTATAAAATTTATAATGTATTTTAAAATATTTATTAGATTAATGTAACTATTTTTAATTGATTTATTATTAATTTTTAAAAAATAATTACATGAGATAATATAAAATCAAAATGGTACATCTATGATAATGTATTGTTGACATTTTAATTATTAGAAAAATATTATAATTGAATTTTATTAAACAAATATTTATAAATAATTTTAAAATTGAATGGAAATGTAATATTTGAAAAATATACAATTAATTAATAAATTTTTTTAATGTTAATAATGAAAAAACATGATCTTATATGATTTAAGAAATTCATAAATTCAAATTAAAAAAATCCAAATAAAATGTATATTTATCCAATTAATTATTCTTAAATCATTGTATTATTCTTATATTGTCATCAAAAAATTCATTGGTTTATAATGTAGTATAATTGTAAAATTGATGTAATATTTTTATAATCAAATGAATATTGGGTATTATATTAAAATAATAAAATCATTTAAGTCTATGTTTTTTTAAAAATAATTCTCAATTATTTAATAGTAATTATAAAGAATATAACAGAATATATATATATGTATATATATATAGGTATTTGTATTTTAATATCATAACATGTATTTAGAATAATTTTTTTCACAAAAATTATTTAATTTTAATTTTAATTTGATTACAATATATATATATATAATTACTACATTAATAATAAATTTTAAAAAAATAAAACCCTTTTAATTTCATATATAAAATATTCTATAACATTAAATCATGTTTATAACATAATTATATAGTTATAGGAGCAACCAAGTGGTTTCCTCATTGATCCTGCTTCCAAAATATATGAGATAAAATTTGTTTATGTGACTATTTCTATGTAACAGTAGCAATACTATAGTTGGTACTCAAGTGGTTCTACAATAGCTACATTATTCAGGTTAATCAAGCTTTTAGAACACTAATTTTAGGCATTTGGGAATACTTTCAGTCAAACTATGAAAGGATTATGGGTCAGGAGGTCTCTTGTTCAACCAATAATGGACTATGGGACATTGGCCCACTATCCCATCAATTATGGGCCTCATGGATTTTTGTTGATGAAGTTCAAAACATCTGGAGAGGATGAAGATGGAAAAAAGAACACTGGTTGTAAAACCCCAGGTAAATAAAGTATATGAAATTTTTATATTTATCCATATTTGTGAAAAAAAATATTAAAATTACTTTAAAGGGGGACGCTATGCTTGATGGCGTACCCAATACATAACAAATAGTTTCTTGGGAATCTTACGTTGCACTCTAATAATAAAATAATATTATTTTAAATGGTAGATAACCACTAGCTATTGTAATGGCGGGAATGAACAGAACTAACTACAAAATGATTATATATGTTTGTCGAATATTTTTACTTTTTAAAATAAATTTTCGAGGATTAAAAATGTGAATGAATTCAATTTTTAATCGTAAACATTCTATTGTTCTTTAGAAGGTCGATTAACCGCCTTTTGATGGAAACCCTATTTTATATCCACTTTTTGACAATTTTATGTGTTATATTTGACAAAATAAAATTCTTCTTTAGAATAGAGACATCAAAATTTACTTTGTGTAAATTTTTGGTATCGTTCTGATAAAGTTTATTTTTTAATGAATAGTGAAAAATGTTGTATTTTAATTTAAAACCTTTTTTTAATCTAATTTAAACTAGTGTCAATATTTTGATACTTATTATTTCATAAAAACACGCTATTTGTTTTGACAGCGGGAATCAATTATTAAATTAATTAACTCAAAATATATTTTTTGAATTTTGTAAAATAGACATCATTTTTGAATTCGGAATATCAAATATAGCTTAGGGTTAATTTTTGGTAATTTTCTGATAAACTTCAGTTTTTGATGAATAGTGAAACCACTAAGTGGTACTTATAAAAACTGATTTTCCGTTTAAATGAAACTTTGCCATATTTGTGTTTTGAATTTAAAAAACCTGACATACATGGATGTCATTAAGAATTAAAATGTGGTTCAATGTGATTAAAATATTTTTTTGGTGAATAGTAACTTAGTAAGTTTTTAATCGCGATTAGAGTTAATTAGTGTAGTTTAAGGTAAGAATAATGTTTTAATAAAATTAAATGATCTAGACACATGTCCTACCCTCTTTGGATGAGTAATGGCCGACCAAGACAATCCATGTGTAAATTTGGGGACCCCAAGGAGACACTTTGGATGGAAAATGAAATTAATACCTTTTTATTTAATGTTAAAATTAAAATGACACAAACATGAGTTGTTTTACTAAAACAATTTTTACATGGGGTTATAAAAGTCATAATTTTTACTAAAAATATACATTAGAAAGATAAAAATATTTACTACATCACGATTTTTTTATAATTTTTAGACATTAAATAATTAAATTATTTATGACATCATGATGATGCAGCGATGACCTCATTATTCAACAATTTAAATAAAATGGAAAGATAATGTGAACTCTAAGACCTACACATGTCCAAAACCTATTATATCGGTGGATTTCTGACCCTTATCACCTTATCCTCGAAACACATCAATGTGGGACCATTAAAATCTGAAACTCATTCTAAAACAAAGTAACATTTCTTTACTTTCCAAGAGTGCCCCTTCTCTCCTCTTATAAACAGCCCCCACCACTACCTCCTTAAACACACATCCAAAGCCTTTGGCTCTGCACACCCTGCCCATTTTGTCTCTCCACTTTCCTGTCTTACTCCTTGAAGAGTCACTTTGGTCATAAGTCTTCCCAAGGAAGCCTTAGAGCTCAAACCAAAGAGAGTTACCTGATTTTAAGGTAATGTCTTCACTTGTGTTCTTTTGTTATATTTTGCTTCTCCAACCCCATAAACGCTTTTTATTCATTTCTTTTATAACAAATCTAGTATATTAAATATACTATAATGTTTTTATATGAATAATTCGATCTAAAATAACACATACCTGCATCTAATGGTTAAAGAACATACAGTTTTCGTGGATGGCGAATTTCTGCCTCCCGAAACGATGATTGTTCAACATTCATTTAACACCTTCAAATGTAGCCATTAAGATGAAAATATATTTATATCTGATATATAATATGTTTATGTTTTCCTTAAGCTTCTGCATTTTTAATTTATTGCATACCATTATGGATTTCATTATGGGTATACGTGATATCTTCATTTTTGGAAGTGCGGACTACCGCCCTCTCAAAGTGATTTGATTCGTTAATACCATATGTGGTACGTATAAAGGATATAATTAATGATATTATATATGATACCATACTGGAATTAAAATACTATTCTGTATCATTATTTTTTAATTCCATTAAATATGAAATAGAAATGGAAGTATCGTTCATGCGTACGTACGGCTTACCGTCTCCATGAACGATGCATTTCATTTCTTACCTCTAAATGTTATGTAATATTTTAAATACATGTATATTCTAGATATATATGATATATATGATATCCAAATCATTAATATCATTCTGGATATAATGAACCATTGACCACACGAACAACATGTAATTATAAGAAGTCCACTTTCGACTTAAGAACCAAATATCGACAAAATAAACATTTTTAACTTAAATGATTACATAATGTTTATAACATGGAAATAAGTGATATAAAAGGAATAATAAACTTGAAAAATGTTCTTATGGAAGTATAAATTAACTCAAGTTTATTATTCAGTAGATTAAAGAATGATCGAGTCAAGTCGGACCCGAGGTAAGGGATCCTACTCCTCTCTTTCTTTTTAAGTACACTCTTTTATGTCATTCCTTTTAAGCTCATATTTCTTGTGATTGGTATGTTATTTTATATTAATCTTACTGTAATTTTTATGTTCATATGATTAGAGTCCCTATTCTCTCTCATAAATCTATTTTGTACGTTTTGAGTGGTGCCGTTAGGCTGCCGAATTTTCGTATGAGATCTAACCTCTCTCTTTCTTTTTAATTACTCTCATTTATGTCACTTCTTTTAAGCTTTTGTTTGTCATGATGGGGGATGTTATTTTATATTAATCTTGCTATGAAATTTATTTTAATTTGATGAGAGACCCTATTTGATCTCATCAATCCATTTTTGGAAGTTTTAAGTGGCGATGTTAGGCTGCCGAGTTTTCGTAAGGGATTTTTCAGCTCACTTTTATTCTCGTGAGATTTATGCTACATTTGCCATAATTTATTTTGAGTGGTGTATTTACTATCCATTATTCTACTCTTTGTGTAATATAATTTCTTTTATGAGTATTTACATCAATGTTGTATTACCCTTCTTTCATGGGGTGTACGTTTCGAATGTTTTACAAAATCGCTAAGGGAACCTTTCACCCTCCTCTTTTTAAAAGACTTCTTTTGTTATGACTTTTAATTTACATCATATTATGTTGTTATATGTTCATCTATATCCTTATTTATGTAAAGTTTATTTCCAAGTGATGAGATACCATTCACTCTCTCATCAACTGATTTTCTGAATTTTGTAGTGACACTGTAAGGCTGTCAAATTTTTGCAAGGAAACTTCTTAACCCAATTTTGATTTTTTGGGATAAGCTTGTACTCCTTGAATATGTCGTTATATGAATAAGTGTGAATAACCTATAATTGTTTTACACTTAATATCCACTTAGATTTGGTGTATTAGTTTGTCACACATAATTATGTAATTGATTTATCCTTAATCCAAGGATACCGTCTTTGTATGGGACTTCATCTCAATCTCCTTTCATTGAGGCAGATTTAGTTTTATACACAACATTCTTTTATACGGTGTATAAACCCCTTTGACTTCAACATTTATCCAGAATGAATCTTTTTTATACAAAGAATTTTACTAAATGATAAATTTTAATGTTTTTGTCGTACGTATGCGGTGACAACGACTTCTCCACCGTCGTGACCATTATTTGAGTTTCTGCTTCCTCTAAAAGCCATACCTTCTTTTTAAAAGAAAAATAAATACCATGTTTTAAATTTCATTTATTTTGGTATTGAAAATGGTTTTCATAATGTTTTTATATCAATGTGTTGTATTGATATCTTGTTATTGGAAGGTGGAAATGTTATGTTTCCTTTATGCATGTTTTATGTGATAAGATTATGTTATGGTACTTGGGCATTGTGATGAATACGGGTGGTTCCGTGATAAACTAAAGGTGGGTGAGCCCGATATAGCTCTCCAATTCATTGGGTAACGCAATTGAGTGAAACATTAAGGTTTCATTGAAGTGATTTAAGGAATATACTGTGGTTGGTATTTCAAACGTAACCAAGAGGGTTACTCCCTACATAAGAATGTTATGAATGCCTCAAGTTACCTTTATGTATTATGATTTCTATGATTTATTAATGATTTTATGAGGTATTTTAAAGTGATTATGTTTTATGGGAAATGTATGATTTCATTATTATGCAAACACGTACTCATGTTTCCTTTCCATGTTTTTATATCCCTTACTGAGCTTTTTATGCTCATTCCAAGTTTTTGAAATGTTTTTCACAGGTCAAGGGAAGGGTACATGATATGATGATAGTGTCAAGGAAGTGTCAAGAAAGAATCCATATTTTATTTTAAATATGTTTCTGTTGATGGGAAAAATGAATAATATCTTTTATGTAACCACTTTGTTTTAATGTTGAATGTAATGCAATTTTTATGATCTAATTCTCTAAAACTCTAAACCTGAAAAGATCCTCAATGTGTAATCCTGTAATAACTCAAGATTAAGTATGGTTTAATGCTGGAGCCTTAAACTGGTGACCATTTGTACATGTTAGTATCTTTATGGAGCCATTGGCAACACCTATTAACGAAACTAATCAGGGATGTGGCAATTCCATTCAATTAATGTGAAATCCAGGACATCAAAATAGATAGAATAGAATAATGTTGTAAGAAAAGAATCAATTTTGCGAGGTCGGGGTCTTATACAATGACCTTCCACTATTTAATGATCTTTATTACATTGATCCATCAAACCAAGAAATTTAATGAACTTCGAGTCATGTTAGGGTTCCATCTCAAGTCAGTTAAAAAGAATATTTTTTGGAAAATAAAAAATATCAAATTTTCAATGATTATCTAACTTAATCATAATAATAAAGATATATTTTTTTACAATAAATTATCTATATATATATATATATATTTAAATCAGACACATCAATAATTTATTTACTAAATAATACAACTTCAAATTAGTATTTAAAATTTTCCATATCTAATATCATGGTTTAATTAGTGTTATGTTAATATTTTTAATAATATAAAATTTAATTTTTATAATTGAATCTAATTACTTTTTTTGAATAAAAATATAATATTTTTTGTTACACCACAGATTCATATTATTAAATGAAATATAAATAATGAATTAAGTATATTAATTGATAGAAAAAAGTAAAAAAATCAAAGTGATATATAATAAAAAAATTGCATTATGATGATATAATTTTTTTTGAAAAATAATGATCTTATTGAGCCTCAATTAGTATTTCATTTCATGTATATGATTTAGGACGCTTCTTTTATTAATAAATTACAAAGAAAGACATATTCATTAATGATGCCTTTATACATAAAATAAATATAAATCTATGAAATGAATGATTTCCTTTTACATTTTTCTATATTTATCCATTGTGTGACCAGAAACCAAAATTTAGATAGTATATAATTAATACCCAATTGCAATAAAATTAAAATATAATAATATTATTATTTTTTGTAACTCCATAAGAGTCTGCATTAAAAAAATCCTTGGAAAAAATTAAAATATAATAAAATATAAGATTTTAGTCAATAAAAGAATATGATTCCTGAAAAAAGACATACACAAAAATCAACATCATATTTAACAACATTAACATGCTCAGTTCAATATAATTTAAATAAAAAATTATAAAAATAACTACTTTTAAAAATCAACATGTGGATTCCTATAAATGTTAATTTCCAACTCTCTTTAAAATCCTTTATCATAAACTTGATTAATACCCCATACGGTGAATCATCTTCACCCTTATCTTTAACTAAATATATGAAAAAAATACTATGTTCCCAAATGATTATTAAATTTTTTTATAAAATCCATCTAGTTTCGTGATTAACAATAAATAATGTTATCCTTCTATACGAAAAATGTAAAATTGTTTTTTGAATTAATTTTTAAATAATGGTCAAAGGGTCGTAAAAATATTAAAACATAATATATTAATCTTTTAGGAGGAGAACCCGAGATCCCAAATAAACATGGAATTAATTTCTCTCACTGAGAATACATCATGGGTTGAAATTGGGTATGAGATTGACCCTCATAACCCACCTCGATAATCCCATGAGTGATTTAGTATCATAATTGGTATAATCAAACATGTATGGGTTGAATTACCATAATACATTCTAGGAACATGGAAAACAATCACAGTTAAACTATATGAAAATAAATAACCCCGAATCCCATGATAAATGTCATTAAATAAATAAAAGTTTTTCTAAAATGAAATAAAAAAGGGGCAATATTACAAGAGTGGATCAAGTGTAAGTTACATACAAATACAATTAATTTCTATATTGATCATTGAATCCCACCTAGAAATTATAATTATATAAATATATATAGGGGGTTTCATATAAGTGAACATAGGAATATCATTAATTTATACTGTGAAAATGTTGAAGTATATTAAGAATTTAGTGGATAAATAGTTAAACAAACTAAAACTATTGTCTACTCGACTAGAACCCAACATCACAAGGGATCACTCACCTGTTAAGACATCCAATTTTAGTAACATGATATCAAAAGAACATTTCAGGAGAGCACTTCCCCACAAAACAACTAACAGGTTTATTGCGCTCATTCCCTAAATACATAATTCATGTGAATTAGTATATTTTATATCCAAATATCCACACAACCACAAATCCTGAATCACAACAACAAATCCATTTCCGTCATATATGGGTATCCTAAACAATGTTGACATCGAATTCATGCCCTCCTCCTACCATGTATGATCCTCAACTTATATCAGCTCATCTATCACATCATCATCATAGTAGGTAATCATGAACATGAATGATGATAACCACAAACCCTCGTCCTTCCATAGACAACTAGAACAATATTAACATATACTGGTATATTACGCACTACAACACTAATCCATGAGAACCCATATGTATATACCAGTTTTTATCCATTACAGACCGGACAATAAAAAATAAAGATATTTCATGACATGTTATTTTTGAGATATAATAAAAAAAATATCCATAGATAAATACTATTTATAATGGTTTCACAATTCTAGAAAATATAATAGTATACCAACTAATTTGCAATAAAAATTTAGTTTTATCAGAAAAAATTTATTTTTGAGGGATTTATAATTCCATGAAAATATCTATAAGAAAATATGTAATTAAATAATAATTTGATAACTAATAAAAATTTTAGTTTTATGTTATATTAATTTTGATACTTTTATTACAAAATATGATAAAAATTTAATAAAAATTAAAATTATATTAAATAAATTAACAGAAATCCAGGAAAATATAATTAAAAATATCTTTTTAAAATATTATTAAATTTTAATTAAAAAAATAAATATAGTAAACAAATTACTATTATAAAATCAATTTTTAAATTATAAAGAGTGAAATAATACAAGTACTAGAGTGAGTTTTGAGAGTGGTTGGAGTGAATGAATTAGATACAGGGTAATAGAAGAGGATGATATATTTTTCTTTTACATTATTTAGAAAGATTATTTCTCAACAAACGTAATTTGTTTGAAAAAATTATGAATGTTATATATGATAGAATTTATAACTATAAATAATATTAAATCACTATATCTTTTCCTTCAAAATAATAATGTTTTTATGAAAGATATATTTATATATATATAAATATTTAGTAATCTGTTTCTAATAAACAATCTAATTTGTCAAAAATATTCTTGGTAAATTTATTAATAAATATGGATTATATATTCGACCACGATAAATCCTTTCCCTCAATTGTTATTTGAATCAATATAACTATTTGTCATAGATAATCCATTGGAAAAATTTAATTTGGAACAAAATATAGTACACAATATAAATATCCTTAATTGGAAATGATTATTTTCTGACAAAGATTCTATTCTTCCACAAAATATTCTTTGTTAAATGAGTTGATTTGGTTGTACTCACCACTATATCTAAAATATTCTTATTGGGAAATGATTATGTTCAATAGATTTCATATTTTTTCACAGATAAACTTTTATGAAACATTTATATAAAACGAAATAAAGTGGTCATTGCTAAAATGTGTCACCCACTAGAGTGCATTCATCATTCCAAAATAATCATTTATAGATTTATATTTTTCAAAAGTAAATCCACTATAATTTTTTTTGTGATGATCAAAATAATATCATCACCGTCATTTCTAAATAACTATTTTTTATTAACTCATAGTTAAGCATCCCTCCCTCTAGTGCTACCCCTTAGAAGACTGTAATAATCAAATAGAGATAATGACCCTCAAAGTGAAAATTAATAGGCAACATGATATAAACTAGAACCATGAGTATATAAATACCACACATAGAAAACATTAACTTGTATATAGTTTGTGTATTAAGTTATAATATGAGAAAGAAACTCATGGTGAGTATAAGGGAAATTATTTATAACCATTTTTTATATGGTAATTGATGCTTTAATAGGTAAACTATGAGATAAACAAGTGATATAGGTTTTTAATTTGATAGTTCCAATTGGATCATGTGGTACACAATTTGGAAAACAATGTACTAAAATTAGTTGACCAAACCATGTGTCCTATGTAGCTTCATATAAAGAAAAAATTACTATTTTTTCCACACATAATTTTAATCCCTCATCCCCCTCATTTTGTGCCACTCATTCAATTGAGGAATGGGAACATTCCATGGGATCATATAAAGATTTATTTTTAGGGTCCCATTTCTTTGAATTATGAGAGTTTCATAGAATTCTCCATCACTTCTTCTCATTCCATCTCCCTTTCTCCTTTCAATTGTGTTATTGTATCTCCTATGATAAATTAAAACCATAGTATTAAAAATTAGGGTAAGGTATATGTGAATAAATGGGGGTATTTCATTTTAGGGATTAAAGAGTACATCTTTTGTGTTAGTTAGTTGGTTTCTTCTGAATGTGAAAACATATATCTCATTTCTTCTTTTTTTGTAGTCATGAGGTATATATTTATTTTAAATTGTTTTATATTATATATTTTTTGATTATTGAGATTCACAAAGTTATTATTTTTAAATGAATTCACATGTATGTATCCCAGGAGGGATCAATATTGATTCCTAAATGGATTAAAAAATTCATTCAATGGGATTCAATGAAAAGTGTTTATAAATATTCCTATGTTGAAATTCAAATATATATAATTGTTTTAATTGAGTTTTTTATCGAAAAGGGGAATATTTACCTAATGGAATGATTTGCTGAAACATATTGATTTCATTTAAAGTATAATAAATTTTTTTAATGGTAGTGTTAGTTTCTCAAGTAGTTTCTAGAAATATTCATATATATTTAGTCGAAATAGTTGATTGATAATTACATAATATTGTGTGAGATATCTAGTAAATCAATCATTTATTAAAATAGGGTCATTCTGTGAATATATGGAATATTTTATATTGAATTACATGTGAAACTATTCTATCCATTTTATTTTGTATTCTTCAATTAGAGGTTTTTTGTTTACGTGGTGTTTGGGTGTGGATTAAAAATGGGGCTAATTCATGTGAGGAGGTTAGGTGAGAATATTTTTCATAAATGCATTGACTTTGTTTGATGCATGATTGACATATTTTCATTTCTACTCATCTCCTTAAATGATGATATTGTATTCCTAGGATACTAGGATGATATCATTATAATTAAAATACCAAATATATATGAAGTGTCAAATAGGGATTCAAGCCCTCCTGACTGAGGGATCTATTAGAATATTATATGTCTTGCTTGACCATGTGATCCAAATGAATTAATTATGGCTCATGGTATATTTGTTCTCCTGGGAGGTTTATCTCCAAATATTTTAAGGGAACTAATTGGGATGTTATGTGATATTTATTATAATCCTATGTTTTATATCACTATATTAAATCTTTTCAATTGTGTCCTAAGAATATTTTCATGATGCAAGGATCCTATTTTAATTTTTTAATGGACATTGTATTATTCCATTTTTGGGTCCAATTTTTATAATGTCATTTCATGAAAATTATTTCATAATTTTTTTCATGTCCATTATTTTTTCTTCATAGTGCCTGAATTTATGATTTCCATGTTTGGTTTTTATTTTCATTCATATCAGTATTGATTTAAAAATTTGTTTTAAAAGATGATTTTATTTTTCAATAAATTTTTTTTTGTATGAATGGATGATAATGGTTTTTTCTTTAAAACCCTAGTGTGTAGGTTTTAATAAATGATTTTAGATCATCGTGTGTATTTTTTACTTTTAAATTTGTTATTAAGGATGCATTAGAGACTCTTTAGAACATGAGAATATTTTCTCAATCTTGAAAGTATATTTTAAAGGGTATGTTATGATATTGATTTGTGAAGTATAATTATAATAGTTGTTTAGTGAATAATGGTTTGGTTGGAGATGATTTTTCCAATTGATTTTAATTAATTTAATTGAATAGGTAAAATTGATTTTATAAAAATACCATGTTATGTTGTTACTTATTTATGTAATGTCTTATGAAACATATATGTTCATAATTTATTTTAAAAAATTCACATGAAAAATGGATTATTATAAAAAATAGACAGATTTAATCGGTAAAGACAAACTACGTAATAAAACCTGCACCAATCATTTTCTTGTCCAATTAATCCATAAATTCATTCTCTTTATATTATAATGCCATGGGAGTCATTCTCATTGAATGTTGATTATATCTCAAGTAACCTGATGGTTGGGGTATTCTGGATTATTATCTTTAGCTTTGAATCTTTCTATCCCCAACTTTATTATAGTGTAATTTATGAATTGTTTTTATTTGTGCATGATTTTGTGGTATATTATTTTGGATTTGTCCTATATTGTTTTTTATTTTTATATATTTTTATATAGTTTTGAGTTTTAATATTGTATTCATTCCCACTACTAATTTATCTTATTGTAGAAGGGTGAAATAATTCCAATTTTATTCCTTGCAATGCATGAGAACTAGTTGTCTGCCCATGGGGATTAAGAACTCCCTTCAGTCTAGGGATAGATTTGTTCAGATTCCTATCTAGTTCGATTCCTTATATGTTATATTATATCCTACGTTATCAAGGAAGGTATCTGTTTTATAAGTTCTATATTGTTATTTTGGGGGTTCTTAGTTTCATAATAGGAATTTGGAGGCGTTAGAGGTAGGTACATGTGGAGTGTCATGATCACTTTACCACCATGGGCCTCCAATTTCTATGCATAGTTAGGATTTTAGATATGATTCTAGATTGGAATTTAATTTGTTTATGAACTATGATTTGATGCTTATGGTGGTCATTCTATTATCCTCATTGGAATAACATTATTTTCCATGGGGTGGTATTTTTTGTTTAATAATGAAGACATTAAATGGATCCAAGGTATGATTTTGTCTTTCAATTCCTAGGAAATCATGATGTAACCAAACACATGATTACAAAAAAGATTTAGGTACCATTTCATGATTGGAAAATATTCATTAAACTTTTTACATCTCAATAATGGTTTTTCATCCTAGATGATTTTACAATTTAAACCCTTTGATTCATGGATTATCATGTGTGGTTCAAAAAATTGGTAATAGGATCAATGTGTATTGTGTAATACATTGGATTTGATGGATTATATTTTGGACAAGGATCAGGTTATGCATTTTTCTTTGTGATATGGTGTGTCTCGTAAAATTGTATTTGTAGGTGTTAAATTTGGATTAAATAAGAAAACTATTTATGGTTTTGAAAGAGGGAAAACATAATGTTTGTAAGATGAGTTTTGGCTTCCTAAAATGTTCTAAAGAATGTGATTTCATAATAAAAAAACTAAAATTATTTGGTTTTAAAAAATATCATTATTTTTTGAATGGTTTCAATAGTAAAGATGTTTTGGATCAAAGGGTAATTTTAATAGGTATCAGATCAAATTTTAAGAAGAGTTGGTGATTTTTGAAATTGTAAATTTGTATTTTTTGGGTTTTTACTCATAGTATGTATTTAAAACAGTGAATTATTTCATCATATATCATAATATATGTTTTTTATCATTAAATATATATATTATTATGATTGGAAAACAGGTTGGTGTGGATTTGATATATCAATTTTGGGTATGTTAATAAATGATTTATTTGTGATTTGGAATGAGGATAAAGCAGTAAAATTTGTTTTATTTATTTCTCAAAACAAGTTTTGGGACAACCAACTAAGTGGCATGTTGTTTTAAATAATTAATTTTCAATGTGTTTTTGTTTTTAGTGAGTTTTGGTTTTATTCATCCCATGTTTTATTTTTGGACTATGTTATTTGATTTTGGGGACACATCTGTGTTGGGTTTATGTCAGGTGTTTTAAAAATTATGATTCCTAAAAATTTATCAAGTGATGGTTTAATCATTAACTCTAGTGTTCATTTCCTCTAGTTGTTTCTTAATATTTCCTAGAATTTTGGTATAGTGGAAATAGTTATCAACTGTATTATAATATTATATATACATGGATTTGGATCAATATAATGCTTTCTAGTTTAGATAATTACAATATGGGGTGAATTTATTTTTAAAAAAACTGTTTAATTATTTTCTTTAAATACAATACACAAACCTTTTTACCTAAATGAAATGGATTCAGATGTGTACTTTTCTCCGATTAATAATGTATCATATTTAGAATAATTTTTATATAGTATAGTAAAAAAAATTATAATAATAAATAATATTATTACAACATCTTTAGAGTACATATGCTTATATTAATGTATATTAACAAAATAAAATTATATTTTATTAAATAATAATAAATACAACATATTTAAATTTAATATTATTATACGAATATGAATCAGAGTCATAGTATATCTGATTTGTAATACATATTATTTCTATTGTATTCTATGTCATTAGGATAAAAAAATAAGCATTCATGTATAAGGGAAAAAATATCTTATAAGAGACATGTGTCACTATAGATTTACAAACTCAAAATGACTTAAAACTATATAAAAATGAATAGGTCTCATTTATCCTTACGAGTAATGGTTCTATATATCCCAAAGTAAGGGTTTTTCTTATTTTATACTTATATAAAAGTCAATTTTCCCATGATATAATGTCCCTCGATACGAATATCCAATTCTCTATCTTCCAATCACCAGTATCCCTTGATATGATAGATTGGACTGACCTTTCTATCCTTAATTTTGTAGAGCGTAATTAAAAATTAGATGTTAAAAATTGATAACATTCCAAATAAAACAACTCAGATAGGGTTTCCTTCAAAGCAATAAGTCTTTAAACAATTAAATAATTATCAGAAAAAGTTTTTAAATGCTTTTGAAAATGTTCACTACTCTATCAGAACTGAAAAATCATCAGAGTATTCCAAAATTTTGTTAGATATAAACTCATTAAATGACTCAGTGTTTATAGGTGATCTTCCAATGATAATATTGACCCTCCCAGAGTCATATTTTCTTTGAGTTAGTCATAATGACTTGGAGACTTTCAATTGTTAGCTTTTATCCTTATGTCATAATAAAATGTCTAATATCATATTATATTACACCATAAATGATTATAAATTGTTCCAATAATATGTAAAATTGTTTTCCATTTCTATAATTTAAATATAATTCAATCTGATGGAATTCATTAAAAATGTCATTATAATTATTTTTAATAATGTGGATATGATTTTTATTGGTTCTGATATCAATCAGATTAGAAAATAGTGTCATTAAAAATGGAATGAAATAATGTATTATAATTTATTTCATAAATGTGGATATGATTGTTATCATTACCATACTAATTATGATAATCATAAAGAAAAATGTTATTATAAATTTATGAATTCTTTATATTTATTTATATGTTTCGTAAAAGTTTGTGATTCCTATAAAAACATTATAATAAAAATTCAGATATAAAAAGGCAGTAATAATGTATTTACACAAGAGTTTTTGACTTATAAAAATATAGGAATGATAAATTACTAAAAAATATTTGACGCAACAACCTCTCCATTTTTAGAAACCACATACTACAAGACATAATTAAAAATTACATTGAAAAACGTAATGTACTTATATTTAGGTACATCGTATTCAATATTTAAATTTTACTTACAACTCATCTAAATATGATGGTGAATATGAATATATCTCTGCTAGGATAAATTCTACCCTAAGGAACGTATTCTCCACCAAAAATGAAAATTTCCCCCCTTTGAAGAAGTAATTCTTATGAAAGTTTTTCTACACCATAAATAAAAAATCTCCCTTTTCAATAAAAATATCTAACATAGTAAATTATTATTATGTAATGGGGAAGTATTCAAATAAAAAATTATTGTTATATAAAAACAATTAGAAAAAAATAATGAAATTAGTAATCGTACAAATAAATTATTAATGAATATTATAACAATAGAAAAGAGGTACATCATTAATAATGATTAATTGTTGATAAAAATATGGTTTTTATAGCTATAACCCATTCCAGAACAACTTACACATAGAATAAGTTGTTTATAAATTTTATCAAATCCTTCCATACCAATTTAATTGTCCGAAAAAAAATTCGAAAATAAAAAATTTCAGATTTCATTTTATTAACTAAATATTTATCCTCTTGGGTTGTGGTTTCAGAATTTAGTTTATCAATATTAGTTTGTAAACTATATTATTCCAAAATTACATATTGTATAAAGTTATAAATATAATCCTTTTCATATATATCCTTATCAAGATATTCAAAAATATCTAAAAATTCTTTTTTAACAATATTTATCCTTCAATTATTCCTATCACATTTTTTTAAAAATTGCAATTTTTCATTTAATATATTTTTTTTAAATAAGATACTTCATCATATAAATGAAAACTATTATCCAGTATTGTGGAGGATTCTTCAACCGGATATTTATAATTAGTCTCCTTATATGAGTTAGGGTAATTTTAATTTATTGATAAAATTTTAATTATTTGAGAAGTGCATACATTAGATATTTTAAAAATATGTTCATTGGGAATTCTATATAGAAGATAAATGTTCCTATAAATGTAACATTCATTATTAGAAGTATTGTATAAGAAATCCCCTATACATTCACTCTATGAATAAATGTTTCAATGGAATTTATTTAATATACTTATAAACCATTTTATAATTCCTATAAATATTAATTTCATTCATATAATTCCTTTTCAACAAAGGATAATTGGGTCTGATGTATCTAGATTTATAACACTCGTAAGAAGTAACATTAGAATATTTCTTTTCATTACTATACTTATTAAATTTCATATATCAATACATTAAATTTATTATACGAACTATCATTTTCAAACTTAGATCTAGATTAGCTAGTTATTTATTTAAATTCTCATAAGCACAATAATCATGAAGTATAATAATATTTTTTTTTCATAATTTTGATCCACTTTTTCATATGTGTGTATGTTAGTTGGAACTCTAGAAGTATTGAATGAAACACCTCCATTATTTTTATTATTATTCACATTATATCTCCTTAACCTATCTTCATGCTACATTATAGTACTATTTAAATCATAAAGTGTATGATTTTGCAACTTCCTAATATCATCTATACTCGTAGTTTTAGATTTCAATTCACTGGATTTAATTTTTATAATCTTCTCAATAAGGATTTCATCAACTAAAACATTTTATAAAAATTATTATGATCCATTTAAGATTGTTATAAATCTATAATTCATATTGGCCACTAGTTCTCTAGATAAATATTAAAATGAATTATAGTTTGTGTGATACATATTTATTCTAATTTTGAGAACCCTAAAATTAAAAAAAATATTTGATCTCTTGATTTTTCAATATACTATTTTCTGCATCACAGGACGACATTTATCAATATATTTCTCTATAAAATAATAATATAATTGTGTTTATGACTCTGTAATTGAAATTATACTCTTGATTTTCTTGATTCATAAAGGTAACAACGTCCGTATCAATTATTTTTTAATTTCCATTGGGCATAAGATAATTATCAACTCCATTTTTATTACAAAATTATTCATTATATCCTTCCAGTATTTATACGTGTTACCATAAAAAAATTTTGGTGTCTTGGGAATCATATTTCTTGATGGATCCAATATTAACTCTTTCCATATATCGAGAATAGGTAAAAAATTTATTTTCCATAATACTTGTTAGTATAAAAAATAATCTTAATACAATTATATTAAAATTTAATCAAGCATGAAATTTTAATAAAAATGAATTTTAAATAAATATTTCTGTATTGGAATCATGATATGATACCAATTATTGTATATGTATATTCCAAGTATCCTGATTTTAATTGAAAAAATGTATTCCAGATGGTTTATTTATATGAGGGGGTGAATTGTAGTTAATAAAAATTAAAATAGTTAAAACTCAGATAGTTCACAAACCACTTTATGTAAAAGCAACAGATTCAGACATGGACCAAAGTCCAATTCCTAATATATCATAAATACAATGATTATTAAATATAAAAGTAAAATAATTTCAATCATAAAGATTATTATTAGAGAATATTTATAGTGGATATGATCACACCAGAGACTAGATAAACATAATAAAATTGGTTTTCAATAAATTTGATTAAATAGATCATATTTTAAATGGACATTATTATATGAATATATCTCTATTTTGCATTAGTCTAAATTATTAATATATAATTTCTGTATCATATTTAGTGAATTTTTGAAAAAAATAAGCATATATGAATAGTGGAATAATGAACATGTAAGGAACATGTATTACAATGGCTCTATAATGTAGTATTGACGTATAACTATTTGTAAATAAATAGAAATATTTTAACAATAATATTAGGGTAGTTTGTAACCTAAGATAATTGTTTCCCATGTTTAATACATACTAGAATGTCATGTATTCTTTACCATGTAAATCCTTTGTTCCTAAGATCGTCTTTTCTATCTACCAATCCCTAACATCCCATGATTTGATAGATCATCTTTGTATTAATACACCTAGAATCCCTAAATCGTAATTACAAATTAAAATTCAAAAAAAATTTGAAAACATTAAATATTAAAGAAACCATGATTGGAATTCCTTTGATAGAAAAAGAATCTAAATAATAAAAAATTTATAGTAGCAAGAATTTTATGATTTTGAAAATATTTATCACTATAATAGATTAGAAATATCAATAATGTATTACAAACAATTTTCAGCTCCAAACTCATTTAATTACAAATTATTTATAAGTTATCTTGCATGGGATATCATGATCCCCCAATAGTCATATTTTCTCAAAGTTTATTTCATGTACATAGACACTGATAAATTTATAATTTATATATTTTTGGCCCAAAAGAATATCTGATGACATATTTTATTACACCATGATAGTTTAGAAATTGTTCCAATACAATAGAGACTAACATTACATATCTACAATTTAATCTTAAGTATATTTGAGAGATTTATATAGATATTTTATTATAATAATTTTCATTAATATGGATCATGTGTTTATTGGATCTGATATCAATTTATTTGAAATACTATGTCAATACAAAATACAAAATGAAATGCTTTATAATTGATTTTATAATGGTGAATATTATTTTTATTAGTTCCATTCTCATGAAAATTACCATAATAAAGAATATTTAATAAAAATTCATGAATACATTAGAGCTATTTTAAGGTAAGGTAATTGTATATATTTTTTATTGTATCATTCTAAAAAATCTTTAGGAATAAAAATTCAGACGTCAATTATTTTATAAATGGTTTATGATTTCCAAAACTAAAGTAATGGAAAAGGCATAAGAAAATTTTTTTACTCAAAATTATCTATTTTTCTATCCAATTCTTTTTATTCGTTGTTTTAAATAATTTTATGGGTTGATTGGTTTAGACATTGGACCCATTATTTTGTAGTTGGTGATGAGAATATTCCCTAATTATATATATATATATATATATATAATATTATATATATATATATAATTTTATTATTATTTTCATGCATTTGGTATATTATTCAATGCGTATTGGACACCTAGAGTAGTTTTTAACATGAGAAATATTTTATTATAATAATTTACATGATTAAATTTTTAGGAAGTGAAACATTCATATAATGAATATATATGTAATGGAAAATTCGTATAGTAATGAATTTTTAACATATTAATAAATAAAATGTCAGAAGGGGCATACCTAAAGCTTATAAATTATGCATCCATAAGATGGTTGCAGTGTTGACATTTTCTTTTTGGATTAGATGATCCTCCAATGTAATATATATCTATTTTCATATTTATATTTTTCACCGAAATATTTAGAATTCCATGGATTAATATTGTATCTCATACGATTGTTGAATGATTATAAATGTTCCATGGATACAATCCATAGGTGGGATTATTTTTTTACTCTTTTTATAATAAAAAGAAAATATATAGATCCATATAATCTTTGATGAAAAATGTGTTTTTAGATTATTTATTCAAATTGATTATATACATAGTTTCATAAATTGATCATCATGTATCCTAAAATATGGGTTTAAATTACATTTTAATAATGTAATAATTATTATAGTCTCTAAGAATATTATCTATTATATCATATAGAACCCATGATTTTTATATAAGAAATAATGTGTTGAAATGAATAATAAAGTAGAAGCATTGAATCATTTTACTAGTCTTATCATATTGAGAAAAGGGTTTACCCTTATATTTCTAGGCCACGTAAAGGGAACTGTGTCCTTACACTTACACAGATGAAATGAAAATTTCTAACCAAGTAATTAATCGTACACAAGGTTCTCATGTGTTGTGTCTTCCCAAAAAATTCCAGAAAACCTTTCCCATGATTTTATACAACATTTCAACATGAAATGATGTTTTATTGATCTCGTGTTATGTTGATTACTCTCGTTCCTGTCCTTTCAAAGAATCCTAGTTAACCTATTAATATATTTAATTTCTCAATGTTATAAAAAAATTTATTTTGTTTTATTTGATAATGAATGGTGTTTCTTATGAAGAATATAATAGGGGGATGATATTGTTCCCCTATGATCTAGTTTTCGATGTATTTATGGTTCCAATGGCCTAAGGACAAAATAAATCTTGCATGGATCTTCAAATTATGTAATGAATACTAATATATTAATAAGCAATATATATGTATAAAAATTTTGGCTCTCTATATCAACCTAATAAAATATTTATTTGACATAGGGAACATTATATTAGGTTATATTATTCTTCTCAACCTAAAGAATATGAATGAATAAATAATATTCTCTAGGTGTGTCAAAATAGGTGTGTATTTTGGACTCTTATTCATGCATTAGGTGATAAGTTAATTGAAACCCAGAATTACCTTTTCCAGGTTTTTACCCATAGGAAAATTTGTTCAAACTATTGTATCCAATTATATTTTCTATACATGAATATAATTCTTTGAATGACTATATACTCAATAAATTACCAATATTTTAAAATATCATATAATACATTGAATCATATTTAGGGATTTCACTAATGATATACAAAATAATCCTCATAATTACAAATAAATATCCAAAATAACTAATCCCTACTATAATATCAACTAAATTGTTATAGGATAATGATTAAATAATTAATATATTAATATGATGATCTTAAATAATACAACTAAAAAACAATCTCACAACAAAAAGACTGAAGGGGTTAGTGACTTAAAGAATAAACTAATAAAGTTTTTATTAACTTCATTTTATTATAAAAACAGTAAAATATTTATCACAATGAATATCATATTCAAATCATACGGAGTAGAAACATATGAAATTTATGATTTGAGATTATCAGAAATGGGTTAATGTAAAATAACATGATGGATCATAAACTTGAATGATAACATGATTATATTTAAATATATTAATCAAATAAAATAATAATATATATATAAATCTATAAAAATGATAAAAAAATTAATATCAATACTAAAACAGCTACCTAAATCTAGTTCACATGAAAAATTATGACTTGAAATAAATTCTATCACACTCACCCTCTCTGGTCCTAGATACATTCTAACCAGTTAAAATAAAATTTCTATCTCATGATATATAATCCTTTATCTAGATCATTATATAGAGATATAGGTACCACTCATCACATAATTAATACATTTTTCTACTACATTAATATAAAATATTCATCATTTGATAATGAACTGAGGAAAAAAAGAGATTCATTTGGATTTCCTAAAAACATAACATGAAAAAATGAAATTGCAAAATATCAAAGAACACCATTTCAAATGTAAATAATATCAAAATAACATATATAGGGTGATAAAAACATTTTTTCTGGAATGAAAAACATTGGATTTTAAATATAATTGAGGATATGAAAATATTCCAAAATCCATTTAAATGTTTTCATAAACGATTAAGTGTAAATTCAAATAAAACACATTTTTGATAAGGTAAAGTGAATGATTTTTAAAAAAGAAAATTTTAGAGAATAAAAAATTTATTATACCTTAATAGAAATAATGGTATTCAAATAAATGTGATATAGAAGATATAACATTATATTTTTTTTGAATGTATAAAAATGATTTTCATTAATATTTTGAAATGTATTTTTTTAAAAACCCACATATTTTAATAGATTATTAATTATTCCTTTTTAATATGGGAATGTATAATTATTATAACCATATAAAATAATCCACATTATATTTTGAAAAACAAATATGAGAACATTGGTTGTGAGGAAAGACATATATTTGGATGAAAATTCCATTAAAAATGATTTCCAAATAAAATATTATTTAAATGAAACATATAAACAACATATATTATAACAAATCAATATTTAATTATTATAGTCTTTGAAATGTTACTATGACCCATAAAAAATATTTGAGTCTCGACTACCACTTATGGATAATACAATTGTTGAATAAAAAATAAATTGAAGATTGAATATAATATTTTAGATAAATCCCTTGAATTAAATCTATGATTATTGAAAAATAAATTATTGGATAGTATATAAATCATATAAATAATAAATTGGTCCAAAATATTAAAATATGTCTCAGGGATGAGAAATTTAGATGAAAAATTGGGGCCTTGTTTCCCCATGTAGACCAAGCTGAATACCATGATACAACGATACTGGAGTTTTCATTTGAAATTATTTGATTATTATTCATAATCCCCATAGTCTATAGACCAGAACATGGGCATCATGAATGGGAAAAAGAAAATAATTTATGCACAAGATCAACAAGCACTATTATAAAAATAGGAGAAAAATATATGAAAAATATTTAGGCTAAACACATCTCAATATCAATGTAATATAAAATGAAAATAAATGAATCTCCAAAAAAAGGACATCATCCAAATGATGGAAAAAAATCATGAATAAATTATATAATAAATTCTCCTTACAGAAATTATACAATAGCTCCACCGATCATTGCCATCATCAAAGACACTACTAGTCAAATACACCTATCAAATACAAGTGACCCTTTACATTTTCAATTTCCTAATATACTAATATTTGATAATTATAGAGGTAATGAGGGTTGTGAGAAAAAAACCATAGTAGTAATTCATCAAATGTTCCATAATAAATCTCATATGAAATAAATCAAGTATTCTTCAATTTAAATAATTATAACGAATGAAAAAAATATATCTATATTTCTCTATAAAAAATATTTTAATTCAACTTTATAAAAGATATATAAAAAGTACTCTCAAATGAATTATTTTCATAAAACTAAAGTGAGATGAATTATCAATGCATTAGACTAGAAATCAATTAAAAATTAAAAATACCATCTTTGGAATATTCCCAATGACTATTCTGTTACAAACTATTGGTTACTCACATTACTGTGTTAATAAATAACTAATAACTTTTTTATATTTTTCTAAAAGTTATTACATGAAGATAAAATTAATAAACAACCTCATCATGGAAATTCTAATAGATGTTGGTTTTCATCATCATTCTATTAATTGGTGTCAGAGTCATGATATGGTCATAAAATTCACTATAAAAATATATAAACATACATGTTATTTGAATTAGTCAATAAACTAGTCAATCATGGGAACATCATTATTCTCAATTTAATTTATCTTTCACTGTTCAAAATTCCAAATTTTAATATTTCAATATTCAATACCAATCTCAATACAAAATCAAATTTGTATAACAAAATATATCCTTTCAATATCATAATTAAATTTATATATTTTTTTCTAGAATAAAAATATATATAATTTCATGAAATCACATCTCATTTAATGAAAACATTTATTAAATTTAAAAAAATTATTTCTTATTCATTGATAATGTGTGACATCCGAGACCCGGCTTCCCCTCAACCAGAGCCCCGAGCCCGTTTGGCCACATGAGCCCTGGCTCGCCTCCCCATATGACAGGGGCTGCCGACTAGCATTGGGGGTGTAATTGTAAGTCAGTGTGGAGACTATACCCCCATGTCAGAGTATACATCAGTATAACAGCACGTGTTTAAATAGTGGAAGGACAACTATTGGATAAACATGAGAAAAAGGAGACCATCCAAACCAAACAACATAAATAAGGAAAACCCTAATAAATATACAAATTCCACATAGGCAGTGTCTGATACACAATGGATGCATGGCATGCCGATACAATGGAAATAGATGGAAAACATGCTATAAAGTAATACAATAAGTTAATAAAGAACAAAACTAGTCCACATGCATCTCTAGACAAGGTCAATCCTTTACACTGGAACACTAGCGAGAACATAGGTGTATCAATAACCTGAAGCAGATCCCTTCCTTCTACCAGTACCGGAATTATAAATGTCTACACAGGTGCCAACGGCCACTCGGGTAGGGTGTGAGACAAGTCTCAATAGGTCACCGAAAATGGTGTCTACGTGTAATCCAAATAGGTGTTCTCAAGAGAAACAAAGTGTAGTAAATGGTAATTATGTACATAAAAGTAATAAACAACCAACCCGCTTAGGTTCCAGAAGGACACCCGGCGGGTCTACCTGCTTCAACTCATGGCTGGTAATCTGAACATTCACTAGAGTGTTTGTTCATAGATATAGGTTTTCACTGGTATGTGGTAAACATGCCTCTCGTCCATGCTTATCACATATGTATAATCATCACTAGCATGAGTTATTAATGCCTCTCATCCACAATCACTGTAGCTGGTGTGAGGAAGAATGCCTCCCACACATAAAGGATATATAAGAACAATGTATGAATCCATCCCGTCCCATTAGACAAAGATTCAGCTGGAACGTGGAAAGAATCCCTCCCTTCCACGCATGGAGATACATCTGGAATGGGGTAAGAATGCCTCCCACACACACATGGGTTATCACAAGCATGTCAACACAATATGGCATAACCATTCACATCACAATATATAAGAAAATATGTCTTATAACATATCACATTAAAAAATCATGGCATTTCCATCTTTGAATATCACATAATCACATCTCAAGGAAACATACATTTCAATTCATTAAAGGGTATCAGTATATCTCGTCCTATCCAACCTCTAACCAAGTCATCTTATTTGAATAACATGGAAAATCTCTTTTCAAGTCATATCGTTAACGTCCAAATGTGCAAAGGGGCCAAATATGAAGGGATATCACCAATGGTTGAACAAACCTAGCCCAAATCTCATCTAAATAACCATCCCATGTTAGATTAATTGATCTCATACAACATGGGTCGTTTAGATATGAATCAGTCATTATAAATATGGGGTTTGACGAAAGTCAAACCAATACATGACGATAGTAACTCAAAATGAAGAAAACCTAAAATGGAAACATTGTGACCCCCTACCATAGAGTTGTAGACATAAGCTCGCAAAATATCGATCTCTAATTCATAGTAGGTTAGAGGAGATCTGAGTCCCAGTCTGAAGGCCAGAATATAGGGCTTACGAGCCTGCGGTAAAATAACACAACAGAAAATAAGATTCCCTGAGGAAAGAACAGTGTTTGATGTAAGCCTTATCGAGGGTGATCCAATGCCTTCGAAAAATCAAGGATCAGAATTCAGATGAATAATCCACCAAGAAATTAGATGGAGGAGGGTTTTGGATCCCAAAAGAGGGATCCTCCAGTTCTATCAGCTGGAAGGTGGAGAAAAGAAAGGATTGAAGCCTTAAAAGATATTTAAGTGGAATATGGTAAATTCAACCAATACAGGGTCTCATGGTTTTGGCGCATGGTTTACCCAAACCGTGTGAAAACCGTGCACACCTCACTGCCTCCTAGACAATAGCTACAGAGCCATGCGGCCTGGACTACATAGACATGTGCCCCTGCTAGTGCCCCTGTATGGAGCCACACGGTTTATCTGAAGCCATGCGCAGACCATGCGCATGCCTTGCGCCACTGCCTGTAAGACCATTTCTCAAACTCCCAAGCTCTGAACCAACCCCAGACACTTCCCAGACATTACATAGGATGTTATACACATTAAAAAGGATTAAAGGAAATATTTTAAAGAAAAACTAATGATCCGTAACTTCTCCAAAGAGTCTGGTCATTACAACCACCCCTGCTTAAAGCAACTTGTCCCCAAATTGGCCTTACGAGGGTACTGAGGTGTCCTCAACGAAAAGCAATGGCCAGTGATAACTTATAACAGCCTCCCACTCCTAGGTCTTGGCTTGTACCTGACAGTGCTTCCATAGCACCTGTACAAGAGGAATGTACCTGCCACAGAGTGTCTTCACGCTATGGTCTTCAATTCACATCGGATACTACTCGAAGGAAGCATACATATCCAGTTCATCCTCATCAGGCTAAAAAACATGAGTTGAATTTTAAAAGTACCAGTATAGCTGAGATACATTAAAAACACCATTTATGGCCTGATATCTCTGTGGAAGTGCAAGATGGTAAGCTACTGGTCCAATCCGCTTCATCACCTCAAAGGGTCTTATGATCCTCAGTGTAAGATTACCATGCTTCTGTATATGTCTTTTCCCCAACCTAGGTGAGACCTTCAAGAAATCATGGTTCCCAAAATCGAACTCAAGAGGTCACTGGTGCTTGTTAGCATATTACTACAGTCTAGACTGACCTGTATGTATACGCTTCCTAATAAGCTATATCTGCTCGGTATTCTCCTACACAATACATGATCCTAGAACAGCTTCTTCCCCTAATTCAAGCCATCACAAAGGTGAGAAAAAATTATTAACATATAAGGCCTCATAGGGAGCCTTCATAGTGGTATCCTGGAAGCTATTGTTTTAATTTAACTCAACCAGAGGAATGTTTTTCTCCAATGATCCTCCAAAATCGAGAACACATGCATGTAACATATATTCTAGTACATTTATAGTCCACTCAGTTTGTCTGTCAATCTGTAGGTGATTGGAGTGCTCAAAAATATCTAAGTACCCTAGTCTTCTTGTAAACCCTGTAAGAAGTGAGATGTAAAACAAGGATCTTTGTCCGAGACAATAGAATGAGGTGGTCCATAATGGTGCACTATTTCCTTGACATAAATTCTTCCCAATTCATCAACCGTGAAGGTCTCCTGCACATTTATGATATGTGTGACCATCGTCCGATGGTCGACGATAACCCATACTACATCATTGCCATGAGGTGACCTGGGTAAACTGGTTAAACAGTCCATAGAAACATCGTCCCATTCCCCCCCTCGGAATGGACAACAACTACAAATTCCCAACTGTACGTTGATGTTACACCATTACCTACTGACAGGTGGAACAACACTTGGTAAAACCGGCTAACTCCCACTTCATGATAGGCCACCAGTATGGTCATCCCAAATCACTATACATTTTGGTGATGCCTAGGTGAACTGCCCATGATGAGGCATCGAAATCCCTCATAAGCTCCTCTTTGATGTCTGCTGGGACCCATACACGCCCACAGAACAATATATTATCACCTTCATTCATGGTACAAATTTGTAGAGGCATCATCAGCGACACTTTGTCATAGAACAATTCCTTCCGGATCTGATAACTGTCCTGCCCTGACCCATTCCAAAAGAGTTGATGTCACCACTAGGGCTAAGAGAAAATTTTGACGATGACTCTATTGATCCTCAATGTGAATCTCTGAAAATAGGGCCATCAGATTCCACTCCTCATTATATTCTCAAACCACTTGTGACGGAGTTTTCTGACTCAGCACATCGGCTACTGAAATTTTGGTCCCAAAAGTGTAGGCCAGTTCAAAATCAAAGGATTGCAGGTACTCGACCCACCTATGTTCCCTAATATTTAGATCCCACTGAGTAAAGATATATTTGAGGCTTTTGTGGTCAGTGAATACCAAAAAATTCTCTCCCAACAAATAGTGTCTCCAAATCCTATGGCATGTACAACCATAGCAATCTCGAGGTCGTGCATCGGATAATTCCATTCATGAGACTTTAACTAATGAGAACCAAATGCAACGACTTGCTTGTCCTTCATCAAGATAGCTCCTAGCCCGACACCTAACGTGTCACAATAGACCGTATAAGATCTTCATGGCTCTGGAATGATCAATAATGATTCTGATGTTAGTCTTCCCTTCAGTTCTTGAAAATATACTTCAAAAGGTTCTATTAATTCGAATATCAGCCCCTTTTTGGTCAAAGCTGTATACGGTGCTTCTACGCGTGAAAATTCTTGAATGAACTGCCTATAATATCCTGAAATCCTCAAGAAACTCTTAATATCAAGGGCATTCTTGGGCTACTCCCAGGAAATTATAGCACTCACCTTATCAAGGACAACTGAAACTCAAGACTCATAAATAATGTGACCAGGAATGTCAACCCTATTTATCCAAAAGTGGAATTTACTGAGCTTAGCATAAACCTGATTCTACCATAGTGTATTCAGCACGATCTCAATATGGGTGGCATGGTCGTGCCTTGAGCGTGAATAGACTAAGATATCATCCACAAATGAAACGATAAAAGAATCTAGGTAAGGGTGAAAAATTCGATTCATAAGAGCCATAAACAATGCAGGTGTATTCATAAGCCCAAACGACATGACTATGTAACCATAGAGACAGTATCTCCTACTGAACGTCATGCGAGGTATGTCTAAAGTCCTAACATGCACCTATTGATAGCTGGACCTCAAATATATCATTGAAAACACCTTCTCTCCTTGGAGCAGATCAAATTGGTCATCAATTCAAGGTAATGTATACTGATTCTTAATAGTCAGCCGATTTAACATATGATAATTCACTCAAAGAAGTAGGGTACCATCTGCCTTCTTGGACAAGAGTACTGCTGATCCCCTAGGAGATGTACTGGCACGTATAAATCCTTTTCCTTCCAGGTCCTCCAGCAGACTCTTGAGCTCCAGAAGATCCTTATGTGACATCCTATAAGGAGGAATGGTCAATAGTGCTGCTCATGGAATAAGATCAATAGTAAATTCCACCTCTCGCACTAAAGGTAGACCAGATAAATCATCATGAAAGACATCACTGAAAAGTTCCACCACAATAGGATAAACAGAGTATTGGAACCCTTGGTTATCGAGATAAAGAATGGAAACCTGTGTCGTGACACCACCTAAACTCTTCTATTCTGGTCCTTCTCGTGTCGCACTATGATTTCATTCTCACATGAGAATATATGTGTCTCCCTACGGTGACTTAAATGACACCCTCAGACGATAGTAGTCAATTTAGGCTCTATAGGAAACTAACCAGTCCTTCCCGATTATTACATCAAAACCTGTCATATCCGGGACATACAAGTTCCACACGAAAAGGTTACTGCCCACCTCAAGGGGACAGTTCTGAAAACGAAGAAATCCCAATTAATGGATACCTAATGGGGTATATAACTTGATCATGCCATGATATGACTCAACGTTGAGGCCAAAAAATCCAATAATCACCTCCGATATAAAAGAGTGAGAAGCGCCTATGTCAAACAAAGCAGATACTAACGTAGAGGCAAATAGAATTGTACCTCATATAATAGATGGTCCGGCGTACTACTCTTATGGAGTAGGCCTGACTACATACAACTAGCTGGTACCACAGCCCTGAGTCACAACCTGGCTACCCTAGGCAGACCCGCCCTACGGGTGTTGAGAGTCATACACCTGATTACCTCTTCCTCGACTGCTGCCACGGCCTGATCGGTCGGCGATATTCTAGCTGCCTGACTGACGTGATCCGGCCAATACCACACCAGATCATAGAGTAGGTACCAATCCCTACTCACGAGGACATGGTGGATAAGTCCTTCAGAAACAGTGGAGATGACCCAGACTACCACAACCTCTGCACTCCACTAGATTTTGCGTACACTTCCTCCTCATATGTCATGGAACCCCACATTGGTGAAAGATAGGAGTACCACATGATAAATGGGTATGACTACCACTAACATCATGAGAGTCCTCAAAATTCCACTTCTTCCCAGAAGCAGATTCACTCGAACCCTTAGCTGTCGAACCTCCCTAGTTCACACTGTCTGATTCTCTAAAATTCCATTGTGTGATCAAATCCTGATTGACAATATCTAAAATTTTCATCAACCTTAACATATTAACCTGCGATGGGATGGAAAAACATAGCCCATCCTCTAAACACCTTGTGGTCGTGAGATCATCAGTATCTAGTGTAGGAGAAAAACACTGTAACTCATTAAAACATGATGAATATACCATAACTGTCATGGTCCCTTTATAAAGATTCATAAACTCCCTAGCTCGGTCAACCCTCAAAGTCTAGGGAATGAAATAATCATAAATGGAAGTATGGAAAACAGTCCAAATCACATCTCTCTACTATCCCGATTGGGTGATGACATCCCACCACATCCTCGCTAAACCGCGAAGCATATAAGCTACGAGCATGACCCTCATCTCTGGAGGGGTCTCGAGGTGCTCGAAGATGGTCAGAATAGCCTCCAACTAGGACTTAGCAGTAAGAGGTCCTCCATATCCCATAAATGAAGGAGAATGGTGAGACTGAAACTCATGGGTAAACGTTTCCATACTCAGGGCAGGTTTCACTCCACCCTACATACTATGCATCATACACAAGAATCCCTCATTAAACTGGTTATTAGTTCCCATATCTTGAATAGAAAGTGGAGCCACGGGTGTCTCGACTGGAAGATCAATGGGTGGATCAGGGCCCGCCACCTTAGGAACGTGATCATCACTGCCTATAGTGCACATCTCTCGTGGAAGTCTCAGAATCATAGTGCTATAATGAGAAACAAACATCCCAAAAGAAGTAACCACAAAATTTAATGATAGAACTCTAGAAGTTAGGACAGGTACTATGCCTTCCTGCCACTAAATCACCTATCCACACCCATAAAAATTCTTTGTAAAACCTGAAACTGATCAAGTTTATCTTAATCCAGTGATACGGCATTCCCCAACCCATAAGGGCCCATACTCTTCATGAACTGAGAGATGACACACACTTGGATGTCATTTCTCATTTACTTGTGCTAATCAAGTATTTGAATATCCTTAAAATGAAATGATTGGTTTTTTTGGAATGTCATTTTACGATTCATAATGGCCCACACACCTTATGAATCTAAGAGTGACACCCACCAAAACCACACCATTCCTCAATTCACAACCTTCAAGATGGGTTAGCATAGTTGCACACATATGAACAAGGAATGGAAATAAACAACAAGCAATGCTCGCTGAAAATATAACTGTGGCATGGAATGATGCATAACCAAATCATAGTGTGCCTATCGTGATGCATGTTCTAATGCATAACCCTCATTTCATCGGGTCGAACCCTGAATCTAAATTCCATCATTTAAAATCTCAATGACATCACAAAACATGTGAAACACCAAATGGTGATAATGTTATCATCTGTAAATAGAAGAATCAATAACAACATAAAATTGAAAACATGGTCCATACCTCGTACAAGGGTTTGTGACGCCCAAGAATTGCACATGGCTAAGTCCATAAGAATTCCCAGTATCCAAGTATATCATCACAAAATAGTAATGAAATAAATAAAGAAACCTATGATACCACTTTCTGATATCTCGAACCCAGCTGCCCCTCAACCCGAGCCCCAATCCCGGTTGGACACATAATCCCTGGCTCATCTCCCCATATGCCAGGGGCTGCCGACTAGTAGTGGTGGTGTAATGGTAAGTTAGTGGGGAGACTGTACACCCATGTCAGATTGCATAGTGGTATAACAACATGTGATTAAATAGCAGAAGCACAACTACTGGATAAATTGGAGAAAAGGGGAAACATCCAAACCAAACCACAGAAATAAGGAAAACCCTAATAAATATACAAATTCCATATAGGAAGTGTCTAATTCAAAACGGATTCATGGCAGGACGATACAATGGAAATTGATGGAAAAAATGCTATAAAGTAATACTAGAAGAGAACAAAAAACCATAGTAGTCCATAGGCATCTCATGCCAAGCATGGTCCACTACTCTAGAACTCTGGCTAGAACATATGTGTATCAACAACCTGATGCAGGGCCCTTTCCCCTACTAGTACCTGCATTAGCAAAGGCTACAAGGGTGCCAATGACAGCCCAGGTAGTGTGTGAGACAAGTCTTGGTAGGCCACCACCAACGGTGTCTATGTGTAGTCCAAATAGGTGTTCACAAGATAAACAGTGTGTAGTAAACTACAAATATGTAATGCAAAATTAATAAACATCCCTCTCGCTATGGTTCCTGAAGGACACCTGGAGGGTCTACTTGCTTCAACTCATGGCTGGTAATCTGAACCATCACCATAGTGTAAGTACATAGATATAGGTTATAACTGACATGAGGTAAACACGCCTCTCGTCCATGCATCTCACATACGTATAATTATCACTGGAACGAGGTATGAATGCCTCTCATCCACTAAAAATGTAGCTGTCCGGGGGAAGAATGCCTCCCACTCATAATGGATATATAGAAACAAGTTATTAATTCCTCTCATCCCATTACACTAAGATTAAACTAGAACGGGGTAAGAATTCCTCCCACCCACACATGGAGATTCATCTGGCATGAGGGAAGAATGACTCCTGCCCACACCCGGGTTATCACAAGCATGTCCACACATTATGGAATAACCATTCACATCACAATATACAAGACAATCCGTCTTATATCATATGACATTAACAAAGTGTGGAATTTTAATATCGTAATATCACATAATAACATCTCAAGGAAATATACATTTCAATTCATTCAAGGGGTTCCGGCTATCTCATCCTAGCCAACCTCATCTCATTTTCCAGACATGGAAAATTTCTTTTTAAGACATATCTCTAAGGTCCAAAGGTGAAAACCAGGCCAAATATCATGGCATATCACCTATGGTTAACCACTCCTAGTCCACACCCCATCTAAATACCCTAACAAGGTTAGAATCATCAATCTCATACCACAGAAGTCATTTGGATATGAAGCAGTCATTACAAATAATTGGTTTGGCGAAAGACAAACCACAAAAAGATGATAATAACTCAAAAAGTTGAGAACCCAAAATGGAAACTACGTGACCACCAAACATAGAGCTGTAGAAGTAGGCTCGCTTGATAGAGAAATTAGATTCACATTATATTGGAAGACATCTAAGTTACAGTACAGAGCCCTTAGAATAGGGCTTATGAGCTTATTCTAAAATACCACAACGGATACCAAGATTCACCAAGGAAAGAAGGGTGCATGAGGTATGCCTTACCGAGGTTGATCCAACGCCTTTGACGTATCGAGGATCGGACTCCGAATGAAGAATCCAATGAGAAATTAGAGGGAGGAAGGTTTTGGAGATCAAAATAGGTATCCTCCAGTTTTGTCTACTAGAAGGAGGAGAAAAGAATGGCTTATATCCTTAAAATATATTTAAGGGAAAAAGGGTAAATTCACACAGAACAGGGTCACAAGGTTTAGGTGCAGAGTTTATCCAAACCGTTCACTAATCGTGCGCTCCTCACTACCTCCCGGACAAAATCTGCAGGGCTGTACAACCTGGTTTGCATGGTCATGTGCCCCAGCAGGTTCCACTCTCACAACGACACGGTTTATCTGAATCTGTTCGCAAACCGCACGTAGGCCATGCACCACTACCTATAAGCCCATTTCATACACTCTGGAGATCAGAACCAACCCTAGACACTCCCTAGACCTTCCATATGATGTTATACACATTAAACAAGATTAAATAAAATATTTCAAAGAAAAACTAACAATCTGTACTTTTTCCAAAGAGTCGGGACGTTACATAAAGTATTTATTTTGAAATTCATTGAAATTTTATAATAAAAAATACAAAAATTGGATTATAATACATTTAAATTTATGAAATAAATCATGGATTTAAGTTTATATAAATTACATATATAACCACCTATAATTTTTCAAACAATGAATTAATTAACTGAAAATGGTAATCACCACTAGAGAGTTGAATGTGGGGATGATCAAAGAAGAAACCCCAGATTTCCAATTCAACAATTCAAAGTCCTAATACTTTATTAATATGAGTATTTAGCATAATTATTGAAGTAAATAGAAAAATATAATATAATTCATAGTATTATAATTGTACAATTACCATACAAATATTAATTAAATCCATAAACACTTCAAATTGAATAGAGAAGTGGAATGGTGAGACAAAATCGCCTATAGAGAACCTAAAAATTCAACTGATTATATTAGATCCAATTAGGGAAGATTATAATTTATAATGGTGTCTCGTTTATTTAATTATGATTTTTAGGTTATTAAAGTCTCATGACTAGTATTCCATGGTTATTTTTCCTTTTTCATAAAAAGATATTCTCTTGTAAAAAATAACAATATTGATTATCTTTTAAGATATTCATACATAATGCTAATTGAAAAAAATAATAATCTATTTTTAGTTGAATTTTTGAATTAAAGGATTAATTTTGTTTCTTGATAGTTTTTTAGGAAGAAAAAATATTCTTTAAATAGATATTTTACTAAATAGATAATTTTTTGATTATTTTAAAATTACCCTTTTGATATTTTATTATTTGTGTTCCTTTTATAATGACTCAATTTTTTGGATTTCAAATTATGATATAATAACTCGCTATCTATTTATTTTTTTGAGTATATTGGAATGTTATAAAATTTAGATTTATATAGGACTATACACTTGATGTGACCTCCATAGTTTTATTTATGTAATTATTAAGGGTTCCATAGGTGAATTATATCAAAGTTATAGGATTTCATTATTATATGTTAATATTGATTAAGGGGATGATGTTTTTAATAGTAATTGGTGGAGTAAGTATATTATGATCGTTTTCATATATATATATATATATACTTTATCATATATGATGATAATACAACTACATTATGCACTATTAGAATCCATGGGACTCTTGTTGGAAAATCGAGGTATTATTATTATAATAGTTTATGATTCCATTTTTTCTATTTGTCCCTAATTTATGATCTTGACTTTAAGACCTAGTTGTTTCTTCAAGTAGAAATCCCTTTAATTATTTGTAAAAACATTATTTTAGTTCTCTTATAGGAAAATATCAGTCGTTGTTCCTTATGGTAGAAATTTTTTGGAATGAATTAGGGCACCAAAACACTTTTGATGTCCGAATATACAATGTATATTTGGAATACATGACTTTTATTGGAAATACATGATGCGTATTTGGAATACATGAATTTTATTTTCTAGAACCATCCAGTCCTGTTATGTATTCGACTTCCCAAAAAATTAAATGTTTGATATTTAAATGACGTTTCAATAATATAAATGTCATATAAATAGTGGGGTTTAGTAGTTATTGTAGAAGAACCCCTATTATTTGTTTCTCACCCATGTTTTATTATTCCCCATATGAACAGTAGGAGCTCCCCCATTGAGTTGTACTCAAACCTAAGCATACTATTTGAAGTAGTTCCTCTAATTTTACTCTGATTCTATATAAATCTGTCACATAAGAAGCATATGGGTAAGTCCATAAATCCATAGTCTTCATTCTTAATTTGACTTTATATTGATGATGCTTTTTTATATAGGCTTGTATGCGCTATTTTTTGTGTATTGATCAATTCATTCATTTTTTTCCAGGTCATACTAAGGGTGGATAATAAATTAGGATAATGTTATAGGATCAATGTACATTGTATTTAATTATCCTTAAAATCATATTCATTTATAAATTTCCAATGATTTTAGCTTGAATGTTTCAAAAGGAATTGTCCCTAAAATTAATATCAATTGGTTATTTTATAGTTATTGTATTCTAGAGATCATTGTATACATGTTCTGAATTACATAGTAGGTTATGACTTCAATTTAATCCTCCACTTGTTGGTTTCATCCCTTTAATCCTATTTTATGCTTTTTAGAATTATTGGATTCATCATTCTGGTGAGTTGGTAAGAAATTTATAATGGTAAGAACTTTTCATCTAAACTGAATTGTTAATTGTTAAGGTCTAGAACATGTATATTTTATATGAATATTCCATGAAAATATAAGGAAAGTGTTTCAATTGAAATAGATGAAAAATTAATTTTTTAGAAGGAATGAATAATTTTTCATATCACATGGACTAGTTAGTAATAATTAAATTGATAATGATTTAATGTACTAAATCACATTGTCATTATTTAACTAAATTCATGGAAGGAACCTAATGAATTATTATGTAATTAATGATATATATTTTTTTATTTCATTCATTAAAATTTGCATATTGATGAATGGTAATTGAATGAACCAAATAAATTCATATTAAATGGAATGAGTACTATTTGGCGGAAATTATATATTAATATAGGAATATGGTTACTATTTGATATGAATATTTATTATTTATAGGATTGGTCAAACATGATCAATCCTTGGATTCTGGATGGAATGTTTTATGCACTCATAGGATTCCATTCTCATACAAGGAGCGGGTTTGTAAGGGAGTTGCACAACATAGAAGAAAATCGTTGGCTTATAGAGGATGGACAATAGCAATTCATTGAATCCATTATATATATCTCTAGATATTTGGATGCATTGGATACACTACATAGATCAATGTTGTAGTATTTGGATAGAAGGAGACATAGATTCACCTACTTATGCCATGTAATTATTAGTTTGGGATTACTATGGATGATATCCATGGACTCAATTTGATTCTCTTTTAGGTAAATTCTTTAGAAAGCACCCTTGGATTACACAGAAAACTACTACATGAACATTGTATGAGTTATTAATATAGTTGATCGAACTCTTGGGTAAATAATGCCACAGTTTTACCTTAGATTCTCTTCTATTACATTTATGATTTATATCAATGTTATTTTACAGATTCATGATATATCACTATGTAGACTAAAAATAAATGAATTTAATAAATGATATCATGTTAAAAGAAAATACCATATATCGATAAAGTATTAATGATTTATTATTTAGTCATTTCCTTACATTTATCAATATACCGACACATTGTAAAATTATATTCACAAAATGCATTTTATAGAAGTCGTTGTTTGTATCCTGCAATATCATCACACAACATATACGGGCCACTATTGTAACCAAGGAAAATTACATGATCATATCTTGTGAAAATGGGAGGTTTCACATAAGGGACACCTGACTTGATTTTTTTATAGGATGGATATTTGTAGATGACAAACAGACTTTTTCATGAGAATCTAATATATTTTCTAGTCTTTTTTTCTTTTATACAGTGTTTATTGAACTATCATCCAAGTCCCATGTATGCCTAATTTTTTTTAGAGAAATTTCATCACATTATAATATTTTATATATTATTCAATTCATCCTTTGAGTTTATTATTATTTATGGTTTATTATGCTTCCATTCACTACCAGTTTTATTTATTTATTATTGTGCTTCTAATATTTTGTATCCATATTCATTTATATATCAGATATATACCACTATCACATGAAGGAATAATATCACCATGCACACACCGATGGAAGTCAACACTAGTTTCATTCCACTATCATGCTGGGATACACACCCGAGGCCATGTGGACAGTCGTCTTGGGGACCCATCGAGTGACATCAGGGCCAAGACATCAAAATTTGTTTTATAGTTGGTTTTTTCTCTTTTTGTAATATTGATTGGGATATATATATATAGAAAATTAGTAACAAGATGAAACATGGTTTTAAAATATTCACAATACTAGAAACCCAATAAATAAGATAAATATGTTGTTTCCTATGTATAATATTGTATTCTTCTATATTTTTCCTATTATAGTTGATATATATTCATCATTATATGATGAAATTTATTTTGGTATTTGATATGCTTTATGGATATTTTCCATGTCCTTGTATGGAAAAGTGTGTTGTTACATTCATCATTTTAGGCACCGATAGTTCACCTAACATGCATATGTCATTCCATATAAGTGAATTTTAAAGCATTCATTGAATGTGTTGCCTATGAATATTGAGTGAGACATGGATATTATATATTCATGTTTTAATAATATTTCATGAGAGGTATGTGAATTTGATATTTAATGTGTTAGCATCAATCTTAATAATTTTATCTAGCATAGTTAAATGGTGGAATCTTAAATAACTTGTTTATAACCATGTCACCTATGTATCTAAGGATTAATTTTTTGTGTTTTGGTTGTGTCTCAGTTACTAACACTTTAAATTTATGATGTTCATGGGCCCATGTTAATTATCAGGTGTAATTTAATGAGTCAATCCATAGTAAATTTACCCATTACATTCATTGACTAAAGGTAAGAAAGGTAATTAGAAATTAAATGCGTCTCTTTTGATTATAATGTGCATGGGACTTTATTAGCTGGGAATGGTATTCCATTTAATCGATCCTTAATTCATGTATCTACAAAAATAAAAACATAAAATGTTATTCCTGATTTATTAAATGAAAATGTTTATAATAATTGAATATCTAATGTGAAATTGACCCTACACATATTGTATACACTTTAAATTAATCATGAACACTTACAAACACCTTTAACACATATGTGGGTAGTTTTGGTATTAGTATGGGCATCGAGTGACACTTTTCAAATGTTATCTTAGATGTTATATCTTATTAAATTTTTTTCTAAGGCATGATCTTGCCATTGGTAGATCTATTACACCTTGAAGTCCTCCGGTCATGATTTCGAAGGGGATATACAGAAGTGGGTGTCCATGAGTCACTAGTGAACCCACCAGTAGTGCCACATGAGCACAATATTATGTACTATAAATGGGAACAAATGCCCTATTTTTTGAAGGTTTTCTATTAATAATGATTTCTATGTAGGGTGTACCATGACCAGAACCAACTATCTAAAATGACTCCTGAGATCCAGCAGTATCATACCCCTAACATAATAGTGGCTGAATGTCCATAGTATCGTGATTTATGGCTAGAGTCCATTATTTTGACCAAATAAAATCAATTAATGTTTACATATTGGGTGTTAAATATTTCCACCTATTTGACGTGTGATTTTGCGAGGTTCTTGTGGTATGTGATTACTCAGGCTGATCATCAATAGGGCATGGTCAGGGATGACTATCAATCAACATTATATTATTAATTTTACCTCATTCTTTAAAAATATTATTTATCTAGTTAGTTTATTAACCTTAAGTAGAGTGTTATTTCATTCTTGTACTATTAAGAACCTTTTATAATGTTTCAATGTTATAAACCGCTTCCAGTCGTCGATGAGATATTGGGATTAAGACATTTCGAGTGTGGGATCATGTGTGCTATTCTCTTATGGGTGAATGTTAATTTCCTACCATCATTCTCTAATATCATTAAACATGATATTTTCATTGAGAACAACCTGATAGATATAGATAGTATTAGGTACAAAGGCTTAGTGTCGAGACAGGTCACTCATTCATTTAGTGGCATGAAGATTATCCTTGAGGTTTCTCATTAGATATTTTATAGTTGTAGTATCTATAATACCACCTCTATTATATGCCATTAGTATTTATTATAGGGGAATATGAAGCCTATGTGTGATTTCGACCCACATGAGCCTTGTTCCAATGACTGTGTTGGTCATCCTCATAGATTCTATCATAACATTTCATATAATTCAATTTGATGATTATATAAACTATATCCACAGTCATTTGTAGGGTCAGTTGCGCCACACAAGGATGAATTTTTTAGTAGTAATAGTTTGAGATATTGAGTATGATTTCTTCAAAATAAGACCCCACATTTTATAAAAAATTAACAAATTAATGTTCTTTGATGGCTTTCACAACACGCTACAACATAGTAAGCATTATTTCTAAACAACTCCATGTTAAGAATGTGCTATATAAAACATTGAATTTATATTTTGATACACATAACTCCAATTTTGGTTATTGTCGATATATGGTAGTAAAATTGGTTTTATAAATGTTTATAGTTCACTTTTCCACTTAGTATTAATGTTTACTCCCTTGGTAAACTTGTTTTTCTCTTAATCTACATGATTATAAGTAAGTATTTACAATTATCATTCTGATAAGAAAATTAATATTTAGTCATTGGATATTATAAATTATTAAAATTAAATATATTTAATTCATTTTTAAATGCTAAACTCAAATAAGTGATAAAAATTATTTTTAAAGAAATGTCATATAGGTGATGGGAATGCATGTTTTTAATGAAAAATGTTCAAACATTTGAAATGATTTTATATAAAAATTCCACATGAAATTGATTTCAATGACATAATATTGATTATTTAATTTATAATAAATAAAATTATACATTAAAACAACTTTTAAAATTAAATTATCACTATAAAAAATTTACAGAAAATGTTGCTTTTAACTGAAATTCAATATTTTTCTACATTCAACAATAAATGAAAATTTATAAAAAAATCAGAAAAAATAACCACTACATAATTAACAAATGATTATCTCAAAAAATATATTTTATAATAGAAAAATATGTAATTTTAAAAATTGAGATAAAAAACTATTGTTCCATTAAAATGCAGAAAAACTACATTTTAGAAATATTAATATTTTTATGCGTAAAATTTAAAATATTATTATATATTTTATTTAAATCACTTAATATTGATTTCAATTATTTTATTTAATTATGGGAGGAATCCAACCAAGTAAGACCTTTGGCAGAAACCAAATGGTGACACCTGACGAAGATGTAACGTTCAACAACAAATGTTTGTGTTTTATTTCTTCTTCAAACCACATTAATGATTTTTAAGTAATTATATATTGATAAATCCATATGTCAAATATAAATATATTTTCTTATTTCATATTTTTGATTTAAATGCACACGAACATCCATCTAAAGGGTAATATAATCATTATTAAACTGTATGAAAAACTACAATATTTTAACTAATGTCGTTACCTTTTTCGTTACCATCATTCTTATATTGGAATAAGGAGGTAGATAATTTTTAGATATATTTATTATTATTATTAATATTTAATAATGATTATGGAATATAAATATCACAAATACCTTCATGCCATCATTTTTTTTGGAATACAATAACATCGTTCTTGTGTACGACTTACTACCACCTTGAGAAGTAATGTGATTCATCCATAATTTATATTGAGTGTATTAAATATGTGTTCAATAAATATATTTCTTAAATATGAAAGGAAATTTTTTTATTTAATTATAGTATCTCATATAATATTATTTCATTCAATACAAAAAAAGAAATCTATGTTTATGTTTACGTACTGTATATAAGTCTCCATTAATAGTCTTATACCAATCATTTTATGTATTTTTTTAATTATAATAAGTAAAAATATAATGAATATATATTATATTTATATAATTTTTATAATTAGAGATATTATGTAATTAATACTTATGTCAGTGGAATGAATAAAAAACATCAATACATATAGGAAAAACATAGTGACTATTACCTGAAATGTAACATTAACATGAAATTGTTAATAAATATGTAATAAATGTTCATATTAAAATAATATGTGGTATTATATAAATTAATATGTTTCCTTATTAGTTTTTTAGTTAAATTATATTTATTATGTATGATTATTTATCAATTACAATGTATGACAAGACATTAAGTAAGATATTTTCATCTCCATTTTATTTTTTGTGAGACACAAGACATGTTCACCACCTTTTCATTGTATGTGGTGCTTTGATATCTGATTGATGTATTTTATTACACTTATACTGATAATTATTGGGTTTTATATATCCTTTTTATTATCAATATTTCATGGAGTTTATGGTTAATATGTTAAAAGTTGTAAGGGGATTTTTGTCATAGTTTTTTTTCTTCTAGATGTATGTTATTTTATGATCCTATATACTTTCATGGGGTGTATATAAATTACTTTTTAAATGTAATATCATGAATTTTTTCATCAAAATGATAATTTATGTTTTAGTTTATGTTATTACTCCTTGTTTTTTATGATTCAATTAAACCAAAGTGGTAATAATGTATTCATACAATCTCATAAGTTTTGGTATTCTTTATGATTATTCTCCCATTAATGAAATATTATGATCCAACTCGTATTAATTCATTTGGAATTTTTTATACTATGGTAATTCATGATATCATCATATAATGATAAAATTTTATTAAAATTTTTTCTTAATATTGTTTTAAAAAAAATTATATAAATATTTCTTTTGTTCTCCCTTCTATAGGAATCCAATTTTCTTTAAAAAATAGGTTTTCTAGAATGATTTAATATGTTTTCTACTGTTATGAAATAATATATTGGAAAAGAAATTTTCACCCATATGATACCTTTTAAAAATTATTTTAAAAGGAATATACTTTTATACTAATCAAGTCTCTTTTAACTTCTACCAATAATGTGGATGGAATATTTTTTAACACACACATTATGTGTGAAATTCTCCATAGTAATGGCCTCTCAATTTTTTGAATCATACATTATAATTTATAACATTTATTTTTAAAAGAATGATTTTTCATAATTAATTTTGATTGATTTTTATTTTATATTTAATTTTAATGAATGGAATTTTCAAATAGTTTTATTTTTTAAATAGTTATTAAAATTATTTTCAATGATTTTGTTACAGATTTGAAAGTTTTATTTTCGATGAATAGTATTTCTTAAATATTTTATGTTTATATAGTGTTTTAAAGGATTTTAAAGGAATGAATTATATTTTTTCAAAATTTATTTTTAAATAAAATGAGTTCATAAATTTTTATTTCTGAATAGTACTTAAAATGACATCCAATGATTCCATTAAATTCTTTCATATTTATTTTCAAGGAATTTTTTTTTCAAAAGTATTATATTTTAAAAACATATCATTATATAAGAATCTATATTTCCCTCAGTAAATGTTTTAATTTTAATTATAATTCATTACTTAATTTATTAAAATTACTATTTCAATCAAAAGGTTCATAAAATGTTTTACAAAAGTGATTTTTAATGAAATTTTGTTTTACATAAAAAATATACCAAGTGATCCAAAAAAATAAATCTCCATATATAATTACCAGATGGTATAGATTAAAATTTATTTTTTAAGTGATCCAATGAATAAATTCTTATTTTTTCTCTAAATATTTTATGATTATGAAGGCGTGTTTTGTTTTGAACATGTTTCTCTTCCATCTATTATTCTCTAATATATATGATGAAATGCACTTCTTTTTGTTGATTTTTATTTGATTTAATGAGTATGAAACCAACCACATTTCCATAGTTCATGAAATGATAAAATATTTATGATAACAATTTCATTAAATGGGAGATGATATATTGATTTCTTAAGGAAATTTGTTAATAGACATGCATAATTTTATCATATGATGTATTCAACCAGTATCCCCATAAATTTCATTGAATAAAGATTCATATATCTCATTAGATAGACATGGGAATAAATGTGAATGAACATGGCATGGTAATATAGGGGTGGAACATGGAGTGATCTTTGTATAGTAATACTTGTCTCTAAAGGGGTGTGATCATGGTACACTAATATTGAATTGCAATGGGGATTTAATTAAAAATATTAATAGATTTCTAATATTGAGAATAAACATTGTAAAATAAGATAAGTCTACCAATGGGGATGGCGGACCAATTCATGAACATAATTACATTATTCAATGTTATTCATGAACCTAATTACATTTTCACAATTTTATATGTAAACCTGAGTAAGTAATCACAATGTCAAGAATTGAGAAGGTTTCATTATAATATGTTTTTGAGAGGGCATGATTTAAGGTCTTTAAAAAAATTAATGAACCTAATTTCATATTAACATGTTCACAATATTATAATTTTGTGTGTGTTTTAGAAACCGATTTCTTATTACCAATTTTTTCCCTCATGAATCATGTATTTTTTATTTCATTAGGATTCTTTTCTTATAAACATCCAATCATTATTACATGATTCTTTTGTTGATATTTTATATCTTGGGTAAGATATTCATATATTATTCTCGTGTTATAATTACATTATTATTATTTCTTGATTTCATATCATTCTTGTTTCCCCATAATGCAATTTTTTTCTCACCATTTATTATGATTCCATTCTCCATTATATAAATACTGGTTTAATATAGGTTATTTTTTTCAAGGGAACAAATGGGGATGAATTTTATTTGAGATCCTAATGATCTTTTCCAGTTTTATAAGATTATTCTTCCAAATTTCCAAACCCAATTATTATTATACCCCAGTGAGAATTTATTTTTGTAATTTATTGTATTGAAATCTACAACACTGTAAAATCGATGAATGTTAACCCTAGTTAACTATTGTAGGTATCATATGAAATTATTAGTTAACCATTCAAATCATAAATTTGAAAACATTATTAATATCCTTGGTATATTAAATATTATATTATCATTAATATATTTAAGGACAAATCTAAGGATGTGTTATTGTATAAAAAATGTCCTGAATATTTTTTCAAATTATAAATTCTGTGGTTTCTAGGAAATTATATCCCTATCTATAATCTAAAATGGTATGTGGATATAGTGATGTTGTATCTAGGGTAAAATACCCTAAAAATAACATATTGATATAGAGTCAAGTATGAACTGGGGCATTACATTGAGCTTTGCCGCAAACTTAGTTTAAAACCCTAATGGGATATGGTTTAGATATTTAAAAACATTTTACAAACCATCATGAATGATTTAAATATAATATGGATGTAATATAATATGTTTTGACTAATATTTCATTTATATAAAAAATTATAACATGATTTACATATCACATAACACATTTCTAAAAATGATGTGGTTTTACACTATGAAAAGTGTTTCTCAAACTTTTATTTCTTTTATTAGTAAATGGTGGGAACCAAGATGAAATAGGAATATATGTAATGTGATATAATTTTTTTTGAATTGCTGTCAATCAATATTAATATTATAGTGAAGGATTTAATGGTTATTCCAAATTATTTTTTATGGTACATGATTAAAAATTTATAATAAAAACTTATCTTAGATTCACCATAATATATAAGGAAAGAGTTAACTGAGCATTCTGGTGTAATATCATTGTAAATAATGAATAATAAATTTTCATATTTATTAATATTTGAGAATTAAATATTAATTTTACTTTAAATGGGTTTCTATTCTCGATAGCTTACCCTACACGCAACAAAGAGTTTCTTTGAAATCTTACATTGTACACTAGTAATAAAATAATATTATTTTAAATGTAAGTTAACACTTAGCCGTTGTATTTGTGGGAATTAGTAGAAATAAATATAATATGATTATATATATTTTTCTAAATGTTTTTATATTTATCTAACAAAATATAAAGTCTTAAAATAATAAAACAATTCAATTTTAGGCATGTATACTCTATTTTTCACTAAAAGGTCGAACTATCGCCTTTTGATGGCGAACCCTCTTTAAATAAATTTTTGGCCACTATTATACATTATATTGGACCAAATAAAACTCTTCCCTAGAATCAGGACATCAAAATTTACTTTGTGTATATTTTGGGTATTTTTCCGATAAAGTTCATTTTTTTATGAATAGTGAAAAATGTTGTATTTTAATTTAAAACCTCTTTTTAATATAATTTCTTAAGATGATTAGATAATATAATGAAGTGGTTTTAAAGTGAAATTAGATTATATTTTTACAATTTAATCCAATAGTGGTTGTTTGAATTAATATCACTTTGAAATCAGACTTGAACTAGAGTCAATCTTTTGATACATTTTGTTTGATAAAAACAAGTTATTTGCTCTGACAGCGGGAATTATTTATTAAATTAATTAATGAAACATATATGTTTTGAATTTTTTAAAATAGTAACCATTTTTTAATTTGGAATATAAAATATAGATTAGTGGGATGTTTTTCTATTTTTCTGAAAACTTCAATTTTTTGTGAATAGTGAAACCACTAAGTAGTACTTAAAAAATTGATTTTTCATTTAAATAAAATTTTACCACCTATATGTTTTGAATTTAAAAAATCTGACATAATTGGTTTTCATTAAGAATTAAAATGTTTTTCAATTGGATTAAAATAATTTTTTTGGTGAATATTAGCATTTATGTCTTAATCGTGATTAGAGGTAATTAGTGTAGTTTAAGGTAAAAATAATGTTTTAATAATATCAAATGAACTTTAAACATGTCCTAAACTTATTAGATGTTTCATGGCCTACCAATGTAATCCATGGGTCAACTTGGGGACCCCATAGAGCAACATTGGTAGGAAAATGACATAAATAACATATTATTTAATGTTAAAATAAAAATGTCACAAACATGAGTTGTTTTAATAAAACAATTTTTAAATGGGGTTATACAAGTCAACATTGTGACAATAAATATTCATTAGAAATATGAAAAGATTTCCTACAACATGATATTTTATTATAATTTTTAGACATCAAATAATTTAAATTATTTATGACACCATGATGATGCAGTGATTACCTCATTGTTTAACGATATAAATAAAATGGAAAGATAATGTAAAATCTAATACCTACACATGTCCAAAACATATTGTATGGGTGTATTTCGAACCCTTATCTCCTTATCTTCGAGATAAATCAATGTGGGACCATTAAAATCCGAAACACAATCTAAAATAATGTATCATTTCCTTATATTCTAAGAGTGCCCCTCCTCTCCTCTTATAGAAGGCCCCCACCTCTACCACCTTACCCACACCTCTCAAACCATTTTCTCGGCCATACCCTGCCCATTTTGTCTCTAAACATTCCTATATTACTCCTAGAAGCCTCAAATTGGGTATAAGTCTTCCCAAAGAAGCATTTGAGCTCAAATAAAAAAGTGTTTCCCGATTTTAAGTTAGTGGCTTCTCTTGTGATCTTTTGTTTTATTTCGCTTCTCCAACCCCCTAAACTCTTTTTATTCATTTTCATTGTAACAACTAAATTATATTCAATATACACAGATGTTTTTATGATAATTATTCAAGATACACTTACAGACACCTTCATCTAATGGTTAAAGAACATATTGTATCTATGGATGGAGAATTTATGCCTCACGAAATGATGATTGTTCAACACTCATATAACACCTTCAAAGGTGGACATTAAAATGACACAATATTTATATATGATATAAAATATGTTTATCTTTTACATGAGCTTCTTTATTTTTAATTTTGGCATACATTTATGGTTTCCATTGTGGGTAAACACGATAATTTAATTTTAGGAAGTGTGGACTACTGCGCCCTCAAAGTGATTTGATTCGTTAATGCCATATGTGAGACGTATAAAGGATGGATGTAAAGTTATTATATGTGATGTTATACTAGAATTATAATATAACTTTATATCATTTTTTTCATTCCATTAAAGTATGAGATATAAATGAAAGTAGCGTTCATGTGTACGTATGGATTACCGTCTCCATGAACGGTGCATTTCATTTTTTATCCCCAAATGTAATTTACTATTATAAGTACATATATAAAATGGATATATATGATTTATGTTACATCTAATTGATGAATATAATTCCGGAATTAAAATATTCATACCTCTCTTATAGTTTTAATTCCATTAATATGACATAGAAATGAAAGTAGCGTTCATGAGTACGTACGGCTTACCGTCTCCATGAACAGTGCATTTAATTTCTTTCCTCTAAATGATTGTGTAATATTATAAATACATGTATATGATGGATGTGTATGATATATATGATATCCAAATCATAAATATCATTCTGGATATAATGAACCTTTGACCACATGAACAACATGTAATTGAAAGAACTCCACTTTCGACGTAAGAACCAAATATCAACAAAACAAAACATTATTTACTTAAATGATTAAATAATGTTTATAACATGGTAATAATTGAGATAAAAGTAATAATGAACATTAAAAAGTTTCTTAATCAATTCGAAATTAACACTATTTTATTATTCAAGAGGTTAAAGAACGATCAAGTCAAGTCGGACATGAGGTAAGGGACTTCGTCTCAATCTCCTTTCATTGAGGCATATTTCGTTTTATACACCACTTTATTTTATACGGTGTATAAACCCATTTTACTTTTAAATTTATACAAAAGGAATATTTTTCTACAAAGAGTTTTACGAAATGAAAAAAAAGGAATGATTCTTTTAACGTACACGGTGACAATGAACTTTTCCGCTGCTGTGAGTATTATTTGGTCTTTGGCTTCCTCAACAAGCCGTAATTTTTTTAATGATATAAATACCATATACTCCTTTATGTATTTTGGTTTTGAAAATGGTTTTTATAATGTATTTTTTATGTCAATATATTTAAGTGATATATTGTGATCAGAATGTGGAAATGTTTTCTATCCATTATGTTTGTTTTATGTCTTATGATTTTTTAACGGTACTTGGAAATTTGATTGGTGGTTACGTGATTAACCATATGACGGGTGGGGTCGTGAATACTAGGATGGGTGGTTACATTATAACCTCCAATGCATTGGGTATGGAAGTCGGTCGTATGGCTATTCCATTAAGTATGTATGGAAGTCGGTCGTATGGCTATTTCATTAAGTGATATGTGTGGAAGTCGATCGTATGGTTATTCCACTTAAGTATATTTATGTCTCCAGTTACCTTTATTTGTTATGTGTTCTTTATATGGGCTTTATGGAAATATTTTGGTTACAAAAGGGTAAGTAATGTCATTTTATTTAGTGAAGAGTTTTTACTTCATCATAAAGGTGAAGGTATTACTTTGATATAGTATACATGGTTTACTTGATGTTTGAAAAACTAACAGGTTTCATTCAGTGTGTATCCCTTAATGATATTTTTATGCTCACCCCAAGTATTTTTGAATTTTTTTCATAGGACTTAATGTGGAATAGAGTCCAGGATGGGATCAATGGAATGTCATGCTATCTGAAACATGGAACTAGACATGTTTCTTTTTAATAGTTTTTATTTTATGGAAACTTGGTAGAAGTGTCTACTTTGTAATATTTTGAGATGTAATAGTTATGTCCTAATTCTCTAAAACTCTTAACCTGAAAATATCCTCAATGTGAATTATTAATTTAATTCAATATCAATTAAGGTTTAAGGACATGGTCGTATAGTTGGTATCAATGGTCGGTTTAGACATCTTTAGGAGTTATAAAAGTTTTAAATTATAAATTAATTTATGGTATGATTTAAATGAAATAGAATTTACGGATTACCATGATTATTCAGCTAAGATATTCCTGTGTTTAGAATGGTTTTCCGTAGTGGAAAAAAGGAATCTATGATGGGATGACATCAGGAGGAAGACAACCTTCTATATCAGTATCCTAATATGGTCAGAATCAGAACTAAATAGATTGTTGCAGTAATGGCTCAGTTGACACAGGTGAAAAATGTTGGTTGTTTTTATTGATGATATTTTGGTGTTTTATAAAAGTAAAGTGGAGTATGAAAGTTATTTAATGGTTATCTTGAAAACCATAAATGAAAAGAAACTGAATGGAAAATTCAGCAAGTGTGAGTTTTGGTTACAACAAATTTCTTTCATTGGTCACATTGTTTCAAAAGATGGCATAACTGTTGATCCTGCTAAAACAAAAGTTGTTGAAGAATGGACAAGACACAAAAATGTATCTGATATACATTTTTTTCGTGGTTTGTCAGGTTACTACCGAAGGTTTGTTGAAAATTTTTCACGGTTATTTGGTCCAATGAATAAGCTAACTCCTAAGGGTGTTAAGTTTATCCAGAAAAAAGAATGTGATGACAGTTTTCAGGCGTTGAAAAAGAAGATTGGTGAATGCTCCAGTTTTGGCACTTCCTTCCAAGAATGGTGAGTTTGTTATATACAGTGATGCTTCATTGAAAGGACATGGTTCCTTCCTAATTCAAAATGATCAGGTAATTGCATATGCATTACGTCAGTTGAAAACTCGTGAGGTAAATTACCCCACATGTGATTTGAAATTAGCTACTGTTGTTTTTGCTCTAAAAATTTGGAGGCATCATTTGTATGGAGTAAAGTGTGAAATATATGATGATCACAAAAGTTTAAAATATATATTCACTCAGAAATAATTGAAAATTAGATAGAGGATATGTCTAGAATTAATAAAGGATTATGATTGTACAATTTATTACCATCGAGTAAAATCAAATAAAGTGGCTGATGCTTTGAGTCGAAAAAGTAATGCTTCATTAATCGTGCTACGTTTGGAACGATATCCTTTGGTTTTTTACTTGATGAACTTTGGCATGGAATTTGTTTGTGTAGGATGTCCTTCTGTTTTTTTCAGGTATCGGTGAAAAATCTTTTCTATCAGACAGAATTAAGAAAGTGCAGAAGCAATATAGTGAGTTGCAGAAAATGGTAGAGCTGGTTCAGAAGGGTAAGTTTCTTGAATTCAACATTGATAATGATTGTGTTTTGAGGTTTGTGAAGAGATTATGGGTGCCTTGTGAATCATAGTTGAATAATGAATTGTTATGTGTGGCTCATAGTTCCCCGTTTTCAGTTCATCCTGGCAGTAATAAGATGTACAGAGATCTGCGGGAGTATTACTCGTGGGATGAAATGAAAATAGATATTGCATATTTTACTGTGAAGTGTTTGACTTGACAGCAGGTTAAAGCAGAGAGGAAGTTATCCAAAGGGATACTTCAACAATTACCAGTGCCATAGTGGAAATGGGAAAATATATACATGGACTTTGTTGTGGGATTACCGAGGACATCTCGAGTTAATAATGCAATCTGGGTTATCATTGATCGATCGACTAAATCTGCACATTTCCTTCCTATTAGAGATAATTTCTCTCTAGATAAACTTTCTCGTTTGTATCTTAAAGAGATATTCATGTTACATGGAGTTCCCCTCTCCATTGTATCTGATCTTGATCCCATGTTTACTTCTAACGTTTGTAAATGCTTTCAAAAGTCATTGGGCACTGAATTAAATTTTAGTACAGATTTTCATCCACAATCAGATGGGCAGTCAGAACGAACAATTCAGACCTTGGAGTATATGATATGTGCATGTTTTATGGATTATCAGGGATGTTGGGACCAACATCTTTCATTGGATGAGTTTTTATATGATAACGGTTTTCATTCCAGTATACAGATAGCTCCATTTGAGGCATTTAATGGGAAGCAATGTCTAACTCTGGCCTTTTGGGATGAAGTAGGTGAAAGGAAGCTAATAGGACCAGAATTGGAAGAAGAGATGGCAGAAAAAGATTAGTTGATTCAGAAATACATGAGAATAGATCAGAGTAGGCAGTAGAGTTATGCTGATAACCGGAGGAAGGATCTATCTTTCTAGGTAGGTGATCATGTTTTTTTCAAAGTCTCACCATGGAAAAGTGTGATGCGATTTGGTAAGAAAGGAAAGCTGAGTCCAAGGTTCATTGGACCATATGAAATTCTTGAGAAGGTTTGATAAGTTGCTTATCGAGTGAATTAACCTCCGAGTTTGTCTCAGGTACACAATGTTTTTCATGTTTCGATGTTGAGAAAGTATATGCCAAATCAATCTCATGTTTTGAGCCCAGAGGTAGTTCAGTTGGAAGAGAATCTCTCTTATGAGGAACAACCAGTCCAGATTCTTGACTGAAGAGAGCAAGTGTTAAGAAATAAGGTAATCCACCAGGTAAAGGTTTTGTGGAAAAACCATATGGTTGAAGAGGAAACATGGGAATCTGAAATGCTATGAGGGATAAATACCCCACTTATTTGGATAAGTGAATAAAATTGTGAGGACGCAATTCCCAAAAGGGGGGAAGGATGTACCATCCCAGGTAAATAAATAATTATACATTTTAATATTTATTAATATTTGTGAATTAAATATTAATTTTACTTTAAATGGCTTTTTATGCTTGATAGCGTACCCGACACGCAACAATGAGTTTCTTTGAAATCTTACATTGCACACTATTAATAAAATAATATTATTTTAAATGTTAGTTAACACGTAGCCATTGTATTGGTGGGAATGAATAGAAATAACTAAAATATGATTATATATATATTTTTAAATGTTTTCCTATTTTTCTAATAAAAGATAAAGGCTTAAAATAAGAAAACAATTCAATTTTAGGCATATATACTCTATTTTGCACTAAAAGGTCGAACTATCGCCTATTGATGGCGAACCCTCTTTAAATAATGTTTTGGTCACTCTTATACATTATATTGGACCAAATGAAACTCTTATTTAGAATCGGGACATCAAAATTTACTTTGTGTAAATTTTTGATATTTTTCCGATAAAGTTCATTTTCTAATGAATAGTGAAAATTTTTGTATTTTAATTCAAAACCTATTTTTCATATAATTTATTATGATGATAAGATAATCTTATGAAGTGATTTTAAAGTGAAATTAGACTATATTTTTACCATTTTATCAAATAGTGGTCATTGTAATTAATATCACTTTGAAATCAGACTTGAACTAGTGTCAATCTTTTGATACATTTTGTTCCATAAAAACACGCTATTTTCTCTGACAGCGGGAATTAATTGTTAATTTAATTAATGCAACTTATATTTTTTTAATTTTTTAAAATAGAAATTATTTCAAAATTTGGAATAACAAATATAGATTAGGGTGGAGTTATGGTATTATTCTGAAAATCATCAATTTTTAATGAATAGTGAAACCACTAAGTGGTACTTAAAAAACCGATTTTCATTTAAAAGAAATTTTACCACCTTTATGTTTTGAATTTCAAAAAATAATACATACATGGTTGTCATTAAGAAGTAAAATTTTGTCCAATGGGATTAAAATAATTTTTTAGTGAATAGTAACTTTTATGTCTTAATCGCGATTAGAGGTAATTAGTGTAGTTTATGTTAAAAATAAGGTTTTAATAATATTAAATGAACTTGAAACATGTATTAAACATATTGGATGTTTAATTTCCGACCAAGAAAATACATGGGTAAACTTGAGGACCCCATGGAGCCACTTTGGTAGGAAAATGACAAAAATAACTTTTTATTTAATGTTAAAATAAAAATGTCACAAACCTGAGTTGTTTTACTAAAACAATTTTTAAATGAGGTTATACAAGTAAAAATTTTGACTATAAATATTCATTATATAGCTAAAAATATTTCCAAAAACATGATTTTTTTTATAATTTTTAGAAATTATACAAATTAAATTATTTATGACACCATGATGATGCAGTGATTACCTCATTATTTAACAATTTAAATAAAATGGAAATATAATGTAAAATATAAGACCTAAACATGTCCAAAACCTATTGTATTTTTGGATTTAAACCATTATCACCTTATCCTCGAAAAAAATCAATGTGGGTCCATTAAAATCCAAAACTCATTCTAAAATAAAGTAACATTTCCTTACTTTAGAAGAGTGCCCCTCTTCTCCTCTTATAAAAGGCCCCCAACTCTACCACCTTACCGACACCTCTCAAGACATTGGCTCAGCCAAACCCTGCCCATTTTGTCTCTACACATCCCTCTATTACTCCTAGAAGTCTCACTTTGGGTAGAAGTCTTCCAAAGGATGCCTTTGAGCTCAAATAAAAAAGAGTTACCCGATTTAAAGGTAGTGTCTTCTCTTGTGATCTTTTGTTTTACTTTGCTTCTCTAAATCCATAAACTATTTTTATTCATTTATTTTTTAACAAATTCAGTATCGTAAATATACTAGGATGATTTTTTTGATAAGTATTCGAGCTACACTAACACACACATTCATCTAATGGTTAAAGAACATACTGTTTCTGTGGATGGCGAATTTCTACCTCACGAAATGATGATTGTTCAACACTCAGATAACACCTTCAATGGTGGCCATTAAGATGACACTATATTTATATATGATATATAATATGTTAATGTTTTACTTGAGCTTATGTATTTTTCATTTGTGGCATACCTTTATGGTTTCCATTGTGGGTAAACACTATAATTTCATTTTAAGAAGTGCAGACTACCGCCCCCTCAAAGTGATTTGATTCGTTAATGCCATATGTGGGACATATAAAGGACGGATTTAAAGTTTTTATATATGATGTTATACTGGAATTATAATATACCTTTATATCATTTTCATCATTCCATTAAGGTATGAGATATAAATTAAAGTAGCTTTCATTCGTAAGTACGGATTACCATCTCCATGAACGGTGCATTTCATTTCTTATCACCAAATGTAATGTACTATTATAAGTATATATATATAATGGATATATTCGATTTATGTTACATATAAGCGATGAATATATTTCTGGAATTAAAATATACATACTTCTCTTTTAGTTTTAATTCCATTAATATGACATAGAAATGAAAGTAGCATTCAAGCGTACGTATGGATTACCGTCTCCATGAACGGTGCATTTCATTTATTACCTCTAAATTATTAAGTAATATTATAAATACATGTATATGATGTATATATATGATATATATGATTACCAAATAATAAATATCATTCTGGATATAATGAATCTTTGACCACACGAACAACATGTAATTGAAAGAAGTCCACTTTCGACTTAAGAACAAAATATTGACAAAACAAACATTATTAACTTAAATGATTACATAATGTTTATAAAATGGTAATAATTGAGATAAAAGTAATAATTAACTTTCAAAAGGTTCTTAAGCAAGTCGATATTAACACTAGTTTATTATTTAGGAGGTTAATGAATGATCAAGACAAGTCAGACACGAGGTAAGGGACTTCGTCTCAATCTCCTTTTATTGAGGCATATTTCATTTTATACACCACTTTCTTGTATACGGTGTATAAACCCCTTTGACATTTAATTTTATACAAAAGGAATCTTGTTCTACAAAGCATTTTAAAAAATGACAAAAAGTAATGTTTCTTTTAACGAACATGGTGACAATGACCTTTTCCACCGCCGTGAGTATTATTTGGGCTTTGGCTTCCTCAACAAGACGTAATGTTTTTTTAAATGAAATAAATACCATATACTACTTTATGTATTATGGTATTGAAAACGGTTTTTATAATGGATTGGTTATTTCAATATATTTATGTGATATATTGTGATCGTAATGTGGAAATACTTTCTTTCCATTATGTTTATTTTATGTCTTATGATTTTATAATGGAACTTGGACATTTGACGGGTGGTTACGTGATTAACCATATGATGGGTGGTGCCGTGAATACTAGGACATGTGTTTACGTTATAACCTCCAAGTAATTTGGTGTGGAAGTCAGTCGTATGACTATTCCATTATGTATGTATGGAAGTCGGCTGTGTGGCTATTCCATTTAGTGATATGTGTGGAAGTCGACCGTATGGTTATTCCACTTAAGTATGTTAATTTCCCAAGTTACCTTTATATTGTATGTGTTCTTTATATGGGTTTTATGGTAATATTTTGGTTACAAAAGGGTAAGTAATGTTATTTTATTCACTAAAGAGTTTTTACTACTTCATAAAGATGAAGGTATTACTTTGATAAAGTATACATGGTTTACATGATGTTTGAAAAACTAACTGTTCTCATTCTTTGTGTATCCCTTACTGAGATTTTTATTCTCATCCTAAGTTTTTTTGAAAAGTTTTTCACATGACTTAATGTGGAATATGGTCAAGGATGGGATCAGTGGAAAGTCATTCTCTATAAAACATGGAACTAGACATGTTCTTTTTTAAGAGTTTTTATTTTATGGAAACTTAGTAGAAGTTTCTACTTTGTAATCTTTTGAGATGTAATAATTATGTCCTAATTCTCTAAAACACTAAACCTGAAAATATCCTCAATGTGAATTATTCATTTAATTCAATATTAAGTATGGTTTAAGGCCAGGGCCTTATATCTGGTATTCAAGGCCATGAGGGAATGATGATTCAGTATATTATAAGTTATGAATGTGGGAAGAATAACAATATTGAATATGTCGAAGGGATGAGAAGAACATTTGACTATTGAAAAAGTATCAAATAAGCTAACTAAAAAGTGAAAAATAATAGTCCAATTAATATAATGTATTAAAATAATAGTATCAATAATTTATCATGAGTTGCATGGTTTTTTATATATGAATAGTATGAGAATTTTGAAAATTGATGTCTTAAGTTATGTAATCATGAAGAAGGTCATAAAGGTGTTATGAGTAAATGATATAAAACATATAATGAAGAGGCATCGAATTTAATATGATGTGGAATATTAATAAAGAAGGATTATGAGGAATCCTCATAAATAACATATGGGTGAGGTAGAATTATTGAATTGTTTATGAATTTGGATTCATGAATTATAAATTGTAATGTGTATAATATTTTTTCAATAAATGATTTTGATAATGAATCTAAAATATCATGTTGAATGGTATATATTTTTGATATTTGAAATTTAATAGAATTGATTAATTTTTATGTGACACATTATTATGGGAATGTATCCCTCAATATGTTCATGATGCTCTGAAAAATAATTTTTTAGGAAAAGGATTGTGGGATAAGAATAATAAAATAGGATAATACTTATTATCTTTTAAATTGATTAATTATTTTTTAAAAAACTGACTTGTGAAATCATGTATTGATTTTATGAGTTTTTTAAAAGGAATAGTAAATCAATATTAGGATTTCAGAATAATGAATGCATCAACAAATATATATGGTTATTCAGTTTATTAGAATGTTACAAGAGAATAAATAAATAATTTACTCACACATAGGGTATGGGAAAACCTTGAAATACATTGTGATATATTGGGGATAAATGTTAAGATAGTTTTGAGAAATTTAGATACCTTATTTAGAATGTTTTGGATTTTCATCATTCTAAAGGAACAAAAAGATGTGAAATTATAATATAGATTATCTTATGCTTAGAATTATTTTCTAGATAATAATTTAATATATTATGAATATTTATGCTAGCCACAAACCCCATCTAAACCATTTATTGGTGATCATAACTAAATACAGAGAGAGTGAATTTTCATTCTATTTATAGATCTAATGATCCATTAGTTCTTCAAACAGAAAAATTTCACCTTTATTTCCTAGATTACGAGATTATGTTAAAATTTATGACTTACCAGATGATGGACGAGGTTGTTCTTATGAAATGGAATGACATCAAGTATGTATATATTATTTTAAAAATATTCAACATTAGGAAATGGGTGTTGAAATAATATTCCTTATACAATAAATTTTATGAAATTAATCACATTTTTCAATCCTCATTAGTATATAGATTTCTAATTCTTATCAATATTCTGAACATGTTACCTATCAGTCTCCACGATTATTTTAATAGTAGATTTCCATTAATCACTTCAATCCTATTTCTCCTAGGTGGAAACATAGTTAGGTTATACTTTTGGTTAGAATCTTGTTTCAAAATTTTCAATTTTTATATAAATTTTTATTATTATTATTGGTGATTTCTGTTCCTTTTAAATGAATAATGAATTATTAATAAATTCAAGAAAAAAAATGAATTTTATGGTTTAAATTTATTTTAAGGGTGGTATAATGTGACACCAAATGATATTTTTGAAATATCTTTCTTGAATAAAATTATATTTTTTGATGGATTTAATGTCACACTATAACTTCTTAATATTTATTTATGCACATAAATATGTTATAATTAAACTATGAAATGTTATATGTTTATAATTTGATTCATGTAACACTGGGTTTGGATACTGAAACATGAAATACCATGTTTAGGTTGCATTACACACAAACCTAATCTTAGTTTACATTACACACACTAGTATGTCTATTCAAAGTGTGACACAGTATTAAAATTATCACGTGGTTTTCAAAATTCCATTAATATTATTGAATATAAAAGGTTTAAATATAAAATTATAATATAGTTTATTAAAGTATACAAAATCATTCTTTTGTTTCCAATTAATTAGAAATTAATTTATGATCTATATGAAAAGAATGATATTCCTCTTCAAAAAAACTATTTTTCTATTCAAAAACATGTTTTCATTCAATAAAATAAAAAAACAACGTTTTGTGAATTAATTTAATGAATTATATATAGATAATATAATTAATAAACTATTTAACATCTATCATATGTTTTTTCTACAAAATATAAAAGAATAAATCCATCTTATACATAAAAAATGTATTTTTCTAAAATAATTTTTTCTCAATTTTTAGTGAAGCAGTAATTTGTAATATAAATATTTAAAAAACTATATAGGTTAGGAAATAAATGTATAGTTTTGGTATCATCATTAAAAAATTATCTTTGGGTAATTTGTTTTTCTGAAATGTTCTATATTTTGACGAGTGGTGAAAAATAAAATTTATTTGAAAACTAAATTTTTAATTAATTTATTGATAAATAAATATTATATCGTAAATTGTTTTTCAAATATAATTTGGAAAATAATTAATATTTTAATATCATTTATTTTAATCAATTTTATATTGATGTGGGATATATAAACATTTCAATCTTTTGAACTTTTATTTTTAAAAACCATCATTCATGTTGTGTCTATGGAAATAATTATACATTAATTTCATCCACTTATATGAATTGATTTTGTAATGATTTATTCCATATTTATAATACCAAATATTTACAAGAAAAAAAATTAACATAATTTTTTACAAAAATGACTACCCAAAACAATTAAAATTAATAACATTTATTAAAAGAAAAAAAGTTTACCAAGGGACTAAAAAATAAAATAAAATTTATTAATGAACTACGAACATGTAAAAAATTGATGGAAATATTTAGGAATTTCCCCTTAATATATTTAATTTGGTAAATTATTGCATACTTTTTTCAGGTAAAAATGTTGGCACACATAACATTTTTCTCAAAATATTATATTAGTTTTCTCCCCTACATATAAAAGGCCCCCCCTCTCCTCCAATATTAATAACTATCAAGGAATTTTTATCGACCAATATTTACCATGATCACCTCCAAAATTCTCCCCCCTAATCTTATAATCCTTACATTGGGAATAAATATAACAATGTGTGTCCATTAGTGTAAACCAAAAAGAGATATCTGAAGAAGAGTTTATGTTCATTAATTAATCTTCTTTCATTATTTATTTTGAAATCTTATTTAGTTATTTCCATATAATTCTCATATATTATCCTATATATAAAAATAATAATTTTATTATTTTATGTTAACGTATCAAACAGAAAGCATAATCACGTCAATGAAATGGGTTACGAAGATATCTTTTTAGTTAATTATAGACTATTGCCTCACGAAATGAGGTCATTCATTTTTTCTATAACTCATATATTGTCTCATAATAATGATTTAAATACATCTTATATAGATTTTTATAAATTTTAAGATTAAATTATTATTATTAAATTTTTATATCACACAAACCTTCTTTCTTTTCATTGTGTGGGAATACAACAACATCATTTATGTGTAAGATGGACTACCATCCTGGAAAGTTATAGTATTTATTCGCATGAAAAAAATAACTTATTAATGATTTTTCTAATAAAAATATATTAATCATATGAAATAAAAATTATTCTAGAAATATAATATCTAATATAAATCTCTTTCTTTTAACACGACAATAAAATGGAAACAAGATTTCTTCATACGTACGACCTATCGTATCCATGAATAGTTTATTACATTTCAAATTTTATCATTTATAGATAATTATAAATATATATGTACTAAATATATACAATATTCAGATCATGGATAAATTTTTTGGAAAATAAAATTATGAATAGTTAAATCGGAATAAAAGTATAAACAATCAAAACATATATGTAAAACAGAGTGGTTATTAAAAAGAACATAACATTAACATAAAATTGTAATTAAACATGAAATAAAATGTCATAATAAAATCATATATGGTATGATATAAATTAATAAGGGTATTAATATACTTTTAAATATGTCTATTTTTATTATACAAGGGGATCAAATGATTATGACCGAAGTCAACACTTACAGTAATAGATTTTTGTCTCAATTTTATTTTCCAAAGGACTAGTCAATTTCACCACCTATTTATTAATGTGGTGTTTATAATAAAGATGGACTTATTTTATTATTATTATAATATGATTTTTTGTGATTTAAATTTAAATTTTAGGATCTCTCTTTTATGGGGTTAACGGTTAAAATGTTACCAAGAATGTAAGTGGGGATTTCTCTCAATTTTATCTCATTGAGATGTATATAATTTGATACAACTATATTGTAATATGAAGTGTATATACATAAACTATTACATATAATTTCTTCAATTTTTTCATTCTCGGGATATATTATGTCTATTTTTATTTTATTTATTCATGTATTTTTTGATTTAAGGATACCATGGTTGTAAGAGTTTATTTCTATAATAGCATAATTTATTATAGATATTAAGTATTATTCTAGAACTGATGAAATATTATGAACCATATATCATTAATAATCAAGAATTTTATTTTCCATTAGTTATCCATTTTATATTTGAGAAATAATTCTTTTTTTCATTCTTTATTACATAATAATATAATGATTTTTTAATGAAAATCCAACATTATTTTTCTCTTTAGTTGGAAAGAAGATTATTTCAAAAAAATTCAAAAAATGTTTTTAAAATTGTTCTAAACTTTACTAATATATTTTTAAATTTAATTTTTACCAATGTTTTGCCATTTTATAATATGTTTTTAAAAGTAATATTCTCGGTATTTTCCAAATCAAAGAACTTTTGAATTCAATATAAAATGTAAATGGAATATTTGGTTTTACATATACAACATGATCATAAATCGTTGAAATAATAACATCTCCAAGCATTGATGATTCATTTTTTAAGGAATATTTTTAAATTAAAATGTTTTATTAATATATTTTATAATATTATTATTTTATATTTATTTTAAAAAATATGTAATTTATGAAAATTTTTATTCCTACAAACCATTTTGAAATATTTTCAATGATTTCTTTATATATTTTCAAAAGACAATTTCAATGATAAGGATTGGATAAATGTTTTATGTTTGAGAAGTGTATTAATTTTTTTTCAAATTTTCATTATATTTTATGAATGATAATTTCTAAGAAAAAGTATTTCATAATTTCATTATGTTTGAAATGTGCTTAGAAGGTTTTTAAATGAATCATTTATAAATTTTCAAGTTTATTTTTTGATAATTGTTTTTCCAAATGTTTTATGTTTATAAATGTCTTTTTGGGAGTATAAAGTACAATTACCTCAATATATTTTCTAAATGAATATTTAAATCATTATTTAAATGATTTTAAATATATTTACAAAGAATATAAATTATAAAATAATTTTTGATAGTGATTTCCGATGCATGGTTGTTTTACATAAGAAATGTTCCAAGTGATAATTAGACGTACTTCCCCTTGAAAAATGATATTATTTTACATTGATTACAATTTATAGTGGATAAGTTCCAAGGAAACAATTATTATTCATTCATTTAATGGTTTTTTATGATGATGATTATTTTATGAATCATGTTTCTCTCCCATGGGTTATACCCTGATGAAATTAGTATCGAACCATCTTTTTTTCATGGGCAATACAATGATGAAATAATTCTGAAACCTATTTCTTTTCCAAAATTAATTAGATGGTTAAATATTTTTTATATCCATTTAATTTCCTGGGATATTATATTATGAATAATTTTTAATTATATGGTAAACATAGGTTTTATTTCATTACGTGACAAGTGGGACTTATATATCCCTCCAATGAATTTTAAAAATATTTATATATCCCATGAGATAGAAATTGTTGGAATGGGGGAGTGAAATAGTTATAGTAATACATGGTTAGAATGAGGTGTGATCTTGGTATAGTAAAACATTTATGGAACAAGGATTGAACACATAAATGTAATACATGTTTTTAACATGGAGTGACCTCAATTCATTATTACATGGTTGGAATGTTGAGTGAACATGGTAAGTAAGACAGGGCTTCTACTATCGATGGTGGACTATTCTATATAAGAGGTATATCATCCTATGTGAGGACACGATTACATATTAACAATGATATTCTTAAACTGGATTACATTATCCCCATGAAAATAATGACCCTAAACACATGTTTATAATGATAAAGGTGGACTTGTTTCACGCCCACATGATTACGTGGACGCATTATTATCATGACATCAACTTCATGGCTGACCTTATTTGTATCTAAAAATTTTCCAAATTTTATTAACTCATGATTTTGCGACAAGTCTATGTATTATACCAATATTATGCTTTTATAACTCATGTTACTTTTCATTCCCTTGTAATTCATGTCTTATGAACTAAAAATATATTTTCAATGATTCATGTTTATGATCTTTTATTTTTAGGGTATGGTTTTCCAATGTTATTACCATGTTCTCATTCAATTATGATTATGTCATGTTCATGTATCTTCCTTTGATACCCTTATATAGAATTATATCCCACCATTTATTAAATTTCCTTACCACAGGTTAGTATGAAAGGTTTCAAGCAAGGTATTCAAGTGAATATTACAAATGGTGATGAACTTAAATAGAGATATGGAAGATCATTCACCATAATAGTTGATTATTTTTACATTTTAGATAAGTAAGTATACTATTATTGCCATTTAGAATGTTTTTTCTTAATTTATTGAGTATTCATCAAAAGAGACATGATATTTGTGTGTGTTAATCCTGGGTCTCTATAGAGAACATGGTACCCAAATATATAATTATCAGTTCCAACCCAGCATACTTGCTCAAGGTAGACTATTTGTATCCCAATGTTGTATATCATACCCATTTTATTCTTTATATCTATACGCAAGTATAATATTTCATTACTATTGACTCATTGAGTTACAAATCTATTAGCATCAACTATTGAATATTCTTAATCGGATATAGGTAATTCCCATGCCATGATGTTTTTATGGACAATGGAATGCTTTCTTCCAAAAAATCATTACATTTATAGAGTGCTGAAACTTGAAACACTATTAGGAGTGTGATACAATAGATTATTCTAGTGTAGGGACATCACCTTTTAGGAAGGTGGTTAATCCTTCTTATGGGTCATTTTTTTTGAGAAGATTATGAGATTTGATTTGAATCAAAGAATGGATTGGATGGTTCTATGTCACATGTGTGTGGGTTACTATAAATGATTGGTGTCATTTTCATCACCCAATGGTATTAGTTATCTCCACATGGGTGATTGGAATGTCTAAGATAGTACCGATGAATAAAAGAATTGGGAACCATTTAGATTGACCACCTAGATTGATAGTATATTTATATAGTAGTAGGGAATATATCTGAATGATTTTCCATTAGAGGTAGAACATTTTAAGGATGTCTTCCCAAATGATTTTTATGATTTCCTCATGCCAGATAGGTGGGTTTTATGATTGATATTTTTCTTGAATTATCACGTGTATAGATTATATTGTACAAGATTGTGCCTATTGAGCTCGAGGTGCTCAACATATAGATTGTGGTTCTATATCATTGTATTTTTTATGACCCAGTATTTCTTATTAGAGTTCACCCATGATTTTCTAAAAAATAGAATGATATGACTCTATGGATTTGCATTGATTACCATGGGTCAATCTATATTAGTTTTATGAATTGGAATCCATTGACTCAAATAAATGACCTATTCGACTAACTATATGAATATTTAGGATTTTCAATGATTGAATTGAGAATGGGATATCTTAAGGTGTGAGTCAAGCCTTAAAATATTCCAAGTGTAGATATTCGATGTTAGTGCAGTATATATGAGTATCTCATTAGGCCATTCGGTATTATGAATGTGTTAGCCGTTGTTTTGTCTATGATGAATAAGATTTTTCACACCTATCTAGATTCCATTATCATGGTTTTTATATACTATATATTTGTGAGTTCTCATACTTAATTTTATCATTCAATAGATCTTGACATAATTATTATTAAACTTATACAGAATCATAAATTTTCTATTATATCAATGATCCACTTTGGGATTATTAAATATAACATCATGGATCATATTATCTCATAATTAAGAGTATCAGTTGACCTAGAGAAGGTGACTATCGTTTCATCCTAGGACAATACCAAGAACATGTTTTATAGATGGATTTTCATGGGGGGGGGGTCTAGGAATATTATAGTCATTTCATATAAGACTTTTCATCCATTTTGGAACCACTTACGATTTTTAAAAGGAATGGTGTGATGTTCTTGTAGTTTGAAGCATGAATAAAGTCCTATTAAGAGTTAAAAATAATGGTTAAGATAAATGAGAATTTTTTTTATTTTAGAGAATAGAAAAGGCTATATTATTTTTGGTGATGCATCAGGCATCGACCTAGTTGTAGTGCTGATGCAGCTAGACATAGTTGTTGTGTACCGATATGTAATAACCTAGAATAGATAAAATGAAATTTATTTTTAGAATAAATGTTTTTTAATTATTATAAAATAAAATACATAAAAAATAATGTGAATAAAATAAAATATTATCTTGATTACAGTGATCATTATACTAGTCTTGTATGAAACAATATACAATCCTAAGCATTACAACAAGACAAATAATATAAAATATAATAAACATAAATATAAAAATAATGATCACCCTAATCTATAGAATCATCGCCCACACTAAAATTGATATAAAAATAAATTAATGTATTAGTAATCGAATCAACACATTTAGAAAATAATATATAACATTTGGGATAATTTGTCATTGTATTTTCAGTAAATGAATTATATTATTTTTATAGGGTATCAACTGAAAAGTGGTCATCTAATTCATGATTGATATTCGAACTCATTGTATTTGAGAAGGGCTTAATGTTTTCAAGTCCATAATTTTTATGAAAATGAAGAATGTTTTTTTATTTTTTAAAATATTTCACAATCTTTTTTATAGTCATGTTATTGTATAAAATGTAGAGTTCACCTAACAAAACAATTTAAAAATTTATATCATATGTTTTGAAATTTCATTTCACAAATTTTTTATTATTAATCTAGAAATAAAAACATCTATATATATTTGTACAACTAATATATCATAGAAATAATTTTTCTTTAATAATGTATGATAAATAACTCCTACTATAAAATTAGTTGATAAAATGAAAGGAGCATAGTCCTTTATACCATGACCCTGGATCTTGTTTAAGACCTTATAGATATTTGGTATGATTAACCTATGAATTTTGAAAATGGGGATCTTCAAAGCCAAGAGGGTCTTCTATGTAAAATTACTCTATTAAGTAACATATTTAAATGTCTGATTTAGTATCAATAAGACATAATATGAAATATTTATATGGTGAATATTTTAAATGTATTTTAATATACTATAATCTAGCTACAGGAGAAAAGGATTCTGCATAATCAATTCATTCTTATTTATTATATCCTTTAGAAACAAATATAGATTTTTTTCTAGATATTAAACTATAATCATCTTGTTTGTTTCTAAAAACCTATTTAGTTCAAATTACATGATAGTTTGATGGTCGTTCACCTAGTTCCCACACATTTCTTAATTTGAATGGTTTTAGTTGTCCTTGTATATCCATGAACCAATATTAATCTAATATGGATTCATAAACATATTTTTTTATCTATTTGATAATGAATGATATATAATTATACAAGATTTCATAATTTTCTTCTTTTTATAACTACTACATCTTGGATTTCTATAACTTTTTTCAAAGGATGGCCTTTAAGATTTTTAGGTATTATTGGAATAAATGTTTATGGTTCACTAAAATATTCCCATAATTGATTTATGTTAAATTATTAAAGTTCAAAATCATCATATTTTTTTCAATAAAGATTTGTTCGGGTCTCATAATTTTGACTAATGGGTTATAAACATTAATTTGAATGGATTTGTAGAAAAATTATAACATTAATAAAACATTACATGATTTTATTCTTTAATAATAATTTAAATTTAATTTAAAACTAAATAAGTATTTGATGTAGGAGGATTTCATTCGAATATACATTCATCAACCATTCAATCACACATACCATGAATATCATTAGTTTTCAATATGTAAGCCTTATATCCAACAACTTTTAAGTATCATACCTTAGTGTTTCTATTATTCAAAAACATAAAGTGTTTTTTCTTTTTAATAGGACATATCAATACTATCTAAATGATATAAAATGTTATACTAATATCCTCATCCATTAAATGAGTGTATATGTTATATTAACAAAACCACGTCCTAGAAATTTATATGAATGTCATTTTCAATATTTAAAAAAACCATATTATTATGGTTTCCTAGGGAAAAGAATATTTAATTCCAGTATTTGAGAAATTAGAATTTAATTAATGATTCTAAAATTCACATCCAAGATCAATTCTCATAGACGTTATTTTGACATTCATTTCATCATGTACTAGTTTATAAAAATTATTAAAATAAAAACATGGTTGACGTTTTATTATTATAATTTAAAACCATATAAGTCTTAGAAACCAATCAACAAACAAATAAAAACTGATTCTCATGCAAGACATTGCATTATAATATCTCTTAAAAAATCCATATGGATAATCTTAAGAGGTATATATGTAGATTCATAATCAATTATTTTGGAAGATAACATATATTTCTTATCAATTTGACCTAAATAACATTGGATAATTCTGTAAAATTTGATAATAATTAAGATATAAATCAAATGTCATTTTGAAATTTGTTTCAAATAATGTATATTTTAATTATCATGTCTTCTATAAAAAATTCACGATTCTTAAATTTTATCATATAAATTGTATACATTCTGTCTATATAACAAATTATGATCTATGGTGTGATAATTATATTATTGGCGTTATTTTAATTTGAGACATGTATCATAAAAATCTATGAAATAATAATTAGAAAAATCAACAAAAAATACATTATCAAAATTTTGAGATATACATATTAGGTTGGTCATAATTCATTCAACGTAATGTAATGTTAGATGAGATTTGACTAACGGTTTGCAACTGATCTAATTCTAACTATATTAATGTTAAACATTTTCACCAAAAGTGAAATATCATCTATTTAATTTGGATAGAGATCGAATGGAGGTGTAATATCTACTCATAATCCTTGAAAATACACTACCCATATAAAATTTTTCATTGTTTTTTATATTGTCAATTCCATAAAATGACAAAGAAAATAGCAGTGTCCTTTGGTACAAAAACTTTTCAATATCTAATATTTTTTCTATAATATACCTATGTATCTATATTTTCATAACATTTCTATAGAACATTTCAAAATTTTATGAAAAATATTTTTAAATATAAATACTTATGATTCAATTAAATTTAGATTTTTTCAAATAAAAGTATTAGAAAAATTTCTTATTTTGCCAGAATGAAAACATTTGACCCTAATAAATTCATTATTTTTAGAAAAAAGAACAAAATTTTTTCTATATATTTTGGGCATTCCACCATTTCTTACAATTATAAATTTTTATTTTAAGGGTTTATTTTCACAAAAATTTATTTAAATAATATTCCACGTAGTATAGACAGTTGAAAAAACATTGAAAATTTTCACTTATTTTAGTTGGTTATGAACAGTATTTATTTGTTTAGTATTTGAGGTAGTATAATATTCCATTATATTATTTATGTCTAGCTACTAGTTCAAGAAATATTCTTATTCACTAAAAAATTTATTATAAAAAATTAATGTGGGAATATTTCTCTATTTCTGGATTTCATAATTCATTTACTACATGGTAAAAGACACATTTAGTACTTTTTATGGGAATTTATCATTTTCTGATTCATATTGATTCCTAGAAGTGTAATAATAATGTACCTCATCCCACTATGCCATAGATAATATGCCGTCCTTTTGATTAAAAGCTTCATCTTCAGATTATGATGGCGTTCATTCACTATTATAGATAAAATCACTCTTGTTGGCCATCATAGCTTTATTGGATTTCACATATCTACCCATCACGAAGTTTTTATTTAATATTGATTATAATATTAAATTTTTATATAGTCATTCTTGATATGTATCATCTTTTTTAACTCATATAATCTCATCTCATTAGTGTTTTCAAAATACAAACTTTTCTGGTTAAATGATCTTTTAATCATCACCTATTTTAAGGTAGCATTATTAACATTTGAGAAAATTGAGGGAATTAAAAATTTTATTCAAATATGATTCAAGAAACATTTTCATGATAATTTTTTGTGATTTTTAGGGTTTTTCATTTTCTAACAACACTATAAGTTGAAAACTCCATGAAATATATTTCATTATTGATCATCTTATGCTCTTCACTTTCTAAATTCCTTTTAGCATCATACATCATGAGAGTCCTGATGAGATATTTTTTCTTGAAATTTTTTACATATGTAGATTTCTTAATATTTTGTGAGTTTCAACACCACGTAGGTGGTCATAATATAATAACATTTAATTATTGCTTAGGCTCAATGATGTGCATTCCTATAGCATCAATTTTGTTCTTAATCAGAGTGAGTCTTTCAATTTATAGAATATTTCCCTCCCCATTACCCATTTTAATTATATCAAACTTGGCCTTGGTTATATTATATCATAGTGATTCTTGTTTTCAGTTCCATAATATAGAACTCAAATAGTGGTCCATATCTTATGTGTTGTTTGATATGGGTAGATTATGTTAAACCATCAATTCATTACTCATATATGATAGCATTCATATATTTGGAGTTTATGTCATAGTTTTATTGAGAAATTGTATCGAATGTTTCATTTTATGTATTTGGAAGCACTATGATTGAATTTTAGACCACGATTTTTCAGATAGATGAGAATACGAGCTTTCCAGTCACCATAGTTTTCACCATCGACGTACATAGAACTAGAAATTAACATAACTTCTTGGTTACCCACCAAATAATACATTTTGATATGGATATTTTGGCTTAAATGATTGATATTTGTGAAATTTATATTAACATTATCTAATACCGTGTGTTTTCTTAGAATGTGTGTGATAGGATAAATCTTGAGGTTGGTGAATTTAGTTCATAAAATTTATTTTATTCTAAAACACCATCATCAAATTTAATTGGTCAAAATATTTTCCGTTATTTATTTGTATTGGAAATAAGAATACCTATGGAATTGTAATTGAACATGTGTATTTATAGTGGTTTGGGGAACAAAAAATCTCTTATTCCACTACCAATAATCCACTCTAGGTGTTTTGTGATTTTCACTACAACGACCCTTTTACAGGGTTCTCCTGACAGAGTGAATGAATCATTCACTTAATAAAATTGTTCAATAGAATTCAACCATTTTTTATATTTAAAATACCTATCCATGTTATTAATAACACTTCTACATAGAGTGTGACCATGATATATTGAATATAATCATTAATAGTAAGGTATGCAACACAAAGTTAATAGCATTAATCTTATGTATGTGACGATTCATCCTCCAAATGATTCCCTCCAAGTTATATCTCTAGATGAACTTATTTGAAATTGATATAATTGATAAGATCAATATTAATGTTAGGTTTCCACTATGTACAAGCATCTGTAATTTTCTATAAAGAAACCATATATTTTACCACTCTTCTTCAGTTTTTTTCATTTGATAACTGATATTTTTATATAATGTTGAGATAGGATCACAATATAATTATAACAACTTTGTGAGCTTCTACATAGATAATGATATGATAATATATTGAGTATATTAAAAAATATTCCAAATATAGGAACTACTATTGTATAAATGATTTCATAAATCTTGTCATTCTTGGGATCATTGTATTCATGAAAATTATTGTGGAGTTCAGCATTTCCATACCTAGAGAAAATATTTTTTATGTGTTTTAAAAAACGAAATGACATATCAAGATGAAATAAAAATAATCATTTTTTTAATACTATATAATAATGTGATAAATAAAGTAATCAAATTCCCTCATAGGATAAAATTCATAAGATAATGTATTTGTTCATCATAATATAAGTTATCTTCAATATAGTGTAAGATATATATCCATTAGAATAAAAAATGCTACATTGATTTAACACTTATCTTAATCAAGTTCCTTTATAAATGAATACCTTTTTTATGAGATAATGTCATATAATATTTTAATTCTTAATAAAAAACTTGTTATCAGAAAATCTTTCATACTTCAGAAGATAGTCTGAGATAGTAGATTAAACTTTGGTGATTTGTGATTCTGAACAACTATTGATTTTCCTCAACTATTCTATGAAAAAATGATTTCATCTCATTTAATATACACTTGAACACAAAAATATGATTAATATAATCTAATAAACATAAAATAAACATGATATAATAATGGTTGGTAATTATTGAATCATTAAAATAGATAACATTAATGTATATTAGAACTGCATATTCTTTCCATTAATTTAATAATGTTGTTTGAAGACATGAAATATATTTATAATAATATGACTCCTAAATGTTCCTCATTTTACACTAAGGTTATACTATTTTATAAAAATTTAAGGAAATGGTAGGAACCACAAAATTTATGAGTGCATCAGATGATGCACTGATGATGTTTTGATGGAAGCATGAATGTTAAACATTATGGGGATGATGAATCAACTATCTAAGGTTATTAAAAATATATGGAATAATTTTGAGAGACTAAATTCCAATCATTGGAAAATCATTCAGTTGATTCATCATGTATCAATGACACCTTTATTCTTTGGGTCTACCAGCCTATTGATTTTGGATTAATTGGTAAGATCAATAGAAAATATATATTTTACACGTCATTTTTATGATATTGGGAATGTAATCTAACCAATTAACCACTTATAAGTAGAAGATGATAAGTGTTAGAAATAGATTTAGAACAATAATCTATGAAGGAATGTCGATGCTAAGGAGTGGTATGTGTTCATGTGATTCTCTTTCAAAAAATATTTCCCAAATTCAATGTGAACAAAAATGGTGAATGAATTCATTAAACATTAGAATAAGGATGATGAATTAGTGTTAACCTATAATATGAACTTTTTAATACGTTCTTGATACACCAATAACATTGTTATGTATCCTAGGGAATGATTGAAAGAATATTTGGTGGATAACGATCGCATATGTGGAGGAATTTATGAAATAGATAATACTAAAGCTATCATTAGATATTTTGGAGTTATATTAAGGTTGAATTGGAGTTTTGAGAGATATAATCATCACATTTATCAAATGATAATAATATATAAATCAATCTTATATCATCAAATAACATTGATCATTTAAGATGTAGAATTATATTATAACATCCCTCATGAAACAATCGTGGGAAGAAGTATTAAATGATCTTCTTAATTGGGGGAGGAATGTAATACATGTAAAAAAGAGAAGTCCATGTAGCTCAAAACTATCTTTGTGAGTTGAATCCTAAACATCTCAACACGAATAGAAATGGTAATAAGGTACATGCCCATTTGTAATTTCAATGGTTCAAGTGTGGGGAATTTACATACATTTTCAATCAATGTCCAAATATGACGATATTTTAGGGGTAACACCATCAACCTTAGTGTAAGATAAGGTTTAAAGGTTGGTAATTTTCTATCTTGAAAGTATAAGAATAGTTTCTAAATGATGTGGAAGAAGGTACTATCATTATTCTATCAATGATATGAAATAAATTTTCAGATTCAGGTTCTATGCATTAACTTTTATTACCCTTCATTAAAATAAATATTTAATCAATCCTTGTACTAATAGAGGTAGACTTATCAGTCATCTCTCTTAGTAGAATTCTACTTGAATAAAAAGTTTGTAACAACTCTAGTATAAACATGGGTGAGAGAAATATCATTTCAAATATAGTAGTCATTCACATGGTGGGATTCAACACAATACTAAAGATGGAATGTCTCTCAATGTACAATTCTTAGATCAGCTGACGAAGCAAAGAAAATATTAGTTTTCTAGAATAAAAAACTATTGTAAATTTAAATGAATATATATCAAGACTTGACCTATTTCTAGAGGAACCCTGTATTGCATACATTACCGAAATGATTAGTGAATATGTTTAAAGAAATAAAATGACAAAGATAGAGAGTCTATCCAGCATTCCAAAATACATTGATGTATTTTCAGAAGAGTTAATTATAATACCCCAAAATGTTATGTAGCATTCATTATTTAACATATACATGGATCTAAGACGATTTAAAATATTCTATAGAGGTTTGGAGAATATATATATACATGAATTAAGGAGGAAATTCTATGATCATTTTGAAAATGTATTCATCTAACTGTGGGAGTATCCTTACAAAGAATCTATTATCATTGTTAAAAATAATTTTTGATTTCCACAACAATGAACTAGATTATATAAAACTTATGAGGATCATAGTTAAAAATTAGTAACCTCTACGAATCATTGGTGATTTGTTTTTCAATCATCATGGGGTTCAATTATTCTCTATGATTTACCACTAACATGTTTATTGTCACATGTGGGTGAAGAAAGATTATATTCAAATGACTGTATTTTAATAGAGATATTGGAATTATAATGTTGTTGTTATTTACATTTTCTTTCCAAATTATCCTTCCATTGTTATGGATTTTTTAAATATTGTGTTTAATTTATACCTTTTTAAATTTGTGGAAGTTTTTATTTATGATATTTTGATGTACTACAAAAGTCCATAAGAGGATGAAGAACATATAGGGGTTATATTAAAAATTATGAAGAATTAGAGGGTTTTAGGAAAATTCATAAAATATTAATTCTAGTTAAAACATGTTTCATTTAGAGGGCCTAATTTAACCATGGAAGGAATCTCAGTTGAGCTTGTGAATAAAAAGTCTTTGGAGTAGGGGCCTTATCCTAAAATGGTAACTCAGATTTCTAGTTTCCTTGGTTTAGCATGATATTATAAGAATGTTTGTGAAAAATAAAATAATGTATTTCAAATCCACTGATATATATATCATAAAAATATGATATTTTCATCTAGAAAAAGGAGTGTGAAGAATGTTTCCATGAACTAATGAAGTGATTTGTTACTACACATTTTTTAAATGTAACTTCTACTAAGAAAGAAATTGTTATATATAGCGATTCATATATGAATGTTCTTTGTTTTATCATCATGTAATATAACATTTCTATTGATTATTAATATTGAACATTAATGTCTCAGGATAGGAGTTATTATACTCATTACCTTGATCTAGTTGTGTTTAATATTTATATAAAAAATACAATGTCATTATCCTTATGAAGAGAACTGCTATATATACATTGAACACAAATGTTTGAAATATATTTTAAGGAAATGGGATATCGAAATTTGAAAAAGGATATGGTTATAAATTATTAATGACTATAAATATTCGATTCAATATTTCCTTGGATGAGAAAACAATTTTGTTGATGCATTAAGATGGAATGGCCCTATTGTGATGGAAATGATGAAAAATTAAGGAGATCTGTTGATCATGGACCAAGTGAAATTATATAAGGGAATAATAATGTTTGGAAAATTATTAACCCAATCCCAAATTTTTTATCAACCATAATTTCAATAGATTTAAATAATTCCCAAGGAGAAGATAATTTGTTAAAAAAACAATATAATGGCTTTGAAGAATGAGATTTTCCAATGATCAACATTGTTCAAGTATTTGTATTGAAATTTCGTAGAAGGAAATGTAAAAAATCTATCATGGATATAAAGAATTATTTATTTGATGAATCTCAAAGCCCTTCAATTTATATACATTCTGGAATTGCAATAATTTATAAGGACCTTTATGACCATTCTGTCTGGGTTAATGTGAAATGGGTGATTGTTGACTACACAAGTGTATTCATGGGGAGTCAAAAGGAAAAGGTGAAGCTATAAAAAAATAAAAGAGTATTGAAACCAATAGATATAAAAAAATGGAAGTGGGTCAATATCGACATGGAATTCAAAAATAGTCTTCCCAGATCATTGAAATAAAAAAAATTAATATGGATTATTGTAGTTTGCCTCCTAATGAATACCAAATTCATCGATACTTGTGAAAATTTCACTCTTCTACAAAATTCCTTGATATACATATATGAATTGGTAAGGATTTATGTATCATCTACGATCCTAATAAATGGTTCACAATTATATTATATTGAAGTATTCAACATTATTTGAATACTAAATTGAATTTAAGTATGTCCAATCAACACCAAATACATGTCCAATCTGAATGACCTATTTAGACATTATAGGAAATACTTAAAACACGATCCAAAGAATTTAATAGTCGACACTATCAACTTGAACAATTATTTTAGTTCTAATACAGAATTTTTTTCCACATGAGTATTCATCTGTAACCATATCAAACTTTTTATGGGAAAGAAATTTATAGTTGCTACTTGTTGGGAGGAATTTGGTAAGTGAAAATTTATTGTGCCTGATCTTTTACTAGAGATGCCAGAAAATGAACATGTCATCCAAAAACATATAATGGATTATTAGATTTAGAAAAGATCTATGGTGAAAACCATTGAAGGGACTTGGAGTTTGATGTTGGGGAAAATGTTTTCCTTTGGATATCACCATAGAAGAGACTCATTCAATTTGGAAGGAATGGGATTCTTATCCTTACGAATATATGCCCCCTTTAAATCCATAATAATATATGATTAGTGGATTAGCTTCTTGAAAATACACAAAATATTGAACATAATCAAGATTTAGTCTACAGATCTAATTTGGGGAAGTACATAACTGATACCTCACATGTACAAAATCTAGAGGGGTATAATTGTATCATGAATATTGTTATGAAGATCAATCAATGTAGAAATTTTAACATATAGACAATATTACTTCACTACTCTTTATTTCATATTTAAACATGATTTATTTCATATATATGAAGTTAATACAACACCGAAGATCAAGAGGATTAGTGACGTTGGTGCTTAGGAATGTTACATAAAAACATGAAATGTGAAATAAGAATCATTATTGAAAAACTATTTTATATGAAAACAACATTCTTTCTTACATTACATTTCATTGGATAACCTGATGCCATAAATAAGAAAAGGGCGACCTACAAATCATAGTAATGGTGTAAAAATAGCATTAAATGATGAATACAATACATGTTAAGAAATAATAAAATTAATGGAGCATATGATAAATGTGAACATAAATCCATGATATATCAGGATTATCATTACATGGAAATTTTTAATGAACATAAAACACATCATCATTAGAAAAAATAAATTGTTTAAATCCCTCTCCAATCAAGGTGGAAAATGTCCTATAAATGAATCAGATAAAACCATACCCCAATATGATGTATCATGGTACTAAACATTAAATAATTCATTGGTGTGCTATAAGGGTGTAGCCTTCCCAATAATTTCCACCCCATGATTAATTGTGCCACATAAATCATAAAACATGGATTAATTCATAATAATCAATTATTACACTATCATGGAATGTAGAATTTTTACATTTACATCATTGTTTGATATGTATGTTTTCATAGTACTGAATACCATCGAAGGAGTAGTGGGTATGTTAATCACTACATGATGGTTTTGTCATGGAAAATTGTGGTGCAATTTTGGCAGCATAACAGCATCACATAGAAATTCATAAATTGGGATGATGAGAGAGAAATGGGTATCAAATAATTTATACATGGGATTTATAGTAATGGTACCTTGTAACATAATATTCAAACATGTGAAATGGTATTTTAAATCATAATATAAATGAAAATTAATGAATGAAAATGAGAGGAGGGAAATCCCTTTTGGAATTTTTTCATAGTACCAAGTGAATTTAAAATATCATAGATGGGATTAAAGGATGTTAATGGAAGATACCATGATGTATACATAAATTTTATTGTATTGAGGTATGTATAATGTAATCCTAGATCAAGAAAATGGAAATTATAAGACATGACATAAAAGAGGTTCTTTAAGAAAAATGTGAGAAGGAGATCCCATTCATGTATGTATGATCCAAAAGGATTGGATTGGAATAATGTGATATTTTGATTACATTAGAGGACAATAAGGCGTAATATTCAAAGGATGGTTGATCATGAGATAACATGAGTGATGTTAAATTGGATATTAGGAGGGTTTATATAATAAATATTGGGGAATTCATTATTATATTTGTTTTGGACAATACACACTAATATTTTAAAAAACACAAACCATTCCATGGTTTTACCATGGTTTATATCAAAGGAGAGTGGTATTCATTATTTTATAAGGCTTAGGGACCATGAAATTAAATTATTTACCTTTCTTATGTGGAGGTGATTCACAAAATCAAGGAAATGATTAAAAAATCCTAAAATATTTTATATGTCTTGGAGAATTCACATAGAATTGATAAAATAAATTAAATAAACATTAAATTTAATATTTTAAAGTAAAATCATATATTTGGCCGAATATAAAGTCTATATTATTTTATTACATCACTATTAGGGATTTATGATTTCATAAAACATAATATATATTTATATGGTATTTAATTTTGACCCCAAAATTCGACTGTCTTAGAAAATTATAATAAATTAATGTTTTACAATTTCAATGTGGTGATACAAGAAAATATATATTTTATCTAAATTATATTCAAAAAATACGAACTTTTACTTCTAAAATATAAAAAATATTATAAAAAATTGACGAGTTTTGACAAATACAGTTTGAAAAATGTAATAAAATTTATATTTGACTCTCTAAAAATTGCATGAACTTTTATATTTAACAATATAATTTAAACAAGAATATTTTATTACAATATTAATTATTTCAAAAATTGAATAATTCATAAAACTAGGGTTTTTATTGAATTTGAATATTAACCATAAAAACACTATTTGTTATTTAAAAATCCTTTAATGAGTTAAAATAAAAATAATGAATGTATATTCCTTATTGTGTTAAAAATAATGACCATAATAATAATTATATAGTATTATTACAAATATAATCATTACACTAGAATACACCCTTCAATTATGGTGTGTGATGGTGGGGCTTTCATTGGGATGTTCAGTGAACACGATTTGGAACATGATCTTGATCAGGTTGAACTTCTCCCATAAACAGTTTCCCTCATTCTAAAGTTTTTGTATATTGGATATGACTTGGTCGAGGGAAAATCCAAAAAATTCTATCTCCACCAGAAGCTCAGATAAATGGGCTTCATAGGAGATGATTCTACTAATTAAGGCCATATATTATTTTATCATTGTCAAAAGGATTTTTTGAAACCCAATATTTAAACGAGTCATGTGATCACTATTCAATGGATATATTATCATTCGTAAGGATACATTACAGTCATTAAAATCTAATTAGATATAATAAAACTAAGGGAGTGAAGGTTTTTTTCTATCCATAACTCATCAAATCAAATTGAAGGGAAATTTATTCATAAATTTTTGGGTCATAACAACTTTACCCTCTTAAGAAATTTATCCTTAAAAATTTCCTTTTCACAAATTAAATCAGTCGAGGGTTACTCTACCTAATCACTTCCTCTGGTTTCAAATTCACTTATTCAATCAAGTGGTTTCTATAAAACACAGTGAAGAGGGGCATTCCATTCATTCATAGAATTTATTATCTACAATCTAAGATCATCACCAACTTCTCCTCATAGAATATTTCATTATTTAGTGGTACCAACTCCAGATTGAGTCCATGTGAGGGGTCATGTATTTACATTCTCAAAAGTGATACAAGGAACACATCATATAATTGAGACATGTTTAGTTGGAGTGTGGTTTGATTTTTCAATAAAGTAATGTGATCAAGGATCTCAAAATGTTAGATGTACCTTGGTCTAAGATTTCCCATATTTCAAAATCTCATAACTATATTACATGTAGATATGTTTAGGAATATCATGTCTCCATAAGTTAACTCTAGGCTTCATCAATGATATTCCAAGATTTTCTTTTGTTGATCCTGGGTAGCTTTGATGAGTTGTGGGGTGGTCTTGACCTTATCCACCATTTCATCGACCATTTTTGGACCTAGAAGTTGTTGTTCCCCAACAATATCCCAACATGTTGGTGTTCCTCACCTCTTCCCATAAAGCGCAGCATAAGGATACATTTGGATTATTCAGTGGAATCTGTTATTTTATCATAACTCCACCAAAGGATGATTTGGGACCCATCAGCATTTGAAGGCCATTGAGAAATATCTCAACATATCCTAATGTGTTTAGATAGTCTTCTTAGATTGGAAATAAATTTTTGGGTGATAAGTAATTGGGGATTTCAAATTTTTCTTAAAATCATATTAGAGACACATCAAAATACTATAGGGGAATCTTGGATCTTGATCATATGAAATTTATAGTGGCACTCTATTCATCCGTACAACTTCTTTGTTTTATATCCATACCAGTTGATATAGGGATAAATCCCCAAAAATTTCAATGATGAGTTTATTTTTTAAAAGACAATCCCCAAAAACCTATATATCATTGTTTCATTTTCATATCATCTGATGTTCAGTGTCAAAGTCTAAAGTGTTGTTTTTTCATTTCCATGTTGGTTTAGGTAATGGTGAAATAATACCTATTGAATTGTAAGTCTCAACCTACCCTTACTCACATACTAGGCACATTGATGTATATTTAGCGATCTCCTTCATCATTTTATACGACCAATAGTGATCGAACATATCTTGATAAATATTCATATTTCCTGGGTGAATAGAGAATTTAATATTATGTGCATCTACTAAAAGTTCATTCCTTGTCTCTTGATTTTATGGAACACATAGTCTTCAACCAAATCTCACAATTCATTTTCATTAACATTAAAGTACGATTATTTCCCTTTTTTTGATAGTTTCCACATTATTTTGAATTCCTACATCATCTTTTTGATCATCAATTAACCTTTACAATAGATACAATTGAGAAATAATTTGTGAAAGGATTTATTATGTTCCCTTATTTATGATTCCCATTTCCATACTAATAAAATCTATAAATATTTGATCCATTTTAATTTTTATAAAATATATAATCATTGGGTCCTTTGAACATCTAGAATCATTCACATTATTCTATTTCATAGGGTGGTAATGGATTGAACAGTAATAATACTTGATGAGATCTAGCCATCTTCATTGGTGTATATTCATCTCTTTCTGTGTGAATATATATTCGATATTTTCTTGATACGTTTATATTTTACTCTTCTCCCAAAAGAGATAATGACTCCCCACTTTTCAATGAAAATTTCACAACTTCCAACTCAATATCATGTTTGGGATAGTTTTTGTCCTAAATTTTCATCTCCCTCAAGGCCCAGGTAATGACTTTGTCCTTCTACATCCACACACAACCCATTCCCTTCGTCAAATCATTGTTGATTATTATGAAAACTTCCCCACTTGTGGATAGTGTGAGAACATGGGAGGAGTGAATCCTCTTCATAATCTAAATGAAAATTTATTCACATTTATCATTCGAAGTAAACATGCCTCCCTTTCTTGTTATCATGGTAAGAGGGTTTCTAATTCATTAAAAAGTTCTCCCAAATTAGTGATAATATCCTATCAACCCCTAGAATCTATAAATATCCTACTTAGATTTCAGCCTTGGTCTTCCCTCAATTGATTTTGTTTTTGAAGCATCCATTGATATACCATTACATGTGATGATACAACACAAGAATGAGACAAACATAAAATAAAACTCACCATTTCTGTACATTACTTAGAGCTAATATTTTTTCATGGTCTCTAACATAGTGCTCATATGATTGTCAAGGTCCTCCATGGTTTTGGAGTATTTATAATATCTTATATATATATAAATATATTATATCCAATTTTTCATGGTAATATATAGTGAAACTATTATTAAAAATCAACTATATTTCAGAAGAATTTGTGGGTCTAAAAGAATTTACTATGAATTCCTAGTGCCCTTATCTTTAACAAAAATTAGTCATATTGATTTTTTCTTTATTCTCCATTACTTGGTAATTTCCTAACTAGTTATCCACCTCAAAGAAGAATTGTTCTCCACATAGCTGATTGAACAAGTCTCCAACTCATGGAAAATGATACTTGTTAATTATCATGATTTTGGTGAGGTCATGATTGTTAATTCAAAGGCTCATTGAACAATCCTTCTTCATAAAAAAGTCGACCGGTGCACCCCATGTTGAAGTCGTTGGATGAATAAAACATTTATCCTATTCTATTTTATTTGTTTCTTTAGATACTAAAGCACTATAACATCCATTCTTTACAGTGTTCTTGTTATTTGAAACATTGTTGGCCTAAGATAAATCAAGACTTAAACATCTCTCCAAGAGGAAGACCATGAAATTCATCAGGAAACACAATAGAGAATTTCCTCATAATAGGAACGTCTTCAAGGATAGTTCCATAAAAAAGATCCTCCAATCAATATACACATGCTAATATGGTAGTAAAATCTATTCTTGAGATGATGTTTTAAAATTAGATTAATCTTCTTCTACACACATGTAGAGAATCTGGGGTCGATTAACCATTTGGAGAGTGATATCCCTCTATAAGAAATTTGTGTGGGCTCTATATAGGGAAAGCCTATCCATGCCATGAATTGCATCGAATTCCACCAAAGGAAGTATGATGAGGTTAGCCATTAATTTCCACATAGAAATTGTGATAGGGGAAGTATCTTATGCATGAGATGTTATAATTTCCCTATTTTCTATTTTCATCGACATCCCTACTTCCATGATTTGTGGGGGTGTTTGGATTTATCTACAATACCTTCGAGATTTAAATGAATATGTATAAATATGGTTAAAATTCCAAACAATAAATTTTTTATTCTGGTTCTAATCTATCCAATATTTAATTAGGGATATGTAACATAAATAATTAAACACATAAAGAAAATTGAATGAAATTTTAGGGATAACTTATAAATTATATTTTTCTCCTTGACGTATGGATTTTCGGGCTTCAATCTACGATATCCTTGATATACTTCCTATTAAATATTCTTAGTGGTTTTTGTGTTCCCTTAATAATTGTTCGTCTGATGATTAGGAATTTATGAGAGAATATACCTTTGGTATGTTGATTGAAGAGTGCAAAAAATACCGTGGTCATGCACAAGTTATCATTCACATCTAGCTTAATGTGGTTTTCTTAGGTTTTATCCCAAGATACATCTGTGTCAAGGCCACCTTTACATGATCATATTTATTAAGAGATGTATTTGCATGATTAAACACTTACAATATACTAAAAAATTCAAAGATTTCTTTTATTATAATTTGTCGTATCACTAAGGATCTCACTATAATTTTCTAATCCTAATGCCAAAAATAACTAAACCAATATTCTTATACCATCTATTAAAACCCTTATATTTATTTAACAAAAGGTTGTGTTCATAAATAATTACATAATAAAACTCATAATATTGATATTCTAAGTTTATTTGGGTCTTAAGAACATTAAATTACCACTTAAAACATGAAATACACATCTTTTTTGAAATATTCCTTTACAAGAAGATGATTGTCCTTGCATCTTAGAATTTCATGGGATAACCTGAAGACATACATAAGAAAAGGGTGAGCTATAAAGAAAAGTAATGTGGAAACAAGGAATAATTTGATGAATAAAATACATGTTCGGAAATAGGATTATCAATGGAGAATAAGATAAACATGAACATAAAGGCATGGTATATCACGATTATCATAACAAGGAAATGTAGAAAAAAAATTAAATCACAACATAACTAACATAAAGGAATCACGAAAAAAAATTTCCCTACATTGTGAAAAAATGTTCTATAATTGAATCAGAATAACCCCTATCCAAATAGGATGTTTCAATATGAAAAAAATTAACCAATAAATTGTAGCACTATCAGGGTGGACGCTTCAAAATCAATTCAATCTCATGCTTAAATGTGCAAGATAGATTATATTACATAGATTCATTCAACATCATTATTTAACCCACAATAAAGGAATATAGAATTATTACAGGTATGTAAATATTTAATATGATTGTGTTCATAAATTTTAATAACCTTAATATATGAATGATCATTTTCTTCACTACATAATGATTTTGGCATAGAAAATCAAGGTGAAATTTTTGAATCAATACAATGTCATATAGAAATTAATAAATTTGGTTGATGAGAGAGAAATGGGTATCTCATAATTATTGAATGGGTTGAAAAATAAAAGGATAATGTAACATAATAAACCAATATGTGAAATGGAATTTAGATTCATCGTGTAAAAAGAAATGATAGATTGAAATGAGAAGAGTGAAATCTTTTATGGAATTTTGGAATAGTAATGGGTCTGTTTAAAGCATCATAGGGGGATTAATGGGAGTGAAAGAAAGATACCATCATGTATAAATAAAATTTATAATATGTTGGAATGGAAAAACATATCACAAATATACAAAATATAAATTAAAAGTTTTGACATTAAATATGCGATAGAAGAAAAATGAGAGAGGAAGATCCCTTACATTAATGTGTGAACCCAAAGGCTTGGGGAGGTTTCTTGGGAGTTATTTGAATACTTGGGATGAAACTAGGGATTATTAGGATTATGATGGTCAATCATTATTGAGTTTGAGTTAAGAGACATGGGATATTGGGTGGGATTATACGGGAAAGGTGGAGGAATCCTATGTTATTTTGGTTTTGGACAGTAAACACGAAAATACTCTAAACCAAAAACTATCATAGGGGTTTTCCCATGTTTTCTAGAAATTGGGTAGTGGTATAAGTTATTTTATATGTCCAAGGGGTGATGATTTTAAAATATTTCCCCGATTTATGTAGAGTCGAGTAACACGTTCATGGAAATTATTTTCAAATCATAAATTATTTTACATGTCATGGAGGATTCACTAATGTAATGGATCTCCATTTCACAATGGATTGAGAGTTCTACAATTAATTACTAGGCCTTAAGTGATATCACCAAGATTCCAAGGGTTGGGAATAAATACTGAAGGAATACAAATAAAATTGTGGGATGATTTACCCTTTAAGAAATTAACCAATAAACCAACCAATAATAACCAAACATTCACTATATGTTGAATTAACAAATGAAAGATATGTCAACATCTTCATTTATATCAAAACCACATCAAAGTATACAACAATGGAAGAATTACAATGTATTAATGTATATAATAGATAAACAAAAATAGTCTCTCAAAAGAACACAAGACTTTATTTTCCAAAAGCTCAAATCTTCACAATATTCGAACAACCAAAACATCGCATGGTAGTGCTAAAATTTCAAGAAATGCTACCTTATCCAATTTCCCGAAAGATATCATAAGAAAAATCACCAATGTGCCAAAGTAAGGTTGAGTAAAAAACTCAGTAGTTTTTCCCCCATGACTTCCATACTCACTCCAATAGGATAGAAGAGTTAGAAAAAATTATATTAAATTTTTTATATAGTTTTTTTTTCAAAAATAGATTATAAATAATTATAAACAAGTTTCCCAAAAACATTCATTACCAAAAGCATACAAGTGAAGTTGAAACCAATTTCTCTTAACAAGATATTTTTCCAAAAATATTTCTAAACCAACTTTAAAAATATTTCACTATATCCCTTTTTTCATACCCATATATTACATAAACCCCTATAACCAACCATGCATGCTATGTTATGATAGTCTCATACTCAAAAGCAGTTTCTCATCGATCTAACAAGTCATAACAAGGTAATTTTTTCCCATGTGCCATTTATCCGTTAGCAATGGGAACAAGGTTTTATTTCAACCAATCCATAGAAATGAAATAAGAAATTTTTATCTTGGGTGACATTTAACCTTTGGAAATGAGCAGAAGGAAATTTTTCAACCAAGCCCAAAAATGAAATATGAACTCACACCCCAATATGCCCATGGATCATGCCAAAACATGTTTTTAATAAAAATAACAATTTTATTGAAAACCAATTCCCTAAAATTCATTTAAATACAAATCATTTTCAATAATACAAATCTTATATTGAAAAAAAATTCATAAATCCATTTAACAATTACATCAAATCAATAATTTAAAATAATCATTTTAAATACATGATCCTGAATCACTTTGCACAAAAATTTACCAAGATTTCACAATTTCAATAAAAACATAAATCATCACTAAAGAATATTTGTTCCATTATTTACCAAATAAATACCATTAAAATAAACAAACTATATTCTTATCCAATCTCTAATATAATGATGAGTCAAGAGAGAATCATTATACCTCAAAGGTTTTGATGAAAGACCCAACAAACGAAGAATGCTCAAGAATACCAGGTCGATTATCTAAGAACCCATATTAGATCTCTACTCCTAATAAGACCATGACCGAACCTCATCATATTTGGAATCCACACACCAAGATCTACCCATAATCAGTGTAAATCTAATAATCCGATATAATATGACAAGTAGATCTAAGTAGATCTATGAAACTGAACAAGAACAATGAAGAACGATCACATACCTTAAGAACCTGTCTTCGATTCGCCAAGGAAATCCTTTAAAACACCTCTAAAATGATATTATAAACATCTTGGTACTTAAAAGACGAAAAATCATGAAGTATGGCCACTTAGGTGAAAAACGATCCACTTAAATGAAAAAAATGTTAGATCAACTTTTTTAGGATCTCACATAATTGCTCGCATGATTAGTTCACAGAGTTAGATAGACTGGGCGCTTACCGTGTGTTAACCATAGCCTTGGAAGACTATCACATGGATTATATGCACAATATATCTAACTGTGATCCTACCTTGTGGGAGAAACTGTATTAAAGGAACCAACTATGCATTGTTTGGCCACATGGGAAGAAAAATTGTATGCCGCTCGTGCGACTTCTCCTTTGCCTCAAAACATTATTCATAATTATACTGACACCCCCATTCATCACCCTTAATTTTATAACCTTAAAAATCATCAAAAATTGGTTAAATAAATAAATTGTGGGTACTAAAATTTCCCCACCATTTGACTTTCCATCCTAAAAAATTACAAATCCCTCACCACACTAAAAGAGTTTTGAAGACTGATCCACATCCTTTCCAGGTTCCCGTGTCTCTTCCTAAATCTTCCCATGCTACCACAAAACCCACATTAGATTGATGAATTTTTCAGATAAATATTTTATATTTCCTGTCTATAATCCATACCTGGATTTGTATCAATATAGCATCCAAATCTAGGTCAATGTGATCCCATCTGATTACACGATCAGAATCAAGATGATACTTTTTCAACTAAGAAACATGGAACACATTATGAACATAAATAAAAAATGGTGGTAATTCCCACCAATATTCCTCCTCTCTGACCCATTTTAGAAACTTGAAAGGGAATACGTACCTAAGAGGTATCATCCCCTTCTTCTCAAAATGATGATGTCTAAGCCTCACAGATAACCTCACGAAGACATGATCACCCACAATGAACAACAAAAATCTTCTATGATGATCTTTGTATGATTCCGGATGACTCTGACCCATCTCTATCCTCTTTCTAATGAACATGATCTTATCTGTTATTTCAAGGAAAAGGATCATCCCAACTATTGATGTTTCACTTATTTCCACCAACCATAGTTTATAATGACAAGGATGCCTATACAATGCTTTGAACAGAGCCATATGTATCGAGGCCAGATAGTAGTAATTGTATGAGAATTCCACCTAGGGTATATCCTCCTCCCATGAGCCACTATAATCAATTACTCAATAACACATCATTTCTTGAAACATTTATAACATCCTATCAGATTTGCAATCCATTTGAGGATGATATGCCATGATCCTATTCAAGTGAGTCCCAATAGATTGTTGTCAGGATTCACATAAATGAGATGTGATCCTCAATTATCTACCTAAGACTATATTAACTTGTATTTCATGCCTCTTTACCACTTCTCAGATGTATATTTTTTTCATATCTTATATAGTATGAGTTTAAAAAGTAGGGATGAAAGCAGACGAATTCATAATCTGGTCCACTATTACCCAAATAGAATCGTATTTAAGAACCATTTTTGGTAGACCTGTAAGAAAACCAACCCATATATGCTCCCATTTCCAAAATATGAATGGTATATACTGTATCATTTTTACTGGTCTCTGATGGAATGATTTAAACTACTAGAAAGTTAAGCACTATGAGACGATGTCAACCATATTCATTTTCATGCTGATCCAACCAAAATGTTCCTTTAACACCTTATACATATTCTGTGTACCTAGATGTAAAACTCATATAGAATTTTTGTATGCATTTTGGAGTTGTTTCTAACATGCCATTGGTAAAACTATCTTATCAATAAAGAACATGCCTAAATTCTCATCATGTTTCCATCGTCAATGGTCTCACTAAAATTGATTTTTAATCTCACAACCTGACATTCCACATCAGATGTTTGTGCCTCTTTTTCCATAGTTACCAAATCAGTAACAAGAGTAGTTGAAAACAAACTGCATCATCACCCTGGTCTTCACATTTGAGGAGCATGTTGGCTAGGGCTGACCTAAACTGTCATTTGTATGAATCTTTTTTTCCAACTAAGAATATGAATATTTACTCAATTTTTCTGCCACTGAATTCACTTTTATTGGGGTACATATGAAATCAATGTAAAAAATCTAGAGCTACTTCATCTATCTCACTTTCCTCGGTTTTAAATATCACTGTTAGAAAATGTGTTTCATGATTTTGTGGTCCATGAACACAGTAAATTTGTCACCAAAAAGATAATGTCGACATGTCTTCCTAGAAAAGAAGACTGTAGAAAAATCCAAATCATGTGTTGGGTAGTTATTCTAATGCAGTATTAATTGACTTTAATAATAAGAAACTACATGGTTTCCTTGTATGAGAACATAACCAAACCATGATGCCAAAGCATTACAGTACACCACATACCCCTATCTTAAATATAGAAAAATCAAGATAGCTCCGGATGTAGGGAAAACTATCAACTCTTACAGTGACATCTGGCATTCCTCTATCCATTGGAATAGAGCATTCTTCTTCGCCATAGCTTTCATGGGTGAATCTAGATATGGAAAATCACGCACAAAGCATTAGTAGTAATCAGCTAGATTGTGAAAACATCGTGTCTCGAAGAAATTCTTTTGTGGTTGCCTTAAGATAACAACTTCTATAACTTATGGATCAATAAAAACTTTTTTTTTTGAAATGAAATGTCCAATAAAGAAAACTTCCTATAACAAAAAATCAAACATTGATAAATTTTCATGAAAACTCTGATCTCTCATGAATTTTAACACTAATTCCAAATGCACCTTATGGTCATCCCTAGTCATTGAATACACCAAGATTTATTCTACAGACACCACAACAAAATAATATAGATATCACTAAAATATCAGATTCTTCAAATTCATGATGACCTCTAGTTCATTAGTATGACCGAAAATCATGAATTCATATTCAAAGTGGCCATATTTTCCTTTGAAATTTGTCTTTGGAATATCCTCCTTCCAAAATCACAGTTGGTGATATCCAAATCGCAAGTCAATATTAGAGAACCACCGAGAATCCCTTAATTAATTAAATATATCATCAATGCATGGAAGTGGATATATATTATTTATTTTATCTAGGTTAAGATTATGATAACCAACACTAATATGAAGATTTCCATCTTCTTTATTCATGAATAAAACTAGATCCACCCATGGAGTTGTACATGGCCAAATATAAGCCAAACTTTCCAGCTCATCTAACTACACTTTTAATTCCCTTATCTCTGTTGGTTCCATCCTATAAGATGGAAGGAAAATAGGAATGGTCCACAAAGCGATTTAAATATATGTGGGGGAAGATTTACCCAATAAGAAACATATCAATAACCAACCAACCATAACCAAACATTCTCAATAGGATACATCAACAAATGAAAGATAACTCAACAACTTATTGTCTCCCAAACCCAAGTCAATGTATTAAACATATGTAGAATAACCATGTATCAATGTACACAATGGATAAACATCACTAGACTGCCAAAACAACCCCATAATCCACCCTCCACAAGCTCCAAGCTCCATAAACTCCAAAAAAACCCTAACATCATGAGGTTGTGCTAAAAATTTTGGAAACACTGCATTTCACATATCTCAGAAGATAACAACTGCAAAAGCACTAATGTTCCAAAGAAGTGGTGAGTATAAAACTCAGTTGGTTTACCAATGACTTCCCAACTCACACCACTAGTATAGAAGAGTTAGAAACAATTATATATAATATATTATATAAAAACATTTCTCAAAAATAGTTTATAACATAATATATACAGTTTTCAAGAACCATTCATTACCAAATGCATACAAGTATAATTGAATACAATTTATCCCAATAAGATATTTTTCGTGTAAAATTACTATAAAATATTTAAACCCTATTCACCATTACCCATTTTGGCATACCCAAACATTCCATAAACCAATGAAACTAACCATGCATGATACATTATTATAGTTACATAATCATGTGTGGTATCTCATTGAACTACCATGTCATCAAAATGTAATTGTTTCCCCTGTTCCGTTAAAACTTTGGCACTAAGAAAAAATATATATTTCATCCAATCCATAGAAATGCAATTTAAACATTATATCCTATTTTCTATTTATCCTTTGGAACTATGTATAATTTCATATTTCAACCAATCCCTAGAAATGAACTATGATATCAAAAACCAATATAACCAAGGATCATGTAAAAACACCATTTCAATAATAACATCTTATTTATTGAAACAATATTCAATCAAATTCATTGAAATACAAAACCATTTCAATAAATCACTGATTTTATTGAAAACCATATTTTCATCAAGCCATTTAAGAATTCAATAATTTTAATAATTTAAAATCATAATTTCAAATTAATTAAACTAAATCACTTTGTAGAACAATTCACTAAGAAATCACAATTTCACTAAAATCATAAATCATAATTGAAGAATATTTATTCCATGATTTTAACAATAAACCCCATTCAAAAAACCAATTTTTAACTAAGACAATCAATAATATCATTTGGAGTCGATAGATGTGTAACATCCCATGTAATTAATGAATAATAGATATTTTTATCTATGTCTATTAATGAACTAGATAGTGTTTTAGAGGCTTAATATGAAAATAAATACAATCTTAAGCATGGAATACACTAATATTCTTAAAAGTTTGTTTTACTGCCTTTTGATAGAAAACCCTTTTCAAATCTATATTTTGACAATTTTATAAACTAGGTTTGTCAAAATAAACTTATTCTTTATGATTGTGACATCAAAATTTACTTTGTGTGAATTTTTGGTTTTTTTCTGACAATGTTCATTTTTTAATGAAGAGTGAAAAATACTGCATTTTACATCAAAACTGCTTTTTAATCTAATTTATTTATATGATTAGATTATCTTTCGAATTGGTTTTGAAGTTAAATTAGAATATATTTTTAACATTTAATACAAAGGTGGTCATTGGAATAAATTTGACTTTGAAATTGGACTTAAACTAGTGTCAATCTTTTGATACGTACTCTTTCATAAAAACACGATATTTGTCATGACAACTGGAATTAATTATTAAAATAATTAATGTGACTTATATGTTTTGAATTTTCTAAAATAGAATTCATTTTTGAATTCGAAATATCAAATATAGCTTATGGTGAATTTTTGGTAATTTTCTGAAAAACTTCAATTTTTGATGAATAGTGAAACCACTAAGTGGTAGTTAAAGAAACTGATTTTAGGTTTAAATGAAACATTGCCACTTTTGTTTTTTGAATTTCAAAAATCCGACATACATGGTTTTCATTAAGAAGTAAAATTTGGTTCAATGAGATTAAAATAATTTTTTGGTGAATAGTAACTTATTAAGTTTTTAATCGTGATTAGTGGTAATTAGGGTAGCTTAAGGTAAAAATAATGCTTTAATAATATGAAATGACCTAGACACATCTCCTAAACTCATTGGTTGTGTCATGGCCGATACATACAAGCCATGGGTCAACTTGGGGACCCCATGGAGCCACTTTGGTAGGGAAATGACATAAATAACTTTTTATTTAATGTAAAAAGTAAAAATGACACAAACATAATATGTTTTACGAAACCAATTTTTATATGGGGATATACAAGTCATAGTTTTGACTATAAATATTAATTAGAAAGATAAAAATATTTCCTACATCATAGTAGTTTTTTTTTAATTTTTATACATTAAATAAATTAAATTATTTATGACATCATGATGATGCAGCGATGACCTCATTATTTAATGATTTAAGTAAAATGGAAAGATAATGTAATATCTAAGACCTACATGAGTCCAAAAACTATTGGATGAGTGTATTTCGAACCCTTATCACCTTATACGTGAATTATATCAATTTGGGACCTTTTAAATCCGAAAAGAATTTTCAAATAATGTAATATTTCTTTAATTTCCAAAAGTTCCCCTCCTCTACTCTTATAAAAGGCCCCCACATCTACCTCCTTACCCACACTCCCACAGCCTTTGGCTCGGCCAACCCCTGCTCATTCCGTCTCTACACTTCCCTCTCTCACTCCTTAAAGCCTCCCTTTGGGTATAAGTCTTCCCAAGGATGCCTTTGAGCTCAAACCAAAGCGAGTTACCCGATTTTAAGGTAATGTCCTCTTTTGAGTCCTTTTGTTTTATTTTTCTTCTCCAACCCCTAAACTCTTTTTATTATTTTCTTTTGTAACAACTCTCGTATCATCAATATACTAGGATGTTTTTATAATAAGGATTCGAGATACACTTACACACACCCACATCTAATGGTTGATGAACATACAATTTCCGTGGATGGTGAATTTATGCCTCCTGAAACGATGATTGTTCAACATTCTTTTAACACCTTCAAAGGTGGCCATTAAGATGTCACTATATTTATATATGATATATAATATGTTTATTTTTTCATTAAGCTTCTGTTTTTTTTCATTTTTGGAATTCCTTTATGGTTTCCATTATGGGTAAACGCGATATTTTCATTTAAGGAAGTGCGGACTATCACCCCCTCAAAGTGATTTGATTCGTTAAATACCATATGTGGGACCTATAAAGGATGGAAATATGATATTATATATGATATTATACTAGAATTATAATATAACTTTATATAATTATGAATCCATTCTATAAAATATGAAATAGAAATGAATGTAGCATTCATGCGTACGCACGGCTTACCGTCTCCATTAACGGTGCATTTCATTTCTTACCTTTAAATGATTATGTAATACTATAAATGCATGAATGTAATGGATATATATGACATATATGATATCTACATCATGAATACCATTCTGGATATAATGGATACATGAACAACTTGTAATTATAAAGGGGATTAATCATTACTCAAGTATCAATGATCGTTAAAACGACCGTTATTAACTTAAAAAATTACATAGTGTTCATGACATGGAAATAAGTGATATAAAAGGAATAATGAACTTGAAAAAGGTTCTTAAACAAGTAGAAATTAACTCAATTTTATTATTCAGGACATTAAAGAATGATCGATTCAAGTCGGACCCGAGGTATGGGACTTCGTCTCAATCTCCTTTCATTGAGGCATATTTTATTTTATACACAACATTATTTTATACGGTGTATAAACCCCTTTGACTTTTATGTTTATCAAAAAGGAATCTTATTTATATGAATCGTTTACAAAATGACAAATGGGAATGTTTTTGTCGTATGTATGCGGCGACAACGACTTCTCCGCCGCCATGACCATTATTTGAGTTTCAGCTTCCTCTACAAGCCACACCTTCTTTTTAAAAGAAAAACAAAGACCATGTTTTACTTTTCTTTTATTTTGGTATTGAAAATGGTTTTCATGATGTTTTTATATCAATGTGTTGTATTGATATCTTGTGATTGAAAGGTGGAAATGTTATGTTTCCTTTATGCATGTTTTATGTGATACGATTATGTTGAGGTTCTTGGGCATTATTATGAATATGGGTGGTTCTGTGATAAACTAAGGGCGGGTGAGCCCGATATAGCTCTCCAATGCATTGGGTAACACAGAGGAGTGAAATGTTAAGGTTTCTCCGAAAATATTTAGGGAATATACTATGATGGGTTTTCCAAACAAAACCAAGAGGGTTACTCCCTACGTAAGAATGTTATGAATGCCTCAAGTTACCTTTATGTCTTATGATTTCAATGATTTACTCATGGTTTGATGAGGTATGTTAAAGTGCTTATGTTTTATGGGTAATGTATGATTTCATTCTTTTGTATATATGTACCCATGTTTCCTTTCCATGTTTTTATAACCCATACTGAGCTTTTTATGCTCATCCCAAGTTTTTTTGAAATGTTATTCATAGGTCAAGGAAAAAGGTACATGATATGATGATAGTGTCAAGGAAGTGTCAAGAAAGAATCCATGTTTTATTTTAAATATGTTTCCATTGATGGGAATGAAGAATAACATCTTTATGTAACCAAGTTGTTTATATGTGGGATGTAATGCAAGTTTTATGATCTAATTCTCTAAAACTCTAAACCCGAAATGATCCTCAATGCGTAATCTTGTAATAACTCAAGATTAAGTAAGGTTTAAGGCTGGGGCCTTATAGTTGGTATCAGAGGTCGGTTTAGATAACATTAGGAGTTATAATTATATTAAATGATTATCCAAAAATATTTTTTTTTGAAATGATATAGCATTTGAAGATTACCATGTTGCTTCATCTAAGACATGTTTGTTCAGAATGGTTTTCCGCAGAGGAAACAGGGAAGCAGTGCTTGGAAGACATACAGAAGGAAATAACCTTCCGAATCAGCCTTCTGAGATGGTCGGATTTGGAACTGAATAGTTTGTTGCAGTGATGGCACAGTTGACAAAGGGCTATAAATGGTGGTGGTATCCATACACGAGATCAGCCAGATCAACCACAGAGGAACATGTCAGTGGTGGAACATTTCATGAGGCAACATCCCCTATCTTCTAGAGGATCATCCGACCCTGTGTTCGCTGAAGGGTGTATTAAAGCACTGGAGAAGATTTTTGATGTCATGGGGTGTTTAGACAATCAAAAGTTTAGTCTTGCTATTTACCGTTTGGAGGTTGAGGCAAATCAGTGGCGGTCGATGGTTAAAAATATCAGGGACGCTGATGAGATTGATGCTCTCGACTGGGATGAATTCAAAGGTATGTTTCTTGAGAAGTATTTTCCTAAGGTTGTTCGACTTAGGATGGAAAAGCAATTCTTGGAATTGAGGCAAGGGGAAGACTCAGTGGCTACCTATAAAGAAAGGATCACTCGATTGGCAAGGTATGCTCCAAATTTTATCCGAGACCTTGATAGTAAAATCAATCGTTTTTACTCAGGATTAAATCCAAAATATCGAAAGGCATTAGCTTCACGTGAGTTTAAAAGTTATGAAAAGCTTGTTCGATGTGCTGAGAAGGTGGAAATGGAGTTTTCCGATTACCAAGTGTTCTATAACAACCAACAGAAGAAGAGACCGAGGTGGCAGGAGAAAGGTAAGAATTATTCAAAAAAGTCTGATAATAAGAAAACTAAGTTTCCAGTTTGTGATAAATGTGGAAAAAGTCATGCTGGGGAATGTCTTCTGAATTCTGGAAAGTGCTACTGATGTGGTAAGATGGGAAATAAGGCTTGTGATTGCACTGAAAAAGATCAGGGTGATGGTAAGACCAAATTTGATTTACAGTTAGTGAAATGATATAAGTGCAATGAGATGGGTCATTATGCAAACGAGTGTCTGACAAAGAGCTTGAGTGATGGGAAGCAGTTAGACTACATGCAGAAAGGGGTGGTGAAATCCTATGCAACTACTTCAGTAGATGTCAGTCCATCAAATAGAGATTCGTAGCTTCCTTGGTTTGGAAGGCTATTACCGAAGGTTTGTTAGAAATTTTTCACGGTTATCTAGTCTAATGACTAAGCTAACTCTGAAGGGTGTTAAGATTATCTGGACAAAAGAATGTGATGATTGTTTTCAGGAATTGAAAAGAAGATTGGTGAATGCTCCAGTTTTGGCACTACCTTCTAGGAATGGTGAGTTTGTTATATATAGTGATGCTTCATTGAAAGGGCTTGGTTTCATCCTAATGAAGAATGATCAGGTAATTTCTTATGCTTCACGACAGTTGAAAACTCATGAGGTAAATTACCCTTCACATGATATGGAATTAGCTGCTATTGTTTTTGCTTTAAAAATTTGGAGGCATCATTTGTATGGAGTAAAGTGTGAAATATATACTGATCCCAAAATTTTAAAGTATATATTCACTCAGAATGAGTTAAACATGTGACAGAGAAGATGGCTAGAATTAATCAAGGATTATGATTGTACAATTCATTACCATCCGGGAAAAGTAAATAAAGTGGTTGATGCTTTGAGTCGAAAAAGTAATGCTTCATTAGGAATGTTGCGTTTGGAACGTGATCTTTTGGTTAAGGATTTGATGAACTTTGGAATAGATGTTGTTGGTGTAGGAAGTCCTTCTATTTTGTTTCATGTATCAGTGAGATCATCTCTATAAGATAGAATCAAGCAAGCTCAGAAGTAAGACAGTGAGTTGCAGAAAAAGGTAGAGATGGTTCAGAAAGGTAAGTTTCCTGAATTTAACACTGATAATGATTGTGTTTGGAGATTTGGGAAGTGATTGTGTGTGCCTTGTGATTCACTGTTGAAAAGAGATTTGTTATATGAAGCTCATAGTTATCCGTTTTCAGTTCATTCGGGCAGTACTATGATGTATAGAGATCTGCAGGAGTATTACTGGTGGGATGGAATGAAAAGAGATATTGCTGATTTTGGTGTGAAGTGTTTGACATGTCAACAGGTTAAAGCAGAGCAGCAGTTACCGAAAGGGATGCTTCAGCCTTTACCAGTGCCAGAGTGGAAATGGGAGAATATATCCATGGACTTTATTGTGGGATTACCGAAGATATCTCGAGGTAATAATGCAATCTCGGTTATTGTTGATCACTTGACCAATTCTGCTCATTTCCTTGCTATACAAGATACATTGTCTCTTGATCAAATTTCCCGTTTGTATCTTAAAGAGATAGTCAGGTTACATGGAGTTCCTCTCTCCATTGTATCATATCGTGATCCAAGGTTTACTTCTAACTTTTGGAATGTCCTTCAGAAGTCGTTGGGTACTGAATTAAATTTTAGTACAGCTTTTCATCCTCAATCAGATGGGCAGTCAGAATGAACAATTCAGACCATGGAGGATATGCTACAAGCTTGTTTGATGGATTATCAGGGAAGTTGGGACCAACATGTTTCTTTGGTTTAATTTTCATATAACAAAATTTTTCATTCCAGTATACAGATGGCACCATTTCAGGCCTTATATGGGAAGCGGTGTCGAACTCCAGCTTTCTGGGATGAAGTGGGTGAAAGGAAGTTGATGGGACCAGAATTGGTAGAAGAGTTGGCAGAAAAAGTTCAGCTGATACAGAAACACATGAGAATAGCTCAGAGCAGGAAGAAGAGTTGTGCGGACAACAGGAGGAAGGATCTCTCTTTTGAGGTAGGTGATCATGTTTTTCTCAAAGTATCACCATGGAAAAGTGTGATGCGATTTGGTTAGAAAGGAAAGCTGAGTCCAAAATTCATTAGACCATATGAAATTCTGGAGAGAGTTGGATCATTTGCTTACCGAGTGGATTTACCTACGAGTTTATCTCACGTACACAATGTTTTTCACGTTTCGATGTTGAGAAATTACATGCTAGATCCATCTCATGTTTTGAGTCCAGAGGTAGTTCAGCTGGAAGAGAACCTATCTTATGAGGAACAACCGGTCCAGATTCTTGACCACATGGAGCAGGTGTTACCGAATAAGGTGATTCACCAGGTAATGGTTTTATGGAAAAACCATATGGATGAAGATGCAACATGGGAATCTTAAAATGCAATGAGGGATAAGTACCCCCATTTATTCGATAAGTAAATAAATTGCGGGGACGCAATTTTCTAAAAGGGGGAAGGATGTAACGTCCCAAGTAAGTAATGAATAATAGGTATTTTTATCTATGTCTATTAATGAACTAGATAGTGTTTTAGAGTCTTAGAATGAAAATAAATACAATCTTAAGCATGGAATACACTAATATTCTTAAAAGTTTGTTTTACTTCCTATTGATGGCAAACCCTTATTAAATCTATCTTTTGACAATTTTAGAAACTATTTTTGTCAAAATAAACTTATTATTTACGATTGGGACATCAAAATTTACTTTGTGTGAATTTTTGATATTTTTCTGACAATGTTCATTTTTTAATGAATATTGAAAAATACTGCATTTTACATCAAAACTGATTTTTAATCTAATTTATTTATATGATTAGATTATCTTTTGAATTGTTTTTGAAGTGAAATTAGAATATATTTTTACCATTTAATCCAATGGTGGTCATTGTAATCAATTTGTCTTTGAAATTGGACTTAAACTAGTGTCATTCTTTTGATACGTATTGTTTCATAAAAACACGATATTTGTCATGACAGCAGGAATTAATTATTAAATTAATTAATGTGACTTATATGTTTTGAATTTTTTAAAATAGACTTTATTTTTTAATTCATAATAACAAATATAGTTTAGGGTGAATTTTTGGTAATTTTCTGAAAAACTTCAATTTTTGATCAATAGTGAAACCACTAAGTGGTAGTTAAAGAAACTGATTTTTCATTGAAATGAAACTTTGCCACTTTTGTGTTTTGAATTTCAAAAATCCTACATACATGTTTGTCATTAAGAATTAAAATGTGGTTCAATGAGATTAAAATAATTTTTTGGTGAATAGTAATTTATTAAGTTTTTAATCGCAATTAGTGGTAATTAGGGTAGCTTAAGGTAAAAATAATGCTTTAATAATATGAAATGACCTAGACACATGTCCTAACCTCATTGGTTGTGTCAAGGCCGACCGAGATAAGCCATGGGTCAACTTGGGGAGCCCATGGAGCCACATTGGTTGGGAAATGACATAAATAAATTTTTATTTAATGTAAAAGTAAAAATGACACAAACATAATATGTTTTACAAAAACAATTTTTATATGGGGTTATACAAGTCAGAGTTTTGACTATAAATATTCATTAGAAATCTAAAAATATTTCCTACATCATAGTAGTTTTTTTATAATTTTTAGACATTATATAAATAAAATTATTTATGACATAATGATGATGCAGCGATGACCTCATTATTTAACGAATTAAATAAAATGGAAAGATAATGTAATATGTAAGACCTACACATGTCCAAAACCTATTGGATGAGTGGATTTCGAATCCTTATCACCTTATCCTAGAATTAAATCAATGTGGGACCTTTTAAATCCGAAAATCATTTTCAAATAAAGTAATATTTCTTTACTTTCCAAAAGTGCCCCTTCTCTCCTCTTATAAAACACCCCCACCTCTACCTCCTTACCCACACTCCCAAAGACTTTGGCTCGTCCAACCCCTGCTCATTTAGTCTCTCCACTTCCCTGTATTACTCCTTGAAGCCTCACTTTGGGTATAAGTCTTCCCAATGAAGCCTTTGATCTCAAACCAAAGGGAGTTACCCGATTTTAAGGTAATGTCTTATTTTGAGTCCTTTTGTTTTATTTTGCTTCTCCAACCCCCTAAACTCTTTTTATTCTTTTCTTTTGTAACAACTACAGTATCCGGAATATACTAGGATGTTTTTATAATAAGTATTAGATCTAAACTTACACAAACCTACATCTAATGGTTGACAAACATACTGTTTCCGTGGATGGTGAATTTATGCCTCCCGAAACGATGATTGTTCAACATTCTTTTAACACCTTCAAAGGTGGCCATTAAGATGCCACTATATTTATATATGATATATAATATGTTTCTGTTTTCCTTAATCTTCTGTTTTTTTAAATTTTGGCATACCTTTATTGTTTCCATTATGTGTAAACGCGATATCTTCATTTAAGGAAGTGCGGACTACCGCCCCCTCAAAGTGATTTGATTCATTAAATACCGTATGTGGGACGTTTAAAGGATGGAACTATGATATTATATATGATATTATACTGGAATTATAATATAACTTTATATAATTATGATTCCATTCTATAAAATATGAAATAGAAATGAAAGTAGCGTTCATGCATACGTACGGCTTACCATCTCTATGAATGGCGCATTTCATTTCATACCTTTAAATAATTATGTAATATTATAAATGCGTGCATGTACTGGATATATATGACATATATGATATATACATCATGAATACCATTCTGGATATAATGGATACATGAACAACTTGTAATTATAAAGGGGATTATTTTTTACTCAAGTACCAATGATCGTTAAAACGACCGTTATTAACTTAAATAATTACATATTGTTCATGACATGGCATTAAGTGATATAAAAGGAATAATGAACTTGAAAAAGGTTCTTAAACAAATATAAATTAACTCAAGTTTATTATTCAGGACATTAAAGAACGATCGAGTCAAGTCGGACCCGAGGTATGGGACTTCGTCTCAATCTCCTTTCATTTAGGCATATTTTATTTTATACACAACTTTATTTTATATGGTGTATAAACCCCTTTGACTTTTAAGTTTATCCAAAAGGAATATTATTTATACGAAGCGTTTTACAAAATGACAAATGGGAATTTTTTTGTCATACGTATGCGGCACAACGACTTCTCTACCACCATGACCAATATTCGAGTTTCGGCTTCCTCTACAAGCCACACCTTCTTTTTAGAAGAAAAACAAATACCCTGTTTTACTTTTCTTTTATTTTGGTATTGAAAATGGTTTTCATAATGTTTTTATATCAATGTGTTGTATTGATATCTTGTGATTGAAAGGTAGAAATGTTATGTTTTTTTATGCATGTTTTATGTGATAGGATTATGTTGAGGTTCTTGGGAATTATTATGAAGACGGGTGGTTCCGTGATAAACTAAGGGTGGGTGAGCCCGATATAGCTCTCCAATGCATTGGCTAACGCGAAGGAGTGAAATGTTAAGGTTTCTCCGAAGAGATTTATGGAATATACTGTGATGGGTATTCCAAACGTAACCAAGAGTGTTACTCCCTACGTAAGAATGTTATGAATGCCTCAAGTTACCTTTATTTCTTATGATTTCTATGATTTAATCATGATTTGATGAGATATGTTAATGTTCTTATGTTTTATGGGTAAAGTATGATTTCATTCTTATGTATATATGTACCCATGTTTCCTTTCCATGTTTTTATAACCCATACTGAGCTTTTTATGCTCATCTCATGTTTTTTTGAAATGTTTTTCACAGGTTAAGGGAAAGGTACATGATATGATGATAGTGTCAAGGAAGTGTCAAGAAAGAATCCATGTTTTATTTTAAATATGTTTCCATTGATGGGAATGAAGAATACCATCTTTATGTAACCACTTTGTTTATATGTGGGATGTAATGCATGTTTTATGATCTAATTCTCCAAAACTCTAAACCTGAAAGGATCCTCAATGCGTAATCTTGTAATCACTCAAGATTAAGTAAGGTTTAAGGCTGGGGCCTATAAGAGTAGCCTCCAAAAACAATATTTTTTATGAAAATCACAACGAATGAAGAACGCTCATGAACAACAGGTCGATTATCCAAGAACCCCCCTTAGATATCTTTTCCTAACAAGACCGATACCAAATATCATCATATTTGAAATGAACACAACTAGATCTACCCATTACTAGAATATATCAAAGAAACAAAGAGAATAAGAGAAGTATATCTAAATAAATCTATGAAATCCCTCGAAAATGGAGAAGAACGATCACATACATCAAGGATACTTCTTCGATTCTCCAAGGGAAGCATTCCGATTTCATGCAGAACGATGTCAGAACCTTCTCTGTCCTTAGGGGAAGAAAAATCACAAGATATGGCTGCTTAGGTTGAAAAAACGAGCCACATAGAAGAATAAATTCATGAGATCCACTTTTTTATGATCTCAATTAAGTTCCCATACTTTTTTTTGGCATATTTAGAAAATCGTGCGCTAAGCATGAATTAGCTACTGCCTAGGCAGACCCTCCACACTACTTCCTCACATGGTCTCCCTAATCATGCTCTAATGGTGCGGGAGCCACTTCCTTAATGGGACCAACTATGCCCGGTTTGGTGATACAGTTAGTCTATCTGTGTGCCACCCTTACGACATTGTTTTTTCCTCAAAACGTTCTTCAATATTAACTCGACTCTCCCATTCACCACCCATAATTTTATAAACTTGAAACACATCATGTAAGCATTACATACTAGAAACAAGGTGTACAACAACTAAGGCATAATAAGATAAATAAAATAATCCTCATTTTGAATTAATTTAATTTATAAATGTATATTTGGATTAATATACCTTTTATATTACATTATTACATCAATATTGGGTCATTTAATGTCCAAAAACATATTATATATTTATACGGTATTTAATTTTTTTTCAAATATTTAATTGTCTCTGAAAATTATGAAACATTCATCCGTGGAATATTTATAAATCATAAATAAAAAATGAATATTGATTTTTTCTATAAAAATTTTCAAATATTCGAATTTTCTATTATTTAATAAAAACTGACATTTCTGGAAAATTGACAAGTTTAGACAGAAATAGTTTTCTAACCTTAATATAATATACATTATAGTTCATAAAATTTTATGATCATTTATATTCAATAAAAATAATTTAATAAGAAAATTTTATTAAAAAATTATGTAATACCAAATACATTAATTCAAAATAAATTCTTAAATGAATTTGAATATTAACAAAAACACTAAATATTATTTGTGTATTTATAAATCATTTACAAATCAACAATAATAGTATGAAAGTATATTAATTATTATATATAATAAATGATCATAAAAATAATTCTATGATCTTATTATGTATCCCATTATTACACCATCAGACACTATAAGAGTAAGGAATGCGATTATGGGGATTTCTTGGGGATGTTCATTGAACATGGTTTGGGTAGTGATCTACAAGAGAATGAAGTTATCCAATAAATGGTTTCATTCATAATATAGATGTTGGATCTCACCTTGTCTTGATCTAAGGAAAATGCTTGAAATTTTATCTCTATCAGAAGCTCTGATAATTGGGCTTCATATGGTTCACTCCTACTAGTTCAGACCATCACTTCATTTGTCCGTGTCAAATAGATTTATTAAAACCCAATATATATACTTGTAAGGTGATCACTCTTAATCATCTATATTATCAATGGTAAGGATAAATAATGTTAATTTAAATAGAATATGATACAATAAAACAAAAGGAGTTCATGTGTTTTTGGTATCCATATGACATTTAATTCAAAGAATGAGGTTTTTATTCATAAATGTTTTGGTCATTAATGAAAAGGTTTTATATAATAATATTCTCCACATCGTCACTGTGTTGTGGGGGAATCGTAAATACTAAGTAGTGGCATGATAAACAAAGGAGGTTATAAGATATGAGTATCGTCACCTTCTCTCAATGGAGAAAATGAGTTGAAATTTCTGGGATGAAATTTCTTAATGGTGTATAATATAACAACCCAAAATATTTAAAATTATATATAATTACTAGATAAATATTTTCACATATTATATAATACTATAATCATATAAAATAAATAGAATCCTTCATAATATTAGCTTTTTAACAAATATCATTAAATTACTTAGTATTTTATCAAATTTAAATTCCAAACATATTAACTTGATAGAAAATATAAAATAGGATAACTATAAGGCCCCAGCCTTAAACCTTACTTAATCTTGAGTTATTACATGATTAGGCATTGAGGATATTTTCGGGTTTAGAGTTTTAAAGAATTAGATCATAAAACTTGCATTACATCCTACATATAAACAAAGTGGTTACATAAAGATGGTATTCTTCATTCCCATCAATGGAAACATATTTAAAATAAAACATGGATTCTTTCTTGACACTTCCTTGACACTATCATCATATCATGTACCTTTCCCTTGACCTGTGAAAAAAAATTCAAAAAAACTTGGGATGAGCATAAAAAGCTCAGTATGGGTTATAAAAACATGGAAAGGAAACATGGGTACATATATACATAAGAATGAAATCATACATTACCCATAAAACATAATCACTATAATATACCTCATCAAATCATGAGTAAATCATAGAAATCATAAGACATAAAGGTAACTTGAGGCATTCATAACATTCTTACGTAGGGAGTAACCCTCTTGGTTACGTTTGGAATACTCATCACAATATATTCCCTAAATCTCTTCGGAGAAACCATAACGTTTCACTCCTTCGCGTCACCCAATGCATTGGAGAGATATAATGGGCTCACCCGCCCTTAGTTTATCACGGAACCATCCGTCTTCATAATAATTCCCAAGAACCATAACATAATCATATCACATAAAACATGCATAAAGGAAACAAAAAATTTCCACATTTCAATCACAAGATATCAATACAACACATTGATATAAAAACATTATGAAAACCATTTTCAATACCAAAATAAATGAAATGTAAGACAAGGTATTTATTTTTCTTTTAAAAAGAAGGTATGTCTTGTAGAGGAAGCCCAAACTCAAATAATGGTCACGGTGGTGGAGAAGTGGTTGTTGCCGCATACATATGACAAAAACATTCTCTTTTGTTGTTTAGTAAATGTTTCATTTAAAAAATATTCTTTTGGGATAAACGTAAAAGTCACAGGGTTTTATACACTGTATAAAATAAAGTTTTGTATAAAATAAAATATGTCTCAATGAAAGGAGATTGAGACGAAGTCCCCATTCCTCAGGTCCGAAATAACTCGGTCGTTCTTTAATCTCCTGAATAATAAACATGAGTTAATTTCTACTTGTTTAAGAACCTTTTTCAATTTCATTATTCCTTTTATATCACTTATTGCCATGTCATGAACACTATGTAATTATTTAAGTTAATAACGGTCATTTTAACGATCATTGGTACTTGAGTCAAAAATAATCCGCTTTATAATGACACGTTGTTCATGTATCCATTATATCCAGAATGGTATTCATGATGTAGATATAATATATGTCATATATATCCAGTAAATTCATGCATTTATAATATTACATAATCATTTAAAGGTAAGAAATGAAATGCACCGTTCATGGAGACGGTAAGGCGTACGCACGCATGAACGCTACTTTCATTTCTATTTCATATTTTAAAGAATGGAATCATAATGATATAAAGGTATATTATAATTCCAGTATAATATAATATATAATATAATAGTTCCATTCTTTATACATCCCACATATGGTATTTATCGAATCAAATCACTTTGAGGGGGCGGTAGTCCGCATTTCCTTAAATGAAGATATCGCGTTTACCCATAATGGAAACCATAAAAGTATGCCCAAAATGAAAAAAACAGAAGCTTTAGGAAAACATAAACATATTATATATCATATATAAATATAGTGACATCTTAATGTCCACCTTTGAAGGTGTTAAATGAATGTTGAACAATCATCGTTTCGGGAGGCATAAATTCACCTTCCACGGAAACCGTTTGTTCTTTAACCATTAGATGTAGGTGTGTGTAAGTGTAGCTTGAATACTTATTATAACAACATCCTAGTATATTTAGGATACTGGGGTTGTTACAAATGAAAATAATAAAATGAGTTTAGGGGGTTGGAGAAGCAAAATAAAACAAAATGCCTCAAAATAAGGTATTACCTTAAAATCGGGTAATTTGCTTTGGTTTGAGCTCAAAGGCTTCCTTGGAAAGACATCTACCCAAAGTGAGGCTTCAAGGAGTAAGAGAGGGAAGTGGAGAGACTAAATGAGTTGGGGTAGGCCAAGCCAAAGGCTTTGGGAGTGTGGGTAAGGAGGTAGAGGTGGGGGCCTTTTATAAGAGGAGAGGTGGGGCACTTTTGGAAAGTAAAAAAATATAGCTTTATTTGAAAATGATTTTCGGATTTAAAAGGACCCAAATTGATTTAAATCATGGATACAGTGATAAGGGTTTTAAATCCACTCATCCAATAGGTTTTGGACATGTTTAGGTCTTAGATATTACATTATCTTTCCATTTTATTCAAATCGTTAAATAATGAGGTCATCCCTACATCATCATGATGTCATAAATAATTTAATTTATTTAATGTCTAAAAATAATAAAACAAATACAATGGTGTAGGAAATCATTTTATCTTTCTAATGAATATATATAGTCAAAACTCTGACTTGTATAACCCCATATAAAAATTGTTTTCGTAAAATAACTCATGTTTGTGTCATTTTTACTTTAACATTAAATAAAAAGTTAATTATGTCATTTCCCAACCAGTGTTGCTCCATGGGGTCCCCAAGTTGACCCATTGATTGTATTGGTCGGCCATGACACATAAAATAATGTTAGGACATGTGTCTAGGTCATTTCAAATTATTAAAGCATTATTTTTAACTTAAACTACCCTAATTACCACTAATCGCGATTAAAAACTTAATAAGTTACTAATCACCAAAAAATTATTTTAATCTCATTGAACCACATTTTACTTCTTAATGACAACCATTTATGTCGGATTTTTGAAATTCGAAACACAAAGGTGGAAAATTTTCATTTAAACGAAAACTCAGTTTCATTAACTACCACTTAGTGGTTTCACTATTCATAAAAAATTTTAGTTTTTCAGAAAATTACAAAAAATTCACCCTAAGATATATTTGATATTCTGAATTCAAAAATGAACTCTATTTTACAAAATTTAAAACATATAAGTCACATTAATTAATTTAATAATTAATTCTCGTTGTCATGACAAATAGCGTGTTTTTATGAAACAATAAGTATCAAAAGATTGACACTAGTTTAAGTCCAATTTCAAAGTGAAATTGATTACAATGACCACCATTAGATAAAATGGTAAAAATATATTCTAATTTCACTTCAAAACCAATTCAAAATATAATCAAATCTTATAAATAAATTAGATTAAAAAGTGGTTTTGAATTAAAATACAACATTTTTCACTATTCATTAAAAAATGAACATTATCGGAAAAATACCAAAAATTCACACAAAGTAAATTTTGATGTCCCAATCATAAATAATAATTTTATTTTGACAAACATAGCTTATAAAATTTTCAAAATATAGATTTAAAATTGGTTTTCCATCAAAAGGCAGTAAAACAATCTTTTAAGAATATTAGTGTATTCCATGCTTAAGATTGGATTTATTTTCATTTTAAGCCTCTAAAACACTATCTAATTCATTAATAGAGATAGATATAAAAATCTATTATTCATTACTTACTTGGGATGTTACATCCTTCCCCCCTTTAGAAAATTGCATCCCCGCAATTTATTTACTAATCGAATAAATGGGGGTACTTATTCCTCATTGCATTTTTAGATTCCAATGTTGCCTCTTCAATCATGTGATTTTGCCACAAAACCATTACCTGGTGAATCACCTTATTCATAACACATGCTCCCTGTTGTCAAGATTCTGGACCGGTTGTTCCTCATAAGATAGGTTCTCTTCCAGCTGAACTACCTTTGGACTCAAAACATGAGATGGATCTGGCATGTACTTTCTCAACATCGAAACGTGAAAAACATTGTGAACCTGAGATAAAATCGAGGTAAAGCCACTCGGTAAGCAACTGATCCAACTCTCTCCAGAATTTCATATGGTATAATCAACCTTGGACACAACATTCCTTTCTTACCAAATCACATCACAGTTTTCCATGGTGATACTTTGAGAAAAACATGATCACCTACCTCAAACGATATATCCTTCCTCCTGTTGTCTGCATAACTCTTCTGCCTACTCTGAGCTGTTCTCATGTGCTTCTGAATCAGCTGAACTTTTTCTTTTAACTCTTCTACCTATTCTGGTCCCATAACCATTCTTTCACCCACTTCATCCAAGAATGCTGGAGTTCGACACCGCTTCCCATATAATGCCTAAAATGGTGCCATCTGTATACTAGAATGAAAACTGTTATTATATGAAAATTCAACCAAAGAAAGATGTTGGTCCCAAATTCCCTGATAATCCATCGAACAAGCTCATAGAATATCCTCCAAGGTCTGAATTGTTCGTTCTGATTACCCATCTGATTGAGGATGAAAAGCTGTACTATAATTTAATTCAGTACCCAATGACTTCTGAAGGCCTTTCCAAAAGTTAGAAGTGAACCTGGGATCACGGTCAGATACAATAGAGAGAGGAACTCCAAGTAACCTGACTATCTCTTTAAAATACAAACGGGGAAGTTGATCAAGAGAGAAAGTATCTCATATAGCAAGGAAATGAGCAGACTTGGTCAAGCGATCAACAATAACCTAGATTGAATTATTACCTCGAGATGTCTTCGGTAATCCCACAACAAATTCCATGGATATATTCTCCCATTTCCACTCTTGCACTGGTAAAGGCAGAAGCATCCCTTTTGGTAACTACCGCTCTGCTTTAACTTGTTGAGATGTCAAACACTTTACAGTAAAATCAGCAATATCTCTTTTCATTCCATCCCACTAGTAATACTCCCGAAGATCTCTGTACATCTTATTATTGCCAGGATGAACTGAAAACAGAGAACTAAGAGCTTCACATAACAACTCTCTCTTCAACTGTGAATCACAAGGCACACACAATCTCTTCCCAAATCTCAAAATGCAATCATTATCAACGTTGAATTCATGCAACATACCTTTCTGAACCAGCTCTACCTTTTTGTGCAACTCACTATCTTGATTATGTGCTTTCTTGATTCTATCTGATAGAGATGATCTCACTGATACCTGAAACAAAATAGAAGAACTTCCTGCACCAACAACATCTATGCCAAAGGTCATCAAATCCTTAACCAATGGATCACATTTCAAACACAACATTTCTAATGAAGCATTACTTTTTGACTCAAAGCATCACCCACTTTATTTGATTATCCCGGATGGTAATGAATTGTACAATCATAATTCTTGATTAATTCTATCCATCTCATTTGTCTCATGTTCAATTCTTTCTGAGTGAATATATACTTTAAACGTTTGTGATCGATATATATTTCACACTTTACTAAATACAAATGATGCCTCCAAATTTTTAAAGCAAAAACAACAGCAGCTAATTCCAAATCATTAGTAGGGTAATTTACCTCATGAGTTTTCAAATGTCGTGAAGCATAAGCAATTACCTGATCATTCTGCATTAGGACGCATCCAAGTCCATTCAATGAAGCATCAATTTATATAACAAACTCACCATTCCTGGAAGGTAGTGCCATAACTGGAGCATTCACTAATCTTCTTTTCAATTCCTGAAAACAATCATCACAATCTTTTGTCCAGATAAATATAACACCCTTCCGAGTTATCTAATTAATTGGACTAGATAACTGTGAAATATTTCTAGCAAACCTTCAGTAATAGCCTGCCAAAACAAGGAAGCTATGAATCTCTATTTGATGGAACAATATCTGCTGAAATAGTTGCAAAGGATTTCACCACCCCTTTCTTCTTGTAGTCTAACTGCTTCCTATCACTCAAGCTCTTTGTCGAACACTCCTTTGCATAGTGACCCATCTCATTGCACTTATAACTTTTCACTAACTATAAATCAAATTTGGTCTTACCATCACCCTGATCTTTTTCAGTGCAATAACGAGCCTTATGTACCATCTTACCACATCGGTAGCACTTTGCAGAATTAAGAAGACATTCCCCAGCATGACTTTTTCCACATTTATCACAAAATAGAAACTTAGTTTTCTTACCATCAGACTTTATTGAAGAATTCTTACCTTTCTCCTTCCACCTCGGTCTCTTCTTCTGTTGGTTGTTATAGAACACTTGGTCATCGGAAAACTCCATTTCCACCTTCTCAGCACATCAAAAAATCTTTTCATAACTTTTAAACTCACGAGAAGCAAATTCCCTTTGATATTTTGGCTTTAATCTTGAGTAAAAATGATTGATTTTACTATCAAGGTCTCTGATAAAATTTGGAGCATACCTTTCCAATCGAGTGAACCATTCTTCATAGGTAGCCACTGAGTCTTCCTCTTTCCTCAATTCCAAAAATTTCTTTTCCATCCTAAGTCGAACAACGTTAGGAAAATACTTCTCAAGAAACATACCTTTGAAATCATCCCAGTCGAGAGCATCAATCTCATCATTGTCCCTGATATTTTTAACCATCGACCACCACTGATCTGCCTCACCCTCCAAACGGTAAAGAGCAAGACTAACCTTTTGATTGTCTGAACAGCCCATGACATCAAAAATATTCTCCAGTGCTTTAATCCACCCTTCAGCAAACACAGGGTCAGATGATCCTCTGAATGATAGGGGATGTTGCCTCAGGAAATGTTTCACAACTGACATGTTACTCTACGGTTGATCTGGCTGATCTCGTGTATGGATACCAAAACCATTTATAGCCCGAGTCAACTATGCCATCACTGCAACAAACTATTCAGTTCCAATTCCGACCATCTCAGGATTCTGATTCGGAAGGTTATTTCCTTTTGTATGCCTTCCAAGTACTGCTTCCCTGTTTCCTCTGTGGAAAACCATTCTGAACCAACATGTCTTAGATGACGCAACATGGTAATCTTCAAATGCAATATCATTTCAAAAAAAATATTTTTGGATAATCATTTAAAAATATTCTAACTCCTAAAGTTATCTAACCGGCCTTTGATACCAACTATAAGGCCCCATCCTTAAACCTTACTTAATCTTGAGTTATTACAAGATTACGCATTGAAGATATTTTCAGGTTTAGAGCTTTAGAGAATTAGATCATAAAACTTGCATTACATCCCACATATAAACAAAGTGGTTACATAAAGATGGTATTCTTCATTCCCATAAATGGAAACATATTTAAAATAAAACATGGATTCTTTATTGACACATCCTTGACACTATCATCTTATCATGTAACTTTCCCGTGACCTGTGAAAAAAATTTCAAAAATACTTGGGATGAGCTTAAAAAGCTCAGTATGGGTTATAAAAACAGGGAAAGGAAACATGGGTACATATATACATAAGAATGAAATCATACATTACCCATAAAACATAAGCACTTTAACATACCTCATCAAATCATGAGTAAATCATAGAAATCATAAGAAATAAAGGTAACTTGAGGCATTCATAACATTCTTACGTAGGGAGTAACCCTCTTGGTTACGTTTGGAATACCCATCATAGTATATTCCCTAAATCACTTCGGAGAAACCTTAATGTTTCACTCCTTCACGTTACCCAATGAATTGGAGAGCTATAACGGGCTCACCCAACCATTGTTTATCATGGAACCATCCGTCTTCATAATAATGCCCAAGAACCATAACATAATCATATCACATAAAACATGCATAAATGAAACATAAAATTTCCACATTTCAATCACAAGATATCAATACAACACATTGATATAAAAACATTATGAAAACCATTTTCAATACCAAAATAAAATAAATGTAAGACATGGTATTTATTTTTCTTTTAAAAAGAATGTATGACTTGTAGATGAAGCTAAAACTCAAATAATGGTCACGACGGCGGAGAAGTCGTTGTCGCCGCATACGTACGACAAAATCATTCCCTTTTGTCATTTAGTAAACGATTTGTATAAAAAAGATTCTTTTTGGATAAATTTAAAAGTCAAAGGTTTTTATACACCGTATAAAAGAAAGTTGTTTATAAAATAAAATATTCCTCAATGAAAGGAGATTGAGACGAAGTCCCCATACCTCGGGTCCGACTTGACTCGGTCGTTCTTTAATCTACTGAATAATAAACTTGAGTTAATTTCAACTTGTTTAAGAACCTTTTTCAAGTTCATTATTCCTTTTATATCACTTATTGCCATGTCATGAAGACTATGTAATTATTTAAGTTAATAACGGTTGTTTTAACGATCATTGGTACTTGAGTAAAAAATAATCCCCTTTATAATTACAAGTTGTTCATGTATCCATTATATCCAGAATGGTATTCATGATGTAGATATAATATATTCCATATATATCCAGTACATTCATTCATTTATAATATTACATAATCATTTAAAGGTATGAAATGAAATGCACCGTTCATGGAGACGTTAAGCCGTACGTACGCATGAACGCTACATTCATTTCTATTTCGTATTTTATAGAATGGAATCATAATGATATAAAGGTGTATTATAATTCAAGTATAATATCATATATAATATAATAGTTCCATCCTTTATACGCCCCACATATGGTATTTAACGAATCAAATCACTTTGAGGGGGCGGTAGTCCGCACTTCCTTAAATGAAGATATCACATTTACCCATAATGGAAACCATAATGGTATGCCCAAAATGAGAAAAACAGAAGCTTAAAGAAAAGATAAACATATTATATATCATATATAAATATAGTTTCATCTTAATGTCCACCTTTGAAGGTGTTAAAGGAATGTTGAACAATCATCATTTCAGGACGCTTAAATTCACCTTCCATAGAAACCATATATTCTTTAACCATTAGATGTAGGTGTGTGTAAGTGTAGCTTGAATACTTCTTATAAAAACATCATAGTATATTTATGATACTGGGGTTGTTACAAAAGAAAATAATAAAAAGAGTTTAAGGGGTTGGAGAAGCAAAATAAAACAAAAGGTCTCAAAAGAAGACATTACCTTAAAATCGGGTAACTTCCTTTGTTTTGAGCTCAAAGGCTTCCTTGGGAAGACTTATACCCAAAGTGAGGATTCTAGAAGTAATATAGGGAAGTGGAGATACTAAATTTGTAAGGTTTGGCTGAGCCAATGGCGTTGGGATTGTGGGTAAGGAGGTAGAGGTGGGGGCCTTTATTAAGAGGAGATGAGGGTCACTTTTGGAAAGTAAAGAAATATTACTTTATTTGAAAATTATTTTCGGTTTTAAAAAGTATCACATTGATATAATTCTAGGATAAGGTGATAGGGGTTCTAAATCCACTAATCCAATAGGTTTTGGACATGTTTAGGTCTTAGATATTACATTATCTTTCCATTTTATTTAAATCGTTAAATAATGAGGTCATCTATGCATCATCATGATGTCATGAATAATTTAATTTATTTAATATCTAAAAATTATAAAAAATACTATGATGTAAGAAATATATTTATCTTTCTAATGAATATTTATAGTCAAAACTCTGACTTGTATAACCCCATATAAAAATTGTTTTCGTAAAATAACTCATGTTAGTGTCATTTTTACTTTAACATTAAATAAAAAGTTATTTATGTCATTTCCCAACCAAAGTGGCTCCATGGGGTCCCCAAGTTGACCCATGTCTTGTAGTGGTCGGAAATGTCACATCCAATAAGGTTAGTACATGTTTCTAGATCATTTTATATCATTAAATCAATATTTTTACCTTAAACAACCCTAATTACCACTAATCGCGATTAGAAACTTAATAAATTACTATTCACCAACAAATCATTTTAATCTCATTGAACCACATTATACTTCTTAATGACAACCATGTATGTCGGATTTTTGAAATTCAATACACAAAGGTAAAAATGTTTCATTTAAATGAAAAATCAGTTTCATTAACTACCACTTAGTGGTTTCACTATTCATCAAAAATTGAAGTTTTTCAGAAAATTACCAAAAATTAACCCTAAGCTATATTTGATATTCCGAAATCAAAAATTAAGTCTATTTTACAAAATTAAAAACAAATAAGTCACATTAATTAATTTAATAATTAATTTTCGTTGTCATGACAAATAGCGTGTTTTTATGAAACAATAAGTATCAAAAGATTGACAGCAGTTTAAGTCCAATTTCAAAGTGAAATTGATTCCAATGACCACCATTGGATAAAATGGAAAAAATATATTCTAATATCACTTCAAAACCAATTCAAAATATAATCTAATCATATAAATAAATTAGATTAAAAAAAGGTTTTGAATTAAAATACAACATTTTTCACTAATCATAAAAAAAATGAACTTTATCGGAAAAATACCAAAAATTCACACAAAGTAAATTTTGATGTCCCAATCATAAATAATAATTTTATTTTGAAAAACATAGATTATAAAATTGTCAAAATATATATTTAAAAATGGGTTTCCATCAAAAGGCAGTAAAACAATCTTTTAAGAATATTAGTGTATTACATGCTTAAGATTTGATTTATTATCATTTTAATCCTCTAAAACACTATCTAATTCATTAATAGACATAGATAAAAATATCTATTATTCATTACTTACTTGGGATGTTACAATAATTAAATTGAGAAAATAAGGATCATACTTAACTACTAGAATCCTTATCCCCAATGAATATTCTATATAAATTGTACAATATAATATTAAACAAGTCAACATCATAAAAATCATGGAATAATCTTATAGATAATTTTCTAGTTAATTATAAATGATATAATGAAGTTTTATTCATAGGGTGGAAAGAGAAATTTTACCATTGGAATTCGACTGTTACATGATAAATAGATTATATATTTATGGGAAAATTTGTCCAATGGAAACTATACCCTTGTTCAACAATTTTACAGTGATAATTTGTGTTTATATGTTTTAATGAAAAATTATAATTTACATTGAAAAGAGAATTGGTGACCTCATCTAATAGAGTTGTGCCATTTGAATCAAATTTTCCTGAACTGGGATGGTTGTAATATCACTAGAGTTTAACCTTGAAAAATCCCAATCAGAGATTTGAGAAGAGATTATTTAATGAAATTTACTATGGTTAAGATTATTTTATTTTAGATTTCCACTTGGTTTATGTTTACCTATCCACCCCATGAAAATACCTCAATCGTATAACATACCCTTAGGATATACACAAGTGTGTAATAAGGAGTAATGTGTCAATACTATAGTTACAACATGATTAATTACATTGTATAAATACAATTTGTATTCCATAAATTCTTATTCAGAACATTTTTTCTTCATAATATATATGTTTAATTGTGATGAAAATAATAAGTTTATTTTTGATGTAAAATGAAACAAAATTTTGTTTTTCTATAATATATATAAACTTTTATAACAAAATCTTGTATTTTAAATTATTCCTATTTTAATAAAATCTATTTTTAAACAAATTTGACCAAAACATAAATGATAAAATTATTTGATAAGGACCTATGGGTTTTTAGTTATAATTTAAATAAAATTGATTGTGCCTAAAAAAATGCTACTTTGATATAATTAATGATTAATATATTTAAAAGATAAAATTAAATAATTTAAGGAAATATTCTATATAAATAAACATTATATCTTAAATGAATGTGTAGAAATTAGATTAAGATGAATTTATTACAATTATCTAATAATTCTGTGAATTTTAAACAATATGGTTATTGTGTTTCGGTATACTTTATGACATCATATTTATGTCATAGTGACATAACAATTAATTAAAAATAATAAATTACATAAATCATGTAAATTTTTTTATATTATGTATTTTAATATATTAAATCAATTTATAAAACTATATGTGACTTTTAAATGTCCAAAAATGAAAGATTGATTTTTAAAAAATTAACATTGAAGAATCTTCACTTTTCTAAGCGAAAAGTTTTATTTAAAAATGACGGTTGGTTCTATCAGATTAAAATAATAAAAAATGTGACCCAAATGATTAAATTAATGATAAAAAACCTCGGTTATGAAAATGTTTTTGTATTTTCCATTACCTATTTTTCTAAGAACTATATTTTAAAATTAATAAAAAATTCCTTCACTTCTCCAAAAAATAACAACAAATTTTAGTATATCCTTTAACTCGAAAGAAATCCCTCATGAAATATTGTTTATGATTCTTCCCAAGGAGTCCAAAAAGGTTTCATAAAGCCCATAAGGGTGTATCATTAGTTTTGAGGAAAAAATATTCAAGGTAAGAGAAATATACACATCTATTTTCTATTCAAGTGTAAATTTCGCAGGGTTATTTCTTACAATATAAAATACTTTCTTTGGTGAACTCTCAATTATCCCATTATTGTTTGTAAATCATTTTTTAAATATATGAACGTTTTCCCCTCTCATTTTAATTTTTTTTAGAATAGTGTCTTATAATAATCTTACTGCTGAATTTTCATATCAAAACAATCCCCTTTAAATGAGAAATTATTTTTTCATTTTTATTCCAATAAATAAACATTTTTCCTTTAAATTGTTATTTAAATATTTGTAAAAATGATGTTTTATTTACTTATTCACATATATGAAACTCTTAATTCCATTTCTGGGTTAAACTGATGCAACATTCTTGTCTGTAACCACTTTTATATACAATGATTTTGATATAAAATCCATTCATTATTTATCCTTTGGTTATTAATAAAATGATTTATTATGATCTATGTGGATTTCATACAATTAATAAAATGAAAGGGGTACCTTGATATCCCAACTACACATTGGGTAAATAATTTACTATTTATGGATGACAAGTTAAATGATAGCTTATTGAATAATCATTATATGTTTAATTTATAGAACATTTGTAATAAAACATGGTGGTATAATTATGAATGTCACATTTAAATGTTGTAGACACCTTTACATATTATTATTTTGGATCTTATTATTATATTATGTCTCATGTCCATCCTTTATTTTTATGCCTCATGTTCTTATTGAAATGTCTCATGATCACATACATATTTGTATCCCTTATTCACTTACTAAGCCTCGTGATAACACCATTCCTTTGATGTTTATCCCCAAGATAGGAGATGTAGTAAAAGTCATGTATGGTGAAATGATGGATATTTATTTAATGTATATTTAAATGGATGTTTTATGTTTTCATGCATTCATTACATTATTTATAAGATACAAATACTTAAAATATTATCTTCTTATACAATGTAATTAAAAGGTAATTACTAAAAAGAGGTGTTCTGTAGGATCTCTATGGTTAATACCCCCAGAAACCAAAATACCTAATGCATGACCTTTTTCATGTAGTAGTAACTGATTCCTTTTCATTATAGACACATAATCTGATGGGTGATCACTTTGCGGTTTATACGTACCATTGGAACCTTAAATATATCATTACATAGAGTTACATGAATCATTGAAAATAAATATGGGATAGATATATTTTATATTTTGACATTTATTTTGCTTATAAATATGATAAGTGAAATGAATAAATAGATGTGATGAGACAATAAATTCATCAAATACCCATATAGAAAAATAATGATGAATATAAAATGGTTTCCCTCTTTTTTTATCAGCATTTGATGTTTTTTAATAGTAACAAAAATCATGTTCTTACAGACCTAGTAGTTTCCTAACAACTCCACACTAGGTTTTAGAGATATAAATTCATATACCATATAGGCGTGGTCCTATGTGTGTGTTTTTTTAGTAATGACCCACCTCTAGATTGGTCTATTAAAGTAGATACCATCCTATGCTGACATAGGAATATCTATTTTCTTACATATGTTATAGAATAATTTATTGAACAACCCCATAAATTTTAGTAGTTAGTTCATTTATAAATCTGCAAAATGTATCATGATATGAATTGCCATTTTTGTTGGCCAATGAAGAAATTTTATATACATTGTTTAATCTCTAGGTGATCTACCTATTAGTAGAAAAATAAAGAAAAATATACATATTTTGGCTTTTTTACAATGGTTTTAAGTCCCAAAATGTACATGGAATGTTGTTTCAATGTATTTTCCTGGAATCCCACTAATGTATCCTTATGGTGGTGACTTGGTTTGGATATTCCTGCAATGATAGGTGAACGTATCCCACTTAATTCTTTTCTAATATACATTTTCAGTTAATGAGCTAGGGAGATAGTATATTTTTGTGATCATACTGTTACATTGGTACCCTGTTAATATCATTTTAGATTGGTACCCTAATTTTAAATTGAGATTCTTGTAGGGGTTATTGAGATCAATCAGTACACAGGTTCATAAGTACCAATATTTTCACTATATGGTCGATGGATAGTCATAATAGATGATAATTATGTTAGAGGATGTTTTTTGAGTATGTTTACAAGATTTTGGAATGTTATGGGAGAAGAATAAACCCTTCATTGAGTTCCTCGATAATTATACCATTCATTATATAGTTCATATGGCTCAGAATGAGGCCTTATATGGTAGGTCTTACAATTCGACCCTATTCAAGTTAGAGGAATGAGTGATAGTGATGCTATGTCCCCATATCATGCATGATACTTCTGGGTTGGTAAAACTAATTATAAAGTGTATGTCAACTACCCATTCTAGACCGGAATTCTATGATTAATCTCCTTGAATACATATAGAGTTTCTGGTTGGGGATATGGTTTTCGTTATTGTATCACCCAGACATGATAATTGGCATATACACTGGGAAGGAATGTTGTTGCCTCTTATCTCATGGCCTTTTGAGATCATATATATATTTGATATAGAATCCTATTAGGTTCAATTAACATATGTGTAATGTTCCATGCATGGTTTCATATAGGATTCGATGATTCGCCGCTATCACACTAACCCATATCAAATAATCGATCCAGAGGAGGGTGAGGTTGATGTTGATACTCTATTTATGGATTACTTTATACGCATCATTGATTTTATAATGAAGTCTCATCAAGGCCAGATTATTCCTTCATTATGGGTTATTTTGTGGAATATATGTATATATTATGTCACATTGGAGCAGGTGTCTGACATATCTGATCAGTTGCTAGAGTTTCTATCTGACAACATTTTACCACCCTTGGTATGGAATCTCAGGGAAGTGTTTCTTGAAAGATGGAATAATGTATGAAACTGATTTTTTGAGTAACATATAATTTTATAATTCGATTATTTTTTTGTCTCTATTATGTATTAAATTATAAGCTAACCATTATAGTGGGTTTGTTGTTTTTTTATGATTGAAGGTGGGGGATAAGCCGAGATGTAGGATAACTATATGACATGTGTTTGGAATGAATGTTTATATTCATTACACAATGTTTATTGGATTGGGTATTCTAGTTTACGATGTGTAATGTTATTTCCCCATAATGTAGTTGTTGAGATATAGAGAATGTGTATGGAACTGATAGGCCACGTAAATTTTTGGTTCATATTTTTAATGGGATGGAAGCCCTCAAATTTATTTATATCCACTATTTTATTTTTCATCTTATATAAAGTATTATTTATAAATTTTATATATCCTCAGACATAATCCTAGTAATTTATGTTGTTACTACTTCTATACTCTAATTCTATATCCTTCATTCACATTGGAAGTTAACCGGTATGTCCTTTACACCGTAGAGTAAGGACCTGACCCAAGCTTCCCAGAGATGGCACATTTTTTATTACATTGAAATACAATAAAGGAATTTATATCTTGAAAAAACTAATATTTTAGTATAATTTAAAATAAGGAAAATACAGATGTTGAAAATTACAAATTGATTAGAAAATACAACATATGAACTTCATTGGAATCGTATATAAACTCCTAGATTATCATTGTGAGTCATTAATAATATTCATCTTCACCACCAGGTGAAAAATATAACATAATAGTTGGGTGAGATAAGATTCTCATTATGGGTATGTAATATTTTGAATGTCATTGTTAAAATAAACTCTAGGCATGGTGAATAACTAAAAATACGTACTTTTAAAAATTATACAATAGTATAATATTGATGGAATGAAAACTGATTAAATAAAGACATAGATATGATCATGATATAATGAATATTAACCATTTATATTTTACTTGTTTAATAATCACATTTTTATCAATTTCTAAAACCGTAACAAGGAAATGAATAATTTGGACATCTGAATCATATTGTGAAGGCATCGACCTAGAGGTCTTAAAATACTAGGGAAAGGACTTGGACAAAAAAGAATTTTGTTTTGTAACATGAGAATATCATGCATTGGGGATAAAAGGAGGGACCCAATTGTAACATTTTATGACCAATTAATTCATTTTATGAATGGGTATAAACATAAACCATGTGAACATATGTAATAACTTTAACCAATCTATACATAAAAACACTAAAAATTCAATGTAGTATTTTGAATGCTATCAAGATAGCACATCGACAATCAAACTAATCATAAAAAATTTAATACAATTTTTTAGATCGTAGATCTAATATATTGACCTCAATAATACAAAAAATTCAACAAAGGTGATGAATTGTGCAAAAATACTAAAAAAAATCATCATGGAATCTTTGAGAGAAATCAACATTTACATTGAAAAAAGTGTTTTTTTGGAAGAATCATTGCATGAAATAAGAAATGAACTAATTTTGTTTTTTCAAGATGAAATTGATGGTTTAAAAAAACGTTTTGGCTTAAATAAAATTATATAGTGCTTTTGAAAATAGGTAAGAATTTGAGAAGTTACCATTAATCCTTCTTTTTTATTCAAAAAATTGATACTGATCATTATAAAAGATTAACTACCGAAAAAATAAATATGGATTCTGATTGGTAAACAAATATATAACATTAACACGGATTCTAATATGAGTGAATTAGAAAAACTAAGAATTTAATTGGTATTATGTTTGACTATGAATGTCTTGAACGTAAATAGAGGTTCGGTTAGAAAACCATTACCTTATGTTTGAATGTCTTCAGCACCTGTCCTTAATTTCCTAGATAATCAAAATCAGTATATTAATTAATAAATTAAAAAATATTATCTACTTATGCATGATACAAGATAGTTTTATTATGTTAATTTATATATATTTTGATAAGTTATACGATTTAATTTTATAATTCTAGAGTGTTCATTTTCTTGAAATTCGTGATCAGTATAATAGATTATAAAAAATGGAATTCAAGTGGAATTTATAAAATTATCCCAAATTGAAATTATATATTAATAATGAACATACCATATTTTAAATGGTTATACATTTTATTTGGGTACCTGGTATAAGGAAGATTCTATAAATATGACATTTAGTGATAATAATTTATATTTTTAAGATAGTTTTTTGGATTATTAAGAACTTTATTATTTGTATATATATATACTTGTTCTAAAACATTATTTAGGTTATAAAAAATATATATAATTATGGATTCACAATGAAAATTATTTCATGACAATACATGATGACATTAAAATAAATTGAAAACCAATCGTCCTTGTATAAAACAAATTAACACATCTCAGGTGGTGTTTTCATTTTTCTGTATAAAAGGAAGGAAAAGAATATATGATTCTAAATTATTAATTTAAAATAATAGAATTATTGTTCATATATGAAAATATATTTATCGTATCATTTTTATGATGTAATATTTTGAGAGAAAAATAAAATAATGAAATATGAAAGAAAAAGAAAGTTGATAAATCCATTACGAAAAATCAGCAACCTACGACCTCACATAAAAAGTCATTAATATGTTGATTTGAGAAAAAGTGGTCAGTCATAATTTTTTAAATAATATGGAATTTAAGTGGGATACGTAATGACATATCCCAATATAAGCCAATGGAAATTAAAAAAGAATAACATAATAGAATTTCTTGAAAAAGAGAAGGGAGGCAGATTCCCCTACCATGTACAGTAACTCCTAGAACATGATAGTTGGGACCAAGGGGGATTAACGACACCTTGGAGGACTCATAGGAATGTAAAAATACCATAGCACCAATTATAATTAATTTATAATTAGTTGAATATATAGGAAAATTGAGTGAATTTATTATAAATTTCTTAGGACACCTCAGCAGTGGTATAGGTAAAACCGTAGGCTTTCCCATTTTCATTTACTATGGTGTTGGACCCATGCGACACCTAAAATAATAATTTTTTGTAATGATGTAGACCATAATTTTAGGTTTAATATTACATCATTTTTATGTCATTAAAAATACAGAAAAATAAACACTATATTTTTACAATTAACGAAAAACTACTGTGTATTATAAAATTCTCATAAATTATGCGTAACTAAAAATAGATGTTGTAAATTAAAAATTGGCATTTATTTTATCATAATAATTTAATATATAGGAAAAATGTAACATTTATCTATAAAAATAATTGTTTTTTAAATATAATAGAGGACATAAAATGCATAGTAAAATGCATAGTAAAATATCAGAAACAAAAAAAAATTAATTATTTTATATTTTGTAATTATATAAAAGAGTTTAGATATAAAAATTTAATTTTAATTATAATTAAATATTTGTAGTTCAATATTATAATTTAAATCTCTATGAATTGTATAGTTTTTACAATAGAATTCAATTTATCAAAATCATCATATATTTAAGAAAACCCAAACTCAAAACAAAAATGATGGAACATCAATTTTATTTATACATTATTAGCTGTGTTTACTATTCCATTGGTAATATTAATATTCATAAGGGTAATATTATTATTCCATAAGTCCAAGGAATTAATCATGAAAAAAAATTAATGTTGAGACTATCTGATCCCAAATTTCATATTGATCACAACTGTGTATGTCAGTTTTTTGAAATTCAAAAACTAAAAGATAAAAAATAATGTTTAAATAATAGGTTATAAATATGTCCTATAATTTAAAATTGTTTTATTCACATAAAATTAGTGTTTCTTTCATTCTATATTAAATTTATTTATAAATCCTTAGTGTGTTACATTCTCCTCCTACAGAAATTTTATCCTCAAAATTACAATAATGATACCCCATAAAACTATTTTGGTATTTCGTTATTATAACATCCATTGGATAACATGCCACTTGTTTAATTTAATTACTTTTCCATTGTGTCTTTTCCAGTTTATTCAACTGATATCTCAACACATATTTTTTAGTGTTCAAAATCCAGATAGGATATTCAATAGTAATATAAGTCAGGATTGAAATCTATATCATCAAAAGAAAGTTTATGTGATGTGTTTGATATGTACTCTTCTAAAAATGAGATATGGAAAACATTATGTACATGATAATAGAAACATAGAATTTCCAAATGATAATCCCCAACATTTATTCTCCCCCAAATTTGGAAAGGGCTAATATAACGGGTGAATACTGTCCTTTTTTCCATATCTTATAGCACCCTTCCATGTAGATACTTTTTAGAAAACATGATCACCCCTTTGAAATTCAAAATCCATAATTAAATCATCAACATAACTCTTTTTTCAATCATTTTGATACTTTGATTTAGCTTTGAATAACCATTACGATTATTGTAGTTTCACCCAAATGCTCTTGGAGCAGAATCTTTCTCTCACTAACTTGAACCCAACATGATGGTGTATGACACTGTTTTCTGTACAATGATTCATATAAGACCATATGAGTACTAGAATAGATACTATTGTTTTTGGATAACTCCACCAAAGGTAAATTCTAATCCCATATACCATTAAAATCATGTTAGAACTATCTCAACTTGTTTTAAAAAGTTTGGATTTATCTTTCCTATTGACCTTCATATTGAGGGTGATAATAAATATTCAATTGTTTCTCGATATCCAAAAATACATTGAGGCATTTATAGAATTTGAATTTGAATCATGGATCACAATCAGACACCATCGAGATAAGTTCTCTATGTTGTCACACAACATCATTGACATAGTGTTCTATAAGGCGCTCTAGTGTAAAATTCCCCGTTATTGTGTTGAAATGTGCAAATTCCATAAGATGATATACTATTAATTATATAAAATAATTAACTCTTTGGGTTCTAGTAAATATAGTGAAAATATAAATTGTGATGTCATCCCATTTAAATTTAGGAATATGTGTAAGTTCTATGACTTCTATAAGATTTTAACATTCAACCTTCACATGTTGAGAAGCTAAACATCTTGATACATAATTATTAATTTCCCAAATCCTGCTTTCCCATTAGATATTTTCCATCACATATTTATAAATTTTAATTCTTGAAATTAGTAATAAGAAACTCAAGCTATGTTAATCATACATTAAATCCCCATTCAGCTTGTGTATCGAGGGAACACATATACTCTTTCAAAATTTAAAAATTCCATATTCACTCACTAAGTCACCCAACATCCCATTATTCCGTCCCCTAATTTATTTCGATTATTATAATTATCATTTTGAGAAGAATTAATTCTTTTAAATAAATATTTTTAGTAAATCAATTGAATAAGTAATGATGTTTCACAATCTTTGATAATTCTCATAATCATATTTACTAGATCCATTTCAATCCCCATTTTTTTAAAACTCTATGATAAATTGTTCTCAATGCATCAACTACCATATTTTCTTTTCTTGGTTGGTAGTGTATAAGACAATCATAATCCTTGAGTTTCCAAACCCATTTCCCTTTCTGTATGTTGTGTTCCTTCAATGAGTTTAAATATTTCAAGATCATGTGTTTGTATATATCTCCAATATTTTACCAATGTAATATTCCCTCCATCTCTTCAGAGAAAATATTACAACTGCGAACTCAAGATCACCATTTTGGTAGTTATATTAATTTGATTTAACAACCTTGGATCATAGGTAATGACTCTATCATTGTGCATAAGAAAACAACCATTTTTTTGGAAGCGTCACTATAAATCAAAAATCCATAATTTCCCAATAAAAGTGTCTGTATAGGAGAATTATTTATCCTCTTGTTTAAATAATAAATACATTTTCACATTTTTTGGTCCATATTAACTTACCCAATTTACATGTATTCTTGGTTAATATGTTTTCTAATTAGCTAGATTTCTTGAAAAAACACTCTTTACACCATGGAAAACCCAATAAATATACATACCTTGGTTATGTTTATTGGATTATTTCACTCCTAAAATACCTTTTCCTTTGCAGGATCAACTACGATTCTATCATTAGAGAGAATATGGCCAAAAAAAGAAACAATTTATTCTAGAATTCAGACTTTCTAAACATCGCATATAACTCTTTTTTTCTAAGAGTATTTATAATAATACCCAAATGATTCTCATATACATTGTATATTTTTGTGTATAATAAGATATCATCATTAAATACAACAACTAAGTCATCATGATACTCTTTAAATACACTATTAGTTAGATCCATGAAAATAGAGGGTGAATTAGTCAGTATTAAAGGCATTACCCTACAAATGTAATGTCGATACCTGGTTATAATATTTATCCTAAGAATATATCCATTTATCACACAAAATTGATGATATTAAGATCAAAGGTAAATCTTTGAAAAATACTGTTCTCATTGAATTTGATTAAATAAATCATCAATCTGAAACAGATGATACTTCTTCCTTATTGTATTATAATTGATTTCTCTATAATCAATTAATAAACTCATGGATCAAATATTATTTTAAAAAAAGATAATAGGGGCTCACCATGGAGAACCACTAGGGTGGATACCTCCATTATAACTTAATTCACCTATTTTCTTGTATAGTTCCACTAATTCAACTATGGCCATTCTAAAATGGGTGTTGGATATATGTCTTGATCCTTGAATTAAAACAATATAGAACAAAAATTCTTTATCTAGAGGATATTATGTTAAATCAACTTGAAATGCCTCAACATATTCATTCAATATAGGTACATCCCATATTTGAATTTTTCATCCCTCACCCACAGACATAACATTCTATTTTTCCCAAAATATTAAATACTTTAGATCTACAGGGAGAGAATATATATAATATTCAAATGGTGATTTTTTAATCTAATTATAATGTATTCTACACCTTCCACAAAAATAATAACTTTCATTTATTTCAATATATTATAATATAAAATTTTGAATTCTAGTCCATGATGAGGATTATGTCAAAGTAGACCATATGTATAAAGATAATATCAATAGATAAAGCACATTTATACCCCATAATGGGAACTAAATGAAAAATCATTCAGGGAAAGATACATACACTTGGGGTGTTGAATGATGAATCCCATGTTCTGGAGAAGTATATATATATAATTTTTATGAAATGTGCGAAGATGTAAATGAATGAAATGATCCATAATCAACTAATGATTTGGAAATTTTTGAGGAAAACATTAGTGTACCTTATACTAAATCATTAGGATCTTAATCTTTAGAAGTAGTGATCTCATAATCATGGCCTTTATCCCATTGCCTTCTCTAAGGAATGATTCCTTGACACTTAAGAAAATCAATGTCATAATTTCCCTTCTCTCTACAAGTGTAGAGTTGAAAATTGGTAGCTTCTATATTTCCCTTGAAATATCAAGAGTGGTGGCCTCTTCCTCCACATTTGTAATTGAATAATTTTAATTTTAAGTAGGCTCTCATATGTTTACTTCGACATGTATCAGATGTTGGAAAAATACAAATTTTATGCTTCCCTTTATCCATTATTTTCTATACGACCCACTTCTTCACTTTAATATTTTAATGGTCATAATACATGGATAATTATTTCTCTATCATGATTTCACATGAGATAATATATTCATATTATTAGATTTTATGGGAAACCATTTCCCCTTTGTGGAGTGGTTTTGTACGATCAATTAATTGAAAAATATTATTCAATAGATTAGGAATATAGTCCATGACATAAATTTCTAGCCTTATAAAATTTTATTCATTCATCACATCATTTTCATCCTCATATTTTTCAATCACATTAATTTCACTCCATATCTACTCGCCCTTCTCAAGGAAAATATTTATCTAAAAATATGACATTGAAGTCCTCGATCCCATTTTCCTTATTTCTTTTTCATCCATTATGTTTTGATTTTTGGACAATAATTGATCTGCATCTCACAACATATGATGAACTATAATTAAAACATTCTCCCTTTTATTGAATCCAAAAGTGAAAATGTCTTATATAGGGAACATATAAAATTATCATCTAAAAATGGGGTTGTATTCTAATTGAATGATGGAGGCATCTTTCACATAATTTAGTATATCATTTCACCTCCATGTTGTGATTGATGATGCTCTAAATGGGTATAGTTATTTTTAATTACCAGGGTCAGTTGTCTGAGTATAGTTATAATCTATTTATCATCAGTCATCGCTCTAATACAAGATTCATTATCATACATATAAGGAAATCAAATTTCTGGGATATAGGTGTTCATGTGGATTCCATTCCATAGACTAGTTTCTATTTTTAAATAATGGCATACACTAAATTATAATGTGAATCACAATGTATAATATCGAACTAAAAAAATAGTTATCGTGAAATGAAATTTTATACATGTATAATATCATAATCATAATAATTGTTATGTTGAAGACCTCTTTAAATTTTAATCCTTCATATTGGATTAAAAATAAAATGTGATTTATCCTAATCCTATTCCCCAATATTATTAACCTAGTTGTATTATATGGCCCATTTTCACATACCGGGTTACCTCGAGTCAAGCATAGAATACCTTTTTAGGCCTGTTAATCCCATGTAAAAGTATCCTAGAATCACATCAACATGTAGTATCAAAATAGTGATGTATTTTCTAGAAAAAATCCGCATAATCCATAATATTACAAAATTATATTATGATCATGAATTATTATCCTCAAAATCTACCTTAGGGTTTTGTCCCTAATATATGTTTTCTAAATCATGTTTCCATGTTTTGTACAGAAATATCTTTAATACAAACTATAATGAAGATAACCTACTTTCTTGGAGAATGTGTCTTATTTTAAAAAATTAAAATGGAAATAGGGAATATTAACCAGAATGAAAGAAGATTTTAGTAGCATTGGAAAAAAAGATACATATATATGTTCAGCATTACATCATGCCATCTTCTTTTGGATCACACATAGACTCCTTGATTATCCTTGAAATTCAATCATAATATTCATCTTTAGAATATGATGAAAAATTAAACATAACAAAGGTGTGAGATTATATGCACATTAATGGTATATAATATAGCTAATGTTATCACAATCATAATGACTAGGAATGGTGTATAACAAAAAATACATGACATAAAAAATTTTACATGAGCCTAGTATAGAAGGAATGGAATCATATTAAATAAGTCTATATAAATGAGCATGACCGAATGAAACACAACCATTGATATCATAATAGTTTAATAATCCCATGGTTTATGAATTTATAATACCACAACTAGAGAATACATAATGGCAGACAACATAAAAATATTTTCAAGGCCATGACATTGGCATCTCAAAATACATTGGAACAGACTCAGTCTAAACCCATTTATGTTTTGTCTCATGAGACCGAATGATACATCTAGAGGATATATAGAGCCACACCCATTATATCCTAATTCTAATTCATTCTTCATATTAAATGGTCTAAACATTAACCAGACGAACATTTGAAAAAACATTTCCCAATTTGTACACAAATACACTAACCATTTTGAGTAGTATGGTGAATGCCATGAAGATTGAACCTTGACAATAAAAATAATCATAAATTATTTAAATAAATATAGTAGATTATAGATAAAATATATTACCATCAATAATTAATTAAATTCAATAGAGGTGGTTAATTATACAAAAAGAAACTAATAATATAGTCAAGTAATTTTTGAGAGAAATGATGTTTTACATTGAAAAGAAGTGTTATTTTTGGAAAAATCATAGCTTGAAATTTAAAAGTATGGTTTGTAGTTTTTCCATGATGAACGTGTTGGTTTTTATATATAATTTTTCAAAATTATGATAATATAGTGCACATGAAAATAAGTAATAATTTTAGAAGTTCCATAGAATCAAGCATTACTATCGAAATGAATTCATATTCATATTTATTAAACATTTAACACCCCATAAAATAATGATAGATTATAATTTGAAAAAATATACAGATAAATAACACATATTATTTGAGTATTACATAATAAATTTACTGGAATTATGTGAGACATCGTGTATCCTGAATGTAAATGGAGGTTTTGTTAGAGAACCCTTACCCTTAGTCTGAATGCATTATACACTGGTCCTTAATGTTTTCAATAATCAAATTATATCCCATAATTAATTAATTAAAAACATTTTATACATATACCTGATTCATTTTAGTTTTATTCAGTCCATTATGTTCTAATTGAAAAGATAGATTATTGAATTTTGTTGTCTTGTAGTGTTTGCATTACTTGACTTCATATTCGGTCCACATGATTATAAATAATGGAGTTCATCTAGATAAGATATAATTATATAGAACAATTATTATATATTATTAATGAAAATACAGGATTTTAAATGGTTATATATACCCTTTGGTTACATGTTATGTTCATTAATCAATTGATAATACATTTAGAGAGACTCGTTTAGATTTTTACGACAGTTTCCATGATTATTAAGAACTAGTTTTTTTGTATATATATAATGGTTAAAAAAATTAATGTAGGATATAAAAAATATATTTTATATTTTGGTTCAAAATTAAAAATGGATTAATTAACTGCAATGAATATTTTTAGAGAAATTGAAAACCACTTGTCCTTGAATGCAATAAATTAACACATCTCAGACGGTGTTTTCATTGTTTTTGTATAAAATGAGGGGGAATGATAAATTATGATGACTTATACCATTATAATAACTAAATTATAGTATATGTATTGAATTATAGTTATCATAACTTTTGGATAATGGGATTTTAGGATAAAAAATTAAAATAAAAAACTTGAGAGAAAATGAGATGTTGTGGAATCTCTTATTAAAATTCGTCAACCATCGAAATAACATAAAAATTCATAAATTATATTGATGTGAGAAAAAGGGGAATATCATAATTTTTTACATAATATGGACTATAAGGGGGATATGGAATTATATATCCCAACATAATCCAATGAAAATTAAAAAGGAATAACATAAAAGGAGGGCTTGAAAAAGAGAAGGTTGCTAGATTCACTAACCATGTAGACCAACCCCTAGAACATGATAGATGGGACCATTTGGGCTTGAGGAGACCTTGGGATTACACAAAGAGAAGTATTACTACAAGATAATATAGGTGGATAAATTTTGTATGAATGGAATTGAATAAATGTGAGGGAATTTACAGATGAAATGGGGGAATGTTTTATTAATTTTCAAGGATAGCTTAACAATGGTAAATAAACAACCATGGGCTTTACCATGGTATTTTCCCATGTTATTGGCCACATGGTACACTTCATATAATATTTTAATGTACACATGTCGAAAATATTTTTATAATGATTATTACATCATTTGGATGTCAATAAACATACAGAATTACTAAAATTGTATTTTTATGATTCTAAAAAAATTATATTTTTTTGTTAAAATACCATAAATTCGGTGTCATCAAATATCTCTGTTATTAATTCAAAAATGAAATTTGATTATCATAATAACTCACTAAATATTATAATTTTTACATTTTTAAATGAAAATACTTATTTATTAAAAATAATTGCAGATATAAATAACATAGTAAAATACATAGTAAAATTTTCAACAGTTAAAAAAATAATGTTATTTTTTATTTTTTAATTAAAATTAATTGTGATGATAAGAATATATAATTTTAATAGACAAAAATAAATTTTTTTTTGATATAATAATTTAACTATATATGAAATGTACAGTTTTTATCTGAATTGTTATTATCAAATTTGTCCCATTTTTAAGAAAAAAATTAATAAAATGATAGAATAGTAATTTTATTTATACATTCGTAGTAGTTGTTAATATAAATTGGGCATAATATTATTTATAAAAGAAACATTAATTTTAAAAATTGGAAGATTTATTATTCATAAAAAAATTATGTTAATACTATCTGATCTCAAATATCTATTTGATCTTGATTGTGTATGTCCATTTTTTTTTAAATTTAAAACCCTAAAGTAGATAAGTTATGTTTAATGACAATGATATAACACTATCCTATAATTTTCTTTGATTAATAAAAACATAGTGTTTCAATTATACAATATTAAATTTATTTGATGATTCTCACCATCAATCTATGATGTTTTAATTCAGTCTTGTAAATACTGTTAGTATAACTATTGGAAATGCAATGATGTTTTCACCTTCATTGATAATTCCAATACTTATATTTTCTAGATATATGAATTTATTATCCCTTTTAATGCACAATTTGTTTAAACCGCTACTATCCTTTCTACATAATACATCATCTACCTTATTTTACTTTCCTATGTTGAATTTTATGGAACAATATTAATCTTTTAGTAGCCTAAGCCATAACATTATCCTCAAGTTGAGTTCTTTATGTGAAAATATATATTTCATACTCTTTTGATCATTATATATCTCACAACTTTCACCATAGAGACTATTTCTCCATATATTCAATGAAATGATTACAACAGCTAACACAAAACCACAAGTTAGATTGTTATTTTCATGTGTTTTTAACTGCCTTGATGCATATGACTAGACTCTTGCATTCTAAATTATGAAACATCCATGTCCATTAATTAGTGCTTCTATATAAATCCAAAATACACCATTTCCCGATGGTGGAGTCAATATTTGATAATTAACTAAACTCTTCTTCAATTTGTCAAAAAAATTATCGCATTCTTTTTTCCATGTGATATTATCCCCATTAGGTGTATGCTTGGTTAACATGTTAGCTAATTAGGATACGTTCTAAAAAAACATTGATAATAAACTGCTAAACCATTAAAAATACATACAATGATTATTTTTGTAGGAGTAGGCCATTCTGAAATACCTTTTTCATTAAATGATCAAAAAATATTCTATCTTTATAGATAATTTGACCATGAAAAGAAACTGTTTGAATCCGGAATTCACACTTGATAAACATCCCATATTACTCATTTATTCTAAGAGTATTCAAAATAATGTGCAACTGATTCCCATGATCATAATAGATTATGGTTTATACTAAGATATCATTAATAAATACCGTAATGGAGCCATAAAGATATTACCAAAAAACAATATTTGTTAGGTCCATGAAAATAGAGGGTGCATTAGTCAGTCCAAAATGAATTATTGTAATCACTTAATTCTCATACATGTTTAAAAATGCTAAAATTAAAATATCTTCATTACTCACATGAAACTGATGAAATAATCATCGAATGTCAAACTTTGAAAAAAATTGAGATCATTGAATTTGATCAAATAAATCATCGACCCAAGGTAGGGGATACATGTTCATTGTAGAAATAGAATGGATTTATATATAGTAAATGAATAGTCTCATGAATCCATGTTTCATATTAGAATAGTGAATGACAAATCCCTATGGAGAAACTGTATGGAGGAAAAATCATTTATCACTCACAACCTATAGTTGTTTCTTTAATTTTACTAATTCCACTATAAAAATTCTATAAGAGGTCTTTGATATAGTTATTTAACTATAAATTAAATCAATAAAGAACATTTCTTCCTGCTCAATAGGATGTCTAGGTAAATTCTCTGGAAATTCATCCATGCACACATTCACAATATGTAAATCCTAAATTTAATGATTTCATTAATCACCCATAGATATTGTGTTCTCTCCCCCAAAAAAAAATTAAATTAGTATATATAATGGTGGTGAATCTATTTAAGAATAATATGATTCTTTTTTTACTCTAATGATAATGGAGTCTACACCTTCCTCACAAATAATAATTTCATTCTTCATGAAATTGACTTTTCCATCATATTTTGAAATCCTATCCATGCATGGATTATGAAAATGTAGACCATATTTGTAATGATAAAATTAGTAGATAAATAACATTTATATGCCATAATGGTGACATCATGACACATATTTTTGTAATGAGACTTCATGTAGTGGTTTTGACTTAAAACTTCCTTGTTAAGGATAATTAGAAATATCTATGTTTTAAATCAAACTGTGAATATATAAAAAAATGTGATGATACAGATTCAAATAATGCATTGGACAAGTATTAGTATATTATTATAGTACCTACTGCCACATGATTAAGGAAATGCAACAGTTTTGATCACATATGATTGGGAATGCTCACTTTTCCTTCTCTGGGAATGATTCCATCATGATTAGGTCCAACATTGGAATAATGACCCATCTCCTTACTATTTTATAATTGATCATTTCATTCTTATTTAATTCCCTTACAATATCGAGATTCCTAGCCTATTTTTAATAATTTGTAATAGAATCCATTTCATTTAAGTAGGATCAGAGGTGTTTTTTTCCACTGGTATCACATGTTGTAAAACTCACACTTTTAGTCATCTCTTTATCCATTATTTCCTATGTCACTATATTCGTATGTTTCATTCCATTAATTTCAGAAGACATAGAGAATTATTTAACTATATCGATTGCGCACGAGAATAAATCATCGTATGATTAGAATGTATGGGAAATCAATTTTATTTTGAGGTATGGTTATAAACCATTAAAAAATATATAAATATTTATCATTGTATTATGTATGTAGTCCGTGGAATTCTATAATTTCCTTGTAAAATTGTCTTCATACATGGATAAATTTCCATCCTTTTCTTATTTAAAACTCATTATTTCCATCTCTATATTTACTCAGAGTTCAGTATGAAAAATTTTGGTAAAATATTTCCTTAATGTAACTCCATTCCATTTAATATATTTCTCCCTCCATTTTTGTGGAATAAACTACCACTAATGACCTACATATTCTGATAGATGATAATTTTTATTGAAAGTATACTCCATTTCATTAAATCCCAATGTTAGATATATCATATCTGTGAAACTTATCCACCAAATAGATTCAAATGGGATTTTATTCCAACGGAATGCTTGAGGATTTTGTTCCATAAAAGGGTATAAAATTTATCCTCAACATTTTCTTCTAGGATGATTCATATTGGTAAGGCTATTATTCATAACTTTAGTCTATGGTCCTAGTGTATATATAAGGTTACTCACACCATCTTTTCCTCCAATACCAGCAAAATTATCTCATATAGGATGTAAATACATACATGGGATATGTGAGTTCATTTGTTTTCCATTTCTTCCACTAGACGACATTTCTAAACAATGACATAGAAGAAATTATTTTTATAAATCACAATGTATATTGTCAAACTAACAAAACACTTAATATAAACTAATGTCTTCTACGTATCTATCCTCATAATCATAACAATGGTTACATTGAAGACCTATTTACATTTAAATCCATCATAATTGTTTATAAGAAAAATTTGGATTATCTTAAGCATATCCCAATGGAGTGTCAAACACGATGCGCATTAAGACCCTTTCTTGTGTACCATGTTACAAAGAGTCAAGCCCAGAACACGTTGTTGGAGTTTTTACACCTATGTACATTTGTTCCAGAACCAAGTCAACTTATAGTATTAATAAAGGGATATAGTTTCGTGAAATTTCCACTTAATACACACTGTAACTAAATTCATGTATTTTCGTGTATATTTTTCCTCAATGTCTTCCCAAGGGGGTTTCCCCAATCTATGCTTTCTAAATCTAGTCTCCATATTTTATACTATACATCATTTGATTCAAAGTGTATGGACTCAACCACAGTTTCCCATAGGTGGTGCATTACATTATTAAATTGGAATATATAAATGTAAGTTGCATCATTAAGGATGAATAGTATAGTATATTTGGAAAAAAATATACATACATAAGTACATCATTATAACTTGAATGGAAATACAATATATCAACTTCTTCTAAATATCACAAAACTCCCAGATTATCATTGAATGTCATCCATAATATTTATATTCACCACTTGGGGAAAGAAACATAATAACATGGTGATCTCAGATGCTCAGTATGGGTATGCAATAAAAAAGATATTATCAAAAAACCTAAACAATGGGGATGAGGTATTACTAAAAACACATGACATTAAAAAATATACACCTGAATAATATGGTAGGAATGAAAGCTGATTAAATAATTCCATAAAAATGATCATTATGGAATGAAACATAACGCTTGGAATTTTACTATTTTGATAATCACAAGGTTTTTCAATTTCCAAAACCATAATGAGGGAATGAATAATTCCTGTCATCTGAAACATATTGTCATGGCCTTGACCCAGAAGTATAAAAATACAATGGAAATTCCTCAGTCCAAATCCAACGCTATTTATCCTCATGATACCTACTGAATCATCGAGAGGATATAGTAGTCTCACACATCACATTCTATGTCTAATTAATTTTTCATATGAATTTGGATAAACATAAACCACATGATCATGTGAAAAAACTTTCCCCAATCTATATATGTTAACATAAACCAGTCTGAGAAGTATAGTGAATGATATCAAGAATGAGTATTCATAGTAAAATTGATCATACAATGAATAATACAATAATTTAAGTGTTAGAAATAACATATTAACCTGAATTAGACATAAATCTCAATAAAGGTGTTGAATTAGATAGAAAAACTTCCGTAAAATCATAAAGGTATTTTTTAAGGGAAATTCATTTTTAGTGTGAAATGAAATGTTATTATAGAATTTATTTTTCATGAAACCATCAATGATATAATTTAGTTTTATCATGATTAAATTAATATTTTTTTTGAAAAATAGTTTTTTATTATATTATGTTATATAATGCACATAAAAAGTAATGAATTTGAGAAGTTCATATGAATCTGGCTTGCGAATCAAGAAGAACTGTGAAAGATCATTATAAATTATTGAAATCCCTATAAAATAAAGATGCATTATCATAGGTAAAAATATATAGAATAGTGTAAAAGTTTCAGTGAGTAGAAAATAATAACAAATAAGAATTTATTTTTGATTAAGTGATATAAATAGAATACTGAATGTAAATGGAGGATTAGGTAAAATAACCCTTAACTTATGTATCAATGTATTATAAAATTGTCCTTAATGTAATATATAATAAAATTAAGTCCATTAATTAATTATTTAATATCTATAATTATATATATGTGATTAAGATGTGTTTTTTATGTCTTTTATGTAATAATAGATATGTTAGTAGAAAACATTCTTATGTTCTGGAGTGTTTATTTTCATTGATTTAAGGATATTTTTTCTTAATTGTAAGTAATATAGTTCATGTGTAATAGATATTATTCTCCAAAACTAAATTAAAAAATTATTAATGATCATAAAATATTTTAAATGGGATTACATATCATATGGATTAATGCTATGAGGATGGATCGATAGATATGACATTTATTGATAATCAATTATATTTTTATGTTGGCTTTTTTGATAATTATGAAATAGTTTTTTCATATATATATATATATATAGTTGTTCCATAAATTAATTAGGTTATAAATAAAATTTAAAATAGTCTATCAACAATAAAAAAATTTCTTGAACATATACGAAGATAGTAATATAAATTGAAAACCCATTGTCCTTGAATGCGATAAATTAATACATCTCGGATGATGTTTTCATATTTATTGTAAAAAAGGTAGAGAAAATATAGATGAATGTGAATTTTTGAATTATAAATAAATTATACTACATTAATGTTACTAGATTTTCCATATAGTTTGGATGATGTGAGTTGAGAAGAGAAAAGTAATATAATAGAACATGAATGAAAAAGAGAAGTTGAGAAATCCCATATGAAAATTCTATAACATATACCGTTACATTGAAATTTATAAAATATGTTAATGAGAAAAAATGTGAATTTAATTATTTTTAACATAATATTCATAGAATGGGATATATATAATGATATATCCCAATGTAAAAAATTTAAATTACCAAGGAATAATATAAAATGAATTCTTGATAAAGAAGGGTTTGGGATTCCCTTATCATGTAGAGTAACTCTGATAACATGTAGTTAGTGACTTTAAGGGCTTGATGAAAACTTTAGGGGACTCTTAGGGAGGATAAACTACTAGATCATCGGGGATTAAGAATTTTTAAATAATGGAATGGAATGAATGTGTGGTTATTTATAGTAGTAGTGGGAAAATTTATTATTAATTTCTAATGACACCTTAGTAGTTTTATATGAGAAACCATGTTCTTGCCGATTGTATTTTCTCTTGGTATTGGTGACACATGACAACTCATATTATATTTGAATGTCTAAAGGTCTACCATATTATAATATTGAATAATACTTCCTTATAATGTAATTAAACATAATGAATACTCAAAACTATATTTTCAATATTCAAGACAAACAAATGTATTTTTTAAAATTATCATTAGTTCATTGTAATCTAACATAAATATTATGAATTATAATGTGGCATTTTTTATCACAATATACCACAAAATATTAAAATTTTAACTTTTACCTATTTAAATAATTATTTATTAAAAATAATAGTTGATATAAAAATTATATTAAAGTGGATTGTCAAATATTCTGCTCCTTTGAAAAAGAAAACTATTTTATCATTTGTAATTAAAGATGAATGTTTTGATAAGACTATACCATTATAACAATCACTAATAAATCCTTATTATGAAATAATAATTTATATCACTCTGAAGTGTAAAATTTTTACCTGAAAAATCAATTTATCTAATTCCAAATCTTTTTATGAAACAGTAAACTTAAAATAGAAATTACTGACCCAAAATTTTTTATACATTATTATGCAAGGTCACTATTAAATTTTTGATATTACAATTCATAAGGGTATCAATACTATTCCAAATGGTCAAGGTACTATTAACAATAAAAATATGTTGATCATATCATATACCAAATATCATATTGATGACAATCCTATATGTCAGTTTAAGTAATTTCAAAACACAAAAGTGGCCAAATTATGTTTAAACACTATGTCATAACTATTTTTTATAAATAATAAAATATTTATTTCACAGAGACTCAATGTTTCATTTAATATGTATTAAATTTATTTGAAAATCCTCAGTGTGTTAAACATTGGACCCTTTCTATCAAGACCCGCCCTCGGGACCTATGCTATGACTACCCCAATCCCACCTTCCATAGGCCAGGGGCTAGTGACTAGCACCAAATGTGTAAATCCCGATATCAGGTAAGACATTGCCTTTAAGTAAGAAAACAAACACCACAGAGTATGCTAGAAGATGTAAACGCTAAGTAAACTGAGTACAAAGGAAAGTGCTGGAATGTAATTGGGCCAGAATAGAAACCCAACTGAATGAAAAGTACAACTGAAAAGAAAGTACAGCAGTAGAAAAGTAAAGAAGAAACACTGAGCCATCCTCTAAAAATACCACCTGAAGGGTGGGTACAGATAGTCTCCTCTGCTCCTCGACTATAGCCGTCTGCTCCATGTACGTCTCGTCCAATGATCCACCTCCAGGTACCATCCATCTCCACGAGCTCCTTCCTTGATCAAAAATATTCATCGTCTGCATCCAACACATTGTAGTGCTGGCATAGCCCGTGCAGGGGTGAGTATACGCTACTCAGTAGGGACCCCGAGACCCTCGAAGGCCTCCTAGAATCCATGAAGGATAGATACAATCACAATGTAACTACCAACTCTACTAAGGTATATGCCCATACATATACCCAAGTCATCAATTCCAGTTCGGCTCCAACATTAGAGCCATTGTTTGATCTAGTCCACACAGGAAAGCACAATCCAATCCACACAGGATAACACAACCCAGTGAACACAGGATTGGAAAACGATCATATCTATGATACTGTTTGAAATTCAATATTCAGATCACACATGTATACTTCATTGTAAGATGATAGAGATGATCAGATGTAGCCACTGATTCATCTAAGCTATTAGACCCACATAGGATACAAGACGAGCTAAGCTGTCAGACCCACAAAGGATACAAGACCAGCTACTCTGTCGGACCCACGTAGGATACAAGAACAGTAGTCAAGTACTTCCAGACCCACATAGGACACAAGAACAATAGTAATCGATGTTGAACCCACGGAGGATTCCAGTACGGTCTTCATCACTGCCGATCCCACGGAGGATCCCATTACAGTCATCATCGTCGTCGCGGTCGCAGCTAGCTCTAGGTTCTTGCACACAACATGCCCGATTCTAGAAGGGTCCACTTCACGAGGCAAGGGGGATCGATAAAACAACTGACACGAAGTCCAGAGAATATGTATCCCAAAGTTTTGTCTCGTCACAAGAAACTCAACGTGACAGACGACACATCAATCGGATTCCCGGTCTGAGGGTTATTGGCATTTTCGTCCCAGGGGCCCGGTTGGTTTTTAAGTCAAAACCAACCCTACCATAATCTAACTGTGTCCATTCCTCAAGAGGAGTAATCCAAAAGAACGAAATCAATATGTGGAATCAAACAAAGTAAACAGCACATCCATCGGACGTCCAGAACTCAAGTTATAAGCGTTTCCGCTCCGAAGGCCCGGTTGGTTTCATGTTCGAACAAACCCGGCCATTCCCAAAGTTTTCTGAAACCTTGATTGTAATATACCGAAACGACCATCTCGATCTAAGAATTACTACACAACTAATCGTGTGTCGATTATAGGTCTGTAGCCCATGTTATTGGCGTTTGAATAGATTTGTCTAAAAACAGGGGGTTCATGCCCGATCTGACTCGGCCCGATAACCCTAGGTTGGCCTAAACATGGTCGACCCGACCCGGGTCCAGGTACGGCCTAGTTTAGCATAGATCAGCCCGGCAAGCACAGCCTGACCTAGCTGGTGCGGACCAGCCCGGCACGGGGTTTCGGCCCGGCCTAGCCCCGCCCGGGCGCCCGCTTGCCGAGCGGATGCGGAAGGGGTTGGGGCGCCGCCCCCCTTGCTAGACAAACGGCCTGCCATTTAGGGCTGTCCTTAACTGAACGTTCGGGACCCTTCGGGTCCCGCCTCCATCAGGCTCCAGCGGCCGGCTCAGCCAGCCGCTTCCCCGAACCGCCGCGGCTCCTGGCCGTCCAGCGCTGCGCGACGGCACTGCGCCCCTCCATCGTGGCTCGACTCTGGTCACGGCCTCTTTCATTCTCAACGGCGTTGCGCTCCTTCGTTGCGGCCTGCACAGTGTTGTCGAGCACCAAAGAAGAGGATAACGTCTCACACCTTCTGCAGAGAAGTGAAATATCGGCACACTGTCTCTCCTTGGTGCTCTGTCGTTCTTCGCGTTCTTCAACGAGATAGAAGATGTTCTTCAAGACTATAGCATTTCTATCCAATCCTTAACATAACCAATCTAACCCAAAAAAAAACAAGCTCCACTTATTTTATTAATTCATGCTATGAGTTCAAAATTTAAAAACTAAAATCCATTAATTGAATTAACATGTTTTCTTGATTAAATGAGAGGAGAGGGGAAGGCACAACATTAAAAACATGGGAGGTTTTAAAAGGAGTTTAAAGGGGGTTTTGGGGAAACTGAAAAGTTGGGGGATCATGTGGGCCCCACCTCACTAATATCCTAACCAGAAGTTAGGATAACATAGTAGAGAGAAATAAAGTTGTGACACAACTTAATTTCACTTAACACTTAAACCACATTGTAAAGAAATAAAAATAAAATTGTAAAAAAACAATTATATTTGTATTTCCCACATTTTTAACTTCTCCTCCCAAGGAAACTCACCTTTGGAAAAGGTGTTCCTAATCAATTAGCGGCGCTGCAGTTTAATCAGTGCCCTCAGATTTTGATTCTGAGCACCAGTTCAGAAGTTAGAAAAAGCCGCTTGTTTGTTCTTTGAACGTACCCGAGCTAAACATCGGAAATTGATTCCGGGCACACCGGGCCTCGGAATCAGGTGCCACCAAAAACTACATACTCGTAAAATCCCAAAAAAATTATGAAAAAATTATCCTAGAAATTTATGGGTTTTTACACGTTCATAATTTTTTGTTCTCTTAATGATGTTATTTTTAGGTAATCGTGTATTCCAAATTTTTCATAGAGTTGATAATTAAATACTTTTACATTATTTTTAGGCCAAACTAATGTTTTATACTTGATTGGGAGAGTGAAATAGGCTCTAGGTAGGTTGTCTATTAATTTTCCTTAAACGTGTCTCAATTTATAAATTACTATCGATGTGCGCACTCTGGTTTCACTGGGAATTTCCCCTAAAATACATATGTCTTTGTTATTATCATTTTTATTATAAAATAGGGACCAATATATACATTATCTAATGTTTTTTGAGTTTATAACCACAATTTTATCCACCCCTAGTAGGTTTATTCTATTGTTAAGCCTTTTTACCCTTGTTATACTTATTTAAGGCATTATTTCAGCATGTTGGTGTGTCCCTGGTATTCATAATTTATTTGTAGAAAAAATGAAAAATTAATTGATAATGGATAGAATATGTTCATTGTATATGATTATCACATGGCCCTTTAACAAAAGTGTTTCAGCTTAAATAAAATAGTAAATTAATTGTAAAATTGATTATATACTTCTACATATCACATTACCTATATAACTATAATTAGTTTTTTATTAGTTTAATGTCCTAAATAAAATTGTCGTACTATAATGAAACGTATGAAATACAATAATGAATTATTAATAATTTTTTATATTAAAGGATTAATTTATTTTATTTACCACTTAATGTTCATGATAAGTAATAGAATGAACAAAATACTTCTTGTTGAGTGGAAGGACTATTACATGAACTAATTTAAATAATGATATATATATATATGTATGGCACATATTGAATGTAATCATTTTTATCATTAAATGAGTGTTTGGAATTGAGTTAGTAATGGATTCTTGAAGTAATTATTGGTGAACTCAGAGGACACCAAAACAATTCATGGAGATTCTTATCATGGAAAATACCCACCCTGGAACATTTTTCTTGTCTACAACATGATTTCATAGTGTACCTAATATATCTATTGAGATATTATGATGTACTGGTTGCACACCATGGATCCAGCATTATTTCATTCAATATGTGGTGAAACAGATTCCCCCCATTGGACGAAGTCGTGCATAGCCTGAGATTTAAATTGAAGAGGTCCATAGGCTTAGTATGGTTGTTTTATAGTGTAATTCATTGGGAAAACCACATGGTTACACAAAAACCATTTATTATAAAAATTCAGATGTTGCTACTATGAGTTATCTAACACGTAATGTCATGTATTCCTTGGTTTCACCATGGATCCTCCTTTTATAATTGTCGTGATCTATCACTATGTTGTTTCCACAATAAAATGATTTATTTATTAAAAATTAACATAACTGATTGAAATTAATTATCTAATGTTAAGAGATATTACCATCTATGGATGTAGAAGGTATGAGTTATTATTTATCCACTTCATTACATTTTTATACGTATATCCACATTGTGATTTTATATTCACATACTTGATTCGATTGAATTTTTGGTTGTGGACTAATGATAGTTATCTCAATCATTATATCGGCTACCATATTTACTTGATATGATTATACGAACCAAGGAATGGAAAATTGGAAGCATCATATCTTGGATACCAGAATTGGTGGGGTGTATAGGATAGATCATGGTATTAGATGATATGAATTGTGATCAGGATACATCGATCAATTTTTTCTTTCTATTATTCTATACAATGGGTATTATAAAGTCTTCTCAATGCTATGTATATGTATTTTACTATTTTATAGAGACATGATAGTACATCATTCTATTCATTATAAGATTCTTCTCAATAATTTTGTTTATTATTATTGATGGTTCACTATTCTTACTTTCAAACAATTGATTTTTTATTTATTATTTTTCTTCCTCTATTGTTTATCAATGTTCAATTATTTATATTTTATTATTAACTCTAACAAGAGGGAATTGTGTTCCCATGGATAGACCCATGGACATATCTTCTAGTAGGAATCCTTTGGTATACAAGGTGGAATACTTGAGGCTATATGCTCTACCATCTCATAGAGAAATCTAGTAGAGCATGGGATAGGATATCACAAGTACACAGTTTGTGGATATCCCCTCTCAATCATGATGTATGGGTTATAAAAATTTGTGGGATGTTTAATTTAGGTTCCAATTGGATTAGTATTATAGTATCAACCATGATTATCTTTAGAGAGTTCCCTTATGTTATTGTGGTGATTGTCATTCTATTTCAATGATGATACATGATTTTCATAATTCATGATATTGTTTTAACAATATTATTACGAATATTATTATAATTCTATCTGTATTTGGTTATTTATTTTTAGGAAATAAAATTTAAATATCAGCAGTTTTCATTTGGAATTTGAAAGGAGTAACAAAGTGGGGTTTTTTTCGTTTATTTTTTATAGAATATGTTCATCCAATGTAATGATATTAACAATATTTTCATTTATATTAAGTTGAAATTGATTATATAATCATTAATATATATGTTGTGTTAACATTGGTGTCCCACAGACCATATAATGATATGATTTATAATGATAGATGTGTAACACGAGTCATAAATTTAATAGAGTGGAATACTAATATAAAAATAATTTAAATTAAAAAAAAGTATTTACTATTAAAAATTATTCTTGGATTATGAATAGAATAAGTAATGGGATATTTTCTCATTTCTATATACATTACAAGATTAGTATATGTCCAACATGGGAATTGTAGATGATTCACGATTTTATGATTTGAATATGTTGGTGGGTGGTGTTAATGATTTTCACCAGACAAATGGAGGAATATTTTTTAGGATTTTGGTAATATTAATTGTTATTATTTAATTATATTAACCTTTTGTAAAATTTCAAAATGTAATGTAACCCTTCTGGTCCTTCTGTGTCTTTTTAGTCCTTTTTATTAAAACCTGGAATTGGTAGTAATAAGATACTTTACAAATGATTATTTGATGTTATTTATGGTTTATAAGTTTTTATTAGTTCCCTATATTATTTTTCTTTCATTGTAGTAAACTATTTATTTAAATTTTTTGGATCTCTGAAATCATAGAGTTTTAAGAAAAAACTTCCAAGTTGGTTTCATATTTTTATATGTTTTTCAAAAAGATTAATCTTTTCCCATTAATATATTCCTTGATACCCAAAAAAATATCTGAAAGCCCATGGATATTTGGAATGTTCTTTGATATTTTTTATGGGATGACTCAGGTACATGAATCAATGTTAACCCTGGTTTGTTTGTAACTGTCATTTTACAATCTATTATTTCTAGATATTTTATCTCTATTGTAGGCATTTTATCATATAATAAAATGGAATTATCATATTTAGTGCATGCCTTAAACACATCCCCTACCGATAAATTATGAAATGAATCATTGATTTTTTTTCATTTATTAATACACATTATAACAGTGACTGTTCAAAAGATTATTTCATCTAAACATAATTTATTTATGGGAAACACAAGTAATTTTATATTTCATGGTACCTAACATTTAACTATCTTTTAAAAATTAAGGGATCCTATATAAATCAACAAAATTCAACTTTTTAGGAAGCCATATAATGTTACGACACAACCAATATAATCTCTTACCATTCATTCAACATTAATCTTCATGGAGTAGGTTCTGTAATAAATTTTGTGTTCCGGGTTCCCCTCATTACAGTCATGGATCCCACTGTCTAGTGTCATCCCTATAGTTGTATTATTTCAATATTTTTCATTAAATTTTAATCGAATTAATTTCATTAATTTTCAATAGAGATAGAGATTGTTATATTTCATGTATGAATTTTACTTATGTTCTTCATATAGATTAATTATTTGGGATTCTAGATCAATAATATATATGTGTGTGTCTTTCATATATATTGGAGTCCATATTTTTATAGTGAACCCATCTCATTCACATTCCCATAATCTATTATAGACGAGTTTAAAATATATTTCCTGATTATCATGTGGATATTTTTCAAGCATGGTTTGTTTAAATCATTGAGTTTTAAAAACATTCATTTAAAATTAGAGTTGAAAAAAGTTTTATCCTTCTTTATCTACTAGTGATATGTAACCATACTAGATGCATATTAATAGTAGGGATGCTCTTAATATTTACTACTTCAGAGTTCCAAATAATTTGAATGGAGATTATATCCTTTTTTTCACAGTAATTTATAATATAATCTACTTCTGAACAAATTAGAGATGAATTTGTACATAGTATTTTATGTTCATGATGAATAAAAATTACAAAACTGATGAAAAATTGGAATCAACTATATATTTAATTTATTATAGGTATAAAATAGAATTCAAGATCTACGAACCATGTGCTATGTTAAATGTTTTGGAAACTGAGATCAGGAAGCATACCAATAAATAAAAATAATGAATAAATGTATATAAACTAAATAAATATAAGAAGAAGTAAAAGATGAAATAAATTTTGAATAATAAAACGGTTATATCGAAATGAGAGAATGAAATGTCAAATTAAATGTATTATATTATAAATTAAATATCCAAAAGTATGAAAACATAGATATAATTGATAAAGTTAAAATATTAAAAATAATTTTAGTTAATATGTCATCATCTGAAAGATAAAATAAAAAATTGAATTATATGAATATGAAATATTGTAGAAACAGTAGTACGAGTTGAAATATATTTAAAAGGTGATAATGAATGGAATGTAAAACTATTCATTAAAAATTATCAATAATTGATAATAAAATATAATTTGGATTATAATGTAAAAAATGGATAAATATGGAACAAAATAGAATTATATATTGAATATATAAGAAAAAATCCGTGGAATAATATTATCTAGAAGGAACTAATAGGTTGAATTGGAATGTTAGGTTATATATAAGTAGAAGATAAAGATATAAGATAGATTTTACAAGTTAAAACATGAAATAAAAAAGAATATAAAAAAACCTTAACTAAATAGATAATATTCAAATTCCTAAGATGAAGAATATGTGGTTTTATATAGAAATATTAAATGATGGGGAGATCAATTTAGTTGTGATAACTGAGTGGGGGGTGTAGAATTAGTGACCACATATTATTAATATTTTTAATTCATAATCTCTATTCTTTTATGATCCTAATACTATCATAATTGTGTTTCTTAGCATTTACTATACAATTTAGTATTTAAATTCCCAAGACAATGTGATTTACAAGGTTTTTCCTCAATTTCATAGCCTACTCATTACCATCACTGGTTCAACACCCCAATTATCGATTCAAACACTATAAATTAAGGTGGTTATAATTAGTTTAATTACAGCATTGTTACATGAAATTCTATCTTCTTTTCCTCATATTTATTGCATTAACCATCCCTTACAAAATGACTTTCATCAAAGAGATTTAATCTCAATCTAGAACATATTTTTTCAAAAAAAATAGTGATTTCCATGCATATTTTGGGAATTTCATTTTATAACACATCCTCCATGAACATGACTTCGATTATATCTATCTGTTGGTATATTGTGTATATTGGAATTTTCCTTCATCAATCCAATGAATCCTTATATCCAAAAGTTATATTGGTCTTGATGAACTAATTCTGTAAAAAATATGATAATATCTCATTTCAAATGATATAGTTCTTACTTATAACCTTATCATATATTTCATTATTATAGTTGAAGTGCCCAGATCAGTGTGAATCACTGAGAGGGGGAGGGGGTGAATTAGTGATCCCTTAAAACTTTTTACTAATTGATTATTATCAATTAAACCTCTATGGCTGGTTAAAGCCTCGATCCACTCTTCTTGTATCTCTCACCTTTCCTCTAATGATGCAGTAAATATAAAGGCACAGGATACAAGGATTTACAAGGTTCGACACCAAAGGCCTACGTCCTTTCCATGTTGGTTATACGCCCCAACATGGTTTCTCCATTATAACCTGTTAAAATTACAATGGCCGATACAATGTCCCACTGTATCTCTCCTGAGTCCCACAAGAGGGTCTTTATACTACGTCTCACAGTTTTACCAGAGTCCCACTGGCCTGCTCCAGAATCCCATCGAAGACTTCTTCCGCCCTGAGTCTCACAGGGGGATTCTCCTGGCTTCTCGAGTCACACAAGTTGCTCTTCTTCTTGTTCAGAACTTCAAGTATCTTCAGCAGCCTGGGATAAAGGCTGCTGGCCTTGCTCTGTACCTCTGATCACTTGAGTTGATCAGGTCTTCTCATCTTTCTCAGGATTTATCTCATTCTTCCCAGGATGACCTGGCTTCTCTCTCCAACTACTGAATACTCAGAAAACTGATATCTTTAACTTTAGTCTGGTCTAGTCTGACTTCAAACCAACTTCATGCACTGAGTTCATGGCTACTCTGCTTCTTCATGCACAGACTGCATGGCTTCTCAATAATCTTCAAGAACATTCAGTCTTGGACAACTCAAATGCACACCAATGATTTAATCTTTTTTCACGTGTGCACGTGCATGCATGCAAGCATGCACTTCACTTCTTCTCCTCTTGGTGAAATAAAACCACAAAGGGTGTAATCCTTTTTGGCACACACCTCCTCACTTCCTTCACACACTTTTTTCTTTTTGTTTACACACACTTAATGTGTGTTATACTTTAGTGTGAGTATCCTTCTCTTCTTCTTTGTGTGTTCACTCCACTTAGTGCACACACTAGGTTCGGCCTTCACTTGTTAAGCACACACAAATTCATCACTTTGCACACACACTTGAATGAGTTCTTCTTTGTTGTGGCCTACACTTCATTTCTTGCACACACCCAAGGCTACGGACTCTTTGTTATTTTACACACACAATCCGTAGGTATGTAATGGCCTTCCTCCTTTTCACACACACAAATCTTGGTGTAGTTATTTGTGCAAGCCTCGGCTAATTCCTTCTTTGTGCACACACTTGGCCAAAGGCACTTCCACTTGTCTTGCACACACAACTAGAACCCCTACTGCCTCGTGTAGCTTCTCCTGTCTTAAGAAGGGCTCTCAAGTCCAATGGGTACAAGCGGCCACCTCTTCTTCTCCCACTGCCTCGTAGGTGCACTTGGTGTAACCAGGTGCGCATGTGCTTAGAGCACAATGAGGCGCAGGGAGAAGACACCTCGGGCGCGCAAGGGTGTGCTGGCCGCAGGGCGCGCAAGTACCTCCTGCCGCACACATGAGGCGAACAGGGGACCTTCCCTTCTTCTTTCGCACAAGGGGTGCGCGAAAGGAACCTCACGGAGCCAAGGGGTGGCTCCGGGATTCTCTGTCGCGCAGGGGGCACACAGGCTGTTCTTCGCGAGGCAAGGCACTCGCGGGACTCCCGTTTCTCAAAGGATCAGCAAGAGAATTCAGAGCCTCGGGTGCTCCTTTTATAGGCAGAGGGAAGTCCAAAACTTCCGCGTGAGATATCTCTCAAATCCCCGCAACTTTCGGGTTTTCAAGATTCTGTGAATCTTGATATTTCTCCTTGGTTCACCGCGGGTTCTCCTTCATTATTTTCCTCTTCATGCATGTGCATGGAAACGTACGCATGCCTCTGTTTATCCCGATTCATGAAAATCATAAACTCCACATGGCCTTGCACCTTCGGTTTGCTTCGGCCTCGTGAAAATTTCTTCTCCCGTTGCATGCATGTGTATTTTTATGCATGAATGGGTTCGTTAGGGCCAGACGAAATCAATGAACACATTAGCTCGATCTATGGTGGCCGGGAACTCGACTTCAGTGCTCGGAGGGCCACTGGATCAGGCGGCGTCGCTGGAGGTGCCTCGGCCGAGCTCGAGGTAGAGGATAACTTGCGGGCCGTTGGATCGGGCGATTGAAAGGCATCGGACGGTCGCGATCAGAAGATCTCGCGCGAGATACGATGAGCTGTCCAGATCGAGCGCACGATGAGTCGGACGGCAAGGATGACTTCCGCGGCAAAATCCCGTGTCCCACATCGAAACAGATCCCGGTTATTCCACGGTTTATCACCCAAGCGCTCTCCGCTACACCTCAGTTGAACTTCTCCCCTCCCGGTGCCGCCCCGCACCGGGTTCTCTCTGCGGGCGTGCTCTTGCGCCCACCCCTGCCACTCGGGCTCGCCACTGGCGCCCACTATGCACACACGGGCGCTCTCCTCGCGCTCACGCTGCATGGGCTTCATCACTGCGTGGCCTCGGGGCTTATACACGGCCCCGACCTCTCTTGGGATGGCCCCATGGGATCCCCTTGGGCGTGGTGACCTAGTCCCACATGTGCCTTGGGTTGAACCCTTAAGGCTGGCCCCTTGGTGGCTTCTTTTTTCCTAATTAGAGACTTAGTGACTTTGTAAACAATGTAACCCAAGTTCAAATTCCAAATTCCACTTCTTCCAAGCCATTCTACCTTCTTCGTTTCTTCTCTTCTCTTCTTCTTAAAAATTCCTTCATTCCTCTTAAATATTTAATCTTCACTTAGGAGTGACATTCCTGGAGGTTCATCTTCAACCAAAGCTCCTGAATCAAATAATTCTTTAACATTCATCAATGATCCAATTAGAGATCAAGTTGGATCATCTTCAATTCATCATGCACTAAGAGATAGTGCATGGTCTTCATTATCACCACTACATCCACTTAGAAGTTGTGGATGGTTCTCCTCATCTCATCATGCATTGTCAATACAATGCATTGTCTTCTAACATTGTTGTGACATTTTATCCAGTTGATACAAGTTCTTTGAACTTAAAGATCAGCTCAACAATCGTCAGATGTAATGATGATGCTCCATCATCATCCATTTTTCAAGTGGTGTATCTTAGTATCATCTTGATACAATTATTGAATCATTGAGATCAGTTCTACAATCGTCTGATATAAACATGGATGAATGTTTCAACAATAAACACTTATTCCACTTAGTGAATCTCCTAAGTGACATTCATCTTAACACAATGGACATCCTCCATTCATCACCAACACCATCATAGCCTTTTTCATTCACATATTGACTCTCCTTGACATCCATTCATTCTTTGACATCTTCTGATTAAAAACATACCTTATTGACAACAAATGCAACACAGTGCACTTCAATAGTTGTAATGTCAACTCTTTCACATATTGGTCTTTGTATGTGATGTTGATGTATAATATGACTTTTTACCACTTTGTAATATAATAATTGTGTTCACATATATATAGTCAGAGTCTCCTTCTTGATACCAACAGGTGAAATCACTCGATGAAGAATTAGCATCTATCTCTTCTTCCTTACCTAGATGTGATTTCTATTGAGTATCTCATGTTTCAAATGTCTCAAGGTTTTTCCTCACATATTTTACCCATATAGAAATGTATATATATATATTCAAATATTTTTTGAATATTTTTCCAATTTTTTCCTTAATAAAAGTCCATGAATTATGGTTGGGATATTTACATATATTTAATGTAATTTATATCGATTGAAGGGATATATTTTAACACTCATCATGTCTGAGTAAATATAAATCAATATGATTTTTAAATATTCAATCCTCTTCCTAATAATATCGTATACATTAATTCATTAATAATGTTTAAGAAATCATGAATTTAATTATGGAATCATCTTCATGATGTGTAAACATCTTACATTTCTTAAATAATTCCATCACATACATTCTACACAGCTTGCCTCATGGAATAACCCTTTATATCATGTTGTGTGTTCACAATTATATTTTCATAGTATCAAAGAATGATACAAAATTATAGAATTTTCATGTTTGATCTCTAAATAAATAATGATAATTTTTTTTTATTATATTTATTTTGTGATCACCAACAGTCGTAGCATTGTGTGAATTAATTCAACTTTTGGAATTTTAACTTCTAAAGTTCACGATCACATTTTGAATGTTTCATTTACAAAAACTCAAAATATAAATATACCTTAAATGTTTTTAATAATATGTATGTTGTAGTGTAAACCTTAAATATATACTACATTACCACATCATGATCCTTCTTGTTGGAGTAGATCAACCGTCAATTCTTCCCCTTTCCTCTCAAACATATTTTATGAAGCTCTTATACATACTTTTTAAGGTTAGTGTGTACCATTAAAATAATAAACCCTATAGGGATTACATTTGACAACTATGATGATTGATTTTTTCCAAAGGTAGGAATCCTATATAATTTATGTTATACATAATTTTGTTTTAGATTGAAACTACATATAAATAGATTATCTTTTTCATCTCTTCTATTTTAAAGAAACATTTTAGGTTATTTTATAATTTTTCAATTTTCAATTTAATCTTAGGGAATGAATACATATTACAAATATCTAAAAAAACATCATAAATTAAATATGATCCCTTCTAGAAAACATTATATCTCCTCAAAAAATTATCTAAATGTTCTTGATCACCAGAAATATCTATGTGCATGATCAGTTATACATGGATTGTTCTTCTTCACTCCATGTATCCCTAAATTTACTAATATAGTTCTTCAATATCTCTAATAATTCAAAAATGAAAAAAGACATTCTAAATTGAATTTGAAAAAATTTTCATCATCATTAAGAGTCTTTGACAAGAAGATCAGTTCATCAATCAACACATTAAAAAAAATTACCAGAAAATTTTTTTAATCACTTATTCAATTATAAAAAATACCAAGTTAAAACTACCTATGAATTCAAATATATATTAGATAGTTTCTATTAATCCTAAAAAAAATTTCTTTAATTTATGAAAATTCTATTTCAACAATAAATATATGTATAGACTATTAACATGAATACATCAACTCTAATATAGGGTATATTTCACCACATTTTCTAGATTTTAATATATAATCAAATGAATGTTTGATTTACATCCAATGGAAAAAAAATCCTCAATCCATTCTTTTCCAATTCAATATGAAATTTCAATTATCATTATACATTGACTTCCCACAAACCATATTGAGAAAATATAAAAACTGACATCCCAAATCCTTCAAGGTAATTCAGTATTAGAAGTTTTCAATATGAAAATATAATAAGAATAAATATTAAAAAACCAATTAAATAATAAAAGTTCAAAAAATAAAATATTATTTGATGTGGGTGATAGAATATAAAAGAATAAATAAAATACAATTAATGAGTTTAAATAATTTAATGAGTGAGAGGCATTGATAGTAATGAATAAATAACTTAATGAAGAAAATAAAGAAAAATCATAAATAGTTAATTGTCAAAATTAATTTTATTTTTTAAGAAATAAGATACAAATATAAAGAAAAATTTATAACTAGATCAAGGAGATGACATAACTGAATAAACCTGAATAAAATTACATATTGAATAATCTAGAATCTGAAAGTGAGAATAGAAAAAAGTAAAATAAAAATATCAATTTAAAATTAAGGATTAGAAAATAAAAAAATGAAAATGGTTTTAAATTTATCTATAACTAAAAAACTATATATTGTAAACAAAACTCAATAATAAGAAAAATAAATTGATAAAAATGAACAAATAACAAAACATGAATCCAAAATCCCATGGGAACTAGAGAATATATATATGTCTGAGATACATAAAAAATGATATGGATTATAAACGAAAAAGTAGATAGATAATAAAAAATTAAATTTTAAATAAATTGAAAAAATATTAATTTTTAATTACATGGAAAACAAATATGTTATTTAAATTACGAATTATATTTAATAATTAAAAAATTCAACATTAACTAAATTATAAGAGAAAATATATTTCAAAATAATTAAGATGAAATCTAGAAGATATATAAATAGAATAATCAGTAAAATGAATAATATATAGGTATGAAAAACCCATAAATAGATGTAGGGTTTGGAATCAAATTTTATGAAGAAATTTTTAAAAAATGGTAAAGTGAAAAAATAAAATCAATAAATTATGAAAAATATATAATAGTATAAATAGATATGATGAAGAATATTATCTTGTTAATATTCAAAAGTAGATATTTTTGAATTAGAAAAAATACATTAAAGAAAAAAATATATTAAAATAGTAACAATACATGATCCAAATTTAAAATTTTTGGAATGTTGAAAATACAAATGGAAAATTTATAGTAAAATAAGATATTCTGGAAAGGATGAGGATTATTAAATATAAAAATAATATTATAGGGAAAAATTAAAATGAAATAAATAGTTGAATATAATAAATGATCCATAAACAAATATATAAAAATAAATCTAGAAACATATGAATAATCATAACCATATGAAATTGTTTATTAAAAATATGTAAAAAATACTAGAGTATAAAAAATTAAAATCATTACAAATATATACAGACATAAAAAAACAAAATAATATGTACATATATATAAATACATATACATATGTATAAGAAAAATATAAATTTTATGTGAAGATGTCACACCCTGAGTACAATCTAAAATATTTATCTAGAAGAATTAGTAATTTTAAAATTAAACATTAAAAAGGTGGAATAAAATTTGGAACTAAAACTTGGATGTTAGAAGATAATAGTGAATGTGGAGGAAAATATTGTCATTAAATTATAATATAATATACAGTGAAAATTTTAATATTAAATGAAGTGTCAATTGAATAATGAAAAACAATGAATTAAAAAATAAAGAAAAAAATATATTATAATTGACAAGATAAATAGGGATAAAATAAGAATCAAAAGAAAACAATCTAAAATAAAATATATAAATGAAATTTATATCTAGAGAATATAAATATAACAAAAAATTTAATTCAAATTGGAATAATGTAAAATTAAAATGTATAATAATAAACTAAAAAAGATAAAAGATTAATGTCATGATTTAGGAATCATAAGTTATTGTTGATGCATGATCATAATCATAAATTAAAAAATAAATGAATATATATTAATAAACATATAATAATAATCATCTACTATAATTTAATTTCTATCAAAATAAAAAACATAATTGAACATATAATATAGTTAAAATTTATAATATAGTGAAATAATAATTTTAATTTATAAATAGAAGATAAATATAAAAAAAATTGTGAATAAATATGTTATAAGATAAAAAAATACATAAATAATTGAGAGGATAATAATGAAATCCATATGAAAAAATAGAAATATTTTTGAAAATAAAATAACAATAATTTTTACATCATTTTAATGGATATAATTTAAAAATATAGAATAAATAATTGACATACAAAAATGATGGATTACTGAATCCAAAAAGCAAACCCTTAATATAATATTATTTATAATGAAAATTACTTAATTCAAACATGAAAACATATCCATATATTGATTAATTAATATTTAGATAGGGATGAAAAATAATGATCATTAGTAAAAATAGAAATTATAAGATTAAAAGGAAGACGAAGTTGAAAAAAAATTATTAAAATATTTAAAAGACAAAAAACATACATAAAATTCAAAAAAAAATTAAAAAATACAAAATAAATTTATAATAGAATTATATTGTATAAATATAATATAAAAGAATTATTGAATGGAAAAAATAATTTTATAAAACATACTCCCATTGAAAAAATTGATTATTTTGTTAATGTCATATCTAAAATAAGTGGAAGAATTAAATATGATAGTAGATGAGGAAGTGTATTTGAATAAATATCGATGATAAGAGATAGAAGTGGAATTTGAAAAATATAAAAGTTAAAATAAAATAATAATAAAAATAACATTGAGAAAGAATAAAGAAGAATTATAAAATATATAAAATATGAATCATAAGTAAAAAAAAGAATCCAATAAAAAAGAAATATAGATGGATGGAAATATTGTTGTAGAAATTGAACTACTATCAATAAATAAGAAATATGATTGTGTAAAAATGAACCATGTATAGAAGATAGATTTACAAATCCTGTGTTATATGTGTAATTAAAATTATAATTAGAAATATATTTTGAAGCCTGATATAACTATTATTATAAGAAAAACACAAATTCATATTTACATTGAAAAAATATTGAGTTCATTTTATAGAATAACATAATAGAAGATATAATTTAGTTTCAAGAGGAAATGTTTCAATCTAGAGGTATGCATAGACTCAATTTTGAATTAAATTAAAGCATGAGAAGAATTATAAATAACATATAATCAATATAAGTAAAATAATGATAAGAGAATGAAAAAGAATAAAAAATAAAATTATTAACAAATACAAGTAAAAATGAATAAGAATATATTGGTTATTTTGATTATAATAAGACAAGAGAAGAATATGAATTTGAAAAAAAAATTAAAAGTATTAATTTAAAAAATATGGGAAACATATGGAATATAACCATATAGAACACAACCAATGTTGGTGAATCAGAAATACAGTGATAAATATAGATATAATTTTACAAAAGCACATAATGTAGAATTATTTTCAAAAGTATTATTAGAGTAAAAAAAGAAAAGAAAATCCATTGAGAAAACAACTGGATTCTAGAAACCAGAAGTATAGATAGAAAAAAAATTGATGAAAATGTATAAGTGAAAAATATAATTCAATTATAATAACTAAAATTAAAATGTAGTTAAATATTATATAAGCAAAATATCATTTGTATAATCATTATTTTAAACAATATATTAAAAAATATTATAAATGTGATTATAAGTTAAATAAAATGATTTCGTATATAACAGAAGCTTCTAGTGAGATAAAAAAGTACAATAAAAGAATAAATTATAAATCATTCATCAAAAATATAATGAAAAAAATATATATATATATAAGAATAATTATTGAAACATTAGTTTATATAGTTACTAGAAGACACAAAAGTATATGTTTGAGAAACAATATACACCAAAGTCCAAAATCCATTATTACGACATAATGAAAATAATTATGAATTATATGTAGAAAAAATATACAGCATCCAAAAGATAAAAAAACACTATTATAATGTATAATAAAAAATTATTAATTTAAAATACAAAAAAAATAGTAGAAGTAGACAAAATGAGTTTAATATTTCTATAATATTATATAATATAATACAATGTTCTATGTTCACATGGTATCTCTTATTAATTTTCATTGATGTTTTTATCAGTCAGATATTAGGTTTTTAACATAATCATTTTATTCTATATAAATTTAACTTGGAAAAATTAATAATATGGGTAATATATGGTATATGCATCACTAAGAATTCATAAATTTATTATATATTATTTCTTGTATTATAAAATTAGTTCTCAATTACAAAAACTAATGAATCTTATTATAATTGAATGTAATAAATAAAATTTTTATTTATGAAAAATAGTAGCTTATAACATTAAATATGAATGTGTGACACATAGGTTGATCATATTTATTATAAACACGTTTAGTTAAATATTAAGGTGTTTTTATATAATGACTCAAATGAATTACCATAAAGAGATAATTGTTTTTACTAGAGAACAATTTCATTTATAACTATTAGGATAACATCATTAACGTATTTCCAATCTATTTCAGTTTAATTGTATAAAAAAATTATATTATTTTATGTTTAATATGTATATTACATGAAAGATAATTTGAAATATTAATATATGTTTATCAATGTGTGATAATTGGAAGGGTATACTTTCTATATGGGAGAGAGATGTTTGATCCCATATTATTTTTTTTGTAAATATTTATTATTAACAATGATTCAACTAAAATATTACATCAATTTAACCAATATTATAATATAATGTTTAACAATAAAAATATATCAAAAAAATTGTTTCATTGTTAAATAATTAATTTTTTAAAAAATATGAACATGATTATATATTTAATCCAAATATAATTTTCATATAATGAACTATGAAATTAATACTATTATTCTACTTAAAAATTTAATATTAATAATCAATGAATATATCTTATACATTATTAATTTATATTTATATTTTCAAATAAATACATGTAGGTATTGTAGATATATTTTGCTTACCTAATGGCTCATGTAATAGAAATATCATATCTATAAGAATAAATATTCAATGAAAATAAATATTAAACATAAAACTCCATTTTTCTAAATAAAATATATAGATCATTTTTAGAATACTATGTGAATTAATGTTCTATGATTCAATAAGTTTGAACATTATGTAAGAGAAAATATATTCATTATAATGGACAATGTGGACATAGAAAATATCACCATTATTATAGTAACATGTCCATTGTAATACTAATGTAACCACAAGGGATTATAGTATAAATAATGGTATATATAAAATATTATCAATGATATAATATGAATATATGTATATAAAAATAACGTAAATGGATAATTATAGTATCTTAAAATTTTATTTAATTGTTTAGTGGAAATGCTTTTTTAAAATAATAATTCATATTTTTAAAATATTTGGAAATAATACTATTTTTGAAAAATTGTTTCTTCAATGTATTATTTTTTCTAATTTGAAATATTTTTATTTAAAAAATATTATTAAACTATGAGTTTAATTTTTAGTTACAACAAAATATAATTATGGTATGTTGTTTTTGGGGCTTTTTATAGAAAATAAATAAATGCATATAATATGACACATAAATGATAACAATGATATAATAACACAAAAACATCCCTCGTTATGTTTGTAATAGTTTTTTTAACACATGGTATGAAATAGAATCTTATGTTACAAAATAAATCAAAATTTTGATTATTTTCATAAAACAAATTATATGAACTATTTTCATCTAAAATATGCCTTCTTTTAGGTGACAATATATTTTCTACCCCATTAAAAAATGAATCCAATAATTGCATCCATTGACTAAAATATAATAATATTCGCATCGAAATACACATAAACAACCTGCATATGTATTTTTATTGAAGACCACAAATATTCAACGTGGTGGGTGCTTAAGAAATTTTCTCTCTCAAATGATCTGTAAATTTCTATAATCTCTAGAAAACATAAATATTTTGTTATTCATTATTTATTCGACTAACTCATGTTCCAACATAATCATATTTTATAGGTTCTCTATATAACTAATATTTTTATTACTTATTATATATTCTTTTTCCATATCCTCTTTTTAGGTATCATACACGTAGTCATTTTTTAACACCTTTTTGGATGAAATCGATATATTATAATCATTTTATTCATATATGGTAACAAAAGATTACAAACATACTAATATTTAATATTATTTAGTTTTATATTTTTAAAATTAAATTAAAATTACTAAATTTTCTTTAATCACTCATACTATTTCCTATGAAACTATAGATAATAGATATAAAATAAAACATATATTTTATTTCCATGAATAATAATCATAAAGTATTTATTATGGAATATAAAATCTCATGAATATAAGAGGGAACTATTACCATGAAATTTTATTTGATTTGGAATGTGTAGTCAATGATAGGATCTTAATAACAAACCATTTAAAGATCCAAAAACATTTTGTGGAACACATCCTCATGAATCAAAATTATAATAAATGACACATAGTAAGACAATTGATTAAATTCCAGGTAAAAGTATGATAAATTAATATTATAATGTTTTATAATAATTAATTAATAAATAATAATATTTATAATAATGAATATTAGAGTATATCTATGCTACTCAGATATATACTAAGTTGAATCACATTATATATTATCTCTATTAGATAAAAATAATTTTTTTAATATATAATAATTTATGGATTGTATAATATTCTTTATAAGTATATTTCTCTATTTCTACTTTCTTTTTTATAATTTACCTTATCAAAATCCCCTTTTTATTGATTATCAAATTATAGGTCAAATTTTCTCTTCTATGGAATGAAATTCTATTAATTTTTAATTTCTTTTATTTGTAAGATATTAATATATTTTTAGTTATAAATCTCACAATTCTTACATTTTGGTTATTCTGGGGCATTTTTAAACTAATTGATAGGATTTATATTTTTTCCCTTTATCGTAACATATAATAATGGTAAGGGGAGTCTTTATAAAAGTATTATTGACCAATTTTGCTTTTTTAAAGTATTCCCTACAATCATAGATTATTTTATCCAATGAAAATTCTATCACTTAAACATATATTATTCCATAGAGTGTAGTTTCATAGGATTAAAATTCATTGTATCATTTATATTAAATATTTTCTTATATTCCATTAGTACAATGCCTATATGGTTTCTCTCACTCACTCACTATATCTATGTATAAACATATAGATAATGTTCATTCCCTATTTACTAGTTTTTCATATGTTTTTTATATTTCATACTACTTTTTTTGTGTGTGTTTTAGATTAACATTCTTAGATATCATTTTTTCTTTATTCTCTCTTTGATCAGATATTAATTCAATATGATTGTGAATTTTCAGGGAAATAATTTACAATTAAATTTTATCTTTTCATTATCTATGAAATTATTTTTATTTGATTTAATACCCTATATTAAAATATTTTTTTTAAATTTGTTATGATTATATCGATTATTTTGTAATGGAAATAAACAATCATTCATGAACCTATATTTTTGTTTTACAATTTATATTATTATGTTACCATGTTCTATTCAATTGTTCATCATTATTTGAATGATTCATATATATTATATATATATTATATATGAATTTTAATATTATTATCTAATAGTTGGGACAATAATTTTAAATCCCTAAAATGGATTAGGTAATGCACATATCACATTAGATATTATATATGCTGAATGAGTTGATGAGACCGACACTCTATGATAAAATTCTGTAACACATGCTTTATATACATTCTTTGATAAAAAACTCTTTCATCCCACTAATGTGACCATTATTATTACATTACAAAAATATAATATTTAAATACAATTAAATACAATGATCTTTTATGTTTAATTATTTTTATAATTAGGAAAACATTAAATAACAATATCCATGTTCTCTGTATCTAAGAGTCATTCTTTACACTATAAAATAGAATGCTTAATTAATATAAATCTTTCAATATCTCCTAAAATTCCTTCAAACAATATACACCCACATCCACCTTATAAGTGAAATTTTATTCATCACATGTGAAATGAAATCATTTGAAAACGGTGAGATTAAATTCTATGAATGGGTATACCTAGTCGATCACCTAAAATGAGTAGATGGGTATTCATAGAAAAAGTAAAAATCAACAACCTAATAATGAATATATCATAAATTATGAAATATTTTATGGACAAATATGAACTGAGTAAAAAATTATCAAATCCTGATTCAATATACCTAATATATGAGGTCATAACATAAACATATAAAAAATATTAATAGTATTGAACAATCATGGAAATGTTTCATAAACAAAAATAAAAGGCTTCATAGAAATGTATAACTACCATAATTCTAGACAACTAGGTTATAGTATATAATGAATCAACCCAACATTCCAATAAAAATGTAGAGTAGATACAACTACCTAATACCCATAGGGGAATATGCATCACTACCAGATTCACATAGTGGATTAAACATTCCATTCTCAATTAAAATAATAATATCATGAGATATAAAATATTTATTAAAGAATTATATATATATATATAATAACTATCATTAAATACCTATAAATATGAGTGACACTTGAAAGTAATCATTCATCATGTCACACATGCCTTATAAAATTAAAATAAGTTTCATTCATCATTTCAATATGTTCATGTGGAATGAATGTTTTTTTCATATACTTTCAAATGTAATCACATAAATAAAATAATTATTATTCATTCCATAATTGTAATAATATATACCCATGTGAAATAACTAGTTATCAATATATCTTTTGTAACTTTATCGGAAAATTCCATTAAAAAATAATAATAGTGAATATGTTATTAAATCTATATAGATAATTTTTATATTATTATTTCAATATTTTATATAATCAACTAATGTATAAAATTTATGTTAAAACCATTTCAAAAATATAACAAGTGATTCCATAATTAATGTCATTGGAAGAAAAGTTATTTTTATTCATGGTGAATTGAAAAATAACAAAATTAAATTTTTGGAGGATTTCATTATAAAATATTTCAAAAAACATTAATAATTATCGAAAAAATTTGACAAAATTTTTAACGTTCAAAAAACAATTATTCAATAATGTGATTTGAATACATTTGAAAAAATTTAAATTTTAAAATATTCATCAATATCATCAAATTGGGATTAATACATAATAGTTTTAAATAAATGAGGAAAAAATGTTGAAAAAAATTTTCATATGAAGATAATCTGAAAGAAATCATTGAAAATGAATAATTTCTATTAAAATAAATGTGTAGTGGAAGATATAACACATTCATTTTAAAGGATTGAAAACATTTTTTTATATATTCAAATATATAGGTCAAAAACAACATCATTAAACTATTAAAAACATAGTTTTTAAAAGACGATAATGGAAATATGGATTTCATATAAGATAACATATATTTAAAATACCTTTCATATTTTATAATATTAATAGGAAAGGAATGTATGGATAATTATATGAACCATTCATTAAAGAGGATATGAAATATTCACAATAATGATGCACTTTTGGGGAAATAAATTGTTATAAATACAAAATATCTAAAATTGAGATTCATTTTAACCATGATATGAAGTGAATTTACCATGTGAAATAATAATTATTCGGAATAATCTGATTCTAGTAGAATTAAGTTCAAGAGAATGCATTATTACTCAGTTAAGGGAGTTAAGTTAATATGAAACCATTCATTTTTGGTATTTGCTGAATGAAAAAAAAATTATATGAGAACAATATAAGTATATTCAAACCCCATTAATTAAATGAAAATAGTAAAATATATTTTTTTGTAGATGATACCCCATTACAAAGGAAACATGGTTTATATTGTTAAATATGTCTCATTGGATTAAATTCTTATATATAAAACCATTTCCATTTTTCCCGATATATTAAAATGCACTCTAATAATCTATATAATAGCAATAATTATCATCATTAACAATTTCATAACCTTTTATATGTATATATACATTTTTAAAATTTATTTTTTAATATAAAAAATAAGCATATTAGTAATTTATTATTTATTTTCAACATTGGGAGTGAGTGATCTTGAAAATTTTAAACTATTTATTAAATTATATTATAGTTCATCATTCAACTATAAAATTCCTCAGATTACTAGATCAATAAATTAAAATTTCATGAATATATAAAATAATTTATAATGTTATAATATTTTTATATTGTAGTTCTAGTAATAATCCATAATTATTAATTCAATGAAGAGCATGTTTTGTTAATTCAAAGAAAGATGTGGGGTTTTTTGAAATGAGGTATTAAATATTTATAATATGATTATAAAATCATAAGAATATCATTATTTAATTATTTATATCATATATTTTATGAAATATTATTCACTTATTCATCCATGATATAAATTTTTATCATTTTTCATGTATGTTGTTAAACAAAATTAAATAAGAACAGACCTTAAATATTAGATCATTATGAAGTGATTACTTTAAATATTAGAATAAATGAGGAATAATTATCTAATTTGCTGTTTTATATTGTAATATATCATAAAAATAGATTATTAGATGGATAATATAACTTATAAGATATTCTTACATAATAAGATGATAGTAGTTTCAACCTTAGTATTCCCTTTTTCAATGATTTAATTTAAAACATTTTTCCACATATTTTTATTATGGTACAATGTTTTAGATAATATAACTCTAATAATTTAATTAAAAAATTAATTATTCCTTAAATATAATATTACATTATTATATAAAAGTTGTTTATTAAAAAACACACCATTAAATATAGGTGGTAGTGTCCATGTATGTGTGGTTGATGATTTCATTTCCCATAGAACAGGATAATGAGTAGTATGGTTTGTTTTTAAATAACCCAAGGAATGTTATAAATATCATACATTAATATTAAATCCCCAATTATAACAATACTTATGATTAAGTGATTTAATATTTATCATGTTTCATCATGTAGGAAGTAGTATGCATATATGCATGATTGAGTTTTTAACATTACATTTTAGGGAGGGGAATGGGTACATAAAATATTTTATACTAAGAATAACAATAAAATTTAAATAATCATATATTTTCAAAATTATCATTATTAAAAACATCATTTTGATATGGTGATGAAATGTAGAACATACTGATTCATGGTGGTGGTAGACTTCTTGTACGCATGATCACCGTTCATTTTTTTTAAGTGGGCAATGAACAAAAAATGTTTATTTGTTTAATATAATAAATTTTTTATTAGTTATATTTATTCATATATTATAATGTTGTTTTAAATTTTTAATAGTAATAAGTAATCTATATTATTAAGAAAGAAGTAATAGCTGTATTTATATATTGAGTTCTCTCAAAGAAATATCCTTGGGAATATAGGAAATAAGAAAACTAATGATGATAATGGATTAAGAAAATATGATAGAGTTCAGATGGGAAAAATGTAAAAGTTTTAAGAAGAATTTTTTTGGTTAATGTGTAACATGATGTGGTGGATGTTATCCAACATATATGTGAATCAGAGGAAAATTTTGGAAGCCTACATTACAGATTCAATAATATAAAGTTACAATTAAATGCTCTAAGGAATAGTGTTCAATAAATGAGAATGGGATATGGTATTTTTTTAAGATCCATCACAACAATTCCATTAGAAATATTGTTTAAGTTATTTTGGACTATTTCCTCAATGTAATTTTTTTTATATTTATTAATTTTATGAGGGTAAATAATGTTCAACCTCAGTCATTACATTCAATGAGAAAAAATAAATTTTCATTTATAACTAATTTGTTCCTTAGGATTTAAATTTTAATATTAATTATATATAATAATGTTTTAAATAGTGGATATTTTTATTTTATAATAAATACATATAACTTAAAAAAATGGTTTTCAAAAAAATTATGTGTTCAAGATTAAGACTATTCTATAAACCGGACATATCAATATTATCAATTTGTATAACACAATGATGTTTATTATTAAAAATAATTATTCTTTTATATAAATTAAAAAATATATTTTTACATTTAAATATTTACTTAAATGAATGATTAAAAATATATTCCATTAGAATTAAATAATTAATATACTTTTAAATGGTTAAATGATGTGTTTTTAGGTTTAATACAATATCATTGATATTTATAAATTTATTCTATAAAATATTTTTGGATCAGTGACAATGTTTTTTAAAAAATAAGCTCTTTCATATATACATATTAAGGAATAAAAGTCACAATTTTTAACAAATAAATTATTTTTATATATTCATCAATAAATAACTTGTCTGAGAAAAATCCAAAGAATTCATAAAACGTCTTTTATAAATTGTGAAATTAAAATTGAGGTTTAATTTTTCAATTAAATAATCTACAATTTTAATATTAATTTATAAAAAATATATTTAAGTAAATATTTATTATTTGTAAATACATTTTTCAATATATAATCCTATTAATAATATATCCTCTAATGTCATGAATTTTATTTAATAATACCTATAATTTTTTATAATTTTTTTCTAGTAATTGTTATTCAATGTTTTGTTCCTTTTTAATTTTGGGCATTGTGTATAATATATATTTTTTGATCATCTTGCATATTTATAGTAAAAAACATATACCTAATCTTAATGGTGTCACATTTCCCCTGAAAACATTACATCGATTAAATGTTAATTATTACTCATTAACGAATGTAGATGATGGAATTTTTAAGATATTCATCATTTGTAATATATCTTCTAATATGCTAACTTCCTAACTCTCTAAGGTTTTATCATGTAACTTTTCTGTCTTCAAACAAAATTATTCATTTATATAATAATTTATCCTTGAATATATATACCCCAATAATTTATTCTTGATATAATACCTCTCCCCAAAACATTTGAATCTATAATTACTTAAACCATAGTAAATTCATATATTATTTTAAAAATTAATTCTATCATTAACCTTTAAATGGTATTACTGATTAGTTCATTTTGTCACACACTAGTTAATATAAATACCATCCTCCCAAAAAAATAATAAACATCAAAAAATTAATATTGATCATTTTTTGTAAATAAATAAATATTTAAAAGGATATTGTTACAATCTAACATAGAACTTTAAACAACAATCAACACTTTAATACCTCAAAATCAAACATATGTGGAACATTAGATTTATCCATACCTCTATCATGTGTTCTTAAATTTTTTTCCAAATAAATATTATCATTACATTAAATCAATCATCAATATTGTTGATACTAGTTAATATAATATAATATTACATTAAAGATGATAGAATGATTAATTTTCCTTATATGATTAACATAATACTATAATATCATTTATAAATATCTTTTACTAATGAACACATATACGAGTATCAATGATAGAAATGAATTATGATTTTATCCTAACTACCATATTTCAGAATAAGAAAATCACAATTTGTATCATAATAAAAATATACTAAAATTATAATCCATTTTAGTATGGTTAGTTTTTCTAAGACTTATTTTTTTTCTAGATTAAATATTTTCATGACATCATTTTTGTGATTTTTTTAAATAGAGACTAAAACATTCAATTAGTTGTGTAATAACCAATTGAATTTGATTAAATGATCATATGAATTTCTGATATAAATACAATGATTTATATTACAATGAAAAATTAATTTTATATTAATATAATACCATTTTAAATTAGTCACAATTCGTTCAACCTATATCATTCTTGGATATTCTGTGGAAAATGTTTTTGTTTCTCATAAATCATAAACTAATACCCTAATGTAATTACTAAATAACTACATTGTAATGGATTTTATATATAAAGGAATTAAAAAACCATATCTACCTAGAGTGTGAAACCATCTATGAAGTCTTAGGACCACTCCTCATACACCTCAGTGAAGAATGATTCAATGATTAAACAACTTTTTCAAGGTTTTTATCACTATATGAATATGTAACATTGATGTACTCACTTAAAGAAAACCATATAATGATTAAATTTTGAAGGATTTCATATGATAAAAACATTACAAAAACATTGGGATATTTATCTACACATTAAATTATCTATAATTGATAAATAATTTCTCTCATAGTAAACCAAAAAAAATATGTTTAATATAACCAACCAAATTGTTTATTGTTAATTATAGTTATATGATAAATCTTAACCAATTAGTCTTTAATGTCCATTATAACTATTAATTTATCATAATTTAATAACATTTAATCAAACAATGTTTTCTAAACCCTATTCCGATAGCCACTAAGTCTTCATATACACAGAAAATAGGATCCAGTATAAAAACACTTTTCTTACCAACATTATATAATACGAGTTCATTAAAAATAATAATATGATACAAAAGACTAGTTGAATTGTGTGTTTTTTATAATATTTGGAGATTATTGCATTTAACACTCTTTAAGATTTATGAAGATCTGAAGTGTTCTTTTCAATAGGTAATAGGAGAAACGAATAAACCATGAATAAGAACATATCAACTTTTATAGTAGTTTAGGACACAAATATCCCTTATTCTACTCCACCAATGTTATATCTATGAGTATGGTGTTATTCATTAGAAATGTTGTTTATCATATGACCTTCAAATCGATAACTATGTACTGTCACTTGAAAACATTACAACAACTCTACACAGTGCCTTTTGGTTCTTTTACATGGAACCCATTATCAATAACTTATAGGATGAACTTGAAACATTACCACAACTAAGTACGAGGAGTTGAAAATCTAAGAAATCAAAAGAGTTTTATTTTTTTATCGTATGTCTGGAACATCATAATTTTAGTAAAAACAGAATGAATATAGTTCATCTTCTTCCATGATGAATGTCCTTTCAAATTGAATATCTTTTAAGAGATCTTGGTAGCAAATAATCTATTATTTGAATTAAAAATAATTAACATTATGAGGTCAAAATTTTTATCCCGAAAGAATAACTTATTCAAAGAAACAGTTGATTCCTTCATTCGTTGAAGAAGATCTATAGGGAAGAGATTCAATTAGAACATTTACATTAATATTGTATGTATCGTGTGTTAATAGAGAAAAGATCGTGATCATATATATTGATTTACATTGGCTGAGAAAATCCAGGAAATGATGTTTATATATCACTAATATTCAAGGATTAAATCATTCAATAGGGTCGGGACATTCTATAGAAGTGTGAGTGATTTTCTACATATAATATAATTCTATGAATATTTCATAATGAGACATTTAATCATCCATGGAATAGATATTAATTTATATTTCATTATATCAATACAATTAAATAAATATGGAAAAAATTGTGGATAAATATATCTATCATTTAATAACCAATCATTGGGTTCAATTACCTAGCATAGGGTTCCTTTGCATAGTGTAGGTATCAAAAGTAAAATTGGGATGACGATTCATATGTTCATCCTCCCACCATATGTTTGATTCTAAATGTAATCATTCACCAATTGAAGGGTACAAAAAGTGATTCCATTCTTCAACATTGGATTGTTAATCCATTATTTTATCCATGCACAGGGTTGTCAATCTATAAGATTATTTTTTATGGAATGATATTTTTTCACCAACCTCATTCATTGAATGTATTGTATGAACACTATTTATAGAAAACATGGTAGTGAGTCATATTCTATAAAAAAGATACATACATTCATGATATAAATTTTCCTAAAACATACATAGAGAAACATTATTAGAAAACACATAGAGAATTTGTGATCATCAAAATCAAAATATATTACAAAATATTTCTGAGACAATACATTCCCAAAATCTCTCCCTTTTTGATGATCACAAAACCAATGATGCAATTTAATGAAAACATAGTATTTTAAGTACTTCAAAATAATAAATTATTTTCTTTTCTTGGTATTATTTCTATTTCACATGCATATATTAATGAATGAAACAAATATATTCTTCTAAATTTATATTTTTTTGTTAACCCAATTTTCACCCATAAAAAATTAACTAAAATTTAATGAAATTTAAAAATTATAATTTTTTTTAAAAAATATGTAATCTTATTATTCTAAAATTTTCACCCCCTTTTTAAAAAAAATTAATTTTAAATAAAAATGATACAATACATATTTAAGGTTTCAATAAATAGTAAATTAAATTTTGTTAAATATTTTATAAGATAATATATTTAGAATGAGCATTTTTAAAATTTCACATAAATAATAAAACAATAACATTAAACAAAATATATAAAACTCGTTGAGGTAATTTTAATGTAATGTAATTTAAATCATTCATCATGCATTATTTTAAATGATCTCATTCAACAATTAGCATAAGAAATACATTTAAAAAGATATTCCTCATCCAAATTCATTGGATAGTTCTAAATCATCATTATGAGAGGGTACAATAAGATGAGGAGTTGATAAGGATTCAACATTTATATCTTGTAACCTCACCAGAAACTCTAAAAATTTTTTCTTAAAACATATGTACATTTTTATATAATCTTATCTGAGGCTTGAAAAATCCCCAAACTATCAAACAAATTTATCTTTACAAACTCATGAATCAATTATCTAATATGATTGAATGTATAAAAGTGATGTTTTATTTGATGAATAAGTTGTCCATACCACGATTTCCTAGAGGTTAGTTGACTAATCGTACATCATTGATAATATAAAAAAATATTTAGATGACTGCTTTAGCATTGTTGAGTGTGCATTTTATCATTTAAATATAGTTAAAACAATATATATTTTATCAAATCATCTATTCCAATCTAGATTTGTTGATGTGGAGATGTTTATTATTTAATAACATCTTTATGTTACAAAAAATTTCCCAAATCAATAACATTTTCTCATCAAAATAATATATTTTAAAATATTAATTGATTATGTTTCAAAACATAATAAAAAAATTCAAATAAAATCATCAATATCTCCCAAGGAAACAATAGTTTATTCAATAGTGATGAATTCAGTTTGAAGTGCATTAATCATAGCTAGTGGCACAATTCAATTTTTGATATCATCCACTTTATTCTATTCAAATTTTAATTCTTATCTCAATAATGTCTTATTTTTATTTAACCGATAGATGTTATAATTCATAACTTCAATATTAATTTTTATGGAGTTAAATGGAATTATAGATTGTGATCAAGATTGTTGTCTAGATACCACTAACACCAACATTGTATCTCCCTCAAGAACTGTAGTTTGAAGCCCTTATTTCCTTCTTCATAATGAAGACATCTTTGCATATATTGATTTTTCAGAACAAGAGATAGATTATCTTTGATTTTTAACTACAGATAAGGAAACAATTCTCATGATGATCTTCCCCTACATAAACATTACCAAAATCCTTACTCACTCTTTCCATTTGATCATCATATTATTTATTATTTAATTCATTCCCATCCACTACCTTAAAATGTTATCTAATATTCTTCTCATTTGAGTCAGATCAACCTCTTCAGTTTTTGATTTGGATTATTCCTTGGTCCTGTGTCTAACTTAAGTAATAAATGGTAAAAATATATTATACCTCTAAGTATTGTTCGATATCATTTATTTTTCAACAATAAAAATGAGTAACAGACCACCATAAGAATATCTCTTGGATATCATAATTTTCCTAACATTCTAGAATTAAAAATATTACCATGGTTGAACATGATACATAATGAAATGTCCATTTTTTACATATATGAGTTACAAGAGACTAGGAATCCATCCAATGTGATAGAATGAAATTTTTTATTCTTTATGATAGAAATAATAATTGTAGATTATCATATACTGACTAAAATTTAAAATTATATTTAAAAAAAGCAGATGTTACATCTCCTAACAAATGTTTTTCCACCAATGTAGTTATTGGTAAAATTTCTTACTGGATAAACATTATTAAGACATTTTTACCTGAATCATGGTAAACATTCATCATCTTATGGACAGTTTATCATCCAAATAAATATATCATTATATCCTCCAATTTATGTATTACATATCTTATATTTCTTATATTGAAATGAGATTCCACTCTATGGGATAAACCAGCAACATTTCTATTTTCAATGGGGAAATATATAATTCATAATGGGAAATGATATATACATAAATATATTCATCACCTATAAAAGTGAAATAATAATTTCTATAAAACACTATTAAATTAATTTCTAGCACAAAATACATATTACAATCTCCAGAAATAAACTCAAAACCTTGAAAATCTAATTGTGTTCTTGAGTAATAGATTATCATTATTTAACAAATAAAAATCTATTACATTTCCTTGAATAAATTTTTGAAACATTAAATAATGTAGGAAACACTCATTTAGAGTAACATCATTAACTCTAAAATTGTTTCCATTACCAAGTTTTTTAGGATTAAAGGATTAATTGTTAGGGTTTCAGAAAATTTGAATGAGAGTATCTCTATAATTTGAAGGGTCGGAATGGAGTAAGAATGAGAGTGGGATAAGTATGATTTCTAGGTGATGTGGTATGGTTTTTAACATTTATTACATGTTGTAATGATTAAATTTTCAATACTGAAATGAATAATTTTATATCCAAAGACAAAAAAATATATTTTATTTTAACAAATAACCAATAAATTACTAAATAAAGATAATTGATAGAGAATTTAACAAAATAAAATAATAAATATTTATTTAAAATTAAATATCTGTAACTCCCCCTTAACAAAACTAGAACTAGAATTGGAAAGTGGTTTGTTATAATTACCAACTAAATGCTCTTCGGTATTTATTATTTCTAAATATATTTCCATTTTATCAATATGAACTATTAAAAAATGATTTTTTATATCAATATTCGCAGTCCTATAGTGACAATTAAAATTTTTTAAAATATTTATATCACATGTATTATAAAATAAATTTTGAATTTTAGGAAAATTAATTCCATATTCTAGTAAGGTGTGTTTCATCAATACCACATGTGCACAAAAACTTTTAGTTGATATATAGTCTTCTTGAACTGTTGAAAGGGGAATTGAATGAGGTTTATTATGAAACCATTATACCTATGATTTCCATAAAACTAATCGGTTCCTAATGTGATTTATTAACTAATATACATTCATAAAAATCAAAACATAAATATTATATTATATTAAAATCATATTTATCTGGTTAAATTTGAGACTGAAAAATTGTTCCTCCTAAATATATATTAATCCATTTGAATATTGTAAAATAGAATTATTTTGGATTTGACTGAAATATAGCACAAAGAAATTTAGAATACATTTTTTATGGTCTGTAGTAGTGAGATACAGTTAACATCCAATCATTCTTCTGTATAACATATCTCCAAATTTTTTTCAACTTCATCTAAATCATGTTTTACATTTGAACACATGGAATTTTTGTTGGTCATACTACTTTAAAGTCTAATATATTTTAATAAATCAAAATTATATATAATTTTATTTAAAATATATTCATTATTTTTTTTGATATTTTTAAATAGAAAGAAGCAATTTTATTCTCCCAGCATACACATTTAAAATTATATTTTCATTTTCATGAAAATGTATTGAACTTTTTTTTATATTTCAACAAAATATATCATTATAAACATAAATTTTTACTAATATAATATTCAAAAAAATATTTCATTTAAAAGAATAGGATATACTAATCAGAAAAAAATCCTTGTTTCTATAAAATTGATTTTAATCATTAATACCATGATATAGCTTCTTCTTCAGGACATAAAATGAATATATAAATTAAGAAAAATAATTTGGTTTTTGAGGGTTTTCAAAACCCTATGGTTGTTCAACATGAACATCTAATATTAAATATGTATTTAAGAAGGAATATTTAAAATTCATTTGATATAATTTAAATTCATAATTTATGAACAAGATAAAAGGATTCTAATGGATTCTAATCTAGATAACGGTGGAAAACATTCCTCATAATATGTTCCTTCTTCCTGATTGTGTCTTTTTTCGTCTAATATAGATTTGTTGTGGGTAAATATCCCTTGATTATATTTTTTATTTTTAATTATCAATTTACTTCATATTTTTGGATAATTGTTTGGGTTTTCTACTAATTCACATCCTTCATTTCATCTAAATTGAATTAGTTATTCTTGAATGGATAATAACCAACTCACTTCTTATAAAGCATTTTTAGAAGACATAGGATTAAACTAGGATATAATGGCCATGAATATAGATATAATTCCAATATTTCTTGTAATTTTAATTCATGTTCCTAGGTCTCATATAATAGTTTCTGAGGGATACATATTTTTTATTCTAGTGTGTCTAGGTAATACACTTTGTGGTTCTTCTGTTCTATGTATTTCTAAACTATACTAAATTTCAATAATTTTGTTTTCATATTTATTCATAGTTGAATCAATAGTCATGTATTGAAATGATTAATTAATTTCATATGTTAGGTCATTATTTTTATTAAATGGATTAGTTTCATTAAAATTAGTATAAACCTATTCTCCAACAATCATCAAAATTTTATTAAACACTCTATAGGCTTGTAACGTCCATGATCTGGGTGCTAGACAACAGGTGCCCTGAACCAGGACGGTCAAATGACCTCATGCAAATTTTCCCTAACACCAGAGACTTATGACTAGCAATGAGGGCCTAGGTCTGATATTGGGGAAACAATGCCCTCTTTTTTCAAAGTGAAGCATAGTGGATAAAAGCGAAAATGGACAATAGTACATAAGTAAAAGATGGAAATAAACATATATATATGATGATGCAATATGGACTATCCCATGAAAGCAGTCAAAATAGGATACACTAAAATTAAATACAATATAGTACAAGATACAAGTACAACAAATCATAACAAAACAACATAAGAAGAACTCAAGAGCATCGCATGCCTAATCTTTGTCACATTCTATCCTACTCTACAAAAATAATCATGTACTTGTATTGGAACACTTTCCCTTATACACACCTATAGAAATATAATATATTTGGGGCCAAGACATGTCCAAAACATGGTGTGAGAAAAAAATCCCAGTAAGCAACCACCAAAGGCTTGTGCCCAACTGACAGTGAATTTGTGAAACATTAGTGTGCAGTAATGAAATGTAGTAAACTGGGAAGTAATCAAAAGTAAACTTCTCTACGAGTTACATTTCCATTTTACTAATTATTTATCAATTCCAGGATTTTTTTTATCTTGGAAGGTACAACATAATAAATCACCCCAGGGAATATCCAATGTAGACTTTGTCTGTCGATATGAAAATTCGTACCCTCATGTAATCAGAATTGAATCCTGCAGCTGAATTCCCATAGTCATAATCAATATTTCTATCAGGCATATGAGGTGTCACCCACAGGCACAAGAGCTACTGCATACAGGCAGGAGAAAAGATTCTATCAGGCTAAACGAAAGTCTTCCCTTAGGCTAAGAAAAAAACATGGCCAATCCTAAACTTATAAGCAAGCAATTTATATACATTTTCAATCAAAAAAACAGAGCATGCTAAAATTTACATTACACCCACGAGTATCCTGTGCAAATGGCTAAACAAGGGAAACGCACCCATGGGGTGGCCCAGGATCAAAGCAACGATCCAAAACAACAGTTTATACATAATTAATAAATTACCTATTCAATTCTATACATTTTATCAGTTAAGGCATTAGCCATATGACCCGCAAAACAAGGGTTCATTGCTTAATAGTACAAAAAACACTTAATAGTTGGAATTAAACACCAGACCACCTACCTCGATCTCCTCTGATCAATATACATGAGAAACGCCTCCTGAAGCACCCGAGAATTGCATAGATCCTGGAGAAACATTTCCCCATTCAAACTAAAATATCATCCACTCATGAAATGATTGGAAAGAAACACACAAGGAGAGTGAAGATCTTACCCACAGAGTCCATACCTTATCGTCAGTGAGGAATCAGAGTCCCGACATTCTGTTGGAAACTCTTATATGGTTCGGCCATTATCATGTGGCTACCCATTGTTCTATGCCTCCTCTGTTGAAAGAGGAGGCTACTGCCGGTTTATAAAAATAAAAAACAACTACACGGGGATTACTCTAAAGCATAGGGTGTGAATTTTCCATTTGTTAACTATTCCTCTAGAAGTTAATATTCACTGTCACACTGTTCATCTGTTGACATGAGTACACAGCGTGTACTATTGCTCAGCTGTCAACAACTCCCACCACCTTACTGTTCACCTGCCAGCTGATTACATGGCGTGTAAATACCAACTACGTGTCGCGTTGTTAGTTTTTACACCATTCATCTAAAACAGTCCAACATGCCCTGTGTACTCAATCCACATAGAAAAGAAAACTGTGTGTCTAAAAGTACATGGCGTGTACCCCAAATGTTTTGAATTTTTCCCAATATTCCTTATTATCTCAAAAAAACATATGGAAAAATGAATAGAACAACCACGTACCTCAAGAATAAGAACAATGTTATTATAAAATTTACCTCATAAAGCAATTCGACCCTAAATTTCCCTTCCAACAGTGGTGATGATAAAGCTGAGAACAACAAGGGCCACTGAGCTCATACGTCGGTCTCCGACTCCAAGGATTTGACATGCACTCATCCAGGCTTCCATAGCACCCATATGAGAGGAAATGATCTTCCATGGAGAACCATCATGCTCCAATCATCAATATGAATCATATGATCTTCAAAGGATGCATCAGCCTGAACTTCAACATCCTTAAACAAAAAGACGTGAGACTAGTATGAGTGATAATGGTGCTGCTGAGATACATGGAATATGTCGTGCATGGCCCAGTAACTCTGTGGTAACTGCAACCGATAGGAAATCGGCATGACTCTCTCTAGAATCTCCAACAACTCTACATACCTCGATGAGAGTTTACACTGTCTCCTTATCAGCATGTGCCTCATCCTCGTTGAAACATGCAAGAAAACCGGATCCCTGGCCAAAAACTCCAAGGGTTGTTTGCGGTGATCAACATATGATTTCAGATGAGACAGTGCAGTAGCCATCCGCTTCTGAATCAACGGGATCTGATCTGAAGTCTCCTACATGAGACTTGGCCTACCGTAAAAAGCCTCATAAGGTTCCATTTAAATAGTTGATAGAAAAGTATTAATGTAGGAAAAATCGACTAGGTATATGTGTTTTATACCAAGATCCTCCAATGTACAAGACACATTCACGGAGCATGTCCTCTAGCACATGTATCATATGCTCTTGCTGGCCATCGGTCAAATGGGTGGTAAGTTATTCTCAGAAGCACCTGTGTACCTAGATCCATATGAATACTGAGCCAGAAACATGATATAAAATGGGTTTCCCTATCTAGAATGATAGAACAATGGACCCCATGAATACGTACTACCTCTCAGATATACAACTTTCCCATTCTCATCAAGACTGATGGTCTCCTTGATCATAAAAAAGTAAGCGACCATTGTGAGTGTGTCCACAACAACCCATATGGTATCATTGCCTCGAGGTGACCTCACCAACCCACTCACGAAGTACATAATGAAATCATTCCATTTCCACTCCGGAATCGGTAACTGTTGTAACAGTCCTGGTGGCCTTTGATTCACTTCCATCAACTAATAACAAGTGGAAAATCTAATAACAAAACCTGATACCTCTCTTTTCATATCTGGCCACCAATACTGATGTCTCATGTCACAATAATTTTTGGTAACCCCAGGATGAACTACCCAAGATGAAACATGAAACATCCTTATAAACTCCTCACATATAGCCCCTGTAACCCACACTTGTCCCTAGATACACAGTACCTTTTCATCTACTATCATCGAACTGGGAGGAGGGTCCTCACTTGTCACCGACTCCCATAGAACTAGGCCTTCCGAATATGATAGCTAACACATCCTCACTCAATCCAGGAGGGTAGAAATCACTGCTAAGGTTGAAATATATGTTTACCTTGGACAATTGTGAACCTCCAAATGCATCTTATAGAACAAAGCCATAAACTGCCACTCTCCACTGGCCTCCTACACTACCTGAAACTATGTCCTCCTACTTAGTGCATCCAAAACTATGTTAACCTTACCGGGTGTCTAGGAAAGCTGATAGTCGAAAGACTAATGTTATTCAACCCATCTTCATTGTCTCAAATTTATGTCTTGCTGGGTAAAGATATATTAATGTCTTTTGTGGTATGTAGACACCACATAATTTTCTCCCAAGAGATAATGTCTCCAACATTGTAACACATGAAAAACTGTAGCAAACATGATATCATGTGCCAGGTAGTTCCTCTCATGTGGGATCAACTACCAAGACCAGTACGCAGCAAATCGATCACCCTACAATAACACTGCTCCCAGACCAATACCTGGTGCATCACAGTAAACTATATAGCTCCCCTCACTATAGAAGTATCAAGACTAGTGCTGATGGAAACCTTTCCTTCAGCTCCAGAAATACTATCTCCCAAGCTTCTGACCAAACAAACCTCACACCCTTCATAGTCAACACCATTAATGGTGCTGCTAAGAAGGAGATTTTTGGTATAATGCACCTGTAGTAACCAGCTACCCCCATGAAAATCCATATTTCCAACACGTTTTTAGGCTGCTCCCAGAAACCCAATGCTCTCACTTTCTCTAGGTCTACCGCTGCTCCTGGCTCTGAGATAATATGACCTAGGAAGTCTATCTGGACTATCAAAAAGTGGATCTTTGAGAGCATATCATATAACGGATGCACTCCCAATGTACTCAATACGATCTCAAGATGGGTAGAATGGTCTTGTTGAGTGTGAGATCACACAAATATATCACCCACGAATATTGCAATGAAGAAATCTAGATATGGGTGGAACACATAATTCATCAGATCCATGAATATTGATGGCGCATTAATGAGTCCGAACGGCATGACCAAGTACTCGTATAGACCATATCTCCTCTAAAAAGATGTAAGCAGTATGTCTAATTGTGTGACATGCAACTGATGATATCTGGATCTCTGGTCAATCTTCAAGAACACTCGTGCTCCTCCAATTTGATCAAAAAGATCATCAATCATTGGAAAGGGATATCTGTTCAAGACCATCAACAGTTTAGGCATCCGATAATCAACAAAGAGTCTTATGGTACCATACAATTTCTTATAAAACAGAACATGGGAACCCTAGGAAGAAGTATTGGGTAAGACGAAACCATTTTCCTATAACTCCTCCAACTTCCTCTTGAGCTCCTACAATTGTGGTGGATCCATCCTATAAGGAGTATTGGGCACGTGTGTCGCTCCTAGACCATGCTAAATTAAGAAATCCACCTCTCGCGCCCGAGGTAGACACAAAAATTAATCCGAGAAGACATCCCAGAAATGATAAACTACTGGAGGGAAATCATTCTGACAAGTTCCCTGGTCATCCAGATATAAAATCACAATCTGGGATACCACACCACCTCGACAATGATGCTCAGGTCCATCTCGTCTTACATGGACATCCCATTTTCCTTGGTATAGAAACTCTCTGCCCTCTGGTGAAGTGAAACTCACCCTATGATGGTACCAATCCACAAAGGCTTGAAAGGGTACCAACCAGTCCATCCCAAGAATGATGTCCTAGCTCGTCATCTCTAAGACATAGAGGTGCCATAGAAAGTGACAATAAACAAACTATAGGGGGAACTTCCAAAATAGATGCACACTAGCATTTATAATCTCCAACGGTGTGTCTAGTGTCAAAAAATCATAAGAAGAAGAACCACAAAGACCAAGTCTCTCCACGACGGGCATAGATATAATTTTATGTGTAGCCCCGGTATCACAAATTACTGAAGACAAAAAAGAAGCAACTAGAATATTATCATTGACCGTAGAAGGTCTGGTGTCCTACTCCTGTTGGGTCTATTGCACTACATTGCATGCCCAGTGTCGTGACCCTGCGACATAACCTAGCTACCCTTAATTGAATCGCCCTACTATATCTATGATCCACGTGTCTAGATACAACATTCACAACCACCTCCTCGGCCTGAACGCCCTGGTGTATTGAAATTCCCTGACTTATATAAAGCTACTAGCCCTATCCCCACACACGGAGTCTACAAAAAACCCCTCTCACTAGCCACTGGTGGAAAATCCCTATAAAAGCATTGCTGATAGCCCATCTTGCTGCAATATCGACACTCCAATGGGATAAATGGACACTGTGGTCTCTCGTTCCCCTATTTACCATACAGGTAGCACATGACCTATCTAGTTGAAGAATTAGCCAGGCTAGTACAGCCACCATGAGAGAAATCCATTTACATCTTCCTCTTGCTAGTAAAAATAGTACCAGTGATCCGTTTTGACCACCTTGGTTTTCACCACTAGCTTCTCGTAGGTTCCACTCAAAAAACAATTCCTGGTTTACAATTGCATGAATATAGGAAACCTGAAAACATTCACCAATGCTCGGATGCCATACCGAAGGCCATCCTCGAAGTGTTTAGCCCTCAATGTCTCATCACCCTACAGAATAGGTGAAAAACATAGTAGCTCAGTGAATCCAGAAGAATAATCCATCACTGACATAGAGCCCTATAGTCGATTCATGAAATGTTGAGATCAATCTCTCCTCAGTGTCTCCCGAAAGAACATCATAGAGGACTACCTGAAAATCATCCCACGCCATTTCTTGGTGATGCTCAGTCTGGGTGGTAACATCCCACCACCTATTGGTGAAATCATGCACCATGTAAGTAGTGAGATTGACCCTCCGTCCAAGAGGCGTCTCTAGATACTCGAAAATAGTCTTCATAGAACCCAACCAAGACTCGTTAGAATGTGGTACTCCATAACCTGCAAATATAGGTGGATGCTAATGATAAAATATTCATTTCAGCTCTACCATTGATGTGAAAACTGGCGGTGCTCCCTAGAAGTTCTGCATAAACCACATGAAAGCATCACAAAACTGTGCCTCCGTTCCTATGTCATGTATAGCTGCTGCACCACATCTTGCTCTGTTGGAGGATCCATCAGAATCCCAGGACCTACTTTCTATAGAGGATAATAATTGCAACTCTCTTGGAGAACAACACAAGGTTGTATTGGTGGCATGTCTCTATGAGTTCAAACACACGCGTTAGATTATGATTATCAAGGACTAAGAACTGAAAGCATCTGAAAGGAACATCGAAAAGAAAACACTTAAGATTTATGAAATAAGACAACACAGTGTGTATAATAACTACACGGTGTGTTCCCTCATGTCTTCCACATGGGCATGTACTCTACCAGCATTGTTCATGTAAAACCTCAAACCCATGGTGTGTTGTTCACACATACAGCGTGTAAATTAATTTTCTTCCCATGCCTGAGTCATTCTACAAACCTTAGTGACGTTGCTCTTTTTTTGAATGAGACTAAACAGAGTGTATAAGTGTTACACGGTGTGTACTAGATGAGATTCACCGACCCGTTTTGTTCATGACATGGCCAGGTACATAGCTCATACTACATGGCACGTTCTATACAAACATGACATGTACGACTTAAATTCCAACTTCCCATATTGTTAGTCACACAGCCATCTACACAGTTGATACTACAGGGCATGTTACCCCCACACATGGTGTGTACACCACCATGTTTTCCCAGCCACACGGTCAAGCCTACACGGTCATTCACCGGTCAATACTATATGGCATGTACCACAGGCACATGACCTATATAAGTAAGGATTACGTCGACCTGTGTTGTTAGTTACACTACCAGATTCCCAGGTTACACTACACAGCGTGTTCAGAATTAACACGATGTGTATAAATAATGATTCCTCTGACTTTGTTTTTAGTTACACAGGTAGACACAGGGTCAATATGAAATTGCATTTACTACCGGTACACGACATGTACCCTTGGAGTTTTTTCAAGCCCTTGTTTTTGCCTACATGGCCAGAGACATGGTTAGGAAATACAGGACATATAAATACTCTACACAGTGTCTACTTAAAAATTTTACATTTCATCCTAAACAAAAGATTAAACATCATTTAATCAAAATTACACGGAATTTATTCTGGGTTTTTCTGGACAGTAAGCCTCAGAAACTACTTCAAAGCCTAGAAAACCACTAAACAGACACCCAAGTTCAAAATTATGATCTATGAGGAACCATACTCCCCAAAAATCAAATATTGGCATCTTATACGTGTTATAAGAAGGTAGAAAAGTCAATAATCCACCAAAATGAGGTTGATGAGGGCCTATACTCCTCAAAAAAATCATTGTCATTCATTCACAGTACCTTACATAAAAATACCCTATAAACTAGCAGGTATTTATCAAGGAATCTATCACCATAACAAGAATTTTCTAGCACAACATCTATCACGATAACATTCCTTTTCTAATGCACCTAGATGACAAGGAAACTATGCATGGCATGTGATTCTCACATGTGCCTAAATGATGCATGGGATGGAAGACCCTCATCTCATCGAGTTGCAACTAAATAGAACCCCAGTATTAGTATATAAATATCACACCACAAGTGCATCATCCAATGTTTAAAATCAATTCAATTGTAATAATCATAAATAGAAAATCACAATTTAATTCGATGTAATTCGTCCTTTACCTGTACATGGGGTTGCTACTCCCGAGCTTAGTTATTCTTGAATCCCTTAACAATCTATCTCTTTACGTTGTCGCAAAATAATAAATTAACTCAGAGAATAGAAAAACCTCAGATACCACTTTGTAACGTCCCTGATCCGGGTTCCAAACAATGGGTTCCCCGAACCCAGTTGGCCACATGACCTCAATCACATTTCCCAAAATGCCAGAGGATGCAGAGTAGTCTCAAGGGCCTAGGTCTGATAGTGGGGAAACTAAGCCTTCATTTGTCCAAGTGTATAACTACGAAGAAAATAAAATCATACTAAATATTAAATTAACAATAGTACATATTTAAAAGATGGAAACAGTTGTATACATATGATGATGCAATATGTCATATACTAAGAAAGCAGTCAAAACCGAATACACTGCAATCAAATACAATAGACTACAAAATACAAGTACAAAAAAGCAAAACAAAATAGTGCAGCAAGAACTTAGCAGCATCACAATCCTAAGCTTGGTCCCATGCTCTCATACTCTTTTATAATAATTAAGTACCAGTATAGAGAATCATTCCCTTATCCACACCTGCGACAATATAATCTGTTTGGGACTATGACATGACCCATGCATGTTGTGAGACATAAATCCAAGTAGGAAACCCGAAAGGCCTGTGGCCAACTGATAGTAAATTTTTGAAACATTAGTGTGCAGTAATGAAATTCAGTAAACTAGTAAGTACTCAAAAATAAACATCTCGACTGGTTACATTTCCATTTTATTATTTATTTATCAATTCCAAAATTGTACTTTATAATAGCATGTACAACATAATAAATCACCATAGTGAATATCCAAACTAAACATTTTCCATAAACATGAAAATCCTTACCCTTAGGTAACTAGAATCGAAACCTGTAGCTGACAGACCACATGCATAGCGTATATTGCCCTTAGGTGTATGAGGTGTAGCCCACAGGGACAGAAGATACTGCCCACATGCATGAGAGAATTTTCCCTCAGGATAAATGAAACACTGTCCTCAGGCTATGAAAATATTTGGGCCAACACCAACTCATAAAAAGAAATTTTGATACCTTTTCTGACAAGAAAACTCAAGGCATGCTAAAAATTAAAGCATGCTCATTGGTATCCTGGATAAACGAATAGACAAGGGAAATGCAGCCACAGGGTGGCCATCGATAAAAGCAGTGATCCCAAACCTCATTGTATACATAATCATTAAATTACCTATGCAATTATAGGCATTTTATCAGTCAAGGAATTAGCAATATGATACCCCAAACATAGAAACATAGAAAAAATGTAATAATAAACTCTCAATAGTTGGAATTAAACATTGGACCTTCTACCTCAATCTCCTCTAATAGATATATGTGATTGACGCCTCCCGAAACACCGGAGAATGGCATAGATCTAGTTTAAACATTCACCCTTTAAAACTCAAATAACTTCCCTTTGTGATATAATTGGAATGAAACACACAAGGAAATGGAAGGGCTTACCTGCACGATCCAAACGTGATCGTTAGTGAAGGAATCCGAGTCCCGACGCTCTGTCGGGAACACATCCATGGTTCTTTCATCTCTCTCATGACTTACCGACATTCTAAGCTTCATCTATTGAAAGAGGACGCAACTACTGATTTATAATAAAACACAAGAACCAGACTTGTACTCTCAACTACATGGCGTGTTCTTTCTATTTTTTAACTATTCATATGGTGGCTGCTTTTCATCGTTTCACTGTGCATCTGTAGACATGAGTACATGATGTGTATTTTTGAGTACATGATTCGTATTGTCGATTAACTGTCGGTGACTCCCACTGCCTTACTATTCACCTTCCAACTAATTACACGATGTGTAAATACCAAGCACACAATGTGTAGTCAGTTTTTTCAACATTCATTGTCGACATGCCTACATGCCCTACGTACCCATTCCACATGGAAAAGTACATAAAGTGTAGAAATATACATGGCATGTACCCTCAAATTTTGTGATTTTTCCCCAATTTCATTATTTTCACAAAAACACTTAAGGAAAAAAGGAATAGATGTAACTCATACCTCACGAATAAGAACCGGGTTCTTACACTGCTTAAGAAGTAGAAGAATATATGACAAAGATTCCTTCATCAAGTACTGGATCACATTTACCAAGTATATAGTTTCTATTGAAGATATATACCATTCATCCAAAGAAATTAATGTTTATTACATTAGGTTTTCTATTATTTCGGAGTTTATAGTGTTCTATTTTAATAATTGGCCTTTTTAAAACTCTCTTCATGGTAAAAATGTTTCACGTACACATTTGAATCTAAAATAGGAAGGAATATATAATTCATTAAGCATAGTCATTACCATTTCATTAATAGTTCTTTTTCATCTTTCAAAAAATCTATTTTTTAGATTTGTTATTGGTATAGTGAATTTTTGGTTAATATATAATTTTTAGAAAATGGAATTAATTTAATTATTCTATAATTCATTACCATGATTAATTCTCAACGGGATTTTTTAAAATCAATTTTGTTTTTGATAATTTTATCAAAAGTATTAAAAAACCATTGAATAATTTACTTTTATTATTTAGAAAATAATCCCATGTAAATCTTAAACAATCCTTAACTAAAACATAAACATATATTTTTCTTGAAAAACACAATACCCTAGATAGTCCCCATATATCATTGTGGATATATTCTAAAGGTTTTGATATAGAAATTTTGTTAATCGATTTCAAAGATTATTTGTGTTGTTTTCTTATTTGACATTCCTTAAATAATATATCATTTTCAAACATAATACTATGAAAATATGAAACTACTTATTTATTTGGTAATTATATATATAATATTTATTTCAATGTACAAGTCCCCTATTAAAGATCTTTTACTCATTTTTTCTAGTAGTTAAATAGTAAACATTTTCATTACATGTGTAATTGAGATCCAAAACAAAAAAGCATCAGTTCAACGAACATTAAATTTATCAAATTTATCATTGAAAGTTGAATTAGATTTTTTTTAAATCAACATAAAATAAATCATCACAATATTGAGAAATACTTATGAGGTTGTTCTTTAGCCCTTGTATATATATTACAATGTTGATTGACATTCTCTTTGGATCTCTAATATTTAGAAGTCCAATAATAATTCATTTTTGGTTGTCACCACAGGTGACTAGACCTCCATCTATTTTTTAATGTTTATGAAAATTGGAGAAGTCTCTTATCATGTGTCAATAGTAGTCACTATATATATACCATATATCATTATTATACTTATGAAATTTTTCCTATATAAAAATAAAAACTTTTTCTGTTTTTGTACCCATATATTCCTTGGTCTAGCTATATCAACATGAAATGATATTGTAATCTAGATCTATGTTTCTTTTCCAAATTATATATTAAATTTTTCAGGCATGTATTTTAAAAATAAATCATTTTTAATACCACTTATTTAAAAATTTATTAAAAAATAGTTGCTCGTTTAGTACCTTTTCATTCTATATTAATAGAATGTACCATTTTTGGAATTGGAATCACAAATATTTCTGTATAATTTTGAAATTTTATACATTATTAATTTTCCATATTTTGTTTTCTTAATAACATTATTATCAATAAACTCCTTCAGAGTTTTCTCTCGTTTAGGTAAAACACATGCACCACTCTTATAATATTCCACATAATCATGTAATTATTTTAACCTTTTTTTATAAAAATTATCATTTTATGTAGATGTATAAAAATTTTCAATTAGTTATCTATTTTGTTTTAACATTATGTCTCTATCAGCTAAAACATCATTGTAAATATTTTTAATAATTTATTTTTCAGTATTAAAAAGTCATATTTCTCATCTAGCATTGAATAGTAAGAATCCAAATTAATAATTGAGCAAATATTATATTTAGAAATATAATATTAATAGGACTATACCTCTTATTCATTGTAATCCATAATGTAAATAATATCATTGATAAATTTTCACTTTTTATTATTTAGATTAAAAATAGATGTCCAAGTATCCATACACACTCATGCTTAGTTCATTAATTTTTCTTCTCTCTTCACATAATCACATTTCCATTTCTATTTTTTTTATTTCATTATTCTTTTATCTTTTAAATTGGGTAAATTAGTTCTATTGTGACCCACAATTTTGCATTCATATCATCATAGATAACTTTGTCTATTATTTTCAATCTTAATGGATTTTTTAAAGACTCATTTCTTCTTATCGAATTTCATAAATATCTATGTAGCTAAGTTAGTTAATTTTCAGAGTCTGATGAATTTGAATTTTGTCTACATTGATGTTTTTTTTATTTTCTTTCATATTTCTGAGATTCCTCCTTAGGTGTAGAGTTTTCACTGTTAAAATCTTATGATCTTCAACTTCATCATGAATGTTTTATTATTAAATCATAAATGTTCCAATTAATTCAATCATAGTAGTTCTCCTAATATGTTTTTATTGTTGAACATGTGCCTATATGCATTTCCATTTTGTAGATAGTACTCTATATACTTTTAGCGCTTTATTGGATTTTGAATGTTTTTCTCCCATGACAATAATATTATGGAAAACATAACATAACATTTAATTATGTTGTATTATTTTTTTCACCTACAATTATTCTAATGGATTATAAAATTATTGTTGTAGTATCAAGACCCATTTTTATGATATTATCATTTCAATTATATGAAACAGTGATTTTTTGTGAAATTTTAAAGCTGGAATATTATTGTGATACATTATTGAATTCATTAGTTCAATGTCACAAATTTTGTAATTCATTTCTTTTGATATGAAAACATATTGTGCTAATCATTAGGTATCGAAAACGTATGATGTCATTAGAATAACATATGGATTGATGATATTTGAATAAAAATTTAATCTAGTATTATTTTAATAGATTATTATTCATTAATTTTATCATTTTTCTTTGTCACCATTAAAACAACATTCTCAAATCACATAAATCAATTCTTTCAGATCACCCATTAACATCTAATTTATACAGAACTTATTCTTTTTTGTGATTATATAAAATTTTCTAATTTATTATAGAATCTCTTCTTTCCTGAATATTTTTATAGAGGAATAATAAAAATACACATTAGAGGTGGAGAATTGATTATTTTTTATATTCTTAAAATATTATGACATTTAACACACTTTTTGATTTATGAATATATGCTGATTTCACATTATAAGATAATACGAAGAGTGGATAAAAAATATAGAAGAAAACATTGATTTCTATAGTTGTTCATGGCACACAAATTTGAATGACCAATCTAAAATTTCTCTCTCTATAAGAATGGTGATATTCATTATAAATGACCACTTATCATGATACCATCAAAACCAAATCATAATATTGGCAGTTGAGACCTTTACAAAAATTATAAATAGATCTTGATTTTATTATATTATAGAGAATATGTTTCAAAAAACATATATAAGTAAGATAAAACATAACCAAGTATAATTTTGAGCATTATAAACTCCAATAAATCAATTTTTATTAATTGGTTGATGGTATATGTTAAACATCATAGTTTCATTGGCATCTTAAATAATATGAATCATCTTCTTGAAAGACGAATTTTATTCAATAAGTAATATATTTTATGAAATTCTAGTTTTAAATGATATTCAATATGAATATTAACAAATAATATGCAGTATCGAGTTTAAATGTATATATTTAAAGTGAACCTTCTTAAGAAAAATAGTAGAGTCCATCATTCATTGCAGTAGTTCTGTACAGAAAAGATTGAAATGAAAAATGTTTTCTATATAATATATATCATGTGTCGATAGTGAATGTATTCTGGTAATCTATATTGCATTCTATTGGTTCAGAAGATCTAAGAAAGTCACCTAATTGACCATTGATATAAAAATTTAAATCATTTAGGAGTGTCGTAACTTTCCTTATAAGTAGGAGATATTTACTTTATCGAATACAGATCATTGAAACAATCATAATGAATCATTGAATCAATAGGAAAATAGGATTGAATATATATTTACATATATCAATACTATTTCAGAAATCTCAATTGTGATCGAGAATTTAAATATATATCTTTGAATAATAAAAAGAAGGGTTCAACGACATATCGTATGATTCATCTATATAGTACTGGGATGATATGTAATGTAGGGATGAGTATCCATTAATTCATACTTCAACTGAAAGGATGATTTCTATTGATATAATTCACCAAATGTAGGGTACGAACAGTGATTTAAGTATTATATGATGGTTTTTTATATCATACCATTATTCAGGTGTAGGGTTTCCAATCCATATGTTTACTATTTAGTGAGGAGATTCATGATTCATTAATTTTTTTCAATAAAGTAGGTATTTAATAGTGTTTACTAAACACATACAATAACATTGAATTATACCAAAAATATTAATATATTCATGATATATATATTCTTAAATAATAGAGAAAAATCATTATTTGAAAAAAAACAGGGTTTTGTGAGCATCAAAATCAACATATATTACAGATTATTATTGAGACAATAAATTCCTCAAAGTACCAACTATAAAAATCCATGTACATGATGATTTAAATTAAATTATATTTTGAAAATATTTAATTACAATGAAATCCAATGATATTATAGGTTTAGAGTTCTAGATATTTACGAAATCAATTAACTTAAAAACCCATGTTCTCTTTATCAAATATTTTTTTTTGGGACCATAAAAATAACATCATAATAAGTAATGATAATCTATTCTCACCCAAATATCCAACAAATTAAATAATCTTATTTATACCTTATATGTATAAATTATAAATATAAATTTGTTAAATGGAAGGATATGAATTTGGTGAGATCTGGGGACCGATAAGGATAAACATATGTAGTGAAAATAATTTGTGATGTGTATAATTTGGACATATAAGAAGATTATAAACAACAAATCATAGATAAAAAATGATTTCATAATTATTGGAATGACACAATAAATGAATCAAAGTTATCCAAGATAACATAAAATTGTCGTATGAAAAATCATAAGACCAAGACAAAATCAAAACAATGCATTATAGGAAAAAATTATATAATATTAAAACTATGGCACAAAATTAATAATAGATAGAGATATCATAGCATATTAGTCATCACCATCCAATTCCCAGGACATAGTAGAGCATACCTCACTACATGTTTTTCATTGACGGTTGTGCAACATTACATGATTCAAATAATTTATTGATCATTCTATAATCAATTATCATAATTATCTCCTTAGATACTAATACATAAAATAATTTATTTGTTGGGTTATATAGGATACCACTCATCATTATACATTTCTAAGAGTGACACATAAAAATTATCGTTCACCATATCATAAAAAATCGTCAAAAAAAGTCAGTTTCATTCATCAGATCCTAGTGAGCCCACGGGAAAAAAATGGTTTTCATATACATTTCAAATGGATCATATAAACAATAATTCATAATTTCATCAATAATTGATTCATTATATACTCATTGAATATGAGTCAGTATAAATATATATTTAGTAACATTTTTGGTAAATAAAATTCAATCAGGATGATATTCAATGTAGTATTTACAATGTATGGATAATGTGTATAAGGTTAAGTAAATAATTCCACAAATTAATAAAGTTTTAGAATCTAGGTGAACAATATTCAATCAATTATATAGAAAACAATATATTCTAAAATAAAGGGAATTTGAATAATATTTATTATCTTTCAGAATGGATAATTAGTCATGAAGATGGAATTTATGAACATTTATCATATAGATATTTTAAAAAAATAAACAATATTGAAAAAAATATTTTTTGGGTCAATTTCAAAAGATTTGTTTTTAATGGTAATTTGAAAACCATTGAAAATATATTCATCAGTAATGGTTCATTGAAAAGAAGACATATGGGTTTAAACAATGTGATGTTAAATCATTTGAAAATATTTAGATTTGAAAGAAAATGAATAATAGATAATTGAATATAAATGATGGTTATTTAATGAAATATGGATTTGGTGACAAAAAATATAGTTTTTAAATGATGAAAAACAATTTTATTATTTTTAAATATATTATTAAAAAACAAATTTCATAAAAAGCGTAATGAAATGCAAATTTTTAAGGAATATAATAGGAATATGGTGGTCTCATGAGACAACACCTAATTATCAATCCATTTAAACAGCGAATATTAATGATAAAGAAAAATATGGACAAGGAGGTGAAACTTTATGAAAGGGGATGACAAATATTTTCATAAATGATATTTTTTTGAAATAATATCTTATAATATTAAAAGATCCAATTCAATTATTTTTTCACCCAATATAAAATGATATCATACTATGAAATTAAGACATAATGTGGAATAAACTAATCTTGGATGACGTAGTTTCAATATTCATCTATGTAACTCAAAGAAGAGATCCGATTTAACAAAAACACTTTTAACATTGATTTCCTTTGAATCAAAATCCATTTATAGTAGAACATGATATGGATATTAAAAACCATAAATTAAATTAATATGTTAAATGACATTAATTAGGAAGTAGATATTATATTCCACATATAACATGGTGTATAATAGTAAATATTCTTAAAGTGGTGAAAAACTAAAACCATAATCCCTTATATTGTTTCCACATATAGTCAAATGCACTCTATGATCCATTATAAAAAATATTTATCACAATCACTTATTTTAGAACATTTTTCATATACATATTCTATTATAAATATAATTTACAATATTTATATATTATTATACTAATAAGTTATTATTTATTTAAAATATTAGTTTTCAGTAATTGGGATCACATTGAGCTAACTACAAATACGAGTTATTGTTCATCATTATTTTAAGAAAATTTCATTATTCCTATATAACTAAAGAAACTATAATTGAGGACTTATTGTTATATAAAAATTTATAATTTCATTATAAGGTTGTTTTCATTATGATCAGTAATGATGAATTTGGAAACGTAAATGTTAATATGGTTATTCACAAACTATTGTGTTTTCTTAACTAATTATTTAAATTATTATGTTACCTTTCATAAACTGGAAAAACATTATTTTCTTATTCATATCAAATATTAATTGAAATTAAATTCCAATAGTCAACATCATAATGTTTTTTTCATTGTTCATATATGATGTTAAAAATACACAAAATAAAACATATAATAATTAATTAGTTATTCTGAAGTGATTTAGTTGTAATATCATTATAACATAAACATAATGATTTTATTTAGTTTTTTTATTTTTTTATTTAAAACATTTAAATAAAATATAAAAAATATTATAACCACATGAATTTATTACATAATATAAAGAAATAACTTTTTATACTTAGTACACTATTTTTTGGATGATGAATTTACAAGGGTTGTTTATTTCTAATTTTGGTAATTGTATTTAAAATTTAAATTAAAAAAAATTATAGAAAAATATTCCCACATTAATCCCAATCATATTACTATATATTAATTTTTCTAATGAATGATTAAATAAACCATTCTATTATATTCAATATTCATCACTTATGCAAGGATGGTGATTTTTTAGTCATAGAATAGTTGAAACGATTATTGGAGAATAATATTTAAAAACACAAAAAAAAAAGGAAATAAACATAAAAAAATTATATGAAATCACATATTATTACATTCATTTTAATGTAGTTTAGGATATTGACACAGAGTGTATTTTGGAGGTTTTTGTCCACATACCGGCACAATTGAAATATTTTATTTTCATATGAGGTGACAAGAAATGGTCCTAAGGAATTTAACATTCATAATAATAATTCAAAAAAATATATAATATTTTTTATCACTATCATCATTTAAAAAATCCTTGATTGTTGGTAATGAAAAATTAAATATGTCGATTTGTAGAGCATGTAATATAAAAATGATCAATGTTATTTTTTTATTAGTCGGTAGGAATTAAAATATAGGGTTCTTACATTAATCCAATAATATATTGATATATTAATTATAATAATTTCATTATATTAAGGTCTTGATAAAAGGTCTTCTTAAAATATTATGAAGAAAATACTAATAATGTGGTTATACTTAAGATGGGATCTTTGATTCTGTTTTAGAAATAATCTTATTAATAGAGCACTTAAGATCACCAATATGGAAAAGACAAATAATTATGTTGAATAGGGTAAAATTTTAAACAATGTTGCATAATTTTATGTTGCAATTCAAGAGAAACATTTTATAATTAGTTAGTGTATGTTTTTCGTTTTATAGGTGAATAATTGGCTGATTTCAAAAGCACACATTACATTTTAAATAATTTAAAGTAATTAATCTAGTTTTAAATGAATAAAAATGGTTCAAAGATGAATAAAGGATGGGGATTGTCATTAAAATCCTCAAAAATATAGTTGGAATCATTTATATGATTTTTATAGATCATATCCTCTTAGTAAATCATTTTTTGCAATTTTTACATTGATCAAGATATTTTATTTTATTCCCTGGTAATAAATTTTATTGGAAATAAATTAAAATTTCTTATATAAAAAAATTATAATTAAAATTAATTTGTTTAATTATTTTATAAAATAAAAAATACTATCTTTTTTAAAATTAAATGATAAAATAATCTTATAGAATTTATCAAAATAGTTTTTATGAAATACATTTTTTCAATATTAAAACATATGTGTAACCCATAGTGAATAAACTATCAAATTTCTTGACAGAAATTGGTTTCTTTTAAAAAATAAATTTTTTACAATTAAAATAAATCCAAAACCAAATTTCACTATTATAATACTAAATTAGAATACATGATAAAAACTAGTTTTCATTGGAATAAAGATATTTATTTAGTTTTGTATGGTTAGAAATAGTTTCTATAAATTTGATATATTATCTAAAAATATAATAAATTTATTACATAAATAAATATCTAATCCATGAAAATATTTTTTTAAATTATATGACATTCTTTATATTCTGATATTGTAAAAAGATCCATCATTTCGGAAGTAACTATATATTTAACTATTCATATTAAAATAAAATATCTTATAAATTATTTTGTTTGTCAATTTTGATATGAGCAATTAAAAATGATGTACATTTTGTTAAATTAAAATTTTAAAATATAAAAAAAATTTATTAAAATAAATTGGAAAGGAATTTTTTTTTATTTAAAGTCGAATTTTAAACATTAAATAATATTAATTATTTTCCACTATAATTAAGATATAAAATCATTATTAACATAGGGATATTATAATAGTTTTATAATATTGTTCATTAAATATTTTTTGTCGTGTTTATTTTAAGAATGTCATATGGCTCAGGTTTAGAAATATAATGTATGTTTTAAATAAATATATATATATATATATATTGAAATATTGACATTTTATAGTGCATGGGTTGTGATCATAGAAATTTGTTATATAACGGTAGGGATATTTGATCGATTCTTATGATGAAAATAATGTGTTTTTTTCAAAAGTATATTGATTTATTTGTTCAATTGTATAGTGCACATGATTTTTTGAGTTTGTCTTTTGTGTTATAATTTTAGGTACCTGAAAATGAAATGGTATTTCATATTTAAATTAGATGTTTCAATAATTTTACTTAGGTTTACCTTATATTATAATATATTTAAAAAATAAATATTCTCAGTATACATAACATTAAAAATGTTATTCAGTATTCCTTTTTATTATAATCATACTTGGTTTTTGAGCATTCCCATTATCTTCCATTTAAATTTAACTTGGATGAATAAATATAATGAATAATAAAATTAATAATGATCATATTGATGTCATTTGGGGTTTTAAATGATTAATTATATATATATTTTGAATTGTATTTTATATAAAATTTTCCATGTTCTTAAAGATACAATTTATATGATTTTTGAATGGTTATGTTTAATTAATATTAATGTTAGGTGATAAAAGTTTCTACACTTGGAACCATATTTATAAGTATGTATAATTGGAAGTTTGGATATATCTCCCATGGGTTTTTTACATATGTCTAAATTAATAATACATAATGCCATTTTTTATTCATCCATGATTACCAATGTTTCTAATTCACAAAACATTAAATAAATTTGACATCAACCAAAATTATCCCATTTGAGTTTGGTATATTTAGTAAATATTTATTAAGACATAGTTTTTATAAAATATTTTGACCAATATGGAAATGTATTATAACCCATAAGGCATTTTCATATTTCAAACTAAAGTAATAAGAATTAACCACATACTTGAATTGACACTAATTTCAAAATTAACATTTTTATTTGTTTAAATGGTATCATATATTAATATTTATAAATATAATCCTTTATACTAAAATGTGAGTTCATATTAATTGTATCACAGTTAGGAAAAACATAATTGATTATGTTCTAATAGGAAAAAAAATATTATTTATCCTAAATGATTTCATTTCTATTGTGTAAATCCTAATAAATTTTATTTATAAAACTCTTCATTATATAAAATATATCTTCTACCATATTTGATAATTTCATTAAATTTCACATTATCACCAATCATGTATAATGATCATACACTATCCAATATCCTAGAACAATCATGATTGGACTCTTAATTATCCATCTTAAGAACCATAAATTTATGTTGGTCACTCGTATTATATAAATATTTATAGTTAACACATTCTACGAGTTTATTCAATATTATTTTGAAGAATTAATTAGAAATGTAACAATATAAATCACATATTCATAAATATTTATTAATAATAACAAAACATATTTTCATCTAATTATAATTATTCTATTATTGTTTTAAATTCATTATGATGTTTTTTGGTCTTATAAAACCCAATTATTATCCTCTACATTGATTATAATAATACATGTTATACTAACAATATATTACAGATTTCCTCAAATATCAAAACACAATAAATATCATTTAAATGTAAATTCTTCCTTTAATTGACTTACATTTCAAATAGAATCAAGTTACTCCCTTTTGTATTTTTTATTCTATAATTATTTTCCATAGATGAAAAAGACATGTATTTTACTATCATAGTCCCTTTTTTCACTATTTAAAAGACCTTAACTATCCATAATATGTGACATTTGTTTATATTTGAGTCATTAATAAATTTTGCAACCATGATTTATTTTCCATATATTTTACAATTTTACGACTATTTATAATCAATTTTTAAATTGTAACATTAATTTATTTAGATAATTTTTATAATAATGTACCCTTGATTTAAGACAGTATTATTATTAATCAAATTACAATGGATAATGTTTTAATTAATGAATTAAATTTTCTCATTCAAATAAAAATATTTTGATCAAATATTGTCTATTTATTCTTTGTAATTATTAGTATGTTCATGTTCATCTCCATTAACAAAGGGTTTTTAGTGATTTATTATTCTTTTAAAATTTGTTTTTTTCATATAATATGATCTATTTTCAGGACATATTACTTTTTATATTACTATTATTTATCACCATCATCATTATTTTCATTATTATTGTCATTGTTAGACTCTTAAGATTAATAAAAATAAAATTTATTATATTCATATTCTAAGAACATATATTATTGTTTATATTCATTAAAATCAGATACATAATATTTTTCTAAGAGGAATATATATCCTTTTGGATTACTTGTACACGTTTTTATATATTTTATAATGTGTTTCCATTGTTAGAATCATTCATTTGGTTGTTAATTTTCTCATAAAATTATTAAATATATTTTCATAATTGTATTCTATGGGATTTTAATTATGAATATTTGTTGATAAAAAAAATATTACAATGAAATTAAAATGATTAAATTGTAAATTTCTCGTGTACATTCATTTTCTTATTTAATATCAGTTTGAGATATTTAATATAAAATAATTATAATTATTCTAAAACTAACCCTCCAAATAATCATCCTGAGGTGGTTTTATTTGTTCTAAAATTATCATGATATTTAAGATTCAATATGAATTATCCATAAAAAATTATCTTTTCTCAATTAACATATTAAATATTCTCAATTCATTTGATTCAATGATTTTATAAAAAATTTCATGTTTGGAATTATTTATATCACTATAGCCTAATAATGAATAAATAAAATAAAATTTACCTAAAATAGTTATCAACAACTTCAACAAAAAATTTTAATATTTAATATTACCCATAATTATGTAATGTTCTTATAACATTATTTACACAAATAAATAACATTTCAAAAATTCATCCTTAGTAATTTGTATTAGTTAATATTTAATATGGTAAAGTTATCAATAATATTATATAATATTATTATCTCTTTACAGATATCATTAAATTTATTCCCTTTGGATTTGTTTGAATTTAAAATTATTATTATCCACTATTTTTCTCAAATATAGGTGGAAAAAATCTATCATCATTATATATATGATTATGGTAAATCAATGATTAAATATTTTTTTCTATGGTGGTTAGATTATTATTAAGGTAATATCTAAAAGATCCCGACACCTTGAATGGAAATATTGAATCATGTACTACATCCCAAAATAAAATAACATTAAATCAAACATTGGGATTAATTTATCCAGAGTTTATTTATTATAATCCATGAATAAAGAAAAACATTATAAATTTTGTTTTAATGATTATATTTGTAAATAAATGTCCTTTAATGGTGACCATTTAAATACTACATGGTAAGAGTTTTTATGGTCCTTTCACTCAAAACAAAAAGACCTGTTATAGAAGGCTAAAATATTTATCATCATATAACAAAGAACTAATATGGTTATTAACCAATGTATTTATAGAGTCTCGGGGAGAAAAGACCCCACAATACGTACTAATTGAATTTATTTAAAATTATACAAAATACCTTTTTATTTTTAATGGATAATACGATATTTATATAATGGGATGAATACAAAATGATTTTTTTAGTCCAATAATAAAATAACAATGAGATTGTTTTATACATAGAATTGATTTAATGATTGAAATCATCTAGTAATTTGAAGATTTTCATATAATGAATATTATTGAATCCTTTAAAATGATCACTGTATTGAAAATAAATTTAAAAACCACCATGGAAAAAGTATTATAGAACCTCAACAATATCACGAAGAGTAATACTTATTCCAATTTTTTCTTTGATATTCTAAGATTATTATGAAATATTTTATAAATCACTCTTCCATATACAAGATATTTGAATGATGATTATAAAATAAAGTTATTTTACATTTTTTAGAAATTTTCTAGTTGATGATGAGTCTATTTATGATTTTGATGTCATTCTGGGATAATAATATTTGGATTAATAAATTAAAATTTAATAATATTCATTTTAATGAAATTAAAAATACATCATATGTGATATAGTCGATAAACCATTTAAAAGTTTCTATTATAAATATATATCACTTATGGAGAATATATGAGGTATTTTTTTAAGATAAGATTGTCCTAAAATAGAAAATTTCATATTAATTATATATTATAATATGTAATTGGATTCTGTTTTTGTTTAACATAAGGAACAATGTTTTCATGGGGTTTACTTGAAAATTAATTGGGAAATATTATATTTTTCAATGATGATATCAGATAACACTTGAACATAATGAAATTCATGATCAATAAATACAAATAATTCATATTATAGAACATGCTAATGTTTTATGGGAGGATATAAAAATGATTCCACTCATGAATCAAAAGAAGCTCAATGATCTTATAAAAATTGATAGGATCCTAAGGGATATATATTTATTATGGGAAATGATATTTAATTTTATTTCATACATGATAAATATACTTCCTTCATGGATGGTGTGTATATACATAAAATAATTTTATAACATGGAACATTCAAACTACGGTATATTACTATAGTTTGAAAATGTGGTTCCAAAAGAAAATTGACCTAGATAAGGTATATTTTTTACCTATTAGGCTATCATTGTTAAGAATTTGTATGTAACAAAATAATGAAATTCAGTATAAACAAAAATTTGTTCATCAAATATCCATGATTAATACAATGTAGAATCTTCTTTCCAATAAATAAATTTACAAATATGAAATATACAATATGAATATAAAAATAATATTATTTAATTGGGATATATTTAATTACATGAATTTGATATAACTATGTATTTTTATTGATCCTGATGTAATTTTTTTAATTTAAATGTTTTATTTATATATTTATGGATTGATGAAAAATTCAGTGTTGTAATATCTATTTTATAGAATATATCAGGAATATTTATTTTATTGTAAAACAATTGGAATCATATGTATATTAGTGTGATAGAGAAAGATAATTTGTATAATAATTTAATGAGTATAGTATATTAATCATTAGAAATAGTGTCACAAAATAACATTTCATAAAGGATTTATTATGAAAAAATTTATTAATGATGGAAAAGGGATATGTTCATGGACAAACGAATTTGGATGAATAAGATGGAATGAATTATTTCATCGGTACCAGGACCATGTAACCCTACACGGGATAACTAGCTAAGTGGTCTTGTGATGGTGGACGCCTGTAATAATGTAATAGTGTCTAGGGAGTGGAGTTTCTGGTTGTAAATGTAACATCCTAGGTAAATAATTAATATTACATTCTAATGATTATTGATATTTGTGAATAAAATATTAATATTACATTAATGGGAATGCTATGATCGATGGCGTACCCAATACGCAATAATGAGTTTCTTTGAAATCTTACGTTGCACTCTAATAATAAAATAATATTATTTTAAATGGAAGTTAAGGCCTAGTCGTTGTATTGGAAAGAATGAATAGAAATGACTAGAATATTATTATGTATGTTTATTAAATGGTTTTTTACATTTATCCAATAAAAGATAAATGCTTAAAATAAGAAATGAATTCAATTTTAGGCATATATACTCTAATATTCACTAAAGGTCCACTTATCGTGTTTTGATGGAGAACATTAATAAAATATAGTTTTCATCACTATTATACATTTTATTGGACCAAATAAAATTCTTTTTTAGAATCAGGGAATAAAAACTTTCTTTTAGTAAATTTTTGGAATTTTTCTGATAAAGTTTATTTTTAATGAATAATGAAAAATGATGTATTTTAATTCAAAACCTATTTTTAATCTAATTTATTTATATAATTATACTTTCATATGAATTGGTTTTAAATTGAAATTAGATTATATTTTTACCGTTTAATTCAATGGTGGTAAATGGAAATAATTTCACTTTGAAATTGATCATAAACGAGTGTCCATCTTTTAATAGATATTGTTTCTTAAAAACACGTTATTTGTTTTGATAGCAGGAATTGATCGTAAAACCAATTAATGCAACTTATATGTTTATTATTTGTTAAAATTTATATCATTTTTGTATTTGGAATATCAAATATAGCTTTGGGTGAATTTTTGGTATATTTCTGAAAAATGTTCATTTTCAATTAATAGTGAATAATACTGCATTTTAATTCAAAACTACATTTTCATCCAAATTATTTATATAGTTAGATTTCCATTTTAATTGGTTTTAAGGTTTAATATAATTATTTTTTAATTATTTAATACAATTTTGGCCATTTTATGTAATTTCAATTTTAAATTGGATTTAAAAACAAATCAGTCTTTTGATAGATTTTACTTCTTAAAAACCCGTCTTTGGTTTTGAAAACAGGAATTATTTTAAAATAATTACTAAAATTTTTGTGTTTGGAATTTGATAAAATTTATTCCATATTTGGAATCTTAAGGTCCAAATTATTTAATTAAGACTCTTTTGTTTTTGACATTATGAATAGTAACGACGGTAATTATCTTTAATTATCGTGTATAAATTAGTAACACGGTAGTTAATTGTAAAAAAATAATATCATAAAAATATTCAATGACCACAAACTATGTCCTATTGATACTGGTGGTATCATGGCTGACCATGGGAGCCCTTGGGCTAACCTTGGGACCCCATGGAATCACATTATTGTGATAGTAACCCTTTTATCTTTTTTTTAATGAAATGATAATGTAACCAATGTATGTAACACCTAAGTAAAACGATTTTAATTTTGTCTAAATAAAGTATCTCCTAGACTAGAAATAGTAATTGGAAATATAAAAATATTTCAAACATCATTATATTATTTTTATAATTTTTAGACATTAAATAAATTTATTTATTTATGACACCGTGATGATGCAGTTATAATCTCATTAAAGATCGATTTAAATAAAATGAAAAGATAACATAAAATATTAGTCTTAAACTTGTCAAAAAAACATTTTAATGATAATATTTATAACCCTTATCACCTTACCCTATAAATATATCAATGTGGTACCTTTAAAATCCGAAAATCATTTTATAATAATGTAACTTTTCAAGACATTCCAAGAGTGCCCCTCCTCCCTCTTATAAAAGGCCCCCAACTCTACAACATTACCCACACCTCTAAAGCTTTTGGCTCAGACAAACCCTGCCCATTCCATCTCTCCACATCCATCTCATCATCATTGAATCCTAAACGTAGGAATAATGCTCTTCAAAAAACCCTTTTGGTTCAAACCAAAGGCAGTTACCCGATTTAAAGGTAATGTCTTCTCTTATGTTCTTTTGTTTTATTTTGCTTCTCCAACCCCATAAACTCTTTTTATTCATTTATTTCATAAAAAATACAGTATCTTCAATATACTAGGTTGTTTTTATAAGATGTATTCGATCTACACTTACACACACCTACATCTAATGGTTAATGAACATACTGTTTCTGTTGATGGTGAATTTCTGCCTCACGAAACGATGATTGTTCAATATTCTATTAACACCTTCATATGTGGCCATTAAAATGTCACTTTATTTGTATATGATATATAATATGTTTATGTTTTCCATAATCTTCTGTATTTTTTTTATGGAATACCTTTATGGTTTCCATTATGGGTAAATCCGATATCTTCATTTTAGGAAGTGCGGACTACCGCCCCCTCAAAGTTAGTTGATTCGTTAATACCATATGTGGTATGTATGAAGGATAGATTTAATATTATTATATAGGATACCATATTTAAATTATAAAACTATTATGTATCATTATATTTTAATTCCATTAAATATGAAATAGAAATGGAAGTAGCGTTCATGTGTACGTACGACTTACTATCTCCATGAACGGTGCAATTCATTTCTTACCTCTAAAATTTATGTACTATTATAAATAAATTAATATTCTGGATATATATGATATAAATGATTTCCAAATCATGAATATAATTCTGGATATAATGAACCTTTGACCACATAAACAACATTTAATTGTAAGAAGTCCATTTTTGACTTAAGTACCAAATATCGACATAACGAAATTTATTAACATCAATGATTACATATTGTTTATAACATGGAAGTAAGTTGTATAAAAGGAATATTAAAATTGTAAAAAGTTAATAAGATAGTATAAATTCACATTAGTTTATTATTCAGGAGATTAATGAGCGATTAAGTCAAGTCGGACTTGAGGTAAGGGATCCTACCTCTTTTTTTAAGTACTCTTTTTTATGTATCTTACTTTAAGCTCCTATTTCTAATGTTTGGGGGATGTTATTTTATACTCCAATTTCTGTAAATGTTATTTTAATATTATGAGAGACCCTATTTGATCTCTTCAATCCATTTTTGGATGTTTTATTTTTCATCGTTAGGCTGCCGAAGTTTCATAAGGGGATTTTCATCTCACTTTTTATTCCTATGAGATTCATGCTACATTGGACACTATTTACTTTTGTGTTGTGTATGTACTACCCATTATTTTACTATTAGTATGATATACTCTCATTTATGGGTATTTACATCTAGATTGTGTGACCCTTCTTTAATTGTGTGTATATTTCGAAAGTTGCCCAAATCTGTAAGGGAACCTTTCACACTCCTCTTTTAAAAAGACTTTTTTTGTTATGTCTTTTGATTTAAATATTTTTATTGGTATATGTTCTTCTATATCCTTTTTGATGTAAATTTTATTTCCACGTGATGAGATACCATTTTCTTTCTCATCAACTAATTTTATGAATTTTAAATTTCAGGCCGTTAGGTTGTCGAATTTTACAAAGGGAACTTCTTAACCGAATTTCGATTTCTTTGGTTTCAACTTGTAGTTATTGAATATGACATCCTATGAATATGTGTGAATGACCTCTGGTTGTTTTACACTTAATATCCAATTATATTGGGTGTATATATACTTGTCACACATAATTATGTCATTGATTTATCCTTTCACTAATGACAAGATATTTGAATGGGGTTACGTCTCAATTTCTCTCCCTGGAGACACTTCTTGATGATATGCACTTTTATTCTTTTAAAGTGTATACACAGCCCCTTTGACATTCCATGTCCATACTATGTCTATACTCAAGTCATTTAAATATTTTTAAAATGGTCTACTTTCATGTTTCTTATAATTTAAAGGTTCGAAAGAGACCATGACTCTTTTATTAAAATGTTGTTTTAAATCGTTTTAAAGATATATTCATTTAAAACATTTATCATCCATGTCCATGTTTTAAAAAGAGTATTATGTATTTCTTTATAAGTACATGAATGTTTTAATGCCCTTTCAAAAGTTTCGAAGTGGTATGGGACACTTTGATTCTCAAATATCTTTTAAATGTCTTCTTTTCATATTTACAAATTATAAAGGGATTTTTATCTTAAAGAGTTTTATTGATTCTATTTGATGTTTTTATTTATGATAATATCATGATGTGATCTCTTGTGATTGAAAGTTTGAAATGTTATATTTCCTTTATGCATGTTTTATGTGATACTGTTATGTTATGGTTCTTGGGAGTTGTTATGAAGATGGGTGGTTCCGTGATAAACTAAGGGCGGGTGAGCCCGATATAGCTCTCCAATTCATTGGGTAACGCGAGAGAGTTAAAATTTAAGGTTTCTCTGAAGAGATTTAGAGAATATACTGTGATATGGGATTCCAAATGTAACTAGAGGGTTACTCCCTACGTAAGAATGTAATGAATGCCTCAAGTTTCCTTTTATGACTTCTGATTTCTATGATTTATTCATGATTTGATGAGGTATGTTAATGTGATTATGATTTATGGGTAAAGTATGATTTCATTTATTCTTATGTATACATGTACTCATGTATCCTTTCTATATTTTTATATCCCTTACTGAGCTTTTTATGCTCATCCCTAGTTTTTTTGAAATGTTTTTTCACAGCTCAAGGGAAAGGTACATGATATGATGATAGTGTCAAGGATGTGTCAAGAAATAATAAATTTTTTATTTTAAATATGTTTCTATTGATGGGAAAAATGAATACTATATTTTATGTAACCACTTTGTTTAAATGTGGAATATAATTCATGTTTTATGGTATAATTCTCTAAAACTCTAAACCTGAAAATATCTTCATTGTGTATTCATGAAATATCTCAAGATTAAGTAATTTTTATGGAGGGGGCCTTATAGATGGTATCATAGGTCGGTTTAGATAACTTTAGAGGTTAGCTTGTTGATTATGAAAAAGTGACAAGTTGTGTATAACTGCAATGGTTAGTATATTAGATAGAGTCATTTTTTATGAAAGTTAGAATGAGTTTGAGATAACTTGGATAAGTATATCTTGGTGTTTATCTTCCTATTTATTATATATTGATTTTACTGATATACTCACACATACCTTTTTGTTTTATTAAATGGCTAGATCTAGTAGGCACCAAAGTAATAGTGGATTTAAAGAAAACTGTGACGGTTTTATGAAAGAACAACTGAATGATATGAGAGTTGCAATGAGAAATCTTGTGGTTATCCTCAACCAACTGTCTAGAGTCATGATTGACCACCTGAGCCTTAGTGATTTTTATAAGGCATCGTATATGCGAGAAACAAATCCCTACAGATGTTCAGGCAATAATCATAAAGGTAAGTATGTTCAAAAACTTATGTGTCAATGATGTGGAAAGAAAAACATAGGAAAATTTTTCAAAGGGATAAAAAGATGCTATAGATTTGGAAATGAAGGTCATAAAGCAAGATACTACCACGGAAAAAAGGAAGCATCTAGTTGACTCTATGAAGGGGAAAGATGTTCTTTCTGAAGGAACAATTGAATGTTTCAAATGTGTTGTTCAGGGTTATTATGAAAACACTTTTCCTACGAAGAAGTTTCGGAAATGGGGTCACCATGATCGTACAAATATTTCTTTACCAATACCTAATGCCATTCTGATTGAGGATGAAAAAACTGACAATGACTAATGAAAAGTTCGGATTATTTCGTAAAATATGTTTTCCTATTATTAGAATATTATGTTATGATTCCTAATTTTATTTCTAGGATAAAAGTATTTCAGAATATGTTGAAAAGGAATGGTTAATGGATCATGAAAAATGTTGAATGATTAAGAAGTCAACATATAAGGGATTCAAGAGTTATGGTAGATTTTGAGATGGTGAAACTCTTAAATGTATTAAGACTCTTACGATGATGGATTTACATTTGAAAACTTTTTTATAGTATATGTAACCCTGATGTTTGATGTATGAAAATTTTATTCAAGGAATAATTATCCTTTCTTTTTTGGATATAGTTATAAAGAAGACTTTGGGTTTATATGATCCTTGAATTTGAGGCAATTACTGGTAAATACATTTCGGGTTACAAAATGAAAGTTATTAGATAACCTTTGAGGTTAAATTATGTTATGGTTATTTTTTGAAGATTATATATCTTTTTGGGGAATGTTTTATATAGTTTTGGAATAAGGACAACATGCATACCATGTGACAACCCGTCACGTCGGACGAAGTTGCGGGAATCCAACCCACAACCAAAGTGCGACTGGTATTTATCACATACCGCTGGACTACGTGAAGTCCCTATTTAGTATGACTTATTCTTTTTATTTAGATAATTTTTTTATCTAAGAGTAAGTTGATTTTTGGTTATCTATGGAAATTATTAACCTATCAGGGAGGATATGTGATTAGGATAATTACTTTTCAATATGAGACTTTAAGATCAACTAATGTTATTCAGAGATAAATGTTAATTTGTATCTTGGAAGACTGTGTCATTAAATACTTCAAATATTTGTGTTTTGATCATAGATTGGTTTATTGAATAATTTTATGGACAAATTGTTTATCGAATTGTCTTTATTGAATATTGGGTATTTTTGACAAATTTTGGAGATTAAGAATAGATTTGTTAAAAAAATGATTATCCTTTTTAGTTATTATCCGATCACATACTAACCATTTTGGTTTTGGTTTTGGATAAGGTTCTAAAGACATGGGAAATATATAGTTATATTTTTGGATTAGGTGATTATCGAGAAGTCGATTATAGTACTCTTAATGTGAACATGTCTTCCTAAATACTCATCTTTTGGAGAAAATATCAGTTTGATTAAAGAATCTAGAAAAAGTTTAAAATATATGTGACAAGTAAGTATGTTCCTTATGTTTTAGTTAAGCTCATAAATAATTCCATCAATGAAAAGTAACATTAAACAAAATTGTTGTCTGTTAACTTTTCCTACTGGGGAATCGAATACCATTTAACCCATCCTAATTTGGGATTTTCTGGTGGTTAACTTTCTCCTAAACATGTTTTCTATCACTCTCCCTCAGAACATGACCCTTTTATTTTTCTTCTATATCCATGTTTTCCTACATGGAATCCTAGTATGGGTTAACTGGGCTGACCTTTGTACCTTTCTCCCATTCTTATTAAGTGATAGTTTTACTGACTCTTGTTCCGATGTGGGACATTAAATAAAGTATCCAAGACCAATTTTGAAATTGCGTGGACGCAATTCCCAAAAATGGGGGAATGATGTAACTTCCCAAGTAAATTAATAATATTACATTATAATGTTTATTGATATTTTGGAATAAAATATTAATATTACTTTAAAAGGAACGCTATGCTCGATGGCATACCCAATACTCAACAATGAGTTTCTTTTAAATTTTACGTTGCACTCTAATAATAAAATAATATTATTTTAAATGGTAGTTAATGCCTAGTCGTTGTATTGGTGGTAATGAATAGAAATAACTAGAATATTATTATGTATTTTTGTTAAAGGTTTTTATAAAATTTATCTAATAAAAGATAAAGGCTTAAAATAAGAAAATAATTCATTTTTAGACATATATACTCTAATATTCACTAAAGGTCCACTTATCGCCTTTTGTTGGAGAACCTTCATCAAATATAGTTTTGGTCACTCTTATACATTTTATTGGACCATATAGAAATTTTCATTAGAATTCAGACATCAAAATTTACTTTGTGTAAATTTTTTGTATTTTCCTGATAATGTTCATTTTTTAATGAATAGTGAAAAATGTTGTATTTCAATTCAAAACCTATTTTTAATATAATTTCTTTATATCATTAGGTTATCATTTTAATTGATTTTAAAGTGAAATTAGAATATATTTTTACCATTTAATTAAATGGTGGTAATTGGAATTAATTTCACTTGGAAATTAGACAGAAATGAGTGTCCATCTTTTAATAGATATTGTTTCTTAAAAACACACTATTCGTTTTGAAAGTAGGAAATGATTGTTAAACTAATTAATGAAACATATATGTTTTGAATTTTTAAAAATTGATATTATTTTTTTATTTGGAATATCAAATATTTCTTTGGGTGAATGTTTGGTATATTTCTGAAAAATGTTCATCTTCAATGAATAGTGAATAATACTGCATTTTAATTCAAAACTGCCTTTTCATCCAAATTATTTATATAGTTATATAGTCATGTTAATTGGTTTTAAGGTTTAATTTAACTATGTATTTATAATTTAATACAATTTTGTCCATTTTATGTAATTTCACTTTTAAATTTGATGAAAAAACAAATCAATCTTTTGATAGATTTGAAATCTTAAAAACCCGTTTTTGGTTTTGACAACGGGAATTATATTAAATTAATTACTAAAATTTCTGTGTTTGTAATTTCATAAAATTGGTTCCATATTTGGTATTAGAAGGTCCAAATTTTTTAATTAAGACTCTTTTGTTATTTGGACATTATTAATAGTAACGACTGTAATTATCTTTAATTATAGTGTTTTTATTAGTAACCGAGTAGTTAAAAAAAATAAAATAATAACATCAAAATGTTAAATGACCCCAAAATATGTCCTATTGAAACTTTTGGAATCATGGCAGATCATGTTATGCCTTGTGCCAACCTTGGGACCCCATAAAATCACTTTATTGTGATAGTGACCCTTTTATCTTTTTTTAAAAGAAATGAAAATGTCACAAATGTTTGTAACACCTAAGTAAAATGATTATAATTTTTTCTAAATATAGGATATCTTGAACTATTAATATTCATTGGAAATATAAAAATATTTCAAACATAATGATATTTTTTTTATAATTTTTAGACATTAAATAAATTTATTTATTTATGACACATTGATGATGCAACGATTTTCTCATTAATGATCGATTTAAATAAAATGATAAGATAATCTAAAATATAAGTCTTACACTTGTGAAAAACCTATTTAATGAATATATTTCGATCCATTATCACCTTACCCTTGAAATATATAAATTTGGGACCTTTAAAATCTGAAAATCATTTTATAAAAAAGTAACTTTTCAAGACATTCCAAGTGTGCCCCTCCCCCCACTTATAAAATAACCCCACCTCTACCACCTGAACTACACCTCTAAAGCATTTGGATCGTCCCAAACCGGCCCATTTCATCTCTCCACATCCCTCTCCTCGACATTGAGGCCTCACCTTAGGAATAAATATTTTCAAGAAACCCTTTTGGTTCAAACCAAAGGGAGTTACCCGATTTAAAGGGAATGACTTCTCTTATATTCTTATGATTTATTTTGATTCTCCAACCCCCTAAAATAATTATATTTATTCCTTCTGTAAAAAATACAGTATCTTAAATATTATAGGATTTTTTTATTATATGTTTTCTAGCTACACTTACAAACACCTATATCTAATGTTTAAAAAACATATTGTTTCTGTGGATGGTGAATTTCTGCCACACGAAATGATGACTGTTCAATATTCTTTTAACACCTTAATATGTGTCCATTAAGACATATCTATATTTTTATATGATATATAATATGTATATTTTTTCCTTAATATTTTTTATTTTTCATTTATGGAGTACCTTTATGGTGTCCATTATGGGTAAACTTGATATCTTCATTTTAGGAAGTGCGGACTACCGCCCCCTCAAAGTGATTTGATTCGTTAATACCATATGTGGTATGTATAAAGGATAGATTTAATAATATTATATAGTATACAATACTTAAATTATAATACTATTATGAATCATTATATTTTAATTCCATTAAATATGATATAGAAATTCAAGTAGTGTTCATGCGTACATATAGATTACCATCTCCATGAACGGTCCATTTCATTTCATACCTCTAAATTTTATGTACTATTATAAATAAATTTATATTCTGGTTATATATGATATATATGATATCCGAATCATGAATATCATTCTGTATATAATGAACCTTTGACCACATAAACAACATGTAATTGTAAGAAGTCCATTTTTGACTTAAATACCAAATATCGACAAAACGAACTTTATTAACATAAATGATTAAATATTGTTTATAACATGGAAATAAGTAGTATAAAAGGAATAATAAAATAGGAAAAAGTTATTAATCAAGTATAAATTAACTTTAGTTTATTATTCAAGAGATTAAAAAGCGATCGAGTCAAGTCGGACATGAGGTAAGTGATCCTACCTCTTTTTATTATAAGTACTTTTTTTTGTAACTTACATTAAGATCCTATTTATAATGTTGGTGGATGTTATTTTATATTACAATTTCTTTAAATATTATGTTAATATGATGAGATACCCTATTTGATCTCTTCAATCAAATTTTAGAAGTTTTATGTGGCATCGTAAGGCTGCCGAATTTTCTTAAGGGGATTTTCATCTCACTTTTTCGTCCTATGAGATTCATGCTACATTGGCCACTATTTCCTTTTGAGTGGTGTATTTACTACCCATTGTGTTAGTATTATTATGATATACACTTATTTATTGGTAGTTACATCTTCATTTTTTACCCTTCTTAATGGGGTGTACATTTCGAAAGTTGCCCAAATCGATAAGGGAACATTTCACACTCCTCTATTAAAAAGACTTATTTTGATATGTCTTTTGATTTACATATTTTTATTGGGATATGTTAATATATATCCTTAATTATGTAAATATTATTTCCAAGTGATGAGATACCATTTTATCTCTCATCATCTAATTTTATGAATTTTAAAATCACTCCGTTAGGCTGTCGAATTTTACCAAGGGAACTTCTTAACCCAATTTTGATTTCTTTGGGTTCAACTTTTAGTTATTGAATATGACATCCTATAAATATGTGTGAATGACCTATGATTGTTTTACACTTAATATCCACTATTATTGGATGTATTTATACTTGTCACACATAATTATGTCATTGATTTATCATTGCACAAATGACATGATCTTTGAATGGGGTTACATCTCAATTTCTCTTCCTTGAGACACTTCTTGATGATATGAACTTTTATTCTTTTAAAATTTATATACAGCCCCTTTTAAATTTTTTATCCATACTATTTCTATACTAAAGTCATTTAAAAGTTTTGAAAATTGTCTACTTTCATGTTGCTTATAATTTAAAGGTTCGAAAGGGAACATGACTCTTTTATAAAAACATTGTTTTAAATCGTTTTAAAGAATTATTCTTTTAAAACATTTATCATCCATGTACATGTTTTAAAAATGGTTTTAAGGATTTATTTATATGGAAATGAATGTTTTAAATCCCTATAAAAAGTTTCAATGATGTATGGGATACTTTGATTCTAAAATCTGTTTTAAATGTCTTCTTTTAATATTTTCAATGTATAAATGGATTTTTCTCTTTTAGAGTTTTATTAATTTTATTAGATGTTTTTATTTATGATAATATCATGATGTGATCTCTTGTGATTGAAAAGTGGAAATGTGATTTTTTCATTATGCATGTTTTATGTGATACTATTATGTTATGGTTCTTGGGCATTGTTATGAAGATGGGTGGTTCCATGATAAACTAAGGGCGGGTGAGCCCGATATAGCTCTCCAATGCATTGGGTAATGTGAAGGAGTTAAAAATTAAGGTTTCTATGAAGAGATATAGGGAATATGCTATGATGGGTATTCCAAATGTAACCAAGAGGGTTACTCCATACGTAAGAATGTTATGAATGCATCAAGTAACCTTTTATATCTTATGATTTCAATGATTTACTCATGATTTGATGAGGTATGTTAACGTGTTTATGTTTTATGGGTAATGTATGATTTCATTGATTCCTATATATACATGTACTCATGTTTCCTTTCAATGTTTTTATATCCCTTACTGAGCTTTTTATTCTAATCACAAGTTTTTTTGAAATGATTTTCCACAGGTTAAGGGAAAGTTAATGATATGAAGATAGAGTCAAGGAAGCATCAAGAAAGAATCCATGTTTTATTTTAAATATGTTTCAGTTGGTGGGAAAAATGAATACTATATTTTAGGTAACCACTTTGTTTAAATGTGGAATGTAATTCATGTTTTATGGTCTAATTCTCTAAAACTCTAAACCTGAAAAGATCCTCAATGTGTATTTTTGAAATATCTCAAGATTAAATAATGTTTAAGGTTGGGGCCTTATATTTGGTATCAAAGGTCTATTTAGATAACATTAGTGGTTAGACTATTGTTTATGAAAAAGTGACATGTTGTGTATAACCAAAATGGTTAGTATATTAGACGGAGTCATTGTTTTTTTTTAAAGTTAAAATGAGTTTGAGATTACTTGGATAATTATATCTTGGTGTTTATATTCCACTGTAACACCCCATGATTTTATAAAAAAATATTATTTTAATTTCATTGATGACTTTTATTATATAGAACACCATTTATAGCTTGTACTATACGCAACACCGTATTAGCTTGCAGTATACACAACGCTATTCTTGGATCGTGTTACACACAATTTCATGTTCGTTTTAAAATAGTCATTCTACGCAACATTGAGTGTGTGTATATATATATATATTCAATGTATAAATGAAATATGTTTGTATTCTGTTATACGAAACAATAAAGGATTCTTGCACAACATGTAACCCTGACTTGGCTTGCATTACACGGAATCGCGACCATCCTCGATAGCGTGTGTTGTACGCAATATCGGGTTTTACTAAACAACGATATAATATTATAATATTATTATGAACTAGCCGTTATGAATAGTATTAACTAAAATTTGAATTTTATAACATTATTATTCATCTTACACATTTTCTAGAACATGGTATAATATGAAAATAAATTTTTTTGAGTAAAATAAGTATTTATCAAAAAATGCAGTTTTTCCTCCTTCTTATGGAGCACCCACATTAAATCAAGTTTTTGAAATGTTTATAAGTTCAATATAACAAAATAAAATTTTTCTTTTGAATAAGGATATAAAAATTTAAATTGGATAATGTTTTGATATTTTTCTGATAACTTTCATATTTTAATGAATAGTAAAAACACGCTATATTTTAATTAAAAACAATTTTTTTCATCGTAATAATTTATATGGTTAAATTATAATATTGAATGGTTTTAACGTATAAATATAATATATTTAAACCATTTAATATAATGTATGTCATTATACTTGATTTTACATAGAATTCGTCGATTAAATAAATTCAATCTTTGGCAATGTTTTAACTTTTAAAACCTGTTTGCATAACAATGGGATTAATTTTAAACTAATTACTGCAACTTCTGTGTTTTTAATTTTGAAAAATGGATTCCATATTTGGAATCAGTGGGTCCAAATTATGTTAATAGGTTACTTTTATTTATTTTGATATTATGAATAGTAACTACGGTAATTTTTAATTACTACGGTTAAAGGTATATATGGTAATTCAAGGTTAAAGGAATATTATAATAATTCAAAATTACCTGGAAACTTGTCCTAACCTTATTGGATGAGTATTGGCCGACCATTGGCATCCTTGGGTCGATTTATGGACCCCATGGAGCCACTTATGAAAGACAATGACACATTAGATTCATTAATTTAATGTAAAGACAAAATTGGAATTAACAAAAATCATTTAGTAATTAATTTTTATAAGGGGCTATATAAATTATATTTTTGACTATAAATATTAATTGGAAATATAACTAGATTTCCTACATGTTGGTATTTTTTATAATATTTAGACATCAGATAAATTAAGTTATTTATGACACAATAATGAAGCAGTATTTACCTCATTAATAAATGATTTAAATAAATAAGAATAAAATCATTAAAATATCATCCAAAACCAATCCAATTCGTATTGGATGATTTTATTTCGAATATTAGTCATCCTATCATTGAAATTAGTGTGTTTTTGACCTCTTTAAACTGATGATAAGTTTATAATAAAATAATGTTTTCACACTTTCCTAAAGATCCCCTCCACTCCCTTATAAAAGGAGACCACTTCTATGAAATTCCTCACACCTCTAAAGCCTTTTGGATTGTCCAAAAACTGCCCAACTAAGCTCCCTACATCCCTATACTCTCCCTTGAAGCCCCAAATTAGTCATAGGACTCTTCAAGAAGTCATTTTGGTTCAATCCAAAGGAAGTTACCAAAATTAAAGGTAACAGTTTATCCTATGTTTCTTTTTTTATTCTAATTCTCCAACCCCTAAACACTTTTTAATCCTTTCTTTTGAAACAAAACCAATATCCTAAATATACTAGGATGTTGTTATGAGAAGGATTAAAACTACACTTACACACACCTCCATCTAATGGATAAAGAACAGAATGTTTCTGTGATGGTAAATTAACGCCTCACGAAACGATGATTGTTCGATTTTCTCTTACCGCCTCTCATGGTGGCCATTATGATGGAAATGTATTTATATATAATATATATTATTTTTATGATTTCCTTATTTTTATTTAATTCCTAATTATATCAAGCCTTTATGGTTTCCATATTCGGTAAATACGATAATCTCATTTGAGGAAGTGCGGACTATCGACCCCTCAAAGTTATGTGATTCGTTAATACCTTATGTAAGATGTATAAAGGATTTGGATAATGATATTATATATGATATTATAATAGAATTATAATACACCTATGTATCATTATGTTTTAATTCGATTAAAATAAGAAATAGAAATGAAAGTAGCGTTCATGCGTACCTACGACTTACTGTCTCCATGAACGGTGGGTTTAATTTCTTACCTCCATATGTTATGTACTATTATAAATGCTTGTATATGCTGGATATATAATGAATGTATATGATATATAAATCATGATTTATATTTTTGAGGTAATTAAATCATTATATAAGTAATAATAACATCAAGAACCACAAGTCCAAACACATACAATAAATAAGATGATTTTACCCAAACGGCACTTTAACATTAATTTACACAAGAATGGGTAATATAAAGTCATAACTGAAACATATATGATATAATAACAATTAATATGATTCTATAATAAGTCAATGACATTATTTATATCATTATACAGTAGGTTCGGACACTTAGGAAGCAAATTTGACCTGAAGTAAGGGAAAGTATCACAATCTCATTTTTATCCGAGATTGTTTATACATTGGTATTTACTAGGGTGTATTTTATCAACAACTTCCATGTTTCCTTAATATGTAAGATTATTTCCATCCACCTACAATTGTTTAAATCCAGTTTTACCCTTATGTGAGTTTTTACTAAAAGATATGAAAGGAATCTGTTGTCATTTTTCGTACGAGGTACTTTTTGACTTTTCCGAAAAAAGTACGAGAAGAAAGTTTACTAACTTATACGGCATGAATGGATTTTTTAAAACATTATTTCCAAGATGCTTCCTTTACATGTTTTCAAGTTTATTTTTAATCAACATCTTGTAGTTTAAAATTATATGACATGTTAATAAAGGAAAAATGATTTTGAATTGGAAAGGATATTTTCCTCATGAATGGAGTGCAAGTGTATTATCAAAATTGTTTTCCACCTAAAAGAATATAGGGTTCTGTTTATATCCCTATTATTACATTGATTTGATTATGTTGTGATGGAAATATTTTTATGAATTCCTTTATATTATATGAATTGTTTTATGATGTCATGATGTTTATGAAACCCATTTTATTTATTGGGTTATTATGAATGATGTATGATTATTTTGTGGAACCAGTAAGAATGATTTCATTATGAGATGGGTGTGACCTATATCACCCTCCAATGCATTGGGTAATGATTTATATCTCATGAGATAGACATGGATGGAACATCAAGTTAAACTGGTTCAGTAATAGAGGACTGGAACGAGGAGTGAACTCGATTCCAAAAGGGCCTTTGTCCACTAAGATGGTCTTGGAAGCAATGCCTTTGCTACTATAGAAATAAAATCATGTGCTTAATGGTTGCCAAAATTACATGTGTTATTCCCATTCAATTTTATCATGATTAATGTTCACCTATGATATATGTCTTACGTACTTCCAGGATTCATGTCTTTGCTCAGGATTTTGATGTTTAGATTTTATGTTCAAGTTTTTGCATTCAAATGTTTATCGATTGTTTTATGTTATCTATGTTTACCCTTAATGGGAATTTGAGCTAACCCCTTTTATGTTTTCTTTTCCCCAGGATATAATGAATGGTTTTAGGTAAGAAAAAAAAGAAGATCTTTATTGGGAGATGTTGAAAATCTTTCACCATGATTAGAAGATTACCTTCCAAGTTTCCAAAGACACTAAACTATTACGATCCATGTGTGTCTGTTTTTGTTATGTACTAAGTATTCTGAAAAAGTATTGTAATGTCCATGTACGTCAAGTGTTGGGTCTCTAGAGATGGTATCAGAGGAAAGGTTTAGTCAACCTCTAGAAACTAGGATGCGGAAATATTAGTGAGATCCATAGAGATATTTCTAAGGTATGTCTAGGGATGTCCCTAGGGATAAGTATACGTATAGGATATAGTCCTAGAACTACGGTAATGAACATAGAATTTAACAAAAGATGATAGATATTGAGGGTACTCCCCCTTTACTATGTTGTTTTTCCTATCATGATTTTTTCCTCTCACACTATTCTTTTTGGGTTTTAGAAAATGGATTGAAGCAGGAAGATTCACGATAATGGGGGATATAACAGAAAATGGAATGATATTCTTCATGAGAAACCAAATGAAACTAGATTTGGAAGTCCAAACATCGTTATTATGCCTAATCAGTAATCTCATAATATGATCAACAATCTGAACATTGGTAAGTTTCCCGACTCTCATAATAAGAAAAAGATGGAGTTTCATGATGATCATAGAGGAAAGAATGTTCAATTTCCCTCATGTAAATCATGTGGGAAGAGGCATCAGGGAGATTGTTTCAAAGGAACTGGAAGATGCTTTGGGTGTGGAAAATAAGGACACAAATCTAGTAACTGCAAAGGAAAAGGTTCAGTTAAAACCATGGACAAGTATAATGGTATTGCTACGACATCAACAATGATAAGATGTTTTAAATGTGCAATGTCTGGGCATTATGAAAAGTAATTCCCTTAGGGAATATCTCATGAATAGAATCATCATGGTCATATGGGAATTATTTATGTGGATGATGATGAAGAGACTAAAAATGAAATATGAGATGAAAGAAATGATGAAGCACATCTAGAGGATTAAGTAGTTAGTGGAATGATTGTATGTTTATAAAGAATAATGTATGGTACTGTGGAATAAAGAATCATCTAAGGATTGTTACACTATTGTTTTTCCTAAATTATATGAGGGTATATGTTGAATGGTACCGGTAACCATGAAAGGAGATTCAAATATTTTTGTAAGGTAGATGATATGTGTATAATGAAAGGATAAGAGATAATGAGTTTTCAGATAGTATTCATGAGCTCATGACTGATACAAGGTCAAAGATATATCATTGTTTGATTATATATATATTTTTTAGATTCTGGTATGTGGAAAGAGTTAAATTTTGATAGAATTCATGTTTTCAATAAGGTTCAATGGGTATTTATTTTTTAAGAGAATATATGTTTAAGGTATTCACATGATTGGAATGTGACCAACAAGATATATGAGGAATATATGATAGTATTCACATGCTTTTTATATGACCTTTTTAGTAATCGTTATCTTTATAATATGAGTTCGGAAAGAAGTATTTTGGATAAGCATAAAGATTCGAATGGATTATGTTGAACATATGTTTGTATTGTTTAAGGCTAGAACTTTATTTTATAAAAGTAATGTTTTATAAAATGGACAAAATGTAGGATGGGCGACAACCCATCGTATCGGATAAGGCTGTGAGAATTGAACCCACAACTGAAGTGCGATAGGCATTTATCACCTACCACAGACCTACAAGAAGTCCCTGGTTAGTAGAAACTAGTTTTATTTTATTATGCGACGTGATAGATACAGTATAAGTTCATTTTTTCATATACGATTAACCTCACCAAAGATGGACTTATGTATATTTGATAACTTTTTCTAACCTTTTATTTGAAACATATGGAAGGACCCATCATTCTATCTCATGATCTTTTAACACTTCACGAATAACAAATTCAACTTAATTTCTTTAAGAGATGAAGTGGAAATTGTTCAAAGCACGAATAACAGTGTGATTGTACCAAAATGAAGTAAGTATTTATTCTAATTGAAATTCATCAACTTTAGGGAAATGCTCTTGAAAACCAAAAATGTTTTCCTAGTGCCCTTATATCTGATGAATCAGATTGAACCCTAGATCATCACAAAATTATGGATTTGTGATTGTTGGCTTTTTCATATCCATGTTCTCTACCACTCTCCATCAGAACATGATGCTTATATTTCTCTTAAATATCCATATTATCACCTATGTTCTCATATGTGGAAACCCAGTGATTAGTTAATTTGGGTGAAAATTACATTTCATATTTTAGTTTTTAAAGCCATGTTTTGGTATTCCTTTTTACGATGTGGGTTTCTATTAAAGAAACTTTCGAGTAATAAACGATTTGTAACCCCGACAAATTTTGAGGGTGAAATTCATTTTAAGGGGGGTAGAATGTAACACCCCGAGATTTTATAAAAAAATATTCTTTTAATTTCATTGATGTATTTTATTATACAGCACACCAAGTATATCTTGTATTATACGCAACACTGTGTTAGATTGTAGTATACGCAACGCTATTCTTGGATCGCGTTACACACAATTTCATGTTCATTTTATAATAGTCATTCTATGCAACATTGATTGTGTGGAAATAAATAAATAAATATATATATTCAATGTATAAATTAAATATGGTTGGATTCTTCTATACGAAACAACGAAGGATTGTTTCACAACATGCAACCCTGACTTGGTTTTCATTACACGCAATCGTGAACTTCCTCGATAGCGTGTGTTGTACGCAATACTGGGTTTTACTAAACAACAATATATTATTATAATATTATTATGAACTAGATATTATGAATAGTATTAACTAAATTTCGAATTTTATAACATTATTATTCATCTTACACATTTTCTAGAACATGGTATAAGATCAAAATAAATTTTATCGGGTAAAATAAGTATTTTAAAAAAAATGCAGTTCTTCCGCCTTTTGATGGCACAACCACATTAAATCTAGTTTTTGACATGTTTATAAGTTCAATTTTACAAAATAAAATTTTTCATTTGAATCAGGATATAAAAATTTACATTGCATAGAGTTTAGATATTTTTCTGATAACTTTCATATTTTAATGAATAGTAAAAACACGCTATATTTTAATTAAAAACAATTTTTATCATCGTAATAATTTATATGGTTAAATTATAATATTTAATGGTTTTAATGTATAAGTAGAATATATTTTTACCATTTAATATAATTTAAGTCATTATCCTTGATTTTACATTGAATTCTTAGGTTAAATAAATTCAATCTTTGGCAATGTCTTAACTTTTAAAACCTGTTTTCTTAACAATGGGATTAAGTTTAAATTAATTACTGATACTTCTGTGTTTTGAATTTTGAAAAATGGATTCCATATTTGAAATCAGTGGGTCCAAATTATGTTAATAGGTTACTTTTATTTTTTTGATATTATGAATAGTAACTACGGTAATTTGTATTTACTATGGTTAAAGGTAAATAGAGTAATTCAAGGTTAAAAGAATATTATAATAATTAAACATTACCTGGAAACTTTTCCTAACTATATTTTATAAGTAGTGGCTGAACATGGGCATTATTTTGTTGATTTTGGGACCCCATGGAGCCACTTATGACAGACAATGACACATTAGATTAATTAATTTAATGTAAAGACAAAATTGGAATTAACATAAATCGTTTAGTATTTAATTTTTATATGGGGCTATATAAATTATATTTTGGACTATAAATATTAATTGGAAATATAAAAATATTTCCTAAATGTTGGTATTTTTTCTATAATATTTAGATATTAGATAAATTAAATTATTTATGACACAATAATTATGCAGTATTTACCTCATTAATAAATGATTTAAATAAATAAGATTCAAATGATTAAAATATCACCCAAAAACTGTAAAATTCATATTGGATGATTTAATTTCGAATATGAGTCATCTTATATTCGACATTAATGTGATTTGGACCTCTTGAAACTGAAGATAAGTTTATAATAAAATAATATTTTCACAATTTCCTAAAGAGCCCCTCCACTCCCTTATAAAAGGAGACTAATTCTATGAAATTCCTCACACCTCTCAAGCCTTTTGGCTCGTCCAAACTCTACCCAAAAAATCTCCCTACAACCATTTACTCCACCTTGAAGCCTTACATGAGGCAGAAGACTCTCCAAGAAGTCTATTCGGTTCAAACCAAAGTTACCAAAATTAAAGGTAACAGTTTCTCTGACGTTTTTTTTATTATACATCTCCAACCCCTAAACTCTTCATAATCCTTTCTTTTGTAAAAAAACAAATATCATAAATATAATAGTATTTTTTTATGATAATTATTCAAACAACACTTACACACACCTCCATCTAATGGATGAAGAACATAATGTTTCTGTGATGGCAAACTGACGCCTCATGAAACGATGATTGTTCGATTTTATCCTACCGCCTCTCATGGTGGCCATTATGATGGCACTGTATTTATATATAATATATATATATATTATTTTTATGATTTCCTTATGATTATTTACTTCCTCATTATATCACGCTTTTACGGTTTCCATAGTCGGTAAATACGATAGTCTCATTTGATGAAGTGCAGACTATCGCCCCCTCAAAGTGTTGTGATTCGTTAATACCTTATGTGGGATGTATAATGGATGTTGTTAATGATATTACATATGATATTATACTGTAATTATAATATACCTATGTATCATTATGTTTTAATTCCATTAAAATAAGAAATAGAAATGAATGTAGCGTTCATGCGTACGTACAACTTACCGTCTCCATGAACGGTGCGTTTCATTTCTTACCTCCATATGTTGTGTACTATTATAAATTCCTATATATGCTAGATATATAATGAATGTATATGATATATAAATAATTATTTAAATTTTTTAGGTAATTAAATAATGATATAAGTAATAATAACATCAATAACAACAAGTCCAAACACGTACGATAAATAAGATGATTTTACCCAAAACCGTAATTTAACATTAATTTACATAAAAATGGGTAATATAAAGTCGTAAGTGAACCATATATGATATCATAACAATGAATATGATTCTGTAATAAGTCAATGACATTATTTAAATCATTTTACAGGAGGTTCGGACACTTATGAAGAAAATTGGACCTAAGGTAAGGGAAAATATCACAATCTCATTTTCATCCGAGATTGATTATAATTTGGTATTTACTGGGGTGTATTTTATCATCCACATCCATGTTTCCTCAATATGTAATATTATTTCGATTCACCTACAATTTTATAAATCCAATTTTACCCTTCAGTGAGTTTTTAGTAAATGATATGAATGGAATCTTTTGCCATTTTTCGTACAAGGTACTTTTTGACATTTCCGACAAAAGTACGAGAAGAATGTTTTTTAACTTATACAGCATGAATGGATTTTTTAAAACATTATTTCCATGAAGATTCCTTTAAAAGTTTTCATGTTTATTTTTAATCAACATCTTTTAGTTTAAAATTGTATGACATTTTAAGAAAGGAAAAATGTTTTTGAAGTAGAAAGGATATTTTCCTCAAGAATGGAGTTCAAGTGTTTTATCAAAATTATTTTCCATATAAGAGAATATAGGGTCCTATTTATATCCCTATTATTACATTGATTTGATTATATTGTGATGGAAATATTTTTATGAATTCCTTTATCTTATATGAATTTTTTTATGATGTCGTGGTGTTTATGAAACCCATTTTATTTATTCGGTTATTATGAATGGTGTATGTTTATTTTGTGGCACCATTAAGAATGATTTCATTATGAGAAGGGTGGGACCTATATCTCCCTCCAATTCATTGGGTAAATATTTATATGTCATGACATAGACATGGCTGGAATGGAATGTTAAATTGGTTCAGTAATACATGACTGGAACGAGGAGTGAACTCGATTCAAAAAGGGACTTTGTCCACTAAGATGGTCTTGGCAGCAATGCCTTGGCTAATATGGAAATCATATCATGTGTTTAATGGTTTCAAAAATTACATGTGTTATTACCATGCTATTTTATCATGATTGTTGTTCCCTTATGATATACACCTTACGTACTTCCAAGATTCATGTCTTTTCTCGTGATTTTGATGTTTATATTTTATGTTCATGTTTTTGTATTCAAATGTTTGTCGATTGTTTTATGTTCTCTATGTTTACCCTTACTAGGAATTTGAGCTCACCCCTTTTATGTTTTCTTTTCCCCAAGATATAAAGATAGGTTTTAGGTATGAAAAAAAGGAAGATCTTTATTGGGATATGTTGAAGATCTTTCACCATGATTATAAGATTGTGTTCCATGTTTCCAAAGACACTAAACAATTATGATCCTTATATGTCTGTTTTTGTTACGTACTACGTATTATGCAAAAGTAACTTAATTTCCATGAATGTCATGATTCGGGTCTCAACATCTTCATTATTATATGATGATTTTACCCATATACTCACATTGACCTTTTTGGTTTTAGTAAATGGCTTGATCTAGTACGCACCAAAGTAATAGCCGATATGAAGAAAACTGTGACAATTTTATGAAAGAAAAACTGAATGATATGGGAGCTGCAATGAGAACTCTTGTGTTTATCCTCAACCAACTATCAATAGTTACGATTGACCACCTGAGCCTTAGTGATTTTTATAAGGCATCGTATATGTGAGAAAAAAATCCCTACAGAAGTTCAGTTATTAATCATAAAGAAAAGTATGTTCAAAAACCTATGTGTCAATGATGTGGAAAGAAACACATAGGAAAATGTTTCAAAGGGACTGAATGATGTTATAGATCTGGAAATGAAGGTCATAAAGCAAGGACCTACCATAGAAAAAGGAATCATCTAGTTGACTATAGGAAGGGGAAAGAAGTTCTTTCTGAAGGATCAATTGAATGTTTCAAATGTGGTGTGCATGGTCATTATTCAAACACTTGTCCTATAAACAATATTCGGAAATGGGGTCACCAAGATTGTACAAATATTCGTTTACCAATACCTAATTCAATTCCGATTGAGGATGATGAAACTGACAATGACCAATGAAAGGTATGGACTATTTCTTAACATATGTTTTCCTATTATTGGAATCATAGGATATGATTCAAAATTTTGTTTGTAGGAAAGAAGTATTTTAGAATATGTTGAAAATGATGGTTAATGGATCATGATGAATGTTGAATGAGTAAGATGTCAACATATAAGGAATTCAAGAGTTATGGTAGATTTTAAGATGGTGAAACTCTAAAATGTATTAAGTCTCTTACGATGATGGAGTTACATTAGAAGACATTTTTATAGTATATGTAACCCTGATGATCGATATATGAAAATTTTATTCAAGGAATAATTATCCTTTCTTTTGTGGATATAGTTATAAAGAACCAATTGGGTTTATATGATCCTTGAATTTGAGGAAATTACTGGTTAATACATTTCAGGTTACAAAATGAATGTTATTAGATAACCTATGTTGTTAAATTATGTTATGGTTACTTTTGAAGATTTTATATCTTTTTTGGGAATGTTTTATATAGTTTTGGAAGAAAGACAACATGCAGACCGTGTGAAAAACTGTCACGTCAGACGAAGCTGCGGGAATCGAACCAACAACCAAAGTGCGACTGGTATTTATCACCTACCACTGGACTACGTGAAGTCCCTGGTTAGTATGACTTATTCATTTTAGTTAGATGATTTTATGAATTAAGAGTAATTTTATTTTGGGTTATCTGTTGAAATTATTAACCTATCAGGGAGGATATGTGATTAGGTTAATTACTTTTCAATATGAGACTTTAAGAGCAACAAATGTTATTTGCAGTTAAGTGTTAATTGGTATCTTGGAAGACTATGTGATTAAATCCTTAAAATATTAGGGTTTTTATCATAGATTGGTTTACTGTGAAGAATTTTATGGGAAATTTTTTTATCGAATGGTCTTTATTGAATTTTGGGTATTTTTGACAAATTTTGGAGATTAAGAATAGATTTGTTTAAAAAAAGTATTATCCTTTTTAGGTATTTTCTGATCTTGTACTAACCTTTTTGGTTTTGGTTTTGGTTAAGGTCCAAATACATGGGAAGTATATAGTTCTCTTTTTGGATTAGGTGATTATCGAGATGTAGATTATAGTACTCTAAATAAGAACAAGTCTTCTTAAATACTCATCTTTTGGAGAAAATATGAGTTTGATTAAGAAATCTAGTAAAATTTTAAAATCTACATGACAAGTAAGTATGTTTACTTATGTTTTAGTTAAGCTCATAAATTAATTTCTCAATGAAAATTAACATAAAAAAATGTTGTCCGTTAACTTTTCCTATTGGGGACTCGAATACCATTTTACCCATCACATGTTTGTGATTTTCTGGTGGTTAAATTTCTCCTTAACATGTTTTCTATCACTCTCCCTTAGAACCCGACCCTTTGCTTTTTCTCCCATATCTAGGTTTTCCTATATGGAATCCAAGTATGGGTTATCTCGGGTGACCTTTGTACTTCTCTCCCATTCTTATTAAGTGATAGTCTTACTGACTCTTGTTCAGATGTGGGAATTTCAATGATGTTTCCAAGACAAATTTTGAAATAGTGAGGATGGAATTCCCAAAAAAGAGGGAAGGATGTAACATCCCAGGTAAATAAATAATATTACATTATAATGTTTATTGATATTTCTAAATAAAATATTTATATTAATTTAAAGGAAAATCTGTTCGATGGCATACCCAATACGCAACAATGAGTTTCTTTGAAATCTTACGTTGCACTCTAATCATAAAATAATATTATTTTAAATGGTAGTTAACGCCTAATTGTTGTATTTGCGGGAAAGAATATAAATAACTAGAATATGATTATGTATGTTTTTTAAATGTTTTTTTACATTTATCAAATAAACGATAAAGGCTTAAAATAAGAAAATAAATCAATTTTAGGCATATATACTCTAATATTCACAAAAGATCCACTTATCGTCTTTTGATAGATTATCATCATTAAATATAGTTTTGGTCACTCTTATAAAATCTATTGGACCAAATAAAATTCTTCATTGGAATCGGGACATCAATATTTACATTGTGAAAATTTTTGGTATTTTTTGGATAAAGTTCATTTTTTAATGTATAGTGAAATATGTTGTATTTTAATTCAAAACCTCTTTTTAATATAATTTATTTATATGATTACATTATATTTGAATTGGTTTTAAAGTTAAATTAGAATATATTTTTTCCATTTAATTCAAAGGTGCTAATTGGAATAAATTTCACAGTGAAATTGGACATAAATTACTCTCCATCTTTTAATAGATATTGTTCCTTAAAAACAAACAATTTGTTTTGACGGCGGGAATTGAATTTAAAATTAATTAATTAAACTTATATGTTTTTAATTTGGTAAAAATGATATCATTTTTGTATTTGGGATATCAAATATAGCATTGGGTGAATTTTTGGTATATTTCTGAAAAATGTTCATTTTCAATGAATAGTGAATAATACTGAATTTTAATTCAAAACTGCCTTTTCATCCAAATTATTTATATAGTTAGATTTTAATTTTAATTGGTTTTAATGTGTAATGTAATAATGTTTTTATCATTTAATACAATGTTGGCCATTTTATGTAATTTCACTTTTAAATTGGATGTAAAAACAAATCAATATTTTGATTGATTTTACTTCTTAAAACCCATCTTTGGTTTTGAAAACGGGAATTATTTTAAATTAATTACAACAATATCTGTGTTTGGATTTTGATAAAATATATTCCATATTTGGAATCATATTGTCCTAATTATGTTATTTATAATCGTTTGATTTTGGACATTATGAATAGTAACGACGGTGATTATCGTTAATTATCGTGTTTAAATTAGTAACTGGGTAGTTAGAGGTAATAAAATAATATCATAAAAATATAAAATGACCCTAAAATATGTCTTCTTTATACTGGTGGAATCATGGGAGACCATGTGATGCCTTGTTCCAACCATGGGACCCCATGGAATCACTTTATTGTGATAGTGACCCTTTTATCTTTTTTTAAAGAAATGAAAATGTAACCAATGTATGTAACACCTAAGTGAAACAATTTTAATTTTTTATACATATAGGATCTTTTGGAGTATAAATATTAATTGGAAAGCTAAAAATATTTCCTACATCATGATATTTTTTTATAATTTTTAGACATTAAATGAATTAATTTATTTATGACACCGTGATGATGCAGCGATTAACTCATTAATGAATGATTTAAATAAAACGAAAAGATAATGTAAAATATAATTTTTACACTTGGCAAAAACCTATTTAATGAATATATTTAGAACCCTTATCACCTTACCCTAGAAATATATCAATGTGGGACCATTAAAATTTGAATATAATTTTATAATAAAGTAACTTTCCAACAAATTCCAAGAGTGCCCCTCATCCCTCTTATAAAAGGCCCCCACCTCTACCACCACACCCACATCTCTAAAGACTTTGTCTCGGCCAAAACCTGCCCATTTAATCTCTCCACATCCCTCTCCTCATCATTGAAGCCTCACATTAGGATGAATTTTTTTCAAGAAACCCTTTTGGTCAAACCAAAGGGAGTTACCCGATTTAAAGGTAATGTCTTCTCTTATGTTCATTTGTTTTATTTTTCTTCTCCAACCCCCTAAACTCTTTTTATTCATTTCATTTATAACAAATATAGTATCCTAAATATACTGGGATGTTGTTATAATAATTATTCGTGCTACAATTACACACACCTATATCTAATGGTTAAAAAACATACTGTTTCAGTGGATGAAGAATTTTTACCTCATGAAATGATGATTGTTCAATATTCAATGAACTCCTTCAATGGTGGCCATTAAGATGACAGTATATTTTTATAATATATATATATGTTTATTTTTTCCTTAAACTTCTGTATTTTTCATTTATGGCATACCATTATGGTTTCCATTGTGGGTAAACGCGATATCTTTATTTTAGGAAGTGTGGACTACCGACCCCTCAATGTTATTTTATTCATTTATACCATATGTGGTAAATATAAAGGATAGATTTAATAATATTATATACGATACCATAATGAAATTATAATACTATTATTTATCATTATATTTTAATTCCATTAAATATGAAATCGAAATGGAAGTAGTGTTCATGCGTATGTACGGCTTACCATCTCCATGAACGGTGCATTTCATTTCTTACCTCGAAATGTTATGTACTATTATAAATACATTTATATACTGGATATATATTATATATGTGATATCCAAATCATGAATATCATTTTGGATATAATGAAACTTTGACCACATAAACATCATGTAATTGTAAGAAGTCCATTTTTGACTTAAGTACCAAATATTGACAAAATGAACTTTATTAACATAAATGATTACATATTGTTTATAAAATGGAAATATGTTTTATAAAAGGAATAATAAAATTGGAAAAAGTTGTTAAGAAAGTATAAATTAACTTTAGTTTTTTATTCAAGATATTAAAGAGCGATTAAGTCAAGCCAGACTTGAGGTAAGGGATCCTACCTCTTTTTTTAAAGTACTCTTTTTTATGAATCTTACTTCATGACCCTATTTCTAATGTTGGGGGATGTTATTTTATATTCCCAACTCTGTAAATTTAATGTTAATATGATGATAGATGATATTTTATCTCTTTAATCCATTTTTGGAAGTATTATGTGGCGCCGTTAGTTGCCGAATTTTCATAAGGGGATTTTCATATCAATTTTTATTCTTATGAGATTCATGCTACATTGGACACTATTTCTTTTTGTGTGGTGTACGTACAGCCCATTATTTTACTATAAGTATGATATACTCTCAATTATGGGTAGTTACATCTTCATTGTATGACCCTTCATTCATGGGGTGTACATTTCGAAAGTTGCCCAAATCGGTAAGGGAACCTTTCACACTCCTCATTTAAAAATACATATTTTGTCATGTCTTTTGATTTACATCTTTTTATTGGGATATGTTCTTCTATATCCTTATTGATGTAAATTTTATTTCCATGTGATGAGATACCATTTTCTCTCTCATCAATTAATTCTATGAATTTTAAAAGTGACGTCGTTAGGCTGTCGACTTTTACCAATGGAACTTCTTAACCCAATTTCAATTTCATTGGGTTCAACTAGTAGTTATTGAATATGTCATCCTATGAATATGTGTGAATGACCTCTGGTTGTTTTACACTTAATATCCAATTAAATTGGGTGTATTTATACTTGTCACACATAATTATGTCATTGATTTATCCTTGCACTAATGACATGATCTCTGAATGGGGTTACGCCTCAATTTCTTATCCTGGAGACACTTCTTGATGGTATGAATTTTATTCTTTTAAAGTGTATATACAGCCCCTTTGTCATTCCATATCCATATTATGTCTATACTCAAGTCATTTAATAGTTTTAAAAATGGTCTACTTTTATGTTGCTTATAATTTAACGGTTTGAAAGGGAAAATGACTCTTTTATTAAAACATTATTTTAAATGGTTTTTAAGATTTATTCTTTTAAAAGATTTATCATCCATGTCCATGTTTTAAAAATGGTTTAACGATTTATTTATATGGAAATGAATGTTTTAAAGGCCTTTAAAAAGTTTCAAAGTGGTATGGGACACTTTGATTCTAAAATCTCTTTTAGATGTCTTATTTTAATATTTTCAAAGTATAAAGGGATTTTTCTCTTATAGAGTTTTAATGATTTTATTAGATGTTTTTATTTATGATAATATCATGATGTTATATCTTGTGATTGAAAAGTGAAATGTTATGTTTCCTTTATGCATGTTTTATGAGATACGGTTATGTTATGGTTCTTTGGAATTGTTATGAAGACGGGTGGTTCCGTGATAAACTAACGACGGGTGAGCCCGATATAGCTCTCCAATGCATTGGGTAACGCAAAGGAGTTAAACGTTAATTTTTATCCGAATAGATTTAGGGAATATACTGTGATGGGTATTCCAAACGTAACCAGGAGGGTTACTCCCTACGTGAGAATGTTATGAATATCTCAAGTTACCTTTTATGTCTTATGATTTCTATGATTTATTCATGATTTGATGAGGTATGTTAAAGTGTATATGTTTTATGGGTAAAGTATTATTTAATTGATTCTTATGTATACATGTACTCACGTTTCCTTTCCATATTTTTATATCCCTTACTAAGCTTTTTATGCTCATCCCATGTTTTTTTTAATGTTTTTTCACAGGTCAAGGGAAAGGTACATGATATGAAGATATTGTCAAGGAAGTGTTAAGAACGAATCCATGTTTTATTTCAAATATGTTTCCATTAATGAGAAAAATGAATACTATCTTTTATGTAACAACTATGTTTAAATGTTGAATGTAATGCATGTTTTATGGTCTAATTCTCTAAATCCCTAATCCTTAAAAGATCCTCAATGTGTATTCTTGAAATATCTCAAGATTAAGTAATGTTTAAGGCTGGGGCCTTATAGTAAATACAGAGAGTATATTTCCTTTTAATTTTTCTTATTATCTAATGTTTTATGGTTCACACATAGCCATTAAAAGTGTTATCTGAAAAATAATTATTCCGGATTGAAGATGATTCATAATCAATTTCAACACACCTATATTAATTAATTGATGAAGTTGTTTATCCTAGGGTTCTCTATGAATTTACATTTTTTAGTTTTATATAGTGTATATATTATTATGTTTAAATGATTTTGATATTTACCATCATCAACATACAATTAATTTATATGTTTCATCACTGTTAGATATTCTCTATAAACAATTTACATGCCTCATTTTATTAGATGTGATCCCCACATAAGGTAAAATTATAATAAATCATATATGGTTCCATACCTATATTTTTTCCATGTATTAAAAAATTTTTATTTCAACTTCTATAAAACATTATTTCTTCTAGAGAAATTGTAAATTATTATACTAATCCAACATAATTTAATCGATTTATATTAAAAATATATTCTCGTTTTCTACCAAACTAATTTAGGAGTATATTATTTACTCAATTCATGAATAATATAGATATTTTATAGATAAATATAAAATATTACACTTTTATATTAAACAAAATTGTCATTCAACATAATTATTAAGGATAAAAAAATTACATTTCAATATTTATTTTCCAATTCAATATTCCTCATTTTCAAATTTGAATTTAGATTATTATTTTTTCAATATAATATCTCAATATTAATCATTTTCTTCATATACACTCTTATTTTATTTTCAGAGAATTGATGGCCCTTTTTAATCATTTTATATTTTTTCCCAATTTAGTGACCTTTATGTAAAGGTCTTTCAATTCAAAATCTAAATTTAAATTTATTTTGGTTTGTTATTTACTTACATGACTATTTCATTCATTTCTAGGTAATTATTCAATATTCAAATTTATATTAAAAAATAAGATACATCATTGAATGTCTCACACTCATCTTCATCCTCAAGGTGATCATAATCTGGATGCTTAAATAAGAAAATTAATTAATAAATTATAATAAATAATTAATATAAATATATAATAATATCATGTTTATTTTTTCTAAAGAAAAAATTTATTCTCAGACACATAATAATAAAATCCATTTCATTAAATCTTGGATATTATTTTTGTGGAATTTCCAGAAATTATACATACGATTCACTTTAAGTGTAACATTTTAGGGAATATTCCTATCTCCCTTATCATAATACGTGATGTGAATGAAAAAAATTTAAAAAATTAATTTTCAATATAATTTGTATCATTAAAATATTATTCTTTATTATCAACATTATACAAACATGTATTTTTCTTTATATAACTAAATTATATTCCCTAATATTCTTTTCAATTATTCATGAAGAAACCACCTAGCCTCTTTTTATAAGGATTGTTAATTTTAGAAAGAATATACATTAAACATATAATTGGAACATGGTATCTAAGATCCATGATCTTCACATAAACACATCATCAAAAATATATAATATCTCATTGAAACCCACTTAATCATCTAACATTTCACTAAAAACCATTTTTGTGATCACTAAATACATAAATCATATTATTAATTCATCCATGATTTAATCATCATTCGTATTTTTTTATTCATACATAAAAATACAAATCCATATCTTAGTTACCTTCACCCTCATATCAACCTCATTGATATTTTCTAGTTTATCCAAATATCAATTTTTTTCATCCCGTATTTTTTTTTTAAATATCCTTCTTAAGAAAATGGTAAAATATCATTTATTTATAGAAAGATATTTTATAATTTAATTGTATCTATTTTTTAATTAAAATGATTTAAACCATAATGAAAAACCATTGGTAGAATATTCCAATACATATAGATTAATTGACATATTACATGACATTATCTGATATTTCTAAATATAATAATTCTTTCATAGAATGATGAAATATTATTTTTGTTCATTGAATTAACGTTTCTAATGTTTATAAGAGAAATTCATATAATTATTTTTATCACATAGAGGAAAATACTTCCCTTCAAACTCTAAATAGATATTCGATATTATATGGAACCTATTCCTGATACTAGTTGAATGGAGCCTCATAAATAGTGAAAATTTGCTAATATGTATTGAATTAGAGTATTAATTCATTTATAATTTTTCATTCAAATAAATTTGATACACCAATTATCATTAATAAAAATAAGTTTATAAAGAAGATACTCAAACATCATGATGAAGAAATAGATATTAGAGAATATTTTTACAAGTTTTAGAAAACAATGACTATCTACATACAATGAATGATTAAAAAATTGGATCACATTCCACTAGAATGAATATGGAGATTACAAATAAGTACTGATTTTTCATAAACCAAAGATACAAAAATTTTCTATATACATGTGGAAATATCTACAACCAAAATAGAAATATATCTATTTTTTAACAATAATAAGGTATTAAACCAAGTTAGACATTCATCATATTGTCACTATGGTTATTTACTTCTCCGACATCTTCATTCCCTCCATCTTCTACTTTAATATTATAAATTAAACTCCAATAGAACTCATTTACTATATATACCAATATTCATATAATCTATACTATAATGGGCACCCATTTTAAACAAATAAAATAAAACAATACAATTTTATGAGTAGAATTTAAAATGTAAATTTAAATTCAAATAAATATAAGATTTAATGGATCAAGTATATGTATCCCCATAATAATAATATTACTCACATCCTTAAAATCCCTAATTCGAGACATGAATTAACAAATTTTCTATAAATACTACCCAGAATTATTGTCTTGTCACATCACTACCATCATTATCTCAAAAAAAAATCATTTTTCACCTCTAAATCACTTTGACATATAATCAAATGTATTTTCATCATATAAAAACGAGACCTCAAAATCAATACTATAGAGTGGGATCAACCATTGCGTTAGAATTCCATTGAATCCCCAAAAATATTTCAAAGATGGTAAGTGTAACATAGAAGGTAAATAAATAAATAGCATATTTATATTTATTTATATTTTTGAAGTAAATATTACATTTACATTAACTATTATACAATGTTCGATGGAATACTTGATACAAAACAATGTATTTCTTTGAAATCATACTTTGCAAACAATGTTAGGTTATACTAAAAAATAATAATATAATATTATTTTGAATGGTTATTAAATCCATTCCATTTAATTTGTGGGAATGTACATACATAATTACAATGTAAATATACATATTAAAATTTTTTACATTATCCAATAAATTTTAGTGGATTAGAATAAGAAATGAACCTGATGTTAAGCATAAACACTCTAATATTCATTAAAAGGTCAATTTACTTCCTTTATATGGAGAACCACCTTTAAAACTAGTTTTTATCAATTTTTTATTTTCTATTTTTCTAAATTGTTTTATTTTTTAGAATCACGACATAAATTATTATTTTGGATGATATTTTGGTATTTTTCCTATAATGTTCCTTTTTAATAAATAGTGAAAAATACTGTATTTGCAATCAAAACTGCCTTTTAATATAATTTATTTCGAAGGATAGAATATATTTTTAATTAGTTTTGATGTTTAATTATATTAATTTTTTAAAATTTAATCCAATATTTTTCATTGGAAGTAATTTTAATTTTAAATTGGATATAAATATATGTATTTCATTGGATAGTTATTATTTCATAAAAACAAGATTTCTATTTTGATAGTGTGAATTAATATTAAAATAATTTTTACCACATATTTGTTTTGAATTTGGAGGAATGGATTCCATTTTTTGAATTAGTTGTACCAATTTTTGTAAATATTTAACTTTTATTTTTATCCATGATGAATATTTACTTCGGAAAATATTTTATTTACCATACATAGAAGATTAATCAGGTAAATAAGAGTAAAAATGAATATTATAATAACATTAAATTACCCTAAAATGTGACCTAATCTGATTGGATGATAAATGTACGACCATGGACATCCTTGGGACGATTTTGGGACCCCATGGAGCCACATGGGAGTGATAATGACACTTCATATTAATTAATTTAATGTAAAGGAAAAAATTACATAAATAGATATCTTTTAGTAAATCAATTTTTACATAGTGTTATAAAAGTTAAATCTTACACTATAAATATCAATTTGAAAAATTAAAATATTTCCTACATCGTGTTATTTTATTTTATAAACTTTAGACATCAAATAAATAAAATTATTTATGACACAATAATTATGTAGTGTTAAACTTATTAATGATTGATTTAAATAAATAAGATTATAAATATTAAAAAATATATCCACAACCTATAAAATTCATATTGGATGATTTTATATCGAACATGACTCATTTTATCTTATACATTGATGAGTTTTAGACTTTTAGAAACCTATAATAATTATATAATAATATAATATTTTCAAGCTAACCTAAAGAGGCCCTCCTCTGCCTAATAAACAAACCTCAACAATAACCCATTAATCACACCTCTAAAGCTTTTGGGAACATCCAAACTCTTACAAATTAATCTCCCTACATTACTCACTTCCTCTTAGAATCCTTTTTCTAGTCAAGAAGTAATTCTAGTAAAACATTTGGTTATAGACAACAGAAGATACCTAATTTAAAGATAAAGTCTTCTATTTATTTCTCTAGTTTTATTTTAATTCTCTAACACCTAAAATAATGTTATTCCTTTATTTTAAAACTAAACATGTATCCTTAATATAATAGTTTTTTGTTATGAGGAGGATTTTAACTACACTTACACAGAACTCATCAAATGGTTAATGAACATATTTTTTCTTTGGACGACGAACTTCATCCTCACGAAACGACGGTTGTTCAATCTTCTTATACCACATCATATTTTAGAAATTAAGATGGAACTATATTTATTTGTCAGATATATTAATTTTATTTTTTTATATGCTTCGGTATTTTTCATTTATATAATACCTTTATGGTTTCCATAGTGGGTAAATATGATAATTTCATTTTAGGAAGTGTGGACTCTGCCCCCTCAAAGTGATATGACTCGTTCAAGAGATATGTGGGACGTATAAATGACAGAGTTAATGAAATAAAATATGATATTATACTGGAATTACAATATACCTATGTATAGTTATGTTTTTATTCCATTAAAATACAAAATTGAAATGAAAGTAGCATTCATCCGTATGTACGACTTTCTATCTCCATGAATGGTGAATATCATTTCTTATCTCCAAATGGTTTGTTCTATTATGTATACATATATATAGTGGAAATATATGATATATATGATATCTAAATCCTAAATATCATTTTGGAGATAATCGACCATTGACCACATGATCAACATGTAATTATAAGAAGGTCATTTTTGACAAATGTACCAAATATTGACAAAATGACCATTATTAACATTATTTTTTACATAATGATTATAACATTGTAATAATAGATATAAACTGAATAATAAATTAAAAATGTTCTAAATGTAGTATAAATTTTCTGTAGTTTATTTTTCAGTTTATTAATGAATGAACATGTCAAGTCGGACATGCGATATGGGACTTCATCTCATTTTTCTTTCATTGAGTTATGATTTCATAATATACACCTCCTTCGTTAATATGGTATATCATAAACACCATTGATTTTTAATTTCATTCAACCTGAATTTTTTTTCTATTAACCATTCTACTAAATGACAAATTGAATGTTTTTAATGTTTGAAATGACAATGACTTCTCTTCCACCATAATCGTTAGTTTGAATCCTCTATAAGCCTTAATGCTATTAAAATTAAAAAGAAACCCCTTATTCTATTTTTGGGTGTTTTGGTATTGATTTTTTTTTAAATTGATTTATTATTTCACTATCTATAAATGATTTATTTTGATTTCTAATAAAATTTTATTAGAGAAACATTTATATTTACAATATTTTATGTGTTATGATTTTATAATATTCGATAGTCCTGTGATGGGTGGTTACGTGATAAACCAAATGAAGGGTGGTTCCATGATAAACTGGGATGGTTGTTATATTATAACCTAAAATGTATTGTGTATGGATGGTAGCTATATGGCTATTCCATTTTGTGATATGTGTGAAATTTGAACTTATGGTTATTCAATTGAAGTATGTTTTTGTACAATGCTACCTCTATAAGTTATGTGTTATTTCTATGGGTTTTATTATAATATTTTTGTTAATAATGGGTCAGAAATTATTCTTTATTCATAAATGATTATATAATACTTCATAATTGTGAAATGTACTAATTATGGTAAAGTGTTAATGTTTTACTTGTATGTTTTGAAAAACTAAACAGTTTTCCTTCTTTGTGTGTCCCTTACTGGGATTTTTCCTCATCCCATGTTTTTTAAATGTTTTTGATAGGAAATAAATTTTAATAGGGTCAAGGATGGGATAAACAAAAATTCATAATATCTAAAACATGAATATTTCATGAATATTTTTTTCAGGGGTTTTTATTTTATGAAAAAATTGAAACTGAGTAGAATAGTCTAATTTGTAATTTTTGAGATATAATGTGATAGTTGTGGCCTAACTGTCTAATACTCTAAAACTGAAAAGATTCTTAATATGAATTATTCATTTAATTCTATATTATGTAATTTCATAAGGATGAGTCATAATACTTGGTATCAGAGGTCGATTTAGACAACATTAAGAGTTTGGAAATTTTCAAATTAATATCTATAAATTAATTTTTGGAATGATTGAAATTTATATAATTTATAGATTTCCATGATCATAAGCCTATGTTATTTGTGTGTTATGAATGGATTTCCGTAGAGGAAACTTGGAATCTCTGTTGGGAAGTCATAGATAGTAGAATAACCTTCCAAATCACCATCATGGGATTGTCAAAATCAGAACTGAATAGTTTGTTGTAGTGATTGAATAATTGATTGAGGCTATAAATAGAGGTGGTATCCATGGACAAGATTAGCCGATCAACCACAGAGGAAAATGTTAGTTTTAGTGAATTTAATGAGAAACCCCCCCCCATCATTAAGAGGATCATCTTACCATTTTGAAGCTGAAGGATGGATCAATGAACTAGATTTGTTTTTTGATTTCAGGGGGTGTTCAGAACATTAAAAGGTTAGTCTCAGTGTTTACAATTTTGAAGGTGAAGTTGATCACTGGTGGTTGATGGTGAAAAATATTAATGATTGTGAGTAAATTGATGTTCTCGATTTGGAATAATTTATAGGTATGTCTCTTGTCAAATATTTTACTAAGGTGGTTTGACTTAGAATGGAAAACAATTCTTGGAATTAAGATAGGAGGATGACTGAGTGGCTGCTTACCTAGAAAAGTTCACTCTACTGGAAAGGTATGTTCTAAATTTCTTCCAAGTTATTGATAGTAATGCAAATAAATTTGTCTTAGGACTGAAGCCGTGATATTGAGTTGAATTTGACTCTTGTGAGTAAAAATGTTAAAAAAACTTGTTTGATGTGTGGCGAAGGTGGGAAGGAATTTTATGATGATCACATGTTTTTTGGAAAACAACATAACACATAGTCCAATTGGCTGGAAAAGGGAGTGAATTTATCAAAAAATCCAAGAGGTAAGAAAATTAAATATCCATCTTGTAAGAGGTGTTGTAAAATGCATCTTGGAGAGTTTTTTTCAATGTCTGTAAAGTTCTTCTGTTGTGGTTATTCTAGTCATATTGGTCGTAGCTGTAAGGAATTTTATTAAGCTAGCAAGGATAAACCAGTAGTAAGATGTTTTATGTGAAATGAATTGGGTCATTATGTAAGTGAGTGTCCTGAAATGAACATAACTAAAGAAATAAACCCTGACAAAAAGTAGAGAGGATGGTGAAATCCTTTGCAACTATTTCAACAGATGTTGGTCCATCAAATGAAGTATTATCAGGTACACTATTTTTTGATCAGATTATGCTAATGTGTTGTTTGATTCAGGGTCTATGAAGTCTTTCATTTCTAAGAAGTTTTCTAGTAAATTTGGAATTCCATATCCTGATATGAATACTGAACATATGTTAAAAATACATGGAGGAAATGTTGAGACAAAAATTAATTATAAGAACCTTCTTGTGTTTGTGTGCAGAAAAAATCAACCTACAGACAATAATGTTTTGCCTCTAGTAGAGTTTCATGTTATTTTGGGTATGGATTGGCCTTATTATACTATTTCTAAGATTAAATGTAGAGAAAAAGATGTTTCATTTTAGAATGATTTTTAGTTGGGGGAAAGAATGAACCCTTACTTATGATAACATATCAAGAAGGTGCGATACTAGTAAAATATGGAAATGAATGCCACCTCACACGTATTATTGAAAACAATGGAACTATTCAGATTAATGATGTGATATTTGTAAATGTGTATATTTTTTTCCTAGGATGATTCATGCTATAATACTTGATTTGGATGTTGAATTTACTATTCACATAGTTCCTGATGCTAAGCCAATTTAAAACCCCCTTAGAGAATGGCTCAAATTGAAATTTTATTGTTAAAGAAGAAATTATAGGAGTTAATAGATAAAGGATTCATTTGACTTATCACTTCAGCATGGGGTAATCATATCTTGTTTGTTAAAAATAATGATTCATTAATAAGACTTTTCATTGATTATTGAGATTTGAATAACATCACTATTGAGAACAAGTAGCATTTGCATCATATTGATGATTTGTTTGATCACCTCCAGTGAGCTCAGTATTTTTCAAAAATTGAATTGAGTTCGAGGTACCATCAGTTGAAAGTAAATGTAGCAGACATTCCGAAAACCACATTTCGTACTAGATATGTCTATTATGAATTTGTAGTTATTACTTTTGGGTTAACCATTGTACATGATGTATTCATAGATCTTATGTATAGAATTTTTAGTGAGTTCATGGATATGATTGTGGTTGTTTTCATTGATGATATTTTGGTTTGTTATTAAAATAAAGTGGATCATGAAAGTCATTTAAGGGTTGTATTGAAAACATTAAAAATTAAAATGGTATTAAAAATTCATCAAGTGTGAGTTTTGGTTACAGAAAAATTCATTCCATGATCACATAATTTCAAAAAATGTCATAACTGTTGATCCTGTTAAAATTGAAGATTTTATGTATATCCAAGACCCCAAAATATAACCGAGATTCATGGTTTTCATGGATTTTCATATTATTACGAGAGTTTTGTTGAAAATATTGCATGGTTATCTAGCTGAATGACTATGTTTACTCAAAAAGGTGTTATGTCCATCTGGACAAAATAATGTGATGATTGTTTTAAAGAATTGATAAGAATATTGGTGAATTTTATTGTTCTGGAAATGCCTTCCAGAAATGGTGAGATTGTTATATATAGTAATGCTTCATTGAAAGGACTTGGTTGAGTCCTACTACAAAATGATTTGATAATTTCTTACGCTTCATGTTAGTTGAATCCTCATGATTTAAATTACCCTACACATGATAGGAAATTAGCTACTGTTGTATTTTATTTAAAATTTTTGAGGATTCATTTTTATGGTGTAAAATGTGTAATATATACCAACCAAAAAAGTTTAATGTATATATTCATTCAAAATTAATTAAAAAATAGACAGAAGAGATGGTTAGAATTAATCAAGGATTATGATTGCATGATCCATTAAAATCTGAGAAAAGAAAAATATTATTGCTGATGAATTAAATGTAAAATATAATGCTTCATTAACCATGATAAATTTGGAATGAGATCCTTTGGTTTTTTATTTGATTAACATTGGAGTAGACGTTTTTGGTGAAAATATTCATCTATTTTATTTCTAATGTCAATGAAATCCCCTCTATATTATATAATTAAGAAAGCCCGGAGGGAAGATAGTGAGTCACAAGAAAAAGGTAGAGTTCGTTCAGAAGGATACGTTTAATGGTATTATCATTGATAATGATTTTGTTTTCAGGTTTGGTAATAGAATATGTGTGCCTTGAGATTCGTAGTTTGTGAATGAGTTTTTATGTGAAGCTTATAGTTATTCATTTTTAGTTCATCCTTGTATTACTAAGATGTATAGATATCATCGAATGTATTACTAGTGGGATGGAATTAAAAGAGATATTAATGATATTACTGTGAAGTGTTTCACATGTGAATAGGTTAAAGTAGTGCAGAAGTTACCGAAAGGGAGTCTCAGTCTTCATCGGAGAATGAGTGGAAATTAGAAAATATATATCCTTGTACTTCATTGTGGGATTACGAAATACATGTCGAGGTAATAATGCAATATAGGTTATGGTATATTGACTAACTAAATTTGTTCATTTCTTTCCTATTCAATATACTTTTTCTCTAGATCAACATTATCGGTAGTATGTTAATGAGATAGTCTGGTTGCATGGAGTTCCCCCTCCGTTGTATATAATCGTGATCCAAGGTTTACTGATAACATTTGGAAAGGCCTTCAGAATTCATTTGGTACTGAATTAAATTTTAGTACTTCTTTTCACCCTCAATCAGATGGCCAGTCATAATGAACAATTCAGACCATAGAGGATATAATAAATGCTTGGTCGATGGATTGCCAAAGATGATGGGACCATCATCAACATTTTGTTGATTATCTTTTAAACATGTATTAAATTTTAATTATATTATTTTTCCATTAATTAAAATATTTTTCATTGAATGTAATTTCACTTTGAAATTGGATATAAATAACTGTTAATCTTTTGATTGGTATTATTTCCTAAAAACACACTTTTTTGTTTTGACTACAGGAGTTACTTTGAAATTAATTTTTCCACATCTCTGTTTTGAATTTGGAAAAATGGATTACATATTTGAAATTTCGTGGACCAAATTATGTAAATAATCAACTTTTATTTTTAGACATTATGAATATTTACTTCGGTAATTATTTTATTTAACAAGATAAAAGGGTAAATATGGTAAATAAAGGTAAAGAATAATATTATAATAATATTAAATTACCATAAAATGTGTCCTAATCCTTTTAGCAGATACATGACCTACCATGGGCATACTTGCAACAATTTTGGGACCCCATGGAGCCACTTGAGAGTGATAATGACACTTTACATTAATTAATTTAATGTAAAGAAAAAATGACATAAACCTATATCTATTAGTAAATCAATTTTTACATGGGGTTATAAATGTTATCTCTTTATCCTTAAATTACCATTTGAAAGATAAAAATATTTACTACGTCAAATAAAAAAATTATTATAACCCAATAATGATATAATGTTTATCACATTAATAAATGATTTAAATAAAAAAGATTATTCAAATTAAAATAATATTCATAACCTGTAAAATTAATATTAGATGATTTTATTTCGAACATGACTGATCGTGTTTTTGGCAGTAAGGATTTCTTGACTTTCATAAATAGAGAATCATTATATAATAAAATAATATATTCATTCATTCCTAAAGCGTCCCTCCCCCCTTATAAAATTCCCTCTCATCTAACCTGTAACGCCCCGACCCCAGCTACCCAGAGTCGGTGCATTACTTCGTAACATTGGCATGATCACAAAAGATCAAGTCTCGAAAGACCGATTAGTTTAGTAGCCTTGGAAACACTAGATACATTCGTAAACGTTACATTACATCATAAAGTGAAAAACTACAATAACAAAGTCTCCATAGTCCACACTCATATCCTCTTCTGACAATCCCTGCAGGTCATTCATAAAATACTTCTTCACATCCTGGAAAATATTAAAACATTGAAAGGGGTGAGCTCAGATGCTCAGTAAGGATAACAATATTGCGGATGCTTTCATAATTAAACATTAACATTAAAGGAAATGTATAACTAAAACAAAACCCTTTTTAAACTTGAACTTCAGCATAATATGGAAAAAAATAAAATTAAATAATGCCATTTACTTACTCACATGTATATTCTACTAGTCGAATAATCACATGAAATATCAATAACCACTTTCATAATGAGGGAATGTATAATGCCGGACATTCTGAAACATTTTTTCAAGGCCTCGGCCAAGATGTCTAAAATGATTAAGGCCTCGGCCAAAACCATAAATCCAATTGGGAAAGGGCCTTGGCCAATTCCACGTCTAGTTGTCTCATGAGACCTACCGATGCATCGAGGAGCTATAGCGGGCTCCACCCGTCACTTATTAAGTCCAATACATTCTTCATATGAATAGGATTAAACATATCATAAACCATAACATAATCATATCACATAAAACATGGATAAAGGAAACATAACATTTCCACATTTCAATCACAAGATATCAACACAACACATTGATATAATTAAAATGCTTTAAAAACCATTTTCAATATCAAAATAAAAGAAAAGTATAACATGGTATTTATTTTTCATTAAAAAAGGTATGGCTTGAAGAGGAAGCCGAAACTCAAATAGTGGTCACGGCGGCGGAGAAGTCATTGTCGCCGCATACGTATGACAAAAACATTCCATTTTGTCGTTTAGCAAATGCTTCGTATAAAAAAGATTCCTTTTGAATAAACGTTAAAGTCAAAGGGGTTTATACACCGTATAAAAGAAATTTTTGTATAAAACCAAATATGCCTCAATGAAAGGAGATTGAGACGAAGTCCTTACAAAGATCATTTTTAAAATAAAATAGATATATTATGTGTATTCACTATAGGTGCACATAAAGAAAGTAAAAATACAAAACAAGACATCATGACATAATTTGAAAGTAGGAGACTAACCCAAAGAATGGAAGTTGGGTTAAGAAGTTCCCTTACCTTGCGTTCTGTCCTTACCCGACCGTTCTTTAACCTCCTGAATAATAAACTAGAGTTAATTTCTATTTACTTAATAACCTTTTTCATGTTCATTATTCCATTTATATCACTTATTACCATGTTATGAACATTATTTAATTATTTAAGTTAATAACGGTCGTTTTGTCGATCTTTGGTACTTGAGTCAAAAATAAACTCTTATAATTACAATTTGTTCATGTGGTGAAATATCCATTATATCCAGAATTATATTCATGATGTAGATATCATATATATCATATATATACAGTATATACATTCATTCATAATGTCACGTAACATTTAGAGGTAAGAAATGAAATGCACCGTTCATGGAGACGGAAAGCCGTACGTACGCATGAACACTACTTTCATTTCTATTTCATATTTAATGGAATGAAATCATAATGATATAAATTTATAATATAATTCCAGTATAACATAGTGTATAATACCATTTACTCCATCCTTTATACATCCCACATATGGCATTAACGATTCAAATCACTTTGAGGGGGCGGTAGTCCGCACTTCCTAAAATGAAATTATCGCATTTTACCCATAATGGAAATCATAACGTATGCCATAAATGAGAAATACAGAAGCATAAGTAAAACATAAACACATTATATATCATATATAAATATAGTGACATCTTAATGGCCACCTTTGAAGGTGTTATATGAGTGTTGAACAATCATCGTTTCGTGAGGCAGAAATTCGCCATCCACAGAAACCGTATGTTCTTTAACCATTAGATGTAGGTGTGTGTAAGTGTAGCTCGAATACTTCTTATAAAAACATCCTAGTATATTGAGGATACTGGTGTTGTTACAAAAGAAATGAATAAAAAGATTTTAGGGGGTTGGAAAATAAAAATAAAACAAAACAACATAGAGAAGACATTACCTTAAAAATCGGGTAACTCTTTTTGATTTGAGCCAAAGGCTTCTTTGGGAAGAGTTCTGCCCAAAGGGTGGCTTCTATGAGTAAGGTAAGAATGTTGGGAGAGTATTTGGGCAGAGGTTGGCCGAGCCAAATGGCTTGAAAGTGTAAATGTCGTGGGAGAGGTGGGGGCCTTTTATAAGTGGTGAGGAGGGGCTCTTTTGGAAAGATTGAAATATTACTTTATTATACAATGATTTTCGGATTCTAAAGGTCCCACACTTATATAATTCGAGGCTAAGGTGATAATGTTTCGAAATACCCTCATCCAATAGGCTTTGGACAAGTGTATGCCTTGGATTTTTCATTATCTTCTCATTTTATTTAAATCGTTAAATAATGAGGTCATCGCTGCATCATAATGATGTCATATATAATATAATTTATTTAATGTCTAAAAATTATAAAACAAATACTATGATGTAGGAAATCTTTTTATCTTTCTAATGAATATTTATAGTAAAAATTTGGACTTGTGTAACCCCACTTAAAAACTGTTTTAGTAAAACAACTCATGTTTGTGTCAATTTAATTTTAACATCAAATATATATATATTAATGTCATTTTCCAACTAAAGTGGCTCCATGGGGTCCCCAAGTTGACCCATGGCTTTTCATGGTCGGCCATGACACAAAAAATGAGGGTATGACATGTGTCTAGGTGTTTTAATATTATTAAAGCATTATTTTTACCTTAAACTACACTAATTACCACTAATCGCGATTAATGAAAAAAAAATTACTATTCACCAAAAATTTATTTTCATCCCATTGAACCACATTTTACATACTAATGACAACCATGTATGTCAGATTTTCAAAATTCAATACACATTAGTGGTAAACTTTCATTTATCTGAAAAATCAGTTTGTTTGATTACCACTTAGTGGTTTCAATATTCATCAAAAATTGAAGTTTTTCAGAACAATGCCAAAATTTCACCCTAAGCTATAGTTGATATTCCGAATTCAAAAATGATGTCTATTTTAAAAAATTCCTAACATATAAGTTGCATTAATTACTTTTATAATTAATTCCCGCTGTCAGAACAAATAGCGTGTTTTTAAGAAACAATTTATATCAAAAGATTGGCAATTGTTTATGTCCATTTTCAATGTTAAATTAATTCTAATGACCACCATTGGATAAAATGGTAAAAATATATTCTAATTATACTTTAAAACCACTATATAGTATAATTTATCACAATTAATTATTTTTATTAAAAAAGTTGTTTTAAGTATTTTTCACTATTCATAAAAAAAATTGGAAGTTCTCAGAAAGTTACAAAAAATTCAACTTAGGATAATTTCGATATTACGAATAAAAAAATGAAGTCCATTTTGAAATATAAAATTTCTATAATTTTAAAAAGTGGTTATTACTATTCATAACGGCTACTTTGATTAGTCGCGGTGTTTTAGAACTCGAAGTTGTGTACAATGCAAGCTATTGCATTATTGAATGAGAAGCGTATCGTGGAAGCTTGGGGTGTTACATTCTCCCCTCCTTCAATAAATTGCGTCCTTGCAATTTGAAAATTTTCTTTGAAAATAAAATGTTGAAAATAGAAAATAACTTTGTGGAAAACCCACATCGGAAATAAGATTAATAAAAATATAACATTAAAAGAAAGAAAGAAAAGTACAAAGGTCATCCGAGATAGCCCATAATAGGGTTCTATGAAAATATGGATATGGAGGAAAAACAAACTAGCATGGTCTGATGAAGAGTTCTAGAAAACAGGATTAGGAGAAAGTTAACAATAAGAACATCACAAACTTGTGATTGGTTAAACGATCATTGAATCCCCAGTTGGAAAAGTTAATCGATAACGTTTTTGTTTTAAGTAACCTTTCATAGAGGTGAGGAAATTATTTAAGAGATTTACTAAGAATGTGAGGAAATATACTTACTTATCATGTAGACTTTCATTAATAAATATTTACCACAAACCATTTAGAATAGGAAAACTATTTTTTAATAACCAGGGACTTCCTGTAGGCTAGTGGTAGGAAATAAAGGCATGTCGCACTATGGTTGTGGGTTCGATTCCTACAACTTTGTCCGACGCGACGGGTTATGCCCCACCCTACGGGTTGTCCTTTTACTAAAGCTATAGTATTATAATATTCCAAAAATAATCTTCATAAATTTTTTAACCTTAAACAATACTATCCAAAGATCAACTTAATACACACCAACCTTTCTAGTTATCCAAAATACCTTTGTCCAGACTTCCTCTAAAAGGTCTCTTAATTCCAAAATCAATTTATCAAATTCCCCAAACGAAGTAAAGTTTCTCTTATTGTCACATACTAAAAATATAATTACCTTAATCATATTAAAACCTTACTGAAATCAACAAGTACTGCAGTACAATCCTTATATATATATATTACATTATTCTAATAACCGAAATATAATCCATCAGTCCGAAAGCACCAATACATTTGTTATTCTGCTTCAACTGTAGTAACAGCATAAGATTGTCCTTGATCCCTTGGCCTTTTCTGAGGTAAGTTTCCCTGATGATTAGGACATTCATTTTCATAATGACCCATTTCTCTACAATTATAGCATTCAACTTTGATAGCCTCTTTCATTCCCTTGCAATCACGAGCCTGGTGACCCTTTTCTCCACATTTATAACAAACTCCCATTCCTTTTAGACAAGTACCAGGGTGATTCTTCCCACAATTATCACATAATGGAAAATCCTTCTTTCCCTTTTTCCCTTTATCTGTCTCTTGTTCCACCGTTCTCTTCTTCTCTTGCTTTACTTTGTTGTCATAAGACTTAGAGAATTCCTTTTCTGTCATGATAGCACACGAGACAATATCTTCGTATGATGAGAAGGATTGTGATACTAATGCTCGACGGAGAAATGGTTTTAACCCATCAAAGAAACGATCAATCTTACTCCTTGGGTTACGTATATAATCGACAGCATGCCTCGCTAACCTTGTAAAGTTAGCCTCATACTTTGCGACATTCTCATCCTCCTTCTGCCTTAGACTCAGAAATTGCCTTTCCATATCTGCTCGATAGTCATGAGGAAAGTATTTCTCTAAGAAAAGCTCTTTGAACTCCCTCCATTCCATATTCGATACTTCATCATCTTCCTTTGTGTTTTGAATCAGCGACCACCACTGATCGGCATCTCCAGTGAGGCGGTAAACTGCCATGACAACCTTCTGCCTTTCACTACTCCCCAAGGCATGGAATATTTTCTCTAAGGAATTTATCCATTGCTCAGCTACTATAGGATTTGTACTCCCATTGAAGGTTGGTGGTTGTTGCCTCATGAAACGGTCTAGCATTGATCCTCCACGTTGCGGATCAGGGTGCTCCATACAAGTAAGGTTATTATTCATAACCTGAGTGAGTTGTCCCAGTATGGTAATAAGTTGATCAGCACCAGTTGTATCTCCAGATCCACAATAATTATCTTGAGCAGGAGGGCAATCCCTACACGGAGTTCGTGCATTGATACGGTTTCCATTCCTTCCACTAGGCGCCATTTCTAAACAATGGCATAAACTAGATTAGTTTATGAAATAAAATACATAATTCCATATTTGTAAAACACTTTACATAAATTGAACTATTTATGGATATAATCCATAATCATAAAAAGAAATGTTTCCTTTGAGGAAGTATATACTCATAACCCTTCATAGTGGTTTGTAAAGAAAATGAGAATTATCCTAAGCATATCCCCCGGGAGTGTCGTAACCAAGAGTGCAGCAAGGCCCGTTGTCGTGCACCAGTTCCCGTTCGAGTCTAGCTCAAAGTGGTGTTTTCGGGTTTTACCCCGAGGTACATCTGTGCCAGAGCCGCCTCTACCTGCTCGTATCAAGACAGGGATGTATTTCTTGGAAAACTCATATCATCTCTATAATATCAAAATTCTAGGAAGTTCTTCTATACTAATCATCGAAGTCTATCTTTGGGCTATGCGTTCTAATAAGAGTTTATCTACATCTAGCTTCCAAGGTTAGTAAAAAACTACCTCTGATACTAACTGTAACGCCCCGACCCCAGCTACCCAGAGTCGGTGCATTACTTCGTAACATTGGCATGATCACAAAAGATCAAGTCTCGAAAGGCCGATTATTTTAGTAGCCTTGGAAACACTAGATACATTCGTAAACGTTACATTACATCATAAAGTGAAAAACTACAATAACAAAGTCTCCATAGTCCAAACTCATATCCTCTTCTGACGATCCCTACAGGTCATTCATGAAATACTTCTTCACATCCTGGAAAATATTAAAACATTGAAAGGGGTGAGCTCAGATGCTCAGTAAGGATTACAATATTGCGGAAGCTTTCATAATTAACCATTAACATTTAAGGCAATGTATTACTAAAAAAAGACTTTTTAAACTTTAACTTCAAAATAATATGGCAAAAAATAAAATTAAATAATGCCATTTACTTACTCACATGTATATTCTACTAGTTGAATAATCACATGAAATATCAATAACCACTTTCATAATGAGGGAATGTATAATGCCGGACATTCTGAAACATTTTTTCAAGGCCTCGGCCAAGACGTCTAAAATGATTAAGGCCTCAGCCAAAACCATAAATCAAATTGGGAAAGGGCCTCGGCCGATTCCACGTCTAGTTTTCTCATGAGACCTACCGATGCATCGAGGAGCTATAGCGGGCTCCACCCGTCACTTATTAAGTCCAATACATTCCTCATATGAATAGGTTTAAACATATCATAAACCATAACATAATCGTATCACATAAAACATGGATAAAGGAAACATAACATTTCCACATTTCAATCATAAGATATCAACACAACACATTTATATAATAAAAATGCTTTCAAAACCATTTTCAATACCAAAATAAAAGAAAAGTATAACATGGTATTTATTTTTCATTAAAAAAGGTATGGCTTGAAGAGGAAGCCGAAACTCAAATAGTGGTCACGGTGGCGGAGAAGTCATTGTCACCGCATACGTACAACAAAAACATTCCATTTTGTCGTTTATCAAACGCTTCGTATAAAAAAGTTTCCTTTTGAATAAATGTAATAGTCAAAGGGGTTTATACACAGTTTAAAAGAAATTTGTGTATAAAACCAAATATGCCTCAATGAAAGGAGATTGAGACGAAGTCCTTACAAAGATCATTTTTAAAATAAAATAGATATATTATGTGTATTCACTATAGGTACACATAAAGAAAGTAAAAATACAAAACAAGACATCTTGACATAATTTGAAAGTAGGAGATTAACCCAAAGAATGGAAGTTGGGTTAAGAAGTTCCCTTACCTTGCGTTCTGTCCTGACCCGACCGTTCTTTAACCTCCTGAATAATAAACTAGAGTTAATTTCTATTTACATAAGAACCTTTTTCATGTTCTTTATTCCATTTATATCACTTATTAACATGTTATCAACATTATTTAATTATTTAAGTTAATAACGGTCGTTTTGTCGATCTTTGGTACTTGAGTCAAAAATAAACTTCTTATAATTACAATTTGTTCATGTGGTGAAATATCCATTATATCCAGAATTATATTCATGATGTAGATATCATATATATAATATATATACATTATATACATTCATTCATAATGTCACGTAACATTTAGAGGTAAGAAATGAAATGCACCGTTCATGGAGACGGTAAGCCGTACGTACGCATGAACGCTACTTTCATTTCTATTTCATATTTAATGGAATGAAATCATAATGATATAAATTTATAATATAATTCCAGTATAACATAGTATATAATACCATTTACTCCATCATTTATACATCCCACATATGGCATTAACGATTCAAATCACTTTGATGGGGCGGTAGTCCGCACTTCCTAAAATGAAATTATCGCATTTTACCCATAATGGAAATCATAATGTATGCCATAAATGAGAAATACAGAAGCATAAGTAAAACATAAACACATTATATATCATATATAAATATAGTGACATCTTAATGGCCACCTTTGAAGGTGTTATATGAGTGTTGAACAATCATCGTTTCGTGAGGCAGAAATTCTCCATCCAAAGAAATCGTATGTTCATTAACCATTAGATGTAGGTGTGTGTAAGTGTAGCTCTAATCCTTCTTATAACAACATCCTAGTATATTGTGGATACTGTTTTTGTTACAAAAGTAATGAATAAAAAGAGTTTAGAGGGTTGGAGAAGAAAAATAAAACAAAACAACATAGAGAAGACATTACCTTAAAAATCGGGTAACTCTTTTTGATTTGAGCCAAAGGATTCTTTGGGAAGGGTTATGCTCAAAGGGAGGCTTCTAGGAGTAAGGGAGGAATGTTGGGAGAGTATTTGGGCAGAGGTTGGCCGAGCCAAATGGCTTGAAAGTGTATATGTAGTGGGAGAGGTGGGGGCCTTTTATAAGTGGAGAGGAGGGGCTCTTCTGGAAAGATTGAAATATTACTTTATTATTCAATGATTTTCGGATTCTAAAGGTCCCACACTTATTTAATTCTAGGATAAGGTGATAAGGTTTCGAAATCCCCTCATCCAATAGGCTTTGGACAAGTGTAAGCCTTGGATTGTTCATTATCTTCTCATTTTATTTAAATCGTTAAATAATGAGGTCATCGCTGCATCATAATGATGTCATATATAATTTAATTTATTTAATGTCTAAAAATTATAAAAAAAACTACTATGATGTAGTAAATCTTTTTATCTTTCTAATTAATATTTATAGTAAAAATTTGGACTTGTGTAACCCCACTTAAAAACTGTTTTAGTAAAACAACTCATGTTTGTGTCAATTTAATTTTGACATCAAATATATATATATATTAATGTCATTTTCCAACTAAAGTGGCTCCATGGGGTCTCCAAGTTGACCCATGGCTTGTCTTGGTCGGCCATGACACAACCAATGAGGGTAGGACATGTGTCTAGGTGGTTTAATATTATTAACGCATTATTTTTACCTTAAACTACACTAATTACCACTAATCGCGATTAATGAAAAAAAAGTTACTATTCACCAAAAATTTATTTTCATCCCATTGAACCACATTTTACATACTAATGACAACCATGTATGTCAGATTCTCAAAATTCAATACACATTAGTGGTAAACTTTCATTTAACTGAAAAATCAGTTTGCTTGATTACCACTTAGTGGTTTCACTATTCATCAAAAATTGAAGTTTTTCAGAACAATGCCAAAATTTCACCCTAAGCTATAATTGATATTCCGAATTCAAAAATGATGTCTATTTTACAAAATTACAAACATATAAGTTTCATTAATTAATTTTATAATTATTTCCCGCTGTCAGAACAAATAGCGTGTTTTTAAGAAACAATTTATATCAAAAGATTGGCAATTGTTTATGTCCATTTTCAATGTTAAATTAATTCTAATGACCACCATTGGATAAAATGGTAAAAATATATTCTAATTATACTTTAAAACCACTAAATAGTATAATTTATCACAATTAATTATTTTGATTAAAAAAGTTGTTTTAAGTATTTTTAACTATTCATAAAAAAATTGGAAGTTCTCAGAAAGTTACAAAAAATTCAACTTAGGATAATTTCGATATTACGAATAAAAAAATGAAGTCCATTTTGAAATATAAAATTTCTATAATTTTAAAAAGTGGTTATTACTATTCATAACGGCTACTTTGATTAGTCGCGGTATTTTAGAACTCGAAGTTGCGTACAATGCAAGCTATTGCATTATTGAATGAGAAGCGTATCATGGAAGCTTGGGGTGTTACATAACCCATTACTCACACCTCTCAGACCCCTAGGTTCATCAAACATCTGACCAATTAAGCTCACTACATCCATATATTCCTTTTATAAGGCTTCCTCTAAGAAGAAGTCAATTCACATATACCTTTTGGTTCTAACAAAAGGGAGATACCCTATTTAAATGTAATATCCTATCTTATGTTATTTTGTATTATTTTATTACTCCAACCCCCTAAACTCTTTTTATACCATAAGTTTTAAAAAATCCAGTATTATAAATATAATAGGTTTTTAATGACAATGATCTAAACTACATGTACACGAACCTCTATCTATTTTGTAAAGAATATACAATTTCTATGGATTATGTATTATTGCCTCATGAAATGATGATTGTTCGATCATATCCTACAACCTCTTATGGAGGCCATTAAGTTGGAAATGTTTTTATATGTAATATAAAATATATTTAAATTGTTTCCATAGGTGGGTATTTTTAATTTATATAATTCCATTAAGGTTTCTATAGAGGGTAAATATTATAATTTCATTTGAGAAAGTGTGGACTACGGCACACTAAAAATGATATGACTTGTTCATGTTTTATGTTGGTTGTATAAAGGTTGGTGTTAATTAAATAATATATGATATTATACTAGAATTAAAATATACCTATGTATAATTATTTTTTTATTCCATTAAAATATGAAATAGAAATGAATGTTGTGTTCATGCATATGTACGACTTAAAATCTAAATGAATGGTTCATTTCATTTCTTATCTCTAAATGTTATGTAATACTATAAATACATATATATACATCATATATATATAGGATATATAAGATGTAATGGCCCGGACCTCTCCGGTCCATTACTTTGTAAAATGTTGTTGTTGGAGGTGTTCCGGGAGGTCAAGGGGACTTATCCCCAACACTTTGCCATTTTTCCAGTTCTGTGAACAGTGTTTCCAGTTTTATGAACAGTAACAGATCGGTCTCACCGATCGGTCTGACAGATCGGTCTCACCGATCAGTTTCACAGATCGGTGTGACAGATCGGTTTCACAGATCGGTCTGACAGATCGGTTTCACAGATCGGTGTGACAGATCGGTTTCACAGATCGGTCTGACATATCGGTTTCACAGATCCGTCTGACAGATCGGTTTCACAGATCGGTCTGACAGATCGGTTTCACAGATCGGTGTGACAGATCTGTTTCCCAGATCGGTGTGACAGATCGGTTTCACAGATCGGTCTGAAAAATCGGTTTCACAGATCGGTCTGACAGATCGGTTTAACAGATTGGTCTGACAGATCGGTTTCACAGATCGGTGTGACAGATCAGTTTCACAGATCGGTGTGACAGATCAGTTTCACAGATCGGTCTGACAGATCGGTTTCACATATCGGTGTGACAGATCAGTTTCATAGATCGGTGTGACAGATCGGTTTCACGGATCAGTCTGACAGATCTGTTTCACAGATCGGTGTCACAGATCGGTTTCACAGATCGGTGTGATAGATCAGTTTCAGAGATCGGTTTCACAGATCAGTTTCACAGATCGGTTTCATATACAGTAACAGTGGGTGAACAGTGTTTCCAGACTCCTACAGGTTTTCCCTTTTGACGTTTCCTTTGACGTAAAATACATTTAAAGCCTTATTTTAAGGGCTCTTATAGACGATTCAAATGCCATAAATCCTATATTAATTATTCCTAAGGCTTGTAATGTTTTACTTGGTCACACCGCATGCGTTAATGCGATCCGTTTTTAATAGAGAATTAACCGGATCTTAAACCGTCGCCCCATTAAATCTTAAAAAGGGACGAGATATAATTATCCCTTGTTCTTTCCATTTGTTCTCAGCTAAGAGACGCTAGAACCTTTCAATACTTTCCGTAGGAATTTCACAATCAATCTTTACCCCGAGGATTGGTTTTTCTCTATTTTGGATACAACCGAGCCATGTCGATCAATCTTCGATATAAGGTATGTTGTATCGTCGTTCTTTGAGGTTCATCTTCTCCTATCCTCCTTTCCATAATTATACCATCCAATTTACAAGATTCTAATGGGTTTTCATGGGGTTGGTTGGTACTGTCATACCACAGCATCCTCCGGTGGATGCAGTTGTCGCGAGGGAAGGATCGTGACCTGTTGTGTGGATAAAGAACGTGAGGAACTGTTTGAGGTAGGGGATTCATGGCTTCTCTAATTGTGTATGTGCAATCGTAGAATTAGCATGATTTATTCCTTTGGATCACAATGAAATTGACCTAATTAAATACTTGAACCAGATTAAAAGAATTGGTTGATCGCATGTTGTTTCTTTATACCGTGATAACGGTTTGCCTCATGTTTTCCTAGATATAGTGATATCTATGTTTTCTTTGTTTTGTTGTTCGTTCATGATTGAAATTGATAATGAAGGTAAATCCGGAATTAATTGTTAATTAATTGGAAAGATAAATAGGCATGTAAATTAATCTGATTATTGCAGTTGTTGTAGTTGTTCTAATTTGAGGATAATCAAATTAGGGAAGTAAGCATGGTTATTTAATTGTGATAGCTTGCTGATTAGGTATCCATGATTGGAACCTATGAATAACAAATCTTCCAATTCAATATGGATTAGAGAACAGATTATATGGGAATTTCAGAAGGGTTATGAGTTACCCGCTTGCTTGTAAGGCTGAATGCCTTGTGGTTTGGAGCTCTGAGTGCTCATTGTGTTGAAGGCTGAATGCCTTTCTAAAGGGCCGAGAGCCCATTTTGTGATGTTTGTTTCCTACTTCTTGTGCTGTGATGTAGTCCTGAATGGTTGTTGTGATATGTGGAGGCATGGAGGCCTTGTGGTTATGGCAGAAGATGAGGCCTAGAGTGGCGAGATGCATCAGTTTATGCATGTGGTGTCGGGGAGGGCACCAGGGGTGATGGAATGGGATGGATGTGGTTGCTGGTTACCTACAGTTTTCTTGAATGTTAATTTGCTTTGATTTTCCCCACTGCTCAAGGCAGCTGGTCTTGCTACCCTTCTTCCGAAGAAGGCGAAGACGCTCGGGGTATGCCACGTGCTTTCCGTGTTTAGCCTCTCGAGGGAGAATGGGTATATGCTCTTTCTATAGGCGGAAAAGACTCGACGGGTAGTATATCTACTCACCGTGTTGAGCCTCCTTTGTGTTTAGAAGCATAGGATGCTTTTCTAGAATGCCTGGGAATGTGGAAAAGTAATTCTGTAAGGAATGTTTGATTAAATGGTGAAAATCCACGGGGATGGAGATGCTGGAATTTAAAGGTGATGTGAATCTTAAAAAGGAGCAGTTGTTTTTGAATGTGATGCCAATTAAGTTTAATGTTGAATTGTTCATTCTTAATTAATGTTTAAAGAATTAATTAATGTACAGTGGAACTGATAAATGAGAATAGAGTAATCTAATAAAGCTCTTCAAATGGTTGTGTGCTTGTAGGATACCAAGTCTTTGATGTAGCAGCCTGGAGTCTGAGAGATTTTAGCTGCAGTTGTATCTAAGACTAGGTAATTCCCATAGTGTGGATGTGAGTTACTTATATATTCTGTACTTTTTGTGTTTCTATACGCTACTCCACCCTGTTGGTAAGGACAACTGACACCCCTGGGATTCTGAGCCCTGGGGGGTGTTTTCCCTAACATTTTGATGGGAGGTTGAATGTCTGACTACCCCCTTTGGCCCCGCTCTCTTCTCTTGGTAGATCATTGTGCTGGTAGGCAGAGTGGTTAGTTTTACCCATATATGTGTATAGAGGGCTGTAATGACTTGTGGTTATTTCACACACATATATTCTGGATATAGTATCCTATGGAATACTATAGGTGTAACGTGTATAGGCTGTGATGGCTTGAGGATCCTTACTCGGCGTATGGGCTGTGATGGCTTGAGGAATAATACTCGACGTATGATACACGTTATACGAGCTATGGTGGCTCCCAGAAACTACCTGGTTACTTTGGTTGTGAGGATGGTGTGGTGCTTCGCCCAGGTGTCTGCGGGCAAGCCTATGTGGTGCACGAGGTGCAGATTGTAGAGCTTAGCCCAGGTGTCTGCGGGTAAGCCTTTGGAGAGAGATTCACAGGACGTATGTCATTGGGTCAAAGCGGAAAACCAGTGGGGAAGTAGTAGCGTGGTACCCATGATATTCTTTACTATATTCTATATTCTTGTATGCGTTACTTGGTGAGAGTAGCCATGGTGAGGTTTGGAACATAGTATACCTGTTAGGTGATGAGTTAGTTTCACTTGTTGTTCACTGGGCTTTAGCATGATTTCTTTACTTTTGCACGAGAGGCTTGGGGAGGATCCTACTGAGTATACTATTATACTCACCCTACGTATATATAAACTTTTTTTCAGGTCACTTGGAGCAGGTTGGAGATCAAGCTGGTTACTACTAGCTTGCGGTTGGTGGAGGAGATGTTCGGGCTTGTGGTCACTGCCGTTTTACATTCTTTTGGGTACTTTTAGTTTTCCCTTTTAGTTGTAGTACTTTTGCATGACATTTCATATATGTACATCGGTTTCTTTTATTTTTTAGTTATGACTTGGAGTTGGTTGGAGTCTATTCTATCTCTCTCTTCTGCATGTGTTCTCTTAGAGGGTAATGCCTCACATTCGTGTGTGTATTATACCCTCGGTGCTAGTCGCCAACCCGGGGCCTACTGGAGGCGGGACTCGGGGGTCATTATCTCCCTTCTCACATTGCCGGCCCAGGAGGGGATCACTTTGTGGGGAGGGGGTTGTGACAGAGTGGTATCAGAGGTCTAGTTGAGGGATAGGATGGAGTTTGGAGTTAGGCACAGGTGAGGATGCATGGGATGGTTGGGCAACGGTTTCATTCATGTTTAGCAAGTGGGGTAAACACTTGAGACCAGCAGAGACATAGGAGTTCAGGGCCCCCTATGATCTGTTGCACGGACCTTTAAGTTTACGATGGCTACTAAACAAAGTGATACTAGTTGCAGGGTAGAGACCTAGGAAAGGATCATGCATCATTATTCTTTGCGTCTGTGTTTGAATGGGTAGACCTTGGGATAGGTAACCTAAAATTAATAAAACAAAATAATTAATTAATTAATGTTGAGTCTTCCATATTTCAAGATTAGGAGCTCTAATAGTTGTTATTTTACTGGTATGGCTCCAGGTCGACGTCATCGTCAGGTTTGTGCAGAAGGTGCCCAGTAGGCTGTTCCAGCAGATCGCCGCCGGGTAGAGGTTGACGACGATGACACTTGGAGGAAGACACTACGAGAGTTTCAGCGCCAGAGTCTACAGAATTATGAGGGCTCCGTTTCAGATGCAGTCACAGAAGACTGGTTGGAGGAGGTCGAGATAGGCTTCAGCTCGATTCGTGCTCGGAAGGAACACTAGGTGTCCTTGGTTGTGACGATGCTGCGTGGAGAAGCAAGGCAATGGTGGTTCTTGTTCCTCGGTGATCGTGAGGAGTCAGCGATCTCATGGGAGGAGTTTCGAGACAGGTTTAGAGTCGAGTTTCTTTCATCGACTGCGAAGGCGTCCAGTCGCCAGGAGTTACTCACCCTTCGACAGGGGAGCTCCAGTGTTCGAGAGTTTGGAATCCGTTTCAGGAACCTTCTACGATATTCGTCAGACCTGTTACCAGATGATGAGGCCAGGGCGAGGCATTTCGATGAGGCTTTGCGTCCAGAGATCCAGCGCCAGGTCACCCCATTTATGCTGAAGACATATCTTGAGGTGATGGCAAGGGCAGAGGTTGTTGAGAGGACTTTGACCAAGACCGGATCGTCACGAGAGGGGAATCGTCATGATTCCCCACGAAGCAGAGCTGTAGTCCGGGGTTCCCGGTTTTTAGGACAAAAGATTTTCTGTTAACCTGGGGGTAGGTCCCAGCCCTTCCCATCTCGTTTCACCGGAGGCAGAAACTCTCAGGCCTATTCCAAGGGATCGGGTGCATGTTTTTCTTGTGGTGTCGTGGTCATCAGCAGCGGGAGTGCCCGACTTTTCAGAGAAGAGCGTGGCCGTGGTGGTGGTCGTCATCAGGGTCAGAGAGGCCGTGGAGGTGGTCGTGGTCAGCTTCATGCTCAAGCGTTTCCAGCCCCAGGTGAGCCAGACGTCGTCTGAGGTACCCTTTGCTTGTTTTCTACCTTGGTATATTCCTTGTTTGATTCAGGAGAAACACACTCCTTCATATCGCCTACCCTTGTCCATGCTTTGGGACTTGAGGTAGAGAGGCTTCCAGTGCCCTTGGCGTTGACTACGCCAGTTGGAGGCCGAGCTAGCTTGTTTGAAGTATGTAGAGGTCGTGAGCTAGTGTTGGGGCAACACCACTCTTGGGGAGATTTCCTATGTTTACGAATACAACCATATGATGTCATCCTCGGCATGGATTGGTTGTATTCGGTGCAGGCTATTGTGGATTGCTACAGGAAGAAGGTAGTTTTCTTTGATGAAGATGGAGAGGAAGTAGTGTTTGTTGGTGAGAGAGATCCTCGGATGAGTCATGGACAAGTTTCATCCTTATCATCCATGATGGCTGGGATGATGCTGAGTTCTTCAGAGGTTCAACAGTTGGTGTTTCCTAGGGTCGTAGAGGAGTACCCTGATGTCTTTCCAGAAGAGGTTGTATCCTTACCCCCTCGATGAGTGATCGAGTTTGGGATCGAGCTACAGCGAGGAGCATCTCCTATCTCTATGTCTCTGTATAGGATGGCCCCTTTTGAGTTACGAGAGCTACGTATTCAGCTCGATGGTCTGTTGCAGTGTGGTTTTGTTTGGCCAAGTGTGTCACCTTGGGGTGCATCAGTTTTGTTTGTGAAAATGGCTGATGGCAGTTTGCGGTTGTGTGTCGATTATCGTCAATTAAACAAAGTGACAATAAAGAATCGCTATCCTCTTCCACGGTTTGATGACCTATTCGATCAACTGAAGGGTGCAAGTTGGTTCTCAAAGATAGACTTGTGATCAGGATATCATCAGATGCGTGTAAAGGATGAGGATATCCCGAAGACTGCTTTCCGTTGTCGTCATGGGCATTATGAGTTTGTTGTAATGCCATTCGGCGTGACGAATGCTCCAGCTATTTTCATGGGGTTGATGAATTCTATGTTCCATGAATTCATGGACATGTTTTTTGTGGTTTTCATCAAAGACTTCCTTGTATACTCCACATCTGAAGAGGAGCATGCAGAGCATCTACGAGCCATTTTGGGAGTTCTTCGCCAACATCGGTTGTTTGGGAAGTTGTCCAAGTGTGAGTTCTGGGCTCGAGAAGTTCGTTTCGTGGGACATGTTGTGTCCCAACAGAGAGTAGTTGTAGATCCTTCGAAGATAGAAGCAGTGGTGTCTTGTCCAGCCCCCAAGACCGTGTCAGAGGTGCGAAGTTTCCTTGGTCTCGCAGGCTATTATAGGAGGTTTGTGGCTAATTTCACACGAGTTGCGACTCCTCTGACAGCTTTGACCATGAAGGATCAAGCGTTCATATGGACTGATCAGTGTCAGACAGCATTCAAGTATCTAAAGGAGAAGTTGGTAAGTGCTCCAGTCCTTTGTCTTCCAGTGGAGGGAGTCCAGTTTGATGTTTTCTGTTATGCTTCACATCTGGGGCTAGGCTGTGTTCTCATGCAGCAGAGGTTAGTTGTTTCTTATGGGTCTTGGAAATTGCGTCCCCATGAACGCAACTATGCCACCCATGATCTTGAGTTGGCAGCCGTGGTGTTTGCTCTGAAGTTGTGGAGACATTACCTCATTGGTGAGCACTTTGTGGTTTTCACCGATCATAAGAGTTTGAGGTATGTTTTCTCCCAACGTGACTTGAACTTGAGGCAACGTCGGTGGATGGAGTTATTACAGGAATATGACTTCGAACTATCGTATACACCTGGAAAAGGGAATGTTGTTGCTGATGCACTGAGCCGAAAGTCATGTAATGATGTTGTGCGCGAATCTGGCGATTATTGGAGAGTGATGGAAGAGCTATCAGCTTTGAATCTTGATATGGGAGAAGTTGGGGGAAGAGGTTGTCTTTTCCAGATGACGGTGCAGTCATCCCTGATGCTGAAGGTGGAAGATTCTCAGTTGGGTGATCTAGAGGTGGAAGTTTGGAGAGACAGAGTTTTATGTGGTGAGGCCCCCGATGGTTGGTCGGAGGATGAACAACACTGAGTATTGTATCATGGCAGGATTTTTGTTCCCTTGGCGATGCGCGAAACGGTTCTACGAGAGTTCCATAGTTCACCCTTGGCGGTACATCCTGGTGTGACGAAGATGTACCAATCCTTGAGGAGTCAGTTTTGGTGGCCTGGGCTGAAGCGTACAGTTGCAGAATGTGTGTCTCGATGTTTAGTCTGCCAGAAGGTGAAGGCCAAACACCGTGTTCCTGGTGGTCTTCTCCTGCACTTAGAGATTCCTCAGTGGAAGTGGGAGGACATCTCAATGGACTTTGTTACAGGTTTACCTCAAGCTCCGGGAGGACATGATGCTATATGGGTGGTAGTGGACCGTTTAACTAAATCGGCCCACTTCATAGCAATCAAGGAGTCGAGCTCAGTGGAGGTTTTGTCGAGGTAGTATCTGGAGGAGGTGGTGAGGCTTCACGGAGTACCTAGGACGATCATTTCTGATCGGGATCCTCATTTTACCTCTAGGGTTTGGAGAGGTCTCCAACATGCTTTTGGCTCTCAATTGTGCCTTAGAACTGCTTTTCATCCTCAAACGGATGGTCAGACAGAGCGAACAATCCAGACTCTTGAAGACATGTTGCGCTCTTGTGTTCTTGATTTTGGAGGTTCATGGGTGAAGCACTTACCCTTGGTAGAGTTATCCTAAAATAATAGTTTTAACTCTACCATCGGTATGGCGCCGTTTGAAGCCTTGTTTGGCCGGCCAAGCCGTTCTCCGTTGTGCTGGACTGGGGTAGGAGAGTCAGCAATTCTCGGACCAGAACTAGTGCAGAATACAACAGAGATGGTTCAGGTGATTCGTGAGAGGATGAAGACAGCACAAGATCGTCAGAAATCATATGCTGATCAAAGAAGGAGACCGTTAGAGTTTAATGTTGGGGATCATGTGTTTCTAAAGGTGACTCCCCGTCGTGGGCAGCGAAGGTTTGGTCGTGGAAGTAAGCTTTCTCCCCAGTTTGTTGGGCCTTTCGAGGTGTTGGCTCGTGTTGGAGCTGTGGCGTATCGAGTAGCACTTCCCCCTCATATGAGTGGGATACATGATGTTTTCCATGTATCTCAGCTCCATCGTTACCTTCATGATGAATCTCATGTTATCGACTGGGGAGAGATTGATATTGATGATGATGCAACCTTCGAGGAGCGACCTGTGGAGATCCAAGACTGCAAGGAGAAGGTGTTGCGTGGGCATTCTATCCCCTTAGTTCGTGTCTTGTGGCGACACGGTGGCATGGAGGAGAGTACCTGGGAGCGTGAGTCACAGATACGTGCGCAGTACCCGGAGTTGTTTAATGTTTAACTCCTTTCATTTAATGATGTTTTCTTTGTTGTTGGACCTTTCATGTTTTATTCATGTACCTTTGATGTGATGTTATGTTTGAATTGTTTGGGTATGGATTGTTTGTTCCCAGATGTCATAGTTTTGTTCCAGCTTTCGAACAACTCATGGTGGTTTTTCCCAGAGAGGTATCTTATGGGGTGGTTGTTCGGACCCCTCTTCTCTTCTGGGTTGGTTTTTAATTCTCGAGGACGAGAATGTTTTGAGAGGTATCTAATGTAATGGCCTGGACCTCTCCAGTCCATTACTATGTGAACTGTTGGTGTTGGAGGTGTTCCGGGAGGTCAAGGGGACTTCTCCCCAACACTTTGCCAATTTTCCAGTTCTGTGAACAGTGTTTCCAGTTTTATGAATAGTAAGAGATCGGTCTCACCGATCAGTTTCACAGATCGGTTTCACAGATCGGTCTGACAGATCGGTTTCACAGATCGGTGTGACAGATCGGTTTCACAGAGCGATCTCACAGATCGGTTTCACAGATCGGTCTGACAGATCGGTTTCACATATCGGTGTGACAGATCCGTTTCACAGATCAGTGTGACAGATCGGTTTTGTAACACCCGAGACTTTTATGTTATATAAATCATCAAAGGAATCATTTTCTACACAACACTTTCTTGGCTTGCTTTACACGCAATCGCGACCTTCCTCGATAGCTTGCGTCGTACGCAATACCGAGTTTCACTAAACAACAATATGCTATTAAAACTAGCCGTTATGAATAGTAATAACCACTTTTTGAAATTTTATAAATTTTATTTTTCAAAATGGACTTCATTTTTGGACTCAGAATATCGAAATTAGCCTAGGGTGAAATTTTGGTATTTTTCTGAAAACTTTCAATTTTTGATGAATAGTGAAACCACTAAGTGGTAGGTTAAAAACTGAATTTTGCATAAAACTTAATTTTACCGCTTCTGTGAATGGAATTTCAAAAATCAGAGAGACACGGTTAATATCAAGGACTAAAATGTGGTTCAATGAGATGAAAATAATTTTTTGGTGAATAGTAACTTTTTACTATTTTTACCGCGGTTAATAGTAAATAGGGTAACTAAGGGTAAATATGATATTAATATTACCCTAACACATGTCCTAATTCTATTGGACAAGTGTAATTCGACCAAAAACAAACTTAGGAATAAAATATGACCATTTAGGCCCACTTGGATTAGATTAGGACATTTATTATTAATTTATTTAAAGAAGGGTTAAAATAGTTAAAAACAAAGTTTAATAAGTAAATCATTTTTAATATAGGGTTATACATAAGATAAATTCGATTGTAAATATTCATTAGAAAGCTAAAACGATTTCCTACATGATGGTAGTTTATTTGTAATTTTTAGACATCAAATAATATAATTTATTTATGACACAAAGATGATGCAGTAATTATCTTATTAATGAAATATTGACAAAATTGATAATATAAATACCAAAATAAATGTAATTTGAGACTTTTTATGAATTCCACTAATTTTCTAGGTTACTATGATATATTATTATTGATTTAAGCAACTTGGTTAGAACATATAATTCTGTTATGACTTTCACAAAAATCATATATCAAATAGTGTCAAAATTGACACAAAATTGTTTTTAAATCAAATATTATATTATTAATTGTTATTTTATTCCTAAAAATATAACGTTCAGCCAAATGACTTAGATAAGGATATATATATTAATAATAAACAATTTGGGGTTCTTTTGGCATGTTATAGTAAGTGTATTAACCATATAGTGAAAGAAAACAAAAAGACACGGTAAAAGTTAAATTAATTAACTTAGAGTTAAATCTAATTGATAAGGTTAAAATAATACCCTAAACTTGTCTAAATACTATTGGTTGATAGGATTTCGACCCATCCCCACTTTAGCTTCGAAATAAGACCCTTTGGAACCATTATAAACCGATTTTGACTTTAATATAAAATAATATTTTGAGATATTCCTAAGGTGCCCCTCTCCTCCCTTATAAAAGGGCACCTCCTCCCCCTCCTCCTCACACCAATTTGAGCACTAAAGCTCGGCCAACCCCTGCCATTTTCCCTTATCCGCTTCCCTAGAATAATCCTAGAGGTCCTGGTCTTCTCCAAAGACCAATCTTAGTTCCTTAAGTGGAGGATTCAAAAAGGCGTTCCAAAGAAGAGGTAATATCCATTACCGATCTTTTCAATTTCTTTCTTCTTCAACTTCTTCTTCTTTAGTTTTTTCATGATAAAGTAATAACATAAGTATTACTTACATACTGATATGTTATTATAAATATGAAACAACCCTAATTCACCTTCTATCCGTCCTAAGGAAAAATGAAATCACCGCGCGTGCGTACGTACGGAATACCGTCTCCACGCCGTGGTGTAATCTATTTTCCACCATCACCTTACAAGGATGGGTATAATGGTGTAATCAGTAACTATATATGATTATTATTAAGTAATATTGATACTGAAATAATATATATATATACTCCAATACAATTCCACTATCATAGGAACGATATCATCACTCGTGCGTACGTACGGAATACCGTCTCCACGATGTGATGCGACTCGTTCTACATGATCTTCATTTCATAATGATTATATAAATGAATTGAATGAATGAATTTGGTATATACTACACTAATACCATTCTGGAAATGAATTATCTATAACCTAAAGATAAGAATAAGAATTTATTCGACAAAACACGCATAAGAACAAAAAGTTATAAAGACCCGAGTAACAAGTAACAATGAAATATTACTAACAAGAAGCTAATATATGATCTCATATCAATATGTATGATTCTGGAATAAGTCAATAACATTATTTAAACCATTATACAGGAGCTTCGGACACGAACAAAGCAAATCGGACCTAAGGTAAGGGAAATATCACAATCTCATTTTTATCCGAGATTGTTTATTCGTAAGTATTTACTGGGGTGTATTTTATCATCCACATCCATGTTCCCTCAATATGTAATATTGTTTCCATCCACTTGAAATAGTTTAAATCCAATTTTACCCTTAGGTGAGTTTTTAGTAAAGAATATGAAAGGAATCTTTTGTCGTTTTTCCGTACGAGGTACTTTTTGACTTTTCCGACCAAAGTACGAAGAATGTTTTTTTAACTTATACGGCATGAATGGATTTTTAAAACATTACTTCAAAGAAGCTTCCTTTACAAGTTTTCAAGTTTATTTTTAATCAACTTCTTTTATTTTAAAGTTGTATGACATGTTATGAAAGGAAAAATGTTTTTGAAGAAGAAAGGATATTTTCCTCAAGAATTCAATTCAAGTGTTTTATCAAAATTATTTTCCATCTAAGATAATAAAGGGTTCTGTTTCTATCCATATTTTTACATTGGTTTGACTATGTTGTGATGGAATTATGTTTATATGATGTTTCAAGAATCCCATTTTTGTTATATGTGTTATGCGATGATGTATGTTTTATGATTATGTGGCACACATAAGAAAGGATTCATTATAAGATGGGTGGGACCTATATCTCCCTCCAATGCATTGGGTAATGATTTTATATCTCATGAGATAGACATGGCTGGAACGGAAGGTTATTTCGGTTCAGTGATACAGGACTGAAACGAGGAGTGAACTCGGTTCAGAAAGGGACTTTGTCCACTAAGATAGTCTTGGCAATGAGTCATGACTAACAAGAAATGATTTTCCATGATTATGTGTGCATGCCACAAAGATTCAAGTTTTATGTTATGATTATGGGGATCTCATTTTCACTTCTATGATTTATTCCATGTTAAGATATTATGTTCTCTTTTACAGGTTTTGATTTTCAAAAAGATATGATATGATTTTTATTTCCTTTATTTGCCCTTGCTGAGCATTTGAGCTCACCCTTTTATGTTTTCTTTTCCCCAGGTCAGGAAGATGGATATTAAGTAGAATATGCTAAAAGGGACCCTAGATATGATGAAATAAATGGGAGACACTGTAGAAGATTTATGAACCAGTTGTTTATGTTTCCCAATTTCTAAAGACACTATACCTATACGGTCCTTTGTGGTTTTGTCTTATGTTGTAATAAGTGTGATTCAATTTTGAAGTATTCACAATGTATGTAAAGTGTGGGTCGTTATAGTTGGTATCAGAGGAAAGGTATAGTCAACCTTTGGAAACTAGGATGTGAAAGCCTTAGTAAGAACCCTAAGGATAAGTCTAAGCATAGAACACAATCTTAGAAATGGCCATGAATAACCTAGGATAAGACCTTAAGCATGAAAATTTTATTCTTGAATTATGTGGTTTCCTATTATAATTAGTGTTGCTCACACTATTCTCCTTGGTTTTAGTCAATGGCTGGAACCCGAAGGAACCGTGTTAGTGCGGAATGCGATGGGCAATGCAATGATTGTCCCCCTGAGCAAACAAACGATATGGGAGCTGGAATGAAAAATCTTGTAGCCATGCTCACAAAACTTTCTCAAGCTATGAATCATGCAGGATTTCCAAACGAGCAAAGGAGGGAGCAACATTCTGTTGAATCCTTCATGAGGCAGCGTCCACCTTCTTTCAGCGGGTCTACTGATCCATTAGTTGCTGAACAATGGATTAGTACTACTGAAAAGATATTTTCAGTTCTTCAATGTTCTGAGCATGATAAAGTCATCCTAGCAGTGTATCGTTTGGAAGGAGATGTTGATCAATGGTGGAATCTTGTTAAGAATACAAGGCAAAGGGATGAAATTGAGTCTATGGAATGGGACGAGTTCAAGAACTTATTTTTCAATAAGTACTTCCCTCGTATTCTCCGAACAAAGATGGAGAAAGAGTTCCTTGAACTGAAGCAAAGGGATGATGAATCTGTTGGTACCTATGAAGCAAATTTTACCAGACTTGCAAGGTACGCTTCTGGTATTATTATCCAACCTGAGAGTAAGATCGATCGATTCTTTAGTGGCTTAAAACCAAGTCTTCGAAGGGCGTTAGCCATAAGGGACTTCAATAGCTATGAGGAAATCGTTCGATGTGCTCTCAAAGTCGAGATGGAGATTGGAGTAACCCATCAGTCACATGGGTTTGATAAGAAGAGGAAGATGGAATTCAAAGAAAAATCTAAAGAGCACACGGAAAAGAATATGAACTTTCCCTTATGCTCAAAGTGTGGAAAGAAACATGGAGGGAGTTGTCTTAAAGGGACAAGTAAATGTTTTAAATGTGGAAAGGAAGGTCATCGGGCATTTGAATGCCGTGATAATGGGAAGAAGATGTCTAATGATGCAAACAAAGGAAGGGATACACAGAATGAACCTGCTACACTTCAATGTTTCAAGTGCAAGGAGATGGGGCATTATGCCAATCAATGCCCAAATCTAAGGGTTGATGATGATGGTCGACGTCAACAAACTCTTAAGGCTAAAGAAAAAGGAAAGTCACATGCAATTTCTATCAGCGATGTGGAGTACGATAACGATGTGGTGAAAGGTACACTTACCATCCACTCTAAAGTAGCAAATGTTTTATTTGATTCTGGATCCACCCACTCTTTTATTTCTGAAAAATTTTCTAAGGGTATCACCGTATTACCTCAACAATTAGATGTTGAGTTAGCTGTGACAACACCTAATGGCACATCAATCGCATCAGAAGTTTATAATTCTTCTCCGATCGAAGTTTGTGGGAAAGTGCTTCCTGCAAATCTTGTGATCCTTCCTTTAGTGGAATTTGATGTGATTCTTGGCATGGATTGGCTTTCTCTACATGGAGCTCATATCAATTGCCAAAGAAGGGAAGTCACATTTCATATTCCAGATCAACCTACGATCTCCTATCAATGCAAGGATGAACATAACCTTCCAGTGGAAATTTCTTCCATCTTATGGGTATTGATTCCACTAAATGAAGGTTATTTATCTCAAATAGTTGGTGAGAAACTCACGATTAAGAATATGCCCATTGTACGGGAGTTTGATGATGTCTTTCTGGAGGAATTACCGGGTCCTCCACCAAATCGTGAAGTTGAGTTTTCAATAGAACTCGTACCGGGTGCTTTACCTATTTCAAAGACACCTTATAGAATGGCCCCAATTGAGTTGCAGGAATTGAAGAAGCAACTCCAAGAGAATCTTGATAAGGTATTCATACGCCCTAGTGCGTCACCTTGGGGAGCACCTGTTCTATTTGTTAAGAAGAAAGATGGATCAATGAGACATTGCATTGATTATCGAGAACTTAACAAGATCACTATCAAGAACAAATATCCTCTCCCACGCATTGATGACTTATTTGACCAACTACACGGAGCTCAATACTTTTCCAAGATTGATCTTCGTTCAGGGTATCATCAATTAAGGGTCAAAAGGGAGGATATACCAAAGACGGCTTTCCGTACAAGGTATGGACACTATGAATTTATAGTGATGCCATTTGGTCTTACTAATGACCCTACTATCTTCATGGATCTAATGAATAGAGTCTTTAGAGACTATCTTGATCAATTTGTGGTAGTCTTTATAGACGATATTCTTGTCTATTCAAAGAGCAAGGAAGAGCATGAAGATCACTTGAGAATTATATTGAAGACCCTGAGAAAAGAAAAGCTTTATGCCAAATTTACCAAGTGTGAATTTTGGCTTCAAAAAGTTGCATTTTTGGGTCATATAATCTCAAAAGAGGGGATATATGTGGATCCAGCAAAAACATAGGTTATCGAAAGATGGTCAAGACCAACAACAGTAACTGAGATCCGAAGTTTTCTTGGTTTGGCTGGATATTATCGACGTTTTGTAAAAGATTTTTCACGATTATCTAATCCACTCACCAAGTTGACTCGGAAAGGAGTTAAGTTTGTCTGGACAGAGGAATGTGAAGAGAATTTCAAGGAGTTGAAAAGAAGGTTATCCAGTGCACCTGTGCTCACACTGCCTTGTAGTGGAGAAAGGTTTGTGATCTATAGTGATGCATCCAAGAAGGGATTGGGGTGTGTTCTTATGCAAAATGATATGGTGATAGCTTATGCCTCACGACAGTTGAAAATCCATGAGCAAAATTACCCAACACATGATTTGGAGTTGGCTGCGGTAATCTTTGCATTAAAGATTTGGAGGCATTACCTTTATGGTGAAAGGTGTGATATTTATACTGATCATAAAAGTTTAAAGTATATTTTCACACAAAAGGAGCTGAATATGCGCCAAAGAAGATGGTTGGAGCTGATTAAGGATTATGACTGCTCAATCCATTACCACCCTGGGAAAGCAAACAAGGTGGCAGATGCATTAAGTCGACAAGACCATGCTAGTTTATCCATGATGAGGATCACAAAAGATCCAATATTTATGGATTTACAAAGGATGGATCTTGGAATTATAATGGAAGGGGAAAAATCTTATCTTTCTCAAATGAATGTTCAACCATCTATACATGTGAAGATTAAAGAGGCACAGAAAGAAGATGTCGAGTTACAAAAGAAGGTGAGAAATGTTCCTGAATTCAACCTTGATTGTGATGGGATAATAAAGTTCCGGAATCGGGTTTGTGTTCCTCCCATCCTCGAATTAAAGAAAGAGCTGCTGGATGAGGCTCATAGTTCTTCATTCTATATTCATCCTGGAAGCACGAAGATGTATAGGGACCTGAAAGAGTACTTCTGGTGGGATGGCATGAAAAGAGATGTTGCTGAATATGTCTCTCGATGCTTGGTTTGTCAACAAGTTAAAGCTGAGAGACAGAAGTCTAAGGGGATGTTACAACCATTACCCATACCCGAATGGAAAAGGGAAAACATCACTATGGACATTGTCACAGGACTTCCTAAAACATCCAAAGGCAATAATGCTATCTGGGTCATAGTTGATCGTCTTACAAAGTCTGCACACTTCATTGCTATTAGAGAGGATTTCTCTCTAGATCAGCTTGCCAGGATATATATAAAGGAAGTGGTAAGATTGCATGGAGTACCACTTTCTATTATATCTGATCGAGATCCGAGATTTACCTCGAAGTTCTGGCGAAGTCTTCAGCATACTCTAGATACAGAGTTGAGTTTCAGCACTACTTATCATCCCCATACAGACGGTCAGTCTGAGAGAACAATTCAAACCCTAGAAGATATGTTGAGAGATTGCTCTATGGATTTCAAAGGAGGTTGGGATCAACACCTACCTTTGGTGGAATTTTCTTATAATAATAGCTTTCACTCCAGTATTCAGATGGCTCCTTATGAAGCTCTCTATGGAAAGAAATGCAGGACTCCAACTTGCTGGGATGAAGTTGGGGAAAGAAAGCTATTAGGACCTGATCTCGTTGATGAAATGGCAGAAAAGGTCAGATCTATTCAACAACACATAAGAGCATCTCAGAGTCGACAGAAAAGTTATGCCGACAACCGAAGAAAAGACCTAGAGTTTGAAGTGGGTGATAAAGTGTTCTTACGAATATCTCCCTGGAAGAGGGTTATGAGATTTGGAGAGAAGGGGAAGTTGAGCCCTAGATATATCGGTCCTTTTGAAATACTGGATCGTGTTGGGAAGGTAGCTTACCGATTGGCACTTCCACCGAATCTCTCTCAAGTTCACGATGTGTTCCATGTATCTCTCCTGAGAATGTACATACCAGATCCTTCACATGTACTCAGCTCAGAAGTTGTACCGCTGGAGCAAGATCTTTCTTATGAAGAACAGCCGATAGAGATTCTGGATCGTAGCGAAAAAGTCCTACGAAACAAGACCACTCGCTTGGTGAAAGTTTTATGGAGAACCCACCAACTTGAAGAAGCTACATGGGAGCTTGAAGATATGACGAGGGAGAAGTATCCTCATTTGTTTGTTGCAAAGTGACGAATTTCGAGGGCGAAATTCTTTTTAAGGGGGGTAGAATGTAACACCCGAGACTTTTATGTTATATAAATCATCAAAGGAATCTTTTTCTACACAACACTTTCTTGGCTTGCTTTACACGCAATCGCGACCTTCCTCGATAGCTTGCGTCGTACGCAATACCGAGTTTCACTAAACAAAAATATGCTATTAAAACTAGCCGTTATGAATAGTAATAACCACTTTTTGAAATTTTATAAATTTTATTTTTCAAAATGGACTTCATTTTTGGACTCAGAATATCGAAATTAGCCTAGGGTGAAATTTTGGTATTTTTCTGAAAACGTTCAATTTTTTATGAATAGTGAAACCACTAAGTGGTAGGTTAAAAACTGAATTTTGCATAAAACTTAATTTTACCGCTTCTGTGAATGGAATTTCAAAAATCCGAGAGACACGGTTAATATCAAGGACTAAAATGTGGTTCAATGAGATGAAAATAATTTTTTGGTGAATAGTAACTTTTTACTATTTTTACCGCGGTTAATAGTAAATAGGGTAACTAAGGGTAAATATGATATTAATATTACCCTAAAACATGTCCTAATTCTATTGGACAAGTGTAATTCGACCAAAAACAAACTTAGGAATAAAATATGACCATTTAGACCCACTTGGATTAGATTAGGACATTTATTATTAATTTATTTAAAGAAGGGTTAAAATAGTTAAAATCAAAGTTTAATAAGTAAATCATTTTTAATATAGGGTTATACATAAGATAAATTCGATTGCAAATATTCATTAGAAAGCTAAAACGATTTCCTACATGATGTTATTTTATTTGTAATTTTTAGACATCAAATAATTTAATTTATTTATGACACAAAGATGATGTAGTAATTATCTTATTAATGAAATATTGACAAAATGGATAATATAAATACCAAAATAAATGTAATTTGAGACTTTTTATGAATTCCACTAATTTTATAGGTTACTATGATATATTAGTATTTATTTAATAAACTTGGTTCGAACATATAATTCTGTTATGACTTTCACAAAAATCATATATCAAATAGTGTCAAAATTGACACAAAATTGTTTTTAAATCAAATATTATATTATTAATTGTTATTTTATTCCTAAAAATCTATGGTTCGGCCAAATGACTTAGATAAGGATATATATATTAATAATAAACAATTTGGGGTTCGTTTGGCATGTTATAGTAAGTGTATTAACCATATAGTGAAAGAAAACAAAAAGACACGGTAAAAGTTAAATTAATTAACTTAGAGTTAAATCTAATTGATAAGGTTAACATAATACCCTAAACTTGTCTAAATCCTATTGGTTGATAGGATTTCGACCCATCCCCACTTTAGCTTCTAAATAAGACCCTTTGGAACCATTATAAACCGATTTTGACTTTAATATAAAATAATATTTTGAGATATTCCTAAGGTGCCCCTCTCCTCCCTTATAAAAGGGCACCTCCTCCCCCTCCTCCTCACACCAATTTGAGCACTAAAGCTCGGCCAACCCCTGCCATTTTCCCTTCTCCACTTCCCTAGAATAATCCTAGAGGTCCTGGTCTTCTCCAAAGACCAATCTTAGTTCCTTAAGTGGAGGATTCAAAATGGCGTTCCAAAGAAGAGGTAATATCCATTACCGATCTTTTCAATTTCTTTCTTCTTCAACTTCTTCTTCTTTAGTTGTTTCATGATAAAGTAATAACATCAGTATTACTTACATACTGATATGTTATTATAAATATGAAACAACCCTATTTCACCTTCTATCCATCCTACGGAAAAATGAAATCACCGCGCGTGCGTACGTACGGAATACCGTCTCCACGCTGTGGTGTAATCTATTTTCCACCATCACCTTACAAGGATGGGTATAATGGTGTAATCAGTAACTATATATGATTATTATTAAGTAATATTGATACTGAAATAATATATATATATACTCCAATACAATTCCACGATCATAGGAACGATATCATCACTCGTGCGTACGTACGGAATACCGTCTCCACGATGTGATGCGACTCGTTCTACATGATCTTCATTTCATAATGATTATATAAATGAATTGAATGAATGAATATGGTATATAATACACTAATACCATTCTGGAAATGAATTATCTATAACCTAAAGATAACAATAAGAATTTATTCGACAAAACACGCATAAGAACAAAAAGTTATAAAGACCCGAGTAACAAGTAACAATGAAATATTACTAACAAGAAGCTAATATGTGATCTCATATCAATATGTATGATTCTGGAATAAGTCAATAACATTATTTAAACCATTATACCGGAGCTTCGGACACGAACAAAGCAAATCGGACCTAAGGTAAGGGAAATATCACAATCTCATTTTTATCCGAGATTGTTTATTCGTAAGTATTTACTGGGGTGTATTTTATCATCCACATCCATGTTCCCTCAATATGTAATATTGTTTCCATCCACTTGAAATAGTTTAAATCCAATTTTACCCTTAGGTGAGTTTTTAGTAAAGAATATGAAAGGAATCTTTTGTCGTTTTTCCGTACGAGGTACTTTTTGACTTTTCCGACAAAAGTACGAAGAATGTTTTTTTAACATATACGGCATGAATGGATTTTCAAAACATTACTTCAAAGAAGCTTCCTTTACAAGTTTTCAAGTTTATTTTTAATCAACTTCTTTTATTTTAAAGTTGTATGACATGTTATGAAAGGAAAAATGTTTTTGAAGAAGAAAGGATATTTTCCTCAAGAATTCAATTCAAGTGTTTTATCAAAATTATTTTCCATCTAAGATAATAAAGGGTTCTGTTTCTATCCATATTTTTACATTGGTTTGACTATGTTGTGATGGAATTATGTTTATATGATGTTTCAAGAATCCCATTTTTGTTATATGTGTTATGAGATGATGTATGTTTTATGATTATGTGGCACACATAAGAAAGGATTCATTATAAGATGGGTGGGACCTATATCTCCCTCCAATGCATTGGGTAATGATTTTATATCTCATGAGATAGACATGGCTGGAACGGAAGGTTATTTCGGTTCAGTGATACAGGACTGAAACGAGGAGTGAACTCGGTTCAGAAAGGGACTTTGTCCACTAAGATAGTCTTGGCAATGAGTCATGAATAACAAGAAATGATTTTCCATGATTATGTGTGCATGCCACAAAGATTCAAGTTTTATGTTATGATTATGGGGATCTCATTTTCACTTCTATGATTTATTCCATGTTAAGATATTATGTTCTCTTTTGCAGGTTTTGATTTTCAAAAAGATATGATATGATTTTTATTTCCTTTATTTGCCCTTGCTGAGCATTTGAGCTCACCCTTTTATGTTTTCTTTTCCCCAGGCCAGGAAGATGGATATTAAGTAGAATATGCTAAAAGGGACCCTAGATATGATGAAATAAATGGGAGACACTGTAGAAGATTTATGAACCAGTTGTTTATGTTTCCCAGTTTCTAAAGACACTATACCTATACGGTCCTTTGTGGTTTTGTCATATGTTGTAATAAGTGTGATTAAATTTTGACGTATTAACAATGTATGTAAAGTGTGGGTCGTTATAGGTTTCACAGATCGGTCTGACATATCGGTTTCACAGATCGGTCTGACATATCGGTTTTAGAGAGCGGTCTGAGAGATCGGTTTCATAGATCGGTCTGACAGATCGGTTTCACAGATCTGTGTGACAGATCAGTTTCACAGATCGGTGTGACAGATCAGTTTCACAGATCGGTCTGACAGATCGGTTTCACAGATCGGTGTGACAGATCGGTTTCACAGATCGGTGTGACAGATCGGTTTCACGGATCAGTCTGACAGATCGGTTTCACAGATCGGTGTGACAGATCAGTTTCACAGATCAGTTTCACAGATCGGTTTCACAGATCAGTTTCATGTACAGTAACAGTGGGTGAACAGTGTTTCAAGACTCCTACAGTTTTTCCCTTTTGACGTTTCCTTTGACGTAAAATACATTTAAAGCCTTATTTTAAGGGCTCTTAAGGCCGATTCAAATTCCATAAATCCTATATTAATTATTTCTAAGGCTTGGAATGTTTTAATTGGTCAAACCGCATGGGTTAATGCGATCTGTTTTTAATGGAGAATTAACCGGATCTTAAACTGTCACCCCATTAAATCATAAAAAGGGACGAGATATCATTCTCCCTTGTTCTTTCCATTTGTTCTTGACTAAGAGACGCTATAACCTTTCAATCCTTTCCGTAGGAATTGCACAATCAATCTTTACCCCGAGGATTGGTTTTGCTCTGTTTTGGATACAACCGAGCCCTGTCGATCAATATTCAATATAAGGTATGTTGTATCGTCATTCTTTGAGGTTCATCTTCTCTTATCCTCCTTTCCATAATTATACCATGCAATTTCCATGATTCTAATGGGTTTTCTTGGGGTTGGTTGGTACTGTCGTACCGCAGCATCCTCCGGTGGATGCAGTTGTCGCGAGGGAAGGATGGTGACCTATTGTGTGGATAAAGAATGTGAGGAACTGTTTGAGGTATGAGATTCATGGCTTCTCTAATTGTGTATGTGCAATCGTAGAATTAGCATGATTTATTCCTTTGGATCACAATGAAATTGACCTAATTAAATACTTGAAGAGGATTAAAATAATTGGTTGATCGCATGTTGTTTCTTTATACCATGATAACGGTTTGCCTCATGTTTTCCAAGATATAGTGATATCTATGTTTTCATTGTTTTGTTGTTCATTCATGATTGAAATTGATAATGAACGTAAAGCCGGAATTAATTGTTAATTAATTGGAAAGATAAAGAGGCATGTAAATTAATCTGATTATTGTAGTTGTTGTAGTTGTTCTAATTTGAGGATAATAAAATTAGGGAAGTAATCATGGTTATTTAATTGTGATAGCTTGATGATTAGGTATCCATGATTGGAACCTACGAATAACAAATCTGCCAATTCAATATGGATTAGAGAACATATTATGTGGGAATTTCAAAAGGGTTCTGAGTTACCCGCTTGCTTGTAAGGCTGAATGCCTTGTGGTTTGGAGCTCTGAGTGCTCATTGTGTTGAAGGATGAATGCCTTGTTAAAGGGCCGAGAGCCCATTTTGTGATGTTTGTTTCCTACTGCTTGTGTTGTGATGTAATCCTGGATGGTTGTTGTGATATGTGGAGGCATGGAGGCCTTGTGGTTATGGCAGCAGATGACGCCTAGAGTGGCGTGATGCATCAGTTTATGCATGTGGTGTCGGGGAGGACACCAGGGGTGATGGAATGGGATGGATGTGGTTGCTGGTTACCTACAGTTTTCTTGAATGTTAATCTTCTTTGCTTTTCCCCACTGCTCAAGGCTGCTGGTCTAGATACCCTTCATCCGAAGGAGGAGAAGACGCGCGGGGTATGCCACGTGCTTTCCGTGTTTAGCCTCTCAAGGGAGAATGGGTATATTCTCTTTCTATAGGTGGCAAAGACTCGACGGGTAGTATATCTACTCACCGTGTTGAGCCTCATTTGTGTTTAGAAGCATAGGATGCTTTTCTAGAATGCCTGGGAATGTGGAAAAGTAATTCTGTAAGGAATGTTTGATTAAATGGTGAAAATCCACGGGGATGGAGATGCTGGAATTTAAAGGTGATGTGAATCTTAAAAAGGAGCAGTTGTTTTTGAATGTGATGCCAATTCAGTTTAATGTGGAATTGTTCATTATTAATTAATGTTTAATGAATTAATTAATGTACAGTGGAACTGATAAATGAGAATGGAGTAATCTAATAAATCTCTTCAAATGGTTGTGTTCTTGTAGGATACCTAGTCTTTGAAGTAGCAGCCTGGAGTCTGAGAGACGTTAGCTGCAGTAGTATCTAAGACTAGGTAATGCCCATAGTGTGGATGTGAGTTACTTATATATTCATTACTTTTTGTGTTTCTATACGCTACTCCACCCTGTCGGTAAGGGAAACTCACACCCCTGGGATTCTGAGCCCTGGGGGGGGGGGGGGGGGTTGTTTTCCCCAACATTTTGATGGGAGGTTGAATGGCTAACTACCCCCTTTGGCCCCGATCTCTTCTCTTGGTAGATCATTGTGTTGGTAGACACAGTGGTTAGTTTTACCCATATATGTGTGTAGAGGGCTGTAATGGCTTGTGGTTATTTCACACACATATATTCTGGATATAGTATCCTATGGAATAATATAGGTGTAACGTGTATTGGCTGTGATGGCTTGAGGATCCTTACTTGGCGTATGGGCTGTGATGGCTTGAGGAATAATACTCGACGTATGATACACGTTATACGAGCTATGGTGGCTCCCGGAAACTACCTGGTTACTTTGGTTGTGAGGACAGTGTGGTGCTTTACCCAGGTTTCTACGGGCAAACCTATGTGTTGCATGAGGTGCAGATTGTGGAGCTTAGCCCAGGTGTCTGCGGGTAAGCCTTTGGAGAGAGATGCACAGGACGTATGTCGTTGGGGCAAAGCGGCAAACCAGTGGGGAAGTAGTAGCGGGGTACCCTTGATATTCTTTACTATATTCTATATTCTTGTATGCGTTACTTGGTGAGAGTAGCCATGGTGAGGTTGGGAACATAGTATACCTGTTAGGTGACGAGTTAGTTTCACTTGTTGTTCACTGGGCTTTAGCATGCTTTCTTTACTTTTGCACGAGAGGCTTGGGGAGGATCCTACTGAGTATACTGTTATACTCACCCTACGTATATATAAACTGTTTTTCAGGTCACTTGGAGTAGGTTGGAGATCAAGCTAGTTACTACTAGCTTGCGGTTGGAGGAGGAGTTGTTCGGGGTTGTGGTCGCTGTCGTTTTACTTTCTTTTGGGTACTCTTAGTTTTCCCTTTCAGTTGTAGTACTTTTGCATGACATTTCATATATGTACATGGGTTTCTTTTATTTTTCAGTTATGAGTTGGAGTTGGTTGGAGTCTATTATATCTCTCTCTTCTGCATGTGTTCTCTTAGAGGGTAATCCCTCCCATTCGTGTGTGTATTATACCCTCGGTGCTAGTCGCCAACCCGGGGCCTACTGGAGGCGGGACTCTGGGGTCATTATCTCCCTTCTCACATTTCCGGCCCAGGAGGGGTTCACTTTGTGGGGAGGGGGTCGTGATATATGATACCTAAATCATTAATATCGTTCTGTAGATATTGAATCTTTGACCACATGAACCAGTTGTAAATATAAGTAGATCATTTTTTACTCAATTTCTATATATTGACAAAACAGCCATTATTATCTTAAATTATTACATAATGTTTGAAACATAGTAATAAGTGATATAAAAGAAATAATAAACTTTAAAAAGGTTTATATGAAATTAGAAATTAACTTTACTTTATTATTCTGGAGATTAAATAACGAACAACTCATGTCAGACACGTAGTGAGGGACTTTTACTCAATAGACTTTCATTGTGGGATGTTTTGATAAAGTGAAAATCTTTATTTTATACCACATTTAATAAAACCCTTTTAATTTTAATATCTTTTAATGGGAATCTTTTTTCTATGAAGCGTTTTACTAAATGAAAAAAGGGATTTTATTAACATTTTTTGTGATAGTGACATCTCCAACGCTTTAATCCTTAGTTTTCTTCCTCTATAAGTCTTATGTTTTTAAAATAAATAAGAAACCCTTTATACTATTTTTTGGTGATTGGGTATTGAAAATGGTTTTTGAAATTGATTTATTTTTTCAACACCTGAAATGATTTATTTTGATTGCAAATGAAATTTTATTAGTGAGATATTTATATTTTAAATATTTTTTATGTTATGATTTTATAATGGTATTGAAAATTTGACAGGTGGTTATGTGATAATCCAAATGATGGGTGGTGTCATGATAAATTAGGATGGGTGGTTATGTTATAACCACCAATGAAATGGGTATGGATGTTGACCATATAGCTATTCTATTTATCAATATGTGTAGAAGTTGACCGTTTGGTTATTCCATTTATGTATGTTTATGTCCTAAGATACCATTATGTGTTATTTTTTATTTCTATGGGGTTTATGGTAATATTTTTTTTACAAAATGGTATGAAATCATCTTTTATTACTAGAAGAGTATTTACTATATCTTGAAAGTGAAAATTATTACTTATGGAAAATAATTCATGGTTAACTTACTAGTTTTGAAAAACTAATAGTACTCCTTGTGTTTCCCTTACTGAGCTTTTGTGCCCATCCCATGTTTTCGAAATGTTTTTCGTAGGACATAAAGTGGAATAGGGTCAAGGATGGGATCTTGTAAAAGTCATGCTGTCTATAACATGAAACAATACATTGTGCTTTTTTCATGTGTTTTTATTTTATGAAAAAATGGAAACTATGTAGAAATTTCTACTTTGTAATTTTTGAGATGGAATGTAATAGTTATGGGATAACTGTATAAAACTCTAAACCTAAAAAGATAATCAATAATAATTATAAATTTAATTCTAGACAATTTAATTTTTTATGGTCGGGTCCTTATAATAACTAATTGTAATACATCAGAGTGTGTCATCAATGTCATTATAACTTAGTTGAAAAATAATCATATTTAATTTTTTTATATATAATCAACCATTAGGTCATGAAATGTGTTTTTATTCCACTAGAATATTTATTCAATTGGAAGGAAAAAGTTTAAAATGGATTTATATTACACAACTCAACTTATGGACTAATCTAAATACCATTATGGAATGACAAAATTTAGCAGGTTCATATATTAAGTCTATAAAAGTAATTTTAACGTTCTATTATAATTAATTCAGAATGACCTAATCTATCCCAGCTTCACATCGATCATGTTCAAATTAATCATTATACTACCATACTTATTATAGAATTATGTTCAGTCTGTCACAATAGAGTTAATATTAAACTATGTTATTTATCATATAAATTAATTCCATAAATACTTAATCATGGTGTGACAAAATCTTTTATAGTGGGTTATAAAATTCATTATAATAACATATTACAAAATTCATCATATAAAATCCAAAAATCTGTCATCTATATCTATACATTAAAATATCCTTTTCTATACACTAATCTTCATTTTATATGAGTGTGAAAATAGTTTATTTATTGAGAAAAAAATAAAACCCAAAAACCAATTCTATTTGATACCTAGTATTGAACAATTGTCATATAAATAAAAATATATTAAACTCTACATGGGCCATACTAAATTTTGTATGATAGAAAACCATACATTAAATCAATTAAATTTCTATTCCTGGTCTCCATAATTAAAAATTCAATAATGAATCCCATAAATGGAAATAGATACTAATTGAAAACAAATAATTCAAAATGAACATTATTGTAACATTACTTTAATTTCAAGGAAGAACCAAATTCCGTTAACATTTAAATAACTAAGTACATGAGTTGTCATAAGAGTCTCACTATTTTACTTCTCATTAAATATATCATTGGGGAGATAGTCTCTCAAGACTCCCCACTACATTAAATTTACTATTCATAACCCACTCACTAACACATCAACTTAATAACCTACAATAATCATGATGTGAATCCCCGAAATTAATCCTTAATATTGGAATATGATAGCATTTTATCATCCCGAATATATCATAATAACAATATTTCATGAATTTATTTTATATTTAAGAATCGTTATTTTTCAAATTAAAATGATTTTTCATTCTCATATATTTATTATTTATCTATTTTATATAATGATGAAATTAAATTAAATATTTTTAGCAAATAATATATAGGAGATGAAATTAATTTGATGATCATAATTCATGATGTGAGATTTTTTATGACCATTTATGAATATTGATACATGAGTGCACAACCTGATGATAATGTTGGGTAAAAATTGAAGAAAATTGATGTGAAATCCAAAATTCATTGCATAACACTAACATTAAAAATTCGAATATTTTTTATTTGAAGATATGAATTCTGGATATGAAAAACATGAAATGATAAGGGGCATAATCTTTGTTGTGTTAGGGTAACATTCACACAATAAACCTAGGTGATGAAGAATTTTATATTCTAGAATTTGGATGATCGACACTAAAACCAACATTTATTAGAATGAGGACCCATGTGGTTGACCAAAAACAATTAATATCTATAGTTATTGAATTATAGACACCATATGGTTTAATTTATTACTATATATTAGAGAGAAATATTCTATTGTAGAACGTGATGGAGACCAGATTCCACTACAATATGTTTAACAATTATTGAGTCTTTCAACAGACCATCTCTACCAAATCATTTATGATTTTATTTTCATTTCAATGTACCCTCCCATATATAGAATAAGGTGATGATTTAATTTTATCTTAACATGTAATCAAATTATAATTTTCCAAATATATGTTTTAGTATTATTATTATTTCATATGGATTTTTTCCAATTCACTTCTTCCCTTTACTATTTTATATTTCATGAATCACCATTGCGTGTCAATTAAAGGGATGTGGTATAATTTGAAATTATAATTCAAAAATCATTATAGACATTGTGAACAAATTTATTCAATGTTTAAAAAGGGATTTTAGTCACCTACATTATAAACTAACTGATGTATTTGAAAACGTAAGAACATGTCTTTGTTTGAGAGTGAGTGATCACCTAGACCAAGGGAATTTCATAGAACCAATTCGAACAAAAATAACAATGAATAATTTTAATTAATCACCTTAATACATTTTCCCAATAAATGTTAATTTGTTATGTTTGTTGCCTTTATTTTCTACCTCTCACTCTGAATCAATTATCAATAGTTTATATTTATATTTCTTCATTTGTTAAACATTTCATTCATTACATTGAAAATAATTTTAATCCAACATCCTATCCTCATTTAAATGTTCTTAGCAAATGTGATACCATATACTACGTAGTTATAGAGTCAGTTAGATATATTTTAACTCGAATTATAAGTTTATAAGTATTTCAGCACTTATCGAATTAATAATAGCCTTTGGCGGTTTCAATTTTTGTGTTTAATTTATGCAGATAGTTTAGGTTATTCTTTTAATTTAATAAATATGTAATTTGGTTTCATCATATAATTATGTTATATGAGTTTAGTTTATGTATTTCAATTTTTTTTACATAATGTATTTTTATTTTTTGTGATGTGCATGAAGGGTAATTTAATATTTGAATACATGTATCCAAATAGAAACACAAATGGAAAACAATTCCCAAAAAAATGAAACAATAAAGAAAATGGTTCCAACAAGTTTCATATGGTAGAAAAAATTTAAAAATTAAAACACTATTCACAATAGAGAGTAGTCAATATGATTATCTATGCCATAGATGAAATGATTAAATAATGGTTGAAACATTTTGGGAATATAAAAAATAAATCTCAATAATTAAATGAGGAGACCAAGAATGTGTATTTTTTATGATGAAAGTTATGATCCAACCACAACAAACAAAAATAAATCCATCTATGTGGTAATTATTTCATCTGTCTATAAATATATAACCCACCCTAAACATTATCTTTATATATATCAAGAATTTTTTGATCTAGAGTAATAAAAATAATAAGAAAATAATGAATATGAGATGATATATTCTATATTTATAATTAAATTCCATTAATAAAAAAGAGTATCATAATAAGATAAAAAATAATAATCACATACAATTTTTACAAAATATATCGATTTTAAAAAGAACAAATATAGATGCAGAAAAAGAAAATGTTGAATGGTTAGTTTCTAATAATGAATTTTCCATCTGATAATTTAGAAAAACATAAAAAACAATTGAATAATAAGATCATTATAAAGGGGGGATAAATTATGTGTAATTTTTAAAATCCTTCAGGATATCGACATTTTAGTCACCTCCTTAGATTTTCAATCTATGTTCAATGACAATGAGACAAGATGAAAATCATGTCATTCAAATTCAGAATTAGGCCAACATGTGAGAATTATATATTTTCAACCATAAATAGATAATCATGGTAATGTTCATGCTCAATAGACATAAGCATAGTAGCTCCCAGGAGGATACAGTTGTTTTATTTATATTCTAGAAGAATAATTTCAATTTTTTAATAATAAATAATTTAATATTAGAAATTTTGATTTCAGATATAGAATCAATTACCAATATATTTATGATATCTACTGAATTTAAATTTTTCATTAATGGGATTTTTAATAGGTTAATATTGAATGCACGATGATGAGTAATTGAAGAAAATAACCATCATGTTGAATGTGGGCTATCATTTGAGGGAAATTGAAGTGGCCGAATATTAAAATTGCGAGTTAAAATATCACATTATTAATATTGGTAAAATAGAAATTTTAATGAAAATATAATAATTGAAAGTCACGAGTTCAAGAATATATATTCTAAAGTGGAGTTTATGTTTTAAATTTATTATTTTTAACTCTACATCTCTACATATAAAATATTAATTATAAATTCATTCCCCAAAGCTAATTCTGTATTATTTTTTTATATAGGAAAAAAATTACATAGTAATCCAACATTCAATGTTTAGAAATTATTTTTCAAATAATGTGATTCATAGAAATGGGATAAGGAAGTATTATATATAATCATTAGGAAATAGATTTGAAAAATCATGATTTTGAGAAGTCGGTAATTTTTTATACGAGAAATTTATAAGAGATATTCTTTTTTTAAAATAAAAAATTTATTTAATTTGTTTTTAATTGTTAATATAAATGAGAAATTAAACTATTTTTATGTTAATAATCTCAAGAGGATTATATGACTAATAATTTCTTTTTTATTTGTCATATTTCTTCATATACTCTAGCCTTATTTCATATAGAAATTTATTTGATCATTTTCAATTATAAGATTTTACCAAAATTCAAATCAGTTGATTGTGTCAATTTAATGGATTAGTACCTTAATCAAGAGTATTCCCTATTTATTAAATCCAATGTATCCCACAAAATAATAGAATATACATTTTAGGGAAGGGACGCGATCTTTTCTTATCTTATCCTTTATTAACAAAGCCTTAGTATTTTTCCCAATTATAAAAAAGATTAGAATGGATGAGATATTTCCATAGTTGATGATATGTGAATATTGAAAAAAAAAATATGTGGGGTAAATATAAGTCCCCAGCCTTAAACTTTACTTAATCTTGAGTTATTTCAAGATTACATATTAAGGAACTTTTCAAGTTTAGAGTTTTAGAGAATTAGATCATAAAACTTGCATTACATTCCAAATTTAAACAAAGTGGGTACATAAAATATAGTATTCATTTTTCACATCAACGAAAACACATTTAAAATAAAATATGGATTCTTTCATGACACTTCCTTGACACAATCACCATATCATGTACCCTTCCCTTGACTTGTGAAAAACATTTCAAAAACATGGGATGAGCATAAAAATATCAGTAAGGGATATACAAATATGGA